>CP131456.1:43879042-45129042 GCA_030664755.1 Microcos paniculata | reverse complement strand
AGATATTGATATTGTTTTTAATTTTTTTTGAAACATTAGAAATTGGAACATTTGAGCTCTTATGCTCAAATCAATTGAGTTTCATTTAGATAATAACATATCAATATTGATGAAACACCTAGCAGGTACCCAGCACTTGAGTAATTGATAGTGCAGTGGTTAGTGCTTCCTAATCTTTTGCTAAGATTTGTTCATATTTCTTGATATGATTTCTATATCTCAATGCAATATATAAATGTAATATATAAATGTTTTCATTTAACAATTTCATGTAGAATATGGACGGAAGAATTAATAGACAAAAGAGAAAGGAAGTTTTATCACAAAAAAGAGTTTCAAAAAGTCTTCGGGCATGTACACAAAATAATGAAAACAATCATCCAAATTATGCTTCCTCGCCAAATCAACAAAGTCCCCTTACGCCTGTGCAACGAATGTCCAATCTTGGAAATGGATTTCTCAGTTCAAGTTATGCAACACAAAGGAGTTCGAGTAATATAGCTCGCAATACTTCTACAACAATATCTGTACTTGAAGGTTAGACATTGAGTACTTATCTTTTAGTATTTTAAAAGTGTTATTCCTTTTAAAATTGTCTCATTTAATTTTTTATATTATATGTAAAGGTCCAAATTATGTGCCATCACCAGAAACAGTCAATTCTAATAGAAGCTATCCAAATCAATGAACCCTACTCATGCCTATTCAAAGGATCATCTAACTTTGCAAATTTTGACGATTCTTCTAGGTCAATAAGTTAATCTCAAGGTAATACATCTCATCAGTTAACTACTTTTTTGCCAAGTTTAAATTATGTTTGATCTCTACAAAAAGTAATCTCAATATTTTTTAACATATTATTTATCTAAAATTAGTCAATTATATATCTTTAATATGTGAAGGTCGAAACCATGGGCAATAAGCACAAAGTGTGCTTATTAATGCGAGTATTGCAAATGAACAAAGCTTACTCACACATTTTCAAAGATCGTCCATCTTGGCAAGTGATTTTATCTATTCAACTTCTGCACGTTCGACTGCACAAATTAACTTGAGTAATATGATTAGCAACACTTCTATGTCAAGTAGGACATTTCAAGGTATTTCATCTTATCAATTAACTATTAAAATTTTATTTATCATCAAGCCAAAATTTTAAATTAAAAAAATTTTCTTCCTGTGAAGGTTTGAATTATGTGTCCTCCCCACAAAGCATCATCATTAACCCAACAATGCGGAATGAACGTTTCCCAATTTCGTTGCTACAACGACCGTCAAATTTTAATAATAATTTGATACATTCTTCTATAGGTGAATGCAGTACAAGTGCCTTTACTAAAAATTCTTTGGCAAGGCATTTATTCGAAGACGATGCATCTGAAGGTACAATTTGCAATTTTTAAAAATTATTTTACCGCATGGTTTGATCTTGAATTTTAACTTAAACTATTAATGCACTTTTTCAGAATATATGCAAAATGATAATCATTTGCAACCCATTATACGGCCAAATACCCAAACGACACACAAAAGTAAGTATGTGATAAAATTGTCAAAATCAGTGAAAGTTTGTGATTCACATTTATTTACTTTATAATCTACTTCCAAATTCCTTAATTGTAAATAACAAAATGTTTTATCCTTTAGGAACCATTTTTGAACCATGGGATTTTGGAAATCCAACTCATGAATGTGAACATTGTGGGGCAATTATGTGGTATGAAGAACGGTCAGATAAATCTAAAAGACCGAGGCTTCTGAAATTCAGCTTATGTTGTAAAAGGGGGTTGGTGAAGTTGCCTTTTTTGAAAAGGCTCCTCATATTCTAAATGATTTGATGGACTATAACGGAGGCTCACGCTCAAAGCTATTTCAATAGAATATTCGAGTGTACAACTCTATTTCATTCACTTCAACCGGGGACACGGTAGACAATACAATTAATAATACTCGTGGTCCTTATGTTTACCGTGTTAATGGTCTCAATCATCACAAGATTGGTTCTTTATTGCCAGTAGAAGGTCGACCGCCGAAGTTTTTACAACTTTATATATATGATACTGAAAATGAGGTCTCCAATCGATTGCATGCTATGTCTTCGAGGAATAGTGAACACGGCCTTAACCAGTTTATAGTCCAAGCACTAATTTGTATGTTCGATGAGCACAACCCTTTGGTAAAGGTCTTCAGAATGGCTAGAGATAGATTCAAGGAAGCAGATTTTCCACCAGTAAAAATAAGACTTCTTGGTAAACGTCATAGGAATGTTGCACAATATAATATGCCTACAGCGTCAGAAGTTGTTGCGATTATTGTTGGTGATGGAAGTCAGTCATCTAGAGATAAAGATGTAATTGTTGATCAATATGGAATCGGTCTTAGAAGAATTACAGAACGACATCCAAGTTTCATGGCCAAATTTTTCCAATATTGTTCCCCTACGGGAAAGATTTTTTTCGTGAAGATGTCATGTATGACCTTTCGCATGAAGCATCAACCAATCGCGGTACTCAAAAGAAAAGAAAATTTGTAACCTTCCGGGACACTGTGGCTTTTCGATTGCAACAACGACGTGCAGAGGGTGAAACTTTGATTCGTGAGGTCGACTGTTCCAGCAGTTTATTGCAGATAGTTGGACAGCATTGGAAGATGAGAGACTTGGATGGATAAGAAATAATCAAAAAGTGCTTCGAGCAGAACTGTATTGTGGATTGAAAAACGCTATAGTAAGAGGAGACACGACACCAGTATCTCTTGGACGACGATTTGTTCTCCCTTCCACTCATGTTGGTAGTCCACGATATATGGTGCAATATTACCAGGATGCTATGGCCATTTGTAGATGTTTTGGAACATCTGACATATTTCTGACATTCACTTGCAACCCTAAGTGGGTCGAGATACAAAAATTCTTGGCCATCATTCCAGGACAGAAGCCAGAAGATAGGCCAGATATTGTTGCTAGAGTATTCAAAATCAAATTGGATGAACTAATGAAAGACTTACGTATAGGAAAACATTTTGGGGAGGTTACTGCTGGTATGTTCACTAACCATTATGATTTTCAATTTTTATATTCATTTAACAATAATATATTTACCATTCTATATTAACATTTTTATCAGTTAAACGGAGTATTGGTTTTTATTAACAGTTTTACTTACCCTATTTGTCAGCAATCTACACAGTTGAGTTTCAAAAAAGGGGATTGCCGCATGCACATATACTCTTATTCCTTAGACCAGAAGACAAGCGTCATGAGCCATTTTCCGTTGATGAAATCATTTTTGCAGAATTGCCGGATAAGCGAACTTACCCAATTGGATACAAGGCAGTTGTCCAATACATGCTACATGGCCCATGCGGTTCTTACAATAAGAATTCCCCATGTATGGAAAGCGACAAGTGCACGAAGCACTATCCCAAGTAGTTTAGATCACAAACCTCGATGAACGAAGACGGCTTCCCAGTGTATAGGCAGAGAGATGATGGTAGAACTGCTTTGAAAAATGGCATAGAACTAGACAATCGATGGGTAGTTCCTCACAACGTTGACTTGGTTGTTAAATATGATGCTCATATTAATGTCGAGTATTGTAACCAAGGTTGCTCAATCAAGTATCTCTTCAAGTACATCAATAAAGGTCATGATAGAGCGACGGTCACAGTACAAGAGAATGTTACTGATGGTGGTGAAGCTGGCTCAGTAACAGTGTTAGAAGTTGATGAGGTTAAGAAATATCTGGATTGTCGATATGTATCAGCATCAGAAGCATGTTGGAGAATTTTCATGTTCGACATCCAATATCATACCCCTACCATTGAAAGATTGTCCTTCCATATTCCTGGTGAGCACAGTGTTATTTTCAGGGATCATGATTCCTTGGATGAGGTGGTGAATCGACTTCATGTGGAGAAAACAAAATTCACAGAATGGATGGAAACAAACAAAAAATATGCAGAGGCTAGGAATTTAACATACGCCGAGTTTCCAACACAGTGGACATGGGACCAACCATCTAAGACATGGCGTTTTCGACAAGGAAAAAAGGCAATAGGAAGGATTTACTATGCACATCCTGCTTCAGGTGAAAGGTATTATCTCCGACTATTACTTAATATTCTTAAAGGACCAACCTGTTTTGAAGATATAAGAACTGTTGATAGGGTTATATACCCGACTTTCAAAGAGGCTTGCCATGCTTTGAGATTACTAGATAATGATGATGAGTGGCATGAAGTTATACGTGAGGCATCACAATGGGCATCTGGACATAAGCTTAGACAACTTTTTGTCTCAATAATACTATTCTTTGAAGTCACGAACCAATACAGTTTGTGGGATAAAAATTGGGAAATCGTATCAGAAGACATTTTGTATCGGGAAAGGCATTACTTTGGAAACCAAGACCTTCAGTTAACTCCAGAACAGCTTCAGACAAATGTTCTGTATGAAATAGAGAAAATCATGATTGGAAGTGGTCGATCGTTGTGAGACTTCACCTCCCTGCCTTTTCCAGATATAAGCTTGATCAATGTCACTCGAAACACATTGATTATGGATGAGCTCAGTTATGATCGAGATTCATTGAAAGAAGAACATCGTGGTTTGTTTGCAGGGCTTAATCATGATCAGAAAGTTGTCTACAATGTAATTTTAGATGCAGTGTATGGTGAGAATGGTGGTTTCTTTTTTGTTTATGGTAGCGGAGGTACAGGGAAGACTTATCTATGGAAAACAATACTTGCTCGGTTACGTTCCGAAGGGAAAATTGTTTTAGCTGTAGCGTCTTCTGGAATAGCTGCACTTTTACTACCTGGTGGTCGAACCGCCCATTCAAGGTTCAAGCTTCCTCTTTAGTAAGATGAATGCACATGCTGTGATATCAAACAAGGAACACAACTTGCTGAATTGATATGCAAAGCGAGCCTTATTATATGGGATGAAGCTCCGATGGCACATCGTAATGCTTTTGAATCATTAGATCGTAGCTTACAAGATATCTTACGCTTCAGAATAAGGGATTCGGCAACAAAACCCTTTAGAGGAAAGACAGTTGTACTGGGTGGTGATTTCAGGCAGATATTACCAGTTGTACCACGAGGAGGAAGAGAGGATATGGTTGCTGCTTCCCTTAGCAAGTCCATTCTCTGGGACCATTATAAAGTTTATAAGCTTAACATCAACATGAGACTTAGAGACCCCCAAATGGATTCAATGGCTTTTCAAGCGATGTCTCAATATAGTAAATGGGTTTTGGATCTTGGAGACGGGAAGCTACCCTGCATGGCATCAGAATTAGTTGATGATCCGGATCTGATTGAAATTCCAAATGACATTCTTTTACCTTCCAATGAAGATGCAATTGGCTAGATCATTTCTTGGACTTATCCAGACTTCATCCTAAACTATAGTGATCCTGCTTATTTACGAGATAGGGCGATTTTATCTCCCACCAATGAAGATGTTGACAAGGTGAATGACTACATCTTATCCAAACTTGAAGGAGAATCTAGAGTCTACTTAAGTCTTGATAAGATATCTCCTGAGTCAGGCTCAGTTGATGACCTTTCCAGTTTATTCCCAATGGAATTATTGAACACTCTAAGGTTTTCAGGCATTCCCAATCATGAGTTGCGTCTGAAAGTTGGTGCCCCTGTCATTCTTCTCCGAAACATAAATCAGGCAGAAGGGCTTTGCAATGGTACATGCTTGATAATTAGAAGGCTTGGTACGAGGATAATTGAAGCTGAAGTTGTCACTGGCAATCATGTTGGTAAACGGGTTTTTATTCATCGTATTGTAATGTCTCCAACGGATACAAAATGGACTTTCATTTTGATGCGCAGACAATTCCCATTGAAGATGTGTTTTGCCATGACCATCAACAAAAGTCAAGGACAGACTTTTAACCATGTAGGTGTTTATCTTCCTAGACCTGTGTTTACTCACGGACAATTGTATGTAGCTGTCTCAAGAGTGACTTCTCAATAGGGTTTGAAGATATTGGTTGAAGGGTCAAAAAATGAACATGAAGGGTACACAAGAAACATTGTTTATCGTGAAGTTTTGGACAATTTGTAATGAAATTGTTGATTTCTTAAATCAATTATTTTTATCACTGATTTCATTCTTATTATTCTCTTAACAAATTGTATTCATCGTTTAAAATATTTGAAAAACCATATCATTAGTAGCTTAAATATACACTATTACAATAATAGGTAAAGTATTCGGTTTAAATTTAATTTAAACCCATTTTTAAAAGTACTTAGATTATAATTACATTATGTGCCCCGTGCAACGCACGGGTTCAAAACTAGTTATTAAAAAAATACATCACCTCAATCAGTTATAAAATAATCAATTATAACTTGGCAAATTTACGCACATGTTCAGGAGCACGTATAAAATAATCAATTATAACTTGGCAAATTTACGCACGTGTTCATAAGCACGATGCGATAAGAAGTAAGAAGCAAACACAAAGAAACAACATGAGAAATTTGCAAGTCCTGTCTCTAAGTAGGATATCTTTGGTAGAAATTTACTTTAATCCCCGTCTATGGTAGTTTTGATAACTGACCAAGTCCAAGATCTTTCCGTTTCTCATAAATTTTTACCAAGATAGAAAGAAACCAATAGAAAAGGAAGTTATGGAACAAGGCTACCTTCGAATATACCCTATATAAATTTTCTCTATAGAAATACAAAATTGTGCAACTTGTAAAACTTATAAAATAAGTCAAATAGAAGGTTTCCATCCCACAATTGGTGCCATGGTTGGTTTTAAAATTAATGTACAGTTTGAAAATCTGCCTCTAATCAAGGATAAGTATTTAATGATAATTGAAGCATATTAATTCTATAGGAAAACAGAGTTAGATTTATGTAGGAGTAAAAGGAATAGATTAGTAACCAGGGGTACAAAAGTTGAACTTGGCTAATTATATATGAATGGCAAAACAAACAAACTAATAAATTTATTTTTGAATCAACAATTGGAAGGAACTCGATGCATAAAAGAGGACTAAAGCAGGGTTCTTAGACATCAAATTTAACCAATCTGCCTTAAAAAAAAAGAGAAAGAAAAAGAAAACTTAAGATTGAACTCCATCTCTAAGAGGTCTATCAACTGAGTAAATTTTAGGTGCTTAAAATTGATTTTGTATTACCCCTATATGCAAATGTCATCTATTTTAAGTTCAAAATATTAAAGTATTTGTCTGCGCTGGTACCATAAGTTTTTCTCACCCACCTAACATCACTAAAAAGATGCTACCATGATCAAATAATGTAAGATGGGAACAGTTTACAAATTACTATTACAATTCCGAGCACAAATTACTTACAAGAAAGAGAAGAGACTAGTTGTAACAAAAAAGGGTTCTACCCTCATCAATATTAACAAGGAACAACACCATAGCTTTGTACAATCATATTTCGTAATGTTAAAAAAAATCAAAAAAGAAAGAATTGACACTTAATAGGGCATTAGGTTTCCCTTTAACATTGAATTACAACTAAGTGAAAGGACCTTTTTATTAAAAAGGCATAGGTCTAGTATACAACAACAAAACCAAATTACTTACATGAATATCTTTAGTTATTTTTAATTTAGCTATTAATCTATTAAAACTAATAAAATCTAATATTTATTACTTCCTTAAAGCTTCATAATGATGTTGTTTTGACAGGTTCTCTAGTGGACTTTTATTTTATTCTAAAATTTGAAAAAAAAAATTTCAAGCAAATATTAACATGACATTGAAACTTTTCACAAAATTTCTCTTTTTCAATCAAAATATTTGAGATCTTAGCAACACATTGCACACAATCATAATTCAGATTGGGACCCCATAATTCAAAATCTATTGACCAACATGAGTTAAAATAAAAAGAGAAAAAAATATAAAATTACCTTCGTAGAACTCATTCAGTTTCATGCAGAAAGCTACAAAACAAAACATTACTAATTATTTTATAAAGAAGATGATTCATTAATTAATTAGAAAAAGAACCCAAGAATTGAAAACGAAAAGAAAAACCCCTTTGTTTTGGGTGCATTTGAGGGCATCAAGCTACCAGCAGCTTCAACCTCTCACAACTATGGTCTCCGATGGAGACACACTAAACGCAGCCTTAGTGCAGTAATGGTTGATTGCTCGTTGGACTGAAACGGGCTTTAAGTTTCACAAAGTCTAGCACTAATTGGGGGTTATTAGTGAGGCACACAAGGAGAAAAGCTAGTAGGGTTCGATTTTGCAGTATAGAAGTGAGGCAAAGGAGAGATCGGATGAAAGAAAATGGAGATGGATGGGTTTTGATTTCGTAGTGGGTAAAGAATAGAGAGGGGATTGAGACGACGAAGGAGAAAATGGCTAGTGGTTAAATGGGGCTTTATTTTATTTGTAGGGTTTAGATTGGAATGGAAGGGACTTAAATTAATAGATTCCTAAGTTAATAGCATCATTCAGCCTCATTCTCATTGGTATATGGAATGGAGGCAATGGTTCCTTAAAGGTTGAAATCCATTCCTCCGAACACTCAGAGAAGTATAATTGAATGATGCTGAATGGATCAAGGAACGCTATGAACAGCTAAACTTGATCGAAGAAAAGTGCCTTGTGGCTCTCTGCCATGGCCAGCTATATCAGAAAAGAATGATGAGGGTATATGATAAAAAAGTAAAGCTGAGATAGTTTCGAGAAGGGGAGTTGGTTTTGAAAAAGATACTTCCCATCCAATGAAAACAAGAAAAAAAATAAAAACGAGTGGCTCAAGTTAAAAACCCGAAAGGGCTACTTAAGTCTGAAAAAGAGAAATGAAAAGGAAAGGTTTAAGTAGAAAACCTGAAAGGGCGGCTTGAGTCTGAAAAAGAGAAATGAAAAGGAAAGGTTTAAGTTGAAACCCCGAAAGGTCAGCTTGAATCAAGATAGAGGGGACTTAAGTTAAAAACCTGAAAAGATAACTTAAGCATGATGGAAGAGGCATAAAATTACTTCATGAGTTTGGTTGACCTTGGTATGTTGAGTGGGGCAAGACAGTTTACTCGATATATAGAGCTGTCAAGGACACTAGTACAAAAAGCTCATCAAGAAAGAACTCAGGTTTCATCTGCACTTGTTTCTGAGCATTCATTGTCAGGAGATATCCTTGTTTCTTTGATCTTAAAAAATGTCCGAACAATCTAAATCCTTTTGAATCGTACAGCTTTTTTTCTTTTGATCAAACCCTTTATCTATTGTTATTTGTTTCCCACTACTTTCATTCATTCTTATGCAATGAGAATTTCTGTTGTTAATAAATTCAGCATTGTGTTGAATTCTTTCATAATGTCCATAAATAAATAGAAACAAAAGCATGCATAAAAAGCTTATTCATCATACAATGGCATCAGCTAAGTTTGGCAAAGAAATGGCAAATTAAAAAGGCTCTCCAAAAGATGAATGGAAGATGCTTGAAGCAAAAAGCTTGGGACATTTGATTGTAATGGAAAGAAAATCTCAAACCAAGAAAAGCATAGATGCATGTGAAAGTCATCTGAACAAAGAAAAAAAAACATTGGACTGTCAAGGTTGCTTACGTTACTATAAGCATAATTGGGCTGCTATTAAAATACATCAAATTTTGCATTACAAATAAGGACATTTAAACATTTGATGGATCAGTAGTATGATCATTTCATAATGGCATAATAAGTTGCTTACGAATGTTCATTCTAACCTCATCCCATTTCGGCATATACAAATCAATCATTTTTTGCATTAGTAATTCTGCAATAATTAACTCTCTTAAAGGAATCATTTATCTTGAGACGTTTTACCGCTCCAACGAGAAATATGGCGAGAAAAAAATCGGGACTAAACAATCTAAAAAATAAATGGAGTCGCCACTAACCTTTTATTTAATTAGGTGTGGTTAGTCACTTATTTGTTTAACTCGACATTAATCTAGGAAGATTATGTCAAGTTAAGGAACGAAACCGGTCTACGAATTAAAAGATTATAGGTTTGGGAGATGGTTATACTCGGGGAAGGATTAGCACCCCCGAGATGCCTGGAAATTAGTACCAAGAAAGTCTTAAAAATATTTTACTTGGAAAATAATAATAAAATGTGTCTAAAAACATTTTAAGAAAAATATAATTTTAAATGTCAGGATAAATATTCCTTTTAATGTAGGATGAACATCCCTTTACAAAAACTATATTCGAAATTTAAAGATTTAATGTCAGAATAAACATTCTTTTTAATGTGAAAATCCATAGCCCAATTTTGAATTTGAAGAAATTTCCTACTTGGAATAAAGATTCGGTTTCCAAATAGGAGTAAATATTCTTCTTAGATCAAAGTCTAATTTGAAAATAGGGATAAATATCCCATTTATGAAGAACAAAGATTTAATTTAATTTTAGAAGGTCTCAATCATGGGAATATAAATTGAAACATTCTAAAAAACGTTTTACAAGAAGGTTGGGATAAACATCCTCATATTCATGTTTTGAAATTTACATTAAGAGATTTTAATTATGATTACTTAAATTAAAATTTCTTAGAAAGATTTAATTTTAAAACAATGTTGGAATAAATATTCCTTGTAATTTAATGAAGGGAATAATTTGACAAAAATTTAGTTTAATTGGGAAACCTTAGTTGATTTAACAAATTAAGACCTTTCAAAAAAATGATGTAGAAAAATAAATGCGTCCTTTTTGTTGAATAAAATCAATTTTGAAAAGGAATTTTAAAAATTTAAGGAATAAATCTTCCTTTTATTAAGTTTTTTTTTAAATTTTTTAATAAAACTAAATTTAATTAAAAGGCCTTAATTGGTTTGATACAGTAAAATTTTTCCAAGAAAGACATTTTGAAATTTTCAAAAAAATGATAAAGGAAAATTAATATTCCCTTTCATTGAATAGAATTGACACACTCGGACCTAGCACGACTTTTTTCGTACAAACGGAATAGTGTAAGATGGCATATTAATTAAACAATATGTCGGTCCGGATGTGTCTAATTAAGAAAAGAAGTTCAAATTAGGATAAGAAGGAGTTGGAAGATAAAGTAATTAACCGTGCATGGAAATTAGTAAATGCCAAAAAGACCTCCAATTAAATCCCTAGAAATTTATTATGAGCCCTATTGGCATAAGAAATCAAAGGATTTAGCCAATAGGTAAAAATGGAAGAAAGTTGAAAAAGGAAAAAAAGTTTAACCCGAGGCCCGAGTAGATCTGGCATCGGGCTCCCTTATAAATAGGGGAGGGCCGAACCTTTTCTTTCATTTTTTATTTTCTTTTTCTTTCTTTTTCTTCCTTTTCTCTCTGGAGCCAAAACGGAAGTATTTTGGAAAATTGGCAGATCCGGACAAATCGGCCTGCAGAATAAGGTGAGTTTCTAGTATGTTATTGTACTCACCTTGATCTACATTATATTAAATTTGCACTCATTTCCATGCGTTGGTTTAGCCTAAATCTCAGTTTTTAGTTTTTAACCGGATTAAAACTTTAAACTCAAATTGGCGAATTTCGGGCTGAGGGAAAAGGTAAGTTTTTAGTATGTTATAGTACTCACCTTATTCTATGCCATACTCCATTTTCACGCATTTCTGTGCACCGGGTGAGGGTAAAATTAAGATTTGGTCAATTTAGGCTAAATCTCGGTCTACAAAAAAATTGGATCGGTATTTCTCGTTTTTGCCTCGGCGGATCCGTCATGGATGCCATGAGGATCGCCTCTCTAAGTTTGTAAGTCGAAAGGAGGAGAAACGAGTGTGAAAACCGGGGGAGAGACCGACTGAGAAACAGGCTGATCGAGTCCCTGTTTAGATATTTCTATATAATATTATTATATTAAAAGATATTTATATATTATATTAATATATTTTATATATTTATATATTATATCATTATTATATATAAATATCTCATATGAGGGCTTTTTGGGCCTGATTTCGAGTAGAATTTGGTCTAGCCCAGTCCGGGTGCGGGGCCCACTGGCCCAAGGGGCATTTTGATAATTTTTCATCGAGAGTCCGATTTTAGCCCCGAAACCTCCCGGACACTTTTCTATGTGCCGGGCTCAGCCCAAGTGGGCGGCCCATGGACCCCAGGGGCATTTTCGTAATTTTTCACCAAGTGTCCAATTTTTACTCCGAAACCTCCTGGACACTTTTCTAAACCCCGAATCACATTCAAGACCAATCTTAAGTCATGTTAGAGCCTCATACGTGCATTCATAAATTTAATTATGAATGCTAACGTATTTCCGTGTACTAGGGCTCTGGGTGAATCAAATGCGGTGATGCTCCGGAGGTTGAGCTACATGGAGCGCTTGGGAGTATATGAATCTCACAATATTGTGAGTGGCTTAGATTTCAGTGCCTAGCCACTAGGGCAAAAATGTTTTCAAAATAAAAATTGTTTTAAAAGGTTTTACAACTATTTTGGGATAAGGGTAATCCACGACACACACTTTTTATTTTGTGATACACCCACTTAGAGGGTGGGATGATTTTAAAATCTAAAAGCTTGTGTGTGTTTAAATGTTTAAACATATATGTTTTGAATATATATATATATATATGATGAATATATGAGAGAGATGCGAGATGAGTAATTGAGTGGCTCCTCAGGCTCTAATATACGCAGGAGCGTGGACCGAGTTGGAGAAAGCAAGCTAGATTCTCAGCCGTGGACCGCCTGTCGAGGGGATGGTGAGACGAGACCCTGGGAGAGGTGCGTAGGGAAGCTCGCCAGGGCTCCAGAGCTGTGTTCCACCATAGCTGGCTACCACCGAGGGAACGGGTTAGAGAAAAAGAAATTATGAAAGTGTATTTTAAAGTGAAAAGAGATATCCCTCGGTGCAGTAAAGCATATGACCGGCCAGTCGTGCCTTCAGTGTATTAAAGAGATGCCAGCCCATTTGTGATAAATATATTTATTTATTTAAAGAGTTTTAAAAGTGGGTTTTCTGCTAGAGAACCAGAAGAGAGTTTTTAAAAAGGAAATTTTATTTATTTATTTATTATTTTATTTTGGATTACACCTGTTTTTCCTAACCCCGATGGAGATTCATTGAACCTCTGTCACTCACCTGTATCCAATATGGATGGATGCAGATCCACGTACGCGGTTAGCAATTAGAATGGAGGCTCACTAGGAGGCGTCGGTGGCTTAGGCTTAATGTTTCCGTTGCGTAGGTATTTCTTTAATTTACTCCACTGGTATCACTCTTAAAGTTTATTATTTTATTAAAAGATTTTTAATTAAAGTTTCAGTTGTTTAACAGCAATGGTATCCATTCCAATGCCTTGCGGTGCTTCTGGTGCGTGACCGGCCAACACGTACTTTGAGGTAACGCGGCGGTTGCCACGTGACCGACCTAGGCGAGTCGGGGCGTGACAAGAATAAAAAAATTGAAAATGATTTTCTAATAAAATTTGGGAGAGGCCTTAACTAGAATTGGTTCCTTTTTGTAAAAAAAGGATAATTTTTTGGGTTCATTTGCAAATTTTAAGAAATTTTAAAGAAATCATAAACGTGATATGTGTATGCTTTTTATGAAAATTAAATGAAAAAAATATATTTTATTTTGAAGGGATGAAAAATTTCCTCGTGCCCTATCGGACTCCCGATTAAACACCTAGAAAACTTCCCATTTTGGAGAACTTTCAAAAACCTCAGACTCTTGAGGTACCCTCCGAGGTACCCTCCGATTCTCCATGCATATGAATTTTTTGAAAATCAATGTTCTAAAATTAATTATGCATGAATGGGAAAGAAAACATAAGTTAGTACATATAATCACAATTAGTTTCATAATATAATGTAGAACTTATATTAGTAAACATATAGGCATAATATGTACCATGAATATATGGCATGAACAAATATAGCACTTGAACACATACAGACTGCGAAACTTATTTAAATTCTAGCTAGCAAATCCTTGGAGCTAGGTGTCGAAACGTCTAAAAAGCCGTCCGACCGAAAATTTGGCGAAATAGAGAAAGATTTGGTATTTTCAAAAATAAAATAAGAAAAGGAGTCGCCACTAACCATTTGGTTTAGGTAGGTTAGCCACCTATTTTGACTCCATTTAACCTAACATAATCTACAAAGATTACCTTAGGTCAAACAGGTATTGGTCTATGAAAACAGATTTTGGATTCGGGAGTCGGTTACGTTCGAGGAAGGATTAGCACCCTCGAAACGCCCGAAAATCGGTACCACAAAAGTCTTTTTGAAAATCAATTTTAGGGTTACTAACGAAATGCTTCCAACATTAAAAAAAACATGTAAAAAAAAAACATTGAATGTTGGAGTAAAAACTCCTTTTGATATGGGTTAGTTCATTCTTTGAAGAAAATCCGATTTAATGAGATCCGTATTGAAATTTGGTTAGAAAGTTCCCAATGTTGAATAACCGAATTGAGAGCTTTCAAAAACAAACTTTGAAAATCAAAATATTAAAACAAATAACTTGTTGAAGATAAATTTTAATTTGAAGAAAAGTAAGGGTTTTGAAAAAGATTGGATTAAGTTTGGAAAGACTTCAATCATTGAGGACTAAATTGAAGCCTTTCGAAAATATTTTTTTGAAAAGTTTTAAAACTAATGTCGGAATTATTAAATTCCTTTTATTGATATGTAGATTTTAAATAAAAGCAAGTTCCAAGAAAAAAAAGTTTAAGTTTAATTAGAAAGATTTCAATGTAGGGGTCAAATTGAAATCCTTCAAAAATATTTTTTTTATTTTTGAAAATAATGTCGGAATAATTAAATTCCTTTTATTTTTGGATCTCATTTTTAAAACCTTGATTAAAGAAATTGACCAAGGCTTGATTTTGTAAGAAAAACCCCAACTATTAATTAAGTTTGAGATTTTCCTAAAAAAAAGTATTTTTAAACTTTTAAAACCATGTCGGAATTAAAATTCCTTTTACTGATAAAGGGGATTTTCTTTTAAAAATATCTTTAGGGGTTTGCTTTAAGAAATGAAATTTGTAGAAAAACTTTTGGAATTTTAAAGAAATCATAAATATGATGTGATATACAAATGATCTTTTAAAAGAATGGATAAAATCATTTTTTTTTACTTTTCAAAATAGACGGAAATCTATATTGAAGCCTTCCGAGGCCCGATCGGAATCCCGATAAGGTTATCTCGAAAAACCCTCACCTAAGAGAACCATTGAAGTCCTCGTAATGACGAGGTCCCCTCCGATCCCCTATCATCGGGATTTCCAATGCTCATGATTTTTTTTTTAAAAAAAGATGCACTAATATCTAAATGCATGGAATGATGAGATAGAATAAACCAAGGATATAGGTTAGCACAAAAAAATATATTAAGCATATATTAAATGAATAATTAAAGATACATGAACTTAATTTCTAAAATGGCATAAATGATGTAAATGGACTTAAATTAAAATGAAAGTAGGCCTAATATCTAAAATGTAAATGGGCCTAAAATTACTAAATGACATAAAAATATGTAAAATGACATAAAAATACTAAATGACATAGAAATATTAAAAATGATCATAAAATACTAAATGACATAAAAATATGTAAAATGACTTAAATTACTAATGACATAAAAATATTAAAAATGACCATAAAATACTAAAATGGCATGAAATATTAAATGGACCTAAAATTCTAAAATGTTATGGATACACATAGGATTATACTAAGAAAAATGACATGGATAATTACAAATAAAAAGAAATACTAAAATGAAATTAATGAACACGAATATTAAATTGGATTAAATTTTCTATGGTATAAATATCCACATAAAATATAGATACTAATTAGAATATGTAAACTTAATTCTATATGCAAGATGATGACATGTGACCTATAAGTATATCAAACAACCTAATTTAGATAAGTATGGAAATATAAGCATGAAATCTTAAAATTGAACATGACAAGGTCAATAAAAAAGGTTGAAATTAAAAGAACACACACAAAAAAAAAAAAAGGGGTCCTAATCTAATACAATTAAATATCTAACCTACCAATTAGAATGTACTAATAATTAGTCATCTACATAAAGTAATAGCATGCAACCTAAAAGGGGTATGTACTGGCCCGATCATGGATGAATATGGATAAACATTGATAAGGTCACAAAGTTGGATACGGCAAGAATGATGAAAATTATAGAACTAAAGGGACATGAACATGTTTATATAATATAATATAATAAAATAATAAAGCATGATTAATCACAATTCCAAATGTATGAACGTGCAGCCAAAACATGCTCACATAGCAATCAAAGCGATAGAAATTGAAATCGGGCTGAGAACGGAAATTATACCCGAGCTTTAACTCAAAGTGTAAGCTGATAAAAATAATAGAGACTGGTATGAACTATTACAACGGAGGAGGTAAGCATCTATTTTTGAGAGAGAAAAGAATGGCTCTAGCTTGGAAAACCAAACTGCCTTTTCTTTTTAATTCTCCAGACGATTTACTCTCAAGACAAAGATGAATCAAATTGCTCTGTTTCACAAAACTGAAAGAGGAAAACTTCTTCTCTTTTTTGACTAAAAAAATAGTTGCTTTTTTGTAAAACTCATTTTCAAAACCATAAAGGTCCTCAAGGAAAATCTCTTTTTGAACTGAGACTTGTTTCTTCTCTGTTTCCAAAAGGCCAAAGAAAACCCAAAAATGACCGACTGCTTGCTTTTAAAAAAAAAAAAAAGCTTGTTGCCCTCTTTCTTCAGAAAATGAAAAAACAAAACAGAGACCCCCCTCCGTTCCTTTTTTTTACAGATCAACTCCTTTCTTTTTGTAAAAAAGAAGAAGAACAGCTTTTTCCAAACACAAAAAAGGAAAAGGAAAGCTTTTTAAGCAAAGCAAGGAAAAAAGAAGAGCTTTTTTTTTTTCTTCTCTCCGACTGCCCTCTCTTACAGAAAAAATTTTGTTCTTTTAAAACTCTGTTTCAGCGAAAAAATCCAAAGCTCTCCCTTTCTTCTCCCTTTTTTTTTTTTGAACTTCAAAATGACGCCTCCCCCCCCCCCCCCCCCCCCCAATTTTTTTTTTATGGGTGAATAATTGATTCTTATCTTGAAGACCCTGAAAAGATTGGATCCAAATCTCACTGCTTCACCGGTTACAAAACCAACAAAAGTGGAAGAAAAAATGCAGGCTTTTGCCAAGACTTTGCTTCCTCCTCTCTCTCTCTCTCTCTCTCTCTCTCTCTTCCTCCTTCTACGTTTTTTCTTTGGTTGGTCCCCCTTCTTTTACATTTTTTCTTTGGCTGGCCCCCCTTTTGAAAACAAAAGAAATAAAGCTCTCTTTCTTTTTTTTTTTGTTTTGAAAAACTTGCCTTTTGTGAAAAATGAAGAGCCGCCCCCTTTTGCTGTTGAAGTTGGCTTCTTATAGTCCCTTTCTCTTTTTCTTCATCTAATGGTCCTCATTTCTCCTTTCATTTTCATCTGATGGCCATTAATTTTTGGTCTTGTCATCTCTGTTTTACCCCTTCTTTCTTTGCTCCCATTGGCTGTTGTTTGGTTGATTTTGAATTTGCTGTCTTTGCAGGGGTACCAGCTGGCTGTCACGTTGTATAGACATACTTGCCCACATGTTAACCATCCCATCAACAATCATAATTAATTTTGGGTACATAGCAGCTTTGGTCTTCTCGAATAATTCAGCAATAGCTTCCACGTTTCTTCAAGAGCAATTTGCAGGTGGGGTGGTATGTCTTCTTGGCTTTTGCATTGGGAGTGGACCCTTTTTCTCTATTTACTATTGGCTGATGCTTTGTTTTGTTGGCTTCTCATTGTTGGCTGGCTTTTATTTTGTTGTCTTTGCAAGAGTATCTTAGTGAGAGAGGGGTGCAGCTAGCAAGGGAGTCACGTGTTGTTTCATGCCAGCAGTGGTTGTTGGTCTTTCCAGTTGCTTTCAATCTTGTCAAACATGCAGCACTCCTTTCGGCACATGGGGTAGATATATATTTCAGTTGATAGGTCTTTTTGGAGAAGAATATTAAAAGTGACGAGAGAAAGTGGCGAGTGGGGAAAGGGTTCCTTGAAGGTGGGGTATAATGGCAATGGCCATTATTGTTGCTGGGGTCCTTTGCAAATAATTCAATTAGCAGCAACAATAAAAGCGGTGGAAATTGCAAGAAGACAAAGCCAACTCGACAAGGACACTGGGGTCCTTTGCATGGGAGTTGATTCAATTCGGCCTTGGCTTCTCGGTTTTGGTCCAAAATTGCCTGCAGTCATAATAAGATAAAATTAAAATAAAGTAGTAATAATAATAAATAAACTAAACTTAAAAAGATAATGAAATAAAAATTTGGAAATGACCAACCAATTAATTAATCAATTAAAATTAAATTAAAAAAAAGTGTCTATAGGCACCATGACCCAAAAAGATATAAACCTATAATTTAAATAAAAATTGAAATTAAAATTAAAATTAAAATTAAAATGGACATTGGAACATAAATGAACAAGGACATAAATCAAAATGCAAACTTACCATATGATGAAAAATTAAGTGTCTACAGCTGCCCCTCTTGGGGCGTTTCTTGATTATCTAGAAGTGTATACTTCTCAATAATCAAGGAATGAGCCAAGACGTAGACACACTTTGCTAGCTTTAGACAAAAGTAAACTATTTGAAATAAAACAATAAACGTGGACATAAACAAAATAGAACAACTATCTAGAATAAAAAGAACTTATCTGATGATAACCAAGATAAGGTAAAATGACGAAATGAAAATTGATAATAGGGTAAATAATTAAAAGATGACCCATGATATGGTAAATGATTAAAAGACAACCCAGGACGGGGTGAATAATTAAAAGACAGCCCAGGGCTGTGCAAAAGATTAAATAACGGCCCAGTATAGGGAAAAACCTTAAATAACGGCCCAGGACAGGGCGAAACATTAAATAACAGCCCACAACAGGGTAAAACTTTAAATAACGGCCCAGGACAGGGAAAAAGGTTAAATAACGGTCCAGGACAGGGCAAAACTTTAAATAACGGCCCACGACAGGGCGAAACCTTAAATAACTACTCAGGACAGGGCGAAACATTAAATAACGGCCCAGGACAGGGCAAAACTTTAAATAACGGCCCAGGACAGGGCAAAAGGTTAAATAACGGCCCAGGATAGGGCAAAACTTTAAATAACGGCCCACGATAGGGTAAAACCTTAAATAATTGCCCAGGATAGGGCGAAACATTAAATAACAGCCCAGGACAGGGCGAAATATTAAATAACAGCCCAGGACAGGGTAAAACTTTAAATAACGGCCCAGGACAGGGCAAAAGGTTAAATAACGGCCCAGGACAGGGCAAAACATCAAATAATGGCCCACGACAGGGTAAAACCTTAAATAACTGCCCAGGACAGGGCGAAACATTAAATAACAGCCTAGGACAGGGTAAAACTTTAAATAACGGCCCAGGACAGGGCAAAAGATTAAATAACGGCCCAGGACAGGGCGAAACCTTAAATAACTACCCAGGACAGGGCGAAACATTAAATAACTGCCCAGGACAGGGCGAAACATTAAATAACAGCCCAGGACAGGGCAAAAGGTTAAATAATGGCCCAGGACAGGGTAAAACTTTAAATAACGGCCTACGACAGGGTAAAACCTTAAATAACTGCCCAGGACAGGGCGAAACATTAAATAACAGCCTAGGACAGGGCAAAACTTTAAATAACGGCCCAGGACAGGGCAAAACTTTAAATAACGGCCCAGGACAGGGCAAAACTTTAAATCACGGCCCACGACAGGGCAAAACCTTAAATAATTGCCCAGGACAGGGCAAAACTTTAAATAACGGCCCAGGACAGGGCAAAACTTTAAATAACGGCCCAGGATAGGGCAAAACTTTAAATAACGGCCCAGGACAGGGCAAAACTTTAAATCACGGCCCACGACAGGGCAAAACCTTAAATAATTGCCCAGGACAGGGCGAAACATTAAATAACAGCCCAGGACAGGGCAAAACCTTAAATAACGGCCCAGGACAGGGCAAAACTTTAAATAACGGCCCAGGACAGGGCAAAACTTTAAATCACGGCCCACGACAGGGCAAAACCTTAAATAATTGCCCAGGACAGGGCAAAACTTTAAATAACGGCCCAGGACAGGGCAAAACTTTAAATAACGGCCCAGGACAGGGCAAAAGATTAAAATGAAGACCTAGGACAAGGCAAATGATTAAAATGAAGACCCAGGACAGGGCAAATGATTAAAATGAATGCCCAGGACAGGGCAAATGATTAAATGAAAGCCCAGGACAAGGCAAATGATTAAATGAAGGCTCAGGACAAGGCAAATGATTAAATGAAAGCCCAGGACAAGGCAAATGATTAAATGAAAGCCCAGGACAGGGCAAATGATTTAAATGAAGGCCCAGGATAGGGCAAATGATTAAATGAAAGCCCAGGATAGGGCAAAGGATTAAATGAAAGCCCAAGACAGGGCAAATGATTAAATAAAGGCCTAGGACAGGGCAAAACTTTAAATAAAGGCCCAGGACAGGGCAAATGATTTAAATGAAGGCCCAAGACAGGGCAAATGATTAAATAAAGGCCCAGGACAGGGCAAATGATTTAAATGAAGGCCCAAGGCAGGGCAAATGATTAAAATGAAGGCCCACTATTATGGTAAAATCAACAAGGACCCACGATTAGGGTAAAATTTACAAGGACCCACGATTAGGGTAAAATTGACAAGGACCCACGATTAGGGTTTAACCAAAAATGACCCACGATTAGGGTAAAATCAAGAGTGATCTACGAACAAGGATAAAATGATTAAATGAAAGAAGGATGGTAGAATGATGATGAATAGACCACACTGCGATGATATGGTGCCAATTTAACTGGGCTTACTTATTGCCAGCTACATTGGGTTTGAACTTCATTTTGAAGCTATCTTGACTGGGCTTACAAATTACCAGCTGCATTAGGTTTAAATTCCCATTTGAATGCCAACTTGACTGGGCTTACAAATTGCCAGCTACATTGGGCCTAAACTTATGTGAATTATGATCTCAAATCTTTCAAGAGTATGTCATTCTTAATTCATTCTTTTCGTGTCTCAAATTGTCTTATCTTCATCAATTCTCTTTCCTAAGAAAACACCAAGAATTGTCAATGTATGCAAGCATGATATGATGTATATGGATGCATGTATGTCGAGTTTAATTTTGAAATAAAAAAGAGAATGATACTCATTGAACTTCCCTGATCTTGGTGCTTGCCCCAACATTAGTTTTCTGAAATCTGCTTTTAGTGGTGATCTTGATTTCCTTTGGCATCTTCATTTCCTCACTCACATTCTACATTTTTGTTATTTCATTCCTGAAACAAAAATTATCAAAAGGATCAGAGTTCATATATGTGTCAAGTAAAATTTCAATTTCATATCTGAATCAATGAATTTGATAATGGTTCAAGAATTGCCCCATACTTGAGTATTCTTTGTTTGTGAAAAGATTTTGAACTGTTTAATGCACAAAGCATACAAATATCTTTTATTTATCATGAAATTTGGATCTCTTGAAAGTTGGTGGCTACTATCCAAAATGTGCTTGTAGGTGAACAGGCAATTTTTGGTTCCCAAGTGGATTTCAATAAGGTTCTCAACCATTTGGCTTCTTTTGGTAAGTTCATAAATGCTCGTCATCGTCTCATCAGAAAGGGGATATCAAAATATCTTCATCTGGATTTCGATTGAATTTCTTTCGAAAATCAAATCTTTTCATTTTTTCAAAAAAACTTGATTTGAAAATAAGACCAAATTGACGCTTGCTTAATCTCTCAATATGACATTCTTGATATGAGTTAAAACTAGCCATGAAAGGCTCAAGATTTTGGAAGTTTGGTATCAAAGAGAAAATGGTCCAATGTTTCAGCATGGAGATCTGATGAAATACACCACTTTGATGAGTTTGTCAATTTCAGAAACTCGAAGTGGGCACCTATTGCTAATTTTAAAGCTCTCTTTATTGTTTTATTCAAATCATGGGTGGTTTCATGAATTCTCATTTCTGCTCTAGACTGCCCTTTCGGGTTTTCACCCTAAAGCCACATAATTTCTTTTTTTCTTTTTTTCATTTTTCCCTTTTTCTTTCATTGACTGTCTCACCATGCATATAAGAACTCAAAATTCATATAAACAATCTTTTGAGAAAATTGGTTTAGTGTTAAAGGCCTATTCTTCCAAGGAAGTGCTTCACAATTTAGGTATCCATACTTGATCCAAATGGACTTTTCAAGGCACACAATGTAGGCCGTGGTCAAAGGTTCCGAAAGAAAGGATAA
This sequence comes from Microcos paniculata, assembly GCA_030664755.1. Classification (NCBI taxonomy): domain Eukaryota; kingdom Viridiplantae; phylum Streptophyta; class Magnoliopsida; order Malvales; family Malvaceae; genus Microcos; species Microcos paniculata. The sequence continues at coordinate 45,106,705 of CP131456.1, read as the reverse complement.
CAGGCCCAAAAAATAGTGTTTCAGGATAATTGAATCGAGGATCACTTTAGACCAGATAAAGAATTCATTTTTTTTATGCTTGACTTTTCATTTGCCTCTATCCCATTCTTATTCTCATTTCAATTTGTCATTTTTTCTTTCTTCTTCTTCGATGATTATTTTTTATTTGATTTTTGCTTCTTCTCTTTTTTTTTTTGACAAAATAAGTTCAAGGCTCTTCTTTAAATTTGTCTTACCAAGCATTTCTTCACCATTTAGGGGCATCATTTCTTTAGCCCGGATGCAAGAATTCTTTCATTGAACTCTTTCTTTGCATTTGCCCCCAGTGTGAGGGGTTATCCTTGATTGGGGTAATAAGAAAGAAAATTCATTTGGCTCAAAGGGGACAACAATGGATAATTATCTCAAAGTGAAGGGAATATGAAAGATGGCCATTTGTCTTCTCTAGTATGGCTACTTTTGTTGAAAAGTAATTCCTTAGAGAAATGTGACTTCAAAACTTTTGAAAACCTTGTTTAGAATTCTAATGAATGTCTCATGTGCATGATGATGCAGTCAATTTCCTTCTCTCTTTTTTTTTATTCATTTCTTTCTTTTTTTTCATTTTTTCACTATTGATTTTTATTTCAAATGAGAATCTCATGAAAAATGTTGTCTTCCACCCCTTTCAAACAACAATTAAGGCAGTGAATTTAAGCAAACTCGAATAAAAACTATCTCAATAGCAAAGATGACCAGGTTTTTTATGAAAAATATGTCAGGGCCTTACAAAGTGAATTTGGTCTTTTTGATCTTTTTGCCCCATGAATGGGTGAAGATGTTGGCAAAACGATTGTTCTTTTTAGTCAATAAGAGAAATGAGAAGCAAAGTTCCGTGTTAAATTCAAAGAGCATGAGTTTATTTTGAGTCAATAAGAGAAACAAGAAGCAAAAGTCTAAGTGGGATTCAAAGATCATGGGTTTATTTGGAGACAAGGAAGAATGGATTCAAAGTTTTAGCATAGTTTTAACACATATCAACATGCCAAACTTTAAAGTTTAAGCAAGCATTTCCTTAATCTTTTTTCAAAGCATACCAAAAAACAATTTTGTTTACCGCACCCAGATGAAGAATATTGATTCTGTCGGGCGAATTTTCAAGGTTTATGTCCCATCCTTGTTTTGGGTTTCAATTTTTGTGGTTTCATTTGAATGACAAGGAGTGGCAAGAAAAATGGTTTGAAGGACTCGTCAAGAACCATTTCTGATAATAACCACCAGCTTTTCACGAGATCCTTCTTGTTATTAAAAAAATTTTCTTCTTCATTTTTTTTTAATTCATCAAACGCGACCATGGAAGATTGATAACACAAATATCTTAAAAAAATGAATATTCTGAAAAGAGTTCAATATCAACAAGGATAACCAAAATCAAAGCACCATGATATGATTTTGAAAATTCAAAGCTCATCCATTTCTATTTTACACCAAAAGAAAAGAAAAAATTCTAAAAATTGTTACTTTCAAATGACATTATGAACAATACTAAAAAAAACACTATATATAAGAGTGAAAAGAAAGAAATTGCCCCAGATTGGCATACTAGTTACTGAGTTCCACGGTCCATGAGGAGTTATTACGAAGTGATGGCTGTCGAGACGTTTTACCGCTCCGACGATAAAATGACATGGCGTGAGATATATTCGGGACTAAACAGTCTAAAAACAAATGGAGTCGCCACTAACCTTTTATTTTAAATAGGTGTGGTTAGTCACCTACTTGTTTAACCCAACGTAAATCTAGAAAGATTACGTCAAGCTAAGGAAAGAAACTGGTCTACGAAAAAGATTTTAGGTTCGTGAGTCGGTTACGCTTGGGGAAGGATTAGCACCCCCAAGACGCCCGGAAATCGGTACCACAAAAGTCTTAAAAATATTTTACTTGGGAAATAATAATAAAATATGTTTAAAATCATTTTAGGAAAAACATAATTTCGAATGTTGGAATAAATATTCCTTTTAATATGGGACAAAAATCCCATTGAAGAGTTAAATCCAAAAATTAAAAAAAAAAACTTAATGTCGGAATAAACATTCCTTTTAATGTGAAAATCCATAGCCCAATTTCGAATTTGAAGAAATTTCCTATTTAGAATGGAGATTCAATTTCTAACTAGGAACAAATATTCTTCAAAAAAAAAAATCAAAGTCAAATTTAAAAATGAGGATAAATATCCTTTTGAAAAACAAAGGATTAATTTTAATTTTAGAAAGTCTTAATTATGAGAATATTAATTGAAACCTTCTAGAAAACATTTTGCAAAAATGTTGGGATAAACATCCTCAAATTCGTATTTTGAAAATCACATTAAGAGACTTTAATTATGATTTCTCAAATTAAAATCTCTTAGAAAGATTTAATTTTAAAACAATATCGGAATAAATATTCCTTTTAATTTGATGAAGGGAATAGTTTGACAAAAATTTAGTTTGATAGGAAAATATTTTGAAAAATTAAAAAAAGGATAAAAGAAAATAAATATTCCCTTTTATTGAAAAAGAAATAAAAAGAAATAAAAATAAGAAAAGAGATTTTGAAAATGATTTTTTCATAAAATTTGGATTAATTTGAGAGGCCTTAATTATAGTTGGAAAATTAAGATCTCTCCAAAAACCTTTAAAACATGTTTTGAAATTAATGTTGGAATAAATATTCCTTTTAATTTAATTGGGCCTCTTAAACAAGAGATTTTCTTAAAATGAAATAAAAATAAAACATAAAAGTAAAATAAATAAAAATAAAAGATTTTGGAATTAACATTCTTTTTTGTAAAAAGAAACTTTTTGGAGTTCATTCGCAAATTTTAAGAAATTAAAGAAAATCGTAAACATGATGCATGCTTTTTGTGAAAATTACATGAAAAACATATTTTTAATTTTAAAGGGATGAAAAATTCTCCCGGGCCCGATCGGACTCCCGATTAGACACTGAGAAAACATCTCATCGGAGAAAACCTTCAGAAACCTCGGACTCCCAAGGCATCTTTCGGTTACCCCATGCATATGAATTTTTGAAAATCAATGTTCTAAATTTAATCATGCATGAATGGGACAAGAAAACATGGGTTAGTATATACATACAATTAATTGCACAATATAATATGGTAAGATAAATAGGACATGGAAATTTTAAAATTTTTTTTTTTAAGATCAAATTACATGGCAACTAATTTAACACAAGTAAGTAAGCTTAATTTAAACAAACACGTATACAAGGTTAATTACGTAACTTTACACAAAATTCAATTCGTAATTAAACAAATACATATGCAAGGGTAAAAGGGTAATTTTACACACAAGATTAGGCTTTTTAATTAGGGAAATATACACGAAAAGGGAAAACAGTAATTTATCACAAGATATAACTGCTAATTAAACTAACATAACTATAAGGGTAAGAAGGTAATTTTACAAACAAGATTAAATTTTAGTTAATCAAATATATATTTAAGGGCAAAGAAGTAATTTGACAAGGGTCAAAATCAAATATTAAACCGAATTTATATTCTCTCAAACATAGTTTTCATAACTAAGATTACTTTTTATTTAAATAAATTTAAAATATTTAATTTTTATTAGCCTAGGTTTTAGTTTTAATTAAGTAAAAATATTTACAAACGTAAAAAAAATTGTGCCCCTTTTAGCTTAGGCTTAATCTTTAATTAAACAGTCGAATTCACAAATTTAAAGGTGCAAGTTTTATGGCCAAGATTTGATTTTTAAACTAAATAAATACATAAAATGTATTAATCAAACTTAAAAACAACTAATATGAATATAAGATAAAAAAAAAATATATACTGGTCAGAGCTAGAAAATAGCTGATTTACCTTCAAAAGAAAGGATTCTTCCTTAAAAATCAGAACTTTGTTTACAAAATAACCCAAAAAAAAGAGCTCTTTCCCCTGTTTTCAAAAAGCCCAAAAATAAAATAAAAGCCCCACGTGCTCTCTTTTTCTGTTTTTGAAGGAAGGCTGAAAAACCTTCCTCTGTTCTCTGCTCTTTCCTCTCTTCTATATTTTTTTTTTTTTCAGAAGCGGCTGCTCTCTCTGTGCTCTTCTCTCTTCTATTTTTCTTTTTGAAGAAAGCTGAAGCTCTCTTCTCTCCCTGTGCTCCTCGTGCTCTCTCCTTTCTCTCCTCTTCTCCCCGTTTCTTCTTTTTTCTCCCTTTTTAAAGAGTGCTGAAGCCCCCCCTTTTATTGAAAATGATTTGAGTCTCTCTTTTTTTTTTATTATGCTGATGAGCATGATTGAAGATGGGTTGGTAATAATGGTGGATTGAAGATGGGTTGGTAATAATGGTGGATGGGCGTTATGGGTTGTGTTGACATATCTGTAGCTGTAGCTGGCGTTATGGGTTGCTGACAATTTAAAAAAAAACGACGATATGCCCTCTATCAACCTCTGCTCTGACTACATGAGTTGAAGCCTTTGTTTTTGCCTTTCTGTGTTCCTTCTTCCTTTCTTCCCTTTCCTCGGGCTTTTGTGGTGCTGAAGGTGTTTTTGTAGCCGCTGCAGTAGTTGCTGTTTTGGTGGCTGTGGGGCGGTGCAGAGAGGACGGAGATGGAGCTGAAACGGTCTGGGGCTGCGGCCTTGGTGTCGGGATCTCTTGGAACAAAATCATGCTGGAAAGCACGACACTGCAACGGCCAAGTTATTTTACGAATAGAGGGGCAACGACGAGTTGCTTTTACAAGTCCAACCAGCTTCATGGTTTTGCATCAGATAAGACAATGACTCATGGAAAATATGGATAGAAAGAATTTATCTGCTCCAACCGGGAAACTAAAAGTTGTCCATTATTGAAATACTGTCAGCACCACTTGAGAGGAAATTATAGGGGACCGTGGCCTTGCTGTTACAATGGGCGGCTTGCATGGAGGCGTGGCTTTCTCTTTTGTTTTGAATGGCTGTTAGCTCTTTCGAGGGAGAGTGGTGCGGTTGCTGCTTTGTTGTTGCTGTAGCAGCTGTGAAGAGGGTGGCGTAGCTGCTGTTGTCGCCGTGAAGAGGGTCCATCGCATTGATATCCCATCTGTCAACTGCTTGAGTGAAGAGCTCTAACTCATCCAAGGTACCGTACACATCATAAACATCATCTACGGTTGTTACGAGCGCATTAACCTTTGTTAGAATTCTTCTAACATTCCCAAGCTTAGGATCAAATGCCACCCCCACAGTCCATAAAAAGTTCTCCATCAACCTATCTCTGGCAAACGTTAGCTTCTCTTCAAGACCCGTATCTCTCCACCACTTTGATGCATTCCTCAGATCACCCTGGTGCACGGCTTGAACCATATTAAAGTCCAATTTAGCAAGCTCCAGAAGAATAGGATTTCTGTTCTCTTGCCTCTCGTACACATCTATGAACCACCTGGCTTCCAACTTTAGCACCCTCCAATGTAAAGGAAGTTCCAAAGCATGGTCCACCAGAATGGAAAGATGTTCATCTTTGTTCTGCATCAGATATTCTTTGAGTTTTGTAGCAGCGAAAACTCTCGCCTTATCCAAGATGCTTTCATCCTCTACCGAAAAGTATGAAGCTTCATACAAATTTAGCAGCCCTTTGCAATCCTCACAGAGACCTGCCTTGAAATTCACCGTCTCGTCCATGAAACTTAAGAAAACCTCTTGAGCTACTTTATACCCGTGCTGCCTCAGCAGCCTAAATTCAAGTGCTGTGGCATATAAATTGCCTTTCTTCCACCCTACATTGCTCTGATTAACCCATAGGCCTTCCAAAATTCTCTTCGTTTCATTCTCAAAGTGATAAGATAATCCAAGTCGCTGCAAGATATCAATAAGCTCAAGCATCTCTAAAGGATCCGCCACTTTGTCAAGCATCGTTCTCACTTCGCCCACCAGTGTCATTGTTCGTTCATTACATGATTCTCCCAGAAAATCGCTCTTGATCGACTGAATATAGTCATAATTCCAAATGGTAGGATGGTAATTAGCAGATCGTCTAACAACTTTTTTTTTATTTGAAACATTTGCTGTAGCAACAAATTTAGTGGCTTGAACAACCCTGATCCTGTTGAGATTTGATCTGTTCGAGAAGCCTTTGCCTTACACTCTGATGAAACTCCTACCGGGGACCGAGGCAGTAAGCAGAGAAAAAGCCATGATGGAAATCTTCAAAGCTTGATAATTGTGTATCTCGGGACTCCATCACTAAATGCTAACGTCAATCAGGCCATGGAGGGAAGTTGCATTGTTCAACGGAAACAAGGAGAGCTTGCGGAGCTGAAGAAGTGGCAGTGCAGCGCTCATTTCTCTAACTTGAATATCAGAAGAAAGGAGACCATTTAAAATTTGCACAAATGCTCTCCAAGCTGCCATAATTGAAAGGTGCAACGAAGTGTATCATGTGACCCAAGGCACACACTCCTATACTTGTAATGCTTGCATCATCAACACAGACATAGTTTCAGAAATGAATGAGAAAGTGTGGGACTTTGTGCGGGCTCCTTTGCCATATACATCTATATATATATATATATATATATATGTATATATATATATAAATATCTAAATATCTATACATATCCTTTTATGATGACCCATTTGGTGGCTCCCATTATATATACGTATAAACATATATATATATATATATATGTATACACATAAATATTTATACACAAATATACATATAAATATATATATATAAATACATACACAAATATACACACATATTTTTCATGATAACCGAGTTGTTTCGGTTGGTCTTTGACTTGCTTGGGTTTACATGGGAGTAGAATTGGCTCTTTTTGCTTTCCGGTCTTGGTTCAAAATTGCCTGCAAGGTAATGAGACAAAATTAAGATTAGATTATGTAAAATAAAGTAATAGTAATAAACAAAAATAAACTAAACTTAAAAAAGATAAGTAAAATAAAATTCAGAAATGATCAATCAATTAATTGACTAATTAACCAATTAATTAGCTGATTAAGTAATTAAAATTTAAAAACAAGTGACTACAGTTGCCCCTCTTTGATTGTTTCTTAATGATCTAGAAGTGTGAGCTTCTAGATAATTAAGAAATAAGCAAAGATGTAGACACTCTTTACTCAAATGTGTACTAAACAGTACTGGGGTTTTGAAAAAGATCACTATTGATAGAACTGATTTTAAAATCAAGGAAATTGTCCTAAATAGAACTAAATTTAAGAAAACCATCCTAAATAGTAATGATTTTAAAGGAAATTGTTCTAAACAGAAACAATTTTAGAGAAAATCACCCTAAGCAGAAATGATTTTTGAAGAAATTGTTCTAAACAGAAACAATTTTAAGAAAACCATTCTAAACAGAAACGATTTTTTGAAGAAATTGTTCTAAACAGAATCAATTTTAAGAAAACCATTCTAAACAGAAATGATTTTTGAGGAAATTGTTCTAAACAGAAACAATTTTGAGAAAACCATTCTAAACAGAAATGATTTTAAGTCTGAAGAAATTGTGCTAATTTTGAGAAAACCATTCTAAATAGAAATGATTTTGGATTTTGAAGAAATTATGCTAATTTTGACAAAACCATCCTAAACAGAAGTGATTTTAAATCTGAACAAATTGTGCTGATTTTGCGAAAAGCATCCTAAACAGAAATGATTTTAAACTTTTGAAGAAATTGCTCTAAATAGATGGAAAATCATCTTAAACAAAATGATCTTAAACTTTGAAGAAATTGTTCTAAACAGAAACAATTTTGAGAAAACCATCTTAAACAAAATGATTTTAAATTTTGAAGAAATTGTCCTAAAGAGAAACAATTTTGAGAAAATCATCTTAAACAAAATGATCTTAAATTCTGAAGAAATTGCTCTAAACAGAAACAATTTTAGAAAAACCATCTTAAACAAAATGATTTTAAATTTTTGAAGGAATTGTTCTAAACAGAAACGATTTTGGAAAATTATTTTAAACAAAATGATTTTAAACTTTTGAATAAATGTTCTAAATATAGAACAATTTTGAGAAAATCATTTTAAATAAGATGATTTTAAATTTTGAAGAAATTATTCTAAACAGAAACAATTTTTAGGAAGTCGTCTTAAACAAAATGATTTTAATTTTTGAAGAAATTGTTCTGAACAGAAACAATTTTGGAAAATCATCTTAAACAAAATGATTTTAAACCTTTGAAGAAATTGTTCTAAACAGAAACAATTTTTAGAAAGTCATCTTAAACAAAATGATTTTAATTTTTTGAAGAAATTGTTCTGAACAGAACAATTTTGGAAAATCATCTTAAACAAAATGATTTTAAACCTTTGAAGAAATTGTTCTAAACAGAAACAATTTTGGAAAACCATCTTAAACAAAATGATTTTAAATTTTTGAAGAAATTGTTCTAAACAGAAGCAATTTTGAAAAAATCATCTTAAACGGAATAATTTTAAATCTTTAAAGAAATTGTTCTAAACAGAAACAATTTTGGAAAACCATCTTAAACAAAATGATTTTAATTTTTTGAGGAAATTGTTCTAAACAGAAACAATTTTGGAAAACCATCTTAAACAAAATGATTTTAAATTTTTGAAGAAATGTTCAAAATATAGAAGCAATTTAGAAAATCATCTTAAACAAAATGATTTTAAATCTTTGAAGAAATTGTTCTAAACAGAAGCAATCTCAGAAAATCATCTTTAAACAAAATGATCTTAAACTTTGAAGAAATTGTTCTAAACAGAAGCAATTTTAGAAAATCATCTTAAATAAAATGATTTTAAATTTTTGAAGAAATTGTTCTAAACAGAAACAATTTTAGAAAACCATCTTAAATAAAATGATTTTAAATCTTTGAAGAAATTGTTCTAAACAGAAGCAATTTAGAAAATCATCTTAAACAAAATGATTTTAAATCTTTGAAGAAATTGTTCTAAACAGAAGCAATCTCAGAAAATCATCTTTAAACAAAATGATCTTAAACTTTGAAGAAATTGTTCTAAACAGAAGCAATTTTAGAAAATCATCTTAAATAAAATGATTTTAAATTTTTGAAGAAATTGTTCTAAACAGAAACAATTTTAGAAAACCATCTTAAATAAAATGATTTTAAATCTTTGAAGAAATTGTTCTAAACAGAAGCAATTTAGAAAATCATCCTAAACAGAAATGATTTAAAAAAACGAGACATTTTTGAAAAATCATTTCCTATCACAAAAAAGTGATTTTGTATTTCAAAAGTTCATTCTATACAGAATTATTTTTGAAAGGCTTTTAAACAAGAGATTTTGAAGAACTATCCTAAACTAAATAATTCTAAACAGAATCAAACCATTCATAAATAGAACAGATCACCCTAAACATAATTACTTCAATCATGAGAAAATTATCTTAAACAAGGAACAATGTTGACGAATGAAATCATACATATAAAAGTAGTCTTGAAGAATTACCTGAGAAGCTTCTTATGCAAGACTAACCTCACAATCTTGAACTGAATTTACACCTGTTAATCTTTGAACCATGACATGATGCATAATGGATGTTTATGAGGAATGATGCTGAAATGATGCATTTCATATGCTCATGCTTAAATGAGGATGCTTTTCTTCTTTGCCTCAAAGGTTTCAAGATAGCCTTCTGGTTTGGTCCGACTCATACTTTTTTGAGCTTGGAATTGGAGAACATCTTCTTGTCACACCTTTTCTGGTATAAACATGTCCCAGACCCTTATTTCAAATCACTTTTGCCTGAACATCCCATCTCAAGGCAACTTCATTCATGTGTTATCACATTTTGGGCATCAAAAGTAAGCTATTGAGCTCATATTTACCCTCACATTTCTTCCCTTTTTGTGTTGGGAGTTGACTTCAAATGTTATGGTATTCACTTACCTGTTTGCTCTCCCTTTCATGATAAAGAAATTATGCAATTCATATTTAAGGAGAAATTCATGGATCATTTTGAAGAAGAGCAATGTACAATATAGTAAATAGACAAACTTATAACAAGGATTTAACAAACAAGTTTATAACAAAAGAATAAGAAAGGTACATGACCTCAGTGCGATGAATGCATAGACAACAAAAGCCGGTCATCTTGCACCCTGCCTTTGATTGACTCATCATTGCTAGAATGACGCCTGACAAAGTCTGATGATTTCGGATTATTCCGATCCCCATAACCGAACAAGACCTCTTGTACAAGTTAGGTGCCCATTTTGCCGTGCTTTCTCAAATTTCCTAAACTGCCCTTTTCAGGTTTTTAGCTTAGGAACCAACCTAATTGGATCTGAACCGCCCTTTCGGGTTTTCGCCTCAGACCCCACCTTTTCTTTTCTTTTCCGGACTCAAGCCGCTTTTTCAACTTGAGACGCTCTTTTCATTTTTTTTCGTTTTTTTTTTCATTTATTATTTTTTTTTCATTCATTCATTCACTTTTTTTTTTCATTTTTTTTTTATATCCTTCAGGTGTAGTATTTCTTCACAGCATCGGCATTGACTGGACGTGGCAATTCATCTCCATCCATTTCTTGCAAGATTAGGGCACCTCCCGAGAATGCTTTCTTCACCACATAAGGACCATCCCAATTTGGAGTCCACTTTCCTCGGGGATCATGTTGAGTAGGCAGAATTTTCTTCAGCACCAATTCTTCTTTTCTGAACTCGCACAGATGCACCTTCTTGTCATATGCGTGCATCATTTTTTTCTAAAATAATTGACCATGGCAAAGTGCTTTGAATCTTTCCTCTTCAATCAAGTTCAATTGGTCAAATCTCTCTTGCACCCAATCTGACTATTTGAGCTTTACTTCTCTGCATACTCTCAAGGATGGGATTTCCAACTCAACCGGCAACTGCTTCCATTCCATGAACCAAAGAAATATGAAGTTGCCCCTGTGGATGCTCTTACAGTAGTGCGGCAAGCATGTAGAGCGAAAGAAAGTTTCTCATGCCAATCAACTATCTTCTTGATGTCCTTGTTTACTGCTTCAACTGCCCCATTCAACTTAGGGCAGTAAGGGGTAGAATTGCTATGCTTGGTCTTGAATTGGGAGCACACTGCCTCTACCATCTTATTGTTGAAATTCTTGGCATTGTCGGTGATGATTCTTTTCAGCAACCCACATCGGCAAATGATCTCTTTCTTCACAAACATGATGCCCACTGACTGCATTATACTTATATAAGAAGCTGCTTTGACCCATTTGGTGAAGTTATCGACGGCCACCAGAATGAATTGATGTCCATTAGAAGCTTTTGGTGAAATTGCCCCAATCACATCTTTGCCCCACATTGAGAAAGGACATGGAGAAGAATAACATGTAGTGGTTTGGGAGGCATGTGAATCTGATCAACATAAATTCGGTGCTTGTGACCTTTCCCAGCATGATTGATACAATCTGTCTCTATTGCCATCTGAATCCCTAAGATGCCAGCTTCATACTTCGCCGTATTGTTTGTGCAGTCAAAGTCAAGCCTTGCTGCTGCTGAGTACTGATCTCTATTTGGGGATATTAGCACAACTCCTATTCCATGTCCCAGTGCATTTGATGCCCCATCAAAATACATTCTCCATTTCTCTCCTTGTTCTAGCTCAGTATTGAATATCGACATCAAATCCTCATCAGGGAACTCAAACTTCATGGGTTCATAGTCCTCAACTGCTCTGTCAGCTAGAAATTCAGCAATGGCACTTCCTTTGATAGCTTTCTGGGAGACATAAACTATATCATATTCTGACAATAGTACTTGCCATCGAGCCAATCGTCCTGACAATGAAGGTTTCTCAAAGAGGAATCTGATTGGATCTAGCTTTGCTATCAACCATGTGGTATTATACAGCATATATTGTCTTAACCTCTGAGCTGCCCATGCCAATGCACAGCACATCTTTTCTATCTGAGAATACTTGGCCTCATACTCTGTGAACTTCTTACTGACATAGTAGATCGCTTGCTCTTTCTTGCCGGTTTCATCATGTTGCCCCAAAACACAGCCCATGGAATGTTCCAACACTATCAAATACAAGATTAAAGGTCGATCCGGCACAGGAGGTACTAGCACTGGTGGGTTCGACAAATACTCCTTGACCTTATCAAAGGCTTTCTGACAATCTTGATTCCATTCTCCCGTATTGTTCTTCTTTAAAAGCTTGAAAATCGGGTCACATTTTGCAGTCAACTGGGAAATGAACCGGGAGATATAGTTTAATCGCCCAAAGAAACCTCTTACTTCCTTTTGAGTCCTCGGAGGTGGCAAATTCTGAATGGCTTTGATTTTATCCGGATCTACCTCGATCCCCTTTTGACTAACAATAAAGCCCAACAGCTTCCCTGAAGTAACGCCGAAAGTACATTTGGCCGGATTCAATCTCAACCGATACTTGCGCGGCCTCTCAAACAACTTCCTCAGGCCAATCATATGCTCTTCTGGATTTCGGCCTTTGGCAATCATATCATCCACATACACCTCGATCTCTTTATGCATCATATCATGAAAAAGGGTCACCATAGCTCTCTGATAAGTTGCCCCGGCATTCTTGAGACCAAAGGACATCACATTGTATTGGAACGTGCCCCACATGGTGGTGAAAGCAGTCTTTTCTTTATCTTCTGAAGCCATTTTAATCTGGTTGTATCCCGAAAACCCATCCATGAAAGAAAATGTTGCATGTTTAGCTGTGTTGTCGACTAAAGTGTCAATATGGGGTAGTGGGAAATTGTCTTTCGGACTGGCTTTGTTGACATCTCGGTAATCCACACACATCCGAACTTTGCCATCTTTCTTCGGGACTGGTACTACATTTGCGACCCACTCAGGATAGGTAGCTACTTCCAGAAATCCTGCGTCCAGTTGCTTCTTCACTTCTTCTTTGATTTTTAACAACATGGCGGGCCTCATTCTCCTCAACTTTTGCTGTATTGGCTTGAATCCGGGCTTGATTGGCATTCTATGCACTACAATCTCAGTATCCAGACCTGGCATATCCTGGTAGGACCAGGCAAAGGCATTGGCATATTCTTTGAGCAGTGACATCAATTCCTCTTTCTATTTCAATGTTAAGGAAGTCTCGATTTTGACTTCTTTCTTTTCCTTCTCATCCCCAAATTGACCAATTCAGCAGTTTCTTCATGAGGTAAGATCTGTTTGTCTTCTCTTTCAATCAATCTCATAAGATCAGGGGGAAGAGAGTAATCATCATCATCATTTTTGTTAAAGTCATCCGTATTAATGAACAGGTCGAAGTCAGGCTCAAGAGGACCCTCTTTGCTATCTTTGCATTCATCACTTGAGGTTCTTTAAGTCAAGGGATAATATATATAATATATATACATATATGTGTTTGATCCATGAATAATAAGGGTAAATAGAAGAAAGCACGAAGAATTATGATATGAAATATGTACATGATAGAGAGTTTAAGAATGCATAACATCAAAATTATGAATGATAGAGCAAATATGAAAGTAAAACCCATAACATATGAAGATCAACCACCAACACTCTTGGGCAGAAGTGTAGGATAAAAGTGTTCAAAATTGCCAAAGCTTATCATATGTTAACATCTACTAACATGATAGGTGTCTCAAAAACCTCTCAATTGTTCAAATTAGTCATTGGTGCTAACTGCCGAACCCATGTTTTGCCGTTGCTTGATTCATCATATCCCAACACAGCTAACTCAGCATTAATAGCATTTACTCCATTTCCGCCATGACTAGGAGACAAATTTGCCCCTACACTCGGCTGCATACCAGTATCAAAAGTCAAACGACCTTCCTTGATAATCCCTTGTACCACTTCTTTCAATCTCATGCAGTTTTCAATACTATGCCCCTTAGCTCCTGAGTGATAGGCACATGTTGCATTCTCATCAAACCACTTGGGATATGGAGGCTGTAAGAGGCTCGAGTACTGAACCGGTTCAATCATCTTGCTGTCCAATAGCTTGGTGTATAGCTCTGTGTAAGTCATGGGTATGGGAGTCAATTGTTTCCTTTTCTTTGGTGGTCTTGAATTTCGGTTTTGAGTGTTTGGTCTTGGAGCAGTGAAAATGGTGTTGGACACTGGGTATTGGTAAGCATTTTGAGGTTGTGTGCAACAGGGAAGAGGATACTGGTAAGTGTTATGAGGTGGAGTGTAAATGGTGGGATGGTATTGGTGCTGGCATGGTTGGCATTGGGGTTGTGGATGCTGATATCGCTGCTGGTATCCCTCACATCTGATAGTGCTCACTTCGTCTTCTTTCTTCTTGGAACTCTCCTTGACTACACTGGACTCCCCATCAACTAACTTACCGGTTCTGAGTGCATTTTCCACCATTTTTCCGATTAAGACCATGTCAGTGAAACTCATGGTGGCGCCAGCTAGCATATGGCTATAATATGGAGCTTTCAAGGTGTTAATGAATAGCCATGTCGTCTCTTTCTCAGTCAAAGGAGGTTGAATTTGAGTTGCCATGTCCCTCCATCTTTGGGTATATTCAGTGAATGACTCGGAAGACTTTTTCTCCATGTTTTGCAAAGTCAATCTATCGGGTACTAAATCCGTCATATGCTTGTACTGATTGATGACAGTCCGAGCCAGATCATTCCAAGAATGAATGCCCCGCCTATCTAACTTGTTATACCACCGTATTGCCGACCCAGTGAGGCTGTCTTGGAAACAATGGATCAACAGTTTATCATCTCGGGAATAAGCGGCCATCTTTCGGCAGTACATGGTAACATGGTCTTTAGGGCATGTAGTCCCTTTGTACTTTTCAAACTCGGGCGCTTTGAACTTCATTGGGATCACCAATCCATCAACTAAACTCAACTCGTATGCATCAGTAGTGCCATAAGCAGGAGTGCCTTCCATGGCTTTAAGTCGCTCCTCTATTTGATTCAACATTTTCTGGCTTTCAGCTTCATCCATCTCTCTCTCAAACTGCTCGTTAGGCACAATCACGGGGTTGGCTGGGGCAAATCCAGGGACAGGAGGTGCCATGGTGTATGTGGGAGGAGTAATTTGTGGGGTTGGCATTGGAAGTCCTCTGCTTGTATTGAACATTGGAGGTATAAAAGGGTATATGCCAGGCGGAGGCGGTGGTGGAAAGGTGAATGTGTTCGTGGTTGATTGCGAAAATTGTGTTTGATTTTCTTGTGGGGGTATACTGAGGGTAAGAGGCGGGAGTATATGTGGGAGTGCATTATGGGGAGATTGCCCATTGGAATTGTTGCCCGAACTGGCCATGTTTTGTTGCCTCATAGTAGTCACCATTTCTGCCATCTGATCCAATTTCTTCTGCAATTCTTCATTTGCCTTCCTCAACTGCTCAATCTCAGTAGTTTGCTCTTCCATTACGATTTTGGACCGTAATCTAGTATCAGGAGGTGCTATCTTGAAACCCTTTGATGTAATTACAAGGATGAATCAGATTCCCTTTATTATGAATGGAATGTATGTATGAACATGCTTGATGAAAATGCTTGATGAAAATACAACCATGGAATGCAAAAATAAGGGGAAGAAACGACAAAAACGAAATGTGTTTGCCCACCATTAAGATACATGGATGCAAATATACAAGTGCAGTATGAAGTAGAATAAAAGGAAGCATGTCAATGATTAGATGTAGATGTAAAAATGAATGGTTTACAACAATTTAACTATAAAGGATAACTGGTCATTTCTTCAGAACGAGGCCAAGAGACCAAATATCCGTTGACCGGAAGATTGACCTTATTCATCAGCCATGACTAATTTCCCTTTACAGTTACCTTGTTGCGAATGATTCTACAATGAAATGCATGTCATGTGGAGATGGCGAATAAAAGAAATAATCATGGATATTCAAGGCATAAACATGTATGGATGAAGCAAGGAAGTAAGTAAACATACGATAAGAGACATCATATATACAGACGAAATGAAGAAGAGAATAGGAAAATTATACAAATAGCATACCAATATGGAACAAGCATATATATACAGATAAAGTGAAAGAAAACGAACAGATTATGAAATGGATACATAAAGTGGGAAAGAAAACAAACGACATATCATCATGAAATAAGTATTTTCACAAAAAGGTGAAAGAAAACAGACAGTTTATACAAACAACGTGCTATCACGAAATAAGCATATATACAGGAAAAATAGACAGTTTATACAAATAGCATGTCATCACGAAATAATCAGAAATCAGACAAACAGCATGCCATCATGAAATAAGCAGATAAAACGAAAGGGATTGATAAAGGTAAGAAGCCGTCCCCCCTTTGTGTCCTAAGAAACCGGGTTTTCTCGAACGGGTTTGGCTCTATCTAGGTTAGATTTTGGGTTCTTCTACATGCTGGGTTTAAATCTCTAGACCAGGGTACCCATCGGACAAGATGGGGTGGAGGCAACCCCGTCGCCCCCTCCTAAATAAAGGTGAAGTTCGGACTCCCGAACTTTTATGTTATGAATTGTGTCGTGTGTGAGGGAGGGACTTATACCTTTACCAATTGCCTTTCGGTGAAGTAGTGAACATTCGGAGAAGCAGAAGCAGGAAGCAGAAAAAATTTCACTATCACATGTCAACACACGATCAGTCCAATTCAAAATATAGGATAAATAATTAATATGATGAGATAAGCACACATGGTAAACAAGATAGGCATACATGGCATACACAAGAAATTTAAACATGAAAAATACACACAAGTGACTAAAAGGGCAAAATGGTAAATACAAAAAGCATATTAGCAAATCAAGACATACAAAGGAAATTGGAACATGCAAAATATACACAAGTAATTAAGACAGAGAGCATACTAGAGGACCAAGGCATAGGCTAAGAAAAACATGCAAAATATAGACGAGTAATTAAACACATAAAGCAAACTAGAAAATCAAAACATAAAAAACATACATATAAATTGAATGTGATATGAATGCAAGATGCAATTTTAATAAACTTATTTTTTTTTTGAAAAATCTTCCTTTTTTCTTTTTTTTTTTCTTTTTTTTTCTTTTTTGAAAAATTTTGAAACAATTATTGGAAAAAATTTTGATGCAAATGAATGATGCAATGCATGAAATGAAACTTAAAACATTTTATTATTAAACCCAAGTAAAATAGGACTTAAAAAGTGGCTTGACTCTAAAGACTGTTCCCCAGTGGAGTCGCCAAGCTGTCGAGACGTTTTACCGCTCCGACGATAAAATGACATGGCGTGAGATATATTCGGGACTAAACAGTCTAAAAACAAATGGAGTCGCCACTAACCTTTTATTTTAAATAGGTGTGGTTAGTCACCTACTTGTTTAACCCAACGTAAATCTAGAAAGATTACGTCAAGCTAAGGAAAGAAACTGGTCTACGAAAAAGATTTTAGGTTCGTGAGTCGGTTACGCTTGGGGAAGGATTAGCACCCCCAAGACGCCCGGAAATCGGTACCACAAAAGTCTTAAAAATATTTTACTTGGGAAATAATAATAAAATATGTTTAAAATCATTTTAGGAAAAACATAATTTCGAATGTTGGAATAAATATTCCTTTTAATATGGGACAAAAATCCCATTGAAGAGTTAAATCCAAAAATTAAAAAAAAAAACTTAATGTCGGAATATCCTTTTAATGTGAAAATCCATAGCCCAATTTCGAATTTGAAGAAATTTCCTATTTAGAATGGAGATTCAATTTCTAACTAGGAACAAATATTCTTCAAAAAAAAAAATCAAAGTCAAATTTAAAAATGAGGATAAATATCCTTTTGAAAAACAAAGGATTAATTTTAATTTTAGAAAGTCTTAATTATGAGAATATTAATTGAAACCTTCTAGAAAACATTTTGCAAAAATGTTGGGATAAACATCCTCAAATTCGTATTTTGAAAATCACATTAAGAGACTTTAATTATGATTTCTCAAATTAAAATCTCTTAGAAAGATTTAATTTTAAAACAATATCGGAATAAATATTCCTTTTAATTTGATGAAGGGAATAGTTTGACAAAAATTTAGTTTGATAGGAAAATATTTTGAAAAATTAAAAAAAGGATAAAAGAAAATAAATATTCCCTTTTATTGAAAAAGAAATAAAAAGAAATAAAAATAAGAAAAGAGATTTTGAAAATGATTTTTTCATAAAATTTGGATTAATTTGAGAGGCCTTAATTATAGTTGGAAAATTAAGATCTCTCCAAAAACCTTTAAAACATGTTTTGAAATTAATGTTGGAATAAATATTCCTTTTAATTTAATTGGGCCTCTTAAACAAGAGATTTTCTTAAAATGAAATAAAAATAAAACATAAAAGTAAAATAAATAAAAATAAAAGATTTTGGAATTAACATTCTTTTTTGTAAAAAGAAACTTTTTGGAGTTCATTCGCAAATTTTAAGAAATTAAAGAAAATCGTAAACATGATGCATGCTTTTTGTGAAAATTACATGAAAAACATATTTTTAATTTTAAAGGGATGAAAAATTCTCCCGGGCCCGATCGGACTCCCGATTAGACACTGAGAAAACATCTCATCGGAGAAAACCTTCAGAAACCTCGGACTCCCAAGGCATCTTTCGGTTACCCCATGCATATGAATTTTTGAAAATCAATGTTCTAAATTTAATCATGCATGAATGGGACAAGAAAACATGGGTTAGTATATACATACAATTAATTGCACAATATAATATGGTAAGATAAATAGGACATGGAAATTTTAAATTTTTTTTTTTTAAGATCAAATTACATGGCAACTAATTTAACACAAGTAAGTAAGCTTAATTTAAACAAACACGTATACAAGGTTAATTACGTAACTTTACACAAAATTCAATTCGTAATTAAACAAATACATATGCAAGGGTAAAAGGGTAATTTTACACACAAGATTAGGCTTTTTAATTAGGGAAATATACACGAAAAGGGAAAACAGTAATTTATCACAAGATATAACTGCTAATTAAACTAACATAACTATAAGGGTAAGAAGGTAATTTTACAAACAAGATTAAATTTTAGTTAATCAAATATATATTTAAGGGCAAAGAAGTAATTTGACAAGGGTCAAAATCAAATATTAAACCGAATTTATATTCTCTCAAACATAGTTTTCATAACTAAGATTACTTTTTATTTAAATAAATTTAAAATATTTAATTTTTATTAGCCTAGGTTTTAGTTTTAATTAAGTAAAAATATTTACAAACGTAAAAAAAATTGTGCCCCTTTTAGCTTAGGCTTAATCTTTAATTAAACAGTCGAATTCACAAATTTAAAGGTGCAAGTTTTATGGCCAAGATTTGATTTTTAAACTAAATAAATACATAAAATGTATTAATCAAACTTAAAAACAACTAATATGAATATAAGATAAAAAAAAAATATATACTGGTCAGAGCTAGAAAATAGCTGATTTACCTTCAAAAGAAAGGATTCTTCCTTAAAAATCAGAACTTTGTTTACAAAATAACCCAAAAAAAAGAGCTCTTTCCCCTGTTTTCAAAAAGCCCAAAAATAAAATAAAAGCCCCACGTGCTCTCTTTTTCTGTTTTTGAAGGAAGGCTGAAAAACCTTCCTCTGTTCTCTGCTCTTTCCTCTCTTCTATATTTTTTTTTTTTTCAGAAGCGGCTGCTCTCTCTGTGCTCTTCTCTCTTCTATTTTTCTTTTTGAAGAAAGCTGAAGCTCTCTTCTCTCCCTGTGCTCCTCGTGCTCTCTCCTTTCTCTCCTCTTCTCCCCGTTTCTTCTTTTTTCTCCCTTTTTAAAGAGTGCTGAAGCCCCCCCTTTTATTGAAAATGATTTGAGTCTCTCTTTTTTTTTTATTATGCTGATGAGCATGATTGAAGATGGGTTGGTAATAATGGTGGATTGAAGATGGGTTGGTAATAATGGTGGATGGGCGTTATGGGTTGTGTTGACATATCTGTAGCTGTAGCTGGCGTTATGGGTTGCTGACAATTTAAAAAAAAACGACGATATGCCCTCTATCAACCTCTGCTCTGACTACATGAGTTGAAGCCTTTGTTTTTGCCTTTCTGTGTTCCTTCTTCCTTTCTTCCCTTTCCTCGGGCTTTTGTGGTGCTGAAGGTGTTTTTGTAGCCGCTGCAGTAGTTGCTGTTTTGGTGGCTGTGGGGCGGTGCAGAGAGGACGGAGATGGAGCTGAAACGGTCTGGGGCTGCGGCCTTGGTGTCGGGATCTCTTGGAACAAAATCATGCTGGAAAGCACGACACTGCAACGGCCAAGTTATTTTACGAATAGAGGGGCAACGACGAGTTGCTTTTACAAGTCCAACCAGCTTCATGGTTTTGCATCAGATAAGACAATGACTCATGGAAAATATGGATAGAAAGAATTTATCTGCTCCAACCGGGAAACTAAAAGTTGTCCATTATTGAAATACTGTCAGCACCACTTGAGAGGAAATTATAGGGGACCGTGGCCTTGCTGTTACAATGGGCGGCTTGCATGGAGGCGTGGCTTTCTCTTTTGTTTTGAATGGCTGTTAGCTCTTTCGAGGGAGAGTGGTGCGGTTGCTGCTTTGTTGTTGCTGTAGCAGCTGTGAAGAGGGTGGCGTAGCTGCTGTTGTCGCCGTGAAGAGGGTCCATCGCATTGATATCCCATCTGTCAACTGCTTGAGTGAAGAGCTCTAACTCATCCAAGGTACCGTACACATCATAAACATCATCTACGGTTGTTACGAGCGCATTAACCTTTGTTAGAATTCTTCTAACATTCCCAAGCTTAGGATCAAATGCCACCCCCACAGTCCATAAAAAGTTCTCCATCAACCTATCTCTGGCAAACGTTAGCTTCTCTTCAAGACCCGTATCTCTCCACCACTTTGATGCATTCCTCAGATCACCCTGGTGCACGGCTTGAACCATATTAAAGTCCAATTTAGCAAGCTCCAGAAGAATAGGATTTCTGTTCTCTTGCCTCTCGTACACATCTATGAACCACCTGGCTTCCAACTTTAGCACCCTCCAATGTAAAGGAAGTTCCAAAGCATGGTCCACCAGAATGGAAAGATGTTCATCTTTGTTCTGCATCAGATATTCTTTGAGTTTTGTAGCAGCGAAAACTCTCGCCTTATCCAAGATGCTTTCATCCTCTACCGAAAAGTATGAAGCTTCATACAAATTTAGCAGCCCTTTGCAATCCTCACAGAGACCTGCCTTGAAATTCACCGTCTCGTCCATGAAACTTAAGAAAACCTCTTGAGCTACTTTATACCCGTGCTGCCTCAGCAGCCTAAATTCAAGTGCTGTGGCATATAAATTGCCTTTCTTCCACCCTACATTGCTCTGATTAACCCATAGGCCTTCCAAAATTCTCTTCGTTTCATTCTCAAAGTGATAAGATAATCCAAGTCGCTGCAAGATATCAATAAGCTCAAGCATCTCTAAAGGATCCGCCACTTTGTCAAGCATCGTTCTCACTTCGCCCACCAGTGTCATTGTTCGTTCATTACATGATTCTCCCAGAAAATCGCTCTTGATCGACTGAATATAGTCATAATTCCAAATGGTAGGATGGTAATTAGCAGATCGTCTAACAACTTTTTTTTTATTTGAAACATTTGTTGTAGCAACAAATTTAGTGGCTTGAACAACCCTGATCCTGTTGAGATTTGATCTGTTCGAGAAGCCTTTGCCTTACACTCTGATGAAACTCCTACCGGGGACCGAGGCAGTAAGCAGAGAAAAAGCCATGATGGAAATCTTCAAAGCTTGATAATTGTGTATCTCGGGACTCCATCACTAAATGCTAACGTCAATCAGGCCATGGAGGGAAGTTGCATTGTTCAACGGAAACAAGGAGAGCTTGCGGAGCTGAAGAAGTGGCAGTGCAGCGCTCATTTCTCTAACTTGAATATCAGAAGAAAGGAGACCATTTAAAATTTGCACAAATGCTCTCCAAGCTGCCATAATTGAAAGGTGCAACGAAGTGTATCATGTGACCCAAGGCACACACTCCTATACTTGTAATGCTTGCATCATCAACACAGACATAGTTTCAGAAATGAATGAGAAAGTGTGGGACTTTGTGCGGGCTCCTTTGCCATATACATCTATATATATATATATATATATATATGTATATATATATATAAATATCTAAATATCTATACATATCCTTTTATGATGACCCATTTGGTGGCTCCCATTATATATACGTATAAACATATATATATATATATATATATGTATACACATAAATATTTATACACAAATATACATATAAATATATATATATAAATACATACACAAATATACACACATATTTTTCATGATAACCGAGTTGTTTCGGTTGGTCTTTGACTTGCTTGGGTTTACATGGGAGTAGAATTGGCTCTTTTTGCTTTCCGGTCTTGGTTCAAAATTGCCTGCAAGGTAATGAGACAAAATTAAGATTAGATTATGTAAAATAAAGTAATAGTAATAAACAAAAATAAACTAAACTTAAAAAAGATAAGTAAAATAAAATTCAGAAATGATCAATCAATTAATTGACTAATTAACCAATTAATTAGCTGATTAAGTAATTAAAATTTAAAAACAAGTGACTACAATGGCACCTGTTGACAAAGATGTCAATCTTTTTCTTTATTAACAAAAACTCTTGCATGCGTGTATGAAAGAAATGTCATGTATGAATGATTGGATGAATGTATGGACATGTAAATTACTAATGCTACGAAATGCAGAGAATGAAATTTTATTATGAATGATGTGATGTGAAATTTCAAGATGTCATTGACAACATGTTATCAAACATGATAGAATGCAATTGAGATGCTGAGATGTTGAAAAATGATTAAATGATAAGCCTATCATGTGTGCAACTTAAATGCGCATGAAAAAACAAAAACCTCTTCTCTCTCTTTTTTTTTCTTTTTCTCTCTTTTTTTTGTTTGTTTTTGTTTTTCCCTCTCTTTTTTGTTTTTTGCTCTTTTTTTTTACTGTTCACTCTTATTTTTCTTTGCTAAATAAATAAGCCCACAAATGCCTTCCCAATGTTCTTAGGCATAAACACCGGGATGTGCTTTCAATTGTTGTTTATGAGGTATATCAGAGGAGCTTATTCGCACCCTTACATAATTAGGCAACATGTCCCCTAATAAGCTTTCGGTCCTGTTCTCTTCTAGAAGCTCATTCGGCCAAACTTGATCAGAACTTGTGTTTGTCTTTTCAAAGTCATACCACTGAATGTCCCCAGATAATCATGTGGCGTTCATATGAGCCTTGACATCAAATCACTTCAATGATTGTAATGGTTCTAGCCTCAGTTAGAAACTGTTGCCGAAAAAATTGAGAGAGCAATTCAGTGCAAGTCAAAACTGGATCAAATTGGCTTTTCTCTTGATAGCCCTCATGTCATTGCCACTTACCATGTGGAGTGGTTGGTTTAGGAACAAGTTGGATTGCTGACACTCGTGTAGATAGCTGAGCAGTTGATACCATGGGAGCTGGTCTGGAAGAAAAGCTGGTTGAGACAAGGGTGCAGATTGCTACCGGCTACTCTGACATTTGGTTTATGGCAACACAGAAATGACCAATAATGCAAGGTGTTGTGGGCGAAAAGATGATAATGGATAGGTAAACCATTGACACTTGACAGATGGAATGATAATTATTGGTGGGTAAGGCCACTGACATTTGGAAAATGGAAGGAAGATAATTGGTGAGGCAAAGTACCAATTCTTAATTAACAATGTCAAACACTGACATTTGGCGAATGAAGAGATGGTAATTGCTAAGGCAAAGCATTGGATTGTGGACCAAGGTCTTGGAATTACTTCATCCAAAATGAATTTCGAGCCAGAGGCGACTTCATTGATGTGTTTTAACCATCGGGAACTTACACATTCAAATTGATGGGAACCTGAGAAAGTTCATTATGGTGAGATTTCTTGGAGAAAAGGTCCTTATTGCTCCAATTTTAATCATTCATACCAATTTATCTATTTGTTCCTTCAGATAATGCGCTTCAAGTCAAAACTTCCCTTGAATATTCTCGAAGGCACTTATCGGAGCTTCCATCTTTTTAACTGTGCTTAGAAAGCCTTTCATTTGCTGGAGTTTCCTCACCAAATTTTCTTTCGAACATGTCAGATCACTAAAATGACATTATTGAAGCCTTCATACCGATTTGCTTTCTCTTTATCTTTTCAAGTGACCAATTTATTTGGAAACAAAAAAGAAAAAAAAATGGTATGTACATGAATGAAAGAATGTGTAGATATGTGATGATATGCTAATGGATGATATATACAAGATGCTCTCCTAATCTGTTATATGAATGGATGCATGTATGAATATGCTTTATATGCAATGTACATGTGGTAATATGCAAGCATGGGATATAAAGATAAATGAGAAAGAGGGATAAAAGAAACAAACAAAGAAATATGTTAATACACCATTATAGGAATAAATAAATAAATAAACTAATTTTCAGAAATAAATAGGCAAATATACAAACAGAACACTAAACAGAATAAAATGGAGATGAACATATACAGAAAAATTGTCATGAAGCATAGATATAACAAATAAACATATATACAATATGAAATGAGCTAACAAAGGTTAGAAGGCGTTCCTCTTTGTGTCCTAAAAGAATGGTTCTCTCGAAAGACTTGGTTTGGCTTTATCACAAGGGTGCTACGTGCTGATTCTGAGGTTCTAAGACACATGGGATCTCAAGTTGTTCTTAAGGAACAAAATGAGGTGAGGCGTTCCCCTAACTTTCCTAGAAAGGGTGACTACCGGAATCCCGGGCCTCAGTGCAAAAGGGTGAATCCGGAATCCCGGACTTTTGTGAATTAACTTGGTGTGTGGGAGGAACAACAAACCTTTATCAACCACTTTCATTGTTGCCTAAATAATGAAGGAGCAGAGCATAATCACTAACAAAGATTGAGCAAACAATCAGTCCAATTCAAACAATAACCATAATGAATAAAATAAGTAAAAGAACGAAAAACAAGCATGGTTCATATTTACATCAAGAAATAATGAATGAAATGTAAGATATGAAAATAATGAAAGGATGTGGAAATATCATACAATTTGAAAAGCCTTTTTTTTTTCTTTGGGAAATGTGAAAAGAATATGCAAGTTTTTTTTTTTTTTTGTAAAGGAAAATGTAATAAAGAACATGATATGTAATGTGAATGTAATGCATGATGTTGTGAAAATATTTTATTATTAACCCCCAAAACAAAACAAGACTTTGAAAAATGGCTTGACTCTCTAATATTCCCCAATGGAGTCGCCAAGCTGTCGAAACGTCTAAAAAGCCGTCCGACCGAAAATTTGGCGAAATAGAGAAAGATTTGGTATTTTCAAAAATAAAATAAGAAAAGGAGTCGCCACTAACCATTTGGTTTAGGTAGGTTAGCCACCTATTTTGACTCCATTTAACCTAACATAATCTACAAAGATTACCTTAGGTCAAACAGGTATTGGTCTATGAAAACAGATTTTGGATTCGGGAGTCGGTTACGTTCGAGGAAGGATTAGCACCCTCGAAACGCCCGAAAATCGGTACCACAAAAGTCTTTTTGAAAATCAATTTTAGGGTTACTAACGAAATGCTTCCAACATTAAAAAAAACATGTAAAAAAAAAACATTGAATGTTTGAGTAAAAACTCCTTTTGATATGGGTTAGTTCATTCTTTGAAGAAAATCCGATTTAATGAGATCCGTATTGAAATTTGGTTAGAAAGTTCCCAATGTTGAATAACCGAATTGAGAGCTTTCAAAAACAAACTTTGAAAATCAAAATATTAAAACAAATAACTTGTTGAAGATAAATTTTAATTTGAAGAAAAGTAAGGGTTTTGAAAAAGATTGGATTAAGTTTGGAAAGACTTCAATCATTGAGGACTAAATTGAAGCCTTTCGAAAATATTTTTTTGAAAAGTTTTAAAACTAATGTCGGAATTATTAAATTCCTTTTATTGATATGTAGATTTTAAATAAAAGCAAGTTCCAAGAAAAAAAAGTTTAAGTTTAATTAGAAAGATTTCAATGTAGGGGTCAAATTGAAATCCTTCAAAAATATTTTTTTTATTTTTGAAAATAATGTCGGAATAATTAAATTCCTTTTATTTTTGGATCTCATTTTTAAAACCTTGATTAAAGAAATTGACCAAGGCTTGATTTTGTAAGAAAAACCCCAACTATTAATTAAGTTTGAGATTTTCCTAAAAAAAAGTATTTTTAAACTTTTAAAACCATGTCGGAATTAAAATTCCTTTTACTGATAAAGGGGATTTTCTTTTAAAAATATCTTTAGGGGTTTGCTTTAAGAAATGAAATTTGTAGAAAAACTTTTGGAATTTTAAAGAAATCATAAATATGATGTGATATACAAATGATCTTTTAAAAGAATGGATAAAATCATTTTTTTTTACTTTTCAAAATAGACGGAAATCTATATTGAAGCCTTCCGAGGCCCGATCGGAATCCCGATAAGGTTATCTCGAAAAACCCTCACCTAAGAGAACCATTGAAGTCCTCGTAATGACGAGGTCCCCTCCGATCCCCTATCATCGGGATTTCCAATGCTCATGATTTTTTTTTTTAAAAAGATGCACTAATATCTAAATGCATGGAATGATGAGATAGAATAAACCAAGGATATAGGTTAGCACAAAAAAATATATTAAGCATATATTAAATGAATAATTAAAGATACATGAACTTAATTTCTAAAATGGCATAAATGATGTAAATGGACTTAAATTAAAATGAAAGTAGGCCTAATATCTAAAATGTAAATGGGCCTAAAATTACTAAATGACATAAAAATATGTAAAATGACATAAAAATACTAAATGACATAGAAATATTAAAAATGATCATAAAATACTAAATGACATAAAAATATGTAAAATGACTTAAATTACTAATGACATAAAAATATTAAAAATGACCATAAAATACTAAAATGGCATGAAATATTAAATGGACCTAAAATTCTAAAATGTTATGGATACACATAGGATTATACTAAGAAAAATGACATGGATAATTACAAATAAAAAGAAATACTAAAATGAAATTAATGAACACGAATATTAAATTGGATTAAATTTTCTATGGTATAAATATCCACATAAAATATAGATACTAATTAGAATATGTAAACTTAATTCTATATGCAAGATGATGACATGTGACCTATAAGTATATCAAACAACCTAATTTAGATAAGTATGGAAATATAAGCATGAAATCTTAAAATTGAACATGACAAGGTCAATAAAAAAGGTTGAAATTAAAAGAACACACACAAAAAAAAAAAAAGGGGTCCTAATCTAATACAATTAAATATCTAACCTACCAATTAGAATGTACTAATAATTAGTCATCTACATAAAGTAATAGCATGCAACCTAAAAGGGGTATGTACTGGCCCGATCATGGATGAATATGGATAAACATTGATAAGGTCACAAAGTTGGATACGGCAAGAATGATGAAAATTATAGAACTAAAGGGACATGAACATGTTTATATAATATAATATAATAAAATAATAAAGCATGATTAATCACAATTCCAAATGTATGAACGTGCAGCCAAAACATGCTCACATAGCAATCAAAGCGATAGAAATTGAAATCGGGCTGAGAACGGAAATTATACCCGAGCTTTAACTCAAAGTGTAAGCTGATAAAAATAATAGAGACTGGTATGAACTATTACAACGGAGGAGGTAAGCATCTATTTTTGAGAGAGAAAAGAATGGCTCTAGCTTGGAAAACCAAACTGCCTTTTCTTTTTAATTCTCCAGACGATTTACTCTCAAGACAAAGATGAATCAAATTGCTCTGTTTCACAAAACTGAAAGAGGAAAACTTCTTCTCTTTTTTGACTAAAAAAATAGTTGCTTTTTTGTAAAACTCATTTTCAAAACCATAAAGGTCCTCAAGGAAAATCTCTTTTTGAACTGAGACTTGTTTCTTCTCTGTTTCCAAAAGGCCAAAGAAAACCCAAAAATGACCGACTGCTTGCTTTTAAAAAAAAAAAAAAAGCTTGTTGCCCTCTTTCTTCAGAAAATGAAAAAACAAAACAGAGACCCCCCTCCGTTCCTTTTTTTTACAGATCAACTCCTTTCTTTTTGTAAAAAAGAAGAAGAACAGCTTTTTCCAAACACAAAAAAGGAAAAGGAAAGCTTTTTAAGCAAAGCAAGGAAAAAAGAAGAGCTTTTTTTTTTTCTTCTCTCCGACTGCCTTCTCTTACAGAAAAAATTTTGTTCTTTTAAAACTCTGTTTCAGCGAAAAAATCCAAAGCTCTCCCTTTCTTCTCCCTTTTTTTTTTTTGAACTTCAAAATGACGCCTCCCCCCCCCCCCCCAGTTTTTTTTTTATGGGTGAATAATTGATTCTTATCTTGAAGACCCTGAAAAGATTGGATCCAAATCTCACTGCTTCACCGGTTACAAAACCAACAAAAGTGGAAGAAAAAATGCAGGCTTTTGCCAAGACTTTGCTTCCTCCTCTCTCTCTCTCTCTTCCTCCTTCTACGTTTTTTCTTTGGTTGGTCCCCCTTCTTTTACATTTTTTCTTTGGCTGGCCCCCCTTTTGAAAACAAAAGAAATAAAGCTCTCTTTCTTTTTTTTTTGTTTTGAAAAACTTGCCTTTTGTGAAAAATGAAGAGCCGCCCCCTTTTGCTGTTGAAGTTGGCTTCTTATAGTCCCTTTCTCTTTTTCTTCATCTAATGGTCCTCATTTCTCCTTTCATTTTCATCTGATGGCCATTAATTTTTGGTCTTGTCATCTCTGTTTTACCCCTTCTTTCTTTGCTCCCATTGGCTGTTGTTTGGTTGATTTTGAATTTGCTGTCTTTGCAGGGGTACCAGCTGGCTGTCACGTTGTATAGACATACTTGCCCACATGTTAACCATCCCATCAACAATCATAATTAATTTTGGGTACATAGCAGCTTTGGTCTTCTCGAATAATTCAGCAATAGCTTCCACGTTTCTTCAAGAGCAATTTGCAGGTGGGGTGGTATGTCTTCTTGGCTTTTGCATTGGGAGTGGACCCTTTTTCTCTATTTACTATTGGCTGATGCTTTGTTTTGTTGGCTTCTCATTGTTGGCTGGCTTTTATTTTGTTGTCTTTGCAAGAGTATCTTAGTGAGAGAGGGGTGCAGCTAGCAAGGGAGTCACGTGTTGTTTCATGCCAGCAGTGGTTGTTGGTCTTTCCAGTTGCTTTCAATCTTGTCAAACATGCAGCACTCCTTTCGGCACATGGGGTAGATATATATTTCAGTTGATAGGTCTTTTTGGAGAAGAATATTAAAAGTGACGAGAGAAAGTGGCGAGTGGGGAAAGGGTTCCTTGAAGGTGGGGTATAATGGCAATGGCCATTATTGTTGCTGGGGTCCTTTGCAAATAATTCAATTAGCAGCAACAATAAAAGCGGTGGAAATTGCAAGAAGACAAAGTCAACTCGACAAGGACACTGGGGTCCTTTGCATGGGAGTTGATTCAATTCGGCCTTGGCTTCTCGGTTTTGGTCCAAAATTGCCTGCAGTCATAATAAGATAAAATTAAAATAAAGTAGTAATAATAATAAATAAACTAAACTTAAAAAGATAATGAAATAAAAATTTGGAAATGACCAACCAATTAATTAATCAATTAAAATTAAATTAAAAAAAAGTGTCTATAGGCACCATGACCCAAAAAGATATAAACCTATAATTTAAATAAAAATTGAAATTAAAATTAAAATTAAAATTAAAATGGACATTGGAACATAAATGAACAAGGACATAAATCAAAATGCAAACTTACCGTATGATGAAAAATTAAGTGTCTACACTAGGAACAAATCTGCACACAAGATAAATGGCAAATAGGAACCAAAGTCAGAAAATTCAAACTTGGGCCTTGAGAACATCATACAAACATTAATAAAAATAGACTCTTGAATGGAAATTTGCATGGAGGTTAATGAAGACAGCAACTTTAGCATAAATTTAAACATACAGATTAGTAAAAATAGAAACTTAGACAAATATTTATATGAAGATTAGTTAAAAAAATGAACTTGAGCAGCAAATTGTATAAAAAAAATTAATAAAAATGTAAACTTGGGCATATATCCATGTATAGATTAACAAAGGTAATAACTTGAAGATAGAAAATTATGGAGACTGATAAAAATAAAAACTTTGAACGTATATTTATATGAAATCAACAAAATGTGGACTTAAGTAGCAACTTGCATAAAGATTGACAAAGGTGAGAGTTTGAACAGAATTTAGACACATAGACTGATATAAATGAGAACTTGGATGGACATTTATGCAAAGATTGACAAAAATAAGAACTTGAGCAGAAATTTTTATATGGATTAATAAAAATCAAAACTTGAACAAGTAGTCACAGAAAGATTGTCAAAAACAGAAACTTGAGCAGAGACTTGCAATAAGAATAACAAAAATCAAAACCTGGATAGAGATTTACCAAAATCTAACTTAGCTTATGAAAAAGAGAGGTAAAACAGATGCAGGTTACTCTTGAACAGAGAGGGGAATAAGCCAAAATGGCTTCCTTTTGTTTTTGGAGAGAAGAATGGCTCGAGTTTGATAAATAAACTGCACTTTTCTTCTTTTCCAATCTGCCTTTTCTCATAACAGAAAAGGGAAGGAAGTCATTCTCTCTCAAAAAACGAAAATAAAAACGAAGAAAACCCCCTATCCTCTGCTCTCTTTTTTGGTTTTTCTAAAAACTAAAAACTGAATCTACTCTCCCCCAAGATGTGTTCAAGACCAGCCTTTTATACTTCCTCCTTTTTCCTCTGCATCCTACGACTCTCCTTCATCTCTGATTTTTCAAATGATGACCACCATTTCTTGGCCATTCTCTCCCCATTTTGCCCTTTCTTGTTCCGTTCTAATTGGTTGCTGCTCTTCTTTCTCTTTGCTTTCATTGGCTACTTTCAGCTGTATTCTTTTTGGAGGGGCATATTTGAGATAAGAATGAAGACAACCAGGAAGGAGGCCACGTTGGCACCCTCGGGTTTCAGCTTTGCTTTAGCAAAGAAATAAGCACACATGACTTTCTCCCCCTAATGGTTAGCAAAATTCAACTATTATATATCCGAGAATAGATCGCTAATTGATACTATGACACTTAGGACAAATTCGCTGAACTTGGGAAAGGTTCATTAGTCTTCGAAGCCTTCTTTCTATCACAGCTATCAAGGAGTCTCATTGGAAGCAGCAAACATTATACTTTGGCTGGGCCATCGGACTATACTCGAAACCCAGATAGAGAAACAACAATTACTTCAGCATTCATAAGGAACTTCTTCACAACGAGTTCAACACCTCTACCTCCTTTATCTGGAAATTGCTTAGTCATACATTTTTTCAAAGGGCTTTATCAGGAACCAGATATACTGTCTACGAGTGTGCTTTATGGTAACTTGCCACTACGAAACGACTTTCTCCAAACCTATAAGTATTCTATCCTGAAGAGAGGAAAGTGGCCACAACATGAGCACAAAGGACCCCGCGCAGCTGCCATCTATGGCAATAACAGCTACAGGTACGAATATCCACTTTTCGCTGGAGGAACTAAAATGCTTGCCCACCAAGTTGTTTGCTTCTTCTCCTGTAGCCATAAATAGCAGATCCCATGTTGGCGATGATGATACCCGTGATTGTCAGTTAGGGGCTTCCTCCATTGGACCTTTGCTTGCAACCGCATGTACAACTGTCGAGTTCATTGTGCAATTTCTAAACTTCATTTTGAAGACCTTTAATATGCTGCACTGCAAAATCCAACATGTCCACATGGCTTGTCTACTTATCCATGTTGAGAACAAGCTTTTGTAGTTTCTTAAGTTTTCCACACATTCTTGTTTTCTTTTTCTGTCAACAATATTTTAAGGGCGGATAGCATAGCCTCGCTTGGCTCGGATTTTACAATGCATAGAATCTCCAGAAATATGCAGTGCTTTTCCACTGTGGCCATTTCAAATATTACCTAGGCAAGAGGAAGAAGAAGGCACATCGCATGATCCATGGGAAGGCGTAATAGCAGATACAGTTGTTTCATGAGGTTGTGGGTGGTTGGATGAGTTGACTTTACAGGTTGACTCGGATGCCAAAGACGAAGAGTCGATGGAAAAGTAGTGGTTGACGAGGGTAGGACCAGCTTTGATGACGAGATCGACAGCGGTGGTCGGGATAGAGCCTGGGGTAGAGTCGTAACGGGTTAGCCCAGTGTCTCCTATGGGCTTTTGAAACAAAGATGATGAGAATGATGGGTTCATGGCTGTGGATGGCTGGTAAGTTTCGGACTCATAAATGTAAGAAGGGGTGGAGAGAGATAGCAACTAGAGCTTTGTTCTTCGAATGACTTCAAAGAAGAAAGCGGGGTAGAGAGTGGTTGTGGTGATGATGGAAGGTGGAGTTGGTGGAGGATGTTGAGGGCACAGTGGCACGGCTTTTTGGTAAGGCTATCTTTTTGCATGCTGAGCTTGTTTAAGCGAGGAAGAGACATCGAGGATGATGAGTGGCTTTTAGTTGGTAGAAAGAAAATGCAGCATTTGTTAACGAGAAAGAGATAGAGAGGTAGGTTGCAATGTACGGTGCTAGCCAAGATGAGAGGGCAAGTGTAAGTACAAGTAAGGGAACATGGAACTATAGCATGCTGCCATCGCAGAAGGGCACCGTTGGAAGAGCCGTGTATAGGTGGTACAGTTGGGGCAGTTTGAAGAGAAGAGCTTGGGGTTGACAGACGATGCTTTGGGCTGGCCAGAATCCTTGTGCTACTGGGTCTATGGCTACTTCAGTCTTTGGTTTGAGCATTTTTGGACACAAGCCATCTCATTGAAGATGATGAGGCTGACCCATCCTGCTGTGGTTGTGTGAATGGCTAGAAGAAGAACTCCTTCTGGGCAGGTTGGCGAACTTAACCATAGCAACAGAAGTTGGCGCACCCTTTGCTGTGCTTTCAAAAACTAGAAGACTCATTCTATGATGCCCTCAAGGACCATAGCAGCGTCGAGCCCTCACAGCAGCATATGAGCTGACATAGTCCAAAAGCTCTCGATTTCTACGCCAATCCACTTGTCGTTCTTATCTTGCCCGAGCCAGATGTTCATTATAATGACCATAGGTGGCCATATTATTTCAATATCTTTCTTTTATTATTTAATCCTTTCCATTTCCTAAAAGCTTCACCCGCTAGAATAACAGAAGTTCCCCTTCTGTGCAAATCCTCATCCAAGAGTTCAGCAAGCTCTCGATGGAGAGGTGCATGGCTTTTTGGTGTGTGTATATACATATATATATATTTATATTTATATTTATACATATATTTACATATATATATTTATACATATATATATATATATATATATATGTGATAGGCAGTTATTTCTCTTATATTATGTTGCTTATCTTTTGATGATTTAAGTGTTTATTATCTCTAACTAAGTTATTTTGAGTGATTTTATGTCTTAAGAAGCTAAAACGAAGTTTTGGAATAAAAAGTGTTTAAATCTGGAAGTTTGATATTTTTCCTGTGCAGATAGTTTGTAAAGATGGCCAGATTTGACATCCTTGAAGTCCTTTTCTGAGTTCGATTTCTTCATCAAAGTTTTATAGGAATCTTAAGCTTTCTGGAATGCTAAAGATCGCAGAAATCGGAGTTCGTTTGGGCAGTCAAAAGGTCAAAATACAGAGAAGTCCAGAATCCCTGCGGAAATCCGAGATTAATTCCTATTTTGGGCTTTGGAGCAATTTTGGGTTGGAGATGGACTTGAGCACGTCTTGGCTTGCTTGGCCATGATTCTAGACCTGTTATTGAAGATATTTAAGCTTGGCCCAAGTCCTAGAAAGATGTGGACCAGCCCTTGAAGAGAAGTCCTAATTGGAGTAGGAAAACCTTTTAATGAAGCATGTGCATGGCATGTGGATTGTGTTATCTTTTCTCCTACTTGAAGAAGGATTTCTAGCTGCTGAAAAAGGCTTTATTTAAGCCTTATTCTCCACAAGATTGAAGCCCAATTATCCAAGTCCACTAAATGAGCTCTTGTACTTAGTTAATTTCTTTGTAAACACTTTAACCTAGTTAGTATTTTTCTAGAATTAGGTTTTCTTTTCTTGCAAGTTAAGTTTAGGGCTTTTGACTTCTCTATATAAAAAGCCTTAGCACCACTTGTAAGAGGTCTCACTTTTCTTTTAGAGACCGGTCTCCTATTTCTTTGGGAGACCTTTATCTTAATAATTTTATTTTTACTCTTTTTTTTTCTTCATGTTATTTTAGTTTTATTTTTCAGTTAATGCAATTCTGAATTCTTGGAGAAGAAGATTGTGAGGCTTTTTTGTGCTTAATGTCTTTATCTTTCATGTATTCTAAATTCTTCTATGCTTAGTGATTTATGATTGCATGTTTTCTCATCTAGGATGCATACTAGTTAAGATTTCATGTTAATTGATTGCTAGATCTAGGGTTATTTATCCAGAATTGTAAGTAACTCTAATCACAAGTGGCAAATTAGATAGAATTAAGGTCTCATACATCTTAGTTACTTATCTGTGGGGAATATAGATGTGAATTAAATCTATGGTGCTGGTTCCTAGACTGTTCATTATTGACTAAGATCTTTCTAGTGTTTTCATGCTTTTACCTTCTTTAATTCTATGATGCTAGTTTCTAGATTGATTAGGTGAAAAGGGTTTAATAGGGAAGCTTTGTAGTACTTATTAAACTAGGACTATGGAAGGATAGGGCTTAGTGAGAAGCTTTGTAGTATTGCTGCCTACGTCAATTACATGCAAAAGATAAGGTAATTATTATATGCCTATGATCGATTTCTCTAATCCGAGGGTGAAGATTGTTTTAAACTGAAGTTTTCTTTATATTTATTATCTTTCTTTAATTTTTGTTATCTACTTAGTTTAGTTTTGATTTCAAAATTCTATTTATTTTATTTTCTTTTTGTTGCTTACCTATATTAGAATTTGTTAGGTTTTCTTATCCAGTCCCTGTGGGTTCAACCCTTGCTACCACTATATTATAGTTTTAGTAAGGTTAATTATATTTTGGTGATTTACGACACATCAAAATGCATATACATTTATACGTATATTTATATATATTAATACATATATATACATATATCGACAAATATATACATATATATACACATATATACATACTCATATGTATATGTATATATATACACACACACATATATATATATATATATATTCATTTTCTTGCATGAAAATCGAGTTAACTCAGTTGGCTTTGGCTTTGCATAATAATCGAGTTGACTCGGTTCTTTGGCTTGCTTTGCATGGAAGATCGAGTCGATGTGTTTGGCTCCCTCAGTTTTGGTTCAAAATTACCTACAAGGTAATTGGATAAAATTAAAATAAAATAAAGTAGTAGTAGTAATAATAACAATAATAATAATAATAATAAATGAGCAAAAATAAACTAAACTTTAAAGGATAAATAAAAAATTTGGAAATGACAAATCAATTAATTAATTAATTAAAATTAATTAACTAATTGATTAAGATTTAAAATAAGTGTCTACAATTTACAGTACATTTTGCCCTTTCAAGGAATAATTTACTTTTCATTTTGCCCTGTCAAGGAATCATTTGCATTAAATTTTT
Source organism: Microcos paniculata (assembly GCA_030664755.1). Taxonomy (NCBI): domain Eukaryota; kingdom Viridiplantae; phylum Streptophyta; class Magnoliopsida; order Malvales; family Malvaceae; genus Microcos; species Microcos paniculata. The sequence goes on along the minus strand of CP131456.1, from coordinate 45,071,075 downwards.
GCCCTGTCAAGGTTCCTGCATTACATAGTTACGTTATCAAGGTCTATGTATTTACATCATTTTGCCTTATATCATTTTGCTCTATTAAAGTTTCCTGCATTACTATATTTTTTTAGTAAAGTCTAAATGCCCTGCAATCAAACAATCGGAAAGCCTTTTGACAACCTTACCAATAGAGAGGGGAAAGATGCACTCAATTCGTTACTTGTTGCTCCAACTTATTAGTAGAAGCTCATTAGCCTTTTTCGTAGGCTCCTATGCTAGTTGTAGCATGCTTGCTTTTTACTAATAGAACATCAAAGTAAAGGGGACTCTATCCAGATCTAAATAATTCGCTAAAGAGCCTTCTTCTAACTAGGATAGTCAGCAAGCTATCGGAAGCAAAGCAGTTGCCCTATCAAGGTCTCTGCTTTATGTCACTTTACGATATCAAGGTTCATGCATTGCATAGTTGCCCCATCAAGGTCCCTACATTGTGTCATTTTACCCTATCGAGATTCCCACATTGCATAGTTGCCCTATTAAGGTCTCCGCATCACTATCGAGGTTCCTGGATTGGATAATTGCCCTATCAAGGTCTCCACACAGCATCATTTTGCCTAGTCAAACTCTCTATATTGACTCATTTTTGCTATCAAAGTTCTTGCATTATATTGTTGGCTTATCAAGGTCTATGCATTGCCTCATTTGCTCTCTCTAGGGACATTATATTTCGATCTTAAAATCATATTTAGAGAGAGCGTTCAAAATGAGGTTACCTTCTATCTGTAAGGGTTCTCATATGGGAGTCCTCCAATCATCCATTTGATAAGGACTTTCTACCTCTAGTAACTGTGTGATAGGCACGCTTCTTCTTATAATTTGGAAAGTGATGGATTCTCCTGAAAATGTGTACTTAGAACCAAAAGTTGCTAAAGAATCGATACATCAATTTTCACTTCTTTACACATGTTCAATTTGGAAAGACTTGAAAGAGCTTTCAATCATTTAAGCTAAAGACCTATGTGGCGCGAGATTTATTCTTTCAAGGCGAACTCTCCCCCAGTTTGATTGAACACAAAGCTTGAGTCACCTATGGCCCTTAAGTGTAGAATCCATATTTCTCGTACAGCTAGGAGACTAATGACATAAACCTCATACTCTGCAGAGTTGTTGGAATATGGGAAGTCAAATTTGAAATAGAAAACTTTTGACTAAATCTCTCGTCCTAGTATCGTAGTTCCAACACCACCACCTTCAGTAATTGAAGATGCATCAAAGTATAGAATACACAATTTACGTTCCTTGGCTGACACTATGCACGTTTCTCTACCCAAAATCTTATCAGAGATGGTTGAAAAGTCACCACCAGGAAATTCAATAAGTAGGTTAGCAACAACTTGACCTTTGATTGTTGGAGGAGTACAACAAACAATATCATATTGATATAGTTGGAGCAACCAGTTGCTCAACCTTCTTGGTAATGCTGGTCTCGATAGCTAGTAGCAAATTGGATGAAATGGTCATTAGATGTCCCATATGGGCCAAGAAGTAGTGTCAGAGTTTCTATGATGCATAAATGAATGCCAAACAAACCCTTTCAACATAAGGATATCTCTTCTCAACCTCATAAAGACAACAGGTAAGATAGTAAATAAGGCATTCTGCCCGTTGCTCGTAACTTTATGTCAGCAGCGCACCAATTGCTGCATTGTAGTTAGATAGAGTTTTAAAGGCTTCTTAGAAACTGGAGCTTGAACACTATGGTGAGCCATTGTTTGACATGTTCAGACACCTTATCATGCACTAGAGACCAAATGAAAAGATTTCCCTTTTTCAGTAAATGAGTGAAAATAGAAGTGTTGGCTGCTAGGCCAGGTATAAAATGTTTAATGTAAAAAAGTTTACTAAGGAAACTCTTGAGTTCTTTGACATTTATTGGATGACTCATGCTAGTGATGGCTTCAGTCTTCCCAAGATCTGTGTCAATCCCCTTTTTGTGTACGAGAAAACCCAGGAACTTTCCAGCAGACACGTTAAATGTGCATTTGGCGGGGTTCATCTTTAATTGATACAATCAGCATCTATCAAAGACTTTTCTAAATGCATCAGTATGTCCTATTCTACTTTTGGATTTTACAACAATATCATCAACATAATCCTCAAGATCATGATGCATAAGATCATGAAAGATAGCGGTCGTAGAACGTTAATCCAAATGGCATGATAGTATAGTAAAAATTACCAATTAGAATGCAGAATGACATCTTATCAGCATCCTTGGCATCCATTTTGATTTGGTTGTGACTACTAAATCCATCCATGAAAGAAAACATAGCATGTCCAGTAGTCGAATCAATAAGCACATCTATGTTGGGTAAAAGGAAATCATCTTTAGGGTACATCTTGCTCATGTCATGAAATTCAACATAGCAACAGACAATGCCATTTTTCGATATGATTGAAATAATATTTGTTAGCCAGGTGGGATGACGGATGGGCTTGATGAACTTAGTAGCTGGTAACTTCTTTCACATTTTCTTTGTGTTATTCTTCAACCTTAGGATGGAAGGTTCTTGAAGGCTATTTCACCGGCTTGAATCCAGGTTGTACATTGAGAGAATGAGCCATCATAACTAGATTGAGCCTAGGCATTTCTTCATACTTCCAAGCAAAGACATCCCGATATTTTTTCAACGAGTTGATAATAGCTTTTTTCTCATTGCTAGACAAAGTGGAAATAATAGAAATAAGACGAGGGTCTGTCGGGTCATTACTAAGATCAACTATTTCTAAAAACTCGCTGCTAGTGAAATTTGATTCTTTATTGCCTTATTCTTTTAGTTGTTCTGGAGTAACTAAGTAATATTTATCTTTGTTATTGGTTATAGAATCCTTCTAAGATGGAAAAAAGGAGGACCCCACACACCTTCATAAGTTGTAATGAGTCTTTCTATCAGGAGTAGGAGGCTTGGTGCATTTTGGAGTTGATGGCTCACTGCTTTAGATAAAGTTTCTCAAATCCCAATATGATCTTCTCTGATCTCTTCCCATCAAAGAAGCTTTGTACCCACGATTCTAGGAGTAGAGTCCTTATTTATGATTGCAAGCTCATCATAGAAGCTTTCTTCTATAAAGTGTGCCTCCATCATACTAAATGGAATGCGATTTGCTGGAATTCTGAAGATTTTACCATTGAGTCTCTCTTTGACACACTGGTGATAAGTAGAAGGAATAATCTGATGCTTGTGAAGCCAAGGGTGTTGTCGAGACGTTTTACCGCTTCGACGATAATGATATGGCGTGAAAAATGCTCGGGACTAATCAGTCTAAAAAAAAACAAATGGAGTCGCCACTAACCTTTTATTTTTAATAGGTGTGGTTAGTCACCTATTGGTTTAACTTAACATAAATCTAGAAATATTACGTCAAGTTAAGGAAAGAAACTGGTCTACGAAAAAGATTTCAGGTTCGCGAGTCGGTTACGCTTGAGGAAGGATTAGCACCCCCAAGACGCCCGGAAATCGGTATCACAAAAGTCTTAAAAATATTTTACTTGGGAAATAATAATAAAATGTTTTAAAATCATTTTAAGAAAAAACATAATTTTAAATGTCGGAATAAATATTCCTTTTAATGTAGGGTAAACATCCCATTATAAAAGCTAAATTAGAAATTTAAAGACTTAATGTCGGAATAAACATTTCTTTTAATGTGAAAATCCATAGCTCAATTTTGAATCTGAAGAAATTTCCTACTTAGAATGGAGATTCAATTTCTAAATAGGAATAAATATTCTTCTAAAATCGAAGTTAAATTTAAAAATGAGGATAAATATCCTTTTATGAAAAACAAAGATTTAATTTTAATTTTAGAAAGTCTCAATAATGAGAATATTAATTGAAACCTTCTAGAAAACATTTTGCAAAAAGGTTGGGATAAACATCCTCAAATTCATGCTTTGAAATTTACATTAAGAGACATTAATTATGATTACTTAAATTAAAATCTCTTAGAAAGACTTAATTTTAAAATAATGTTGGAATAAATATTCCTTTTAATTTGTTGAAGGGAATAATTTGACAAAAATTTAGTTTAGTAGGAAAATCTTAGTAGATTCATAAATTAAGACCTTTCAAAAAAATGTCTTTTTTATCAAATAAAACTGATTTTTAAAAAAAAAGAATTTTAAAGATTTAAAGAATAAACATTCCTTTTATTGGAGTTAAAAATGCATTTTTGATAAAAATGAAGTTTACTTGAAGGGTCTTAATTAATTAAATGTACTAAAGTTCTCCAAAAAAAAATATTTTGGAAAATTAAAAAAGGTCAAAAGAAAATGAATATTCCCTTTCAAAGAAATAAAAATAAGAAAAGGAATTTTAAAAATGATTTTTTAACAAAATTTGAATTAATTTGAGTGGCCTTAACTATAATTGGGTAGTTAAGATCTCTCAAAAAACTTCTAAAACATGTTTTGAAATTAATGTTGGAATAAACATTCCTTTTAATTTAATTGGACTTCTTAAACAAGAGATTTTCTTAAAATAAAATGAAAATGAAACATAAAAGCCGAAAAATAAAAAAAGGTTTTTGGAATAAACATTCCTTTTATAAAAAGAAAATTTTTTGGAGTTCATTCGCGAATTTTAAGAAATTAAAGAAAATCGTAAACATGATGCATGCTTTTTATGAAAATTACATGAAAAACATATTTTTAATTTTGAAGGGATGAAAAATTATCTCGGGCCCGATCGGACTCCCGATTAGACACCGAGAAAACATCTCATCGGAGAAAACCTTCAGAAACCTCAGACTCCTGAGGCCTCTTTCGGTTATTCCATGCATATGAATTTTTGAGAACCAATGTTCTAATTTTAGTTATGAATGAGACAGAAGAAACATAGGTTAGTATATACATACACGATTAATTACACAATATGATATGGTAAAATAAATAGGACATGGAAATTTAAAATTAATTTTTTACAAGATCAAATTGCATAGCAACTAATTTAACACAAATAAGTAAGCTTAATTTAAACAAATACATATTCATGGTCAAAGATTAATATCATGCAAAATTTAATTCATAATTGAATAAACCTATATACAGGGGTAAAAAGGTAATTTTACAATCAAGATTAAATTTTTGATTAAGCATACATATGAGGGCAAAAAGGTAATTTAATGCAAGATGTAATTTCTACTTAAGCAAAAATACATGCAAAGGCAAAAAAGAGTAATTTTACATACAAGATTAAACTTTTAATTAAAAAAACATACATAAAAGGGCAAAACAGTAATTTAACACATGATATAATTACTAATTAAGCTAACATATCCATAGGGGCAAAGAGGTAATTTTATATGCAAGCATAAATTTTTATATTAAACAAAACACATATTCATGGGCAAAAAGATAATCTCTATGATAAAATAAAAAATAATATAAAAAAATAAAAAAAAATAAAGAAAAAAACTTAAAGATTCAATTTTTATTAACCAAGCTTTCATTTTTAATCAAGCTAAAATACCTACAAGCTTGAAGATGCAATTTTTAATCCTAAGCTTAACATTTAATTAAGCAAACAAGTTAATCAACTTAAAGTTATGATCTTTATAATCAAGATTATATTTTTAATCAAATAAGAATGTGAATATAAGTTCAAAAATACAATCTTTTTAATCAAGATTAAGACTTTCAACTAAACAAACACATGGAATGGGTAAAGCAAGTTTGAAAAAATAATAAACAAGAATACAAAGTAATGAAAGTTAGAAACTTTTTGCATAATTATGTAAATAATTAAGAGAAATGGCACATTAACAAAAAAATGACATAAAATAAATGAGCAAGTAAAAAAAATCATCTTGAATATATTAGAAGCATATATTAAACTAAGTAAATTATTTAGCAATATACAAAAGCTTTATAAATCATAAACATCATCATAAAAAAGGAAAGTTAACAAATTTAACAAGACAAAGTAAGAATATTGTATCCAAAGTAAAAAGAAATGATCTTGAAAGTAAAGCTAAGAACTTTACCTAAAAAGATGAAGTTTTGTACCAAAACAAAAAAAGAAAAGATGATAATGGCTTTGTGGAGATGAGAATGGCTAAAAATTGATGAACAACAAGCCTTTTTCTTTATTTTCTCTAGCCAATCTATTTAAAATAAATCAAGAAGAAGAAGAAAAAATTTCTTTTGGACTCTCTTTCTCTCTTCTCCTCTCTCTATTTTTTCTGTGTTTAAAGAAAAAAAATGCTCCAGCCTTTCTTTCTTGAAGAGAATGCTGAAGCCCTCTTTTTTTTTTCACCCTCTGTGCTCCTCTCTGTTCCCTTTTTTTTTGTCTTTGAAAGAAAAACTGAAACTCTCCCCGTGCTCTCTCCTTCTCTGTGTTCTTTTCCCCCCGAGTGTTTCTTCTTTTTTTTCTTTCTTTTCTGTTTCGTTTAAAAAGGGCTGAAGCTCTTCTCTTTACCCCCGTGCTCCCTCCTCCTCTTGAAACAGGCCAGCTCTCTTCCTTTTATTTTGAAACTTCAGTTGTGCTTTCTTCCCTAGACATAAACCCGTAAACAGGGAGCCAAAAGAATCCCCGGAAACAGGGAGCCAAAAGAAGCCCCGGAAACATGGAGCCAACAAACGAATAAAGGGTCTTTGCAACTGGATTGCATTCTCGGCATCATAAAGGGTCTTTGCAACTTGTCGGGCTACCTCTTCAAAGTCTCTGCTTTGGTAGCTTTCATCTCCAGCCAAGGTAAAAAAAAAAATGGTCTCAGCTTTTCCTTAGCAATGTCATTCAACAGAACTGGGATCCCTTACAATGTCATTGAACCACAGACATGCAAAGCTTTTTTGTGTTTGAGAAAATTTTCCATCAACAACCGGATATTTACGGGCTTTGCTCCTTTAGCGAGTGGAGGTGAATAGGATTCTGCAGCAAGGTCAACGGGAGGAAGAAAAGAGGCTTCTCAGCTTCATTCTGTCGGGCAGAGGCTGATTTATAAGTTAGCATATGAGCTAAGGCAGGAATGATGTAGATAGTGAAGCTGACCAGAAGAGATTCTACAGCTGAGTTAATGGGACCAAAGAAAGGAAATATGATAGCCAAGAACCATATAGGTATCACCACTGGTAACCGGCATACAGCCCTCAAACATATGCTCTTTGTGTCATGCATCCCCACCACCTTCTCCCATACAAAGTACAATGGCGTACACGCAAACCCAAAAGTAATAAACTGGTGAATCAACATCAGTACAACTGCAGCATCGCGCCACGCAGAGGGCGGGAGGAGTGAAAAGGCATTGGAATGATTAAGGAGTTGATCACCGAAAGCCCAATAGACGGCAGCAGCCGATGGAATGGTTAGGGTGAAAACATAAAGAGTGGCCAATAGATATATGTACTTGAACTTCTGAGGTTTCCACATTGCATGCATAATTTCAACGGTGACAGCATGTCCGCCGAAAGTGTAGAGGATATTGGTGGCGCCAGTGAAGTACAAAACCAACTTCTTTGGACCTTGGTGAGTTACACCTTCCGCCTGGCCATGAACAAAGGCAGCAATGGTCATATACCAAGCAGTGTAAGTGGTCATGCCAAGCCCCAGAAAAGACCAGATTCTATAGTTATGAAATGAAGGGATGAAAACCGTGGTGGCACAGCAAGCTCCAAAGATATAAGTCCAAGTCCTTTTGTCTAGCTTGTCATTTATGTAGTATATGTTGCTGGCACAGGCTATAAGCTGAATGACAGATCCAAAGAGCAGAAAAGTGCAGTTAAAAGCCAACCCAACAGCTTTCCATGAAGGTCCCAGTAGACCATCTAACACCTCAAACCACTGTATGACATGGTTCTTGAAGCTGACATTCTCTTTCTCCTTTCTGCTTCGATACTCAATATACAGAACACTGATGAGATAAGCAGTCCAGCTTCCAAGAACACCATAAAAAATCTGCAGAATAATCCCTGAAAGCATTCCCATTTGAGAGAAAGAATATGGGAGTGTTAACAGCACTTGAGCCACCTGATTCGAAGCACAGCTAAACCAGGCATCATAAACAGAACCACCATGCCAAAGAAGGCTCTTAACACTGAAAATGGAATTATCTCCGTACCCAGCATGAAGAGACGTTATGTGCTCCGAGAGTCGCTTGTCCAGCAACTCATTAGGTTTATCAAGCAATATGAAAACCAAATCAAATCGTGAGAGCAAAGCTGCATTCATTTTCAAATTCTCATCGACTGTTTTTGCACGGTTATAATGACCACCAACAGGATTTGCTGCTGCTAAGACAGATGTTCGAGCAGAAAATCTGGCTGCAAGTCCAGCTTTTGCAACGGAAACACACTGTTGTTCCATTGCTTCCAGTAAAGCCTGATGTTCGACAGACATTTTATCAAACTCATCTATACAGCATAATCCACGGTCTGCAAGTACCATAGCACCTGCCTCAAAGGCATAGTCACTTGTCATAGTGTCCTTCACTACAGCTACAGTGAGACCGGCATTGGTAGTGGCATTACCACAGACATATATGCCATGTGGGGAAATAGCAACTGCTGCTTGCAGCAATTGGCTCTTGGATTTGCATGGCTCCATTAGAGAAAGGAAAGAAAATATTGGAGTCATGGCTTTCGGGCTCATATATAAATATTCATACGTATATAGGTATATATATACATTATTTAGATATATGTATATATATATATAAGTGTATATATAAATATATATATATATATGTATATAAGTATTCATATGTATACACATAAAGATATATATACATACAATTACAAATATATACACACATATATATATGAATATATATGCTTACATACCTATATACATATACACATATGTATATACACGTACACACGTATGGATGTCTATATATTTTGCACAATAATTATGTTGACTTGGTTGGCCCTTGGTTGCAAGGAGGCTGAGTTGACTCGATCCTAACTCCTTGGTCTTGGTTCAAAGTTACCTACGAGGTAATAAAATAAAAATAAAAATAAAATAAAATAGAATGAAATAAAATAAAACAAAGCAATAATAATAATGACGACAATAATAATAAAATAAAAATAAACTAAACTTAAAAAGGATAAGTAAAAATAAAATATGGAAATGATTAATTAATTGACTAATTAACCAATTAATCAATCATTTAATCAATTAAAATTTAAAAATAAGTGTCTACAGGTGTCTTAACAGGATATGATAAGAAACATAAGCTTGGATGACATGAAAACATGTAAGCACCCTAATTGGCCTCACCATCAAATCTAAGAATATGTGACCGATAGTCTCCTCTTTGCCATTACCAAAACCAAAAATCTGAACACAATCTTTAACAATCTTCTTTTGAGGAATATGAATAGCGGCAAAGTACTCAGAAGATTCAAATTAAGTGATGAACTATTATCAACTAATGCTATACAGACACAAGTTCCATTGATTTCAGTTGCTAGAAATAGCGGTATCTTGTGATCAAGATATTAGACCTCTATGTCTTTATTGGTGAATGTAATTGCATTAGAAGCGTCCCAAAAAGTGTGGGTTTCTGCAAAGAAACAACTTGTTCTAAACTCAACAATAATAGAAATTAGCATCTCTGTAGCCAAATTTTGAGCTTTTGCATCTAAGCAGAACTGATCGTACAAGTTTTTGAATCGTAGGCTCCTTTAAAGGGCCATGATCATCATGTCTTTGGTAGCATTGTCAATAAGGGGATCCTCATTAACTTCCCCATTATGAATCACCATAGTTACCTACCCTCTGTTGTGCCTATGTAATAGATCATTGTTGATCGCTTGGGGTCACTCTGTTGCTTCCAAAGTACCATCAGCTATCCTCTGATGAACCAACCTTCTCAGCAATTGGCAATGCATGGTTGCATAGTGAACATAGCGATGAGCTCTACAGTAGCATGGATCACATTTGTCTTGTTTTATGGGCTACTTCGCATCAAGATTGGTGTGATACCATCAGCATGCGATTGGTTAATAAGAGCATTTATCTCCTTTTTTGTAAATATCACTGGCAGATATTCCTTCTTAGGTCGCTTATGAGAGTTGCACTTTTGCTTGGCCTAGTAGCTACCAAAGTCTAATGATCATTCTTTTTTCTATTTGGGTAGTTTTGCCAACACCAACCTTCACAGATTGGGCAGTTTTTCTCGCAACATCAAGTAGTTTAGCAAATTGATTGATACTAAGATTCTCTAGCAATGCTCTATACTTGACATGCATATTGCTTATACAAATTTCGATAAGCATAGATTCAGCATATTCATCATAGAAATCAAGTGTAGCATCTCCAAACCTATGTACATATACAAGCAAGTTTTCTCTTAACTTCTGAACATTACTTTGTAAATCAAGTAAAGTTACCCATTTACCATTTTGAAAGTACTTATTACAAAACTTATCAATCATTTCTTCCCAAGAATGAATAGAGTTAAAGAAAGAGTACTATACCAAGTATAAGCTCTATTAGTAAGCGACTTAGAAAATTCCTTCAAACAGAAATCTAAGTCTGAGGTGAAAGGTCCCATTGCATTCATAAACTTGCCAATGTGCTCCAAGGCATTCCCCTTACAACCGTCATATTGGGGAAAAGAAGGGGCTTTATAACCCTTGGGATAGGACTTCTTCATTAACTTCATTGGGTATGGTAGGTCACGTATAAAACGAGAGCTTCCAACGTCTAGCCTGGCTCATTCTTTTCCCAACAAAGTAGCTACATCTGCCATAATGATATAACTATTACCGACTACGTGATTAGAATGCACAGGGATGCCTTCATTGACCATTTGGAATTGGGGTAGCTTTTCTATGTTCTAATCTTTCAGGACAATTTCTGATATTTGGCTCTTATTGATAATAATTTTAAGTTGAGCTGTTGGGTCGTAACTCTTTAAAAGCCTACAATATTCTCTTATGTCACTTATGCAAGTCTCGAGCAATTTCCACCATGGCTCTTACAACATCAACTGTCACTAGAGTCTTTGGAACCTCCTTTGGCTCTGCCTCATAATCTTCTTCAGGATCCTCTTCATGCTCAAAGCTTTCTTCCTTGACAACTTTTTGAATATTAGGAACTTCCTGTTGTAGGCCTTGATATATAGGACCTCATGTCATTAAACCTTTAAGAAATCAACTCCCCAGTAGACTCGCTAAAAATGTTAAGGGTTTCTCTTCGTTGGGTGCACGTGGCCTGACAGGTAGGATAGCAATGCCGAATCACACGTAATGTGGAGTTGCTAATTGGATAAATCCCAATAAAAAGTAAGGACAAGACTGGTTTGGACCTCCTAATAATCCTAGCTCTAGTCGAAGAGAAAGGATCCAAAGCCTTCGGAAGAAGCCTGGAAGAATTGGGCTGAGAATCCTATCCCATTTCTAGCTCAAGGCATGATCGTTGTTGGTACAAAAGGCCTCTGTAGCTTTTTTCAATGATAAACCCCAGTAGCCAGCTTCAACAACTATCATAAGCAAGACCTGAGCACTCTGGTTTTTTTTTCTGCAACGTTCAAAATAGTGAGTAAGAGGACAAAGAAAACAAATTGAAAGAGAATTCTTTATCGGTATGGGGCTTTCTTAGAATGAAGCTGGGGAAAGAAATTGGAAAGATTTGGAAGAGAGAAAAGAATGGTTGTTATTGGATGAATATTTGCTCGTTCAAATGATATCTTAACTAAAATGATGAAAAATACCATTCATCTCACCTTTTTTTTTGAGCTTGTGATGGAGGGGTATTTATAGGTATTCACGAGACACCACATTACCCATGCAATGTCGTTGTATGTCGATTTGAATGAAAGGACCACTGTTGTGAAGAGGAACTTGATGAGCTGCTCTGGTAGCGATGGGATGCTGGTTGTCACTTGCGGGCGACCTGCAAATATTTTGTTGGATAATTCTTTCCTTATTTTGGGCAATATGAATGTCCGTCATCTTTGTCTGGGCTGTATCCTCCCTAGTCCATGAGCTATTGACAGCTGGCTTAGGTACCTCACCATGTGCTAATTGTGAACAGCTGATATAAACTCCTTCCCAGAGAAAAATGTTGTACGCCACCTTGTCCAACTAATATTCACTTTTCCCACTGTGCATAGCCACTATGACAATATGAATTTTTAATCGAATTTAATGTTCCTAAAATCTCTTCTGACAACTTGTAATAGTAGCTCCTCCAACACCATCATTAAAGGATAATGTGTTTGAGCAAGCAAATTTTTTTTTCTAATCGGTTTTCAAATAGACTCAGAGTGTTCCAAGCCTTGTCACTAAGATGCTATTTTGAAACCAATTAGAACAGAATCGGACCTTTCATGGCCAACCAAACCACATTTCTGATTTGGTTCCCCCATCATGTGGGTTTGGTCCGCTCGTCAAAGCTTAAGGCATCAAAAGAAATGTTAGTCATGTTCGTTGGATAGCCATAAGAATAAACTTGGTTTAAATAAAAAGGAAAATAACTTAGCAATATTACTTCCCTGAACATATTCGCCACCATGCATTGTTCTTCATGCCTTATCATGCCATTTTTGTCGATGGAGATAGACAACTTTAGAAAATGATACTTGAAGCATTAGTCAAGATTAAAGAGGAAGGGATGATGTGATCTTCCTTTATAGTTAAGTGGCCGGGTTTATTGTGAGCCAAAGTAGGCCAAACTTGGCTTTGTGGTAGGAATCAAATGAATGCTGGTAACAAAGTGGTGTGCCCCGACTATGATTGCCATACCACCTTTAAGTAGAGTTTATGCTCGATAGGTGCCATCTGAGGGTCGCCCCAATCACATAGCCACTAATGTTATGTTATTAGATGAGAAAACCATTGGGGATCTACCACTTTGAAGGCACTACTTCGTTACTGGACTATGAAAAATTGTGAAGATAATCATTGTTGCTCGTTACTATCCAGAGATATGTTGGTGCCAGTGGAGTTACCACGTATGCTAGTAACCAGAGGATATGATAGCCACCCCCATCATGGTGCTTGTAGAAATGATTGATTGTATGGGAAATGGCCATGAAAGATTGCCGACAGAGCTTAGTGGTTGTTGGGAAGCAACTTGTTTCTCGGGTAAGAACTAGAGTTTAGCCGAGGAAGAAGAAAAAGGTGCTTTTTTGGGGCTAATGCTTGGGCTTGTAACAATAGTACAAAAAATAAGGTTATCAAGCCCTTTTTATAGAAATTAGGCCAAAATAATGAGTAATCATAATAGGGTATGTGCTACTAGGCTTGGATTGATTTTTTTGGGTCAAAATTAGTGAGGCCCAACGTATAAGCATTGGGTGAATTTTAGGGGATTATTGGTGTGGAAGAATACCTAACCCATTAGGAGTATCGAGTATACACCCATTGAAATATTGGCATCTAACATCGAGATTTGAGCTCCTAGGTTACAAGTTGAGTGGAAAAGGGAAAGAAGGCTATTATGTTACAAGTCAAGGAGAAAGGGAAAAGATAAATGATACGGTGGAGATACAATAATATTATAGGGTAAAATTGTCAAGAAAATATTAACCCCTCCTAAACACTCCAAATCAGGGGAATGGGAAATGAGGGGTGATAAGGAGTTATATGCTTTTCCGGTCCCTTCCTTCCCCTTACCCCCTCTAATCCTCATAACCAACATAATAAACTCCTTCTAACCTCCCTCACTTCCTGTAAATGCCTCAGCCAAATAGGGGTAATTAAGTATTTATATTTAATAATGGTGTGACCATTGGTTAAGCCTTTTTCGGTCAACCTCCAATGCATCCATTTAATTTTAGCCATTAGATATGAAGCATGTTTAGCAGCCATTGGATGTGGATAATTCTTTGTTAGAGTTTGGGTTAAAGAATTTGTTTAAAAGGTTACATGTTATATTTGATCTAATTTGGATATAATTAAACTACTATATAATTCAATCCTTAGTTGAAAGAAAGTCAATCTCCTAAATTTTTGGAGATCATTACATGAAATCAGATTTTAAAATTTTAAAATTATTTACTCGTTAGCTTTATATATATTTCACATTGGTTGTAAAAATAATGGTTTAGGGTTTATAGAAAGATTATTTGTTTAAAAAGTTTATCAATACATGGTTATTTGTTTAAAAAGCTTGTCAATACATGGAATTAAGATAGGATACCAAGATGGAACATACGAATCTCCATCGAAGTGTTTGAAGCATGAAGATTCTAATGTTAGTAAGATTCTAAGCATGAATATATTATTAACGGAGTATGATTACTAGGATTTGGTATTTTAAATTAAAAATTGGGGTTTTGTTTTCAATGGATGTAGGGTATTTATAGTCTTATTGACCAGATTGATGCAATGGGGGTCAAATTTGAGCGAAAATTATACCTCATATCGAGGCACTTTAATCAGCTCGATAGGGATATGGATGAAGTTAAAAAAGAATGGCAAGAAAAGGTTGATAAGAAATAGATATTGGAAACCCCATCAAATTCAAACAAGACTGGGTTGGATGAGTTGGAGATGCCGCTGCTTGATGTTCTTGGTTCGCCATATAGTATAAAGGATGCAATGTATAGGATAAGGTTTCAAGTAAAGTTGAATCTGTATAGGAGGAGGTTTAGGATCAATTCAAAATCGCCTAGTGAAGATAACATCATAACAATAAACGATTCTTATTTTGAAAATCCTACTTCTTTGAACGATTATAATCATGGTTATAAGAAGCAGGATGTATCTGGTGGTAAACCAAAAAGTACAGTTAAAATGGGGGATAATGGTTGCATAAAAGCCTTGGTAAAAAAAAACATGGAAAAGTGATAATAGTTCCTAAATCCAAAGTATCGAAAAATGAGGTTAAGCGTAGAAGGCTAATTGACATTGGTCGGCATATACTATAATGATTTGGTAGGTTTGCATTGTAATTATATAGCGACCGTGCTTTATGGTTTGTTATATAACTAGTATGCATTGTATATGGTTTTGTGTGTATTTTTCACAGAAGTCATTGCAATCATATGTGATTATTTTACATCGAGTTTTCGAAGGGAGTAAATGTTTAAGGCATCATATTAATTGATTGTTTTGTAACTAACTATTGGTATTTATAATAGCATCGCATCTATGGTATTAGGTTGTGTTATACTTTTATCTTATATTATATAGAACCAATACTATCTTATGGATTTGTGTTTATTTTTTTCACAAAATGTAAATAGGTAAATGGTTTATGAATATTTTCAATCCTAATTTATAATATGTAAATAAATTTTTTTCAGTTAAGTTTAGTCGTGTTTTTTTGTTTGTTTTTATTTTGATGGTATTTCTCAATTGGAGTTCTCAAAACTCACGGAGCTTACCGATGAAGTGTATTGAAGTCACGAAATTATATGTGGGTTAAAACTCGATGAATGGATTGCCAATATTCTAAGTTTACATATGTGTATTTGGATTATGTATACATGTATAATATTACTATATGTTGGTAGTGACAATGTAAAATGTGTCGAAACGTGCTGGTTCGTGAACCCTATTGTCGACTTAGTAAAATTTTATGGAGTCGCCACTAATCCTTTTTCATAGGTGTGATTAGTCACCTATGTGAATCTACCTATCCTAATGTAGTTACGGGTACATAAGCTAGGTAGGTTCTGGTCTAAGAAACAAAGTTGAGTTCGGGAGTTCAATTATGCGTGGGGAAGGATTAGCACCCCCACAACGCCCGTCAAAAATGACGGTACCATTTTAATCTAATCATATACTAGGTCTTATTGATGCAAGGTTGTGTTTTATTTTAAGCGTAACCAAAAATTTCTTTATGCAATTCATTATTCATTTTTTATTTTATTACCTTTTCTATTAAAAAAAATAAAAATTATACATGATGCATGTGATGCAAAATTATTCAATTTTTAATTAAAGACGGGAATAGAATTTTAATAGAAATTCTCTTCAAACCGCTTCGGCTTACCCGATTGAGTTTAAAGAGAACCTCTCCCTAAGGGATTATCCCAAAAAGCGCCTACACAACTTCAAGGAATAACCACCCTCACTGGGTCCATTTTCCATTATACAATTCATATCTCAAATGCAATGACAAGTACAATATGATATGTAAGTGTAATAATTTAATTAAAAATAATTAGTGAGAGTAGATTATTGTTAGGATATCACCCAAACCGCTTCGGCTTACCCGATTGAGTTTAAATAAAACCCTACCCTAAAGGACCATCCTAAGAAACGCCTACACGACTTCAAAGGATGACCCCCTCATTGGGTATTTTTCCATGTTTATAATTTATACGAATACCATGACAAATAATTTACAAAATAAGTACCAATGAAACAAGAAAACAAAATACACTTATTTAATACATAAATTCATTATCCCATTGTTAATATATGTATTTGTGCGTTTACTCTACTTCGTTATTCGTGGGATAAAAATATTTAAAACCAATTGTAAGTAAGAAAGGTCATTCAGGGCATAAACTTGTCAGCTTGTAATAAAACTATTAATTTATAAACATGTACAATCAAACAAAGATGTATATGGATGAGGATAGAAGACATACCTGCAAGTAAGGCAATCAGATTATGTCTTCCCAAGCAAAAAGGACAGGGGTCCACGGTTCTTCAATTTGTGATGCAAGCAACAAGACTTTGGCCTTTGTGAACACTGTTATTTATCTACTATCACTGCTAACCCTTTCTCACAATATCTTGGTTCCAAATGGATATCTACACGATAGTTTCCAAAGCCGGGCTTCCAACAATGGCGAATCACCCCCATTTTTTTACGAAAACAAAAGTACCGAAAAATCTTTTTTTTCTCTTCTTTTTTTTAACCCTAAGTACCCCTTATATACTACTCCAAGGATTAGGGTTTCAATAGGTTTTGTTGCAGACTAAGTATTAGGGTTAAATCATTCCTGATTTCTTTTCCTTTTTTATCAAGATTTCCTCATTGATTTTTACTCTAGAATATTCCATAATTTTTAAGCTCACTCATAAAGACTCAAAGCCCAAATATTTTCATTTTAAATTAAAGCCCAAATTTAATTTTAGTTTCAAATTAAAATCTAGCCCACAATTAATTTTAATTAGTTAAATAAAAAATTTATCTAATTAAAATTAGACTAGATTTAAAATTGAAAATAATACGAAAATTAAAACTTTAACTTTGAATGAAGAAAGGCTACTTTTCAGACAAAATGTGGTGTCTACAACTGCCCCTCTTTACACGTTTTCTGAGAATTTAGAAGTATATACTTCTAAAGACTCAGGAAATGAGTAAAGACGGTAGACACCGAACCTTTTACAAAGAGCTATCAAACAAGTAAATATGCTATATAAGAAAACATGTTCTTAACAAGGACCAAGATATGATGTGATGTCCTTAATGAGGGTAAATGTTGCTATGCAGAGACCTTGACAGGGCAACAATGCAAGTAAGTACCTTGATAGGTTAAATGATGTAATACAGAGACCTTGATAGGGCAACTATGAAATGCAAAAACCTTGATAGGACAAAATGATGCAATGCAAAGACCTTGATAGGACAACTTTGAAGTGTAAGAACCTTGATAGGGCAAAAAATGTAAGAACTTTGATAGGGCAAAATAATGCAATGCAAAGATCTTGATAGGGCAACTTTGAATGCAAGAACCTTAATAGGGCAAAACGATGAAATGAAAAGATATTGATAGGGCAACAAATGTAAGAACCTTGATAGGGCAAAATGATGCAATGCAAAGACCTTGATAGGGCAACTTTGTAATAATTCTTTGAAGAGAGTTAACTGGTGCATAATTGCTAAATGCCAGAAAATGATTGATTTGTATATGCCAAAATGAGATGAAGTTAGAATAAAGATTCATAACCAGCTTATTGAGTGACGATGAATAGATCATGCCACGATGTATTTAAATGCTCAGATTTCCTTGTTTGTGATGCAAAACTTGGATGTATTTTAGTAGCAGCCTAATTCATGTTTATGGTGAAGCAAGCAACCTTGACAGTTCAATGCTTATTTTTTTTGCTCTTTTCAGATGACCTTCGCATGTATCTGTGTTTTTCTTGATTTGAGATTCTTCTTTTCATTACACTCAAATGTCCCAAGCTTTTTGTCTAGGATGGCTTTCACATTCTCTTGGAGAGGCTTTCTGATTTGCTCTTTCTTAGCCAAAATTATGCACTCAGATGATGAATAAGCTTTTTATGCATGCTTTTGTTTCTGTTTGTTTGTGCACATTTTGAATTTTATGAAAAACTCAATACAATGCTGGATTTATCAACAATAGAAATTCTCGTTGCATAAGAATGAATAAATGTAGTGGGAGACAAATGAGAATAAATGAGGGTTTTGTTTGATAGAAAAAGAAAGTGTACAATTCGAGAAGATTCAAATTGTTCAGAAATTTGTCAAGATCAAAGGAACGGGGATACCCTCTGACAATGAATACTCAGAAACAAGTGCAGACGAAACCTGAGTTCTTTCTTGATCGGCTTACTGTACTAGTGTCCTTGATAGCTCTGTATAGAATGACCTGACTTGCCCCACTCACGTACCAAGGTTGATTAAACTTATGAGGTAATTTCATACCTCTTCCATCCTGCTTAAGCTGCCTTTTCAGGTTTCAACTTAAGTCAGCCCCATCTATATTCAAGTCGCCCTTTCAGGTTTTCAACTTGAACCTCTACTTTTCATTTTCTTTTTCAGACTCAAGCCGCCCTTTCGGGTTTTCAACTTGAGCCACTCATTTTCTTATTCTTCTTCTTTTTTCTTTTTCTTTTTCATTTTTCCTTTTTTTTCATTTTTGCACCTTTTATTTTTTACTTCAGGCATAGTATTTCTTCACAGCATCAAAATTGATGGGACTTGGCAGCTCTTTGCTATCCATTTCTTGTAAAATCATGGCTCCTCCAAAAAATGCCTTTTTGACAACATATGGTCCTTCCCAATTTGGTGCCCATTTGCCCCGAGAATCGCGTTGGATGGGAAGTATCTTTTTCAGAACTAATTCCCCTTCTTTAAACTGTCTCGGTTTAACTTTCTTATCATATGCCCTCATCATCCTTTTCTGATATAGCTGGCCATGGCAGAGAGCCACAATGCGCTTTTCTTCAATCAAATTCAGCTGTTTATAGCATTCTCTGATCCATTCGACCTCATTCAGTTGTACTTCTCTGAGTATCCGGAGGGATGGTATTTCAACCTCAATAGGCACCACAGCTTCCATTCCATACATCAACGAGAATGGAGTTGCCCCAGTAGATGTCCTTACAGCAGTCCGATAAGCGAGAAGCGCGAAAGGTAACTTCTCATGCCAATCTTGATAAGTTTCAGTCATCTTTGCCACAATTCTTATGATATTCTTGTTAGCAGCCTCTACCGCTTCATTCATCTTTGGTCGATACGGTGCTGAGTTGCTATACGTAATGTTGAATTGTGAACACATTGATTTTATCATTCCACTGTTTAGGTTATGGGCATTATCTGAAATGATCTTTTCCGGGAGACCATACCGACAGATAATTTCTCTTTTCAGAAACTTGGCAACTACTGATTGCGGAACACTGGCGTATGAAGTTGCCTCAACCCATTTGGTGAAGTAATCAATTATGACAAAAATGTACTGGTGACCATTCGATGCTTTCGGTGAAATTGGTCCAATAACGTCCATGCCCCACATGGAAAAAGGCCATGAAGATGCCATGACATGTAGCGGACTTGGAGGAACATGAATTTGATCTGCATAGATCTGACATTTATGGCATTTTCTGGTATAGTTAATGCAATCTGATTCCAGTGTCAACCAATAATAACCAGATCTCATAATTTGCTTGGCTAATTTGTGCCCACTAGCATGGGTCCCACAGATTCCCTCGTGTACTTCTTCTAGGATTTTCCGGGCTTCTTTTGCTGCTACACATCTTAACAACACTTGATCTCGATTTCTCTTGTATAAGATGTCCCCATCCAAGTAGAAATTTATTGCCATCCTTCGAATAATCTTTTTGTCATTTTCTGAGGCATGCTCTGGATATTTTCGATACTTTAGAAACTGCAGAATGTCATAATACCAGGGCTTTTCGTCATCTTCCTCCTCAACACTCATGCAATGAGCCGGTTCTCCTCTCAAAACTATTCTGATAGGTTGAATTTCTGTATCTGTATCAACCTTGAACATGGAGGCCAATGTGGCCAAAGCATCAGCCAGTTGGTTCTCTTCCCTAGGTAGATGGTGGAAGGATATTTCTTTAAAATGTTTTATTAGATCTTTGATGTACTCATGGTATTGAACCAATTTCGGGTCTTTCGTCTGCCATTCCCCTTTCAACTGATAAATCACTAGTGCTGAATCTCCATAAACTTCCAACACTTGAATCTTTCTTTCTATCGCCATTTGAATGCCTAAAACACATGCTTCATATTCAGCCATGTTATTAGTGCATCTAAAATCTAGCCTTGCAGTGGCTGGAAAATGGTTGCCTTTTGGAGACATCAGTACTGCTCCAATGCCATGCCCTATTACGTTCGAGGCTCCATCAAAGAACATTCTCCAAACCCTATTTTCATCATCTGATTCCTCTTCCACATGGAATATTGCCATTAAGTCTTCATCTGGGAAATCAAACTCCATGGGCTCATAATCATCATTAGCACGTTCAGCCAAGAAATCTGCTACCGCACTTCCTTTGATAGCCTTTTGGGAAACATACTGTATGTCATATTCAGACAATAGCACTTGCCATCGAGCAATTCTTCCTGATAAACCTGGTTTCTCAAATATGTACTTGATGGGGTCTAATTTTGCCACCAATAAGGTTGTGTGATACTACATGTACTGTCTTAATCGGTGAGTAGCCCAAGCTAGTGCACAACACATTTTCTCAAGGGAGGAGTACTTGGCTTCGTATTCTGTAAACTTCTTACTCAAATAATACACCGCATGCTCCTTTTTCCCAGTTTCATCTTATTGCCCCAGCACACATCCCATGGAGCTTTCAAACACCGTCAGATATAAAATCAAAGGCCTACCCGACATCGGAGGTACCAGCACTGGTGGGTTGGTGAGATATTCTTTGATTTTCTCAAAAGCAAGTTGGCAATCATCATTCCATTCGCCGGGGGTTTTGCTTTCGAAGTAACTTGAAAATTGGATCACATTTGGTAGTCAACTGTGATATGAACCTGGCAATATAGTTCCATCACCCGAGAAAACCTCTCACTTCGTTTGGCGTTTTCTGTGACGGCAGGTTTTGAATAGCCTTAATTTTGTCAGAGTCTACTTTAATCCCTTTTTCACTCACAACAAACCCCAACAACTTGCCTGAAGTTACTCCGAATGTACATTTTGTCGAGTTCAATCGAAGCCTGTACTTCCGTAGCCTTTCAAACAATTTCTTTAGATTAACTATGTGCTTATGTGTTGTTCGAGCCTTGGCTATCATATCATCTACATATACCTCAATTTCCTTGTGCATCATGTGATGGAATAAGGTCACCATGGCTCGTTGGTATGTGGCTCCTACATTCTTCAATCCGAATGACATAATTTTGTAATTAAAGGTTCCCCATACAGTTATGAATGTCATTTTCTCCTTATCCTCCGATGCCATTTTGATTTGATTATACCCAGAGAATCCATCCATGAAAGAGAACCTGGAATATAGGGCTGTGTTATCAATAAAGGTATCAATATGCGGCAACGGGAAGTTATCTTTGGGGCTAGCTCGGTTGAGGTCCCGATAGTCAACACACATTTGCACCTTTACATCTTTCTTCGTCACGGGTATAATATTTGCTACCCACTCTGGGTATTTCGCTACTTCCAAGAAACCGACATCAAATTGCTTCACAATCTCTTCCCTTATTTTCAAAAGCATTTCTGGCTTCATACGCCTCAATTTCTGCTGAACTGGCTTGCATTCGGGTCTGATAGGCAGCTTGTGCAATACAATCTCTGGATCAAGCCCTGGCATGTCTTGGTATGACCATGCAAAAACATCAGAATATTCTTTCAATAGATCTACTAGCTGTTGCCTTTCTTGGACTGACAGTGTGGTGCATATTTTAACTTCTTTCTTATCCTCTTCAATACCCAAGTTTATCAACTCTGTGGTTTCTTTGTAGGGCAAAATCTGCTTTTCTTCTTGTTCAACCATCCTTAGTAGTTCTTGGGGCAAGTCAAGATCTTCAATACTTTCACCATCAATTTCGCTAGTATCATTTAAATTTTCAAGATCGAACTCAAGTTTGTTGCTCTTATTATCTTCGCATTCATTAATCACAGGCCTGAAAAGCAAATTGGAAAGGATATATAGAGATGGAACAAAAAAAATGTATTGCAGATGAAATGCATTGTAAAGAGTGAAGAAAAAAAGGAAATAAAAGGATTGGATTGCAAAGAAAAATTTTGATTGCTTCAAAATCCAGGAATGCATTTTATTCATCATTGTGTTCAAAAAACGCATAAATAAACAAAAGTCCTAACATTGCATAAAAGGATGAACAAAACCCTTGGGCATAAGTATTGGCTTGTCAAATAAAGTTCAAATGCATTACATTTTATCAGAGAACATGGTCGGTATCTCCATGGTGGACCAATTATCCAATTCAGTGTTTGAAGCTGCCTTAAATATTAGATTGTCAAGATTATTGGGTTCTTCATTCTCTATTCTTACCATACTCACAGATGCTTCTCCATGATTGGGTAAGGGATTTTGTCCCACATTGGGCTATTGATTCTTATCGAAACCAAGTTTTCCTTCCTTTACTAACTCTTATACCTTAATTTTCAAGGCCATGTAGTCTTCTGTGGATTGACTTGCTGTCCCATTATGATAGTCACAATGAGCATTTTCCTTATACCAGCTAGGATATGGCGGGTTGTAGGTTTTGGTGAAGTGAGATTTTTCCAACAAACCCTGTTGTAATAGTTGAGGAAGCAAAGCAGTGTAGGTGTAAGGTATTGGATCAATATGCGTTTTAGTATAAGGTCGGTACTGTCTTTGGTTGTTTCCAGTGTTTGGGCCTAAAGTGTTTGGTATAGGAGAGAATGTTTGTGTCATGGGTATGGGTTAGAATGTTGGTCCAGAGCCAATGTAATTTCAGGTAAGATGCTGATATGATGTGGGAGGTCGTTGATAAGAATAGGGTGATTGCTGGTAAGGATACTGATAACCATAAGTTGGCTGTAATGGGTTATATGGATGAGTGTAATGTGGTGATTGGTAAGTGGTAACAGCATTAGCTTCCCCTTCCTTCTTCTTAGAGCCTTGACCTTTCTTTATGTTGGCAGTATCTCCTGAATCAATCTTGCCAGATTTGATAGCCTTTTCAATTAACTCACCAGCTACCACCATGTCAGAAAATGCCTTAGGTACACTGGCCAATAACCTGTCATAATATGAAGCTTTCAAGGTTTCCAGAAACATAAAGTTCATTTCTCTTTCTGTAAGAGGAGGATTAACCTGCGCAGCCATGTTCATCCATCTCTGGGCATATTCCTTAAAGGTCTCAATAGACTTTCTTTCCATGGTTTGCAAGGTCAGACGGTCAGGAGCTAGGTCCGTCATATGCTTATATTGGGCTATGAAAGCCTTGGCCAGATCCATCCATGTTCTAATTCGGGTACTATCCAATTGATTGTACCACCTAGAGGCTGCTCCAGTTAAACTGTCCTGGAAGAAGTGAATCATGAGCTTATCATCGGAAGTGTGAGCCGCCATTTTTCTAACATAACTTAAAAGGTGGTCTTACGGACACTTTGTGCCATTGTATTTCTCGAATTCTGGCACCTTAAACTTAGGAGGAATAACCAATCCCAGTACCAAGGTGGCTTCAGAGGCATTCATGGCCCTATGATAGCTAAACCCTTCAACCATCTTCAACCTTTCATCTAGCATGCTTAATAGCTTGCTATTCTCGTCAGGCTTCCCCTTGTCATCACTATCAAAAGTGATGGGGTTTGTTGCCTCATGTCCACTCAGGATCATGGGCTGAGGTACAAAATGTGTCATAGGTGCTTCAGGATAGGTATATGCTCCTACTGGAGGTGGTGGTGGCACCGTGATGCTTCCAGAAGCCTGGGTAGTCATGCCAGTGGGCTCAAGGCCTGGTGGTGAATTCTGCTTATTATTTTTCCCACTACCAGAAACTTCAGCTGTTGTTTTCTCTTTGACCAAATTGGACATCATTTTCATCAGTTCACGCATCTGTTCCTTCAATTCTTCATTTGATTTTTCCAACTACTCAACTCTTGACATTTGTTCATTCTCCATGAGTCTGGCTTGCAGGCGAGTATTATATCTCCTTTTGAGCTATCTTGGAACCTTAACCCATCATAAACATAAATTAGGCCATTTATTTAAAGCTTCGTGCCATGAAAAGGAAACTTATAAGACATCCCGACTACTCGATGAATGTTTTATAAACCTCATTTTCATCCAGAATTTGATCATCGCCCTATGGCCAATGATGAAACTTCTTCGTAATTTCACACTAAAAAAAAAATCATGCCATGATAGATGAAATGCTAATTTTGCCACAGAACAATTAAAGACAAAAAACATTTAATTAAAGCTTCGAAACAAAGGTTTATTACATCACTTTAAAAAAACTATATCTTTCTCATCTCAACTTTGACAAGATCAAGAAGCTTTACAACTTGATGATATTGATAAATTGCTTCTTCCATGAAGTGGGAGACTCGCTGATGTTGACTACCCGATGGCTTCAGCTTTTCCTCAACTAGCTTCAATTGAATCTTGTGTGCCTTTCTTTCCATATACTGAGCTTGAGTGACTTTTTTTTCGAGCTGCCCCAACAAATACTCTACATGGTTGAATTTGATCATATATGCTTGCCTCCATGAATCGCGCATAACAGTTGTTTCTCCATGCTCATTTCTAAGGACTTCGACAGCATTCTCTAAGCTTTTCTTTGCTTGTTCCAGTTCATTAATAGTTCCCACATGCGCTTGGACTACTTGCTGGAAAACATTCAACTGATGGTTTAGGCTAGCTACAGCTTCCTCAAGTTTTTGGATCTTCAATAAATCCTCTTGCCTCGATCGTAAAGGTGGATGTACATTCTTTTTCTTGAGCTCTTGAAGCTCATATCCCAATTCTGCATTCCATTTCTTTTCTTCTTTCAACCTTTTTCTTAGCCTTTCATTTTCTTCTCTTTGTGTCTCCAGCTTATTTTTCAGAGATGAAACTTCTCCCTTTTGCTTCGCATACTCCTCATTCACACTCTTGATTGTAGCATCTTTGGCTTTCACTATATCACCTTCCCAAGCTAGGCTTAGCTTTAAGAACTGAACCTCATCATCATATGCGCTTTTTTCTCTCTCCCATTCTTTCTTTTCTTCTCGATATTTCTTGTCAAGTTCCTCTATTCCAGTGCCGTCTTTAAGCCTTTGGTTCTCTATTGTCAATTCAACCATAGCATCTCTCCCATTATGTCCAACTGGGTAATTAGGATCTTTCTTTGGAGGAAGCTTCATACCCTTGACCCTTTACTGATGCCATTTCAGGTATTCATCAGTTGCAGACTCTGAAGGATTTCCCTCTTTAACCTTCTTTTTATTTTTCCATACAGCTTCAAATGATTTAATCTTCTTGTTATCATTTTGCTCTTCATAGATAAATTCCACACTATCCAGCCCTTGAGTTAAAGGTACGAACTGTTCAAATCCATACTGCCTTTGAACCAAAAGTGGCAAGTAACTGATAGCTCCCCACAGTCCGATTTGTGGTAACCAAGGCTCCATTTTTTATTGGTACCTCACTTTTCCTCTTACCATCCATCTTGCCTTCCAAATGATATCTTCACTTGTGAAGTTGTTAAACATGTCCACCCATTCTTGCTTCGACTTTCGGTTCAGCTTCCTCTTAGAAAAATCACTAATGTGATCTTTAAACATGAACATGCAGTTTAGGCACTTTAGATGACTAACCATCCAAATATAAAGCAGTTGAGAACACCCAATAAAACGTGCCTTCTTTTTATGGCGGCAGTGATTCAAGGACAACAGAGTTTCAGCCAAGATTGCTGTGGAAGGATCCCCTCTATATGTCACATGATCGACAAATTCTATCATAGTTGAATCCACAAATCCAAGGTTCTTTGGGAAGATCAACAATGCGTAGACAAGGATAGCGAAAACATCCAATGCTGCTTCGTCATTTGAATGCTTTTTCATGAAGGACCAGAAAAAGGTAATCTCATAACTCCTGGTTTCTTGGTTTTGAACATGCTTGGCTAGCTCCTCAACTGTGGTCGCCATCATTCTAGCTACTACCTTGAAAGTGTTCTTATTCTCACTTTTCCAAAAGACTCTGCCCCGAAAGTCATGCTTCACTTGTATCAATTCGACATACTCTTCATGCGTTGGAACCAAATCTACCTCATTGAAGACGAAGCAGAGATATGAGGGGTCCCAAAATTGTAGCATGGCTCGGATTAACTAAATGTCAATCTCAACTTTCAACAAAGAAGCTATACACCCAAACTTCTTCACGAATCTCTCTTGACGCGCTCCATCCCAATTTTCCCATATCTTAACCAAGCTAGCAATGTCACCCCGTTCAAAAGTGGTGTTAACTTGATCCGGAAGCGTAGATTCGACAGCCAAACCAACCTCAATCTGCGGCTGAGCTTCCTCAATTTGTGTCATAACATGGGTTGGATCACGATCAATGTCGCTAGTGAGAGGTGCCTCCCCCTTGTTTGCAGCCATAACTAACTGTCTTTATGCCTTTAATTATGATGTGGCAAAATCCTATATGCGAAATGATGTGCAAAAGATGTATGAAGGATGCATGACAAGGAAATAAAAAGAAATTAGTACCCATAGAAAAAATGAAATAAAACAAGATATATAAAAGAATTTCCAAAATTGGCGTCCCTTTTACATATGATCACAATCGAGTAAAGTCATTAAATTGGGCAGCAGTGCCCTTGGGACAAGTAGTCTTCCTATTGCGGATAAGGTGCCCTTACCCTTTCTACAGTCCAAATGGAACTTATGAAACATAATGGCAAAGGTAAGAAGTGTTCCTTCATGTGTCCTAACTTTGGTTTCACTCAAATTTAGGATTAGCTCTACCTAAGTTTAGGCTTCTCACGGGTATCTATATGACGGGTTCAATGCTCTAAAGGCTAAAGGTTCCCAAATTGTCCCCAAAACTCCTTCACCCATTACAGGTTACGAATTGGAGAAGGTTCAATTTGAGTGGAGGCGTTTCACTACTAAACTCCATTTGGAGGCGATTGCCCCACAAGAGTTAGCTACTTTGCCCCCTCCTAGAAGGTAAGAGCCCGGGTACAATAAGGCTCATGCATGGATGCAATTTGTGAAGTGTGTGAGAAGGAACATACAAACCTTTTACCAATACTACAACTAAACATAATTTAAACTTCAAATGAGAGAAACACAAAAATAATTAGTAATTATAACAAACAAATATGGTAATAAATAAATTGAAAAAAAATACAACAAAATAAATAAATAAATGAATAATAAATAAACAAATAAATAATAAAAACAAACAAACAAGTGTGTAAATTAGAACATAATCATTCAAAAAAAAATCACACTAACATGCCCCTAAGAAAAATTACTCACAAAATTAAACCATGATACAACCAATTATTAAGACCTAGAATAAGACTAAACTAATTAATGGCTCGACTCTCTAACTATTCCCCAGTGAAGTCGCCAAGTTGTCGAAACGTGCGAGTCCGTGAACCCTATCGTCGACTTGGTAAAATTTTATAGTGTCGCCACTAATCCTTTTTCCTAGGTGTAATTAGTCACCTATGTGAATCTACCTATCCTAATGTAGTTATGGGTACATAAGCTAGGTAGGTTCCGGTCTATGAAACAAAGTTGAGTTCGGGAGTTCAGTTACGCGTGGGGAAGGATTAGCACCCCCACAACGCCCGTCAAAAATGACGGTACCATTTTAATCTAATCTAATCCTAGGTCTTATTGATGCAAGGTTGTGTTTTATTTTAAGCATAACCAAAAATTTCTTTATGCAATTCATTATTCATTTTTTATTTTATTACCTTTTCTATTAAAAAAATTAAAAATTATACATGATGCATGTGATGTAAAATTATTCAATTTTTAATTAAAGACGGGAATAGAATTTTAATAGAAATTCTCTCCAAACCGCTTCGGCTTACCCGATTGAGTTTAAAGAGAACCTCTCCCTAAGGGATTATCCCAAAAAGCGCCTACACGACTTCAAGGAATAACCACCCTCACTGGGTCCATTTTCCATTATACAATTCATATCTCAAATGCAATGACAAGTACAATATGATATGTAAGTGTAATAATTTAATTAAAAATAATTAGTGAGAGTAGATTATTGTTAGGATCTCATCCAAACTGCTTCGGCTACCCGATTGAGTTTAAATAAAACCCTACCCTAAAGGACCATCTTAAGAAGCTCCTACAAGACTTCAAGGGATGACCCCCTCATTGGGTATTTTTCCATGTTTATAATTTATATGAATACCATGACAAATAATTTACAAAATAAGTACCAATGAAACAAGAAAACAAAATACACTCATTTAATACATAAATTCATTATCCCATTGTTAATATATGTATTTGTGCGTTTACTCTACTTCGTTATACGTGGGATAAAAAATATTTAAAACCAATTGTAAGTAAAAAAGGTCATTCAGGGCATAAACTTGTCAGCTTGTAATAAAACTATTAATTTATAAACATGTACAATCAAACAAAGATGTATATGGATGAGGATAGAAGACATACCTGCAAGTAAGGCAATCAGATTGTGTCTTCCCAAGCAAAAAGGACAGGGGTCCACGGTTCTTCAATTTGTGATACAAGCAACAAGACTTTGGCCTTTGTGAACACTGTTATTTATCTACTATCACTGCTAACCCTTTCTCACAATATCTTGGTTCCAAATGGATATCTACACGATGGTTTCCAAAGCCGGGCTTCCAACAATGGCGAATCACCCCCATTTTTTTACGAAAACAAAAGTACCGAAAAATCTTTTTTTTCTCTTCTTTTTTTTAACCCTAAGTACCCCTTATATACTACTCCAAGGATTAGGGTTTCAATAGGTTTTCTTGTAGACTAAGTATTAGGGTTAAATCCTTCCTGATTTCTTTTCCTTTTTTATCAAGATTTCCTCATTGATTTTTACTCTAGAATATTCCATAATTTTTAAGCCCACTCATAAAGACTCAAAGCCCAAATATTTTCATTTTAAATTAAAGCCAAAATTTAATTTTAGTTTCAAATTAAAATCTAGCCCACAATTAATTTTAATTAGTTAAATAAAAAATTTATCTAATTAAAATTAGACTAGATTTAAAATTGAAAATAATACGAAAGTTAAAACTTTAACTTTGAATGAAGAAAGGCTACTTTTCAAACAAAATGTGGTGTCTACAAAATGCTCATAGGTTATAGATTTGAGATATTATTTCTTGACTGTAGCCAGCAAAAATAAGATCCCATGAATGAGACAATAGTGTTTGTGTTAAACTCCTTTTTGTTGCTTAATTTAGGGCCTAAGATCACTCCCCTTTCTCCCTTTTTAATGATAGAAAGCTTAAGTTAACTCAATTTTGCCTTGCAGTTCCACTTAAGAGAGAAGAATGAAGTTTGGACTAAAAGATGGCAAATTCCAACTGAAATGAACAACCTGCATATCCGTCGACGGATTACCATCTAGACGTCGACGAATATACAAGTTAAAGTGGGCACGGAAATCACCTGTAGAGCCGTCAGCGGATAGCCCCAGAGCCGTCGACGGAACAGCTACTCAATGATTCTTGAATCCAGACCATTCGTCCACGAATTGAAGGTGGACGTCCACGGCTAGCACTTCCAAGGTGCACCTAATGTCATCCGTCGACATCTCGCAGCCTGACCGACGATGGATTAATCAAGATGGGAAAAATAGGAAGAATGCAAGCCTATCTGTCGACAGGTACTCAATTAGATGTTGACGGCCAACTGGGTCAAAATGGTGGCAGGTCCACTTGAGTGCTTTCACTTCAAGATTGATCTTTGGGGAGAAGGTCCCGTGGAATCAGTTGAAAAGGGTATGGAGAAAGTCTTCAAACTTCTTCAGACATTGTCTCTCTATTACTTTTGTAGCCTCCACTTATTTTTTTTCCTAGGATTTCTTTTCTTGTCTCTTAGAAAGAGAGGGAATTTAGGAGAGAGAAGAGGACTTTTGTTGAGCTTGTAAGAGGGGGGAGGAGGTAACTCCAACTAAGTTCAGTTTTAGTTTTCTGGGTTCTTTCCTCTTGTGATTTTTCGTTTTTCCATTTCCATGTGTAGCTAAACTCTTTATTACTCCAATCTATTATAAGCTTCAATGTTTTGATTCTCATTTGTGAGATTCTTGTTCTTAATGCTTTCTTGTTCATTGATTGTTCTTCTTTCTCTTGTGCTTAGAGATGATGATCATTTTTGTTGTCTTGTCTTTTGGGTTGCTTGATTAATTAGTTGCAAATGATTAATTGAGTAGCTCATTAGCATGCTAATCTTTAAACTCCAATGCTAGTGTTTGGTGAGTTCTTAGAACTTGAGTAGCAATAGGATGTTTTTACATTCGAAGAAATTTGGAGATGCAATTTGAATAATGAATGCTGGGTTTGTTATTGATTGTTGTTAACTTTTATCTTTCCATAGCTTAATGCTCTTCTAGGCTTGAATTTGGATTGCTAGGATTCAAGTTAGTCATAAGAGGAAGGATTGATAGTGAACTTAGATTCATGGTTAATCAACATTTGAGGAAAGATTTATGGAGTTGAAGTTGGTTTCTGATCCATGGAGTTAACCAATTGATGAGTAGAATGCTTGCTTAGTGAATCAATGACCAAGTGCCAGATCAAAGGATTAATCACATAATAGATTGGAGGCTTTTATTCATTGTGTATTTCATTGTTATTGCCATTTTGATAACTCTTTACATGTTGCTTCCAACACCAATGCAAAA
Source organism: Microcos paniculata (assembly GCA_030664755.1). NCBI lineage: Eukaryota > Viridiplantae > Streptophyta > Magnoliopsida > Malvales > Malvaceae > Microcos > Microcos paniculata. The sequence continues at coordinate 45,040,087 of CP131456.1, read as the reverse complement.
CTCCCCCCTTTTTACTCCTTGTTAATTTAATTTATGCTTAGTAAGTAACGTGAAATCGAATAGCATTCCTCGTGGGATTCGATCCTTACTTACCCTACTACATGGTAGATTAGTTAGGTTAATTTTGTTGCTTTGCGACAGGTAACAAATTTTGGCGCCGTTGCCAGGGAAGTGCTTTAGCATTTCGCTTTACTTTCTTAGCATCTTAACTTCCATTTCAGTTTATTGATCTATTTGTTGCTGCAATGTGTTCATGAAGTTTGTTTCTTTACTATTTTGTCGTGTTAGTACACTTACTTATCTAGTTATTGCTTCCCCTGATTTGGTTTACTCTTTTACGTATTTTCATTGCTCTCATTTTTGGTCTTATCTTTTTGTTGTAGATATTGCATGAATTTTGATTCTCCCACAACTAGCTTGAAGGAAACCAAAAAATTTGTGGAGCAAACTGAGTAATCATATTTACTATCGGAGAACTCACTGACACGCCCGGACCTTGTCCGCACGTGTCAAGTTGTATAATTATGAATTTTTGTCTTGTCAATATATCAATTTGAACTTCTCATGGATGTTTCAAACTTTGTTTAGCTCAATTTCAAGCTTCAAAACCCTAAAATTGAAGTCCGGGGATGTTGGCCCCACTTGGAATCGAGAACCGGGGCATTTGGGGCTGAGTTGACCGGAGTCAACTTTGAAAATGTTGACTCCGGCGCCGGACCTGGTCGGGTCCGGCGCCGGACCCGTTGTATTATTAAGCGGTCTCGGCAGCCGAGACCCCCATTCCTCACATTTTCTCTTCTTCTTCAATTCTGTCCGATTTCTTCTTCAATTCTCTCTGAATCAAGACTTCAATCCTTCTTTAAACACTTCATTAATCATCAATATCAACTTATTTCGCTTCATCAAAGATCAAAACATCAAGATTTCTAAGAAAATTTCCAAATCTAGAAATCTGGAAATCTGGCGACAGTTTATTCATCAGCTCATATCTTTTGATTCAACCTTGAGTTTTGGCTGAGAATTTGGTATGTTGTTCTAGACTCATCAAGCTTTAATTTGATAGTTTACACGCTTGATTTCATGGTCTGTGCTAAGAGAATTTGATGGTTGAAGTTGAGATTTCTGTTTTGTCCGAGTAAAGTCAACTCTTGATGTTTTGATCCAAAATTCGAGCATGATTTGTTGTTTGATTCAGTTCTTGAAGCTGTGAATTCTTAGATCATGTGTTTAACTTGATGTGTTTCAATTTTGGTGCGGATTGGTGTTGAATCGAACTCAAACCGAGCATGTTTTGGATGAAAGGCTGAAACCGGCCATTTTCTGGGCTACGTCCGGCGCCGGACCTGGCAGGTCCCGCGCCGGAGACCTCCAAATTTCGGGATTTTTTCCTGCCGACAATGGCACTGTAGCACCAGGGGCATTTTGGTAATTTTGCAACCCTAGACCCCATTTGACCCCAATTGACTCCAATTAGCTCCAATTGACTTCTGGACTTGTCAATTTTTGTCCGAGACCTTTAATTGGTGTTGTTTTATGATTTGATCATTGGTTGAATATTTTATTAATCAAATTAGATTTTAATTTGATTATTTAGGTACGTGATTGTACGAGATTTGGACAGGTTACAATTTGAGCTAAGGCATTCGTGGGTAATCGGGGAGTATACAACTCTCCTTACTAGTGAGTGGCTTGGATTATATTGGTTGACAATTGAGGGTTAATCGTTTTCAAATTTATTTATAAATGCTTTATTAAATTGTTTATATATGTTTTGGGGTATGAATTGTCCACCCTCACACACTGAGTTTACAAATGATTTGAAGGGTGGGAATTTCAATAAATTTGATTTATTGATATTATTGATTATTGTATGGGGAATGATACCCCTGAGAGACTGATATCATTATTGATTATTGTATGGGGAATGATACCCCTGAGAGATTGGTATCATTATTGATTATTGTATGGGGAACGATACCCCTGAGAGATGAGAGATTTAGCGTTGTCCTCGGGGCTCCAATATGTGGGAGCGTGGACCGAATTGAGAGCATGCGTGTTACTCAGCCCTGGACCGCCTGTTGAGGGGCACGGTGAGTCGCTCCTGTGTGCGAGAGGCGCGTAGGGAAACTCGCCAGGACTTCGAATGCTGTGTTCCACCACAGCATGGCAAACGTCAAGGGAATGGGCCAGTGAATAAAGTAAAAATGTTTTAAAAGTATAAAGTAACCCTTGACGGTCCAGTGGATACCCAGTGCACGGGTATACCTTATTGGGACAGATTTCAGATGCCAGCCCTTATGTAAATATTATTATGGATTTGATATTTGATTTGGCTTGGGATTTACTATATTTTAGTAAATGATTTATTAAATTGATGTTTGGATTATTTCATATCCCCAGCCTGAGGTGATCGGTCTTTATAACCGAGTCTCTCACTGGGTACAAGTTTATGTACTCACCCCATTCACTTTTGTTCTCAGATTATCAGACTTTGGACGGCGGACGTCCTGGCGGCCAGTGATCCCAGTTCGTCTCTATGGACACTATATTGTAGGTGCCACGTCATTTTTACTTGGTATATCTTGGCTCGGAATATTATTGCATCTTACATATATATTTGAGTATTTATAAATAATACTTTCCGCTGCATAGAACACCGTAAGATGTGATACTTTATTTTAAATATTTTGAAACTGTATTATCTATGATAATTTCATATGTTTTCATATATTGCTCGAATATCCTTTATTTTTAAGCCTTGTATCATCTTGGTTGCCCGCCTGACGAGGCACGCATCTCGAGGTGGTACGGCGGTTGTCACGTGGCTGAGCCTGCGGGTCGGGGCGTGACACTCACCATCTCCTTTAGCTATGGAATATCCACAAGAGAATGCACCTGTTGATCCTCCACCACCTGCCCCCTTCTGCTTCCACCTATTCTAAATGACAATCAGCTCACCATTCGCCAACTCTTGGAGCGTGAGACGACTCTTCAACCCTTATGCATTGTCTTTCCGGAAGTAGAAGGAGCTTTTGAGTTGAAATCCAACTTTGTCCATTATCTTCCTACGTTTCATGGACTTCTTAGTGAGGATCCTCACCAACACTTGAGAGAGTTTCTAATGGTGTGTTCAACTATGAAACCAAGTGGCCTGACAAAAGAACAAGTCTGGTTGTGTGCTTTTCCTTTCACTTTGGCGGACACTACCAAGGCTTACTTGTACCGATTGGAACCTAGTTCCATCGCCACTTGGGAGCAGCTCAAGAAGCAATTTCTCATTAAATACTTTCCATTGGCCAAGATTCTTAATCTTCGGAACCAAATCAGCACAATTCGTCAGAAAACCAATGAGTCCATTTATGACTATTGCGAAAGGTTTAAGCATTTGGTGGCTAGTTGTCCTCAGCACTAAATTCCTGAGCAATGCTTGTTGAATCATTTCTATAATGGCCTCCTACCTGTGAACAAAGGACTTATGGATGCCGCAACCAATGGAGCACTTCTTGATCAACCTACGGATCGAGCTAGGCAAATCATTACTACCATGGCAACTAGCTCTCAGAATTTTCAAGCCTATGATGATGCTTATAGTCATCAAGTGAATGAAGTGAACCGTTCTCAACTAGAGTAGCAACTTGCTTCAACAAATCATCAACTTTCCAAGTTGACTTCTCTTATGATGTCTCAAATGAGTACGTCTTCAACTTCTCGTCCTTGTGGTATATGTTCATTGGATACTCATGATACCGATGCATGCCCCTCTCTACAAGAGAACAATGTTGAGGATGTTAATACCATTGGTTTTCTCGGTCTGCCAATGAGGAATTATGATCCTTTTTCCCATATATATAACCCTGGTTGGAGAGCTCATCCCAACTTTAGATATGGGAACAATGTGGCACCTCCTTTGTAGCCTAGACCTCAATTTTAGCAAGGCTCTATGCCCTTTCAACCTAGACCACCAGCACCAACACATCCCAACCAAGGCCAAACACAAGCACACATTCAACCAACAAATGCTCCTCCCAACCAAGGTCTTCATCTTCATCTACCTCTACATCTAAGCTTGAGGATATTGTTGCTTAACTTGCATAATCCCAGTTATCTTTCCAAGAATCCACTAAGTCTCAGTTCCAACAAGTGAGCACCTCCTTAGAAGATCTTCAATGCCAAGTAGGTCAATTGGCAACTTCAATCAATGACCTTACTTCTCAATCTTCCGGAAAATTGCCTTTTCAACCTATCATCAACCCGAAGGCCAATGTTAGTGTGATACATTTAAGGAGTGGATAGATTATTTCAGATTAGGAAGAGAAAGGAAGAAGTAGAAATGAAGAGGAGGAGAATTTGGAAGGGGAAATGGAATCTCCTTCCCCTGTTCTTGATCAGACGTCGACGAAGGACACTCCTGCATGTCGAAGGGTAAGCCTAGAACCGGATGAATTAGTGCCCGATTCGATAGATCTGTTGACTGATGGATTACTTGCCCATCAAAGGTCAAGCCACATATCTGAGAATAAATTACCCAGAAACTTTTATTTGGCGATGGATGAAGCACATGGACGTCGACGGACACCACCTTCTGACCCTGTTCCGCCCTTTTCTCCTAAACCACATGACTTGGAAGCCTCCACCTCACAACCCAAAAACAAACACAAATACTTCTCATCCTGATCCAAAGCTTAAAGGAATGGCTCCCTTTCCCTCAAGACTAGCAAAGAAACTCAAAGAAAACATTGAACCGGATATCTTGGAAATTTTTCACCGAGTTCAAATTAACATTCCTCTCCTTGATGCCATTAAAAAAGTTCCTATATATGCTAAGTTTCTCAAGGACTTGTGCACTCATAAGTGCAAGCTAAAAGGGAATGAAGTGATTACCTTAAGTGAGAATGTGTCAGCGGTTCTTCAACACAAGCTTCCACCCAAGTGTAAGGATCGAGGTTCTTTTTCCATCCCTATCACTATTGGAAAGACTCAAATTCAACAGGCTATGTGTGACTTAGGGGCTGCCATTAGTCTCATGCCACATTCTCTTTTTCTTTCTTTGGATATGGGGCCATTAACAAGCACCGGTGTGGTAATCCAATTGGCAGATCGATCTTACGTATATCCGGAGGGTGTTATAAAGGATGTTTTAGTGCAAGTCAATGAATTGGTTTTCCGGCTGATATCTATGTTCTAAAAATGGGAAGTGAGGAATGCCCTTCATCCTCTTCTATTCTTCTTGGGCGACGATTTCCTCGCATTGCTAGGACTAAGATTGACTGTGATGAAGAACTTCTCTCTATGGAATTTGATGGAAAGGTATATATACAATCTTTTTTATGCCATGAGGTACCCTTTGGATGATCAATCCATTATGGCTAAAGACTTGCTGATGTTTGTTCTGTATCTTTGTTGGATTTTGTTCAAGAGGACCCTCTACTCGCTTCACTAACTCAAAGCATTGATTATGACAATTTAGAGTTTGAGGAAGAAATCTATGATGAAGATATCCAATTTATCTTAGCTTCTTTGGCCGCACTCCCCTCTAAATCAAACCTTGCCAATGTTTCCCCAATGTTTCCTACATGGACCTTCTTATCCCTTCCACTAAACTTCTCCCCTCTATCATTGAACCACTATCCGTTGAGCTTAAACCTCTTCCGACTCATCTCAAGTATGCTTTCCTTGGTGAGAATGAAACACTCCTTGTAATTATTTCCAATACACTCACTCCCAACCAAGAACTTTAACTTATACAAGTTCTTAAGGCTAGAAAGGAAGCTATTGGATGGACGGTTACTGACATCAAGGTATTAACCCCTCAATTTGTATGCATAGGATCTTATTAGAAGATGATGCCAAACCAAGTAGGCAACCTCAACGCCGCTTGAATCCTCCCATGATGGAGGTGGTAAAAAAGGAGGTATTGAAGCTTTTGCAAGTTGGTATCATCTATCCTATCTTAGATAGCAAATCGGTTAGCCCTGTCCAAGTGGTGCCTAAGAAAATCGGTATTACGGTGGTACAAAATGCAAGTGGTGATCTTGTACCCCAACGAGTGCAAAATGGGTGGAGTGTTTGCATCGACTATAGGAAGCTCAATGATGCCACTAAGAAGGACCATTTCCCCTTACCCTTCATTGATCAAATGCTAGAGAGATTAGCCGACAAGGCTTTCTATTGCTTCCTTGACGGGTATTCCGGGTATTTCCAAATTATGATTACTCCGGAAAACCAAGAGAAGACCACCTTCATTTGCCCTTTTAGCACTTTCTCATATAGGCGTATGGGCTTTGGTCTTTGTAATGCTCCAGCCACATTCCAATGTTGCATGATGAGTATCTTTTCGAAGTATGTGGAGAAAATTATTGAAGTGTTTATGGATGATTTCTCGGTATATGGGGATTCTTTTGATAGTTGCTTGGCTAACCTCGCCATTATTCTTGACCAGTGTATTGAGACAAATTTGGTGCTTAATTCAGAAAAATGCCACTTTATGGTTACTCAAAGAATTGTCTTAGGCCATATAGTCTCAGCCAAGGGCATTGAAGTGGACAAAGCTAAGGTTGACATCACACAAAACTTGCCCTATCTTTCCTCAGTCAAATCGGTTCGATCCTTTCTTAGCCATGCAGGATTCTATCGACGTTTCATTAAGGATTTCTCTAAGATTGCAACTCCCATGTGCCATCTCTTACAACAAGATGTCCCTTTTGACTTCGATGAGTCATGCAAGAAGGCCTTTGACAAGTTAAAGACTACTCTCGCCTCAGCCCCTATCTTGCAACCACCTAATTGGAATCTTCCCTTTGAACTCATGTGTGATGCAAGCGATGAGCAATGGGCGTAGTTCTTGGTCAGGGAGAGGGCAAAGTTCCACATGCCATTTACTATGCCTCCCGCACTTTGAATGAAGCTCAGAAAAATTACACAACCACTAAGAAGGAACTTCTTTCAATTGTCTTTGCTCTAGACAAGTTCCGCTCTTATTTGCTAGGCACCAAGGTGGTTGTATTCTCTGATCATGCCACCCTCAAGTATCTCCTTGCTAAGAAGGAAGCTAAGCCTCGATTAATTCGTTAGATTTTGCTTCTCCAAGAGTTCGACCTTGAAATCAAGGACAAAAAGGGTGCAGAAAACTTAGTAGCTGACCACCTCAACCGGTTGGTAAGTTCTGAGGTAACTTCTTCCATTAATGACTCATTTCTTGATGAAATGCTCTGTGCTGCTGATGTGCAAATTCCCTGGTATGCTGACATCATCAATTACTTGGTCACTAGAGAATTCCCTAATGATTTTCCTAAGGCAAAAAGGGATAAGCTTAAACATGATGCCAAATTTTATGTATGGGATGATCCTACTTATGGAAACATTGTAGTGATTTAATAATTAGGAGATGTATCCTTGATCATGAAATTCCTAGTGTTTTATCTTTTTGCCATTCACATGCATGTGGAGGTCATTTTGTTCCCTAAAGAACTGCTAGGAAAATCCTAGAATGTGGTTTTTATTGGCCTTCCTTATTTAAAGTTGATCACACCTTTTGCAAATCCTGTGATAATTGTCAAAGGGTGGGAAAAATCACATATAAAGACCAAATGCCCTTGAATTCCATTGTGGTTTGTGAAATTTTTGATGTTTGGGCAATTGATTTCATGGGACCTTTCCCTAAGTCCAATGGCTTTGTTTACATTCTATTGGCTTGTGACTATATGTCTCGTTGGGTGGAGGCTAAAGCCAATCGAACCGATGATTCTAAAGTGGTTTATGAGTTTCTCAGGTCTAATATCTTCTCTCGCTTCGGAGTGCCCCGTGTTCTCATCAATGATAAGGGCGTTCACTTCTGTAGTAAGCTTATAGCTTCTCCTTTGAAGAAGTATGGAGTTACTCACAAGGTGTGTACCCCCTATCACCCACAAACTAGTGAGCAAGCCGAGATCTCAAATCGAGAAATCAAAGCCATCTTCCAAAAGACAGTGTATCCGAATCGATCGAATTAGAGTCAAAGACTTGAGGATCCTTTGTGGGCATATCGAACTACCTACAAGACACCACTTGACATGTTTCCTTACCGTTTGGTATATGGGAAAGCATGCCATTTGCCAGTAGAGTTAGAGCATCGCGCTCTTTGGGCCATTAAAAAGTGCAACCTTAACATCGATGAGGCTGGGATTTATAGAAAGCTTCAACTTCAAGAGCTCGAGGAACTTCGCCATGATGCTTATGAGAGCTCTTTCATCTACAAAGAATGCACCAAGGCTTACCATGACAAGCTTTTGAAGAAGAAAACATTTCGTGAAGGCCAAAAGGTGTTGCTCTACAATTCTAAGCTACATCTCTTTCCCAGAAGCTTCGGAGTAGAGAGATAGGCCCATTTATAGTGACAAAAGTATTTGATCATGGAGCAGTGGAGATCCAAAGTTTGGCTACCTCCAAAATCTTCAAGGTCAATGGACATCGTTTGAAGCCATACTACGAAAGAGTCTCAATTTCTTCCATAGAGGAGATTCTTTTCACTGACCCAACATACTCTTGAGGGTACTCATTCAGTCGAGCCAACGATGTTAAACAAAGGCCCTGCTTGGGAGGCAACCCAAGTTCTTTCTTTAATCGCTGTAATGTATTTATTTCATCCTTTTATTTCCTTTTTACTCTTTGCTTTTACATGCATTTATTCCATCAACATTTAGCTAAGAGTTCATGAGGTTCATTTTGGATGAGGCAGTTCGAAATCTACTCTAGACAAATGGGATTCTTCTAGTTCTCTGCACTCAAAAGTCTGAAAGCTTCGAGTTTGAGCAAGGGGGCAGAGTCAAAGGCTTTTTTGGGCTCAAAAGCATTTAGACATCGACAGGTACATATTTAGACATCGACGGATGGGTTCTGGCATGAGAAATTTTAGAAGTCAGAAATATTTAGACATCGACGGGTACATATTCAGACGTCGACGGATGGGTTTTGACACGAGAAATTCTGGAAGTTAGAAACATTTAGACGTCGACGTACAACAGTCAGATTCCATCGACTGCTAGCCTCTAGACGTCGACGGATAGGTCGAATTTCGTCATTTTAACCCTCATCAGCCATCATTTTCACCACAATACTATTCCCCTTTCAAACCAAAACCTCTCCCTCCAAAAACACTCAAACTCCAAACCCTAGACTCTCAACTGAATTTTCTACAAAATCACTTCACGCCCACCCCCTTTCCGCTACAAACAACCTCTCCATCCACTCCTCACTACCCTCCCTTCCATCATTTGAAGATTGGAGTTCTTAGAGTTAAAATTTGGGCAATTTTTGGGTTGAGGCATTTGAAGCACTTTAGGTTGAATTAATCACTCCAGTTGGTCAGTTATTTCCTCTTTTACTTCTCTTGGTTGATTTAGCATCAAAATTCCAAGATATTCAGTGGATTACACGCTCATAATTTTGCACATTTGATGCTCTTGCTTGTGCTATTTGATGGAATCCGAAATGGGCTAATATCGTTTGAATTATTAGGTTTCTTTGATGCTATAACTGTCATAATCAACTAAAATTCAGTGCTGCATACATATCGATCAACATAAGGGTGTTCATTGTGGAATTTTCTTGAGTTTGCTCTAGGTTTTCTACTTAGCCTCCCCACTGTTCGACAAAATGTCCAAGCGAACTTGTCAATCTAAGCCCAAGGCCACCACCAAACCCCTACCACCTCCCAAGTCTAAAGGTCCTTCTAGTTCTTCTAAAGCACCAACAGCTTCAAAGGCCGCCAAGGGCAAAGCTCCAACTTCGGCTTCCGATCTAACTATAGCCAATGACTTTTTCTCCCCTGATTGTGAAGATTGGTTTAGAGATCACCAGTCTACTCGCCAAATTATGGAGAAGATAGTGGATCTCCTTATTGCTGATCAATTTAATTTAGTCAATCTCTTCCATGATGTGGGTTGGGACACTGTGCTTAACATTAAGGGTGAATACTTCCCCGACTTAGCGGTCCTCTTCTATCCCAACATCAAGCACAATGGGGCTCACTTACTCGAGATCTAAACCATGGTGAACAAGAAGAAGATCACGGTTAATGTTGAATTCCTCTGGGAACATTTCGGCATTCCAAATATGGGCTCTATGTATGCGGGCAGTGACAGAAAGGAGGAGCATGAAGACCATCCGTGGTCCAAAAATGCGGCTTTGGGCCGGTTTGATGTGAGACCCAAACCAGTTCCCAGTAAAAAGGATGCTCTCTTCTGTCTAGAGTTCAGCATTCAGAATCGGTTGGTCGCCTACCTCATCCACTACAATATGGATCCAAAAATTAGCGACACCCACATTGTCAAAGGCAAGGATGTGTATGTGATGGACAAAATCGTCCATGGACTGCAAGAAGCTCCCGGGATTCCATTGGTAGCCACCATCATTACTGCCGTGCGTGAGGTCGTCTCTCCTACCACTCAGCACTGCTGCATTCCCTTTCCAATGCTCATCACCAAAATCCTCAAGGTTTGTGGCATCTCTTTCAAAAATGAACGGAAGATGGTCACCACCAAGAAGGACATTGTCAACTCCATAAAGATGACTGCTTTTGGTTATGTCTTGGCGAGAGGACTTTGGACTAAACCACCAATTATGCAAGAACAGCCAGATGAAGGTGATGAAGAGGGTAAAGGGCAAGCATAGCCGCAAGATCAACAGGCTCTTCCTCCATTCCAATTGTCGGTTGGTAATAGGCCACTGCCCCAGCACCAGTTTCAGGCACAGATGCTCGGTTGGTGTTAGAACATGGACAACAACTTCAATGCTTTACAAGGGCAGGTCACAAGCTTGTCGGATGACGTGCACTCTCTCCACACCAAGCTTGATCAAATCCTTGCTTTTCATGCTCCACCACCATCGCCTCCACAATGAACTCTAGCCTTTTGTTCATACATTCTTATGCATTGTTTTAGTCTCCGCTTTTACTTTCTTTAAAGACTTTAACTTGTAGTTATCGTACATTTTGCTCTTTAACTTTCAGATTTTAGTTAACTATTTACTTTTTAACTCCTAATTTAGATTAATTGAATTTTTTCTTCCTTTTTGTTACTTTTGCCCAAATTTTTTTTATTGCACTTGCTTGCCTTCATTTTCTTCCTCGACAAGATCAAGGTAATTCTCTGTGATATCTTTCATTTACTTGATTTATTGTCGAAATCGTATTGCGGACGATGCTTGTGTTAAGTGTGGGGGGGAGGGGGGGGCTTTAGCAATTGTAATTCTTGCGAATTAGGAGTTATAGTTTAATGATAGTTAAATTTCAAATTGAAATGTGAAGTTTTTCATGAAGTAAGTAGGAGCATAGTCTAAAATGGAAGAAGGCCTTAAGATTTCTTGCTTTTTGATTTTTAAGCAACTTACAGTAATTCTCTTGAGCAAAATATGTTTGAGTAGAATAAGGATTCTTTAACCTTGTGAGGGATTTGAGCCTTAAAGATTGCACTACAATCTCTTTTCATTCTTGAGAGTAATTTTATCTTACATGATTATATTCCTCTAGAACTTGCTTTATACCTTGTTGAGATTACATGTAATGCATGCATGTTTGAAAAGATGATTAAGATTAGAGCTAAGCTTGAGCCAAATTGACCAACCCTTGCCAAAAAAAAAACCAATGTAAAGAACCCCTTGAGCCTAACAAAATTTTAGCCTTCTTGTTTGTTGATAAACCTCATTTCCCTAAAAGAACCTTAAGCCTCAAAAGAAAAACAAGTTCTCTCGCCTTGTCTCTTCAACTGAGTGAGATTAGTGACTTGTGTAATTTTTATGTTCTTGGCAAAATAGTAACAACAAGTATAAGTGTGGGGGAAATTTTGCCTTGAGAATTGGTTGATTGAGAAAAAGGTTGTAGGAGTGAGATGTTCAAAATATTTTAAATTTCACAAATGTGCCCAAGAGAATCCAAATACATAAAGAAAGGCACAACAAAAACAATTGACATCTCTTTGGTTCATTGTAAAGAGAAATGAAAAAAAAAAAGGTGGAATAAGTGAGTTAAAAGAGTCGGGCTATTAAGGTTGGAATGTCATTTTCCATTTTGTTTCATTGGTTTGATGTGTCACTAAATTTTGAAGAGACTTTTAATTGAACCTCTTTACCCTTTCTTCATAGCTTACTCAACCAAGACCTCACTACAACCCCATTTCATCTTTTTCATCTTTTCATCCATGATATGCATATTGGAGTAGTGGAGATGAGGTAGACTAGCAAGCTTATGGTAGGTCTATTTTCATGCAAAGATTGAGCGCACCATGAAACACACATGGTGAAAGAGAGCTTTCTAGTGATGAATTATCCCATTCAAACATGTTTGGTTGAAGGAAATTACTTCCATTGTTGCTTATTTGTCTTGATTCTTGAATTGTTATGCTCTCTTCTACTTTAGAATATGCCTCTACTTATCGCATGAATTTCCTCTAAAATCTAATTTGAGATTTAACTAGCTTAATTTTTTTGTGGTATACTCACTTAGGCGTTATTTTGCTCATTCCCTCTTTCTCTAGGCTTACTCGACGGCGAGTAAGATTCAAGTGTGGGGGAATTTGTTAAACTCCTTTTTGTTTCTTAATTTAGGGCCTAAGATGACTCCCCTTTTAATGATAGAAAGCTTAAGTTAACTCACTTTCGCCTTGCAGGTGTACTTAAGAAAGAAAAATGAAGTTTGGACTAAAAGAGGGTAATTCTAGCTGAAATGAACAACCTGCATATCCGTCGACGGATTACCATCTAGACGTCGACGGATATACAAGTTAAAGTGGGCACGGAAATCACCTGCAGAGCCGTTGATGGACAGCCCCAGAGCCGTCGACAGATTAGCTACTCAATGATTCTTGAATCCAGACCATCCGTCCACAGATTGAAGGTGGACGTCCACGGTTAGCACTTTCAGAGTGCACCTAATGTCATCCGTCGATGTCTCGTAGCCTGACCGGTGACGGATCAATCGAGTTGGGAAAAATATGAAGAATGCAAACCTATCCATCGCCGGGTACTCAATTAGACATCGATGGCCAATTGGGTCAAAATGGTGGTAGGTCCACTTGAGTGCTTTCACTTCAAGGTTGCTCTTTGGGGAGCAGGTCCCGTGGAATCAGTTGAAAAGGGTATGGAGAAAGTCTTCAAACTTCTTCAGACATTGTCTCTCTCTTGCTTTTGTAGCCTCCACTTATTTTTTTTTTCCTGGGATTTCTTTTCTTATCTTTTAGAAAAATAGGGACTTTAGGAGTGAGAAGAGGACTTTTGTTGAGCTTGTAAGAGTGGGGAAGGAGGTAACTCCAACTAAGTTCAGTTTTAGTTTTCTGGGTTCTTTCTTCTTATAATTTTTTGTTTTTCCATTTCCATGTGTAGATAAACTCTTTATTACTCCAATCTATTATAAGATTCAATCTTTTGATTCTCATTTGTGAGATTCTTGTTCTTAATGCTTTCTTGTTCATTGATTGTTCTTCTTTCTCTCGTGCTTAGAGATGATGATCATTTTTGTTGTCTTGTCTTTTGGGTTGCTTGATTAATTAGTTGCAAATGATTAATTGAGTAGCTCATTAGCATGCTAATCTTTAAACTCCAATGCTAGTGTTTGGTGAGTTCTTAGAACTTGAGTAGCAATAGGATGTTTTTACATTCGAAGAGATTTGGAGATGCAATTTGAATAATGAATGCTGGGTTTGTTATTGATTGTTGTTAACTTTTATCTTTCCATAGCTTAATGCTCTTCTAGGCTTGAATTTGGATTGCTAGGATTCAAGTTAGTCATAAGAGGAAGGATTGATAGTGAACTTAGATTCATGGTTAATCAACATTTGAGGAAAGATTTATGGATTTGAAGTTGGTTTCTAATCCATGGAGTTAACCAATTGATGAGTAGAATGCTTGCTTAGTGAATCAATGACCAAGTGCTAGATCAAAGGATTAATCATATAATAGATTGGAGGCTTTTATTCATTGTGTATTTCATTGTTATTGCCATTTTGATAACTCTTTACATGTTGCTTCCAACACCAATGAAAAACTCCCCCTTTTTTACTCCTTGTTAATTTAATTTATGCTTAGTAAGTAGCGTGAAATCGAATAGCATTCCTCATGGGATTCGATCCTTACTTACCCTACTACATGGTAGATTAGTGAGGTTAATTTTGTTGCTTTGCGACGGGTAACAATTTGTTACGTCATTTCCAAGTGAGTCTAGGCTTTATTATTTAAGTGTATATAATTTTGTAATTATCTAATTCTGTCATCTTTAGTAAACTAAATTGTCTTATATATTCAATCTTGCAATTGAACATTTAGTTGATATTAACTCAAGGACGTGTGGAACGATATGACAAGATCGTGGCTGATGTATTAAAGGAGTCAAAGGATCGGGATTTGCCACTAATGGGCGACACCTCGTGCTGTGAGCAGATAACATGTTGATTTCATTTTACGTTAGAATCTTAATATTGATTAACTTTTATTATTTGTGCTTATTGGTTTACGCGACAGATTTTTATAACCATAAACTATAAGAACAGTCACCGGTACTTGATGGTGTTCAACTTGGTTTGAAAGGAGGTTTAAGTGTTTGACAATTATCCTGATGATGTTAATGGTAGAGATCAAGATGTTAAAAATGTGGTGACTGATTATTTTGTAGTGATATAATTTTTGTATAATTTGTAGTGTGTGTGTGTGTGTATGATTGTTGAATTTAGGAAATGATGAGTAAACGCGAAGGTAACATTACACTCCAAACTACTTCAAAGGTCGGAGCTGACTAGAAATAAGAGCTTGAATAATTTGTGAGAGTAGGGAATTATTCGTCCTTCAAATGTCCTAATACAATCAAAGGTAATTATATGGAATATATTTATATATATCTGTACATATTTAATACAATATGCTTGCGTGTATATATATATATTTACATATATATGTACATATTTAATACAATATGCTAATATATATATATATATATATATGGCTAAATGCTCAATTCGGGGCCTAACGTTTTCAAACTTGCCTAATTTGGGGGGGGGGGGGGCAAACCTTTTAATTGCGTCGATTGAGGGCCTAACGTTTCAAAATTGGCTCAATTTAGGGCCTACTGTCAATTTAGACGTCGCATGAAATACACCCAATAGATAAAGTGCGTAAAGGCTTCAGGTGAGGACATGTGGCATTAAATGGGATTTTCTTTTTTGCAGAGTAAGTAGAATGGTTTTTTTGTGTAATTGTTTTTACTTTCTTTTTTTTTATCTTTCTTTTTTCATTTTTACTAGAAAAAAATTGTGCTCTCTCTCTCTCTGATAGCCGATAGTCTTCACAAGGGACTCTAAGGATTTGAACGGGGGTTACCATCAAGATCATCGGTGGGCTTCTATTGCAGTGCTTTAAGGTTGAAATACAACAAGCAAGCTTCATCATCTATCGTTTATAGCTTTGATTTAAGGTTAGTTTGCTCTGTGTTTGATTTATTTTCTTGTTTTAGGGTTTAATGAGAGATATGTGTTTAGCGATTTCAGGTTTATTTGGGTTTGTTTAAATAATCATAATGCTATGAAGAAGAATTTTTTAGTATTCTGTTATATTGTTTTGCATAATTTTGAATTTCTGACTTTTTTTTATTATGTAAATTTGCTTTAGTATTCTGTGATGTCTGTGTTTCAATCTTTTGGTTGATTTTTCAGTATCTGAGTTCTTGGTTTAGCTATGTTGGTAAGATTTAAGACCAACAATCTTGAGATTGTGTGTTATTAGGGATTAAGGGTTTTCAAATTTAGGGATTTTGTGATTAGGGCTATTAGACTATTATGTTGTTGTACAATGCAAAAAAGGGACAAACCTATTCGGGTTTTTCAAAAAAAGGACTAACCTTTTTGGGTTTTTTCAAAAAAAGGACTAACCTTTTATGTTAAGTTTTGGGTTTAGCATATACTTGTTATCTTTAGTTTGCCTATGTTGGGGTAGTTCTTTTGAAGATCTATTTTCTTTGCACTTGATAGAATGTCATTTTTCCAGGGCAAAATAAAGTTCCATTATAGAGGGACTTTTGCTGGTGAGGGTAGGCAATTATGTTATGAGGATGAGATCACTGATGAAGTATCCCTTGATCAAGGTTTGCTTAGTCACTTTGATTTATTGGAGTTACTGAAAGGTGGTGGGTATGGGAATGTCAGTAAGTTATTTTACTTGGTGTCAGGTAAAAGGCTACATAATGGACTATTTTTAATTCAAGGTGATAAAGATGTGTTAGATTTGGCTAGTTTGTTGACAAAACATGGGTCTATAGATATCTATATAGAGCATACAGTTGATGTGGCAGTCGAACATCCTATGGCAGTTGATTTAGGCGATCTAGATTTTGAGGGAGGTTAGGAAGGTGAGGGAGATGGTTTAAATGTTAATGCAACCCAAGTAAATTTTGGTGAAGAAAATATTGATGGTAATGATATGCCAAATTTAGGTGTAAATGATCAAGGATCTGAATAGTAGGTGAGGATTTAGGTTTTAGGGCTGATATGGGAGCTAAAGCTGATAGAATGGGATTAAATGGTGAGAATCACGTTGATGTGAATATTGACTTAAGAGTTAATGATGTTGAAATAGATTTTGAATGTAATAATGTAGACGGAAACTTAGGCAGTTAGGGTGTAGAAGAGGAGTTAGTAGTTGATCATGTCGAGGCTGATTTAGAAGGTGTAGATGATGACTTAGGATGTAATCAAACAGAGGCTGATTTAGTAGGTAATGTTAATTATACACAGGAGCGAGTTCATGATAAAATATTAAACTTTCTTAATGAGTTTGGTTATTTTATGGATGTTCAAGATTCTAGTGATGATGAAGAAACTAGGTTTGCTAGATCTGAATTTAGAAGTGTAAGAGATGACATTTTAAGAGATTTAGAAATTGAAGGGATAAGGATCAATGTAGATCATGTAGGTGTTGGACCAAAAAGCTAGTTCGTAGATGTCAATGGTGAAAATAGAATGGATGGATATGAAACAGAGTATTATGACTCTGACAAAATTGGTGACTCTATTAGTGATGAAGATGAACATATTGATGGTGCAAGTAGGAGAAAAAGTAAATTTCCTACTTATAACCCTGATGCAAAGACCACATATATAGAAAATGGAATGCTCTTTGGAAATTCCAAAGAGTTTGAGAGTTATGTCTCTATGTTGTCAATCAAGAGGAAGAGGGCAGTAGTGTGGACTTGTAATAAATCAACAAAAGTTAGGGGGAAGTGCCAGGATGACAAATGTCCTTGGGTGATTTATGGTTCATTTTAGAAGAGTTTAGGTTGTTTTCAAGTCAGAACCTTTGTCAACAAACACAATTGCAATAGAGTTTTTAGTAACCCTAGGATGCCTAAAAACATCATTGCTGAATACTTTCATGCCGACATACAGAAAGACCCATATATGAAGAATGATGCAATCATTGAAACTGTGAAGGAGAAATATGGGTTGGATGTGAACATCAGCATGGTTAAAAGGGCCATAAAGGTTACTGTTTATCAAGTTGTGATGGATTATGAGCAAGAGTTTAGACATCTTAATGATTATGTTGCTGCCATTAGGGAGATAAATCCTGGAAGTTCAGTATCCATGAAATGTAACAATAGTATTATGAATTCTCCTCCTGTATTTGAAAGGTTCTATATCTATTTTGACGCATTGAAAAAGGGCTTTACTTTAAGGTGTAGATAGTTTATTGGGTTAGATGGGTGTTGGCTTAAGAGCTTGACCAAGGGAAAACTGTTGATTGTTGTTGGGAGAGACGAAAACAATCAAATGTTTCCAATTGCTTGGCCATTAGTGGAGGTGGAGTGTACATCTTCATAAAGTGGTTTATTAAAAGAATGAAAGATGATATTAACTTCCATGATGGTAGAGGATGGTTATTATTGACAGACCAACAAAAGTTACATTACTCTATTTTTAGGCAATTTGTTTAATTATGTTTTATCCATTATTGGTGTAAGGTCTTGATGTTGCAATCCGGGAGCTATTTCCTTTGGTTGAGCATAGGTTTTGTGCACGGCACATGTATATTAATTGGAAGAACAAAGGAAATAAAGGCAAAGAGTTGAAGGAACACCTTTTTAAGATTAGGAAGTCACCAAATGAGAGAGTGTTTTGTGAAAGGGTTAAGGTGTTGGAAGGGTTTAATGAAAAGGACGTAAAGGACTTAATGGAAACTCCAGTCCAGCAATGGGTCAAAGCCTTTTTCTCTACTGATACATGTTGTGACATGAATGATAACAACATGTGTGAAGCCTTAAATGGTGCTTTACTTTTAGCTAGGAAGATGCCTATTATCTCACTATTTTTAAATACTAGAAGAAGAATGATGGTCAGAATTGATGAAAAAAAAGAATGAAGCAACAAGATAGAGAGGCAATCTTGGGCCCAATATATGGAAGATCATAAGAAAAAATGCAGAAATGGCAGATAAGTGTTATGTGCACTTTGATGGAGGAGGTGGCTTTGAAATTTTACATGGCGAAGAGCAATTTACTGTGAATTTGCATGAGAAGAGATGTAGCTATCGTAGGTATGACATATCTGGCATACCTTGTGCACATGCAATATGTGCAATTCAACACAGAAGTTGGATATTAAAAAACATGTTTCCAGCTAGTACTACAAAGACACATATATGCTAGCTTATAGATTTCTCTTAGAACCAATGCCTGGGATGAAGGACTGGGCTGTTGATGAAGGACCAAAACCTAAACCACCAATATAGAGGAAAATGCCTAGATGGCCCGAGACAGCAAGAAAAAAAGATCCAAATAAGCCTAAACAAAATCCTAAAGCCCAAACAAAAGCCTAAAAAGGACTAAACAAAGCTATCCACGAAGGGCATGGTTATGACATGCTCTTTTTGCAAAAGATAAAGCCACAATAAAAGAGCATGTGAGTTCAAGGGCAATCAGTTAAGTTTGCTTCTTTTTTGTCGTTTTGTGATTAATATCCGGGCACTATTCATGCACATGGGTCCTTATATATTGAAACCCTAAGAGCAAAATAAATAGCAGTAGCCCACTTCTTTCTTTTAGTCTATTCGTTTTTTTTTCTCTTTTGTTTCAGGAAGAACCAGCAACAGCCTCAACATCTACTTCAATGTGTGAGGATCCACCAACAACATCCATATCTACTTCAATGGGTGAAAATCCACAAATATCCTAGGCCCACCAACTAGCAAGGAAAAGCTACCACTAAAAGGGGAAATTGGAACTATTGTTACATCTGTCTCTCAAAATGTTACTTTATCATGTGCAGACCTTTTTGGTATGGAACTTTTAAACATAAATGGAAATTGCTTTATTACATTAATTGATTTATCTGGAAATGTTTATAGACAAGTAGATCTGATATTTTGATTATGTTTTTTTGTCATATACCAATTTCGGGGGTTTTCATTACATTAAATACAGTTTTGTTATGGGTGTAGGCTTTGGGAATGCCTCTTGTTCTGTCAGCTTTTCTACTAATGGTGCTGCCAAAGTCACTGGAACTGCTTCTACAAATGTGTCCATATCTACACCACTCAAGGATCCAGCTACCACATAAGTGATTGCACCGGTTGCTCAACCTGGTTCTATACCAAAACCTTCAAAACCACCAAGAGGCAAAGTAGTAAAACAAGGATGTGTTGGAAGGGTGTGGGTTGATGATGAAGGTAGGGTTTTAGGCGGCACGGAGAAAATGTTAGAAAAAGTCCAAGGTCAAAGGCTAAGTTACTGGGAAAGTTTTCAGCCCTTAGCTCTACCTCAATAGCCACAGCTGGCTCTAGTGTAGGCTCTCAAACAATTTCTTCAACAAACAGTGTAGGAGGCATTTCTAGAACCCATAAAAGAAAAAGGATGGAAGGAATTGGTTTGTATGTAAATAACAAGACAGGGAGGTCAATTCTTAATGTAAGTTTTCTTTTTTTTGTGATGTTTCAATACTTTCATGCAATATATTACTTGTTAATCAATGTTTTAAAACCAACATATGATTTTTCTAACACAACCTGGAAGACTCGGAGCAACCATAATTTCCATTGGGACAACTAGAAGCAATGGTAAAAGAAAGGCCAATAGAGCTTGTGGAAGTTAAAAGTCTAATACTTCTTCCAAGGCCAGTAAAGGAAAAAGGAAAACTCCATGGAAATTTTAGTTTGCTTATTTTGAGTATTCTGGTTGTTTTTAGTGACTATGTTAACAATATTGAATTTGACTTTATCCGTGTAATGTAGGCCAAGGAAGCCCTATTTTTTTGAACTGTTTTTTTGGGATTTAGGGCTTCACTTGTCTTCTGTCTATCTCATTCCTCTTTATAATTAGAAAGAGGAAAAACACTTGATAATATGTATGAAAGTAGTTTTATGTTATAAAGTTAGCATTTGAACAAAATACTATGAAAGTATTTGAACAAATTAGCATTTGAACGAGTGTAAGAAAATAGGTAATTAACATGCTATTACAAACAGATTATTATGACATGATTCAAAATAAGGATAATAAAAAGAAATATACATTCGTAGAAGAAAATCATTATAGTTTCATTAGTAGCATAAAGAGTCAACCATGACTAAATCCATAAACATTAAACAAAAGTAAACCTTCAGATTAAAGCCTACAGTTCAGGTAAGGCATATGTCATTTTCCTAGAGGAGTGTGAGAAGTTAGTGGTGTAACAATAGTATAATAAAAAGTTACAAGCTAAAAGCACTGCAAATTTCCAAACCCTATATCCACCAGCACCGTTGGCACTATGCAATTCACCAACTTGTTTTAACTGCATCCTTAATACTGCTACGTCATTTTTCGAACATAAGCTTTCTTCAATGATTTCATTTGCCAATAGATCCACATCATTATTCTTTAACTCAGTAACTTCATTCTTCAAACGTGTGACATTACCATGTAACAACCTTTCTCTCTTAATAAGCTCTAAGATTAGTTCTTTTAATCGATCAGTATAGATTGGATCATGCCATGAATGGAATCCACAATCAAACACCTGAAACCACAAATTGATACATTCAAACACAAACCATACGACTAAACAAATGACTAAGACAGTGAATATATGTACTTACAGAGTAGTTGTGGCATCCATAAAATCTTCTACTCGGATTCTTAGAAGTCTAAGAGCACCATCTAGGTGCCTTCAGCTTGCCATGGCAATACACTGGTCTTTCATAATCCCATTCAACCGAAAAACTAGAATTTATAAGGTTGTACGTGCTCATATCTAAACAATCACTCCTAACCCAACTCTTACTCACACTATCAATAAAACAAGAAAAATGACTAAATTTTTTTCAATATACCACTCATGATTGAATTCAATGGAAACAAGAAAGACATTTTTTTGTTAGAAAAAACACCAACGCACACAAATTCAAGATGCAAACTGATATCAAATGAAAAAGGATTGAGACAAAATCTGATGAAATATTTTTCCCATCACAAATTGCTTTTAAGTTAAAGCCTAAACCCATTAACTGATGTAAAATAAAAATATCAAGATTGAGCTGAATCAAACCTCGATGAGCTTACTGTCATCTTGGGTTGTCCACGAAATGCCTAATTTACTTAATTCCAATTGAGCTTTCTTCAATCTCAACAGCAACCCATTTCTTCGCATTATACCTTTTCTTTAATATCAGCGAATGGCTCCACCCTACAACTTTATTCATTTTGATTTCGTCTTCAAACCCTAAACCCAAGTGTAACCTAAACTCTCAGATTTGAAGACATTTAGGTGATTGAAACCTCGAGCTTGCTTCTTGCTTCTGTTCCCCTAGCTTTTCTTCCTTTATTTTTTTCTAATTTATTGTTATAAAACAACTCAAATAACAAAAAAATATTAATAAAAATAGTCTATAATGGCTCAAAAATTGGCCACTTTATCACGCCGTCAACATTAACGACGTTTACATAACACGCTCCCCTCCCAATGGACAGTAAGCCCCAAATTGAGCTGATTTTGAAACGTTAGGCCCTCAATTGATGTAATTCAAAGGTTTGGCCCCAGATTAGGAAGGTTCGAAAATGTTAGGCCCCGAATTGAGCATCTAGCCTATATATAGACACACACAGAAATTGGTATTAATTGATACTATGTGAGGTGTGTTTTTGTTTTTTTTTTTTGTTTTGTTTTATAGGTATAATTGAGAGTTATATGTTGTTTTTTTAATACGAGTGATGCACATGAAGGACTATAGCTAATGAACTGTTATGTCTAATCGTGTTTAAATAAACTTTGATGTGAATGTTATAACACTAAAGGATTGTGTGAAATATTCAATTATATTGTAAAAAATTTCAATTTCATATAGATATTTCCTCACTGGTCTACTGTGTGATAGTAGATTGAATCGTGTTCGCGATTATGTTATGAAGGAGTTATGCGATTGCAAATTCAGTAGAATAAGTTATGATATATTAGGATAAAAATATCTATAATTAATGGGCAGTTTATGGAAACTTTGCATTTGATGTTTTGTAATGTAGCCTTCATTATTTCATTCGTTTCTATTTACGAGTTAGTATGTTGATATTTGCTCATGGTATTTTTGTTCGAGAACTTTTCTATTCAACTTTAATGAAAATTTGTGAACACTTAATAATCAGGACTCTACACATTTTAAGCTAGTGATTTGTTTAGAAAAGTTTAAGGAAGTGTTTTAAGGGTGTTTAAGGTGTGGAAGAGGTGGAGGAGGAAGAGAAAATAAGAAAATGTAACAAAGGTGCTTTAAAGATCCATTTGAGCTAGGTTTTAGTATCTTGTTATAGACTTTTCAAGCTTTAAAATGCCTTAACTTTGCGTCAATTCATGCACTAGATCAAAAGTTATAAGCTTTTAAAGTAATGTTAGTTGTTTGGTGTAAATTTAAGTTAGGTCAAAGATTTGTGAACTTTAATCCAATGATCTCAGTTTTTGTTTCAGTAATCTTGTTGTAGATGTTGCATGGAGTGTGCATCTTGATTTGTAACTTGATCCACAAAGAAACAGAGGAGAAACAAGGTCGGAAAGAGGCGGAGAAACTTATTACAGGTGTCTGGGTTTGTCTCCCTACAAGAGTGAACAGTCTTGTACAAAAGTTACTTTTCGAGGCCAATGTGGCCTCCCCGACTAGGTCCAGTGTGTGACTTGGTTAGTCTCTTGCAGGACCCGTCTCGAGTCCCAGGGACATTTTTGTACTTTTTTTTTCTAAAAAGTTCGTTTTTGGCCCGAAACTTCCCCGGAACCTTTCATAACCTTTAAATCACTTTCAAACCTTAGTTTTGAGCATATTATAGCCTTGAAATCATTTAAAAGATGTCAAATTAGAATTCTAACATGTTTATCATGTAATTAGGGCTTTTGGGTGATCAAGTGCGGCAATCCTCCAATGATCAATTGTCATGGAGTTCTTGGAAGTATACAAACCTCTAAGTATTGTGAGTGACTTTATTTTAGTGTTTAGCCATTAATGGCTAAACGTTTTAATTATTTTATGAAATGTTTTCTATGTTTTGGGATTTGGGTATTAGCTTTTCATGCACACACTTTATCGCATGTCAAATTAGGTGGGATGTTTTAAATAAAAATTTAAATGATTAAATTGTTTATGTATGTGTAAGTGTAGGTTGTTTGTGTGTAATATATATGTATATAAATTTATGTTATAAGATGGGAACCCTTCAGGGATGGTCTTTTTGAGGACGATGCTTGGTGCTTTATGAGAAAGCATGTGGAAACTGAAAGCGAGCATACTTGCCAAGATAAAGGATTTTCGTGTGTCCCCAAAACATGTTAAATAAATAAATAAATGTAATATTTTTAAAACGAGCTGGTAGAAGACACTCCGATGTATGGATATTCCATACACTCATATCGTCAAGGATTATCTCATTTTATCATATATATATATATATGCATACATATATATATACTCATCTTAGTATGCCTATGCCTTTAACGATGTCGATGATGTGGGTGGACACAAAGACTATGTATTCGTACGTCATACATTTACATATACCTTGGTGAGTTACCCCCTGCGCCTCTCTAACTAAGTTTAACCTTACTCACCATGCCCCTCCACTAGGCAATCCATAGCTGCATTGAATGGCATGCCTCGTCTCAATCCATCCACTCTTGTAAAGAGCACCAAGCCAATGAATCTCACTCATCGTGCCCTCGTTTGGTGGCCACAGCTATTCGTCACATATATCTAAGAACATAAAATATAATAATTACATAAAACATTTTTATTTAAATTATCCCACCCTCTAAACCAATGTATCATAACATCGCGTATGTGTAAAGAATTACCCAACTCCCAAAACATATTAAACATTTAATGTTTAAAAAAATTTTAAATAGTTTAACCATAATGGCTAAACATTAAAATTTAATCCACTCCCGGTACTGAGAGTGTCAAGACGTTTTACCGCTCCGACGATAAATGATATGGCGTGAGAAAAAGCTCGGGACTAAACAGTCGAAAAATAAATGGAGTCGCCACTAACCTTTTATTTTTAATAGGTGTGGTTAGTCACCTATTGGTTTAACTTAACATAAATCTAGAAAGATTACGTCAAGTTAAGGAAAGAAACTGGTCTACGAAAAAAATTTTAGGTTCGGGAGTCAGTTACGCTTGGAGAAGGATTAGCACCCCCAAGACGCCCGGAAATCGGTACCACAAAAGTCTTAAAAATATTTTACTTGAAAATGATAATAAAATGTGTTTAAAATCATTTAAGAAAAACATAATTTTAAATATCGGAATAAATATTCCTTTTAATGTAGGATAAACATCCCATTATAAAAGCTAAATTTGAAATTTAAAGACTTAATGTCGGAATAAACATTCCTTTTAATATGAAAATCCACAGCCCAATTTTGAATTTGAAGAAATTTCCTACTTAGAATGGAAATTCAATTTCTAAATAGAAATAAATATTCTTCAAAAATCAAAGTCAAATTTAAAAATGAGGATAAATATCCTTTTGAAAAACAAAGGTTTAATTTTAATTTTAGAAAGTCTCAATTATGGGAATATTAATTGAAACCTTCTAGAAAACATTTTGCAAAAAGTTGGGATAAACATCCTCAAATTCACGCTTTGAAATTTACATTAAGAGACTTTAATTATGATAACTTAAATTAAAATCTCTTAGAAAGATTTAATTTTAAAACAATGTCGGAATAAATATTCCTTTTAATTTAATGAAGGGAATAATTTGACAAAAATTTAGTCTAATAGGAAAACCTTAGTAGATTTAATGAATTAAGACCTTTAAAAAAAATATTTTTTAAAGACTTAAGAAATAAACATTCTTTTTATTGAAGCTAAAAATGCCTTTTAATAAAAATGAAATTTACTTAAAATGTCTTAATTAATTAAACATACTAAAGTCCTCTCAAAAAGATATTTTGGAAAATTTAAAAAAGGTCAAAAGAAAATAAATATTTCCTTTCATTGGAAAGAAATAAAAATAAATAAAATAAGAAAATAAATTTTGAAAAATGGTTTTTTTAAATAAACTTGGAGAGGCCTTAACTATAATTTGGTTGTTAAGATCTCTCAAAAACTTTTAAAATATGTTTTGAAATTAATGTTGGAATAAACATTCATTTTAATTTAATTGGGCCTCTTAAACAAGAGATTTTCTTAAAATGAAATGAAAATAAAACATAAAAGTAAAAATGGATAAAAAATTTTGGAATAAGCATTCCTTTTGTAAAAGAAGGTAATAAAAAAAATTTAATTCACCTGTCAATTTTAAGAACTTAAGGAAATCATAAACATGATGTATGTCTTTTATGAAAGTTAAATGAGAAAAAATATATTTTTTTTAATTTTGAAGGGATGAGGAATTTTCCCGGGCCCGATCGGATTCCCGATTAAACACCGAAAAAAAAATTTCTCATCGGAGAAACCTTTGGAAACCTCAGACTCCCGAGGCAACCTCCGATCACCCCATGCATATGAATTTTTTTAAAATCGATGTTCTAAACTTAATTGTACATAAATGAGACAAGGAAATATAGATTAGTACATATAAACACAATTAATTTTAACAAGGGGAGCATGGGAAATCTAGGGAATGTGAGATGAACACATTTACAAATCTAGCCCAAATAAACATAATAATAACGAAATATGTGTGGATCCTAATTGAGGGTACAACATAGAAATGAGATTTAGATACATATACAGTACAAATATTAATGCCAAAGCTATTAATGACAAGAAAGGCAAAAAGATAACTTAGTTTCATATCGAATAAAATAATATGCAATACAAGTATAATTTATTAAGAAGAACACACAACTATCAAATTAAAGTATGACATGATTATTTGCATATTGGAACATGGCGTGTAACAAACATATATATCTGTCAAAACATTTGTAACAATCATTCAATATACATAAGTCTTTAATATCCAACAAATCCTAAAGATTGTTAAAAAGGATTTCAAACTTGAGCTTGAAGAGATTATATAAATATTTTAAAAAAATGGACACTTAGATGGGAATTTGCATAAAGGCTAATAAAAATATTAACTTGAACATAAGTTTATACATATGGATTATTTAAAAGAGAGTCTTGGGCAAGTATTTACATGAAGTTTAGTAAAAGTGAGAACTTAGACAGAAACTGACATATAAGATCAATAAAAATGAAAACTTAGACATATATTCATGCAAAGATTAATAAAAAAATTATTTGGGCAGAAAATTATATAAAAGACTAATAAAAATAAAAATAAAAACGAAAACATGAATACATATTCATATAAAGGTTGATAAGAATAGTAGTTTAGATAGAGAATTGAATGAAAGACTAATAATAAAATTTAGGCACAGATTTATGTAGAGATTAATAAAATTAGTAACTTTGCACAGAAAATTACATGAAAGTTAATAAATAAATAAAACAAGTTAATAAGAATGAAACTTGAGCGCATATTCATATGAGATTAATAAAAATAGAAACTTGGGCAGATAATTGCATAAAGATTAATAAAAATGAAGACTTGGATATACATTCATACAAAGATTAATAAAAGGATTATTTGGACAGAAAATTATATCACGAATTAATAAAAATGAGAACTTAGATAGACATTTACAGGAAACTTGATAAAAATTAGAACTTGAATAAATAATAAATAAAAAATTAAGTAAAGAATCAATAAAAAATTAAAACTAAGACATGTAATCATGTAAAGATTGAGAAAAATGGCAACTTGGAAAGAAGATTGCATGAAAATTAATAAAGCTGGAAGGTTAAATATAAATTTACATGAAGACTGAAATAATAAAAGTTTAAACAGAAAATTACCAAAGCTTAACTTAAATAGTAGACTGATAAAAGTAATCAAGACAGATACAAGCCACTGCAAATGATGGACGAGCAGTCCGTTTTTTTTTTGGGAGAAAAGAATAGCCCCAAGTTTGAAAATCAAACGCCCCTTTCTTTTGTTCTCTAAACGGCTAGTCTCTCAATGCTAAAAAAAAAAATTGCTCTCCAGAAGAGGAGAAAGACAAAGCTCCCCCTTTTTTTTTTTGAAGAAATCTCGTTGCTCCCTTGAAAAAAAATGAAAAAAACCAGAGAGAAGAGAAAAAAATTGGTCGACCTCCCCCCCTCTCTTCGAGGCTCTTCTCTTTTTTATGGCCGAATAGAATCCCACTTGATAATTTTTTATTGATTGTGAAAGATGATAAGCTATAATTGAAGATGGGTTGGCAGGTAATAATGGTGGAAGGGAAAGCAAAATGGTGCAAGTTGGCGTTATGGGTTGCCGAGAGGTGCAGCTGGCGTTATGGGGTTAAACCAGATTGTTTGTTCGTTCTGATATGGCTGTGATTTTACACCATGATTTGGTGTCCTGGGTCTCCCAAAACATCATGAGCTGGCTGAGCTTGGCGCCATAGGCGATTTGGCAACCTGCAAGTATCTAAAGTTCGCGGGTGGATATCCATGCAAGTTCGTGACTCTGTCATCTTCTTGCTGCCGTACTTCTTCTTCACCGTAAGGTCGTCTCTTTCGGACCAAGATGGGAACAAGGGAGAACAAAAGACAACAAAGGAAAGAACAGGTGCCTAGCTCTGCCATTACTAAAAGCTTTGCTACTTTGCTTCTTTGCTCGGCCTTAGCTCAGCATCAGCGACAGCAAGCTCCACCAACAGCGTGCTAATGGGTTGCTCGGTGAAAGGAGCCGATTTAACAGCGTTGGCAATGACTTGTTGGATATAGAGGAGCATGAGGTGAGAACCGGAAGAAGGTTCGGTTGTGGCGAGGCAGAGACAGCAGCAGCGCAGGAAGTGCGGGACCGAGTCACGGCGGTATAGGTGGTAATGGCTGCTGTTGCTGCAACTGTTGTTGTCTTCGTTCAAGATAGCGCTCGAGTCACTATCTGATGACCCATCTTTTAAGTCTGGGAAAAAGGTGACACCAACCGATCCATTGCTGTTGTTGAAGCTCTCATAGTTCAGCTCTGCTAGCTCTGATGACTTAGCTAGAGAGGAAACCGGGGGCGGTTCGCTGTGTTCAAGTGTTTTATCATCAGTTTCTGGCACAATCACCTCCTCTTTCACAGAAAGATTGCTCTCTGTGCAACTTTCTCCATTCAGCTTTACCTTCAGCTCACTTACCTCCTTGAGAAGAGCTTCATTGAAGGGTCTCATAATTGGCCTTAAGAGTTTCATAACTGCTTTTGAGAACGTCACAATCCCTTTCCAATTGCTTGGTCTTCCACCTAGCAGGGCGGTTTTGGAACTAGACAGCAACCTGTCTTGGCTGCAACCCGAGCTCTTGAGCTAGTTTCACTTTCCTCTCCGGCTCAAGTTTGTTTTCAACTTCGAAATTCTTCTCCAAAGCCTTAATTTGATCTACACTTAACCGCCTCTTCTTCTCAGAAACATGGCCTGTTTCTTCCACACAGCCTTCTCAATCTAAGCCATCTAACATGGACTGAATCTCCCTACCGTAAATATGATTGGTTCTAGGGCTATGTTCATCTGTAGTAGGACAGATGGACATCAAAGCACCCAAGGAATCTGAGCTGCCAAGTGCTCTCTTCATGGTTGATGAAGATGATGAAAAAGAACACTCTTTCTTTAAGAAAACAGATCTGTACTTAGACCAAAGAGAGTCTTTTTTTTTGTCTTCATCTTCTTGTATTGCCTTCAACTCTTTGTCTCTGTCAACTTGCAAAGATGCATTATACTCATCATCTCGTTGTTCTCGTATCAAGCGTTGAGCTGCCAACGTGTGTGATGGTGGACGCTACCGGGGATGCCAAAAGAGCAGCCAAGTACAGTGAAGACGGGAACATCGTCAGCGTCTGGCTGTCATATTGGCGATACTGGTTTTTTTTGGACTTGTCGGCTTCTTTATTCACCCATACATTATGGAAGAACTTTTTGAGGTATGGGATCATAGCTGTCACTCCACCAGAAATCCCAATATCATAACCGAAAATCAGACCCCGCCATGGCTGCAACATGCATGCTTATTGTTTAAACTAATATATTTTCTTTGCCTGCTTTGTTGGAAGCAAAAAGGTGCGAAGACCGACGAGTAGCTGAAGCTAAGAATAAGAAACGTGACTTTTGGCATATATTATATATTATATATAAAACTATATACATACATATATATAAATATATATATACATATATGAATATATATATATATGTAGACATATAAAAATATATATATTTTATATATACATATATGTATAAATATACATATACATATATAAATATATATATATACACACATATAAATATATATATATATATATATTACATCATAATCGAGTTGACTCGGTCGATTTTTTCATGGCTTTCCCTTTGCATGATGACTGAATTGATTTGGCACTTTGGCTTCCCGGTTTTAGGTTCAAAATTGCCTGCAAATTAACGGGATGAAATTAGAATTAGATAAGGTAAAATAAAGTAATAGGAATAAACAAAATTAAACTATACTTAAAAAGCAAAAATAAAATTTGAAATGATTAATTAATTAATTGACTAATTAGTTAATTAATTAATTAAAATTTTTAAAAAAAATAATAAGTGTCTACAATTGCCCCTTTTCGATTATTTCTGAATGATCTAGAAGTGTAAGCTTCTGGGTAATTAGGAAATAAGCAAAGATGTAGACACCCTTTACTCAAATGCGCACTAAACAGCACTGGCGTTTTGGAAAATATCACCCTTAACTAAAATAATTTTAAAATCAAGGGAGTTGTTCTAAACAAAACTAATTTTGAGAAAATCATTCTAAACAGAAGTGTATTTTTTAAATTTGAAGAAATTGTGCTAATTTTAAGAAAACCATTCTAAACAGAAGTGATTTTAAACTTTGAAGAGATTGTGCTAAACATAAACAATTTTGGAAAACCACCCTAAACAGAAATGATTTTAAGTTTTGAACAAATTGTTCTAAATAGAAACAATTTTGAGAAAACCACTATAAACAGAAATGATTTTGAAATTTTGAAGAAATTGCTCTTAAACAGAAATAATTTTAGAAAGTCATCTTAAACAAAATGATTTTAGATTTTGAAGAAATTGCTCTAAACAGAAACAATTTTTAGAAGATCATCTTAAACAAAATGATTTTAAATTTTGAAAAAATCGTTCTAAATAGAAACAATTTTAGAAAATCATCTTAAACAAAATGACTTTAAACTTTGAAGAAATTGCCCTAAACAGAAACAATTTTGAGAAAACCATTTTAAACAAAATGATTTTAAATTTTGAAGAAATTGTTCTAAACAGAAACAATTATGAGAAAACCATCCTAAACAGAAATGATTTTTGTAGAAATTGCTCTAAACAGAAACAATTTTAAGAAAACCACTCTAAACAGAAATGATCTTTAAAGGAAATTGTTCTAAATAAAAACAATTTTGAGAAAATCATCCTAAACAGAAATGATTTTAAACTTTGAAGAAATTGCTCTAAACAGAAACAATTTTGGAAAATCATCCTAAACAAAATGATTTTAAATTTTGAAGAAATTGTTCTAAACAGAAACAATTTTGGAAAAAACCATCTTAAACAAAATGATTTTAAATTTTTGAAGAAATTGTTCTAAACAGAAACAATTTTGGAAAATCATCTTAAGCAAAATGATTTTAAATTTTTGAAGAAATTGTTGAAATAATTCATGTTAGACTGAACTGAATCACGAATAATTACCTTAAGCAAGGAAAGACCTTAAAGGAATTTCGGAGAATTACCTGAGGAGCTTCTTACACAAGACTAACCTCGCAATCTCGAACTGGGTTTAACCTATAATCTTTGAACCATGATGCATAATGGATGTTCATGAAGAATGATGCTAGAATGATGCTAGAATGATGCATTTCGCATGCTCATGTTTAAATGATAATGCTTTGTTACTTTACCTCAAAGTTTTCAAGAAAGCCTTCTGTTTTGACCCAACTTATACTCTTTGAGCTCGAAATTGGAGAACATCCTTTCATCACACCTTTTCTGGCATCAACACGCCCCAGACCCTCTCTTCAAATCACTGTTGTTTGAACATCCCAGTTTAAGATGATTTTTGTTCATGTGTCATCACATTTCTGGCATCAACCACAAGCCAATGAACTCATTTTAATCATACATTTCTTTCCCTTTTTATGTTGAAAGTGACATCCAATGTCATGGCATTTACTTACCTGTTTGCTTATCCCTGACAAAGAAAAATTATGCCATTTATATTTAAAGGAAACACATGAATCTTTTAAAGGAAATTGTGCAAGACATATCTATATATAACAGATAAACTTATAACAAGTTCAAAGGGTCTATAACAAATGAGTTTGTAGCAAAATGAGGAAGAAAGGCTCATGACCTCAATATGATGAATGTAGAAATAACAAAAACTGGTCATTTCATACCCCGCCTTTCATTGACTCATCATTGCTAGAGTGACGCTTGACAACGTCTGCTGATTTCTAATTACCTTAATCCCCATAATCAAACAAGACCTCTTGTACAAGTTAGGTGCCCTTTTTTTTTGTTGTGCTTTCTCAACCTTCCTAAACCGCCTTTTCAGGTTTTCAGCTTAGGAACCATCCTAATTGGATCTGAACCGCCCTTTCGGGTTTTCACCTCAGATCCCTCATTTTCTTCTCTTTTTCGGATTCGAGCCGCCTTTTCAGGTTTTCAACTTGAGACGATCTTTTCATTCTTTCATTTTTTTTTCATTTTTTTTATTTTTTTTTCATTCTTTATTTTTTCATCATTCATTTTTTATTATTTTTTTTATTCATTTCTTTTTTATTCTTCAGGTGTAGTATTTCTTCACAGCATCGGCATTGATTGGATGTGGCAATTCATCCCCATCCATTTCTTGCAAGATTAGGGCACCTCCCGAGAATGCTTTCTTCACCACATAAGGACCATCCCAGTTTGGAGTCCACTTTCCTTGGGGATCATGTTGAGTATGTAGAATCTTTTTCAACACCAATTCTCCTTCTGTAAACTCGCACGGACGTACCTTCTTATCATATGCACGCATCATTCTCTTCTGATACAATTGACCATGACAAAGTGCTTTAAGCCGTTTCTCTTCAATTAAGTTCAACTGGTTAAATCTCTCTTGCACCCAATCTGACTCTTCGAGGTTCAACTCTCTGTATATTCTCAAAGATGGGATTTCTACCTCAACTGGTACCACAGCTTCCATTCCATAGACCAGAGAATATGGAGTTGCCCCAGTCGATGTTCTTACAGTAGTGCGATAAGCATGTAAAGCAAAAGGAAGTTTCTCATGCCAGTCTTTGTAAATCACTGTCATTTTCTGGACAATCTTCTTAATGTTTTTGTTTGCTGCTTCAACCGCTCCATTCATTTTTGGTCGGTAAGGAGTTGAATTGCTGTGTTTGATCTTGAATTGGGAGCATACTGCATCGATCATCTTGTTGTTCAAATTCTTAGCATTGTCAGTGATAATTCTTTCTGGTAACCCATACCGACAAATGATCTCTTTTTTCACGAACTTGGTGACCACTGACTGTGTTACATTAGCATATGAAGCAGCTTCAACCCATTTGGTGAAATAATCAATGGCCACTAGGATGAATTGATGCCCATTAGAGGCCTTCGGTGAGATTGCTCCGATTACATCTATGCCCCACATTGAGAAAGGCCAAGGGGACGAGATGACATGCAATGGATTAGGAGGCATATGAATCTGATCAGCATAAATCTGACATTTATGGCATTTTCTGGCATGATTAATACAATCCGTCTCCATAGTCAACCAATAATATCCCAACCTCATAATCTGTTTAGCCATTCTATGTCCACTAGCATGAGTTCCACAAATTCCGCCATGAACTTCTTCTAGAATATTCTTTGCTTCCTTTGACTCTACACATCTCAACATTACTTGATCCCTACTTTTCTTGTAAAGGACTTCACCATCTAAGAAGAAGTTTGCCGACATTTTTCGGATAACTTTCTTGTCATTCTCAACAGCATGATCTAGATACTTTTGAAATCTAAGGTATTGGGCAATGTCATAGAACCAAGGTTTGCCATCATCCTCCTCCTCAACACTCATGCAATGTGCCGGATGAGTCTTCATGTCCAACTTGATTGCTTCGATTTCAGCTCCTTTATCGACTTTGAACATCGAAGCTAAAGTTGCCAATGCATCGGCCAACTGATTGTCTTCTCTAGGGAGATGATGAAAGCTGATTTCTTCAAATTGCTCAATCAACTCTATGATGTACTTATAATAATGGACCAACTTTGAGTCTCGTGTTTCCCATTCACCTCTCAGTTGATATATCACCAAAGCAGAATCGCTATACACTTCCAAAGCCTTAATCTCTCTCTCCATTGCCATCTGGATCCCCAGAATGCAAGCTTCATATTCTGCCATATTGTTTGTGCAGTCGAAGTCAAGTCTTGCCGTCGTCGGGTATTGATCTCCATTTGGGGATATTAGGATAGCTCCTACTCCATGCACCAGTGCATTTGATGCTCCATCAAAATACATTCTCCATTTCTTTTCTTGCTCTAGCTCGGAATTGAATATTGATATCAAGTCCTCATCAGGAAACTCAAACTTCATGGGTTCATAGTCATCAACTGCTCTATTAGCTAGAAATTCGGTAATAGCACCTCCTTTAATAGCTTTTTGGGAGACATAAACTATATCATTCTCTGACAGTAGTACTTGCCATCGAGCCAATCGTCCTGACAATGAAGGTTTCTCAAAGAGGAATCTGATCGGATCTAGCCTTGCTATCAACCATGTGGTATTATACAGCATATACTATCTTAATCTCTGAGCCGCCCATGCCAATGCACAACACATCTTTTCTATCTGAGAATACTTAGCCTCATACTCTGTGAACTTCTTGCTAACATAGTAGATTGCTTGTTCTTTCTTGCCGGTTTCATCATGTTGCCTCAAAACACAGCCCATGGAGTGTTCCAACACTGTCAGATACAAGATTAGAGGTCGATCAGGCACAGGAGGTACTAGCACTGGTGGGTTCGACAAATACTCCTTGACCTTATCAAAGGCTTTCTGACAATCTTGATTCATTCTCCCGTATTATTCTTCTTCAAAAGCTTGAAAATCGGGTCACATTTTGCAGTCAACTGGGAAATGAAGCGGGAGATATAGTTTAATCGCCCAAAGAAACCTCTTACTTCCTTTTGAGTTCTCGGAGGTGGCAAATCCTGAATGGCTTTGATTTTATCTGGGTCCACCTCGATGCCCCTTTGACTAACAATAAAGCTCAATGCTTCCCTGAAGTAACACCGAAAGTACATTTGGTCGGATTCAATCTCAACCGATACTTGCGCAGCCTCTCAAACAACTTCCTCAGACTAGTCATATGCTCTTCTGGATTCCTACCTTTGGCAATCATATCATCCACATACACCTCTATCTCTTTATGCATCATATCATGAAAAAGGGTCACCATAGCTCTCTGATAAGTTGCCCCGGTATTCTTGAGACCAAAGGACATCACATTGTATTGGAACGTGCCCCACATGGTGGTGAAAGCAGCCTTCTACTTATCTTCTGAAGCCATTTTAATCTGGTTGTACCCCGAAAACCCGTCCATGAAAGAAAATGTTGCATGTTTAGCTGTGTTGTCGACTAAAGTGTCAATATGGGGTAGTGGGAAATTGTCTTTCAGACTGGCTTTGTTGACATCTCGGTAATCCACACACATTCGAACTTTGCCATCTTTCTTCGGGACTGGTACTACATTTGCGACCCACTCAGGATAAGTAGCTACTTCCAAAAATCCTGCGTCCAGTTGCTTCTTCACTTCTTCTTTGATCTTTAATAACATGGCAGGCCTCATTCTCCTCAACTTTTGATGTACTGGCTTGAATCCAGGCTTGATTGGCATTCTATGCACCACAATCTCAGTATCCAGACCTGGCATATCCTGGTAGGACCAAGCAAAGACATCAGCATATTCCTTGAGTAATGCCACTAGTTCGTCTTTTTGTTCGGGTGTTAGGGAAGTGCCAATTTTAACTTCTCTCTTTTCTTCATCATCACTCAAACTGATCAATTCAGTGGCCTCTTTGTGGGGCAAGATCTGTTTGTCTTCCTTTTCAATCAGTCTCATAAGATCAGGGCGAAGAGAGCAATCATCATCATCATCATTGTCGAGGTCATCCGCATTAACAAACCAATCAAAGTCGGGCTCAAAAGGACCATCTTTGTTGTCTTTACATTCATCGTTTGAAGTCCTGGGGTTAAAAGACAATAAAGGGGTATATATACATATATGCACTTGATCCATGAATAAAAGAAGAAAATGAACAACAAGGATAAACATATAGAGGAAAACACAATGGTATAATTATGGTATGAAATATATACATGGTGTAGAGTCTAATAGTGTGAATATCAATATCATGAATGATGGAGCAAACATGAAAATAAAACCCATAACATATGAAAGTCAACTGTCCACACTCTTGGGCAGAAGTGTAGGATAAAATGAGTTCTCAAAGCTTAATGATTACATGTTCGTATCTGACAAGTTCATCGGCATCTCAAAAGACTCCCAATTATTCATAAAAAAGAGAAGAGCCTCGAAGATTGGCGACTCCACTGGGGACCCATTTTTTAGAGTCAAGCCATTTTTTAAGTCTTATTTTACTTGGGTTTAATAATAAAATGTTTTAAGTTTCATTTCATACATTGCATCATTCATTTGCATTAAATTTTTTTTTCCAATAATTGTTTCAAAATTTTTCAAAAAAAAGAAAAAAAAAAGAAAAAAAAAGAAAAGAAGAGAGAAAAAAAAAGGGGAAGATTTTTTTAAAAAAAATAAGTTTATTAAAATTGCATCTTGCATTCATATCACATTCAACTTATATGTATGTTTTTATGTTTTGATTTTCTAGTATGCTTTGTGTGTTTAATTACTCGTCTATATTTTGCATCTTTTAATTCTTAGCCTATGCCTTGATCCTCCAGCATGCCCTATGTCTTAATTATTTGTATATATTTTGCATGTTCCAATTTCCTTTGTATATCTTGATTTGCTAGTATGCTTTTTTGTATTTACCATTTTGCCTTTTTAGTCACTTGTATGTATTTTTTCTTGTTTTAATTCCTTATGTATGCCATGTATGCCTATCTTGTTTACCATGTGTGCTTATCTCATCATATTAATCATTTATCCTATATTTCGAATTGGACTGATCGTGTGTTGACATGTGATAGTGAAGTTTTTTCTGCTTTTTGCTTCTGCTTCTCTGAATGTTCACTGCTTCACCGAAAGGCAATTGGTAAAGGTATAAGTCCCTCCCTCACACACGACACAATTCATAACATAAAAGTTCGGGAGTCCGAACTTCACCTTTATTTAGGAGGGGGCGACGGGGTTGCCTCCACCCCATCTTGTCCGATGGGTACCCTTGTCTAGAGCTTTAAATCCAGCATGTAGAAAAACCTAAATTCTAACTTAGATAGAGCCAAACCTATTTGGAGAAAACCCGGTTTCTTAAGGCATAAAAGGGGGA
The DNA here is from genome assembly GCA_030664755.1 of Microcos paniculata. Lineage (NCBI taxonomy): Eukaryota > Viridiplantae > Streptophyta > Magnoliopsida > Malvales > Malvaceae > Microcos > Microcos paniculata. The sequence goes on along the minus strand of CP131456.1, from coordinate 45,003,056 downwards.
CGACTTCTAACCTTTATCAATTCCTTTCACTTTATCTGTATATATGCTTATCTCATATTGATATGTTGTTTGTATAATTTGTCTGTTTATCCGTATATATGCTTATTTCATGATGATATATTGAGCAATTGTTGATACACTGTTTGTATAATCTGTTTGTCTTCTTTCGCGTTATCTGTATATATGCTAATTTCATGATGGTATATTGATAATCTGTTTGTTTTCTTCCCAACTTTATCTGTATATGTTTACTTCACAATGACATACTGATATGCTATTTGTATAATCCGTCTATTTTCTTTCACTCTATCTGTATATATGTTTATTTCATACTGATATGTTATTTGCATAATTTGTCTGTGCTCTTCCTCATTTTATTTGTATATGTTTATTTCATGATAGCATGTTGCTTGAATAATCTGTCTGTTTTCTTCCTCACTTTGTCAGTATATATGCTATTTGTTGTATGCCTGTTTTCTTCCTCACTTTATCCATACATATTTATACTTTGTCTTATAATCTCCTTGTTTCCTTTAAATATCCATGATTATTGCTTTTTATTGCCATTATCACATGACATGCATTCCATTATAAAATCATTCACAACAAAGGAACCATAAAGGGAAATTAGTCATGGCTGACGAACAAGGTCAATCTTTGGGTCAACGGATATTTGGTCTCTTGGCCTCGTTCTGAAGAAATGACCAGTTATCCTTTATAGTTAAATTGTTATCCTTTATAGTTAAATTGTTGTAAACCATTAATTTTTGCATCTACATCTAATCATTGACATGCTTCCTTTTATTCTACTTCATACTGTACTTATATATGTACATCCATGTATATAATGGTGAGCTAAGACATTTCCTTTTTGTCATTTCTTCCCTTTATTTTTGCATCCCATGGTTGCATTTTCATCAAGCATGTTCATACATACATTCCATTCATAATAAGGGAATCTGATTCATCCTTGTGATTACATCAAAGGGTTTCAAGATAGCACCTCTAGATACTAGATTACGGTCCAAAATCATAATGGAAGAGCAAACTACTAAGATTGAGCAGTTGAGGAAGGCAAATGAAGAATTGCAGAAAAAAATTGGATCAGATGGCAGAAATGGTGACTAGTATGAGGCAACAAAACATGGCCAACTCAGGCAGCAATTCCGATGGGCAATCTCCCCAGAATGCACTCCCACACATACTTCCAACAACTCAACCCATGAATACCTCTCTCTCACCTCCAACCCTCAGTATACCTCCACAAGAAAATCAAACACAACTTTCACAATCAAACACATTCACCTTTCCACCACCGCCTCCGCCTGGTATATACCCTTTTATACCCCCAATGTTCAATACAAGTAGAGGACTTCCAATGCCAACCCTACAAATTACTCCTCCCACATACACCATGGCACCTCCTGTCCCTGGATTTGCCCTAGCCAACCCCGTGATTGTCCCTAACGAGCAGTTTGAGTGAGAGATGGGCGAAGCTGAAAGCCAGAAAGTGTTGAATTAAATAGAGGAGCGACTCAAGGCCATGGAAGGCACTCATGCTTATGGCATTACTGATGCCTATGAATTGAGCTTGGTGGATGGATTGGTGATCCCACCAAAATTCAAAGTGCCTGAATTTGAGAAGTACAAAGGGACTACATGCCCTAAAGACCACATTACTATGTATTGCCGGAAGATGGCCGCATACTCCAGAGATGATAAGCTGTTGATCCACTGTTTCCAAGATAGCCTTACCGGGTTTGCAACTCGATGGTACAACAAGCTAGATAGGCGGGGCATTCACTCCTAGAATGATCTAGCCCGAGCTTTCATTGATCAGTATAAGCACATGACTGATTTGGTGCCAGATAGACTGACTTTGCAAAATATGGAAAAGAAGTCTTCTGAGTCTTTCACCGAATATGCCCAAAGATGGAGGGATATAGCAGCTCAGATTCAACCTCCTTTAACCGAGAAAGAGACCACAAGGTTATTTGTTAATACCTTGAAAGCTCCATACTACAGCCACATGCTTGCTGGTGCTACTAAAAGCTTTATCGATATGGTTCTGGTTGGAGAGATGGTGGAGAATGCACCTAAAACTGGCAAACTAGAAGGTGGGGAATCTAGTGCAATTAAGAAGAATCCCAAGAAGAAAGAAGGCAATGTGAATACCGCCGGATATGGAGGATACCAACAATACCCCCAACACCAATACCGACCAAACCAATCCCAATATCGACCATACCAACCACAATACCAACCACACCAATCCCAATATCAACCCCAATACCGTCCCACCAACTACACACCACCTCAAAACACCTACCAATATCCTTCTCCCAACTATGCTCAACCCCAAAACACTTATCAATATTCGGTATCCAATACCAGTTATACTACCCCCAAACCAAACACTCAAAATTGGAACTCAAAACCACTAAGAGAAAGGAAACAATTCACCTCTATTCCCATGACCTACATCGCACTTTATGCCAAACTCTTGAGCAACAAAATGATTGAACCAGTCCAATACTTAACCTCTTTACAGCCTCCCTATCCGAGGTGGTTCGATGAAAACGCCACATGTGCCTATCACTCGGGGGCTAAAGGACATAGTATTGAGAACTGTATTCGGTTGAAGGAAGTAGTGCAAGGCATAATTAATGAGGGTCGTTTGACTTTCGATGCACCGCCAAGTGTAAGCACAAATCCTCTCCCAAATCATGGTGGAAACACTGTGAATATGATTGATGATGGGGTAGTACATGTTAAGAGAAAGGTTGAAGAGATTATCACACCAATGAAGGTCATATATTAGGCTTTGCTAAAGGCCCAAATGATTACTCCTTTGAAGTGTGAAGGTCATGAGATCCAGTGTTGCACTGAATTTCGAGGAAAGCTGCAAGCTATGATGGATGCCGATCTAATTGAATTTTATGTGGAGAGAAACGAAATTACCGACATCTGTATGGTGAATAATGGAAATGAAGATTCTTCCCATTATAAACCAAGTTTGAAACTATCTATGATTCAAAAGCCCATCCTCGCCATTCCCATAACCTCACCAAAACCAAGCCTGTCAATTCCGATGACCCCTAGGCCGACATTGAATATCCCCGCATTGAAACCAAGCTTGAATTTGAATGTGCCAACACCGTTCCCCTATCGGAGTGATAGGGAGGTGCCTTGGAGGTATAAGAGTTCAGTGCAACAGATGAATGCCAATGTCCAGGAATCTGAATCAGTGAATATTTCTGGAGTATGAGGCATGACTAGGAGTGGGAGATGCTATGCCCCAAATCCAACTGCCACTCTACAAAAAAAGAAGAGCATGGAGAAAAATGATGAAGTTGTTACACCATCTGTTGGAGGGCCAGAGAAAGAAGTTGAAAAAGAAGTAACCAAGACAGTGGATGAAAATGATGCTCGTGAATTCTTGAAATTCATCAAACAAAGTGAGTACAGTGTCATAGAACAACTGAATCGCTTGCCAGCCAAGATCTCTTTGTTAGCCCTGCTTTTGAACTCCAAGGCACATCGTAATGCTCTCCTCCGAATCCTGAACCAATCTTATGTGTCCAAAAACATTACCGTGGCCATCTGAGAGTACTTGGCCTCATACTCTGTGAACTTCTTACTGACATAGTAGATCACTTGCTCTTTCTTGCCGGTTTCATCATGTTGCCCCAAAACACAGCCCATGGAATGCTCCAACACTGTCAAATACAAGATTAGAGGTCGATCAGGCACAGGAGGTACTAGCACTGGTGGGTTCGACAAATATTCCTTGACCTTATCAAAGGCTTTCTGACAATCTTGATTCCATTCTCCAGTATTGTTCTTCTTCAAAAGCTTGAAAATCGGGTCACATTTTGCAGTCAACTGGGAAATGAAGCGGGAGATATAGTTTAATCGCCCAAAGAAACCTCTTACTTCCTTTTGAGTTCTCGGAGGTGGCAAGTCCTGAATGGCTTTGATTTTATCTGGGTCCACCTCGATGCCTCTTTGACTAACAATAAAGCCCAATAGCCTCCCTGAAGTAACTCCGAAAGTACATTTGGCCGGATTCAACCTCAACTGATACTTGCGTAGCCTCTCAAACAACTTCCTCAGGCCAGTCATATGCTCTTCTGGATTCTGGCCTTTGGCAATCATATCATCCACATACACCTCGATCTCTTTATGCATCATATCATGAAAAAGGGTCACCATAGCTCTCTGATAAGTTGCCCCGGCATTCTTGAGACCAAAGGACATCACATTGTATTGAAACGTGCCCCACATGGTGGTGAAAGTAGTCTTCTCCTTATCTTCTGAAGCCATTTTAATCTGGTTGTACCCCGAAAACCCATCCATGAAAGAAAATGTTGCATGTTTAGCCGTGTTGTCGACTAAAGTGTCAATGTGGGGTAATGGGAAATTATCTTTCGGGCTGGCGTTGTTGACATCTCGGTAATCCACACACATTCGGACTTTGCCATCTTTCTTCGGGACTGGTACTACATTTGCGACCCACTCGGGATAAGTAACTACTTCTAAAAATCCTGCGTCCAGTTGCTTCTTCACTTCTTCTTTGATCTTTAATAACATGGCAGGTCTCATTCTCCTCAACTTTTGCTGCACTGGCTTGAATCCGGGTTTGATTGGCATTCTATGCAGCACAATCTCAGTATCCAGACCTAGCATATCTTGGTAAGACCAAGCAAAGACATCAGCATATTCCTTGAGTAATGCCACTAGTCCTTCCTTCTGTTCGGGTGTTAGGGAAGTGCCAATCTTAACTTCTCTCTTTTCCTCATCATCACTCAAATTGATCAATTCAGTGGCCTCTTTGTGGGGCAAGATCTGTTTGTCTTCCTTTTCAATCAGTCTCATAAGATCAGGGGGAAGTGAGCAATCATCATCATCATCGTTGTCGAGGTTATCCGCATTAACAAAACGATCAAAGTCGGGCTCAAAAAGACCATCTTTGTTGTCTTTACATTCATCGTTTGAAGTCCTGGGGTCAAAAGACAATAAAGGGGTATATATACATATATGCACTCGACCCATGAACAAAAGAAGAAAATGAAACAACAAGGATAAACATATAGAGGAAAACGCAATGGTATAATTATGATATGAAATATATACATGGTGCAGAGTCTAATAGTGTGAATATTAATATCATGGATGATGGAGCAAACATGAAAATAAAATCCATAACATATGAAAGTCAACTGTCCACACTCTTGGGTAGAAGTGTAGGATAAAATGAGTTCTCAAAGCTTAATGATTACATGTTCAGATCTGACAAGTTCATCGGCATCTCAAAAGACTCCCAATTATTCAAATCAGTTCCCGGTGCTAATCGTTGAACCAATGTTCCACTACTTGATTCCCCGTGCTCTAGCATGCTGATAGATAATCCCTTTAATAACTGTTCAAGCTCAACAACTGATCTTTTTGGGTTTATCGTTCCAGCAAAAACAAAACTATCTTTCAATGGTGGAATCTTCAGTTTCTTAGGTTCAAGTTCCCCTCCTCTCAATGCAGCTACACGCTTGCGCTTCTTCTCCTCCCTTGCTTCGGACTTTTCTCTCCAAGAAGGCTTATATCCAAGTCCAAAAGTGGGCTCCGCCTTTGGTAAGACAATAGGCTCACGGATTCCTTGACTATACTTTCCAAGTCATTTTCCGGCCCGACAACCTCTTTCGACAGTCATATTGACTTGCATATTCAAGCAACCAGAAAAATGTGGGCTAGGTACCTTGGATCCTTCTCTTACCCATGTTACTTCTGCTACTTCAAATGACCAGAAAAAGCAATCCATTGCCTCTTCCGCAGCTTCAATGTAAGGACTGCTTGGAGGTTGCATTACCATGATGTCCTCTTCTCCGGACACAGAAACTATCTTATTTTCTACTCGGAACTTGATCTTCTGATGAAAGGAAGAAGGAACAGCACCGGCCATATGGATCCAGGGGCGACCTAGGAGACAGCTATAAGTTGGTGAAATATCCATAATCTGGAAAAGGATCTCAACTTCAACCGGCCCTACAATTATCGGAACGATCATCTCGCCAATAACTTCCCTCCGTGTGCCATCAAATGCCCTAACCACTAACTGACTGGCTTTCATTAAAGATTGGTCTATAGGCAATTTCATCAATGTGTGAAGTGGCATCACATTCAAAGCAGATCCATTGTCAATCAATACTTTGGCGACCATATGATCCTTGCACCGAACAGTGATGTGCAGTGCCTTGTAATTGCCTCTTCCTCCGGAAGGGATCTCTTCATCAGTGAAATAGATGTAATCAGTCACTGTGATAGCCCCGGCAATATGTTCCAAATTGGCCACGGTAATGTTTTTGGACACATAAGATTGGTTCAGGATTCGGAGGAGAGCATTACGATGTGCCTCGGAGTTCAAAAGCAGGGCTAACAAAGAGATCTTGGCTGGCAAGCGATTCAGTTGTTCTATGACACTGTACTCACTTTGTTTGATGAATTTCAAGAATTCACGAGCATCATTTTCATCTATTGTCTTGGTTACTTCTTTTTCAACTTCTTTCTCTGGCCCTCCAACAGATGGTGTAACAACTTCATCATTTTTCTCCATGCTCTTCTCTTTTTGTAGAGTGGCAGTTGGATTTGGGGCATAGCATCTCCCACTCCTAGTCATGCCTCCTACTCCATAAATATTCACTGATTCAGATTCCTGGACATTGGCATTCATCTGTTACACTGAACTCTCATACCTCCAAGGCACCTCCCTATCACTCCGATAGGGGAACGGTGTTGGCACATTCAAATTCAAGCTTGGTTTCAATGCGGGGATATTCAATGTCGGCCTAGGGGTTATCGGAATTGACAGGCTTGGTTTTGGTGAGGTTATGGGAATGGCGAGGATGGGCTTTTGAATCATAGATAGTTTCAAACTTGGTTTATAATGGGAAGAATCTTCATTTCCATTATTCACCATACAGATGTCGGTACTTTCGTTTCTCTCCACATAAAATTCAATTAGATCGGCATCCATCATAGCTTGCAACTTTCCTCGGAATTCAGTGCAACACTGGATCTCATGACCTTCACACTTCAAAGGAGTAATCATTTGGGCCTTTAGCAAAGCCTGATATATGACCTTCATTGGTGTGATAATCTCTTCAACCTTTCTCTTAACATGTACTGCCCCATCATCAATCATATTCACAGTGTTTCCACCATGATTTGGGAGAGGATTTGTGCCTACACTTGGCGGTGCATCGAAAGTCAAACGACCCTCATTAATTATGCCTTGCACTACTTCCTTCAACCGAATACAGTTCTTAATACTATGTCCTTTAGCCCCCGAGTGATAGGCACATGTGGCGTTTTCATCGAACCACCTCGGATAGGGAGGCTGTAAAGGGGTTAAGTATTGGACTCGTTCAATCATTTTGTTGCTTAAGAGTTTGGCATAAAGTTCGGTGTAGGTCATAGGAATAGGGGTAAATTGTTTTCTTTCTCTTGGTGGTCTTGGGTTCCAATTTTGAGTGTTTGGTCTGGAGGCAATATAACTGGTATTGGATATCGGATATTGATAATTGTTTTGAGGTTAAGCATTGACACGCCCGGACCTAATCCGCATGTGTCAAGTTGTATAATTATATATTGATGTGTTATCAATAAACCAAATTTGACTTCTCATGGATGTTTCAAACTTTGTTTAGCTCAATTTCAAGCTTAAAAACCCTAAAATTGAAGTCCGGGGATGTGGGCCCCACTTGAAATCGAGACCCGAGGCGATTGGTGATGAGTTGACCGGAGTCAACTCTTGGAAAGTTGACTCCGGCGCCGGACCTGGTCGGGTCCGGCGCCGGACCCATGGTTATATGAGGGGTCTCGGGTAGCCGAGACCCCCCATTTTCACATTTCATCTTCTTCTTCAATTCTCTCCGATCTCTCTCTCAATTCTCTCTGAACCAAGCTTTCAATCCCTCTCTAAACACTTCATCAATCATCAATATCAACTTATTTTGCCTCATCAAAGATCAAAACATCAAGATTTCTAAGGAAATTTCCAAATCTTAAAATCTGGAAATCTGGCGACAGTTTGTTCATCAGCCGATATCTTTTGATTCAACCGTGCATTTTGGCTGAGAATTTGGTATGTTGTTCTAGACTCATCAAGCTTTAATTTGATAGTTTACACGCTTGATTTCATGGTCTGTGCTAAGAGAATTTGATGATAGAAGTTGAGATTTCTGTTTTGTCCGAGTAAAGTCAACTCATGATGTTTTGATCCAAAATTCGAGCATGATTTGTTGTTTGATTCAGTTCTTGAAGCTGTGAATTCATAGATCATGTGTTTAACTTGATGTGTTTCAATTTTGGTACGGATTGGTGTTGAATCGAAGTCGAACCGAGCTAATTTTGGTGAATGGCCGAATTCAGCCAATTTTTGGGGGCAGGTCCGGCGCCGGACCTGGCAGGTCCCGCGCCGGAGCTACCTAAAAATGGGAACATCTCCCATTTTGGCTCACTCCCGCCCAGGAGTGAGCCTTCTGCCCACAATGGCAGTATAGTTCCAGGGGTGTTTTGGTAATTTTGCAACTCTAGACCCCATTTAACTCCAATTAGCTCCAATTGACTTCTGGACTTGTCAATTTTAGTCCGAGACCTTTAATTGGTGTTATTTTATGATTTGATCATTGGTTGAGTATTTTTATTAATCAAATTAGAATTTAATTTGATTATTTAGGTACGTGATCGTACGAGATTTGGACCGGTAGCAATTTGAGCCAAGGCATACGTGGGTAATCGGGGAGTATACAACTCTCCTCACTAGTGAGTGGCTTGGATTATATTGGTTGACCATGGAGGGTTAACCATTTGCAAATTTATTTATAAATGTTTTATTAAATTGTTTATATGTTTTGGGGTATGAATTGTCCACCCTCACACACTGAGTTTATAAATGGTTTGAAGGGTGGGAATTTCAATAAATTGATATTATTGATATTATTGATTATTATATGGGGAATGATACCCCTGAAAGATATATGTGGTGGATTAGTAGTGGTGGTGGACTGCGGTCCAACAGCCAACAGTTAATATTATGGGGAATGATACCCCTGAAAGATTGACATTATTATTGAATTTTTATATGGGGAACGATATCCCTATGAGATGAGAAATTTAACATAGTCCTCGGGGCTCCAATATGTGGGAGCATGGACCGAGTTGAGAATATACGTGTTACTCAGCCGTGGACTACCTATTGAGGAGCACGGTGAGTCGCTCCTGGTTGAGAGAGGTGCGTAGGGAAACTCGCCAGGACTTCGGATGCTGTGTTCCACCACAGTATGGCAAACGTCAAGGGAATGGGCCAGAGAGTAAAGAAAAATATTTTAAAAGTATAAAGTAACCCTTGACGGTCTAGTGGATACCCTTGTACACGGGTATACCTTATTGGGACGATTTTCAGATGCCAGCCCTTATGTATATATGATTATGGATTTGATATTTGATTTGGTTTGAGATATCATATACTTCAATAAATGATTTATTAAAATTGATATTTGGATTATTTCATATCCCCAGCCTGAGGTGATCGGTCTTTATAACCGAGTCTCTCACTGGGTACATGATTATGTACTCACCCCATTCACTTTTGTTCTCAGATCATCAGACATTGGACGGCGGACGTCCTGGTGGCCAGTGATCCCAGTTCGTCTCTGTGGACACTATTATGTAGGTGCCACCTCATTTATTTGATGTATCTTGGCTTGAAATATTATTGCATCTTACATATATATATTTGTGTATTTACAAATAATATTTTTCCGCTGCATGGTACACAGTAAGATGTGATACTTTATTTTAAATATTTTGAAACTGTATTATCAATGATGATATTATATGATTTCATATATTGCTCGAATATCCTTTATTTTTAAGCCTTGTATCATCTTGGTTGCCCGCCTGACGAGGCACGCATCTCGAGGTGGTACGGCGGTTGTCACGTGGTCGAGCCTGCGGGTCGGGACGTGACAATTAAATTGGTATCAGAGCAAATTTTAAAATATATTATAAGTCTATATTATACCGAGCCAAGCAGTTCACATAATTTTGAGATTTTTGATTTTTGGGGTTAAAAGTAGAGAGTATGGTTGGTATGGATATATCTTCGTCTTCTGACATAGATTTTATGTATAGTTGCACCATGCCACCTAGAAGGAGTATTCCGAATCCTTCTGTTCCTACCCCTGATCCCTCTGTATCGAGGAGGAGAGGTCGACCACGTAGGCAGCCTGAGATACAGCCTACTGTAGATTCGGAGACCACTGAGATTCCGGATGAGCCAGTTCCACATACTTTGCCTGTTGATGAGACTCATCATCAGGATACTCATGTTGATATTCCACCACCCCCACCTCCGACGACTGCCACGTCGGTGCAGTTTACGGCTGCTGATATTGAGCGTATGTTTGATACTTGGGCCAGCAAATTCTTTTCATCACAAATGGCCACTGGTGCACCACCGACTACCGGTATTACACCACCAGTACATCCATCGCCACCTATGCCGACACCGATACCGCCGCACTTTCAGCCGAGCGGTACAGCGAGCACTTCTGCTGGTGCTATTTCTACAGAGGATCGCTTGGTGAGGTTCCTTAGTATCATGAAGGGACTAGATACCCCAAAGCTTTCCGACACATCTGCTGATGCAGCGTGGGATTGGCTGCATTTTGTCACAAAGAACACAAAAGGTCTAGGTATGACCTCAGAGGAGCGAGTGAGTGTGGTTACTCGTTATCTTCAAGGACAGCCACTGAGTTGGTGGACTAATCTCGAGAGCCGAGCCACTGTACCCATGACATGGGAGATGTTCGTCACTGAGTTTCGTGAGAGGTACATATCGGAAGAGATGGGAATGAGACGATATGGTGAGTTTCTTCAACTGCAACAAGGTAACAGATCAGTTGAACAGTTTGAGACAGAATTACGAAGACTCTCACACCATCTTCCATCTATCACTGAGGACGCCCTTTGTCTTCAGTTTGTCAATGGTCTTCGGTGGGAGATTGTGCAAATGATGAAACCTACTTCCAAAGCTACTTTTGAGCAGTGTCGACAGGATGCATTATGGGCTGAAGCCATGATTGCTCAACGTCGACCAGGAGGATCAAGTTCAAGTGGTCAACGATCTTTTGAAGTACCGATGAACCTGGAGTCGAAACAGACTCAGAGCTTATATTCCCATGGAGGAATATCTCGAGGCGGTTCAGTTGGGTCACCAGTACCACAGATGTCACTTTCTCTGCCACCACTTTCATCAGGTGGTCGAGGAAAAGAAAAGTCTGGATTTGGTTCCATGTCCAAAGGAAGGATTGGGAAGAAAAGAGTGGAGTCTGGACCTCGATGCCCACACTGTAGACGTTTTCATTCTGGCCAGTGTAGGGCTGGACTTCGATGTTTTCAATGCGGAGGTATGGGCCACATAGCACGTAAATGTCCATTTTCTACTTATGTACCACCCAGGCACAATTTTAGTCAGCCTCCAGTCAGACCGAGCAACTATGGAGGTTACCGTCCTTTTCAACCTGCGCGACAGTCTTTTGCAGCACCTTCTACCTCTCAGCAGCATTCGGGTATGGGTAGTAATTCTGCAACCCCGAGACGACCCCCACAGCAGCAGCAGCAGCGACAACATACACAGGTTTATGCAATGTCGCAGGAGGACGCTGATGCACGTCCTGATGTAGTCACCGGTAAGTAATATTTAAATATTCATGGATGGTTATATTTTGTGAATAAAGATGTTATGGTACTCGTAACTGCTTGCCGAGTTACAGTAACCGTTTTAGAAAATTTTTGAACGTTAGGCGTGGTTGTTATTTTCGATCAACCGGCATACGTGATTATGGACACTGGAGCTGCATTATCCTATGTTAATACTAAGTTTGCCGTGCATGCGGATCGATCATTATCGCCTTTGGGGTATGAACTATTAGTGAATACGCCGTTGGGTGAGAAAATGGTTCGAAATACGGTGTACAAAGAATGTGCAGTGAAGCTGGAAAACCTGACTTTCGAAGCAGACTTAATTCCACTTCAAATGTCTGACTTCGATGCCATCTTGGGAATGGATTGGCTTGGGAAACATCGTGCTCAGATCTTTTGTGAGCACCATTTGGTGAGGATTCCACGACCTGACGGCAGTTTGATAAATTTTTACAGTGAGCGCAGAGGCACACCGAATGTCATTTCTGCCATTAAAGCAAGTAAGCTACTACTCAAAGGGTGTAAAGTTGTGTTAGCCCACGTAGTAGATAAGTCAGTGGAAGAACCTAATATTGAAGATATTCCGGTTGTTAATGAGTTTCCGGATGTCTTTCCTGATGAATTACCTAGTTTGCCACCAGAAAGAGACTTTGACTTTCCGATCGAAGTTTATCCCGGTACGGATCCAATTTCTATGGCTCCATATCGAATGGCACCCACTGAACTGGTTGAGCTGAAGAAACAACTCGCCGAATTGCTGGATAAAGGATTCATTCGGCCGAGTACTTCACCTTGGGGAGCCCCAGTTTTGTTTGTGAAAAAGAAAGACGATTCAATGCGATTCTGTATCGATTACCGCAAGCTAAATGCGGTGACTGTAAAGAATAGATATCCATTACCTCGCATTGATGATTTGTTCGATCAACTTCGAGGAGCCGGAGTGTTTTCTAAGATTGACTTGCGATCGGGCTACCATCAGTTGAAAATCCGAGATGAAGATATCCATAAATCTGCTTTTCGTACCAGATATGGACATTACGAGTTTTGTGTAATGTCGTTTGGACTTACCAACGCTCCAGCAGCATTTATGGATCTGATGAACCGCATATTCCATCAGTACTTGGACCGATTTGTCATTGTCTTCATTGATGACATATTGGTTTATTCAAGGAACCAGCGGGAACATGCAAATCATCTTCGCATTGTGTTGCAAACTCTTCGAGATCATCAGCTTTATGCTAAGCTCTCTAAATGCCAGTTTTGGTTGCAGCAAGTTGGATTCCTTGGACATGTTGTGTCTAGGGATGGCATATATGTGGATTCCAGCAAAATTGAGGCAATCACCAATTGGAAACGTCCCACAACTCCTACGGAGATTCGAAGTTTCTTGGGACTAGCTGGATATTATCGGAGATTTGTGGATGGATTCTCCACGATTGCTGCACCATTGACTAAGTTGACTCGCAAGAACGCTAAGTTCGTTTGGTCAGGTGAATGTGAAGAAAGTTTTCAGAAGTTGAAGGATAAATTGACGACCGCACCGGTACTTGCCTTACCTGTGAGCGGCAAGGAGTTCACTGTGTATACTGATGCATCAGGCAACGGACTTGGTTGTGTGTTGATGCAAGACGAGCGAGTAATTGCTTATGCTTCTCGTCAGTTGAAGCCAAATGAAATCAATTATCCGATACATGACTTGGAGCTTACTGCTATTGTCTTCGCCTTGAAGATTTGGCGACATCATTTATATGGTGAAACTTGTCGTATTTACACCGATCACAAGAGTCTCAAGCACTTTATGACTCAGCATGAGTTGAACATGCGGCAAAGAAGATGGTTAGATCTCATCAAGGATTACGATCTCATAATCGATTATCATCCCGGCAAAGCGAATATAGTTGCTGATGCTTTGAGCCGAAATACAGTTACGTCCTTAGCGACGGTTAGAGATGTTCATTTTCCAGAGTTGGTGGAGTTGAGATCAACTGGAGCCAGATTGGCTTATGATTTTCATGATGGTGCATTAATTGCCCAGATTCTAGCTAAGCCAGTACTAGATGATCGAATTCGTGATCTCCAAAAGTCTGATCTGAGACTACAACAAGAACTTCAGAAATTACAGTTGGGAGAACCATCTGAGTTTTCAGTTCGCAGTGATGGAATTTTGTTATTTAGGAGTCGAATCTGTGTGCCACACGATCTTGATCTTAAAGGCATTATTCTTCAACAAGCTCATTCTTCTCCATTTGCTATGCACCCAGGTAGCACCAAGATGTATCGAACTATTAAGGATCATTATTGGTGGCCTGGAATGAAAAGAGAAGTTGCTGAATTTGTAGCGAGATGCTTGACGTGTCAGCAAGTGAAAGCTGAACGTAGAAAGCCTTTAGGGACACTTCAACCTCTTCAAATTCCCGAATGGAAATGGGAGCATATCACCATGGATTTTGTAACCGGTTTTCCGCGTGTTAGACGTGGAGTTGATGCAGTATGGGTAATTGTTGATCGACTTACCAAGTCAGCACATTTTCTCCCTATAAACATGAAATGGAGTGTGAACCAGTTAGCCCAGCTATATATGAATGAAATAGTTCGACTTCATGGAGTCCCAGCTTCTATTGTTTCAGATCGAGATCCGAGGTTTACCTCACAGTTCTGGGACAGTTTTCAGCAAGCAATGGGAACTTAACTTCGTTTCAGTACTGCTTTTCACCCACAGACTGATGGTCAGTCAGAGCGTACTATTCAGATATTGGAGGACATGTTGAGAGCATGTGCACTTGAATTTTCTAGTGGATGGGACACATATCTTGCAGCAGCGGAATTTGCTTACAACAATAGCTACCAATCTAGTATTGGTATAGCTCCGTATGAAGCTCTGTATGGAAAGAAGTGTAGAACCCCGTTGTATTGGGATGAAGTGGGCGAGAACCGAATCTTCGACAAAGCGGAGATTGAACTCACCACAAAGAAGGTGAAATTTATTCGGGAACGACTTCAGGCAGCCCAAGATCGAGATAGAAAATATGCACAGAGAAGGAGAACACCTTTGGAGTTCCAAGTAGGAGATCAAGTGTTTTTGAAGGTCTCACCTTGGAAAGGTGTTATTCGTTTCCGCAAGGCGGGAAAGCTAAATCCGAGGTACATTGGTCCATTTCTCATCACTGAGCGAATTGGACCGGTAGCGTATCGCTTGGAGTTGCCACCTGATATGGCACGGATACATGATGTCTTTCATTTATCTATGCTCCGAAAATATGTATCTGATCCATCACATGTTCTTCAAGCACCACCTGTGAAGCTGAAGAAAAGTTTGGGCTTCAGAGTTCGACCTGTAGCCATATTGGATAGAGAGGTTCGATCCTTGAGAAATAAATCGGTACCTTTGGTGCAAGTCTTGTAGAAAAGCTCGCAGATTGAGGAGCAGACTTGGGAGCCCGAGAATGACATGAGACGTGATTTCCCCCACTTGTTTGTTGATTAGTTGTTTAAATTTCGAGGACGAAATTTTTGTAAGGAGGGGAGAGTTGACACGCCCGGACCTAATCCGCATGTGTCAAGTTGTATAATTATATATTGATGTGTTATCAATAAACCAAATTTGACTTCTCATGGATGTTTCAAACTTTGTTTAGCTCAATTTCAAGCTTAAAAACCCTAAAATTGAAGTCCGGGGATGTGGGCCCCACTTGGAATCGAGACCCGAGGCGATTGGTGATGAGTTGACCGGAGTCAACTCTTGGAAAGTTGACTTCGGCGCCGAACCTGGTCGGGTCCGGCGCCGGACCCATGGTTATATGAGGGGTCTCGGGTAGCCGAGACCCCCCATTTTCACATTTCATCTTCTTCTTCAATTCTCTCCGATCTCTCTCTCAATTCTCTCTGAACCAAGCTTTCAATCCCTCTCTAAACGCTTCATCAATCATCAATATCAACTTATTTTGCCTCATCAAAGATCAAAACATCAAGATTTCTAAGGAAATTTCCAAATCTTAAAATTTGGAAATCTGGCGACAGTTTGTTCATCAGCCGATATCTTTTGATTCAACCGTGCGTTTTGGCTGAGAATTTGGTATGTTGTTCTAGACTCATCAAGCTTTAATTTGATAGTTTACACGCTTGATTTCATGGTCTGTGCTAAGAGAATTTGATGATAGAAGTTGAGATTTCTGTTTTGTCCGAGTAAAGTCAACTCATGATGTTTTGATCCAAAATTCGAGCATGATTTGTTGTTTGATTCAGTTCTTGAAGCTGTGAATTCATAGATCATGTGTTTAACTTGATGTGTTTCAATTTTGGTACGGATTGGTGTTGAATCGAAGTCGAACCGAGCTAATTTTGGTGAATGGCCGAATTCGGCCAATTTCTGGGGGCAGGTCCGGCGCCGGACCTGGCAGGTCCCGCGCCGGAGCTGCCTAAAAATGGGAACATCTCCCATTTTGGCTCACTCCCGCCCGGGAGTGAGCCTTCTGCCGACAATGGAAGTATAGTTCCAGGGGTATTTTGGTAATTTTGCAACCCTAGACCCCATTTAACTCCAATTAGCTCCTATTGACTTCTGGACTTGTCAATTTTAGTCCGAGACCTTTAATTGGTGTTATTTTATGATTTGATCATTGGTTGAGTATTTTTATTAATCAAATTAGAATTTAATTTGATTATTTAGGTACGTGATCGTACGAGATTTGGACCGGTAGCAATTTGAGCCAAGGCATACGTGGGTAATCGGGGAGTATACAACTCTCCTCACTAGTGAGTGGCTTGGATTATATTGGTTGACCATGGAGGGTTAACCATTTGCAAATTTATTTATAAATGTTTTATTAAATTGTTTATATGTTTTGGGGTATGAATTGTCCACCCTCACACACTGAGTTTATAAATGGTTTGAAGGGTGGGAATTTCAATAAATTGATATTATTGATATTATTGATTATTATATGGGGAATGATACCCCTGAAAGATATATGTGGTGGATTAGTAGTGGTGGTGGACTGCGGTCCAACAGCCAACAGTTAATATTATGGGGAATGATACCCCTGAAAGATTGACATTATTATTGAATTTTTATATGGGGAACGATATCCCTATGAGATGAGAAATTTAACATAGTCCTCGGGGCTCCAATATGTGGGAGGGTGGACCGAGTTGAGAATATACGTGTTACTCAGCCGTGGACTGCCTATTGAAGAGCACGGTGAGTCGCTCCTGGTTGCGAGAGGTGCGTAGGGAAACTCGCCAGGACTTCGGATGCTGTGTTCCACCACAGTATGGCAAACGTCAAGGGAATGGGCCAGAGAGTAAAGAAAAATATTTTAAAAGTATAAAGTAACCCTTGACGGTCCAGTGGATACCCTTGTACACGGGTATACCTTATTGGGACGATTTTCAGATGCCAGCCCTTATGTATATATGATTATGGATTTGATATTTGATTTGGTTTGGGATATCATATACTTCAGTAAATGATTTATTAAAATTGATATTTGGATTATTTCATATCCCCAGCCTGAGGTGATCGGTCTTTATAACCGAGTCTCTCACTGGGTACATGATTATGTACTCACCCCATTCACTTTTGTTCTCAGATCATCAGACATTGGACGGCGGACGTCCTGGTGGCCAGTGATCCCAGTTCGTCTCTGTGGACACTATTATGTAGGTGCCACCTCATTTATTTGGTGTATCTTGGCTCGGAATATTATTGCATCTTACATATATATATATTTGTGTATTTACAAATAATATTTTTCCGCTGTATGATACACAGTAAGATGTGATACTTTATTTTAAATATTTTGAAACTGTATTATCAATGATGATATTATATGATTTCATATATTGCTCGAATATCCTTTATTTTTAAGCCTTGTATCATCTTGGTTGCCCGCCTGACGAGGCACGCATCTCGAGGTGGTACGGCGGTTGTCACGTGGTCAAGCCTGTAGGTCAGGGCGTGACAAGCATAGTTGGGAGGAGGATGTTGGTAGGTGTTTTGAGGGGGTGTGTAGTTGGTGGGACGATATTGGGGTTGGTATTGGGATTGGTATGGTCGGTATTGTGGTTGGTATGGTCGATATTGGGATTGGTTTAGTCGATATTGCTGTTGAGGGTATTGTTGCTGTCCTCCATATCCGGCAGTGTTTACTTCACCTTCTTTCTTCTTTGGATTTTTCCTAGCCACACTAGACTCCCCACCTTCCAATTTGCCAGTTTTGAGTGAATTTTCCACCATCTCTCCAACTAGGACCATGTCGGTAAAGCTTTTGGTGGCACCGACTAGCATATGGCTGTAGTATGGAGCTTTCAAGGTATTAACAAATAACCTCGTGGTCTCTTTCTCAGTTAAAGGAGGTTGAATCTGAGCTGCTATATCCCTCCATCTTTGGGCATATTCGGTGAAAGATTCAGAAGACTTCTTCTCCATATTCTGCAAGGTCAGTCTATCGGGTACCAAATCAGTCATGTGCTTATACTGATAATAAAAGCCCGGGCTAGATCATTCCAAGAGTGAATGCCCCGTCTATCTAACTTATTGTACCACCGCGTTGCAGACCCGGTAAGGCTATCTTGGAAACAGTGAATTAGCAACTTATCATCTCTGGAGTATGCGGCCATCTTCCGGCAATACATAGTAATGTGGTCTTTAGAGCATGTGGTCCCCTTGTACTTCTCGAATTCAGGCACTTTGAACTTTGGTGGGATCACCAACCCATCCACCAAACTTAATTCATAAGCATCAGTAATGCCATAAGCATGAGTGCCCTCCATGGCCTTGAGCCGCTCCTCTATCTGGCTCAATACCCTTTGACTTTCAGCCCCGCCGATCTCTCTCTCAAATTGTTCATCAGGCACAAACACGGGATTGTTTGGGGTGCGTCCTGGGGCAGGAGGTGGCATAGTGTAGGTGGGAGGGGGAATTGGTTGAGTTGTTAGGATTCCTCCGCTTGTAGTAAACATTGAGGGTGTAAAAGGGTACACACCGGGTGGAGGTGGTGGGAAGGTGAATGTGTTTGTGGTTGGTTGAGGAATTTGTGTTTGATTTCCTTGCAAAGGTATATTGAGCGCGGGGGGTGAAAGAGAGGCATTGGTGGGCGGATCTGTGGGGAGTCTGTATGGGAGCGTACTCTGAGAAGATTGCCCATTGGAATTGTTGCCTAAATTTGCCATGTTTTGATGTCTCATACTGGCCATCATTTCTGCCATCTGATCCAGTTTTTTCTGCAATTCTTCATTTGCCTTCCTTAATTGTTCAATCTCAGTAGCTTCCTCTTCCATCATGATTCTAGACTGTAATATAGTATTGTATCTGTGTGTTGGAGGTGTTATCTTGAAACCTTTATTTAACCATAAGGACGAATCAGATTCTCCTACCATGAATATGAATGAAATGTATGTATGAATATGC
The DNA here is from genome assembly GCA_030664755.1 of Microcos paniculata. Taxonomy (NCBI): domain Eukaryota; kingdom Viridiplantae; phylum Streptophyta; class Magnoliopsida; order Malvales; family Malvaceae; genus Microcos; species Microcos paniculata. The sequence continues at coordinate 44,983,888 of CP131456.1, read as the reverse complement.
TTGAATGATTATGTAATGTGGAAGCCCATCCATAACAAGATTACTATAAAGATAATTAGCATTACGAAAATAGGAAAGTGAGTTTAATAACCCATAATAGAATACCATCCGAATCAAAACATAAGACGATAATATTTTACAACAAATCTGTCACTCTGGTTGTCTCCTGAACTGCTCCAATTGTGCCCTTATCTCAGCATTTTGGTTTTCAGAAATAGTCAATCTATTGGTAGCATCGCGAACTTGTTGCTCTAACTCATTGTTTCTCCGGACTAACCACCCTACCATGCGTTTCTGCTCCGCCAATTCTCTTTTCAGTTCAATCTTTGCTTTTTCTACTTTTTTCTTCTCCTCCTGAACTCTAAAGCATTGTTTTTGGGCAATTCTCCAGCTTTGGGCGTGTTCTTGATTAAAGATTCCGGTCCTTGCTGCCAACCGGCTCATTTTCGTGGCTTCTTCTCTCCATTCTTTCACCTCCCCTTTTAGCTTGACATTGTTGGCAATCTCTCTTACCCAGTCTTGAACCCATCCTTGCATCTCTATCTGGTTATTTCCAAGCTGGTCTCATAGTTGTCGATTCTGTAGTTCCAACTGCTGACATTTTTGGGCCAATTCTACTAACTGAGCCCCTTTTCTGAATCTTTGATTCTCCATTTCCAGCCTTTCTAATTTGTCCTCCGGTGCCTCAAACAAAGGGTAATTTGGATCTAAGACTGGCGGAACTGAAATCTATTTCGCCCGTCTACTATGCCACACAACGTATTCAGGAATTGCATGGTCAGTATGATTGCCACGATCCATCTTCTGTGCTTCTTTGTATAAGTTTGCCCAAAATTTGGCCTCATCGAATCCCTTTTCGGTGTCATGCTGGAAGTCTAACAAGTTGAGCCCAAAAGTGAGAGGGATAGACTGTTCTGACCCATATTGCCGTCTTACTAGCAATGGGGAGTAACTGATGGTTCCCCAAATGCCTACAAGAGGGATCCACGGTATGCTTGCATCCAAATAAGGAGTATCTCTTGTCGTTGTCCACATTGCTCTCCATGTGATGTCTTGGTTCTTCAAATTCGTGAACCACTCGACCCATTCTACCACTGTTCTTGGTTGGGATGGCCAAGGATGTGCATTATAAATGGCTATCGTCTCTTCACCTTTGTTATTGAAGACCATTCCTACAAACTTTTTGTATCCGAAATGGCTTCTAAACCATATTGTCAATAGCTGTCCACAAGCCTCAAATTTACCGTCGATTTTTCTACATGCATTGAGAGATCGAATGGTTTCCGCCAAAATTGTCAAAGCCGGATCAGACTGATGCTTGATCTCCATGAAAAGAGTTGTTACTAACATATGCACATATCCCTCCTTTCTAGGAAATAGTACTAGGCCATAAATCAAGAGGGCTAGAACATCAATCCCTTTTCTAGAGGTGGTATTCTTTTCCACAATATCCATCATGAAACTAGGTGAAAGGAATTCGCCATCCATGTAGCTTCTTATCTCTTTGGTCTTCATCCCCAACAACTTCACTAGCTTCCTAGGATGATTCTCGGTTGGCCAAAATACTTTATCTGGCTTGCTCCCTACCATCAACAGATCTTGATACTCTTCCACTGTCGGCACCATATCATACTCTCCCATAGAAGATTCATCATGTTTACCGAAAGTAAAGCAATGGTATGAGGGATCCCAAAAGTACAAAGCCGCTTTTAGAAGTTCCTCCTCCACTTCCACATCTAACAGCAATGCTATATCTCCATACAACTGTTTGAATTGACCCTTATCACTGATGCCTTCCCATAACTGTTTTAGTCTTGTCAGATCATTTCGGACGAAACTACAGCTGAGTCTTGCAGGTAACTGGGGTGGAGGACCCTTTGCTGATGCCTCCCTAGCTTTCTGCCTTAGCCAATACAGAGCTTGTTTCAAAGCCGGACTGGCGGAATCGAAATTTTCAGACTCTTCTATCGAATCTATCTCCATGGATTCTTCCTCACTTTCTTTCGCCATAACTAATTTTCTCTATAGTAAACCTATTATAGATGGGGATGGAATGCGAGAATGGGATGCAGAGATAAAGAAGAAAAAGAAATGGCAAAAAAGTAAACGGAAATGTATCAGAATAAAATAATAATGTTAAGATGAATGATGCAAAGATGTTTGGCTCGCAACAATTTAACCATAAAAGATAATTAGTCATTTCATCCAAACAAGGCTTGGGGGCCCAAATATCTGTTGACCCAAAGGTTGACCTTGTTCATCAGCCATGACTAATTTCCCTTTACAGTTCTCTTATTGTGAATGATTCTACCATGGAATGCATGTCATGTGGTGATGGCAAATAAAAGAAATAATCATGGATATTCAAAGCATACGATAAGCAGACAACATATATACAGACGAATGTGAAGAAGAGAATAGGAAAAATTATACAAGTAGCATACCAATATGGAATAAGCATATATATATATATATATATACAGATAAGGTGAAAGAAAACAAACAGTTTATACAAACAACATGCTATCATGAAATAAAAATAGACAGTTTATACAAATAGCATGTCATCACGAAATAATCAGAAAATAGACAAACAACATGCTATCATGAAATAAGCAGATAAAACAAAAGGGATTGATAAAGGTAAGAAGTCGTCCCCCTTTTGTGTCCTAAGAAACCGAGTTTTCTCCAATGGGTTTGGCTCTATCTAGGTTAGATTTTGGGTTCTTCTACATGCTGGATTTAAAGCTCTAGACAAGGGTACCCATCGGACAAGATGGGGTGGAGGCAACCCCGTCGCCCCCTCCTAAATAAAGGTGAAGTTCGGACTCCCGAACTTTTATGTTATGAATTATGTCGTGTGTGAGGGAGGGACTTATACCTTTACCAATTGCCTTTCGGTGAAGCAGTGAACATTCGGAGAAGCAGAAGCAGGAAGCAGAAAAAACTTCACTATCACATGTCAACACACGATCAGTCCAATTCGAAATATAGGATAAATGATTAATATGATGAGATAAGCACACATGGTAAACAAGATAGGCATACATAAGGAATTAAAACAAGAAAAAATACATACAAGTGACTAAAAGGGCAAAATGGTAAATACAAAAAAGCATACTAGCAAATCAAGATATACAAAGGAAATTGGAACATGCAAAATATATACAAATAATTAAGACATAGGGCATGCTGGAGGATCAAGGCATAGGCTAAGAATTAAAACATGCAAAATATGGACGAGTAATTAAACACACAAAGCATACTAGAAAATCAAAACGTAAAAACATACATATAAGTTGAATGTGATATGAATGCAAGATGCAATTTTAATAAACTTATTTTTTTTTGAAAAATCTTCCCCTTTTTTTTTCTCTCTTCTTTTCTTTTTTTTTTTTCTTTTTTTTGAAAAATTTTGAAACAATTATTGGAAAAAAAAATTTAATGCAAATGAATGATGCAATGTATGAAATGAAACTTAAAACATTTTATTATTAAACCCAAGTAAAATAAGACTTAAAAAGTGGCTTGACTCTAAAAAATGGGTCCCCAGTGGAGTCGCCAAGCTGTCGAGACGTTTTACCACTCCGACGATAAATGATATTGCGTGAGAAAAAGCTCGGGACTAAACAGTCGAAAAACAAATGGAGTCGCCACTAACCTTTTATTTTTAATAGGTGTGGTTAGTCACCTATTGGTTTAACTTAACATAAATCTAGAAAGATTACGTCAAGTTAAGGAAAGAAACTGGTCTATGAAAAAGATTTTAGGTTCGGGAGTCGGTTACGCTTGGGGAAGGATTAGCACCCCCAAGACGCCCTGAAATCGGTACCACAAAAGTCTTAAAAATATTTTACTTGAAAATGATAATAAAATGTGTTTAAAATCATTTAAGAAAAACATAATTTTAAATGTCGGAATAAATATTCCTTTTAATGTAGGATAAACATCCCATTGTAAAAGCTAAATTTGAAATTTAAAGACTTAATGTCGGAATAAACATTCCTTTTAATATGAAAATCCACAGCCCAATTTTGAATTTTGAAGAAATTTCCTACTTAGAATGGAAATTCAATTTCTAAATAGAAATAAATATTCTTCAAAAATCAAAGTCAAATTTAAAAATGAGGATAAATATCCTTTTGAAAAACAAAGGTTTAATTTTAATTTTAGAAAGTCTCAATTATGGGAATATTAATTGAAACCTTCTAGAAAACATTTTGCAAAAAGTTGGGATAAACATCCTTAAATTCACGCTTTGAAATTTACATTAAGATACTTTAATTATGATAACTTAAATTAAAATCTCTTAGAAAGATTTAATTTTAAAACAATGTCGGAATAAATATTCCTTTTAATTTAATGAAGGGAATAATTTGACAAAAATTTAGTCTAATAGGAAAACCTTAGTAGATTTAATGAATTAAGACCTTTAAAAAAAAAATTTTTTAAAGACTTAAGAAATAAACATTCTTTTTATTGAAGCTAAAAATGCCTTTTAATAAAAATGAAGTTTACTTAAAATGTCTTAATTAATTAAACATACTAAAGTCCTCTCAAAAAGATATTTTGGAAAATTTAAAAAAGGTCAAAAGAAAATAAATATTCCCTTTCATTGGAAAGAAATAAAAATAAATAAAATAAGAAAAGAAATTTTGAAAAATGCTTTTTTTAAATAAACTTGGAGAGGCCTTAACTATAATTTGGTTGTTAAGATCTCTCAAAAACTTTTAAAATATGTTTTGAAATTAATGTTGGAATAAACATTCCTTTTAATTTAATTGGGTCTCTTAAACAAGAGATTTTCTTAAAATGAAATGAAAATAAAACATAAAAGTAAAAATGGATAAAAAGTTTTGGAATAAACATTCCTTTTGTAAAAGAAGGTAATAAAAAAAATTTAATTCACCTGTCAATTTTAAGAACTTAAGGAAATCATAAACATGATGTATGCCTTTTATGAAAGTTAAATGAGAAAAAATATATATTTTTTAATTTTGAAGGGATGAGGAATTTTCCCGGGCCCGATCGGACTCCCGATTAGACACCGAAAAAAAACTTCTTATCGGAGAAACCTTTGGAAACCTCAGACTCCCGAGGCAACCTCCGATCACCCCATGCATATGAATTTTTTGAAAATCGATGTTCTAAACTTAATTGTACATGAATGAGACAAGGAAATATAGATTAGTACATATAAACACAATTAATTTTAACAAGGGGAGCATGGGAAATCTAGGGTATGTGAGATGAACACATTTACAAATCTAGCCCAAATAAACATAATAATAACGAAATATGTGTGGATCCTAATTGAGGATACAACATAGAAATGAGATTTAGATACATATACAGTACAAATATTAATGCCAAAGTCTATTAATGACAAGAAAGGAAAAAAGATAACTTAGTTTCATACCAAATAAAATAATATGCAATACAAGTATAATTTATTAAGAAGAACACACAACTATCAAATTAAAGTATAACATGATTATTTGCATATTGGAACATGGCGTGTAACAAATATATATATCTGTCGAAACATTTGTAACAATCATTCAATATACATAAGTCTTTAATATCCAACAAATTCTAAAGATTGTTAAAAAGGATTTCAAACTTGAGCTTGAAGAGATTATATAAATATTTTAAAAAAATGGACACTTAGATGGGGATTTGCATAAAGGCTAATAAAAATATTAACTTGAACATAAGTTTATACATATGGATTATTTAAAAGAGAGTCTTGGGCAAGTATTTACATGAAGTTTAGTAAAAGTGAGAACTTAGACAGAAACTGACATATAAGATCAATAAAAATGAAAACTTAGACATATATTCATGCAAAGATTAATAAAAGAATTATTTGGGCAGAAAATTATATAAAAGACTAATAAAAATAAAAATAAAAACGAAAACATGAATACATATTCATATAAAGGTTTATAAGAATAGTAGTTTAGATAGAGAATTGCATGAAAGACTAATAATAAAATTTAGGCACAGATTTATGTAGAGATTAATAAAATTAGTAACTTTGCACAGAAAATTACATGAAAGTTAATAAATAAATAAAACAAGTTAATAAGAATGAAACTTGAGCGCATATTCATATGAGATTAATAAAAATAGAAACTTGGGCAGATAATTGCATAAAGATTAATAAAAATGAAGACTTGGATATACATTCATACAAAGATTAATAAAAGGATTATTTGGACAGAAAATTATATCACGAATTAATAAAAATGAGAACTTAGATAGACATTTACCGGAAACTTGATAAAAATTAGAACTTGAATAAATAATAAATAAAAAATTAAGTAAAGAATCAATAAAAAATTAAAACTAAGACATGTAATCATGTAAAGATTAAGAAAAATGGCAACTTGGAAAGAAGATTGCATGAAAATTAATAAAGCTGGAAGGTTAAATATAAATTTACATGAAGACTGAAATAATAAAAGTTTAAATAGAAAATTACCAAAGCTTAACTTAAATAGTAGACTGATAAAAGTAATCAAGATAGATACAAGCCACTGCAAATGATGGACGAGCAATCCGTTTTTTTTTTTGGGAGAAAAGAATAGCCCCAAGTTTTAAAATCAAACGCCCCTTTCTTTTGTTCTCTAAATAGCTAGTCTCTCAATGCTAAAAAAAAATTGCTCTCCAGAAGAGGAGAAAGACAAAGCTCCCCCTTTTTTTTGAAGAAATCTCGTTGCTCCCTTGAAAAAAATGAAAAAAACCAGAGAGAAGAGAAAAAAATTGGTCGACCTCCCCCCCTCTCTTCGAGGCTCTTCTCTTTTTTATGGCCGAATGGAATCCCACTTGATAATTTTTTATTGATTGTGAAAGATGATAAGCTATAATTGAAGATGGGTTGGCAGGCAATAATGGTGGAAGGGAAAGCAAAAGGGTGCAAGTTGGCGTTATGGGTTGCCAAGAGGTGCAGCTGGCGTTATGGGGTTAAACCAGATTGTTTGTTCGTTCTGATATGGCTATGATTTTACACCATGATTTGGTGTCCTGGGTCTCCCAAAACATCATGAGCTGGCTGAGCTTGGAGCCATAGGCGATTTGGCAACCTGCAAGTATCTAAAGTTCGCGGGTGGATATCCATGCAAGTTCGTGACTCTGTCATCTTCTTGCTGCCGTACTTCTTCTTCACCGTAAGGTCGTCTCTTTCGGACCAAGATGGGAACAAGGGAGAACAAAAGACAACAAAGGAAAGAACAGGTGCCTAGCTCTGCCATTACTGAAAGCTTTGCTACTTTGCTTCTTTGCTCGGCCTTAGCTCAGCATCAGCGACAGCAAGCTCCACCAACAGCGTGCTAATGGGTTGCTCGGTGAAAGGAGCCGATTTAACAGTGTTGGCAATGACTTGTTGGATATAGAGGAGCATGAGGTGAGAACCGGAAGAAGGTTCGGTTGTGGCGAGGCAGAGACAGCAGCAACGCAGGAAGTGCGGGACCGAGTCACGGAGGTATAGGTGGTAATGGCTGCTGTTGCTGCAACTGTTGTTGTCTTCGTTCAAGATAGCGCTCGAGTCACTATCTGATGACCCATCTTTTAAGTCTGGGAAAAAGGTGACACCAACCGATCCATTGCTGTTGTTGAAGCTCTCATAGTTCAGCTCTGCTAGCTCTGATGACTTAGCTAGAGAGGAAACCGGGGGCGGTTCGCTGTGTTCAAGTGTTTTATCATCAGTTTCTGGCACAATCACCTCCTCTTTCACAGAAAGATTGCTCTCTGTGCAACTTTCTCCATTCAGCTTTACCTTCAGCTCACTTACCTCCTTGAGAAGAGCTTCATTGAAGGGTCTCATAATTGGCCTTAAGAGTTTCATAACTGCTTTTGAGAACATCACAATCCCTTTTCAATTGCTTGGTCTTCCACCTAGCACGGCGGTTTTGGAACCAGACAGCAACCTGTCTTGGCTGCAACCCGAGCTCTTGAGCTAGTTTCACTTTCCTCTCCGGCTCAAGTTTGTTTTCAACCTCGAAATTCTTCTCCAAAGCCTTAATTTGATCTACACTTAACCGCCTCTTCTTCTCAGAAACATGGCCTGTTTCTTCCACACAGCCTTCTTCATCTAAGCCATCTAACATGGACTGAATCTCCCTACCGTAAATATGATTGGTTCTAGGACTATGTTCATCTGTAGTAGGACAGATGGACATCAAAGCACCCAAGGAATCTGAGCTGCCAAGTGCTCTCTTCATGGTTGATGAAGATGATGAAAAAGAACACTCTTTCTTTAAGAAAACAGATCTGTACTTAGACCAAAGAGAGTCTTTTTTTTGTCTTCATCTTCTTGTATTGCCTTCAACTATTTGTCTCTGTCAACTTGCAAAGATGCATTATACACATCATCTCGTTGTTCTCGTATCAAGCGTTGAGCTGCCAACGTGTGTGATGGTGGACGCTACCGGGGATGCCAAAAGAGCAGCCAAGTACAGTGAAGACGGGAACATCATCAGCGTCTGGCTGTCATATTGGCGATACTGGTTTTTTTTGGACTTGTCGGCTTCTTTATTCACCCATACATTATGGAAGAACTTTTTGAGGAATGGCATCATAGCTGTCACTCCACCAGAAATCCCAATATCATAACCGAAAATCAGACCCCGCCATGGCTGCAACATGCATGCTTATTGTTTAAACTAATATATTTTCTTTGCCTGCTTTGTTGGAAGCAAAAAGGTGCGAAGACCGACGAGTAGTTGAAGCTAAGAATAAGAAACGTGACTTTTGGCATATATTATATATTATATATAAAACTATATACATACATATATATATAAATATATATATATACATATATGAATATATATATATATGTAGACATATAAAAATATATATATTTTATATATACATATATGTATAAATATACATATACATATATAAATATATATATATATATACATACACACATATAAATATATATATTACATCATAATCGAGTTGACTCGGTCGATTTTTTCATGGCTTTCCCTTTGCATGATGACTGAATTGACTTGGTGCTTTGGCTTCCCGGTTTTAGGTTCAAAATTGCCTGCAAATTAATGGGATGAAATTAGAATTAGATAAGGTAAAATAAAGTAATAGGAATAAGCAAAATTAAACTAAACTTAAAAAGGAAAAATAAAATTTGAAATGATTAATTAATTAATTGACTAATTAGTTAATTAATTAATTAAAATTTAAAAAAAATAATAAGTGTCTATAGAGAGGTTTATGTACTCCCAAGAACTTCACATCAAATGATCTTCTAAACATCGCCGCACTTGATCATTTAGGAATGCTAATACATTGAATAATGCGTTAAATCTTTAAACCAAATTTAATGATGCACCTTTGAGGTTCGGAAGTGATTTGAGTAATTCGGGTCAATACGAATTGAATTATAGTTTAAGAAAGTGAAATGTCACATTTTACACTTGGAGGCAACATCTGGGGCCAGTATATAAGTGGTTTAGTGTCAAACCTCTTCGATAGGGAGGCCTTTGTGGCTTGTTGAACATCCGACGCTGTTGCATCATACAACTAATCTAGATTGTTTCTTAGGTTTTTTACCCAAAAATACTACAATCTTCTCCTATCTCAAACCAATCCATTCCTCTATCAATTCTACCACAAATTTAGGTAAACCATCCTCACAACACCCACAGTAAACCATAGCTTCAATAATCCAATTTATCTGTTCAAATTCGTAAATTTCTAACCCAAGCTCATTTAATACCCAAAAACTCAACCTAAATTTTGAATGGTGATAACTTATGACTTGGTACATAGATTGACGCAAGTAAATAAATGTTTTAAAGCTTAAGGAGTCAAGAATGACATATCAAAAATCCAGCCCAATCCATTAACTAGATTGGGAGAATCGGTCAGATCTTCAAAATGGCTACAAAGGCTCCTTAAAGCACCCTATTGTGTTTTTCTTATTTTCTCCTTGATTTCTTATTGGATGAGGCTTGGGATTTGTTTAAAGAAGTTTACAAGGGTGTTTTAAGGTGGTTGAAGTGGTAATTTGGGTGTAAAAGACTGAGGATATAGGATAAGAAAGAAAGAAGAGAGAAAAAAGAGAAAATAAGATGGCTTGGACTGTCCCAGCCATTTATAGTGGACTTCCACCTTCGGCTATCCCTAAGAAATTTTTCTCTTTCTTTTCTTGCCCACTCTCAAACCTTCTCCCCACAACAAGGAATTTTGACATTGGTAGATGTGTGTTTCAGCATCAAAAGTCCTAAAAGCCTCTGATTCACTTTAATTCGATTAAGATTCAATCTAATTTCTTTCTCAGATCTTAGTACTCTTCATTATGCTTATCCTAAAGTTAACAAACTTCTATCCGAGGTTACGGTTAGGTTAAATGCCTTGAGTTATCTATGCACTATTAATCCATTAACTTGAATTATCATATCTTGAAAATCTATAACAATTCCAAAAGACTCCTCAGTTCACTTAGGTATTGTTAGAGGCCAATATTTTCAACAGGCCTACTGTCCACATTCCTCTCATGGGCTAGGTATTTTTCCATGCCAAAAATCTCCATAAATTTTATCCAATAATTATATTTTGGGCCTCATTGATTTTGACCCAAAAAACCAATCTAAGCCCAATGTCATATATATTCCCATGGCTATTCACATATATATTCTAAACCAATCTAAACCAATCTAAGCCCAATATATATTCTAGCCCAACTTCCATGAGAAGGCCAAGAGTCTCATTTTTTATACCATTGCTACAAGCCCATACACTAGCCCAAGAACATCTGATTCTTCCTCGACTAAGCTTCAAATTTTGCTAGAGAAATAAATTGCCTATTGTCACGCCCCAACCCGCCGGTCTGGTCACGTGGCAATCACCATACCACCTCAAGATACGTGCCATGAAAGGCGACCTATCCGAGATGGCACAAAGCATAGAAAGAGTATCATCACTGAAAAATCATTAAAAACTAAACTTTAATTCGAAAACATTTATAATAATAAATAATAAAAAAGCACCAGTGGACTACTTTAAGGAATGACCTATGCAGCGAAATATACTAACTCCTAAGCCACCAACCACTCCTATAAGCCTCTGATCCATCTAGCGTCCTCGTACATGGGAACTGCATCCAACAACATTGCATACAAGTGAGTGACAGAGGTTCAATGCAAAGTCAAATAGGTTTGGGGAGTTCAGGTAGTTCTAAAACGATTTAGAAAACATTATTACATTTCTTTTAAAAACCTTTTTCAAAACATTTGCCCCAAATCCTTTCTGAGTAAAACAATAATAATAATAATAATAATAATAACATCTAACTAAGGGCTGGCCGTGAAAACACAGCGACTGGCACCATCAAGGAAACGTGCTTAAAGAGAACCTATATCTTTCTATATATGTATTATTCAAAAGAAAAGAATATAGTTTCCTTATTAAAGGAAAGTTTTAAAGAGAAAAGAAAGAAATAGCCTTCAACGATACGAGATCCATCTCGGTCCACTCGCTTCATCACATGAAACGTCGAGTCTCATCGAGTCCTCTCGTATGTATGATCATGCTCCGTCGGGCACTCATGTCATACTTTTCATATTTAAATATAAAAACATACATACATCTCATAAATTTAATTTTCCCAAACCTTGCCCCTGTGGCATATAACAACGTGTGTGGCAGTGTGAGGGAATACCTGAATCCCAAAACATTTAATTAAAACATTTTAATAATAATAATACAAGCGTTTAGCCCTAAATGGCTAAACACTGAACACAAGGCCACTCACAGTTTTAGGAGGTTCTTATACTCCCAATTGTCCCATGAAGATCGATCTCCGAAACGCCGCCGCACTCTATCGTCCGAAATCCTAATTACACGGAAACACGTGTTAAGATTCATAATCAATCTATGAATGCACCTATGAGGCTCTAGCATGACCTAAGATGATGTTTGAATGTGTTTCGAGGCTTAGAAATGTGTCCGGGAAGGTTTCGGGTCAAAATCGAACACTTAATGCAAAATTATGATATTGCCCCTTTGACCAAATTGACTCCTGCATGGGACTTAGCTACAATGGTCATTCCCGTACGGGAGTGGCTCGGCTCATGCACGGGAGACGAGATGGGAGCTTGAAAATCGACGCATTTTCTCAGTTTTCGAGCCCGTTGCTCTACGATTTTGCTCGAAATTCGAAACATGCAATCCCCTCAACTCCCACGACATATTTATCATAAGAAAAACAGAATCATCAGCTTAGAGTTCTTAGATCTAAAATCTAAATCTAAATTTACCTAAAAAGCTAGATTAAACTTTGAACCGAGATCTCTCTTAGACCTATGCATGGAAATACGTACAAACTAAGTATAATGTAAATCTAGGTGAGTAGAATAACATACTAGAAACTCACCTTGATTTGTCGGTCAATTTTTCTGGATCATCCAAAAGTCCGAAGTTGCTCCAAAAGAGCAAAAGAGAGAAAAGAGAAATGAGAGGAAAAGAGAAAGAGAGAAATGAGAGGGTAGAGGCTCGGCCTCCCCCTATTTATAGGGAAGCCCGACACCGGGCCTATTAGAACCTCAGGCTAGACTTTCTCTCTTTTTTTCAACTTCTCTTAATCTCGATCCTTGGCCTAATCTGCCGACTTTTACACCAATGGACATCCAATCCATTGGTTATGGACTTAAATAAGTCCAATTGGAGTTTAGTTGCTTCCATGCATGGTAAATCACCTCATCTTCCAACTCTGTCTTATCCTAAGCTTGACTTCTCTTCATAACCAGACACATCCAAACCGACTAGTATTGTTCAAATTAATATGCCGTCTACACTATTCTGTTGGTATGGAAAAGTTGGATTATGTCTGAGTGTGTCAACTCTCTCCTCCTTCAAAAAATTTCCTTCTCGAAATTATTGAAATAGTTGTGGGGGAACTTTGGCTTTTATTCTAAGCCTTCTTCTTGGTTTCGAATAGTATTCATACCACTATTCATCTCCAAATTCTCTCATCCTGTCTCGATCTCTTTCAATCATCTGCTCTTAAGAACAGCCTTCTTGCTATTCTGTTCTTGAGTTTGAACTTCAGCTTCTTCTTTAGCAGAGCCTATCCTTATCCATTTGAGGGATTAAGCTCGCTTTCTTTCACCTACCTTGCATGCATGCTCCATCTCGGTCCACTCGCTTCATCACATGAAGCGCCGAGTCTCATTGAGTCCTCTTGTATATAGGATCATGCCCCGTCGGGCACTCATGTCATACCTTTCATATTTAAATATAAAAACATATATACATACATATATCTCATAAATTTAATTTTCTCAACCCTTGCCCCTGTGGCATATAACAACATGTGTGGCGGTGTGAAGGAATACTTGAATCCCAAAACATTTAATTAAAACATTTTAATAATAATCAAAGTGTTTTGCCCTAAATAGCTAAACACTGAACACAAGGCCACTCACAATATTAGGAGGTTCGTATACTCCCAATTGTCCCACGAAGATCGATCTCCGAAACGCCACCGCACTTGATCATCCGGAACCCTAATTACACAGAAACACACGTTAGCATTCATAATCAATCTATGAATGCACCTATGAGGCTCTAGCATGACCTAAGATGATGTTTGGATGTGTTTCGGGGCTTAGAAAAGCATCCGGGAAGGTTTCGGATCAAAATCGAACACTTAGTGTAAAATTACGATATTACCCCCTTGACCAAATTGACTACCGCAAGGGACTTGGACAAAATGGTCACTCCCACAGCTCCCTCACTGGAGATGAGCTAAGAGCTCAAAAAACAAGTCATTTTCTCCCTTTTTGGGCCCGTTGCTCCACGGTTTCACCCGAAATTCGAAACATGCAATCCCCTCAACTCCCACGACGCGTTTACTGAAAGAAAAACTAGAATCATTGGCTCAAATGTCTTAGATCTAAAATCTAAATCTACATCTAGCTAAAAAGCTAGATTAAACTTTGAAACGAGATCTCTCCTAGACCTATGCATGGAAATGCGTACAAACTAAGTATAACGTAATTCTAGGTGAGTAGAATAACATACTAGAAACTCACCTTGATTTGTCAATTGGTTTGTCCGGGTTGCTCCAAAAGAGCAAAATCGAGAAAAGAGAACGAGAGAAATGAGGGGGGGAGGCTCGGCCTCCCCCTATTTATAAGGAAGCTCGACACCGGGCCGACTCAGACCCCGGGCCAGACTTTCTCTCCTCTTTTCAACTTTTCTTAATCTCAATCCTTGGCCTAATCTGCCGACTTTTACACCGATGGACATCCAATCCGTTGGCTATAAACTTAAAGAAGTCCAATTAGAGTTTAGTTGCTTCCATGCATGGTCAATCACCTCATCTTCCAACTCCATATTATCCTGAGCTTGACTTCTCTTCATAACCAGACATATCCAGAACGATGTATTGTTCAAATTAATACACCGTCTACACTATTCTGTTGGTACAGAAAAGTTGGATTAGGTCTGGGTGTGTCACCTATCTACGACTACTAGGCTCTATAGCAATCTTTCATGGCCATTGTCGATGCAACAAATATCCCTACAAATACCATGATCAGGGTGGCTACCCTATTCTTTGGTCACCAGCGTGCATTGTAACTCCACTAGTACCAATATTTTCCTGGACAACAATAAGCAAACATGATCATCTTCACTATTTCTCACAGTCCAGCAGCAAAGTAGTGCTTTCAAAATAGTAAACCTTTCATGGTTTTCTCACCTACCAGCATCACACCAATGGCCATGTGATTAGAGCGACCCTTAGATGATACCCACCGAGCCTAAACTTTACCCAAAGGTGGTATGGCAATCACAATTGGGGCATGCCATTTCATTACAAGCCTTCACTTGATTCTTACCATAAATCCAGGCTTAGCCCACCTCTGCTTACAACAAACTCAACTACTTAACTATAAAGGGAGATTGCATTATTTTCTTATCTCTAATCTTGGTTAATATTTCAAATATCACTCACCAAAATCCCCTATTCTCATCGATAAGAATGGCACCACAAAGCACGTCGAAGACATGAAAAATAATATGCGAAGCCAATATTTTCAGGAAAGTAATAGCACTCAATTCTTTTACTTTTTACTTAAACCAAGTTTATTTCTATGGCTAGCTAGCAAACATGACTAACATTTTTTTTTGTTGCCTCAGACCTTGACGCATGGACCAAGTCCACGTACAGGGAAACCAAATCAGAAATGTGGTTTGGTTAGCCATGAAAGGTCTGACTATGTTCCAGTTGGTTTCTAAACAACATCTTATTGACAAAGCTTGGAACACTCTGAGTTTATTTGAAAACCAACCAAAAAAGAGAAAATTTGCTTGCTCAAGCACGTTATCTCCTAATGATGGTGTTGGAGGAACTACTGTTGAACATTGATGGAAGAGGCTTTAGGAACATTAAATATGATTGGAAGTTCATGTGGTCACAACGGTGATACACGGTAGGAAAAGATGATACCAGTTGGACAAAGTCGACATGTAATATTTTTGCTTGAAAAGGTGTTGATGTTGTCTGTTGGCGATAAACACCTGACGGTGTACCTTGGCAAGCTGTCGAAAGCTCATGAATTAAGAAGGAAATATGTCAGATAAAGGTGCCAGACATTCATAGTACCCAAAATAAGGCAAGGATTATTCGATTAAGCATTTGCAAGTCACCAGCAGGTGAAAACCGGCATCTCATCTCTACCAAAGCAGCTCATCGGGTTCTTCTTCACACAAAATGGTCCTTTCCTCTAAACAAATGTACAACGGTATTGCATGGATAATATGGGGTCTTGGAAGTGCCTACAAATACCCCTTCATCACAAGCTCAGCAATAAGAAGGAATAGGAGAGATGAATAGTATCTTCATCACTTGAGTTGAGATATTGTTTGAGTGAGTAAAGTTTCCTCCAAGAATAGCCATTCGTTCCTCCTCCCTAATTCGTTCCAATTTTTTCCTCCAGTCATTATTATTCTAAAAGTTCCCCGTCAGTTAAAAGCTTTCTCTCAAATATACTTTTGTCTTCTTTTTTGCCTTTTTTAGTTGTTGAAGAGAAAAATTGAGTAAAACAGATTGTTTTGGTCTTACTTATGCTAGTTGCTGAAGCTGGCAATTAGAGTCCATTATTGAAGAAAGCTACAGAAGCCTTTTGCACCAACAACAATCGTGCCTTGAATTGGAAAGGGGACCCGATTTTCGACCCAATTCTCGTAGGCTTCTTCCGAAGGCCTTGAATCCTCTTTTTTCGACTAGAGCCCAAACCATTAGGGGTCTAAAACCAATTTTGTTTTCCTTACACTAGGATTTATCAAGTTGGCGACTCTACCTTGCATATGATTTGGCATTGTTGTCCCATCTATCAGGCCACGTGCATGCAACAAGAAAGGCCCCTAATAGGTATCAATTCATTTAATCCTCAAATATTCAGAAGATCAATTCCTTAATTATACATTAAACCTCAAACATCAATATCATTTAGATTCACTTCTCCAATTTCTATTAAGCTTCAATCGTTCATATCCTTTCTCAAACTCTATACCATTAGACCTTGATTTAGCTTTTGATTACTTATTCACTTTATTGTCCACACCAAGGTTTAAAGTCTCTCCGAAAGTTCTATATCATCCATACAAATCACTAATTCTTACTGTTCTGATTAGTACGGAAAGGTATGAAAAAAGTTTAGTGTGACACCTATGACATGGAGTTGAGCATTGCTCATTCCAAAAACAAAGGTTCCCTACTTTCTAATCCAAAGAAAGACAAAAAGGAGTTTAAGAAAGGTGACAAGACTTTGAAAAGTTCTGCAAAAGAAGCCATGGTTATTGAGATAGCACTTTTAAAAACTTTTGGAAAATGTGTGTCTAGTAAAGATGTGAAAAAAGTGGAAGGGAATGGTGGATGTTTTCAAGAAAAAGACAAACATTGCGTATCTTTTTGGGAAAAAAAGATGAAGAAGTGCTAATTTCCAGATTCAGATAAACCTAAAATGTTGGAGCAACTTTTACAATATAAGTTGATTGAATTGAAAGAGTGTAAATGACCTGAAGAAAAAGAAGGTTAATGACACCAAATACTGCAAATATCACCATATTGTTAACCACCCAACAGAAAAGTGTTTCATCATGAAAGAATTAATTATGAAACTTGCAGACAAGCGCAAAATTGAGCTTGACATATAAGAGGAGGCAGAAACAAATCATGCAATTGTTGTTTTCACTAACTTATGAAGTAGCATACCAATTTATACAATTTGGTTCCTTTGATCCTATTCTTCTGTAAGTCAAAATAAAAAGTTCAAATGTTAACTCTTTCAAAGAAGTGGAGTCCATTGTCGATGATGAGAACAATGGACACTTGTGACTCATCAAAGGTAGCGAAAACAATATGCTCAACATTCAAAGACTATTTCTTTGAATAAGGATCAACATGGCAAATAGTTATGAGTAGTTCTTGGAAAAAAAGGTAACCAAAGTCAACGTGGGTCTAGAAATGGCTTTAGTTCAAAGGCCCCAAAGTAGAATCTTTTAAAACCTGTGATGTTAAGAGAATTCTTCCTTAAAGGAACTCTGCATGAAGAATTAATTACTATTGGTGTTTATGTTGTTACATCTTTAGAATTAGAAGGTTCAAATTGTTCAGAATAAGAGAGCTCACAACTAAGTATGTTTACACCAAAAGAAGTGCATACATATATATATATATATGACTTCTCAAAGTCCAAGAAGATTTAGGATTTGTAGTAAGTGATGCATTGAAATTCAATTACCAATGCCCAATCCCATTTGAATCGCAACTCTTAAGATTTGTTAAAGCACAAGCCTACTTTAATCGGCTAAAGCCTATGCTGGCCAAAAGTTAACAACAAAAATGCATACTTATCCTATTTGAATTATAACTCAAAACGAAATGAGTCTACTCTGGTTGTCAAAGTCTGAGCTAGTCGAATGTATATGGCACGCTTACATGGCTGATGGCAAGTTAAAGTTTTAGTCAAATGGTTGGTGTTGCAAGTTCAAGTTCACAAGGATGTATTAAGCTTTAGTCCTATAGTATTAGAGTTCTAAAGAATTACAAATTTTAATTCAATTAAACTTTCAACGAGCAATTCTTTTTGGCATAAAAAGATTACAAGGCTTACAAGGTTCTGATTAGGTTGAACTTCAAGATTAAATTTCAAAATTAGTCCAAGCCCAAGATCCTATTTTGCAACAAAAAACAATGTGGTGGACTTCAAGTCTTGTCTTTACTCCACAGTAATTGTGTACACATATGAAACTCAAGGTGAGGCCATTTATAGACATCAAATATTTCTTGAAACCCAAAATTATTTTCATTTAATCAGTTGGCTAATCTAATTGATTAAACATAGTTGTCATTTGGGTTTGGTCTATAAATTAAAACCAAGTCCAAATCAAGTTGAATTAAAAAAAGCACAATCCTATAGCCCAACAAGATTCGGAAACACTAAAAATTTCCTATATAAAATGGTCTTCACAACTAGGGCAAAAGACATGGAATGTAAAAGTTCTCAGTAAAGGCAAGACTTCTCTCCAGCAACTCAACAACTACTAAGAAGTGGAAAACGTCTCCTTCAAGTTCTCCTGACTATCTCCTTTTTTCCAAATCAAATCCAAGCATCTACTTCTCCAAATCAAATCTAAGTATCCAAGAAGATCAACAAAGAATCCCAATCTTGCTTCAAGCCTTTCTTTGAAGATCTACTAAAATCCACCCATTCTTTGTAAAATAAGCTCTGGCCTATGATGATCCATCTTCATTCCTTTGTTAGAGATCAAGCTATTTCAAGCCCTCAAACAATTTTTTTTTATAGAGATTGAATAAGATGTTTTTATGGAGAATTGTACTCATTTATATTTAATATAAAATTGAATTTATTGCTTAATTTTGGTCTTTGATATTCAAAACCGAATTTTGCAAGTGAATTTTTATTTGAATATTATTTGGTCAGTTTCAGTCGAATTTTTTTAAAAAAATTTAGTTAATTCAATTTTAAAATTTTTTTTATCAAACCAATTGACACATTTAACAAAAATGCTCATTTCAAAAAAAAATTAAAAATATAAACTTCGACCAAACAAGTTAACATTATATTAATATAATCTCAACCAAACAGAAATTAAGCATGTTTATAGAAATATGCACTCGACAAACTTTCACGTAACTAAAGGAATTGGAGATCCCTTAACCAAACGTCACTTGTCGTAATCCGGGAACTAGGAAATCTCAATAATGAAACTACTCAATTAGTCCATGTAATATAGAGTTTTGTACATTTTAGTCATACACACTTCTAAAGGTGATAAATTAAGGATAACCACTAATTATATTCATCTAATCTATTTAATTAGATGATATGGCACTGAGGTGGCAACATACAATAATGTGTTCTGGTAAGAAGTTAAAAGCGGCATCTATGAAGATTTAAAAATTAAATTATTTGTTTATTAATCTAAAATTTTTTAGAAAAAAAAAGATAATACATGAGAATATGTACTATAAAAAAAACTGACCCATAATGCAAACATGAACTCTATGTTTTAACTTTTCATTGGTCATATCTTTATATATTGTTATCTCAATGTTATGTCATCACATATAATAATAAAATAAATATTGATTGTCCTTAGTTGATCACTTTTGTAATAGTATAGGGATTAAATTAAATTAAACTAGAAATGCAGCCTGCGCTAACGCCGCAGGTACAATAATAATTTGTGTTTTTTTAATGTGTAGAGTCTAAGAAGCAAATGAAACACAAAAATAGTTAAAAAATGTATGAATCATAATATATACTCCGTTTTAAAGTAATTCGTGAGCATTTTTTTCTTCTTTCTTTTATATATTCTAAATTTTATTAACAAGACAATAATACATTGTGCAAAAAGTTTAGGAAATTTTTCATATTTCATTAAGTTGTCATATTAAACTATAGAAATCATAACTAAAGTATCTACAACGCAAAAGTCTTTAAGGTCACCTGTAATATTACACATAGTAAAATATGTTATTCAAAATTGATAATCTTGGTGTATCAGTCCATTGATAGGTCTGAAACATCTTTTGATTCATTAACTTCTTCTTCCCTATAAAACGCAAACAAATAGATGTGTTTAGTTTGCATAATATTTCATAATTATACAACCATCATCTAACTCGGATTTTGCAAAATAAATATTATTTTCGCGAAAACAAATATAAAGCCTCATAGTAATATGGTAAAAACTTCCACGTAAAAAAAATTCAAATTTTCAGTGTACGACATGTTCTACAATCTCTTTTGTAAGCTTAAGAATTAATATAATAATGTATCACTTTCTCCTCTCTCTCGTTAATCATTCATCTCCTTTCTATCTTTCATTCATTTTTGAAAGACAAACTAAGAAAATTGCTTGCGCTTGCGTTGCAGGTTTTCATAAATTTAATTCTATTTATTTTATTTTATATGCAAATGAAGTAAGAGTATAAAATTTATGTACAAAGATAATCAAAACAAAAGTAAAATTTTGAAATGCAAACTGGAACTAAATATTGTTCATTTATATATTTTTTGAAGTGAATAAATAGGAAAACATAAGACATAAAAATATATGTAAAAGAAGTAAATTGAAACAACAATTTATAAATCCTAATCAATGATTAGTTGAATCGTTTATGACCAAAAAAAATTATAAATCCTAATTTGCTCAAACTTGGAACTTCAGCTTCCTCTAATTGGATCCAACAGAGCATCCAATAAAGGTGGAGTAGGTCTTAAAGTGGGACGAACAATTAGACCTTGAGTCCTTACCCACGGCAAAGGTTGAAAGTAGGATTTGGTGTTTGTTTCGACTAATCTACCCTTTCATCATATCACATATAGGCATTGTAAAAAAAAAAAGGACATTTCCAAGTAGACGCACCAACATACAATGACTTGACGTATCGCCCTGGTACCAACAAAGAAAACAATATTCAAGAAAAAAAAGATGAAAACCACACTTGTTATAATGTGAAGCAAGATATTCATTACTAAGAAACGGTGTAAATAAGTATTGACATAAAAATTAACTTACTTTAATGTTCAAAGTAGCAAGGCGATGCCAATTTATCATGATTTGATTCCTATAATTAGGGCAAAAAAATGAACTTATTATAATATAGAGTAAGATATTAATTACCAAGATACATTGTAAATCAGTATTCACATAACTATTTACACCAAAGACATGGCTTGCTTTTTGCTGAATTACATTTGCATAGTGTGATTAGGAGTCAAACTGCATTCTCAAAGGGCACTAAGACTATTAACACTATTAATTAATTAAGTTTTGATCAGTTAATTAATTAAGTTGTGCCAAGATAAGGAATGAAAAAAATAATTGAATGGGTAGCATTTCATGTTCAGAGAAAAAATGATACCTTATAATATCTGTAGCTGCTGCACTAGCAGAATAAATGGGTAATATTAAAGTATTCCAAATCTACAATGAGGACAGTAATATAGCATCAATAGCAAAACATTACATAAGATTTGATTTAAACATTATGAAATTAACAGCGAAGTGGAAATTTGCATTCAAGTGCAAGGTATTATAAAATTACTTAAAACATGTGACTATGTAGTCTCCTTATAATATATTCACATGGTTACAAACACAGAAGCATGATCACCAAACTTGAAAGGAGAAAACCCTGTTTTAGATCAATACTCAGTAGACTATTGAGTAAGCAAAGCAAAATTACTTGACTTGATGTTAAAGAATACCTGCTTTAGACCACAACAAAATTAACTACTACTTGAAGGCCTTAATTGCATTCTCTTTTCTATTCGTTTTAATTACAAAAAAAAAGGATTGTTCAAGTTTTGAACCCTTTCTCTCTGCCTCACCATACATTAAACATCAAATAGAGAAATATTTTTTTTGCCATTTTTTGCAACATGAAAAAAAAATAAGTCACCCTTTCTCTCTGCCTTACCACACATTAAACATTAAATAGAGAAACAATTTTTTTTGCCATTTTTGCAACTATCAAAATTCCTTAGTTACTGTTGACAGAATTTTATCGTGAAATCTTCAACAAATAACCTCACTAATAGTTAGTCTTAATGGCAATGAGGATCGATCCCACAAGGAGCATTCTTCACTCTTTTTCTCCTTCTAACTTCACACTAAACAAACATTGAAGGACAACACAAGCACTAAACTAGTAATGCTAGTAAATTGGGGGTTTGTGTGTGAAGTGAGCAATTAAAATCCAAGAAAAATAGAGAATTAAAGTTGCAAACAGAATTCTAAGTACTCAAAGAACTAAGATAGCAAATAGCAAGAAATCTATCTAATTAAGGCTTTAACCTAGCAATCAATTATCTCTTCCCCTTCAATCTATGGATCATTGATCAAAGACACCTCCAATTGAATTATAGTTGGCGTAACTAGGCTAGCTCCGGCTTGTTCCTAGTCCTATCACTTCTTAAGCATAAAGTTAGGCTAGCTCAGGCTTGTTCCTAACTTCTTCCCCCATAAATCTTCCACTTCTCAGCGAATGTACAAGAATCACAAGAGAGCATGAAGATCTAAGTGATCTTAGCCAATCGAAACAACCTAGACTCAGCGTTTTAGGTTAATTTCTGATCTCCTTCCTTCTCAAGCTCGAATGGAGCTTGATTTGTCACTGCCATGGCTAAATCCTATGATCACGACAGTGATTTAGCCAATTAACTAGTAATCTAAGCAAGCCCAAGCAAGATGGCCACAATTTCTTAAGAATAACCTAGAATTACTTGATCTTCTCTCAAGTATATATCAATTTGCATAGAAAGAAGATGAATACAAATCAATTGAGGTCATTTGAGTTCAGATCTTACCAAGATTGAAGAGAAATTGACAATTGAAAGCTAGATTGAATGTAGAAGTTTAGTTACACATAGTTGGAAAAGAAACCTCCATGGAAGAAAGCTTCATCCTCTCTCTACAAGCTTGGAATTCAAAGGAAATGGAAACGAAATTCGTTTTCTCTTTTCTGGAAACTAACTAACTGAATTCCCTCTCCCCAAAATGAACAAGGATGAGCTTATTTATAAGCTCAACTAATGACATTACTTAAACGATCCTAATATAAAATTCTATCTTAATGTTAATTAAGGGTACAATAGTCTTTTCCTACCTTTGACTAAGTCAAAAGCATGTGGGAAGTCTTCTCCTTAGTTGCCCAAGTCGAAAATAGTTGAAGAATGGTGTGGCTCAACTGCTCCCTAAATTCTCGGAATTTCGGTTAGTTCTGCCAGACCAGGCCACTCAATGGCCCTGCGAAGCCACCTAACGACCATTGTCGCAGAAATCAAAATCAAAGGCTTAATGTTTGGGGTCGTCCAGCATCCATGTCAGGCCTTTAAGTTGCCTCTTTTCTTCACTTTTGACACTTAAATTGACCCTTTAAAAGTATATTTTCACAACGTCTTCTTGTCACCTACAAATGGAAAAACACTTTAATTAATCAATCTTATAGCTCCAAAGTGTCTAATTCCATCCAAATATTATGCAAATATTTATACAAATTAAGCTCTAACAAATTCCCCCACACTTAGACTTTGTTTGTCCTCAAACAAACCTAAGAATAGAAAACAAAATCTAGGCTAATAACATTCTCTAAATAGCAACACTTAAATCACATTCAAGATGGATATGCAAATTAAAATGTAAACTTGGATAAAAATATAAAGATACTTAACAAGATCAATGAAAATTGAGACAATCACAAATCCAAGAAGCAATAAGCATGATATCAATTTCCAAATGCACATATGCATGAACAAGGTAACTTCTTCCTTGTTTTCCCACTCCTTCCTCCCTTAAGTGTTTGCAATTTAGGACCATACATACTTCACATACATACAAGTTTACCATATGCTCGCAAATGCACTTAATCTCCACTACTCAAAGATGCATGAATGCATGAATCGAAAGGTCTTTCAATTGGTTTTAATAGGGCCAAGGTAAATGAGCTGCCAAGGAAGGGAAAAGTTTCAAAATCATCTCTCAAATGGTGAAAATTCAGCTTGATTCTCAAGGGTAAATGGCTCAAGTAGTAGCCCTTCTCTTGGTTTGATCAACATTTCCAACCTTGTTTAATTTTCACCATTGGCTATGGTTCTTTTTCCTTTCTTTTATGCAAGGAGATGTTCATTTTTCCTTTGATTGTGCCTTCCTTTACAATTTCGGTTTTCACTTTGGCACACATATCTTTTAGTTTTCAATTCTCTTGGAACATCTTCTATTCTCTCTTTCGTTTTGATTATTTTGACCATACCAATGGATGGAGGTTTTCCCCCGCACTTATTCCTTGTCAACCAATCACCAATAACAAAAATTGGAAACTCAAGCCTTCAATTCCACCACTCAAGAGATAGGGACAAACTTGGTTTTTATTTTAAAGCTTAGGTTCTTTGGTCAATGTGGTTTATGAAAGAAATAAGGCCAATTTATCCATTCAAGCTCAAAAAGTTTCTAAATGGGTTTTACCATGGTTGGTCTTTTAGGCTCAAACTCACTCCTAAGTGCCTTTGTCATTTCCAATGCGAACATACATTCATGTAGTCTTGAAAAAGTGTAAAAGCAAGTTCTAGAGACAATGTATGCATTAAAGCAAGTAATTCACTCATCAAGGAAAAGAGATTGGGTGCAATTTCATTAGGCTCAAATTGATCTCTCAAATTTGCACACCAAATTGTTACCTTAATCAAATATATACACATTGGAACAATCAACACATTTAATGACTAAGTGGAAAAATGATTGTCCAAATTTATCAATCAAACTAAGCAATTTAATTCCTAACAAATTATCAAATCGGTAAGCATATCAATCTATCATGGGATCAAGTATTTTTATTCAAAAATTAACTACCAAACACAGAAAAAATTACCCTAAAATAAATGAAAAACAAGACATAATAAAATGTAAGTTTTCCTCCCCCTACCTAATCAACACATTGTCCTCAATGTGAAAAACTATAGCAATCACAATCAAGCATAGTGAAATAAAGAGTGTAGGAAAAATTTACCTTAATTGTGAGGCATTTATATCAACAACTAACCATCAATTAGATAAGAGGAGCACAACAAAAGTACCTTAAAAGTGTTAGGAGTTAAGTACAAACCAAAATTAAAACACACTAACATAAAACTAAATGTCTACATCCTAATGCCGAGATAGCCTACATCTAACATGCACAAGATGTATGAAAATTGGAGTATGCAAATGCAAAACAAATGCAAAACTCTTGAAGGGAGTTGAACATTTCATTCATCATCCGAGCTAGCCTCCAAATTCCTGAAGGATCTTGTTCTGATTGGGAATATATCGATCCATCTTTTCCTCCAAGCTGTCCAGCCAAATCTCAGTGTATTGCCTCAAGTTATCCACGGCTTCATGTAGGTGCACTTGGTTAGCCTGAATGTGCTCAAATTGACACCACACTTGTTGCTAAAATGTAGCTTGTGGTACAAAACAAGAGGGCATAGAAGACTGCACAGTGGTAGAAGTCCCCTCTCTCGAATCTACTCCTATCCCCATCTCCGCAGCATTATCCAATCGAACACTCCAATCCGCTCTTGATGGCTGAACCGTCTTCTCAAGAATAGCTTTAATTTGACGGTTAGATGTCTCCACTTGTCCACTTATTTGTGGATGATAAGGTGTGGACAATCTATGCTGCACTCCATACTTCTTGAGTAAAGCCCCAAAAGATCTATTGCAAAAATGCTTTCCTTTGTCACTTATGATGGCTTTAGGAACACTAAATCTATAAAAGATATTGGTTCTCACAAAGGAAGTTGCTGTTTTTGCATCTTGGTTTTTCGTGGCCTTGGCTTCAATCCATTTGGAGAGGTATTCACAAGTGACAATGATGTAGAAATATCCAAAGGAATGAGAAAAGGGTCCCATGAAGTCTAAACCCCACAAATCAAAGAGTTCACAAACCAAAATTGAGCGTAAAGGCGTTTGATTTGGAGGTATAATCTTTCCTAGCCTTTGACACCTATCACATGCTTTACAAAATTGGTGAGCATCCTTAAAAAGTGATGGCCAATAAAAGACCACTTTCAAGGACTTTCCTTACTATCCTTTGTAAACTATGACGGCCTCCACATTCTTGAGTATGACAAAACTCTAGAATGGATTGAAATTCATTGTCCGGGACACATCTTTTAATGACCAAATCAGCACAATGTTTCCAAGGAAATGGATCATCCCACACAAAGAATCTACTATCATGGCTAAGCTTGTCTCTTCTAACCCTAGGCATATCACTAGGAAATTGCTTTGTCACAATAAAATTCACCAAATCAGCATACCAAGGGATAGAAATTGTTACCAACATGAGATGTTCATTCGGAAAAGCATCATTGATAGGCATGAGCTCCTTGCTTCCCTTCAATCTACTCAAGTGATCGGCTACAAGGTTCTTTTTACTTTTCTTGTCTTTAATCTCAATGTGGAATTCTTGCAGCAACAAAATCCATCTAATCAACCCTGGTTTTGCCTATTTCTTGGAGAGAAGATACTTGAGGGCTGCATGGTCCGAGTAAACAACAACCTTAGTGCCTAAAAGATAAAACCGAAACTTGTCCAAGGCAAAGACAGTAGCAAGTAATTCTTTCTCCGTAGTTATGCAGTTCTTTTGAGCTTCATTGAGAATCCTTGAAGCATAATAAATGACATGAGAACCCTTCCCAATTCGCTACCCTAAGACTATTCCAACAGCCCCATCACTTGCATCACACATTAATTCAAAAGGATATTCCCAATTTGGAGGTTGAAGAACCGGGGCAGAGGTAAAAGCACTTTTCAAGGTGCCAAATGCCCCCTTACAAAGCTCATCAAACACAAAAGGCATATCTTGTTGAAGTAGCCGACACATAGGAATAGCAATTTTGGAAAAATCGTTAATAAACCTCCTATAGAAATGAGCATGTCCAAGGAAAGACCTCACTTCTTTAACCGAATTTGGATAAGGTAGATTAGTCACCACTTCCACCTTAGCTTTGTCCACTTCAATGCCCTTAGAAGAAACAATGTGTCATAGAACAATCCCTTAATCCACCATGAAATGGCACTTCTCAAAGGTAAGATAAAGATTGGTCTCAATACACCTAGCCAATATCAATGCAAGATTGTGTAGGCAACTATCAAAAGTCTCTCCATAAACCGTGAAAGCATCCATGAAGACCTCAATAATCTTATCTACATACTCCGAAAAGATGCTCATGATGCACCTTTGAAAGGTGGCTGGGGATTACAAAGACCAAATGCCATTCAATTGTAAGAGAAAGTTCCAAAAGGGCAAGTGAAGGTAGTTTTCTCTTGATCTTCCGGGGCTATGGAATTTGAAAGTAGCCCGAATAGCCATCAAGAAAACAATAAAATTGCTTTCTCGCAAGCCTTTCCAACATTTGATCAATGAATGGGAGTGGGAAATGATCCTTCCTTGTAGCTTCATTAAGCTTTCGATAGTCAATGCACACTCTCTGCCCATATTGGACCCTTAGAGGCACTAGTTCCCCTTTTTCATTGGCAACCACCGTGATGCCTGTTTTCTTTGGAAACTTGTACCAGGCTCACCCATTGGCTATCCGAAACTGGGTATATAACACCCACTTGTATCAACTTCAACACCTCTTTCTTAACCACCTCCATCATGGGAGGGTTCAACCTTCTTTGTGGCTGCCTTGTTGGTTTGTAATTGTCCTCCATGAGTATCCGGTGTATGCAAATGGATGGACTTATGCCTTTGATATCAGCTATAGTCCAGCCAATAGCTTCCTTGTACTCTCTCAATACCAGGAGCAATTTCTCTTTTTGAGGAGAATCCAACTTGCTTGAAACAATAACCGGCAAGGTGTCTTTCTCTCCTAAGAACATGTACTTCAAATGACCGGGTAGAGGCTTCAATTCAAGCTTAGAATGATAGAGGGCAGCAACTTGGTTGTAGGCATAGGTAAGTCAATATAAGAAAGATTCATCAAAGTTTGCTTAGGAATTAAAGGTATAGCCTTAAGTGCTTGAACCATCTCAATAACATCAGCACTCGGCATGTATTCAAGCTCCTCAAGTGATGTTAAAATGACCGAATTGCTTAAGACCATGTCCAAGGAATCCTCCTTTGTCAAATTAAACATATCTTCAACCAAAGTATCAACAACTTCTATAGAGAAAACATCATGAACATCCTCTGGATATTGCATAGCCTTAAAGATATTAAAAGTTACCTTATGGCCAGCAAACTCCATTGTAAGAATTTCTTCATGAACGTCTATCTTTGCCCTTGCTGTCCTAAGGAATGGTCTCCCAAGAAGAATAAGAACCATCATGCTATCATTCTCTTCCATTCTTAAGATGTAAAAATCAGCGGGAAACACAAGTTCATTCACTTGAACTAAAACATCCTCCACAAATCCCTCAGGATAAACAATGGACCTATCGGCAAGTTGAATGGTAATTCTGGTCTCCATCAAAGGTCCAAGATTCATGGTGAGATAGACCGAATAAGGCATGAGATTAATTGAAGCTCCAAGATCATACATAGCTCTATCCACCTTGGTCTTTCCAATTGCAATTGGAATGGAAAATGACCCTCAGTCCTTGCACTTCACTAGTAACTTCCTTTGAAAAATAGCCGATACATTCTTATTCATCCTCACACATTCATACCCCTTTATTTTCCTTTTTTTATGCACAAATCCTTGAGGAATTTTGATACCAGGGGACTTGTTTGATAGCCTCCACTAAGGGTATGTTCACTTGAATTTTCTTGAAGATATCCCATATATCTTTCTCCAACTCCTTAGTGGGTTTCTTGGCTAATCTAGAAGGGAATGGTGCTAGAATATGAGGCTCTTGGGAGGTCTTTGTTGAAGCTTTAGGTGTCTTGCTTTGTGGGCCTTGAGGTGTGGTGGAAGGTGATGCCTCATGGTCATTATTACACCTTGTAGAACTTGGTATGTCACCATGATTACTCTTGGATGGTTGCTGCCAAATAGGTGAGGATGGCAACGAGCTAGATATTGGCTCATGAATACCGCCAATAGGGTCTTTAAAAGGCTCCGAATCACCGCTGATAGAGGCTAAATCTGGAAAGGGTCGTTGGGCGTCCACATAAGGAACGTTAAGCGGCCCAGTACTAGATTCTTTTACCTTGGCAATTGGTGGCCAAATTTCAGCTTCATCCTCTAAGTATTCTTCAACCAAATCTGGAATAGCAGCTTTACCTAATTGTTTACCACTTCTAAGATGAATAGCATGAGCAGTTTCCTTAGGATTCATCAAAGGTTGAGAGGGAAACCGGTTTGATTTTTTCGATTCTAGCTTGTTCGAAAAAGTAGCAATTTGAGACATTTTGCTATTCAATTCAGCCATTTGGACCTTCAATTGCTTCATGTCTACCTCCATATTGTGTTGTTTGTCAGCATGTTTCATAGCTTTCCCAAACAATTGAGAAATAAGATCATCATTGGAGGTATTTGAAGATGATGACTGCTCGTGCCGAGCTTTTGAAGGCTGATTGTATACATTAGAATTCGGTTGGAATGGTGCTTGTTGTCTGGGTTGGAATGGAGCTCTTGGTTGCTGGAATTGAGCACTAGAATTTCCATACTTGAGTGCTGGATTATCCCTCCATCCCGGATTGTAAGTGTTGGAAAAGGGGTCATACTTCCTTGGAGGATTATTGTACCTAATGGCCTTGCACTCCTTGGTTGTATCCTCTCCTAGAGCAGGGCTTGCATCAGTTGGATGGCTAGTCATGGCACAAATACCACATGCTTGAGAGGTACCGACATTTGTGGCTTAAGATCCAAAGATGTAGGAAGATAATCTTGAAAGTTGTTGATTTGTCATGGCCATATGTTGCTACAATGCTGAATGTTCTACCTCATGAAATCCTTGGGTCAATGCTTTCACTCCGCGGTTGTCAAATTGTTGGGAGTTGGTGGCCATAGTTTGGATGAGCCTTTTAGCTTCAGTTGGAGTCTTAGCAAGAAGTGCCCCTCCACTAGCTGCATCCAACCATTTACGATTGAAATCCACAAGTCCCTCATAAAAATGTTGCATCAATTGTTGATCATCTATCGTATGATGAGGGCAACTATCCACCAATCTTTTGAACCTCTCCCAATATTCATAGAGACTTTCACCTTCAGTTTGCTGAATGCTAGCAATATCTTTTCGAATATCACTTGTCTTTACAGCTTGGAAATAATGTTCCAAGAAAGCTCATTGCAGCTCTAACCAAGAAGTGATAGAATCGGATGCCAAAGAGTAAAGCCAATTGCTAGCCACATCCTCCAACGAGAAAGGAAAAGCCCGCAAGAGCACTTGTTCTTTGGTAACTCCAATAGGTTTAGTGGTTGAGCAAACAACTTTAAGCTTCCTCAAGTGAGAGTGAGGACATTCCCCTGCCAGTCCATGGAACTTAGGCAACAAATGAATTAATCTGGACTTGAGTTTAAATGAAGCCTCCAATTCCTGTAACCGAATACACAAGGGCCGGTGGTTCACCATTAGAGCTCCATATTCTTGCATAGTTAGCTCCCTAGCTGGAATTACATTTTGAGCCATGTCTTCTACACTTTGTTTTGCACTTGCTAAAGAAGATGAAGATTCAGCTAGTGTCACCTGCGGTTTTGAGCAAACAGAAATTTCAGATCAGCTAGTGACTTGCTCACTTGTTTACAATAATCTCTAATATCTTTGATGTCATTATTGGTAAAAATGTTACTCTCTGCAAGCATACATTATCAGCTCGATGACTAACTAAAATGTACAAAGAATATGAACATAAAATCCAGAACTAACCAAATAGCAACTATATCTCACTATATGCACAAAAACACAGCAGCAAGTTATATTAAACTACCTCTACTTACACAAATATAATAAGAGTAGTGTTTAACATTCTAAGCTAAGCCAAGCACACTAGAAATACTCAGAAAACAGAGCAAACAAAACATGAAAACAGAAATGAACTTAAATGTAAGACTAAGAGATAGAACAATCAAGTAGATGTGACCGTGCTCCCCGACAACGGCGCCATTTTGTTGACAGAATTTTGTCGTCAAATCTTCTACAAATAACCTCACTAATAGTTAGTCTTAATGGCTGTCACGCGGCAACCGCCGTGCTGCCTCGAAGTACATATTGGCCAGTTACGCACCTGAAGCACCGTAAGGCATAGAAATTGATACCATCACTGTGAAACAAAACTAAAATATAATTAGAATCATTTAAATAAATATTTAATTTATAAAGTGTACCAGTGGATTAATTTAAAAGAATACTTACACAGTAGAAACTACTAAGCCTAAGCCACCGACGCCTCCTAGTGAGCCTCCATGCTATTTGCTGACCTCGTACGCGGACTGCATCCACCGACATTGGATACAGGCGAGTGACAGAGGTTCTATGAATCTCCATCGTGGTTAGGGAAAATAAGGGAAATCCAAAATAAAATAATAATAAAATAAATATTTTTCTTTTCAAAACTCTTTTCTGGTTCTCTAACCGAGAACCCTCTTTCAAAACTCTTTAAATAAATAAATATATATATATATATCATAAATGGGCTGGCATCTCTTTTATACTGAAGGCTCGACCCGTCGGTCGTATGCCTCACTACACCGAGGGCTATTTTTTATCTTTCTAAATATTTTCACATTTTCTCTTTCTTTAGCCTGTTCCCTCGATGGTGCCTCGTTGTGGTGGAACACAGCAAACTGAAGCCTGGTGAGCTTCCCTACACGCCTCTCCTAACCAGGTCTCGTCTCACCATGCCTCCCAATAGGCGGTCCACGGCTAAGAATCTAGCATGCTTTCTCCAACTTGTCCACGCTCCCGCATATATTGGAGCCCGAGGAGCATCCCTCTCAATCACTCATCTCGCAAGGGTATCGTACCCTTAAAATCATAATGATAATATTTCAAATATATATATATATATACACGCATAAAACATTTACATTAAAACATATAATCACACACACATAAGTTCTTATATTTCTTTTTAAAACATCCCATTCACTGTGTGGGTATATCACCATGCAAATGTGTGTGTGTGGATTTCCCGTATCCCAAAACTTTTGAAAACATTTATGTTTTAAAACATTTTTAAAACCTTTGTTCCCAGTGGCTAAACAAAGAAATCTAGACCACTCACAGTATTGGGAGATTCGTATATTCCCAAGCGCTCCATGTAACTTTAACCTCCAGCGCATCACCGCATTCGATCCACCCGGAGCCCTAGTACACGGAAAACGTTAGCATTCATAATTAAACTATGAATGCACCTATGAGGCTCTAGCATGACCTAAGATGATGTTTGGATATGGGTTGGAAGGCTCAGAAGTGTTTTGGATCGATTTGGGGTCAATTAGGGTTTCGGGATGTGAAATGATCGTTTTGCCCCTAGAGGCAAGACTGGCGCCAGATCTGAAGTGAACTAGCGCCAGTTCTTTTCAACCACAAGGTCGTCTGCCGACAAGCAGAAACGGCGCCGGTTCTGCATAGATCCGGCGCCGGATCTGTTCTGGGTTTCCAACCAGAGAATTCTTCAATTTTTCTCTTAGCTTGAAAACCGATGCAATCGTCCACCAATTCAGCTACAATTTCATATGCATATACCTTAATGCATCCACAACACGTTTACCAAAAGAAAAGCGAGAATCATAAGCTCAAAGTTCCTAGATCTAAATTTTAAACTAAGAATTTAACTAAAAAGCTAAACTAACTTTGAGCTTGGATCTCTCCTAAACCAATGCATGGAAATGCGTACAAACTTCGAAAAATGTAGATCGAGGTGAGTAGAATAACATATTAGAAACTCACCTTATTTTGCCAACCGGTTTGTCCGGATCTGCCAATTGTCCAAAATGCGTCTGTTTGGCTCCAGAGAGAAAAAGAAAAGAAAATGAAAGAAAAAGAAAAAAAAAGAAATGAGGAAAAGCTTCGGCTTCCCTCTATTTATAGAGGAGCCCAACACCGGGTCTACTCGGGTCCTGGGTCAAACTTTTTTTCCCTTTTTCAACTTTCTTCCATTTCACCTGTTGGCTAAATCCTTTGATTTCTTGTGCCAACGGGGCCATAATAAATTTCTAGGGACTTAATTGGAGGTCTTTTTGGCATTTACTAATTTCCATGCGTGGTTAATTACTTTATCTTCCAACACCGTCTTATCCTAATTTGAACTTCTCTTCTTAATTAGACACATCCAGACCGACGCATTATCGACTTAATATGTCATCTTACACTATTCCGTTTATACGAAAAAGTCGTATTAGGTCGGGTGTGTCAAATGGCAGTAAGGATCGATCCCATAGGGAGCATTCTTCACTCTTTTTCTCCTTCAACCTCCACACTAAACAAACATTTAAAGACAACACAAGTACTAAACTAGTAATGCTAGTAAATTAGGGGTTTATGTGTGAATTGAGCAATTAAAATCCAAGAAAAACAGAGAATTAAAGTTGCAAACAGAATTCTAAGTACTCAAAGAACTAAGATAGCAAATAGCAAGAAATCAATATAATTAAGGCTTCAACCTAGCAATCAATTATCTCTTCCCCTTCAATTTATGGATCATTGATCAAAGACACCTCCAATTGAATTATAGTTGGTATAACTAGGCTAGCTCCGGCTTGTTCCTAGTCCTATCACTTCTTAAGCATAAAGTTAGGCTAGCTCAGGCTAGTTCCTAACTTCTTCTCCCATAAATCTTCCACTTCTCAGTGAATGTACAAGAATCACAAGAAAGCATGAAGATCTAAGTGATCTTAGCCAATCGAAACAACCTAGACTCAGCACCTTAGGTTTAATTCCGATCTCTTTCCTCCTCAAGCTCGAATGGAGCTTGATTTGTCACTGCCATGGCTAAATCCTATGATCACGACAGTGATTTAGCCAATTAACTAGTAATCTAAGCAAGCCCAAGCAATATGGCCACAATTACTTAAGAATAACCTAGAATTACTTGATCTTCTCTCAAGTAGATATCAATTTGCATAGAAAGAAGATGAATACAAATCAATTGAGGTCATTTGAGTTCAGATCTTACCAAGATTGAAGAAAAATTGACAATTGAAAGCTAGATTGAATGTAGAAGTTTAGTTACACATAGTTGGAAAAGAAACCTCCATGGAAGAAAGCTTCATCCTCTCTCTACAAGCTTGGAATTCAAAGGAAATGGAAACAAAATTCGTTTTCTCTTTTCTGGAAACTAACTACTGAATTCCCTCTCCCCAAAATGAACAAGGATGAGCTTATTTATAAGCTCAACTAATGAAATTACTTAAACGATCCTAATATAAAATTCTATCTTAAGGTTAATTAAGGGTACAATAGTCTTTTCCTGCCTTTGCCTAAGTCAAAAGCATGTGGGAAGTCTTCTCCTAGTTGCCCAAGTCGAAAATAGTTGAAGAATGGTGTGGCTCAACTGCTCCCTAAATTCTCGGAATTTCGGTTAGTTCTGCCAGACCGGGCCACTCAATGGCCCTGCGAAGCCACCTAACGACCCTTGTCGCAGAAATCAAAATCAAAGGCTTACTGTTTGGGGTCGTCCAGCGTCCATGTCAGGCCTTTAAGTTGCCTCTTTTCTTCACTTTTGACACTTAAATTGACCCTTTAAAAGTATATTCGCACAACCTCTTCTTGTCACCTATAAATGAAAAAACACTTCAATTAATCAATCTTATAGCTCCAAAGTGTGTCTAATTCCATCCAAATACTATGCAAATATTTATACAAATTAAGCTCTAACAGTTACCAACTATCAAAATTCCTTAAGCATTCCATAGTCATTGTTTAATTTCAGTTAATCAAATTGAACATTCACTTCTAAAAAGTTAAAAACTTATACGTGACGTAAACCAAAGCAATTTGAACAAACAAATTGC
Organism: Microcos paniculata; assembly: GCA_030664755.1. Lineage (NCBI taxonomy): Eukaryota > Viridiplantae > Streptophyta > Magnoliopsida > Malvales > Malvaceae > Microcos > Microcos paniculata. The sequence continues at coordinate 44,948,933 of CP131456.1, read as the reverse complement.
AGTAAGTTAACATGTATGTTATTTAGATCCCTCATCACGTGATTAGGGTTGTGACAATAAAAAAACTTCATTGTGTAAAGGAAAAATAAATAATGTCAACCTAGAAACAAATACACCCACAATAACTATTTAATCAACAAAATGATTCACAAAAAAAAACCAAACTTGAATAAAATTGAAGCAAGCATAAACCATCTCGTATTCAAACTCATATCTAGTATCAACAAAAGCAACTTTTTCAAAGCAATTAGTCTGTATAAAAATAAAAAAACCAATTACTGTACATTAACCTAGTTACTCATATAATTTACATCTTTCAAATACTTACACATACTTATCATTAGCTGATTACAACTTGCCCAGTTAGAAAGTTCAAGATCCAAAGAAACAAATATTGTTAAGGCGGAAGCAACTCAAGGGAAAATAACTATTTAATGAATAGAGTAATTCACAAATAGAAATTGAACCTGATTAGAATTGAAGGAAGCAGAAAGCAACTCGTGGAAGTAGATATTCATAGCTAAGCAAAAAGTAACAAATTTGGAACATGGAGCATAATAAGAGAGGCATCGAAACCAATAAGAAAAGACAAAAAAAAGAGTCCAATTTAGGGACAAAATAATTCAAAAATAAAAGGGGGAAAACCAAATACTTGCTATTGCCTCTCTTTTTCCCTTATTTCCTTCTTCCATTCCTTGCCCCTTCATCGTTCTTTCTACTCTATCGCTTTTGAAATTTCCTGTTCCATAAACCCTTAACCTTCCCAATTAGACTTGAAAATAAAACGCAAAACATTAGAAAGGGAGAAGGGGAAAAATTTCAAGGAGTGAAGGCTGAGACATGGATAGGAAACAAAGAGAGCTAAAACTTTGGAAAAAAAATGAAAATGGAATGGAAAGATGTAGAAGGGAAATATGCAAGAAAAAATGTGATTAAAAGAATGGAAAGTTGCAACCACAATACACTGAACCAATGAACCATGAGTAAAAGATGAATTGTTAGATTTTAAGGATGAGTAAGAAGAAACGGACAGCCAAAGAGAGATGTAAATTTTTTTTTATTAAATCAAATCATAAAATATAAACATAAACATTTTAAGGTGAGGGAAAAATAATAAAAGTCTAATTAAATATTAATGATAAGAGATAAAAAAAATGATGAGGTGGATGGGTTAGGAAGGTTTCTTTGGGAATAAATGTAATGGAAGGTATAAATGTATAGATGTATAGATATATAGATATAGATGTATAGATATATAGATATAGATGTATAAATAAATAGATGTATAGATATATAGATATTAAATAATTAAATAAATTAAATAAAATCTTATAATATTAATACTAATTGAGTCTCGACCCTACATTCACGCGCTAAAAGACTTCCTTCCCAACTGATCCTGTTGGAGATCTGGAGTTAACTCTTGTAGAGAGATTACGATTTACAACTTCGACAATAACGCAAAAACCAAAAAAAAAAAAAGCCAAAAAGGAAAAATCTGAGAACAAATATAAATAAATAATAACTTAACAAAAATCCTTCAAAATAGTTTTTCTAAATTGATTCCCCGATCTCTTTCTTCCTCAATGGCCGACGCTCCCTCCTCTCCCGCAACCCTAGACCCTACCAATTCACAACCAAAACCCGATTCGGATAATTCGAACCCTCAACCCGCCCAGCCCGATCCCCCTCCTTCCTCCACCACATCAACACCGCTTCAACCAAACCCTAACCCTAGCCTTAGCGCGCCACTGCTATCTCCTCAACCTCCTCCAGCGATGCCTTCCTACTCGACTCCTCCTCCGCCGGTATCCGGTGCGCCCGCCGCCGTCCCGCCGGCACCTCCCTCGTTCCGTCCGGTTCCTCAGTTTTCTCCGTTGCCGACCTTTCAAGCTCCTGGCGTGCAGCCGCCTGGCGTCAGTGCGGCTTCTGGTCCTGTTCCGCCTTTGTTGCAGTACCAGGTGCCGTCGGGTCAGGTTCCAAACCCTGCTCTTAGACCGTTTGCGCCGATTCCAAATGGATATGCTGCGGTGGCTGGAGCTGTTCCACAGGGCACCATGCCTCCCCCGGGTGGGTTATTCCTTCCCTTTTTTAAGTGCTTGATTTAATTTAAAGATAAAAAATCTATAATTTGTTTGTTTGTATTATTTAGTTTATTATTAATTTTTTCATGTGTATGCATTTGAGGTTATTATTTTTGTTGTAATTCTTCTATGTTGCAATTTTCGTGAATGTGATGATAATATGCTTAGTAAATGTAAGATATGAGGAATAAGTTTGGACTTGAATAAAGAGGAGTTCTGGGAGAGGTATAGAAAAAAAGGGGCATCGATGACGCGATGTTTTCTCCTACAGTGTCTTGATTGTATACGGTTGAGAGAAAGGTTGGAAGGGCTTCAATTCAATATTGCTTAGAGACACCCACTTCTACTACAACTCACTCCCTTTTTTGGTATGCCCACGTCTGCCTGGTTTTCCTTAATTGCATTTTTAGAGAAAGGTAGATTTGAAATTTTATATAGCCCCCAAGAGTTTGAATACAAATATGTGAAAAATATACATTAGAATTCCCACAACGTTATAACTGTTCCCATATGTTTTAAATCATGTTTTAAATCATGTCACGCTCTGTCATGTTCATTTTTAGTAGGCTATATACTTTCTGGTAGTTATAAGGATAATTTCCCTTTCATGGGTTTATGAATTGCCAGCAGCAGACCATGTTAGCAACTGAGTGCTCCTTGGCTTTGTATTCTAAGGTATCACAATCCTCCCAATTACATTTTTTTCTTTCTCGCTCTCTCCCTTCCGCTTCTCTTTCTTTCGCTTTGTGTTGTTTCTTTTCATGATGGTACTTGGGCTTCTAACAGTTGAGATAAGTTTAAATGGTGAAATATGAAAGTAGAATTTTGTGTTAAATAATTCAATTGCAAGCATGAGATGCTGGAAGTCTCATGTTATCCAATCCTCAAAATTGTGCAATTGGTGCATGGAATAAGGCTATTAACAAGTCGATGTCTAAGGTAAGTGCACTTTACATAGCCATGATTATGAATTCGATGCTATTCTCTTCATGTTTCCTTCAGGTTTTCTGTTCAACTGGTGATAGTTGCCATGGCTGTGGTGCCCATCTCTTTATAGTTTTAATGTGTGGTAAAATCATTTAATTATTTGTTTTTTATTTCTTTGGTAAGAATGCTTAGTAAAGTAAAAAAACACTAATCAATGTGTTATTTTGTTAACTTGCTCTGATATGGTTGCATAGATATTTGTTTTTTTGTTTATGCAGGACTTCTCCGTTATCCTTCTCCTTATTCAGCAATGGTTCGGCCTGCATTCCCTCCACGTCCACATGGAGCAATTGGTGTTATTCCTGCAGTATCACGTCCCCCTATTCCTGGTGTTCCTGGGGTTCCAGGTGTCCGCCCCATTATTCCTCCTGTCATTAGACCAGCTGTTGTTCCTAATGTTACTCCAGCAGAGAAACCACAAACTACAGTTTATGTTGGCAAGATAGCCCCAACTGTGGACAATGACTTCATGCTCTCTCTTCTTCGCGTGGGTTATTTAATTGTTTTGTTAAGTTTGTAACTTTTTATGTATTTTTTATTCATTTATTTTTTCGATAGCTTTGCTTATAACCTTGAAACTCTAGCCTTATCTATTGTTTTTTACCTTTTTGAAGCTTTGTGGACCTGTCAAGAGTTGGAAACGTGCTCTAGATCCCACTAATGGCACTCCTAAAGGGTTTGGGTTCTATGAATTTGAGTCTGCTGACGGGGTTCTTCGTGCTATACGCCTGCTTAGCAAATTTAATATTGATGGGCAAGAATTAGTGGTATGTTCTTTTTCTTTTTCTTTTTGATCCCCCATAATTTCTTACTGTGTTTTTACCTTTTTCGCAAAATTTAATAAGTTTGACCTTTTTCTTTTTCTTTTTGATCTCCCATGATTTCTTATGGTGTTTTTACCTTTTTCTCAAAATTTAATAAGTTTGGCCTTGGAATTCATTTTCTAAAGTTTGATGCTGCTTTTAAATTTTAAGCTTTACAATTGAAAAATCATGAATATATTCTCCAAAATTATAGTAGCTCTTAATTTACATAACAAAACTGTTCAGTTTATTTGTGAAATCTAGAAATTGGTATTGATGGAACTATTTTATTGCTGAACCTTAGACTAAATGCATTTTATAAATCTAAATTATGTAAAAAAATAATAAAAAATTTTGTGGTATGACGTATGTAGAGTAAACATTGTAGAAAGCAATTCTGAATAACATTAGAGGTGTGACATAATTTCGAATTTATGTGCTTATACATGCTCTGTTTCAATGTAGATAATTCAGTATGATCTATACTCAACCAGTATATTAGTTCACCGCTTTTTTTAAATTCTCCCAAATATTTTTTTGCTTTAATATTGTTTCAAGTGCGCACCTATGGATTTGGAGATAAGAGTGGGCTAATCATTGGGATTGATATTTTATGTTAATAGTTGACAAGACATGAAAAGTTTTTTACCTTTTTATTCTTGAAATAGGTTGGTGGGGGTGGGTTGATTGTTCTATGGGCATATTGTAGGAGAACAAAAAAGTCAAGTGGAAGTCTATAGATAAATAATTTCAGCAGCAGTGAATCTGTCTGGTATCTATTATCTTGACGAAGGGGAAAGCAAGATGTTGTTCAGTATCTGTTTGCTAATGCTTCTATTTGAATATTACTTTCTTTTTTGGTTTGTCTTCCTTGTCTTGTTTTGTTGATTTGATTGTGCATTTATTGCATGGTTAACAGTTAAACGTTAATCAAGCAACAAAGGACTATCTAGAGCGGTATGTCGAAAAGAAAACTGAAAATACAAAGAAACTCAGCGAAGCTCAGGCTGCAGGGGCTGAGAAAGTAGGTCAAAATGCAGTGGGTGATGAGAAGAATGAATCTTCAACACCTTCTGTGGAGGATTCCAAGGACGGCAACACTGGTAACAAAGAAATTATTGACATTGCCAACTCTGGCATTGTGACTGATGAAGACCGTGAGGCTGATCGAGATGCTTTGGAGAAGCTTGCCGGCATGATCGAAGAGAGGTTAAAGACCAATCCTCTTCCTCCACCACCTCCGCAAACTGCTGCTGATGGTTCTGGAAAGTCAAGTTCAGATCTGCCCGCTGAATCAAGGGATGGGGACTCTGATGTTGATGCAATGAGAAATGGTGAGTTTTTGCAGCTGCATGTACCTGGTCTTATTGCTCTCTATATATTAATATCATGTTGCATTATCAAAATCTATTTATAAGTCCTTGATTTATTCAAGAAGAATCAAACTGGATGAAGAAGTATCAATACTTATTAATTGTTGTAGATAGCGGATTTTGATATGGAGTCCATAATTTTGCAGATGGAGCTGAGGATAAAAATGATGATGAGACTACCAGCGAGAGGAAAGCAACAACTGAGAATGATCGGCCTGGAACAAGCTCACCTGATCGTAGGTATGGTAGGAGAAGCAGAGATAGAGAGCAGGATTTTAAGAGGGAAAAGGAACGGGAAATCGAAAGATTAGAAAGAGAAACAGAGCGAGAAAGGATAAGAAAAGAGAGGGAGCAAAGAAGGAAGATTGAGGAGGCAGAACGTGAGTATGAAAAGTTTCTTAGAGATTGGGAGCAAAGAGAAAAAGATAAGGAGAAACAGAGGCAGAATGAGAAGGAGAGGGAGAAAGAGAGGGAGCGAAAACGGAAGAAGGAGATTCGCTATGATGAAGAAGAAGAAGATGATGAGGATTCAAGGAAAAAACGGCGTAGGATTTCCTTAGAGGAAAAGAGAAGGAAGAGGTTGCGGGAGAAGGAGGATGACTTGGCTGATAGACTCAGAGAAGAGAAGGAAATTGCTGAGGCCAAGAAGAGAGCGGAAGAGGAGCAACTGCATCGGCAGCAGCAGCGAGAGGCAATAAGGCTTTTGTCCGGTCGCATTGCGAATGGAGGTGATAAGACCTTGTTGGCTGAAGAGGATTGCACTGAAAGCAAAGGTAAGGCGATTGAACAGCATTATGAGCGTGAATCAAGTCATGGAAACCAGATATCAGGTAATTAATCATCTTCTCCATGTTTTGTTACTTAATTCAATTTATTTGTCCTATCTCTTTGTATTTGGTTATGTATATATATATATATATATTTAAATGCACTTGGTTTGTATATGATAGGTGAGAGGAATATTCAAAATGGTTCTGTTGATGAACCAAACATGGCCTTTGTTGCTGCATCAGATACACGGCAGAGTGGCAGTGCTCCTGCAAGAAAGTTGGGTTTTGGTCTTGTTGGATCCGGAAAGCGAACAACTGTGCCATCTGTTTTCCACGAGGAGGAAGATGATGATGCACAGAAAGATAAGAAAATGAGGCCCCTGGTTCCAATTGATTATTCAACCGAGGAACTGCAGGCCGTACAACCTGATGCGCCACCACCAAATTTGGTTGCAGCTGCGGAATTCGCAAAGCGAATATCAAACGTTAATCCGAAAGATGAAAGGTCTGATGTAGAAAGAGAGAGAAGCAGGCGCTCTTATGATAAATCTAGCAGGGATAAAGACCGTAATGATGAGGGTAATAATCGCACCAGGGATGACAGCAAAGAGAAGATCACTGATCGGGATAGGGACAGGGAACACAGTCTGGATAAGGTGAAAAGTACAGATAATCAGAAGCTTTTAGATGCCAAACAATTGATTGATATGATTCCAAAGACCAAGGAGGAACTATTTTCATATGAGATAAACTGGAATGTCTATGACCAGGTATGCATCCTTACTCAAGTCCTTACTGGAGTTGTCAACTTAATTTTGAGAAAAACTTCTCGGAAAAAAATTTGGACTTCTGGTCACTGTTAACTGATTAACAAAGGGGATAATTCCAATGCAATTATAGCTGTGTATCAACGATTCAACGTTGAAGGCATTAGGCTTTGATATCCAGTCCTTGTCATTTGTGGAACTAACATGAATGTGATAATTTTTAAATCTCGAATTTGTTGGATCCCCCGTTAGTTGTGAATTCGAACTATCTTCTTATGCCTATTCATACCCTTTTGAGTACATGGGTATAATGAATCTTTAGTAAGTCCTACATGGTGTATGCATTTCATGCTCACAGTTGTTTTACAAAAGTCAGCTCTAAATCCACTCTCTCAAATTCATGTTCCCAAAGGACCTGCATTAACGATATTAGAAATCCATGATGCAGAATTATCTTGTCTTTTCATTTTAGGAATTCTTCTAAAGCAGTAGGAAAATCAGGATGGTTGAACCTGTTTTTTTCTAGATCATTTGAATAAAACTTGAATTTGATCAAAAGAGTGGACTTGACTCTATGACTGCATGCTCTAATGATTGTGATTGTTTAATATCTCTGGTTGTGATGAAATTAATACACTCCTTGGCTTTTATTCTAAGATGCTACCTTTTATTGTGGTATACTTTTACAGCATGCATTGCATGAGAGAATGAGACCTTGGATTTCAAAGAAAATTACAGAGTTTTTGGGAGAGGAAGAGAGAACACTGGTAGATTACATTGTATCCAGTACTCAGGAACATGTGAAGGCTTCCCAGATGCTGGAGCTGCTGCAGTCTATTTTAGACGAAGAAGCAGAGATGTTTGTGCTTAAGATGTGGAGGATGCTCATATTTGAAATTAAAAAAGTAGAGACTGGTTTGGCTTTGAGGTCGAGAGCCTGATTGAACATTTTTTACAATAATAGGTCGTAATCCCCATTGGGGGAATCATGTAGATTAAATTAGGCGATAGCCTTGTTGAGTTTGTATTACTTGAAAGTAGGAGCCCTTATATCAACCCAATTTTTTCCTTTTTCTTCTTTTGCCGATTTCACCGTTTTTTGCCCCCTTTTTTATGTAGAAGAGCAATATTTTGACATTCCACCGTTTTGATTTTGGCTACCATGTGGAATGGACACATGGTTCCTGGTTGGCACGCGAGGTGTACCAGTTGTCTCATAATAAGAGATTTAATTGTAAAGACCTTTTATTATTTTTTTTAAAATTAAATATTTTAAAAAATAATGGCCTGATGACCTGTTAAGTTCATATCATTCAATAACTTATGGGGGCATTGTGATGTAATGTTATGTCATTTAAAATATCACTTGATATTAAATATCACTTGATATGATATGGTAATACAAGGTCATCTAAAGTGGCACATGGGATTAGAAGTGTCAAAAGCTTATCTGATTCGATCAATCCGTTCGAGTCCGAAGTTAATTTAATCTGATTTGATCAAAAAAATGTAAATGATCCGAACTGGATCGATTTGAAAGTCGATTAACCTGAAACTCAATTGATTCGAAATATATTTAACTCAAGAGGATAATCCGAAATAATCCAAAAACTTATTTAATTAATATTTTACCGTCTCATTCTTAAATATTATCAAATTTATTTAATAAACTTGTTAAAAAAATAAAATAAATATCTTGTTAAATTTAAATTTTTATTAAATTGAAATAAAAAATATATTTCATATTCTTAAATTTTAATATTTATCCTATAATTTATAAACTATAAGTTATACTTCAATATATCCTCCATTATATTATACTTTTAATAAAAGATAGAATAATAGATAGTATATATTTGAAAAAATTTCCTAAATCCTTATCAGATGTAACGTGTGACATGTCACATGCATCATAAATTATAAGTAAATATAATCCCATTATATTTATAGATTTAATACTTTGATTTATATATGTATTAATGTGTTATATAAATCTATCATATATATATATATGTATAAGTGTGAGTTGGGTAAGAGATTTATTCCTATTAAATATTCTTTTTTCTTCAATATATTTAAAAATATCATTAGATTTGGGTTCTACCTTTTATATTGAGCTTTTAAAAGATTTGGGCTCTACCTTTGGTATTGGACTTTAAAAATAAATAATTAAACATTAAGATATTCAAGAAATTTTACTCATTGACATTCAAAAATACTGTAGGTTAAATTAGAACAATTAAAAAGTATAAAATATCATAAGTCATTATAATTTGATTTAAATATCATTTTTATACACATTGTTTTACAATATTAAAAACAAAGTAACTTGATTTAAATATTACTCTTATATAAATTATTATAATCAAATGTATTCAAAAAAATAAATATAATCATAAATAAATTAGAGGAGATTCTTAAAAAATATATTATACTAGTAATTATTAATAACCCGTTGTATTACGTGCCATGCACATAACACAGAGACTAGTATATCATAAGCCATTGTAATTTAATTTAAATATCATTCTTATATAAATTATTATAATCAAATGTATTCGAAAAAATAAATATAATAATAAATAAATTAGAGGAGATTCTTAAAAAATATATTATACTAGTAATTATTAATAACTCGTTGTATTACGTGCCATACACGTAACACAGAGACTAGTATATATAAAAGTACGAATATTTTTAAAACTTTTGAATGGCCTAAAATATTCTTTTTCTTTTTGTATATTTCAAAAATACCATTAGTATTATTGAATCAAATTAAAACTCTTCATTTATCTTTTACTAAATATTTCATATATATATATATATATATTAAATGATGATAATAGTTAACAATTTTATTTTCATCATAATTTACTTATTACTAGATTATATTGAAGAAAATTGTTTAATTATCATCCAATTTCATGTAATTCAATTTAAATCTTACTTTATAACTTAATTATCATCCACTTTAATATAATTTATTTTTTTAATTTTTTTATTATTTATAACGCATTGTATCACGTGCAGCACACGTGATAGGGTGACTAATATATATAAAAGTATGAATATTGTAAAACTTTTGAATCGTCTAAAATATCATTTTCTTTCTCTATATTTCAAAAATGTCATTGTTATTATTGCGTTAAAGTAAAAATCTTTATTTATCTTTTATTAAATATTTATTTATATATTTATTGAATGATGATTGTAATTAACTAATTTCACTTTCATTATAATTAACCAATTATTATATTATCTTGAAGAAAATAATTTAATTATCATCCAATTTCATATATGTAATTTAATTTTAAATTTACTCTATATTAATTTAATTTGTTTTTCTAATTTTTTTATTTTTTTATTTTATTATTATTATTATTATTAATCGTTTATATGACACAGGTTTTATTATTATCTGTTATTGAAGAGTTAACTTATAAATTTTATTTTTTAAAAATAAATAATTAGAAATTCAAATCAAAATGATCCATGAATTAACTTAAAAACCCGAATCGAACTCATGACTCATGTTAAAATGATTCGATGAACAAATCTAAAAAACTTGAAGTCGAATGACCCATGGGTCAAACCGAAAAAATCCGAGTCCAAATGACCCGAAACCCGAATGACCCGGGCGCCAAACCCGAAAAACCTGAACCCAAATGACCCGAAACCCAAATGATCCATAACCCGATTGGCCTGAAACCCGTGTGACTTGAACCCGAATGACCCGAAATTTTCTTTGGGTCAGATTAACCGGATCCGATTGACCCGAACCCGTAACCCGCCCAACCCGCCTATTTGACACCTCTACATGGGATGATCACGTTATTATGTTACATTAGCAAATCACTTTTTTTAAGGGTTTAGTGATTATAATATTGAATTTCGTAAAGATAAGTGACAAAATGGTAAGTTTTTATAATTAAGTGATCAAAATAAAAAATCTATAAAAGATAAGTAATTATTTCTGTAATTTACATTTTTTTTTATTAAAAACCAACTTAAATATAATTGTGAATGAATAATTGTGGATGGCATGGTAACACAACAATTTAAAAACATTATATATTTTATTTTAATTTTAACATAGTAATTTACTTTTTTAGAAAAATCTTTAAAAAACCTAGGGTAATCTATATTGTTTTCCTTTTATGAAGGTTTTCTTTTCTTTCTTTTTTTTTAATTTGGCTCATGATAAAATAGTTCATATTAACATGTCACTTCATCATAAATAAAAATAACCCCGATCAAATTTAATTAAAATTCCTTTTCTGTTACTTTAGCAGATTTTCTAATTGCATTGGAAAAGTTAAGATTTGTTATAGAATAATGGACTTTCATACCTCATGTCCATTTACCTTGTCGTAAAGACAAGTTTATATTGAAGAGAATTAATGGAGAGAGAAAATTAAGCAGAAAATATCTAGGGTTTTAGGAATTATCATTTTACTTGGCCCAAAAGTAAACTTGATTTGCAAGTTATGTTAAATCTATGTTATTTATGAAAGGGTTCTTTAATATAAATAGGGAGCCCCTCCATCCTTTGTAACACATCTCACACAACTCACTAGTAGTTGTATTCTCCCTCTTTCTATAGTAATAATATTCTCTTTATTCTTTTGTTCTCCTACTTGCTCTTTATTGTTCTTTAATATTCAATATTTCATAATATGTTATCAGTACGAGAAAACTCTTTCAAGATTTAAGGGTTGATCTCAAGGTTTGATTTTTCTTTATTCAATTTTTTTTCATAATTACTTATTCATCTTGATTTTTCTTTATTCAATTTTTTTTCATAATTATGTTATTCATCTATTTAATTTAACCCTATTAATTTCAATCCCAAAGGTTACGATATTTATTTTGATTTTTTAGATTGAATGAAACCAAAATTTATCATACAAAATATTGAGAATATTTTCCTCTACATCACAACTCGACGTTATGCAAAAAAATTTTGGATTAATTTTCATCCATATCACAACCCAAAGTTGTGCAAAATTCTTTACTTACACCTGAAGTGTTAAAATTCCTCCATATCACAACTTGAAGTTGTGCAAAATCCTTTGTTTATACCCGAAGTGTGCAAAATTTCTTCTAGTACAAAATTTCTTCTTAAAGTGGTCTATATTAAAGAAGAAACGAGGAGGAAAGACTAGACACCCGAAGTTGTCTAGGTTTTCATCAAAGATTAGGCAAGTTGTCTAGATATTAATCAAAGAAAAATAGACACTCGAAACTGTCTTGGTTTTAATCAAATACTAGACACCCAAAATTGTCTAGGCAAAACTCTAATCAAAAGAGAAGAAAACTCTAAGGTTTGATTTTATGATGGAAGGTTAGATCTCTCCTACTTATCTTCATTATTCAAGTTATTTCATTTTGATTTCTTATTCCTATCATACGAACTATATTATTCTTTTCTTTTTATGATAAATAATCATTCGAGATGTTTCTCGAGAAAATTTGGCACCTGAATTTGTCAAATTGATTCTGGTGATTTTTGAAATATTGATTGACACCTAAAGTTGTCATACTGATTCAATTGATATTAGTGCTCTTGTTGCGTAAAACTATCGACACCTGAAGTTGTCGTGATTTTGTTGTTAATTACATGTTTAGGAAAATTCTGTCTTAGGAGTATGGAACTTAAGTAGGACCGTTTGTGACCTCTCCATTCTTTTCTGGGAATTTACCTGGTGTAATTTTTATAATTATTCATATTAGTTTTGAGGCAATTTACCCGTGAATGAATTTTATGTTCCTTTGACACCAAACGTTGTCAATAAGGTGGATAAATTTCTTTTTTGTTTGACACTTAAAGTTGTCAATATAAGTTCCTATCAAGTGTTTAACAATATAAGTAAAAAGCATTCGATGCCAGAGGTCATCAATAAAATGCAAATGGACAAAGAGAAAAAGCAAATAATTTGCTTACTTGATAGTGCTACTGTATTGTATAATAAAGATTTTTTCTTAACTATGACATCGTCCAAGGGAAATGCCATACCATATCTGGTCTTGTTAAAATTATAGATGGCTATGGAAATGCCACAATTGTTTTACCTAATGGTACTATCTTTTCTATAGAAAATGCATTACTAAGTGATAGATCAAAGAGGAATCTACTTAGCTACAAAGATATACGCCTTAATGGGTACCATCTTGAGAAAATGAATGAGCAAAATAAAGATTTTCCCCACATTACTTCTTATCCATGAGAAGCTAGAAGCTTCTAACATGATAATTGTACTGTTTCCCCGTTTGAGCTATAGAATCATATACTATTATGCCCTATAACTTAGTGAACCCTGATGTGTTTGGACTTTGGCATGATCACCTTGGTCATCCAGGAGCTACGATGATGCATCATTAAGAATACTAAAGGACATCCTTTAAAAAACTCGAAGGTCTTATTATCCAAAGATTATATTTGTGACTCTTATTCACAAGGAAAGCTCATTACTAAACCTTCAATTACAAAGATTGATCATTAATCACCATCACTCTTGCAAAGTATTCAAAGTGATATCTGTGGGCTAATACTGCCCGCAAGTGGACTATTTGATATTTTATGGTGTTAGTGGACGCATTTAGCAGATGGTCCCATGTTTGTCTATTATCTACACGCAACGTTGTATTTGCATGTTTACTTGTGTAAATTATAAAGCTTTAGGCACATTTCCCTAATTATCAAATCAAGAGCATAAGTGTCACGCCCCGACCCACCCGAGTTAGCCATGTGGCAACCGTCGCGTTGCCTCGAAGTACGTACCGGTCGGTCACGCACCAGAAGCACCGCAAGGCATGAAATGGATACCATCGCTACAAAACAACTAAAATTTTAATTAAAAATCATTTAATAAAATAATTAACTTTAAGAGTAATGCCAGTGGACTAATTTAAAGAATACCTACACAGCGGAAACTACTAAGCCTAAGCCACCGACACCTCCTAATGAGCCTCTGGTCTAGCTACTGACCTCGTACGTGGATCTGCATCCATCCACATTGGATACAGGTGAGTGACAGAGGTTCTATGAATCTCCATCGGGGTTAGGACAAATAAGGGAAATCCAAAATAAAATAATAATAAAATAAATATTTTTCTTTTCAAAACTCTTTTCTGGTTCTCCAATTAAGAACCCTCTTTCAAAACTCTTTAAATAAATAAATATATATCACGAATGGGGCTGGCATCTCTTTTGTACTGAAGGCTCGACTCGTCGGTCGTATACCTCACTGCACCGAGGGCTATCTCTTTTCTTTCTAAAACAGTTTCACATTTTCTCTTTCTCTAACCCGTTCCCTCGGTGGTGCCCGTCGCTGTGGTGGAACACAGCTATCTCGAGACCTGGCGAGCTTCCCTACGCGCCTCTCCAAGAGTCTCAACTCACTGTGCCCCTTAATAGGCGGTCCACGGCTGAGTCTCATGCATGCTTCTCCAACTCGGTCCACGCTCTCGCATATATATTGGAGCCCCGAGAAGCTTACTCAATCATTTATCTTCCAGGGGTATCGTACCCTCAATAATCATAATAATAATAATATTTCATATATATATGTACAAAACATATACATTTAAAACATATGAACACACACACATAAGTCTTTATATTTTTCTTTAAAAACATCCCACTCTCTAAGTGGGTATATCAACACGCAATGTGTGTGTGTGTGGATTTCACGTATCCCAAAGCTTTTGAAAACATTTATGTTTTTAAAACTATTTTTAAAACCTTTGTGCCCAGTGGCTAAATAAAGAAGTCTAGGCCACTCACAGTATTGAGAGATTCGTATACTCTCAAGTGCTCCATGTAACTTTAACCTCCGGTGCATCGCCGCATTCGATTCACCCGGAGCCCTAGTACACGGAAATATACGTTAGCATCATTCATAATTAAATTTATGAATGCACCTACGAGGCTCTAGCATGACCTACGAGCGTATTTGGAAGTGTTTCGGGGTTTTGAAAAGTGTCTGGGAGGTTTCGGGGCTAAAATTGGACTCTTGACGAAAAATTATCAAAATACCCACCAAGGGCCCACACTCGGACTAGGCTGGGCCCCACGAGGGTTGGGCCAAGTTCTACGCGAAATTGGACCCAAAAAGCCTTCCCGCGAGATATTTATATATTATAATGATATAATATATAAATATCTAAAATATGTTAATATAATATAAAAATATCTAAACAGGGACTCGGTCGGCCTGTTCCTCGGCCGGTCCCTCCCCTGGTTTTCGCACTCGTTTCTCCTCCTTTCGACGTACAAACTTAGATAGGCGATCCTCATGGCATCCATGAAGGATTCGCAGAGGCAGAAACGAGAAACACCGGTCCAATTTCCGTAAAACCAAGATTTGGCTTAAATTGACGAATCTCAGATTTACTCTCACTCGGTGCACGAAAATACGTAAAAACGAACTACGACATAGATTAAGGTGAGTATGATAACATACTAAAAACTCACCTTGTTTCACTGGCCCAATATCCGTAGATCTGAGTTTTCAATTTAAATTGGCCAAAAACTTTAAACTCAGATCTACGCTAAACCGATGCATAAAAATGCGTGCAAACTTGATATAATGTAGATCAAGGTGAGTAGAATAACATATTAAAAACTCACCTTGTTTTGCAGGCCGGTTTGTCCGGATTTGCCAATTGTCCAAAATGCCTCTGTTTGGCTCCAGAGAGAAAAAGAGAAAAAGAAAGAAAAAAGAAAAAAGAGAAATGAAGAAAAAAGCTTCGGCTTCCTTTATTTATAGAGGAGCCCGACATCGGGTCTACTCGAGCCCCTAGTCAAACTTTTTTCCCTTTTTCTAATTTCTTTCATTTTCACCCGTTGGCTAAATCCTTTGATTTCTTGTGCCAACGGGGCCCATAATTAATTGTTAGAGACTTAATTGGAGGTCTTTTTGGCATTTACTAATTTTCATGCACGTTTAATTACTTTATCTTCCAACTCCATTTTATCTTGAGCTTAACTTCTCTTCTTAATTAGACACATCCGGACCGACGTATTGTTGACTTAATATGCCGTCTTACACTATTCGTTTGTATGAAAAAGTCGTATTAGATCCGGGTGTGTCAATAAGAATGGACAATACTGGTGGATTTCCATAAAAAAAAACTTTAATGCATATTGCATAACATTAAGAATTGAGGTTGGGCACCTAGTTCCACATGTTCATACTCAAAATGGATTGGCAGAATCCATGATTAAAAGGATTCAAATAATTATCAAAACTTTGTTGATGAGAACAAAACTTCTTTCTTTGGCATGGGGCTGTGCAGTTTTGTACGCTGCAACAGTTATTAGATTATGCCCCACTGGTTCTCATTCATATTCCTCATTTCAATTAGTATTGAGTGAGGAACATGATATTTGACATTTTTGTACATATGGATGTGTTGTGCAAGTACCTATATCACCACCTCAAATAAATAAAATGGGTCCCCAATGTTTGGGCATCTACATTGGTTTTTATTCACCATCCATTATTAGGTTACTTGAACCATTGATGATAGTTTATAGGCATCAAAAGCTTTCATAAATGGAACGTAGAAAAAGGATGGGAATTAGCAAAGTTTGTCTCATTTAAACCCAAGAACACCTTAATGTGAAAATGAGATGCAAAACTTGATCCATTTACAAACTATTGCTAATAGATTGGCTAACGCACTTAATAGATTGTTAAAGTCATATTTCGGCCACGAATGTTCCAGCTAGGATAGATGTTCCTGTAGAACATCTTGAAATGGATCTATATCTCTTGCGCCTGAAGCTTGGTAGACCGAAGGGATCAAAAGACATAGTCCTCGAAAAGGAAGGGGAGGAATTCTGAATCTGCTCCAGATGAGCATGTTGATCTTTCTCAATGAAAACAAGTTGCCCATGAAATGACATAACATAATATTCAAAGAGAGCACATTACCCCTGAAACAGCACAAAATCATGAACAAAATCATAAGCACATTGTCCTTGAAGTGACATAAACCCATGAAAAGATCACCAACCCCAGGAATACTAAAATTTTCATAAATTATTGTAATAAAATTTGATATGAGAATAAGGTTATCATCAATGATGCTTTTGTTCTCACAATTGCTCATGAAATTATGAATGATGATCATGAACCTCGGTCTATATGGTTCACTAGACTCTGACATTTATTGTCACGCCCCGACCCGTCTGGGTCAGCCATGTGGCAACCGCCGCGTTGCCTCGAAGTATGTGTCGACCGGTCACGCACCAGAAACACCGCAAGGCATTGAAATGGATACCATCGCTGCAAAACAATTAAAACTTTTGTAGACACTAATTTTTTACTGAGTTCCCTAGTCTTTTTATTTATTTATTGATAATTTGGTTGTGGTCTTAACTTAGCCATTGGAAAGAATTAATGTTCCAATTTAAGCTTAATGCAATTAAAGATTAATTTGCTTATCTAGGAATTTTAATTTCTAAGTTGAGATGAACTCAAATCGATCAAGAAATGAAAAAGATGAACTCAATAAATTTAACTTTAGTTGAATTCGTTTACATCCTTATTAAAAAAAATACAAAAAAAATTACAAAACACAAAAATACAAAAAAAAACTTAAAATTGAAAATTACAAAAAAGAGGAATTTGCAAAATTGAGGATTTATTTATTCCATCAAAATTGGCTTCGAATGATTTGGGGATAATGATATTGGTATCTCCCAACGTCTCACTCCTTGTAGAAATATTCCTTTGACCCATAGCCCATTACACCCGACCCAAATTGAAGGAAAGTGTGATTAGCAATTTGATAAAGAAAGCAGCAAGGTTAGCGTCCAAACTCACCAAAATTGGCAATCAAATTGGCCAAGACTTGGTCCCAACTTCTATTATTGCCAGCTGGTTTATCTCTGCTCACTCAGCTTCGAGATTCCCTCAATGTAGTCGGCGGTATGTCCCTAAAAGAATGTGGAAAACTTGCACAAGCCCCATTGAGTCCCCAAATCTTTTGTTGCTTTCCGTTCTCAGCCTTGCAAAAACAAAAAGTACCATTAACAACTTTCACGATCGAAAAAAAATACAAAGGAAAAAAACGTAAAAAGGGGGGCCAAGCAAAGAAAAAAATTGTAAAGAGGGGGGGCCAAGCAAAGAAAAAATTTAAAAAGGGGACCAAGCAAAGAAAAAAATGTAAAGAGGGGGGCCAAGCAAAGAAAAAAACGTAGAGAAAGAGGCCAACCAAAGGAAAAAAATGTAAAGAGGGGGGCCAGGCAAAGAAAAAACATAGAGAAAGAGGCCAACCAAAGGAAAAAAAAGTAGAGAAGGGGGCCAAGCAAAGAAAAAAAACGTAGAGAGGGAAGCCAAGCACATGCCCACTCATCAGCCAGCTTAATAGCTGCCACCCATTCTCTCACTAGAAGATACCCCCTGAGAAAACTCGAAAATTGGGAGCAGCCAATGAGAAAGCAGAGTCAGCATGCCAACAACCGATGACAGCTAAGAAAGTAAGGCTAAACCCAAAAGGACCCACCCTTTCCAAATGGCCTCAGCAGGTGCCGAAAGTGGAGCAGCTTTTATTGTTGCTGCTAATTGAATTATTTGCAAAGGACCCCAGCGTCCTTGTTGAGTTGGCTTTAATTTCCACCGCTTTTATTGTTGCTGCTAATTGAATTATTTGCAAAGGACCCCAGCATCCTTGTCGAGGCTTTGTCTTCTTGCAATTTCCACCGCTTTTATTGTTGTTGCTAATTGAATTATTTGCAAAGGACCCCAGCATCCTTGTCGAGGCTTTGTCTTCTTGCAATTTCCACCACTTGCTAATTGAATTATTTGCAAAGGACCCCAGCGTCCTTGTCGAGGCTTTGTCTTCTTGCAATTTCCACTACTTGCTAATTGAATTATTTGCAAAGGACCCCAGCGTCCTTGTCGAGTTGGCTTTGTCTTCTTGCAATCTTCACCTTTAATTTAACGCAGCCTTCAGCAAATTTTTTTAGCTAATGATTGTTTTCAATTGCTAAAAAATTCAATGGAGAGAGTTTCTAAAGTGATGATTACTTCCACTAAGGAGCTGTTTAGAAGATAAGTTTTGAAACACGAGAATCTCGAAAATTATTTCAATTCGGAAGAGTGTGGAAGCTTGAGCAGATTGGTGACAACATACTTTGATGGCACTTTCAAGACCATAAAACAAATAGTGCACCTGCTGCTCCGGGACAGCCATTACTATTTCTGAAGAAATAGGCTATTGATGACGCCTCATCACTTCAGCTTGTTGATCCATTTAGCAAAGGTGGGCATGTGGTTAGTTGTGCTCCCGAGGACGACAACGTATTCCAAAGAGAGTCACTATTCTAAAAGGCCGTAAAGCTTCTCGTCAGGTTCCTCCATTTTCATGGGACCAGAACATGACCATTGCCATTATACCCCACCTTCAAGGAGCCCTTCCCCCACACGCCACTTTCTCTCGTCACCTTTTAATATTCTTCTCCAAAGGGACCCATTAACATATTTGAAATATATATCTACCCCATGTACTGAAAGGAGTGCTGCATGTTTGACAAGATTGAAAGCAATTGGAAAGACCAACAACCACTGCTGGCATGAAACAACACGTGACTCCCTTGCTAGTTGCACCCCTCTCTCACTAAGATACCCTTGCAGAGACAACAAAATAAAAGCCAGCCAACAATGAGAAGCCAACGAAACAAAGCATCAGCCAATAGTAAATAGAGAAAAAGGTTCCACTCCCAATGCAGAAGTCAATAAGACATGCCACCCCACCTGCAAATTGCTCTTGAAGAAACGTGGAAGCTAGTGCTGAATTATTCGAGAAGACCAAAGCTGCTATGTACCCAAAATTAATTATGATTGTTGATGGGATGGCATGTGGGCAAGTATGTCTATACAACTGGTACCCCTGCAAAGACAGCAAATTCAAGATCAATCAAACAACAGCCAATGGGAGCAAAGAAAGAAGGGGTAAAACAGAGATGACAAGACCAAAAATTAATGGCCATCAGATGAAAATGAAAGGAGGAATGAGGGCCGTTAGATGAAGATAAAGAGAAAGGGACTATAAGAAGCCAACTTCAATAGCAAAAGGGGGCGGCTCTTCATTTTTCACAAAAAGCAAGGTTTTCAAAACAGCAAAAAAAAAAAAAAACAGAGCTTTATTTTCTTTTGTTTTCAAAAAAGGGGAGGAGCATGTTTTTCCAAAAAACAGAGGTCGGCGATTTTTCTTTTCTGGTTTTCGTTTCTGGAAACAGAGGAGTAAGATTTTGGAGTTCAAAAAAGGGAACTTTTTGGTTTTTTTTTAAAGAACGTGGAGGCATTTCTTCTCTGTCTCTCTTCTCTTCTTCGTTTTGAATAGCATTTCTTTTTTTTTTCTTTTCAATCCGAGGAAGCTATCCGGAGAATCAAAGGGGGGAGAGCTGTTTGATCTTCAAATTGGAAGCCATCCCTTTCTCCAAAAACAGAGATAGCCTTCCTTAGAAAAATATATTTTTTTTAAAATGAAAAGGAGAGGAGGAAGAGGGGACGGTGAAGGGTTTAAAAAAAAAGAGCAGTGGTCTTGAAAAGGAGAGGAGGAATAGGGGACGGCGAAGGGTTTGAAAAAAAAAAAGAGAGCAGTGGTCTTCAGCAAGAAAGGAGGAAGAGGGTGTCGCAACGTTACCCGAGACGACGACGGATTTGGGACTTAAGAGAATTTTACGGAGTCGCCACTAACCATTTTTGTTTAGGTGCGGTTAGTCACCTATTAAGAATCTACCTAACTTAGCATTGGCCGTTAGATGGCGCACTTAAGCTGGGTAGGTCCCGTTCTGCGGAACGGAGAACTAGAGTCGGGAGTACGGTTACGTGCGGGGAAGGATGAGCACCCCCACAACGCCCGTCAAGATGACGGTACCGATTAATTTAATAGTATTTAGGCCTTAATTAAAAATGTTTTTATAATTTTCCCCTTTTTTGATTTTTTTTTTGTTTTTGAAATTTTCTATTATTTTTATTGAAGTAAACTTAAAAAAAACAAAAGCAGGTTTCGAAATTTTTTTATACTTATGAAAAGTTGAGAGAAAACCATATTCCAAAACATTTTTTTATATTATTTTTGAATGAGATCAAAATTCATTAAATGAATCAAGGTTTATTATTATCATCTTAAATCAACATTTTAAAAAATATCAAGTGAAATCTTTCAACTTTTGATTTTTTTTTGGGAAATTCATTTTTTATTCAAGAAAAACAATTTTTTTCTTTTTGAGAAATTGACATTTAGAATGAAACTATTGGATAGCCTTTTTTTTCAAAAGTCCATTTTTATTACTCCATCCTTTTTTGAACAACTTTCATTTTTTTATTTTTTTATATTTTGGTTTTGAGATTTTTCAAAATTTGTAATCTTTATTGAACATTTGAATGTTTGAGGGGTAAAATCTTTATTTTTGCCAATAAAAAAAAATGGCGAAAAATGGCGTGGATTTTATCAAGGCCTACAATGAACCTCGCCCAATTCTGGGTCCAATTCAAAGCGAGTCTCTGACTTAAGAATCCGGACTAGGTGTGAATTTTCACCCTCCCAAACCGGATCTCATGATTGAACCCTCATCACTTAAACCACTTGTAAGGATTTTTTTATAGACATAGGTTATCATTCTTTTACTTTTATTTTTTTAACGTAAAGTTTTATTGTCCTGATTGGCTTAGGAATTTACTATTATTGGTTTATTTATTTTCCAAAACTAACATCTATAATTTATTTAGATGCTTAAATGCATGGTATGTGAAATGTTATCTTACTAATTTTAAGTGAGAATAGTGACGATTTTATCAAGGCCCGCTGTGAACCTCGCCCAATTCTGGGTCTGATTCAAAATGGATCTCTTACCTAGGAGCCCATATCGAGTGTGAATTTTCACCTTCTCGAACTGGATTCCATGATCGGACCTTCACTATCCTCGCGTATCATTACTCGCATGGATGACAATGACAATAGGGAATGTGTATGCATATTTTATAAGAAGTTTCAATTAAAAAAATAATTCAACTTTATTTCGATTTCAAGAGTAGTACATCTTTTGCATAAGAAAACTTCATCACCCTTATTAACCCCTTTTTAAATATATATATATATATATATAAACCGAAGGCATCATTTCTTTATCACATTTACTACTGCACGTACCAACTTGATTTTCTAATTTGGCATACTTGCCTTGTTGCCATTTTTATATTACGAATCACCATCATCATTGCACCCAAAGCCATCATTATCTAATCATTAAAATCAATGTTGCACCCAAAGGTCAAAACCGTATGGAATCAAGAAAGTATTAGTAGTCATTAAAATAAATGAATGATATTACCAGCATGATGGGTATTTAAGGAAATAAAATTAGAAGAAGAAATATACCAGAAATGATAAAGGATATGCTGTCAAATGAGGCAGATGGTTCCAAATGAAAACATGCGGGTCACCACCAAGACCCAACTATCCAAGGACCCTTAACCAA
Organism: Microcos paniculata; assembly: GCA_030664755.1. NCBI lineage: Eukaryota > Viridiplantae > Streptophyta > Magnoliopsida > Malvales > Malvaceae > Microcos > Microcos paniculata. Next base: position 44,926,653 of record CP131456.1, on the reverse strand, counting down.
GTAAAATTACACTAACACCCCTCTGAGATAAAAGCAACAAGCTTCAGCGTGCTCTTTTCTTTTTTGCTTCTTTTTGTTTTTTTGTCTTCCTTCTTCATGCCTCAACTTCTCTGCTCGTCTCACCAGACAAATCCTCAGACCACTAAACAAAGTTATATTCCTCCATGATTCACTGTTCTAGAACTCCCCATAAATCAATTAAACTCCCTACCTATTCTTCAACGCTCTTTCCCGAAAATCATTTGCTCTAAACACATATTAATCTTCTAAAATCTGCTTCTAAAGCTGGTGACTTTCCAACCTAGATTTAGCCAAGACCTACCATCAAAATTGCTACCAAATTTGAGTGTATTGTTTTCCACACTTAAATATATCCTTTCACAGTTCAGGTTTCAAAGAAAAGACCATAAGCAAAAACACTTCTTTTCAAAAAAAAAAAAACTCTAGAACCAAAAAAAAAAACTGCCCTCCTTTTTTTGTTTTTGTGATCGGCTATGCTTGGCCCTCTCTCCCCTTCTTGCTGAAGGAAAAAATCCTTTTTACAGTCCTTTCTCCCCTTTTTAATCTGATGGCTCTTTTTTCAGCAAAATGAAAAGAATAATAATAAAAAAAAAACAGCGGGCCCAAAAAAAAAACAAAAATGGCCGACTTGAAAACTCCAACTCCCGTGAGGAAACCCCACTCCTATCAAACTTTATAGCCGTGACCTCCTTGTCAACATCACCAACGGGCGAAACAGCATTGATTCTGCCAATTGAATATTGCGTTCTCAAAGCAACACCACATCCCCACCTACATACGTTACTTCCACTGAACTGACCAAGCCTATCCAAAGGAGAAGCAGTTAACTGCTTGGCAAGGTCTGCACCATATCGACAGTGGCTTATAGGCTAACCAATATTAACAACCAACAAGAACTTTGACAAAGGTGCTAACTCATCATGCCATGTAGTAGCTGCACTCGGAGTACAGTAGAATTAATTTGATGCAGAACTTCCACAGCGAGCATCATATGCCTATTGGGAGGTCACGAGGAGTAATCCGCACTTGGAGAAAACGAAGGACCTGTTCTTATTTGAGGAGTTAAAAGATAGAAATCATGCGAAGTGTGCCTCTGCTTTCATGCGGCTGCTGTTGGGGTTTGATTTGGCTTCCCAATAATTTGAGCAACCTTCAGGAGGAAACCTCCAAAGTCATGACATGCATAAATCCTGTCAGGAGTAAGCCTTTCCTGTTTTGCCTCTTGCTTTTTCATATTCCTGACAGAGTTCACTCAAAGTTGAAGCCCCTTTTGGGACTGCTACCTTTTCCATGGTCCACAAGCCTAATCATGACAACATTGACGGGACGTCTTGTACAAGCAAAAGTCTGTGAATATTGTGTAGTGGAATGGCATTGGTAGGAGCATCGCTCCATTAAAAGAATAAAAGGGTGGGGCAATGACTTTTGGTTATATCTTTATATATAAATATATATTTGCACACATAAATATATATAAATATATGTATACATATAAATATATATATAAATACATATTTATATATATATATACATAAATATATATATATATTTTGCTTGATAACTGAGTTAATTTGGTTCGGTCTAAAAAATAATTTTAATATATTTTTTATTTTAAATTTTTATTCCCTTTCTTTCAACCTCGTCTGATGGCCCTCAATTTTGGTATTGTGAACCCCATTTTAACCTCACTTTCTCGGCTGTCATTGGTTGCTGGCTTGCTAACTTTGCTTTTGTGGTCCATGCAGGGTTATCCAGCTGTCTGAGAGAGAGCAATTGTTTGAGAGAGCTACATGGGCTCGTCATGTGATGTTGGAAGGAAAATATCAAGAGCATTTTGTCCATTTGTCAACACTGCCACAGTCACGAAAACAATCTTTTGCAAGATTAAAACATAACAGCTCTGTTTCACATGCACCACAAAGTCATGCCCCCACCAAAATTGTCTTTTCCTTCAAACCAAAATGAAAGGTTGTCATTGGTGGCTGCTTTCATTTTAAAGTGAAGACGGTGATGATGGGATGTTGGGAGAGAAATATCAAGAGCATTTTATCCATTTGTCAACACTGCCACAGTCATGAAAACAATCTTTTGCAAGATTAAAACATAACAGCTCTGTTTCACATGCACCACAAAGTCATGCCCCCACCAAAATTATCTTTTCCTTCAAACCAAAATGAAAGGTTGTCGTTGGTGGCTGCTTTCATTTTAAAGTGAAGACGGTGATGATGGGATGTTGGGAGAGAAATATCAAGAGCATTTTGTCCATTTGTCAACACTGCAACAATCTTTTGCAAGATTAAAACATAACAGCTCTGTTTCACATGCACCACAAAGTCATGCCCCCACCAAAATGGTCTTTTCCTTCAAACCAAATGAAAGGTTGTCGTTGGTGGCTGCTTTCATTTTAAAGTGAAGACGATGATGATGGGATGTTGGGAGAGAAATATCAAGAGCATTTTGTCCATTTGTCAACACTGCCACAGTCACGAAAACAATCTTTTGCAAGATTAAAACATAACAGCTCTGTTTCACATGCACCACAAAGTCATGCCCCCACCAAAATTGTCTTTTCCTTCAAACCAAGGTTGTCGTTGGTGGCTGCTTTGGTTTTAAAATTAAGGCGGTGGAAATTGCAAGAAGACAAAGCCAACTTGACAAGGACGCTGGGGTCCTTTGCAAATAATTCAATTAGTAGCAACAATAAAAGCGGTGGAAATTGCAAAATGACAAAGCCTCGACAAGGACGCTGGGGTCCTTTGCAAATAATTCAATTCGCAGCAACAATAAAAGCTGCTCCACTTTCGGCACCTGCTGAGGCCATTTGAAAAAGGTGGGTCCTTTTTGGTTTAGCCTTACTTTTTTAGCTGTCATCGGTTGTTGGCATGCTGACTCTGTTTTCTCATTGGCTGCTATGACAATGAGATGGTATTAGTGATTTTGTGGGAAAAGTTACTTGGGTAATAGTTTGATGTGATGGTGATGTTCGTGGCCTTTGGCTTATTTGGCTTTGCATGGGAACCGAATTGACTTAGTGCTTTGGCTTCCCGGTTTCAGGTTCAAAATTACTTGAAAATTAACGTGAAGAAATTAAAATTAGATAAAGTAAAATAAAGTAATAGGAATAAACAAAAATAAACTAAACTTAAAAAAGAAAAATAAAATTTGAAAGTGATTAATTAATTAATTAACTAATTAACCAATTAATCAGGTAATTAACTAATTAAAATTTAAAAAACAAGTGTCTACAGAGGGGACGGCGAAGGGTTTGAAAAAAAAAAAGACAGCAGTGGTCTTCAGCAAGAAAGGAGGAAAAGAGAAAGCTTTCAGGTTTGAAAAAAAAAAAGAGTTAGCAGCTAAGGAGAAGGCTAGGTAACGCATAGGGAACCAAAAAGTAGCAGCCATTGTTGACCTTGGAGAAAAAAATAGTCCTAGGAAAAGAAGAAGAAACGTGTAGAAGAAAGAGCAAAGGGATAAGAGACTGGGTTCAAACACTATTTGGGTATAAATTTCTAAACTCTGAACTTTCACTCTCTTTCGATTGGATTATATTATTGGGTTCCAATGAAGTTGGATGTTTTGAGTTTCTTTTGGTCTTTATATTTTGATCCTTACCATAAAATGAAAAGAAAATTCCTACTTGTGTTTACTGTTGATGTATTTTGCATCCACATGGCTCTTTTGACTAATAAAATGAAAGATAAGAAAGAAAAATGGTTCCTTTAAACTAATCCAAGGAAAATCAGAAAGTTGGTTCCTTTTTTTCAGTGTTCATACGTTGGGAGCATGTCTTCATGTCACAAAAGTAAAAAAGGTTAAGAATTTGATGAAATTTGCATGCCCATGTCCTGTTTATATATTCATAGATCATTATTTACTTATATCTTTGCATTCTACTCATATCATGTCTCATTCATGCTATAAATTATCATACCCATGCATTTAAACGCCATCTCATGTATTTTAGGTTGTGGTCATATCAACTAATTTTGTTTATGTCTTGATAATTAATATAGTTCCATATTCATGTCCATCAATTTTAGTTACATACCATGATAATCTAGGTTACATGCTTAATTTTATTTATTTATTCATTTTTTTTAGGATTATGCTAGGTAGCCAATTTCATAATCATACATTTTCACTTCATTTCGTACTAATTGCATTTTATTTTTGTTCATGCCAATGTTAGGAAGTTAGTTTCACGCCCATGTATCATCCATTTTAAAAAATGTTATAAAAAAGACAAATGGTTTTATTAATCTCAAGAAGGAAGGATAATAATAGTTTGAAGGGATTTGCTTTATATTATTAGTGTTATGAATTAATTACTTGCTTAATTAAGTATAGTCAATTAACCAAGGATTATTTTTCAAGGAGTCGTGGCGGCGAGTTTCTTGGAAAATTCTTCGAAAATTACTTATAAATTTTCTCGTGGCGGCGATGAAGATTTATAAGTAATTTTCAAACCAGTAAGTCATAAAAATGGGTAAATAAGATAATATAAAAATTATTAGTTAATCAATGAAAATTCAGCCTTTCAAAGGAATCCATTTTTTTCTTAAAAAAAATAATGGTTATAAATAAAAGGATACTTTCTCGGGTAATCGTGGCGGCGATTCTCCCGGGAAAGTCCTCTAGAAAACGGCTTATAAATTTCATCGTGGTGGCGATGAGAATTTAGGCTTAATTTTTAGATATAAAATTAAAATAATAAAAAAAATCTTTTTGTTAACAAATTAAAGTGGGCTTAATGGCTAAAGCTTCTAAGTAATTCATGAATTTAAAAATTTTTCAAGTTAGTGGTTATGAAAGAGGTACATTCTCGGGGAATCGTGGTGGCGAGCTTATCGGGAAACCCTCCAAAACTATTTATAAGTTCCATCGTGGCGGCAATGAGAATTTATAAATTTTTTTAATAAAAGACAGATGTAATTAAAAAATTAATTAGTAAAAAAAACTCATGTATTGATTAATTCATATAATAAAATAGACTTAAGGGTTAAATCTCTAAACAATATAATTTTTTTTGTTTTTTTTTTATTTTTTTTGTGATTGTGAAAAGACACTTTCCTGATGAGTTGTGGCGGCAATTCTTTCGGGAATTACTCTAAATCTAAAAACCTCCTTAAATTTCATCGTGGTGGCGATGAGGGTTTATAAGAGATTTTCAGACACATAGTCATTAATTTAAGAGACTAATTAATAAAAACAAATAAAAAAATAAAATTTTATTGGTGATTATGAAAGGATACTTTCCTCAAGAGTCGTGGCGGCGACTCTTTTGGGAAGTACTCTGAATCTAAAGGTCTCCTTAAATTTCATCGTGGCGGTGATAAAGGATTATAAGAGATCTTCGGATACATAGTCATTAATATAAAAAAAATATTTACATAATAAAACAGAGAAGATGGAAAGTAATAATAATAACAACAATAATAAGATTTTTTTTTCTCCCTAATTAATGATGGTGAAATGATATTTTCCTAAACAGTCGTGGCGGCGATTCTTTCGGAAAATACTCTGAGTTTAATGGTCTCTTTAAACTTCATCGTGGTGGCGATGATGATTTATAAGAAGTCCTTAAGAACATAATCATTAATTAATCAAGAAAATTCTAAAACTAAAAAATCCACAAAATAAAAAATAAATACAAAGGAAATAAAAATTTTCAATAAACTATTGTACCCTTTTTTTAATAAAAATAAAAATAAAAAAAATAAAATAAAACTTAAATGAAAAGAAAAAAGGAAAAACATTAAATGAAAAATACAAAAAAAGGATTAATTAAATCATGGGCATTTATTATGGGGATTGTGATGGCAATTTCCTTAGTGATTATTCTGGGGTAATTTTGAATTGAATTAAAAAATAAAAAAATTGGAAAAACGAAAATCAAAAGGTGAAAAATAAAAGTTTTAATTATTAATCTTTGTTGAGGCCTAATTAATACTGAACTAATCGGTACCGTCGTTTGGCGGGCATTGTGGGGGTGCTAATCCTTCCCCACACGTAACTGTACTCCCGAACCCAGATCCGTTTGTTCCGTAGACCGGGACCTATCTGTCTTAATACGCCATTTAACGGCCAATGTTAAGTTAGATAGACTCTTAATAGGTGACTAACCCCACCTAAACAAAAATGGTTAGTGGCGACTCCATACATTTCGTAAAGTCCCAAACCTCGTCGTCGTTTTAGGCAACGTTGCGACAGCTTTAATTAAAAATCTTTTAATAAAATAATAAACTTAAAAGTAATACTAGTGGGTTAATTTAAAGGAATACCTACGCAACGGAAACCGCTAAGCCTAGGCGACCGATGTCTCCTAGTGAGCCTCCATTCTATTAGCTGACCCCGTACGCGAGTCTGCATCCATCCACATTGGATACAGGTCAGTGACAGAGGTTCAATGAATCTCCATCAGGGTTAGGGAAAACAGGGGTAATCCAAAATATAATAAATCAAATCAAAATAGAATAAATAAACTTGTTTTCAAAATCTCTTTTATAATTCTCCTAATGAGAATTTGATTTAAAACCTTTAAAATAAAATATGCTATATGGGCTTGCATCTAATACACTGAAGGCACGACTGGCCGGTCGTATGCCTTACTGCACCGAGGGCTATCTCTTTTCTCTTTAACACATTTTTACAATTTTTCTTTCTCTAGCCCATTCCCTCGGTGGTGGCCAACTATGGTGGAACACAGCTCTGGAGCCCTGGTGAGCTTCCCTACGCGCCTCTCCCAGGGTCTCGTCTCACCGTGCCCCTCGATAGGCGGTCCACGACTGAGAATCAAGCATGCTTCTCCAACTCAGTCCACGCTCCCACATATATTGGAGCCCGAGGAGCCACTCAATTACTTATCTCTCATCTCATCCATATATTTATCATATATATATATATATACATACATATATGCACACAAAACATATATGTTTAAAACATTAAACACACACACACAAGCTTTTACATTTTTAAAATCATCCCACCCTCTAAATGGGTGTATCATAAAAAAAAAGTGTGTGTTGTGAATTATCCTTATTCCAAAACAGTTGTAAAACCTTTTTAAAACAATTTATATTTTTAAAACTTTTAAAAAATGTTTGTCCCTAATGGCTAAGCACTGAAAACAAGGCCACTCATAGTATTGGGAGGTTCGTATACTCCCAAGCCCTCCATGTAGCTTAACCTTCGGCGCATCGCAGCATTCGATTCACCCGAAACCCTAGTACACGGAAATACGTTAGCATTCACAATTAAACTATGAATGCACCTATGAGGCTCTAGCATGACCTAAGACTGGGCTTGAATGTGATTTGGGGCTTAGAAAAGTGTCTGGGAGGTTTCAGGGCTAAAATCAGACTCTAGATGAAAAATTACCAAAATGCCCTCGAGGACCCATGGGCCCCACACCAGGACTGGGCTGGGCCCCACACCGATTAGGCCAAGTTCTAAGCGAAATTGGGCTAAAAAAGTCCTCATACGAGATATTTATATATTATAATGATATAATATAATATATAAATATCTAAGATATATTAATATAATATATAAATATCTTAAATATAATAATATAATATAAAAATATCTAAACAGGGACTCGATTGGCCTGTTTTTCAGCTGATCTCTCTCCCGATTTTCACACTCGTTTCTCCCCCTTTCGACGTACAAACTTAGACAGGCGATCCTCATGATATCCATGACGGATCCACCGAGGCAGAAACGAGAAACACCAGTCCAATTTCTGTAAAAACAGAAATTTAGCCTAAATTGAATGAATCTCTGATTTATTCTCACCTGGTACATAGAAATACGTGAAAACAGAGTATGGCGTAGATTAAGGTGAGTACTATAACATACTAAAAACTCACCTTATTTCACTGGCCCAATATTTGCCGATTTGAGTTTTAAAATTTAAACTTGTCAAAACCTAAAAATTGAGATCTACGCTAAACCAATGCATGGAAATATGTGCAAACTTAATATAATGTAGATCGAGGTGAGTAGAATAACATACTAGAAACTCACCTTGTTCTACTGGCCGGTTTGTCCGGATCTATCAATTGTCTAAAATGCCTCCGTTTGGCTCCAGAGAGAAAAAGTAAAGAAAATGAAAGAAAAAGAAAAAGAGAAATGAGGAAAAGCTTTGGCTATCCTCTATTTATAGAGGACCCCGACACTGGGTCTACTCGAGCCACGGGTCAAACTTTTTCCCCTTTTTCAACTTTCTTTCATTTTCACCAGTTGGCTAAATCCTTTGATTTCTTGCGCTAACGGGGCCCATAATAAATTTCTAGGGACTTAATTGGAGGTCTTCTTGGCATTTACTAATTTCCATGCACGGTTAATTACTTTATCTTCTAACTCCGTCTTATCTTAAGCTTAACTTCTCTTCTTAATTAGACATATCCGGACCAACGTATTGTTCATTTAATACGCCATCTTACACTATTCCATTTGTACGGAAAAGTCGTATTAGGTCCAGGTGTGTCATTCATATGAAAATTCTCAAGGGATTAAAACTGCCTAGAGCTCACACTCCTCGTAACTTATTTTCGACAAAGTTGCAAAGATTTTTGTATGGGTTAAAGCAGTTCAGCTGCATGTGGTATCAATGTTTAAATGATTATCTAATTAAAGGAAAGGTATAGAAATGACCCATTTGCCCATGCATATTTATTAAGCAATCTCGAACCGGATTTGCTCTAACAGCAGTTTATGTCGACGATAAGAATTTGATTAGAACTCCTGAAGAGTTATCTAAAAATTGCTGAATATTTGGAAAAAGAGTTTGAGATTAAAGATTTGGGTAAAACCAAATTATATTTTGGTATAGAGCATGAGCATAAACCAAATGGACTACTTGTCCATCAGTCAACATATACAGAGAGATTGCTTAAATGTTTTAACATAGACAAGGTTCACTATTGAGCATCCCTATGGTTGTAAGGTCTCTTAATCCCCAAACGGATCCGTTTCATCTTAAAAAACCTTATGAGGATGTATCTGGTCTTGAAGTGCCATATCTTAATACTAACGGGGAATTGGTGTACTTGACACAATGCACGAGATCAGATATCACTTCCCAATAAATTTATTAGTGACTATAGATTTGGGGATGTTTTATTCTAAGAAAACCACTAAATCCGAATTATTGTGATATGTTAATGCAGGATATAAATCTAATCTGCACAAAGCTCACTCTCAAACTGGTTATCTGTTTTGCTATAATGATATAGCCATTTCTTGGCGGTCCACTAAGCAAACACTGGTAGCTACCTCTTTAAATCACTCTGAAATTATTTCCCTGTATGAGGCCGAAATGGAGTGCTTTTGGTTAAGATCTGTGATATCACATATTCATAACGCTAGTGGATTGAAACTGGTTATAGATTTCTGGCCAAAATTTTTCTGTACTCATGAACTCTTGAAAAGTCGACAAGTTAATTTTAAACAAATTTGCTCTGCTAACAATCTTGCGGATTTATTTACCAAGTCATTGCTAACATCAACATTCGAGAAACTACTCTATAACATTGGTATGCGGCAAGTCATTGGGATGTAAGATTGAAAGCCCCATAAGTGGTCATAGATAAATGCCCTAATAAAGCAATCAATAGATGCCCCAGTAATAGTGATTATTTGAGGGGATTAGATTATAGTTATTGTACACTGTATTCTTTTTTCGTTTTGTTTGATTTTTTCCCACAGGATTTTCCCGGTTAAAGGTTTTAATAAGGCAGTATAGCATATCTAAATGTTTTGAAGATAGTTTAGACAAATTTAATTGCTCTGTATTTTTTTCCCTTATGATCAATTTTTGTCCCATTGGTTTTTTTTTTTTCGACTTAAGGTTTTTAACAAGACAATAACTATACATCTAATAAGGCCATTTAAAATGGTGTTCTGTCCAAGAGGGAGTGTTATGGAATAATAGACTTCCACACCCTAGGCCCATTTACCTTGTCCTGAAGATAAGTCCATATCAAAGGCAATTAATGGAGAGAGAAAATCAAGGAGAATATATTTAGGATTTTAGGCATTGTTGTTTCACTTGGTCTAGAAGTAAATTTGGCTTGCAATTTAGGTTAAATCTATGTTTTTAGTAAAGGAATTCTCTAATATAAATAAGGAGTCCCTCCACCCTTTGTAACATATCTCACACAACTCACAATAATTGAATTCACCCTCTTTCTACAATAATAATATTCTCTCTATTCTCTTCTTCTCCTACTTCTTGTTCAGTAATAATATTCTCTTTATTCTCTTCTTCTCCTACTTCTTGTTCTTTATTGTTCTTCAATATTTAATATTTCATAACAAGATTATTTGTTGTTGGATTGTAACTAAACAAAAAAAGGGATCGATTTACATACAGTATAAAACTTTTAATTTTAGACATGGTCATTTTCTTTTATATGATTAATATTTGACTAATCCGATCGTCTGATTTAATGTTCTGTTTGAATAGATCATGTATGTCAAATTTTGAGTTAACCGAAATTATCTAAATATTCATTCGATACAAAATATTTTTCACCGTTAAATATAATATTTAAAAAAGTTGAATTCCTGATAGATCTTATAGAATATCATATTGACTCGAAACTTTATGTGCATGATAAATTCGAATAGATCATTAAATCTAACTATCGATCTATCAAAATATTAATTATACATATATACTATAAAAGCATATAAAACTAAAAAAATTTTACGTTATATGTAAATTGATCCTCATTATTAAATAATAATAATAACAATATATTTGTATTTTTAAATCAGTTTTTGGATCTTTCTTTAGGCTTAAATGTAAACATAGCCCTAAATGTAAGAGTCGTGTACTAAGCACTCTCTAGGCAAGTAAGGACCTCATCCACGGCCTTGCCAACCTGTGGGCCCCACTCACCAGGCTTACAAAATGGTGGTGGGCCTAACCCTGGCAAATTCGAGTACTAACGTGCCTGCAGCACTTCTTGAACCCAGACCACTAAGGTATTTGTTGCTACTTAGAGCACACCTCTTAACCATTTGAGCTACATCCTAAATGGTTAAGAGGCGTGCTCTAAAAAGTAACAAATACCTTGGTGGCCTAGGTTTGAGAAGTGCTACAAGTATGTTGTTACTCAAATTTGCAAGGGCCAAGAGACAATGCCTTTATTGGGTGGGCTAGGCCCACCACCGTTTGTAAGCCTGTGGGCGAAGCCCACAAGATGGCAAGGTCATGGATGAGGTCCTGGCTTACCTTGAGAGTGCTTGGGCACGGCTCTTACAATGGTATCAGAGCAAATCGATTTTAAAACATTTTTAAAAACACAATGGATCATTCTAGGATGTAATGAGTCGGTTCAGGCACTTGGGTACCCAGTGGAACCATTTCTTTAGTCATCTTAGTCCTTTTAATTAAAGAACTAAAATTATTCCTATCCTAGTGTAATGTGCTACCAAAGTGGTGACTCGAATTTCAATAATCCCATGAATGGGATGGATTGTGCTAAGTCCATGAGGGACTGTCATATGTCACAAGCTTTGGAGTGGTAGCAATGCCTTTTCAAAGAAAGGTGAAAACGATTAAGGGTTAGAAGCAAAACTCTTGCTTGGTGAAATTAATAAAAATTTAATTGAGTCAAGGAACTAGTAATTTCTATTCCTTTCCTAGAATTATCTTTGGAGTTAAGACACCTACTTGAGTAATCCCATGAATGGGATGAGAAGTGTAATGACTTTGTGTAGAGTTGTTGGGTACCACAAATTCTAAAGTGATGGTGGTGTCTTCATAAGAGAATGCAAAGATTAAAGACGGTTAGAGTTTAATCCTAATTCGAGGAAGTTGTGAGAAGTAAAACTAAGTTGTGGTATAGGGAATGAGAGGTACTAATTAAGTACGTCTCAAAATAAGTTCTATTAAGCTCGAGCTAAGGGTGATACGTAAGTGGAATTTTTGCAAATTTCCTTATACAAAATTATGGTGAGGATGGAAACTTGTTTCCATAAAGATGCAAAACAATCTCATGTGCTCCCTTATGGAGGCAATTGATTTAGAAGTAGACATTTGAAGTCAAAAGGTAGAAACCTAATTAAGTTGGGAATGAGAGCATCCAATGCTATCTTCCATTTCCTTAACTCTATATAGTGATAAATATTTTTACGAAAAAGGTGAAAATTTAGAAATCTTAAAAAAAAAGTAAAAATTTTAACTGTGTTGGGTAAACACTGTACATCGCTATCTAGTGTGATCGCAGTTAGTGAAACGTTAAACTTGTTATCTAGGTGCCTAGTGTACTCACGTGGTAACATTGGCACAATAATACCCATATTTAAATTGAATAACATACCTAAATGTCATAATGTACTTAACACAACTAGTAATCAAAAGTAAATAAATAAATGATTAATGAATCATTGTTGGAGAGAAATTTTCACTATATAATGGTGAAAGTCTTAAGCATGGAGTAAGAAAAGATAAACGTTGTGTAAATTTACCTCAGTGGAGATAAATGAATCCACTTAGGATTGTTCTCCTAACTCTGCGAGAACATAGACAGTATAAGTAAACTAATTGATTATGGAGGTGGTGGAACTACTGAGTCACATTTTCCAACGAGATGGGAACGTGTACTCCTAGTGATGTGCTAAAGTAATTGATAATGCTAGAAATTGGAACAAAATTTAAGAGTAATAAGTAAAGAGAGAAGTAAACACTAAAGATTTGATTATGAGAGAAGTATGCATGAATTGAAAAGATAATTGGAATTAAAAGAAAGAATAATTGACAAACATTAAAGTAAATTATGTGAAATATAAATTTGGAGAATCAGAAGGAGTAAAGAGTTGATGAATTAAGAATTTAAGTAATTAATGTGGAAGTTTAGATAGAATTTTTGTGGAGAATCTTGATGCCGTACTTGGTATAGATAAGATAAAAAAGTGTGACGCTTTGGAGAACCACGCCAGTAGAAAATGGAGTTTCGAAGGCTAGCAAGTGGCTAATTAAATTTGTCAGCAAGCACCAAATATTGCCATCCAAAGTGATATTGGCACTCGAGACAAGTAAGTTGCTCCGTAAAGGACGCACAATCTTATTAGCACAAATTGCTTGTGCTTAAGTTGGTGAATTTATTATGAAAATCGTTGAAGTGGAGATTGAATTTCTTTGTGATTTCTGGAGGAACTGCTAGGGTTAGTGTCACGCCCCGACCTAGAGGGACGGCCACGTGGCAACCACCACGCTACCTCGAAGTAGCCGACCGGTACGTACCTGCAGCACCGCAAGGCATTGAAATGGATATCATCGCTACAAAACCATACTAAAAATTTAAAGGAATACCTACGCAGTGGAAACTACCACACCTAAGCCACCGACGCCTCCTAATGAGCCTCTGGTCTATTTGCTATCCTCGTACGTGGATTTGCATCTATCCACATTAGATACAGGTGAGTGACAGAGGTTCAATGAATCTCCATCATAGTTTAGGGGAAACAGGGGAAATCCAAAGCATAATAATGAAATAAATATTTTTCTTTTCAAAATCTCTTTTTAAATTCTCCAATGAGAATTTGCTTTAAAACCATTAAAATAAATGTACAAATAAAATGGGCTGGCCTCAAATATACTAAAGGCACGACAGGCTAGTCATATGCCTCACTGCACCGAGAGCTATCACTTTTCTTTTTAAAACATTTTCTCTTTTTCTCTTTCTCTAGCCTGTTCCCTCGGTGGTGCCAGACGCTGTGGTGGAATACAACTACATCGAGCCCTGGCGAGCTTCCCTACGTGCCTCTCCCAGGGACTCCATTCATCGTGCCCCTCAAAAGGTGGTCTACGGCGACTTCATTGCATGCCTTTCAACTTGGTCCACGCTCCCTCTCAATCATTTATGTTTTTAAAATCTTTTTAAAACCTCTGGCCCCAGTGGCTAAGCAAAGAAGTCTAAGCCACTCACAGTGTTGGGAGGTTCGTATACTCCTAAAAGATCCACGTAGCTTAACCTCCGGAGCATCGCTGCACTCTATCATCTGGAACCCTAGTATACGGAAATACATGTTAGCATTCATAATCAAACTATGAATGCACCTACGAGGCTCTAGCATGACCTAATAGGGTGTTTAAATGTGTTTCGGGGCTTAGAAAAGATTCCAGGAGGTTTCAGGTTAAAATCGGGCCCCAGGCAAAAATTACGATTTTACCCCTAGGGTTTAGGGCCACTCCTGCGTGTGAGCCATCTTCTGGCCTCTGGAACAGAGGCTCTAGCTCTGTTTTCAAGCCCTTCATCGTACCATTCGACCTGAAATCGAGACAGACATTCCTCACATCTCCCACGATGTGTTTATTGAAGCAGAAATGAGAATCACAAGCTCAAAATTCCTAGATCTCAAATCTAAGCTTAAAATTTAACTAAAAAGCTAAACTAACTTTGAGCTTGGATCTCTCCTAGACCGATGCATAGAAATGCGTAAAAACTTAATAAAACGTAGATTAAGGTGAGTAGAATAACATATTAGAAAGTTACCTTGATCCTTCGGTCGGATTGTTTGGATCGGCCAAAAGTCCAAAGTTGCTCCGAGAGAACCAGTGAGAGGAGAGGAAAAGAGGGAGAAGAAAAATGAGAGGGGGAGAGCTAAACTCCGCCTATTTATAGGCAAGCCCGACACCGGGCCTATAGACTTAATTCCCCTTTTTTCCACTTTTGATAATCTCGATGACACACCCGGACCTAATACGACTCTTCCATACAAATGGAATAATGTAAGAAGGCGTATTAAGTGAACAATACGTCGGTCTGGATGTGTCTAATTAAGAAGAGAAGTTAAGCTTAAGATAAGGCAGAGTTGGAAGATAAAGTAATTAACCGTGCATTGAAATTAGTAAATGCCAAAAAGACCTCCAATTAAGTCCCTAGAAATTTATTATAGGTCCCGTTGGCACAAGAAATCAAAGGATTTAGCTAACGGGTGAAAATAAAAGAAAGTTGAAAAAGGGGAAAAAGTTTGACCCAGGGCCCGAGTAGACCCAGTGTCGGGCTCCCTTATAAATAGAGGAAAGCCGAAGCTTTTCCTCATTTCTCTTTTTTCTTTTTTCTTCTTTGTTTTTCCTTTTTTCTTTTTTCTTTCTTTTTCTCTTTTTCTCTCTAGAGCCAAACGGAGGCGTTTTGGACAATTGGCAGATCCGGACAAACTGACCTGCAAAACAAGGTGAGTTTCTAATACATCATTCTACTCACTTGATCTACGTTATATTAAGTTTGCAGGCATTTCCATGCATCGATTTAGCGTAGATCTGAGTTTTTAGTTTTTGGCCGATTTAATTTTAAAACTCAAAACTACGGATATCGGGCCAGTGAAATAAGGTGGGTTTTTAGTATGTTATAGTACTCACCTTAATCTACGTCATACTCCGTTTTCATGCATTTTCGTGCACCGGGTGAGAGTAGATCTAAGATTTAGTAAATTTAGGATAACTCTCTTTCTACGGAAATTGGACGGTGTTTCTCGTTTCTGTCTCGGCGAATCCGTCATGGATGCCATGAGTATCACCTGTCTAAATTTGTATGTCGAAAGGAGGAGAAACGAGTGTGAAAACTGGGGGAGGGACCGGCCGAGGAATAGGCCAACCGAGTCCCTGTTTAGATATTTTTATATTATATTAATATGTTTTAGATATTTATATATTATATTAATATATCTTAAATATTTATATATTATATCATTATAATATATAAATATCTCACATGAGGGCTTTTTGGATCCAATTTTGGGTAGAACTTGGCCCAACCGGCGTGGGGCCCAGCCCAGTCTGGGTGTGGGACCCACTGGCCCCAGGGGTATTTTCATAATTTTTCGCTAAGAGTTCGACTTTAACCCCGAAACCTCCCAGACACTTTTCTAAGCCCCGAATCACGTTCAAGTCCAGTCTTAGGTCATGTTAGAGCCTCAAAGGTACATTCATAGTTTAATTATGAATGCTAACGTATTTCCGTGTACTAAGGCTCTGGGTGAATCGAATGTGGCAATGCTCCGGAGGTTAAGCTACATGGAGTGCTTGGGAGTATACGAATCTCCCAATACTATGAGTGGCCTAGACTTCTTTGTTTAGCCACTGGGCACAAAGGTTTTAAAAGTGTTTTAAAAACATAAATGTTTTCAAAGGTTTTGGGATACAGGAAATCCACACACGCACACAGTTGCTTGTTGATATACTCACCTAGAGAGTGGGATGTTTTCAAAGAAAAGAATACAAACCTATGTGTGTGTGTTTATATTTATGTTTGTATGTTTTAAATATATATATATATATGTTTTATATATGAAATAATTTTATTATGATTGTTGAGGGTACGACACCCCTGCGAGATGAGTGATTGAGAGAGCTCCTCGGTGCTCCAATATATGCGGGAGCATGGACCAAGTTGGAGAGAGCATGCATGATTCTCGGCCGTGGACCGCCTATCGAGGGGTATGGTGAGACAAGACCCTGGGAGAGGCACGTAGAGAAGCTCAGCAGGGCTCCAGTTCGCTGTGTTCTACCACAGTAAGGCACCACCGAGGGTGTACACACCCTATTTTTATTATTTAATTTCTTTTCTTCCTACCTTTCTTGCTTTCTTTATTTATTTTATTTATTTGAATTTGATTTTATTCTTATTTTAACTTCATTGTTTTTCTTTTCTTTTCTTTGGATTACTATTTGGAATGGAGTGGGCTTTGATATGAGACAATTGGATATGATGTTGGAATGAGCAACAGGCAGCACTCTCATTCAGCTCCGAGATTCCCTCAATGCAGTCGGCGGTGTGTCCCTCAAAAAAATGGAAACTTGCACAACACGGGGCCCTTTCAACAATTCCAAAACCAGCACATGCCCACTCATCAGCCTGCTTAACAGCTGCCACCCCCTCTCTCACTAGAAGATACCCCTTGCAAAAAAGAAAAAAAAGAGACAAAGGGGGGCCAACCAAAGAAAAACGTAGAGAGGGAGGGCCAAGCAAAGAAAAAAAGAGACGAAGAGGACCCAACCAAAGAAAAAACGTAGAGAGGGGGGGCCAAGCAAAGAAAATTATATAAAGAGCTGCCAACCAAAGAAAAAAAAAGAGACAAAAGGAGGGCCAACCAAAGAAAAACGTAGAGGGGGGCCAAGCACAGCAGATCACAAGAGAAAAGAAATAAGAGTCTCTTCCATTCTTTACATACAAAAAGTTCTCAAAAAACCATTTTTGATTTCCAAAAAAAATCAATTCCCCTTTTTATTGAGTTTGTCATCGTTACCAAGAAACACAGCTTCCATTTTCATTGTTCAGAAGCCAAAAAATAAAACACAGAAAACACTCCATATTCAATTCGTCTGCCATACCCCGAATCCCACAGCCGAAACAAGTCATCAAAAAAAGAACCAAAACCAAGAAGAAGAGAAGAGTAGTGTCACCTGAGAAAGCCAAATCTCCTAACTCCATCGCCTTTGCCGTCCAAGAATCCTTTGTCCTGTTTTAGTACTTTGCCCTTTGAATCCAGTTTCCTTAAAGTCCATGCCCAAATAAAGCAAACAAGCAAAATCAATACCCATTCAAATCTCCAAACAACCAAAAGCGTTCAAACTCAAAATCAAAATCAAAAGGGAGAACAGAAGAGACAGCTTATCTGTCATTCGGTTTTGGAGGTTCTTGGTTAGCTGAAATTGAGAACTTCAGGTCCAGAGAGTGTCTTCCCAATCGTTCCAGTGAAGAAGACAGAGGGAAAAAGAAAAGACAAGGATTCTGTAAGTCGAGGCACGGGACCCATCGATGTTAGAAAAGGGGCGGTTGTGGAGCAGAGTGAAAAAGACAGAGGGAAAAAGAAAAGACAAGGATTTTGTAAGTCAAGGCACGGGACCCATCGTTGTTAGGTAAGGCTTCATCACCTTTTGAATTTTTGGTCAATATTGATGAGCAACGATTTTGGCTAATCAATAATCACTAATAGTGTTGTAGATTTATTGTTTTTAAATCGTTTGAATTATTGCATATTCGTTGGTGGAGTATTGCTGTTATCCATATTCCTTTATTTCATGTCCATTGAATATTAAGTTGTGGGACCTTTTGAATACATGATGATGGGATTTGATTTGACTGGTTTTGTCGACTTATGTTTCCTGGGGATTTGTTAATGGGTTTGTTTATTTCATGTCAAGCAATGGACTATGCATGTATATAGTTAAATTGTAATTAATGGGTTGTACATTACTTGTTCATTTGGACTGTAATCTATTTGTTTTGGATCTTAATCCATTTATTTGTTTACGGGCTGATAAAGGATTGTTATTGGATTCAAGCTGTTTATAATCTGGACCAATCTTGGTAAACGCATGGATATCAATTTTCCTTTCGTTCAGGTTTCGAAAAAAAATATTGATCTGGATTTGTTATTTGACCATGTTTATGGATTTTAGTGCACAATTGCATTTTTGGTTCCTGAAAATGCATGATTGAAATTTGGCGGGTCCCATGCACATATTATTTTTTTGTCCATTACAATCAAATTGTTGGAGCCCGATTCATGAAATCCATTTTTGACTCAATCCGTAAGAATTATTACATTCATATGCAAACTCCATTCTTTTGTTTTAACATAGTATGTTCATCTCATTAAATTTTAAGAAAATGTAAAAAAATGCATTTAGAAATTATGACATCGTTTTCACAAAATTCATGTGCATGGGAAGCCGGAGGGTGTCTCGGAAGTACGAGATGCTCAAGGGTCTACCAAGATAGAAATTTCTCTGAGTTTCTCACCGGAAGTACAGTGGAGATTTAAGAGAATTTTTATCCCTTCAAAAACCAAAAAATATATTTTCTTCATTCAATTTCATCAAAATCACATGTATATCATGTTTATTTTTCCATCAAATATTCAAGATTTTTCTTTAACTAATGTCAATTTTCAAAACCCAAAAAAAAAATGTTTTCTTTCAAAATTCCCCTTATCAGCAAAAGGAATTTCAATTCCAACATAATTTTGAAAAATCTAAAAAATGGTTTTTAGGAAAATCTCAAACTTAATCAATAGTTGAGGTTTTCTTACAAAATCAAACTTTGGTTAATTTGTTTAATCAAGGTTTTAAAAATGAGATCCAAGAATAAAAGGAATTTAATTATTCCTTTCAAAAATCAAAAAATGTTTTGAAAGATTTCAATTAGGCCCCTATATTGGAGTCTTTCTAATTAAACTTAAGTTTTTTATTCTTATTTTATTTTCGCTTTTGATATAAAAAAAGTTTTCTTATCAATAAAAGGAATTTAATAATTCCGACATTAATTTCAAAAATCCAAAAAATGTTTTTTTGAAAGATTTCAATTCAGTCATTATCAATTGAAGTCTTTCCAAATTCAATCCAATTTTGTTTAAAATTCCAATTTTTCTTTAACAAATTATGAATTTTCAATCTTTGATTTTAAAGCTTGTTTTTGGAAAGGTCTCAATTCGGTTATTCAACGTTGAGACCTTTTTATTTATCTTTTTTTTTCTTTTTCTTTTCTTTTACGGATCTCATTAAATTGAATTTTCTTAAAAGGTTAACTAACCCATATAAGAAGGAGTTCCACTCCGACATTTGTAGATTCTTTATTTTAGTTTATTTTATTTTGTTTCAGTTTAAAAGAAACTTTTTTTTGTTATTAACCCTAAAATGAATTTTCGCAAGGCTTTATGGTACCGATTTCCGGGCGCTTCGGGGGTTCTAATCCTTCCTCGAGCGTAACCGACTCCCGAACCCAAAACTTATTTTCGTGGACCAACATTTGTTTAACCTAAGGTAATCTTTCTAGATTATGTTAGGTCAAACGGAGTCAAAACAGGTGGCTAACCTACCTAAATCAAATGGTTAGTGGCAACTCCTTTTAAATCCTTTTAAATCCTTTTATTTCTTTAAAATTTCCCGTCGGACGGCTTTCTAGACGTTTCGACAGAGGGAATGGGCTTGAGATAGAAAAATAAAAAGAGAAAATGTTTTAGAAAGAAAAGAGATAGCCCTCGGTGCAGTGAGGCATAAGACGATCGACGGGTCGTGCCTTCAGTATGATAGAGATGCCAGCCCATTTTATGTATATCTATTTATTTATTTAATGTGTTTTAAAGAGAGTTCTCAACTAGAAAACTAGAAAGAGATTTTCAAAAGAAAAATATTTATTTTATTATTATTTTATTTTGGATTTCCTTATTTTCCCTAACCCCGTTGGAGATTCATTAAACCTCCGCCACTCAACTGTATCCAATGTGAATGGATGCAGATCCGCGTACGAGGTCAGCAGATAGAATGGAGGCTCACTAGGAGACGTCGGTGGCTTAAGCTTAGTAGTTTCCGCTGTGTAGGTATTCTTTAAATTAGTCCACTGGCATTACTTTTAAAGTTAATTATTTTATTAAATGATTTTAATTAAAGTTTTAGTTGTTTTGCAGCGATGGTATCCATTTTATGCCTTACGGTGCCTCGAACGTGTGGCTGCAGACACGTACTTCGAGATAACGCGGCGGTTGCCACGTGGCCGGCCCGGGGCAGGTCGGGGCATGAGAACTTTAATGATATCAGAGCGTTTAAACGATTCTAACTGTTTTCAAAAGCTATAAAGTGTTTTTGAAGTATTTCTAAACGTTTACAAACGTTTTCAAAGCCATTGGATTAAATAAGGTTAAAACTCCAGAGTTCGAGTATGTAGTTGCTATAAAGTGTCATAGATGATCAAACCTACTCTTAGAATACTCTTATTTAGTATCAAGCCACCAAATAGAGTTCTCGAGTGTGGTCTTTAGGTGAGATGACATCACGACCACCTTCTTCCTCGAGATTCGTGCAAGCAAGGCACGCTATCCAAAAAACTCCCTAAACCCAAATTTTCAGCTTTTAATGTTCCTTCTACTCGATAAGATGACGAGATGGCAAACTGCCCCGGGTCGGCCACATGGCAACCGCCCGTATTTCCCTTGAGATGACGAGATAGATGTGACAATATCTTGTCTACCCTCCGAGACTGCCTAATTAGAGGCTTACCAGTAAGTGAAACTGATTCGATGCCAATTTTTGAAGTTGTGGACATCGAGACTCGCTAGTAAAGTAGCGAGTTTGAAATGTAAATTAGATGCGTTCCTCTCATCTTTTACACTAGTGACGTGTAAGAGTTGAGGGGAAGTAAAGTGACTAAAGCGAGGCAAAGAGCCAAGGCTCATCTTGGCCTAACGTGCATGAACGCTAACCTCACTTCTCTCGCTCTCTACACCGTTAGTGTGTAGCCTAGGAGAGAGAGTTGGGTTAGGATGAAAGGAATCGAAGGAGTCGATCGCAAAGGACGTGGTTGACCAAAAACCTCAGGACGTGAGATGAAGCATCTGAGTAAAAGGATGAAGGATTGAGAAGGACCTCACAAGGCAACTAATAGAAGGATGAAAAGTGAGGCCAAGGAAGAGCTAGCCAAGTGAAGAGATCACCAAGGAGCCCACAAAAAGCAAGAAAACCCTTGGCGGCTAGGGTTCTAGAGGTTCTGCAGCGCATTAGTAGTCGAACGTCTAGGCCTTGGGGTAACATGTGAGGTGGCTGGGCCCGACCCAACATTGTGGTGAGCCTGGTGGGGATGAGCCCACAGGTTGGCAAGTCTGGTGGGATAAGCCCACAGATTGCCTGGACGATGCTCCTAGAAGTGGGCAAGGGGTGAGAGAGGAGTTGTAGCAAGGACTAGCTGACTTCTTTTGTACTTACACAGTGATGTGTAAATAGTGAAAGAAAGGGAGGCATAGGTGGATGAAAGAGAGTCCATTTGGAGTCAATTGAGGAGAGACATCCAAGGAAGTTGGCAAAGGTCAAGTGAGTACAGATCACAAGAGGTGAGATATGGGAGAATCACTTGAGGATGCAGTAAAGATTGATAAGAGAAAATCCCAAAGGATTCAAGGATGACAAAAAGGAAGAGTAAGGAAAGAGAATAAGAGAGAAGCCATTCTTGGGAAACAATGAGGAGGAATAAGGCAAGGATGACAAAATGAAGAAAGAGGAAAGAATGGAAAGAGATCACATCCAGATAATCAATGAGCAGTACATCCGTTACTACTTGTCTGACCATTGGATACCAATGTTAAGAAAGGATATAGGAGAAAGAAGAGAAAGGAAATGAAGATGGAGAAAATGGAATAAGGAGAGAGATGAGCTAGAAACCTTCACTTCTAAGTGGTTAAAGGTGATCTACCCCTTATCATTGATTGATAATGAGAGTAAGAAGGAGGAGACCTCCAAAGGAAGATATGAAATGACTTTGACGAAGTCAATTGGAAGTAAAGCCAGTGAAGAAAGTGTAATGCACAGCAATGATGGAAATGCTTGCATACATGCTATTGGAGAGCACGAAGAGAATTTTCTCTAGAGCTATGAAGACATCACCAGAAGGAACTGGTGAGAAAGAAAAAGGGGAAAGGAAAAGAAAAACATGCCCTTAAACGAAGGATAAAGAAATGTTGTGATGTAGTGGGGAGGCTTTCTTAATAAAGAAAGAAAGCATAAAACCCTTGATAAAAGAAAATTCAAGGCTGATAAGAGTTGAATAAGACCTAGAAGAAAGAGAAGACTTAGTTGAGTTGGTAAACTAAGTATAGGCTAACTAGAAATAGAGCCTTAAAAGAAGAAAAGTATAATGTATCACTAGAAAACTTTAAAACCAAATTAGTGATAATCTCATAATGAACCATAGGTTAATAGCTCCAAATGACTGACTAGGATTAGTAAAAGAATAAGACTAGGAAATTAGGGTTAGAGATAAAACCTAGGTAGATAACCTAGAGATAGGTTAAAGAAAGTGAATAAAATCGGATTAAAGGCTTAGAAAGAGGACTAAGAAAGACTTAGTGAATGAAACTGTATAAAACACTTAGAAACGAATGTTAGTTAAAGAAAGTCGAGCATAATGAACCCCAAATGTGAGTCAAGCCAAGGCATTACATCATAAAATGAATAAGTCAAAGAAAAGAAAGAATAAACAAGGATTATCAAAGGCTAGAGCTACAAAGAAGAGAAGTTAAGAGTATGAAAGGAAATGAAAGCCCTGATAAATAAGGTTATGAAGAAGAGAGTAGGAGGTTGGATAGAAAGAGAAAATTGGAGAAAACATAAGAGAATGAGCGCTCATAGGAAACGAGTGAATGGGGATTATACAAGTAAAGAAAGAAAGGAGAGAAGAGGAAAAGGACAAATAAAGGAATGAAGATACCAAAACATAATGGTGTAAACAAGGTGAAACGATGATGATGATGATGAGAATAATAACGATAATGGAAATTGAAGAATAATCAAACACAGAGAATAAGGAAAGTGGATCGACCTAAGTAAGAGTTGAAGAAAGAAAGAGGAGAAACCAGAATAATGGTTGGAACTGGAGAAGGTAAAAAGATGAAAGTGTGATAAAAGAATCAGACAGAAGGAATTAAGAGTAAGAAGTTGAGGAATACGGAGGATAAGTTGAATTTTTAGAAGGAGGGGAGTAAGCTAACTTTGAGGATAACCTCCCCGAAGAATAGTAAGTGAAGAAAGGATGTGGGAGATAGAGTTAAACCAAGCTAAAATGGAGTTAGCTTGGCGAGGACAAGATTATGAGGCAATAGAGGAAAAAGAAAGTTGTTGTCCGCGATAAATAAACCATGGTATTGAAAGACAAAGAAGAGATATCAAGGGATTAAGAGCTGAAGATGGCTAAGAGAAAGGAAACCCACATTTGTAAAGCAAAAGATGCGGGAACTGAAATAAAAAAGATGACAAGAAAGAACCCCGAGTACTTAATGGAAGAAGTACGGGGATAAGGAAAAGAATTGATTAAGCTTATGAACTTCTATGAGCATAGCTAGTATGAGGAGCAGAAAGGATATTCTAACCCCAAGAGAGACAAGGGTGTTAGAAGAAAACAGGAATAAGGATGAAGATGATGAAAAAAATTCAGAGAAGAAAACAAAAAAAAAAAGGAGAATGAAGCCAAGGTAAAGGAAACCTTGGATAATGCGTGAAAGATCACGTGGATCAAGATAAAAGGATATGGAGAAGAAAAAGGATATGGAGATAACCCTAAAGAAAAGGGTATGGAGATAATAAGAGTTGTAGATGATGCCTAAGGATGGCAATGGACACAAGATAAGGGTAATTAAATGAAAGGAGGAGAAACCTTAAGAAAGAGAAATGCAAAAATGAAGAAGCTATAAAGAATGCCGTACGAGTGTGACGTGCATGAATTACGCTGTTCCGCGTTGACAGGAAAGCAAGATAAGGTGGACCCCATAATGGATTGTGGGCGAGTGAAGGGAGAGAGAAAAATATAGATGGGGATAAAGGAACCCCAAATAACATTGTTGATGGAGGAGGAAAAGAAATCAACCATTAGCAAAGAAGCTAATGTGAAGGAAGGACGTCGAAGGAAGAGAAACACACGACACCTCCGGAAGTGGGTACCTCAAGAAAATAAAAGTTAAGGAAAGCCTAAGAGGCTAGAGAAATGGCATGAATGGGTATGAAGTTGAAGCTCAAATGTGATTGACTTGGGAGCCATGTGAGGCGTCCCTATGAGAGGCAGGATCAGAGATCGAGATCTTGAAGATCTCTATGATGACCACTCGAGAGGACTAGCCCAGTGTGTGATTAGGGAGAGCATGAGACCTCCCAGAGTTCTCCATCCCAGAGAGGATGAGAGATGTGATGGGCCATGGGCCTTGTATGTGATGTGATGGGCCGAGGGCCCTATGTGTAATTGTGATGGGCAGTCAAAGAGTGGGTCAGATTGTAAGAGCCGAGAGGGCATGACCTTTGATTCCTCTGTTATGATGTGGCCAAGTGTGGGTTAGTGTGTACTAGAGCTCGACTTATATGCCATGAGGTTTGAATGGAAGTGAGGAGCGAAACGGAGAAGCAAAACCAAGGTAAGGGGGGAAAGACAATTAACACACCACATCCTCGCCGTGAAGGCGAGGGAGTTAAGCTAAAGTCTTTCCCGATAGCTTGGTTACAAAGACGAGTACAAGACCACGAAACGACAAAGAATGCGTCGAAGAATAGCCTCAAGGTAAAAGGCAGTGGCAAAGAAAGGAGAATGAACTCATAAAAAGAGTAAGAGGTGTGGAACCTCAGAGGTAATAGGAGAGTAGTCTCATCAAAAGAGACTTAAAGGATGAGACAAGGTCAAAGCGAGAAAATCGAGTAAGTACGATTGAAGTGGAGGAAGAACCTCCAAGTGATACAATTGGAATGAGGAAAGCCTAACCCATAATTGGATAACGGTGGGCTATGTCAGGGAAAAGATGAGGTTCAAACTCAAAAGTAGAAAGGCGATGAAGCCACTCTTGAGGAAAAGAATGATTAGAGTATGCAGCGGAAGCGTGGTGTACTTCAACAACGAATAGTAATGCGAACACTATTCGAAAACGAAAGGAAGGCTTGGAATGGAAGCCAAACCTCCCCAAGCTACCTCATTTAATTTCGAGGACGAAATTTTTAGAAGGAGGGGAGAGTTGACACACCCGGACCTAATATGACTCTTCCGTACAAATGGAATATTGTAAGAAAGTGTATTAAGTAAACAATATGTCGGTCCGGATGTGTCTAATTAAGAAGAGAAGTTAAGCTTAAGATAAGATGGAGTTGGAAGATAAAGTAATTAACTATGCATGGAAATTAGTAAATGCCAAAAAGACCTCCAATTAAGTCCCTAGAAATTTATTATGGGCTCCGTTGGCACAAGAAATCAAAGGATTTAGCCAACGGGTGAAAATGAAAGAAAGTTGAAAAAGGGGAAAAAGTTTGACCCGGGACCCGAATAGAGGAAAGCCGAAGCTTTTCCTCATTTCTCTTTTTTCTTTTTTCTTTCTTTTTCTCTTTTCTCTCTGGAGCCAAACGGAGGCATTTTGGACAATTGGTAAATCCGGACCAACCGGCTGGCAAAACAAGGTGAGTTTCTAATACATCATTCTACTCACCTCGATCTACGTTATATTAAGTTTGCATGCATTTCCATGCATCGGTTTAGATTAGATTTGAGTTTTTAGTTTTTGACCGGTTTAATTTTAAAACTCAGATCTACGGATATTGGGCCGGTGAAATAAAGTGAGTTTTTAGTATGTTATAGTACTCACCTTAATCTACGTCATACTCCGTTTTGACGTATTTCCCTGCATCGGGTGAGAGTAGATCGGAGATTTAGCCAATTTAGGCTAAATCTCGGTTCTAGTGAAATTGGACCGGTGTTTCTCGTTTCTGCCTCGGCGAATCCGTCATGGATGCCATGAGGATCGCCTGTCTAAGTTTGTACTTCTAAAGGAGGAGAAACAAGTGCAAAAAATCGAGGGAGGGACCGGCCGAGGAACAGGCCGACCGAGTCCCTGTGTAGATATTTTTATATTATATTAATATATTTTAAATATTTATATATTATATTAATATATCGTAGATATTTATATATTATAATGATATAATATATAAATATCTCGTATGAGGGCTTTTTGGATCCAATTTTACATAGAACTTGGCCTAACCGGCGTGGGGCCCAGCCCAGTCTGGGTGTGGGGCCCCACGGCCCCAGGGGCATTTTCGTAATTTTTCACTAAGAGTCCGATTTTAGCTCTGAAATCTCCAGGACACTTTTTTAAGCCCCGAATCACATTCAAGCCCAGTCTTAGGTCATGTTAGAGCCTCATAGGTGCATTCATAGTTTAATTATGAATGCTAACGTATTTCCGTGTAATAAGGCTCTGGGTGAATCGAATGTGGCGATGCTCTGGAGGTTAAGCTACATAGAGCGCTTGGGAGTATACGAATCTCTCAATACTGTGAGTGGCCTAGACTTTTTTGTTTAGCCACTGGGCATAAAAGTTTTAAAATTGTTTTAAAAACATATGTGTGTGTGTTTATATTTATGTTTGTATGTTATATATATATATATATATATATATGTTTTATATATGAAATAATTTTATTATGATTATTGAGGGTACGATACCCCTGCGAGATGAGTGATTGAGAGGGCTCCTCGGTGCTCCAATATATGCAGGAGCATGGACCGAGTTGGAGAGAGCATGCATGATTCTCGGCCATGGACCGCCTATCGACGGGCACAGTGAGACGAGACCTTAGGAGAGGCGCGTAGAGAACTTCGCCAGGGCTCCAGTTCACTGTGTTCCACCACAGGGAGGCACCACCAAGGGAAGGGGCTTAAGATAGAAAAAAAATGTTTTAGAAAGAAGAGAGATAGCCCTCGGTGCAGTGAGGCATAAGACGACCGACGGGTCGCGCCTTCAGTATGATAGAGATTCCAGCCCATTTTATGTACATCTATTTATTTATTTAATGTGTTTTAAAGAGAGTTCTCAACTAGAAAACTAGAAAGAGATTTTCAAAAGAAAAATATTTATTTTATTATTATTTTATTTTGGATTTCCTTATTTTCCCTAACCCCGTTGGAGATTCATTAAACCTCCGCCACTCAACTGTATCCAATGTGAATGGATGCAGATCCGCGTACGAGGTCAGCAGATAGAATGGAGGCTCACTAGGAGACGTCGGTGGCTTAAGCTTAGTAGTTTCCGCTGTGTAGGTATTCTTTAAATTAGTCCACTGGCATTACTTTTAAAGTTAATTATTTTATTAAATGATTTTAATTAAAGTTTTAGTTGTTTTGCAGCGATGGTATCCATTTTATGCCTTGCGGTGCCTCAGAGGCGTGGCTTCAGACACGTTCTTCGAGGTAGCGCGACGGTTGCCACATGGCCGGACCGGGG
Source organism: Microcos paniculata (assembly GCA_030664755.1). Taxonomy (NCBI): domain Eukaryota; kingdom Viridiplantae; phylum Streptophyta; class Magnoliopsida; order Malvales; family Malvaceae; genus Microcos; species Microcos paniculata. The sequence continues at coordinate 44,898,879 of CP131456.1, read as the reverse complement.
CAAGTCGGGGCGTGACACTCGATCCTTGGCCTAATCCTCCGACCAAATCATCAATAGATATCCAATCCATTGGCTATGGACTTAAAGAAGTCCAATTTATGCTTCCATGCATGGTCACTTGTCTCATCTTCTAACTCCGTCTTATCTTATTTTCCACTTCTCTTCCTCATCTTAACACATCCGAATCGACATATTCTCAAGTTAATATGCCATCTCATACTATTCTGGTTGTACAGAAAAGTCGGACTAGGTCCGGTGTGTCAGTTAGCACTGAAAAAAGAAATTGAATTTTTGCAATTTAATTGCAATTGGGTACGGATTCACATTCCCATTATTTCGTACCAAATGGAGTTAAGTGAAATGGTAAATTGAAGAATTGAACATGGATTCAAAAGCTTATGGAGTGCTTGACCACGGCCCTACTGTTTACTTTGCCAGGCCCTGGCAAAGGCTATGTGATCTACATTGATGCATCTAGACAAGGTCTAGGATGTGTTTTATGCAAGGTCGTAAGGTGGTTGCTTATGCTTCTCATCAATTGAGAAGGCATGAGGGGAGTTATTTGGTGCATGACTTGAAGTTTGTAGTCGAAGTCTTGCACTTAAAATTGGAGGAATTAGTTGTACGAGAAAACAAACCACTAATTGTTGGAAAGTTATTTACTGATGTTGATTAGAGAAGTCGCCATGAAAATGGCTTGATTGCTCAATTTACTATCTCATCCTTATTGATTAAGTAAGTTTGAATATTATTGTAAAGTGATGAACAAATGGAATGTCAAAGAATAAATGATGGAGCCTTACTCTACTAAGGTAGAGTTTGTATGTGTTCCATATTGTGTTAAACCTCGGAATGAAATCATTGGAGTGAGGTTACACCTTAAGTTTTGCTACGCATTCTAGTAGCATAAAAAAGTATTGAAGAATGAAAATTAGTGTTAGTGATAATTACGAAGGAAGAAATTGTAGACGGTATTGTTAAGTGTTTGAAAGGTCAGTGAGTTAAGATTGAACCTCAGAAGCCTACGGGCACATTACAATTATTGTTATTCCCAAGTGGAAGTGGCAGATGAGGTTATGGTGCGATTTGCTAATTGTGAGAAATTCACCAAATTGGCACATTTTCTATTAGTCTGAAGGACTTAAACATTTGAGAAATTGGCTCAACAGTGTGTTGGTGACATGATTGGTCACCAAGGTGTTTGATATTAAAGATTTCAGAACTGAGATGTATTCTGCAGAGGTTTGATAATGACCATGGAGAAAGGTAGCTACTTGGTAATACGATTGTCGATATTACCAATGGAAGAAGTGAAGATAGTTTGTGATTGGTCAGAAGTTATTTGAAAATTAGTAAGAGAAGTATAAAGATAACTGGAGAATGAAGACGAAATGTTGAGTTGGAGCCTAGTTTTTCTCCAAATTTTTTATGGCAAGGAGGAAGTACGAACTTGAAAAGTAAGAGAACTTGAACCAAGGTAAATCGGACCAACTCTCTCCGGCAACCTATTGTCTAAAATTGCTACTAAATACTCGGAATTTCGAGAACAAAATTTTTATAAGGAAAGAAGCTAGGGTTGTGGACCCCTAACTCTTGCATTAATAAAAAAATTTGTTTAAGTAGGAAGATTTCGTAATTTACCCGATTAATGTGGGTTGGAGGAATTTATTTTTATAATGGATACTGTGCAATTTGGTGCATGGGATCGAATTGAGAACATAGAAATGGATAAAAGGCAAAAATGGAAGTACATGTAAAAAAAAGGGAAATGGAGTGGGGGCGGCACATGCTAGCTGAGCACACCCACCATTGTCTTATTCATTTTTCCCTCTTCCACCATTTTTACACTCTTTATAAAGCTAGCTCTCTCTATCCAAAGTTTTCCCACAAACTAGACCAATTATGACATGCAAGCACACCATCGTCATCCTCTCATCTTCCTCTACACTACCATAAGCTTCACTTCTTGGATTGAAGCCTTGTTTCGAACAATTAAGCAAGTTTACTATTTTCAGATTTTTACCCACAACTTAAATTCTAGCTACTTTCGGACTACAAGCTTTAGGTATGTTGTTCCTCTTATTGAAAGCTTGTTAAAGCATATCTAGTTGCCTGATTTTGTTGAGCATGCATTGAGATAAGAATTTTTGAAGTTATTGGCATACTTTGTGCTTTAAGTTGAATTTAAGGTATGTCAAATGCATTGTTATTGTGGAACTTGTGTAATCTTTGGAGAGAGAAAGGGAGAGGGCTGCCGGAAGGGCTGTTGCACAGCATGATACCGTCTGCAGCACCACCGTTTGCTGGCTTTGCCAACCATGGCTGCAATGCACGCAGACCAGCGTGCTTGTGCATGCTGGCTGCTGTTGCATTCAGCAAGCTAGGCCTATTTGGGCCTTGGCTAACCAAGAGAAAAGGGTTGGGCCATAAAGGCCCAATGGAAAAAAGAAGAAAAGGAAAAGAATAAAAGAAAGGCTTGGGCCTTCTCAGCCCATCAGGAGAGGAAATAAGACTGGGCCATACACTTAGGTATGGAGTTATTAAATTAAAGCCCATATTAGTTTTAACTTATTATTATTATTATTGTTTTTCCTTAATAAGTGCAAATACCCAATTTACCCTCCAAGGGTGAGAATTTTGAAAATGCCCCAATATTCAAATTTACCATTTTGCCTTAATGGTAAAAGTTTATTAAACTCCCCTAGCTCACCAAATTACAATTTTACCCTTAAAGGGTAAATGACCATTTTATCCTTAGGGTGTGAATTCACTTGAAATCTATTTTCTAAGTGTTAGAAGCCTATTTAGGCCATCATGTGTCAGCATTTGCATGATTTGCTTTTAAAATAGATTTTTAATGAAATTTCATAAAATTAGGAGCATCGACAAAGGATTTCGACGAGGGCTTCTACTATGTAGTGGGGTTAGCACAAGAGTATACTACTCTTCCAATCCATGAGTGGATTGGCCTCAATGTATGAGTGGTTTGGCCTCAATATTTAATGACATTGATGGTAATTATTTTTAAATTATTTTAAATTAAATGTTTTATATGTTTTGGGGTACAGCTAGTCACTGCACAAGCCTACACATTTTAAGAGGGTGAGATATATATTATATATGATATATACATACTTGAAACTTTTTTGTATGATTTGCTATAAACCTAATCATGGCGTGATAAGGGTCCGTAAGAGGCCTGCCCGATTGAGGTATTGGATAAGCTTGATCGTGGCGAGATGAGAGTCCTCATGAGGATTGCCCGATCGAAGCTATTGATATCAATCCTTTGAAGGACATGATAGATTGTCCTTTTGAAGGGCTATGCTAGCAGACTTTGTAGTTTGTGGTCCATCTATTGAGAGAAGCACAGGTAAGTGTGCCACTGGAGTTAGAGAGGCGCGTAAGGTAACTCGCCAGGGGTTTTGTAGTTGCTTTGAGGCAACGAATGGCAACGTTGGGAGAGCGGGCATTATGAATTTATATTAATATTTTATGTGATGATATTATGATTGCTCCCAATGGTTTGAGTCCATCGACGGATGGGACTCAGTCTATTTACCGCCCTACTAGTTATATTATGATTTACAACTAAATGGTTTATTTGTTAGGTAATGTTTAAAATGATAATTGATGATTTATAAATTGGATTCTAGTATAATTGTATCCCCTACCATTTCTGTCTTTTACATTGTTTCCAAACCATATCACTGAGTCTGTGGGCTCACCCTCATGGTTTATATGTTTTTCAGGCTTGAGGCTCGTTAGGGAACGGCCGTCTAATAAAATGTGCAGATTAGCTATCGGCCAAAATAGGTTTTCTATTCTTAGTATTAGTGATCCACTTGTGTGTTTTAAATTCCGCTGTGTTATGTTTTCGATTTCACTCTGCACACTAGTTAGTATAATTTGTTTTGGTATTTGGTCATTGGGGGACTTTATTATTATAATTGTTATTTAAATATATTGTTTTAATTGTTAAAATTATTGTTTTATAAATGATATTTTTAATTTGTAATTTATGCTTGGTATTCAATGCTTTGTGCTGTCTTTGAGGCGTGACCGATCGACACGTACCTCGAGACAATGCTGCGACTGCCACGTGGCCGAGCTGCGAGTCAATGCGTGACACTAAAACTTTTTCATTTTGTTCAAATATGTTTATTTTATACAAATAAGTCCTTATATTTCAATTTCTGGTCAAGTAAATCCTTATATTTTAATTTACACCCAAGTAAGGACTTTACTTGAATTTTTTTATAAATAAAATAAGCCCCCAATAAGTTTATGTTTTTACCAAAACAACCCTTACATCTTTTTTTTTTGTTTTTTTGGTGTGTACGTGTGTTGGGACGTGGAATTGGTTCAGTTATGGTTAAGGGCTTATTTAGGTACAAATTAAAGTTTAACGGCTTCTTTAAGTACAAAAAATTTATAGGGACTTATTTGAATAAAATTAAATAGTTAGAGAGTATTGTAGTATTTATGCCTAAACTAACATTGACACTGATTTGCCAGACCAAACTAGACCTCATATGCAATAGTTTATTGCAGGTTGTAAGCTTATAGGCTATAGCCACCACCTTGTATCTTGAATCTGGTGATTGTTGTCAGCATAAAAATCACATTAAGAAAAAAAAAGAATTCAAGAAAATGTTTTGGCAGAATTAAATTGCACTTTTAAGCACAAATTAGGGCCCAGGGTATTTTTTAAGCACATATCCATTTTGCATGGAATCTACATTTCCAGAACAATATTTGCTGCAACCATCATAAAAGACAAAACTAAAACTGGTCGCAAACTAAACTGAAACTGGAAAACAGAGTTTTTTCCCGAATAAAGGTACTTCAAAATCTTTATTCTCAAAATATGGCACTTTTCTCTTATTTATCAAAATAAGGTAATTCTTGCCAAGTAAGCAATATTGAACCACGTCACCCTTGACTTTTCTCTTTCCTCTTTTTCCTCCTTTAGTTCTTCTTTTTCATATGCTCATTCTCTAAACCAGACTCAACTATATATGAAACTACAATTAAAAGAAGTTGTAATTTGGAACAAACAAAATGTGGAGACCCGGCCCAACCTACGAGGTATTGTTCACTTTGGCCCGAAGCCTCACGGTTTTGTCCCACTCAAAAGACGCCTCACAGTATTGGGTTTGGGTCTCACTATATATATCACATTGAAATCCCATATCCTAACGATGTGGGATTGGGGTATTACACAAAAAAAAAATTATATGATACCAAAAAAGCTTCAATCTTTCATCATACAATCTCCATGGCTGATTTCAAAATTTTCTCTTTTTTGAATGCAAAAAACTTATTTCATTAAAAACAAGATTGCTACCACCGAAAACAGCCCAAAAATAATGTCCAAAGAAAGCCAAAAGGGAGCACTCATAATAGAACCAAAATCATCAATAGGAAAAACACAACATACAGCACTTCTAACATCAAAGGGACAACCGAAAAAGAGAGTTGAGCATCACCCTAAAATTCAAGACATTATCCCACTGCCATTTACATCAAATTTTTGCATTCTTAATTCCAATTTCAATTGAGAATTAAAGTTTTATAAATGTAGATGTTGATTTTTGTCATTAATTATATAAATTTCATTCTAAGGTAGAGTTGACCCGAGATGTGTGGCAAGTTCTCAGAGTCAACCCCATCCTCGGGTGGATTGGAGAGTTTGGCTTGGAGGCTCAGACTAGGATATAGTTGGGAACCCCTTCCTAACCTTTCTCTGAAGAAAGAGTGACGTCACCTTCCTTACAACCCTCCCAATTATGTTAATTAATTTCCTTATTTTTAGCACATATGCATCCATCATCCCCACTTTTTACTCACCACTCACAATTCTTTTAACATTACTTGAAATAACTTCCAAATGGCAGTTACTTCTTTTGCCTATAAATAGTCCCTCTTCACAATGAGAGAGAGAGAGGATGAAATTCTAGCCAGAAAAACCACACATTTGACATCTAAAAAACTCTGAAATCAAAATACATTACAAACTTCAAATCACTAGCCTTCAAAGGCTGAAACCACCACTTGCCACCATACACTCATCTCTCAGGGTTTGCTCCGATCTTTATCCCCGCTGCCTCTTGCACCTCCTTACGGTGTATGTGACGTTTCCTCACCTCTCAATCAAGAACTGTTATACATTTTGGCGACTCCACTGGGGAGGAGCGATCATAGAAACGGTGTTGTAAAGAAACCGTGAGCGACAGTAAGTGACAATAACTCTACAATTCCTCTTTATATCCGTGAAATTATGAGCATGATGAAAGCCAACAATGCAAAGATGGTTGCCATGGAAGAAAGGATTACTCAATTGTCTCAGGAAACCCATAAAGGAGATATAAGCGACAGTGAAAAAGGCCCAGACGCTACAGGAAACTATAATGTAGGTGGAGATACGTCTAAGGCTAACAATGATAGACCAAATGATTCCCAGAGCCAAGCCCCTGCCATTAACCCTAGTACTTCCAATGCAGCTAACATGGATACCAACACTTACACTACCATAGAGGAGCTTCAACAATTACTACAACAAAAGAATAATACCTTCACTTTTTCTGAGTTCGACCTTAAGCTTCCTTATTCAGCCAAAATTGTTGCCAAACCTTACCCCAAAGACTACACCAACCCGAAGTTTAAGCTGTTTGATGGAAAGAGTGGAGATGCTAGGGAGCGTGTCATGAAATTTGTGGAGACATTGGGAGTTGCAGGTCTAGATGATGATTTGAAATTGAAGGAATTTTCTAAGTCTTTGACAGGCAAGGCATACACCTGGTTTGTGAATTTGATCCTCGAGTCTATGGCGTCCTGGAAACAGATGTGCATGCAATTTGGGGAGAAGTTTTTCTCTGCGTAAGAAAAGGTGACACTCATAGACTTGGGAAAGGAATATCAAAAGTCCAGGGAGTATCTCATGGAATACATCCATCGATTCAGGGAGCGGATGTTGGATGTTCAGGATGCGCATGATGAGAAAGAGTTGGTGAAGGTGTGCATACAAGGAATGTTTGTTGAATACCATGTGCACTGGAGAACTTATCTCTCCCTACCTTTGCTACTATGGTAGAGGCAGCCCGGAAGACCAATAACACTATTCAAAGGCAGAAATAGTTGAACATGTATACATGTTGTGCAAGTTGAGAAGATAGAAGACAAATCTATTAAGCGTCCCAGGAGGGACTTTCAAAGTAGGGAAAATCAAGGAGATGACGCACCCCCTTTTCCAATCCAGGTAGAAAGGGTGCATACCTTCTTGCAAAAATGAATAAGAGATGGATAAGTTAATATCCCTTATGATGCACAACTTCCAACCAATCAAGAGAAGGCTGATCCAAAATACTATGACTATCACCATACGATGAATCACCCATTCTCTGAATGTACGAACATGCGGAGGTTAATCCACAGAGGGGTGTAAATGGGGGAGGTAGTTATTGGTACTGTAGGAGTTTAGGCTAACCCCTTACCTACTCATGGAAGATAAGTGAATGCAATCCTCCTCTTATCATTAAATTAATTGCTATGTTTAAAAGAAATTTATTTAAGTAATGAAACATAATTTATGTTCTACACTTGACTGTCTATCTATTGCTTTTAACAAGTTTATGAGTTGTATCCATGGCCTTTGATGCACGTTCACTACAAATGTATTCATGACCATTGACGCCCATTGATTTGATTTAAGGCATGTTGTGTAACACCCGTTCTAAATTATTGTTTCTCTTATTTTGTCCGGCATGCGTCATTTAGTAGGAAATCATGGAAAATATAGTTTAAGCCTTACTTAAGTTATTTATAGGATATAAATGGGATTAAATGAATTGTTAAAGTTTAGTAGTAAAATTAGAAGTTTAGACTGATTTTACAAAAAATTGACAGAGAATTTAAAAATTTCACTGCCAATGGAATAAAAGGAAATTGTCTGAAGAATAAAAATATACACTGAAAATTTTATTACACTGACTTAGGATATAGATGGAATTTTAGTGATTGTTGGAGGACAAAATGGGAACTAAGAACAAAATTATCTTTTATGGATTTCATCACATGATGACAAGTGTCATTGGCTTAGGAATGGATGGCTAAGATTTGGAACAAATTTCATCATCTTATGGAAGAGAAAAAAAATCCGGCCATGACTTTGGAAATTGCTAGAAATTTCTTTTAAGCTTTTGTTGTCTTCAACCTTGAGCAAAATGAAGAACTACCACCAATGATGAAAGCTTAAAAACCTTCCACCACAAAACACAAGTCCAAAATTCTCCAAACAAGCCTACTAAAATTTCCTATCAAATTAAACCTCTTGATTAGCCCATTAACATTCCTAAATCAATTTCAATAAATTCAAGCTAAGTGAGGAGAAATTGCAATTGGAAAGTCTGGGGTTCTTGGTTGGATATTACAATTCAAAGGTAAGCATGCCTAAATTCAATGTTAGATTGTAGTTTTTGGTATGCTAAACATGAATATAAGGTCAATTTAACTTGAAACCACTTGTAGGAGTGTGAATCTAGAAAATTAGAAAAGTTATGGAGAATTTTTGAATTTAAGATTTTTGGGTCAAATTGAATTCATGGAACCTTAGGATTAAAATATGAAGTTCATGGAAGCTTACTAAACTAGGAAATGTCATTAAATTTCATTAGAAATGGAAATTTTAATTTTTCAATAATTTATGCAGAAATTTCAAGGAAAATAGCATCTTTGTCATTATGGAATTTCTATGAAAATGTTGTTGTTTTGGAGTAATTTTGATGTGAAAATGCTAAAGGAAAATTTTGGAAGGAAAAATGTGGAAATTGGTTGAAATTGGAATAATGGCTGAATTTTTTTAATGTGTATTAGCCATAGGAAATTTTCAATATTTAATGGAGTAAATATGGATTTTGAAGAAAAATTAGTTGGAAGAATATTAGTAGAAATTCAAAATAGCAATTAAGTGTTAGGTTACTACATTGTTACATGGCATGCATAACATTAGCATATAGATTTGGTTTAGTTAAATTTTTCACATGACATTAGAAACCTAATAAATGTATGAATGATTAGGAGACCAGACAATACAGAAGGACAAGGAACCGGTCGAGAAAGAGCCGGAATAGCTTGGACCTCACTGTGAGTGGATAACGAAATTTTAAATCTCTACTCCTTATTGTTTTGTTAAATGTGGTTTCTTGAAAGTTTATTATTATGCTATGTGTTTAGAGAAATAGCTTATTTGAATGTGTATTGAATGATGCTAAATGTGAATGGCCCATGGAATGTGATGGCTAAATTGAAATGTTTGGTTTTGAGAATTGAATATGGAAAATGGTTTTGAGATAAAATTGCTAATATTGATTTCAAAACATTGAAAGTTTTATTACATAATTTTTCAAAGATAATGTTTTATTCGAAGTAAACATAAAAGGTTTGCAAGCCATCACAATTCCAAGATGTGACTATACGGTGGCCTCCATGGGAGGATTTTAGTTACTGCAGTAACCGCATAACCACGGACCGCCTTTTGAGGGGCGTGGGAATGCCGTGTACACCTTGGACAGGGAGGCGCGGAGGGAAACCCGTAAGGTAAATTCGAGTTCGTCCTGTGGTATCCACCGTTCAGGACGGGAGTCGCTACTCAGTTGTCGATCTCGGCCAAGGCGACAACTTGAATGAGGAATTGACGGACTAGACTATATGATTTATGGGCCAAGGTTTGGAAATTCTTGTTTTGCCTATGTTCTTAAAATATTTCTTCTTTATTTTACTTTAAAGACTTTTACTATATTGTTGCCTTAATATGTTATCCACTCACTGAGTAACTCTGTTACTCACCCATGTTTTTAATAAAATATTTTTCAGGCTGTAGATACCAACCGCGCTCGTAGGTACATTATGGTGGGAGAATTGCTAGGTTTTTTACTCAAATTTGACCAAGGGTGAAAAAGTCAACTTTTTGTACTATTTTTCAAAAATTCGTGTAGGGCCCACCGAGTAAGGGAATGTCGATTTAAATAGCTATTTCACCATTTTAATGTGTCTAATAATATTCGAAGCTGTTACCGTATTTTTCTGAATCCTGTAGCTTGGTTTAAAAATTCACCGAAAAATATGTAGTAAACCTAATGGCATTTTCGTAAATATCATGAAGTTTTAGTGCTTTGTGTTTACATGAATTTTTATGCCATGATAGTTCGATATTTTATCTGTTTTGAATTGTCTGCATGTTAGTTAAGTGTTTTAAGTATTAAACTGGATGAAAACTTTATAAGAGAAAAATTGGTAAAATGACCATTTTAGCCTTGCAACCTTTGAAGTGTATTCTAACCTAATAGAATGCATTTTGAGGGTTGTGGCGATTGTTACTTGCCCAATTATGGTGTCGGGGCGTGACAATTCGATTGGTATCAGAGCTTGAGGTTTTAAGTCGATTTTTGGTAAATTTTCAGTGTCGGTGGGCCCGAGTCAAACTTGGTCAAACCCAGCCAACCTCGGTCAAACTTGGTCAAAGTGTTAGAACATGCATATTTCATGTAAAATCTCTTGTAGAGATAGTTATTTAGAGACTAATCCTCTTTCGTTATAGATATGCGACGCCACCACAACGTCAGCGCGGTCGCGGCCGATCGAGGCAAAGCTTGCCCGGTCGAATTAGTCTCTGACACAAACTCAAACTTGCACTGACTAAGGAGGAAACATCGACTGGGCCGAGCGCGATTATAGATTAGTAAATAACTATTTTCAATCAGCCTATGATAATTAACCGCACGAAAGAGATAGACCGCTAAGTGTTAAGACTCGACTCCGGAGCTTTCACAGTAAGTCTATACGGCTTACGTGTGTTTATTACTGAATCCATTGGCATAATTTGAATACGGTTAAATTGTTATTCACCTACATTTTTAAACTTGAAGTACTATTTTCATTTAAATTTTAGACTGCATAAATGTTTTAAAATCTTATTTTTCATTTTACATGACAAGCAAAAATTGATTTACTAAATGGGTTCAAGATGTCATAAGCCTTGCGAGCTTCGAGTTGTGGGTGAAGCGCGCCATTCACAATTTGTGGCATGCGGCGGTTGTCACATTCTCGACCTTCGGATCGAGGTGTGACAATTAAAGTGATATCAGAACTCAATTTTTGTTAAACAGTGTTTTAAAATAGTTTAAAAAAAATAATATTTGTAAAGTGCCAAGTGGATTCGGGTCCGATCGAGTCATTTTCCAAACTTGTAGGTAACTTACACCTTGTTGTTAGTACTAAACCCTTAGTTACCTTCAGATATTGATACTCGAATTTCGACTAATTTTACGATCAAGCAGTCACATGGTCACATAGACCGTCTATAAATGTTTGAGCGTTATTCAAATATTTCCCAAACTTCCCATGGACTTTAAAGTGAGGTTAATAGTACCCTATGATTTTTGTTTTGTGACCTAAATTAGAATTTCGTAGCAAAGTCCAAAATGTCTTTTTGATAAAAGCTTGGCAACGATATTCTCCTCCATTACGAAGAAAGACCTGTTGAGGATATATGTGTATAGAGAAGGAAGTTAATTGAAAGAAGAGAATTAAAGACTAAAGATGAAAGTGTGTAATTAAGGACATTAATTGTGAAATGAATGAATGAGGATTACGAGATTGATATGAGCCAGTGATGATGGCATGATTAAATGTGATTGTATGAGCAACGAACTATGGTAGACTTGATGTAAGAAAAAAAAACTTAATGGTGTACACTTGGAAAAGATGAGCCAAAAAGCCAATTGAATATTATAAGATAAAGGGTTGCTTATGAGAAACCTGCTGGATAGGCAAAAAAAAATGGAATTGGAAGGATAGAAAGTAATAATTATAGATTAAGTGAAATTTAGTGTAGTTGGATGGTTAACAAGAATAATTTCTAGTGATTTTAGTAGTGAGTTGTGTATGAATGTGAAAACGAGATAAATTTGTGGAAAAGCAAATAAGTCGATGATTGCGAACTAAAGGTGATAAACTTGTGCGACAAAAAGAGATATGAAATCTAAGTTAAAGAAGAAGATGGTAACTAAGTGAAATTAGGTGGGGAAAGTTTTGATTTGTTCAAGTAGTTAAATGAATCATGAGAACTTTTGGAATTGAAATAGTTGAGGTCAAGGGTGGTAGCAGAATGAATTATGATTACTTCCATGATGTTATGGAGTCTTTGAAAAAAAAATCTTAAGTAGGAAGAGATGAGAGATAGGAAAGTTCGTAAAACAACTTTTATGTATTGAAACGTCCAAGAAAAAAGAGAAGATTATGAAGGGATATACATATACACTGACAAGATAATAATGGAAATGTGATTCATTGAAATGAAGAGAGGATTGGAGTTCTTAAGGAATCTTTTAGATTGACTACTTCAAAGAAGATTTGATTGGGTTCTGAGAGGAAGCAAAGTGCTTTTCAACCTAATTGTTTCACCATAAGACAAAGACATTATTGCTCAAGCAATATAAGTCGAAGGATATCTTATTAAATGAGAAAATGAGTCATGGGAGAAGGGCGGAAGAAAGGAAGCTTTAATGTTCTTCAAGTTATGAAAGGTCATAACTCAATAAGAAAACGTATATGCTTGGAGTTATGAAAGGCTAGTATAGAACTATTACAGTTGTATTAGAATGGAAATTGGGCTATAAGAGAGAGAACCAAGAAAGTTGGCAAGGTAGATTGATGTAGATATTAAATATGAAATTCCATTAACAGAAAAAGTGAATTGAAGAAATTGTAGATCGGCTAGAAGATTTATTTGGAGTCACATAGGTTATGAATTGAGGACTATGAGTTGATCAATATGAATTATAAAGTCAAGAAGGAAAATTCCAATTTTATAGAGATAGGGATAAAAGATAAATTTGTGAAACTATAAACCGACAGCTACTATTACAGTTGAAAATGATTCACACTGCTCTGAGAATATAAATCTGACCCCTCACGTATATTAGAAGTACCACCAGTTGAACTTAAGGAAGATTAAAATTATGAGGTACAACCGGTGAAAGTTCTTGAACATCAAAGATCGAATACAGCGAAGTATGACGATTTCCATGGTAAAGACATCAAGGAAAAGTGAAAGTGTTAAAAGAAAAACTAAGGAATGTAGTAAGTGGAGCCTTGATTTGTTAGCTTTGTGGTGAAACCTATTTTGGTCGATTGAATTCGAGAGCGCTAAAGGACGGATGGTAGGTTCAACCAAGAATTTCAAAAAAAAAAAACTATAAAGGCAAGAAGAATAAGGGATACTCCCTTACCATCTTGTGGTGTATGAGGGAAATGTTGTAGTAGTGAGAGAACCTACCACCGGATTATCTTGTACTAACGAGTTTGTACGGAATACCAGTAATAGTCATTCTTCCAAACTCTCTTAAGTTCTTTATCACTAACACTAGTATCTTTACTTGCTTACGATTGGTTCATTCCCTCGAGTGAACCGAAAGGTTAAACACCCAATTTCGTGGACAAGGCTTACTAAGGTATAAAGTAAACAAGCTAGCCTTAAACCGCACAAAACAATAGCCTTAAGAGTAAACCTACAACTTAGAAGTGATAGAATGTTAACTATGAATGGTAAAGTGTATGTCCCAATAATCCAAAATTAAAGAAGATTATATTGGAGGAAATTTAGAATATCGGTATATTGGGATGAAGTTGGTGAACGGAAGCTCCATAATGGTGAATTAATTTACCTTACCACTGAAAAGGTCAAAATCATCAGAGAAAGGCTGAAAGCAGCTCAGGATCAACAGAAGAGCTACGCGGACAATCGGAGAAAAAACTTAGAATTTCAAGTAGATGACATGGTATTCTTAAAGGTGTCACCATGGAAAGGTGTCATTCGGTTCAGGAAACGAGGAAAACTAAATCCACACTACATTGGACCATTCAGAGTGATTGAAAGAATAGGTCCAGCAGCTTATCGGTTAGAGCTGCCACCAAAATTGGACAAAATCCACAATGTATTCCATGTATCTCTACTAAAGAAGTATGTGCCCGATCTCTCCCATATTTTAGAAGCTTCTCCAATTGAGTTGAAAGAAGACTTGAACTTTGAAGTACAACCAGTCCGGATTCTAGATACCCAAGTGCGAGTACTTAGAAATAAAAGCATTCCGATGGTCAAGGTACTATGGAGAAATGCGAAAGTAGAAGAGGAAACATGGGAGTCCGAGGAGCAAATGAGGAGACAATATCCTCATCTCTTCACTAGTTTCGGTACGTGAAATTTCGAGGACGAAATTTATTTTAAGGGGGGGAGAGCTGTAATACCCGTTCTAAATTACTGTTTCTCTTATTTTGTCCGGCATGCGTCATTTAGTAGGAAATCATGGAAAATATAGTTTAAGCCTTACTTAAGTTATTTATAGGATATAAATGGGATTAAATGAATTGTTAAAGTTTAGTAGTAAAATTAGAAGTTTAGACTGATTTTACAAAAAATTGATAGAGAATTAAAAATTTCACTGCCAATGGAATAAAAGGAAATTGTCTGAAGAATAAAAATATACACTGAAAATTTTATTACACTGACTTAGGATATAGATGGAATTTTAGTGATTGTTGGAGGACAAAATGGGAACTAAGAACAAAATTATCTTTTATGGATTTCATCACATGATGACAAGTGTCATTGGCTTAGGAATGGATGGCTAAGATTTGGAACAAATTTCATCATCTTATGGAAGAGAAAAAAAATCCGGCCATGACTTTGGAAATTGCTAGAAATTTCTTTTAAGCTTTTGTTGTCTTCAACCTTGAGCAAAATGAAGAACAACCACCATTGATGAAAGCTTAAAAACCTTCCACCACAAAACACAAGTCCAAAATTCTCCAAACAAGCCTACTAAAATTTCCTATCAAATTAAACCTCTTGATTAGCCCATTAACATTCCTAAATCAATTTCAATAAATTCAAGCTAAGTGAGGAGAAATTGCAATTGGAAAATCTGGGGTTCTTGGTTGGATATTACAATTCAAAGGTAAGCATGCCTAAATTCAATGTTAGATTGTAGTTTTTGGTATGCTAAACATGAATATAAGGTCAATTTAACTTGAAATCATTTGTAGGAGTGTGAATCTAGAAAATTAGAAAAGTTATGGAGAATTTTTGAATTTAAGATTTTTGGGTCAAATTGAATTCATGGAACCTTAGGATTAAAATATGAAGTTCATGGAAGCTTACTAAACTAGGAAATGTCATTAAATTTCATTAGAAATGGAAATTTTAATTTTTCAATAATTTATGCAGAAATTTCAAGGAAAATAGCATCTTTGTCATTTTGGAATTTAAATGAAAATGTAGTTGTTTTGGAGTAATTTTGATGTGAAAGTGCTAAAGAAAAATTTTGGAAGGAAAAATGTGGAAATTGGTTGAAATTGGAATAATGGCTGAATTTTTTTAATGTGTATTAGCCATAGGAAATTTTCAATATTTAATGGAGTAAATATGGATTTTGAAGAAAAATTAGTTGGAAGAATATTAGTAGAAATTCAAAATAGCAATTAAGTGTTAGGTTACTACATTATTACATGGCATGCATAACATTAGCATATAGATTTGGTTTAGTTAAATTTTCCACATGACATTGGAAACCTAATAAATGTATGAATGATTAGGAGACCAGACAATACAGAAGGACAAGGAACTGGTCGAGAAAGAGCCGGAATAGCTTGGACCTCACTGTGAGTGGATAACGAAATTTTAAATCTCCACTCCTTATTGTTTTGTTAAATGTGGTTTCATGAAAGTTTATTATTATGCTATGTGTTTAGAGAAATGGCTTATTTGAATGTGTATTGAATGATGCTAACTGTGAATGGCCCATGGAATGTGATGGCTAAATTGAAATGTTTGGTTTTGAGAATTGAATATGGAAAATGGTTTCGAGATAAAATTGCTAATATTGATTTCAAAACATTGAAAGTTTTATTACATAATTTTTCAAAGATAATGTTTTATTCGAAGTAAACATAAAAAGGTTTGCAAGCCATCACAATTCCAAGATGTGACTATACGGTGGCCTCCATGGGAGGATTTTAGTTACTGCAGTAACCGCATAACCACGGACCGCCTTTTGAGGGGCGTGGGAATGCCGTGTACACCTTGGACAGGGAGGCGCGGAGGGAAACCCGCAAGGTAAATTCGAGTTCGTCCTGTGGTATCCACCGTTCAGGACGGGAGTCGCTACTCAGTTGTCGACCTCGGCCAAGGCGACAACTTGAGTGAGGAATTGACGGACTAGACTATATGATTTATGGGCCAAGGTTTGGAAATTCTTGTTTTGCCTATGTTCTTAAAATATTTCTTCTTTATTTTACTTTAAAGACTTTTACTATATTGTTGCCTTAATATGTTATCCACTCACTGAGTAACTCTGTTACTCACCCATGTTTTTAATAAAATATTTTTCAGGCTATAGATACCAACCGCACTCGTAGGTACGTTGTGGTGGGAGAATTACTAGGTTTTTTACTCAAATTTGACCAAGGGTGAAAAAGTCAAATTTTTGTACTATTTTTCAAAAATTCGTGTAGGGCCCACCGAGTAAGTGAATGTCGATTTAAATAGCTATTTCACCGTTTTAATGTGTCTAATAATATTCGAAGCTGTTACCGTATTTTTCTGAATCCTGTAGCTTGGTTTAAAAATTCACCGAAAAATATGTAGTAAACCTAATGGCATTTTCGTAAATATCATGAAGTTTTAGTGCTTTGTGTTTACATGAATTTTTATGCTATGATAGTTCGATATTTTATCTGTTTTGAATTGTCTGCATGTTAGTTAAGTGTTTTAAGTATTAAACTGGATGAAAACTTTATAAGAGAAAAATTGGTAAAATGACCATTTTAGCCTTGCAACCTTTGAAGTGTATTCTAACCTAATAGAATGCATTTCGAGGGTTGTGGCGATTGTTACGTGCCCAATTATGGTGTCGGGGCGTGAAATGTTGGCCTTGGTAGCCCATTATTCAATGCGTGCAAATATTTACATGTTCCTTAATTTGAAAGAAGCACATCCCTTGTAGGGTCAAGAGTGCACCTCCCTTAGCGGGGGGCAAGAATGCACATCCTTAGCAGGGGTAGAGTGCACCTCCCTAGCAAGGGTAAGAGTGCGTCTCCCTAGTAAGGTCAAGAGTGCACCTTCCTAAGTAGGGGAAGAATACACCTCCCTATCGGGTACAAGAGTGCCTATCCTTAGTAGGTGTAGAGTGCACCTCCTTAGCGGGGGCAAGAGTGCACCTTCCTAGCGAGGGCAAAGTGCAAGTCCCTAGCAGGGGTAGTATGCATGTCCTTAGCAAGGTCAAGAGTACACCTCCCTAGCAGGTGTAATGCCTAGCCTCAAATTAATTTGCATTGGAGCCATAGGCTAATAAATTGGAAAATTTTACATGACATGCATACAAATATATTATTCTTAGGGGAATTAGAAACACATTTCATCTAGTGAAAATTTTCCCATTTTGAAGAACTTAATTCCTACACCATTAGGACCAATTTCATGCATGATAGAACAAGGCCTATTTTGTGTATTATTTTTCAAAAATTTACGTACCACCCTTCGTGAGTTACTTGGCTTCTACAAAAAAGTTAGAAAACTCCTCAGTGAGTCTAAGACCTTTCGAAGCTGTTGCAGTATTTTTCTGAACATCCTAAGTTAGAGAAAAAAATATTATAGAAAAGAATATCGTAAAGTTCGATGGCATTTTTGTAAATATTAGCATATGTTACAAATTTAATTTTTCTTCATTGAAAATGGTTTTTCCTATAGTGTTTAAAGGTTCCATGTAATTATATACTGTTTAAACTTGAAAACTGCCAGGTTGCTGCATGGAATTATAGGGTGAAAATTACCATTTTGCCCTCGCACAGGTTTTAAATGCCAAAATAAGGCAATTGTTTCCAATAGCCTAATGACTTAAATACTTTGATAAATTCACCTCATTTTTATAAAATTTTGCCAATTGGTTTTAGTTTTAAAATTCTTTTATTCTATCCCAATTTACATAATTTCTCTTTAGGACACAAAGGTAATTTTTGAAATTTAATGAGGGCATTTTTGTAAATTGACCAATTGAATAGTCTAGACTTTTCAAGACCACTTTTTTGGCTTTCTTCTTCACTTTTTCTTCACCATTGCCGAAAATCCCTTTGCCATTTTCTTCCACCATTTTTCCAATCTTCCAACTTCTAGTTTCTTCCATACAATTTCCCACCAAAAACACCACCAAATTTCACCAAATTCCATCCAACTTTCCAAGAAATCCATCACTTCAACTCCCAAACAACACTTTCACCAAGAAAATTTGGAGAAAAGCTTTGCAAGTTTCATCAAGCGTTTAAGTTTCAAATTTCCATAAAAACTCAAGGTGTGTTTTCTTTTCTTCTTAAATTATTTTATCATTTTAATCATGAAATGATGAATATTAAGTTTCATGCATGAAAACTATGCATTTTCTTTAATTCATTATTAGTTTATGGCTCTAAACCTTCATAATATTCATGCTCCATGAGGCTAAGGTATAATTGGAGAATGGAAGTGTTAGGATAGTCTTTTGAATGTAGCAAAACCTAGATGAATAGAGAAAAATCTAGTTTAGCATTTAAATGACCGAGTTTCACAAGAATGACATTATGCCTCCTAGAGAAAGTGCCATATTTTTTATAATGTCCATGGGGTTTTCTTTCATAAATGGTAGTTTGACAATGTTAGAAGATGACATGAATCAAGAAATTAGTGGAAAGAACAATGGTTAAGGTAGTTGTAGTGTAAACCTATATTATGGCGTAAAGGAACCTACATTGGGCAAGTACCATAAGGAGACATAGTTAAATGCCATTTAGAGTTTGCATAAGTCACAAATGTGGATGGTTAGTGTGATTAAACAAACCCCATGGTGAAAAATGACCCTTCCAAAGTTATGGGAAAAACACATATTTGCCTCCAAATCACAATGTAGGTGTTCAAATCCGATTCTTTTTTGTTTATGGCATCCCTACAACACATTTAAGCCTTAGGAATTGAAAGAACTGAATTTCCCCTCTTAAAAGCCTCAATGCCGAAAATCACCTAATGTAGGGGTAAATTCATCCAACTTTTTCGTTTTAAGTCCTTAGGCAAAATGGGAAATTCCTAAAAGCATTGTTTATCGAAACAAACTTATCCATACCTTAACTGCGCCAATTGAATCACTAGAACTCAATTTAGGCATCAAATACCCAAATTAGCAAACTAGTTAAATAACTAGTCCAAATTACCATTTTTCCCACTATAGTTTGTGTTAACACCTTAAGTGAATAATTGTATAGGTGGTGAAACTTCTCCAAAGGAAAGAGAAGGAGAGGATTAAAGGGAGTGCATACCCTCCCTATACTAGTGAGTGGGACTTTACGGACCTAAATAAATATTTTGCTGTTTAAATTATTTTTTTTATGCAATGGTTTGATTCCTTGAATTTCAATTGATTTATGATAGTTGTTTATGGTCTTGGCATGGATTGCTTTACAAATTGAAATTTGTTTTCAAAAATAAAAAGACTCGATTTTCCAAAAATTAAATCCGTGTATGAAATTTGATGTCTATTTATAAGCCTTGAATTTTGATGATCTTGAAGTGAATTAATTTATTTCATGATATTTGAAATCAAGTATTCATGTATATGGTAAATGTGGTTGAGATTATTGCGATTGAGTTGATTTCAATGGTGGGCTAGTTGGCCGAATAGTATATGATTCAATAATGTTTAGTTACAATATGATTATGGTGGATGAGATGTTGATCACTGCAGTGGCACCTCTCACAGTCCGACCTTATAGAGGCGGCGTGAGTAGGCTTTCACTCCCACTTTGGGTGGATGGTACAGGGGTTTTTGTGCGCATTAAGATAGTGATTATGCGACTCGAGTGGGAGTACTGTGGACATAGCCACGCACCACCAGTGGTGAAGGCCAACGCCAACGCAAAGAAAAAGGGCTTTTCGCTTCTTAAATAAAGAAATAAAAGAAAAACTACCTCAGCGAGCTTAAATCTCACCTTGGCCAGGTGAAATTTGAGCAATGTGTTTTGGCAAGCCCTTTGAATTCCTAAACTTGAACTACTAATTGGAATTTCATAAAATGTTGAAGTCTAAACTTTATGTTGAAAAGTTTACCTAAATTTTCTCATAATTTACATAAGAATTATTTTATGATGAGATTGCATGTTTGTGTTGTATTTTCTGTTCATGTCTCACTCACTGGGTATAGAAAATATACTCACCTATTTTCTTATAAAATTTTTCAGGCCGATAGTATAGATAAAAAGTAAATCATCCAGAGGAGCAACTCGACTGGGGCCGATCTTTTTATCGAGTATGTGATTGAGTTTTTTGTAAATTAGTTATGGATCCACCGGCACTATTTTGGTACTTTTCACTTTTGATGTATTTAAACACTTAAATGAAATATTTTCTATACACTAGTAATTTAATAAAAAGGATTTTATTTCATCACTGTATAATATTTTATTTTCCAGTATGAGCTAATATGCATTTTATATACATTATAAATTTTATTTAATCACAATTAAGCTGTGAGAACCATAAGCCTTGCGTACTTGGAGTTTTAGGTAAGCGCGCCATTCAAAATTTCTAGTATGCGGCAATTGTCATATTTCGACCCTCTGGGTCGGGGTGTGATAATAGGGGCAAGAGTGCACCTCCCTAGCGAGGGCAGAGTGCATCTCCCTAGCAGGGTTAAAAGTGCATTTCCCTAGCAGGGCATGATTGCACCTCCCCAGTAGGGGCAGAGTGCACCACCCTAGCAAGGTTAAGAGTGCACTTCCCTAGCACGGGTAAGAGTGCACCTCCCTAGTGAGGGCGGGATGCACCTCCCTAGCGGGGGCAAAGTGCACCTCCCTAGCAGTGGCAAAAGTGCATCTCCCTAGCAGGACATGATTGCATCTCCCTAGCAGAGCATTAGTGCACCTCCTAGTAGGGGCAGAGTGCACCACCCTAACAGGATCAAGAGTGCACCTCCCTAGTGGAGCAAAGTACACTTCCCTAACGGGGGCAAAGTGCACCTCCCTAGCAGGGGCAATAGTGCATCTCCTTAGTTGGGTCAAGAGTGCACTTCCCTACTAGGGTCAAAAGTGCACCTCCCTAATAGGATTAGGAATGCACCTCCCTAGATGGGGCAAAAGTGCACTTCCCTAACAGGGTCAAAAGTGCACCTCCCTAGATGGGGCAAAAGTGCACCACCCTAACAGGGGTAAGAGTGAGTCTCCTTAGTGAGGGCAGAGTACATCTCCTCAACGGGGGTAGTTAGGGAGCAAGAGCGCACATCCTTAGCAAGGGCAGAATGCATCTCCCTAAACAGAGGTAAAATGCACCTTCCTAAACCGAGGCAAAATACACCTCCATAGCGAGGACAAGAGTGCACATCCTAAGCAGGGGCAGAATGCACCTCCTCACCTCCCTAGCGAGGGCAAAGTGTACATCCTTAGCAGAGGCAGAGTGCATCTCCCTAGCAGAGGCAAGAATGCACCTCCCTAGCAAGGGCAAAAGTGCATCTCCCTAGCAGGGCATGAATGCACCTCTCCAACGGGGGTAAAGTGCACCACCCTAGCAAGGTCAAAAGTGCACTTCTTTAGCGAGGCAGAGACCACTTCCCTAATGGGGACAAAGTGCACATCCCTAGCGGGGCCAATAGTGCATTTCCCTAGTGGGGCCAAAGTGCACCTCTTACCAGGGGCAAGAGTGCACCTCCTTAGCAAAGACAAGAGTGCATCTCCCTAGTAGGGCAAAATTATATCTCGCTAGTGGGGCAAGAGTTCACCTCCCTATTAGGGGCAAAAGTACACCTTCCTAGTAGAGACAAAAGTGCATCTCCCTAGTAGGAAGGATTGTACCTCCCTAGCAAGGTCAAGAGTGCATCTCCCTAGCAGGGTCAAGAGTGCACCTCCTAACAGGGGCAGAGTGCACTTCCCTAGCAAGGGTAGAGTGCACCTCCCTAGCAGGACAAGAGTACACCTCCTTAAAAGGGGCAACAATGCACCTCTCTAGCAAGGGTAAGAGTGCACCCCTGGATGGGGCAAGAGTGCACCACTCTGGAAAGGGAAGAATGCACCTACCTAGCGAGGTCAAGAGCGCACTTCCTTAAAAAGTGAAAGTACACTATCCTAGAAGGGACAAGAATCCATCACCCCAGAGGGGGCAAGAATCCATCTGTCACGCCCCGACCCGCCCAGGGTCGGCCACGTGCAACTGTGGCACTGCCTCGAAGTACGTGTCGGTCGATCATGCACCAAAAGCATCGCAAGGCATAGAAACAGACATCATCGCTGCAAAACAACTAAAACTTTAATTAGAAATCTTTTAATAAAATAATTAGCTTTAAAAGCAATACCAGTGGATTAAACTACTAAGCCTAGGCCACCGACGCCTCCCAGTGAGCATCCAATCTATCTGCTAACCTTGTACACGGATCTGCATCCATCTACATTGGATACAGGTGAGTGACAGAGGTTCAATGAATCTTTATCAGGGTTAAGGAAAACAAGGCTAATCCAAAATATAATAATTAAAAACAAATATTTTTCTTTTTCAAAATCTCTTTTAAATTCTCTAAGCAAGAATCCACTTTTAGAACCATTTTAATAAATATATATATATATATATATCTCAAATGGGCTAGCCTCTATCATACTGAAGGCTTGACCCGCCGATCGTATGCCTCATTGCACCGATGGCTATGTCTTTTCTTTCTAAAATATTTTCTCTTTCTCTAGCCCGTTTCCTCGGTGGTGCCATTCGCTGTGGTGGAACACAGCTACCTCGAGCCCTGGCGAGTTATCCCCCGCGCCTCTCCCAGGGTCTCCACTCACTGTGCCCCTTAATAGGCATTCCACGACTGCGTCTCATGCATGCCTTTCAGACTCAGTCCATGCTTCCTTATATCAGAGCCCCGAGGAACCCACTCAGTCACTCTTCTCGCATCCTGTCCATATATATATATATATATCATAAATATATTTATAAACATAAAACACATAAACATACACACACACAAGTCTTTATATTTTCTTTAAAATCATCCCATCCTCTAAGTGGGTGTATCACAAAATAAAAGTGTGTGTGATGAATTACCTGTATCCCAAAACATTTGTAAAACTTTTAAAATCAATTTTATATTTTTAAAACCTTTGAAAACGTTTGTCTCTCGTGGCTAAGCACTGAAATCTAAGCCACTCACAGTGTTAGGAGATTCATATACTCCCAAGTGTTCCATTTAGCTTAACCTCTAGAGCATCGCCGCACTCGATCATCCGGAGCCCTAATACACGAAAATACGTGTTAGCATTCATAATCAAACTTATGAATGCAACTATGAGGCTCTAGCATGACGTAAAACTGAGCTTGGATGTGATCCGGGGCTTTGAAGAGTGTCCGGGAGGTTTCGGGGTCAAAATTGGACACCTTATGAAAAATTACGAAAATACCTCTAAGGGCCCTTAGGCCCCTCCCCCAGACTGGGCCTGGCCCCGCATGGGATTGGGCCTAAAAGGCCACCCACGTGGGTTGGGTAGAGTCCTACTAGGGATTGGGCCAAGTCTCGCATAGGACTTGGGCCAAAAAGGCCCACTCTTGCATGGGAGAGGGCTGGCTCCCGCCGAGAGACCGGCCAAGGACTCGGTCGGTTCTTTCTTGATTTTTGCATCCGTTTCTCCTCCTTTTGATGCACAAACTTAGATAGATGATCCTCATGGCATCCATGATGGACTCACCGAAGCAGAAACAAGAATCACCTACTCAAAATCCGTAGATCTAAAATGTAAACTTAAATCTGATAAAAAGCTGAACCTAACTTTAAACTCAGATCTACTCTAAAGTGATGCATAGAAATGTATGAAAACTTAATATAACATAGATCGAGGTGAGTAAAATAAGATATTAGAAACTCACCTTGATCTGACGATCGGATTATCCGGATATGACAAAAAAGCAAGATGCCTACGTTTTGGCTCCAAAAGAGAAAAGAGAGAAAAAGTGAAAGAGAGTGAGGGGAGAGGCTCAGCCTCCCCCTATTTATAGACGAGCCCGACATCGGGTCTGCTCGGACCCCCAGGTCAGACTTTGTCCCCTTTTTCTAATTTCTTCAATTCTCGCCTGTTTGTTAATTCCTTTGATTTTTTGTACCAACAGGGCCCATAACTAATTGTTATGGACTTAATAGGAGGTCTTATTGGCGTTCACTAATTTCCATGCATGGTTATTTACTTGATCTTCCAACACCGTCTTATCTTAATTTTCACATCTCTTATTAATTAGACACATCCGGACCGATGTATTATCCACTTAATACACCGTCTTATACTATTCCGTTTGTACGAAAAAGTTAGATTAGATCCGGGTGTGTCACCATCACCCTAGAAGGGGTAAGAATCCCTAAGGGCAGAAACACCAATGGTGCAAGATAAGTGTATTATTACATATTGTCTTTAACTTTCTTTTAAAAAAAAAGGTGCTTGAGTTAATGACTCTACGCATGCTCTCCCGCCTTGCTCATTAGTGCAAGGCCATGCTATCTCCCCTTGCACTCCATGCATAGGGGCATGCTATGCTCTCCCCCTATGCTTCAGGCGCAGGGGCACACCATGCTTTCCACGCGCTTCAAATGCAGGGGCACTCCATGCTTTCCTTTGCGCTCCAGGCATAGGGGCATGCCATGCTCTCACTGCGTTCCCCATGTGGAATAGATAGACATGCTCTCCCCTGTGCTCGAAGCGTAGAGGCATGTTATGCAAGCACCCCTACACTTCAACCAAAAATCTTAATAACAAAATCTTTCAAAAAAATTTCTTTAAACAAAAACATATTATGAAGAATCAAGGCATATCTAGATTTTATATGGCAATGCTAAAATTATATCTTGTTATTTTGTGCATGAAAATTGCTCATGTTAAGAATTCTCATGCTGAGGGCAAAATGTAAATGTTGATTTTTGTCATTAATTATATAAATTTCATTCTAAGGTGGAGTTGACCCAAGATGTTTGGCAGGGTCTCAAAGTCAACCCCATCCTGGGATGTGCTAGAGAGTTTGGCTTGGAGGTTTAGATTAGGAGGTAGTTGGGAACCCTTTCCTAACTTTTCCTTGAAGAGAGAGTGATGTCACCTTCCTTGCAACCTCTCCCAATTATGTCAATTAATTTCCTTATTTTTAGCACATATGCATCCATCATCCCCACCTTTTACTCACCACTTACAACCCACTATCTCATGTTCTTTTAACATTACTTGAAATAACTTCCAAATGGCAGTTACTTCTTTTACCTATAAATAGTCCCTCTTCACAATGAGAAAGAGAGGATGAAATTCTAGCCAGAAAAACCACACATTTTACATCCAACGTACTATGAAATCAAAATACATTACAAACTTCAAATCACCAGCCTTTAGAGGCTGAAACCACCACCTGTCACCACACACTCATCTCTCGGGGTCTACTCTGGTCTTCCTCTCCGCCGCCTCTTTCACTTCTTTACGGTGTCTGTAATGTTTCCTCACCTCTCAATCAAGAACCTGTTCTACAATAAATAAATTAATTTAATTATCTCTTAAATTTATAAGAATCTCGTTTCATGATGAGTTTGTAACACAAAAAGAATTCTAAATAAGATTTTCAAAATCAAGCAAAGATTTCAAGCCATCTCCCATTTCAAAAAAGAAAAATATCTTTATTTTTGGTACATAAACCCAAGTAAGCTCCCACATAGGTGGCTCTCGGCTCTCGCTTTGATTGTTTTACGGATTATCTCTTTCTATCAAGTATTTTAACTTGTATTCTTTTATACTAATGGCCAGAAAAAAAATTCCATGTCATGATTTTAAAAAAAATTTCAATTTTATTAGTAACTTAATAAATGGAGGTTTGGGTATGAAGCCAAAATTTTACTTTAGTAAGTTACAAATTCTTTGAAAAACAAGCACTTGAAATTTGAAGCAGAAAGGATTTTGAGAAGGAAAGAAAAGGGGAAAGTCTATAAGATGCGGTTGATGGAATGCTTACATGGCAAAGAGTATCCTGTTACGGGAAATAAGATAAAGACTACCTTACTTTGAGAATAAAGATTTCTAACTACATTATTTTGGGAAAAAGCTCCTGGAAAACAACCAAATATTTCATCTTTGTTTTCAATTTGTTGGTAAAATACAGGCAGCAATTAATATGAACGCTTACAAAGAAAGTCGTGCAGGATACACCGTAAAATCTGAAGAAATAATGCTACAAATAGCAACGTTTAGAGAGCTTTACAAAGGTGAAAACATCATCAACTAATACATGCCAACCCCCTGTTTTCCAGGATCTGGCTACATAAGTAAAGAAAAGGCTTGAATATCAGATTACCCAAAACCAAGCTATGATTGATCCTGATGCCAGACCAACAACTAGAAACAATACCATAACAGTGCCAGCAGTCTCTGCATGTTGTATCTGAACTGATTTGGGAGCCACCATCATTAACACACTGGTCAAGTAGCCATTAGTAAGCCCTAGAAGGCAAGTTAGTATTGAGACAGGAATCTCTGTCCGGAAGAACTGAGGACCATGCAAGCAACCGATAAACAGGGGAAAGAACAGCAACCGCACAACACATGCAGCAATTGCAACATTTGCGTTTTCAAGGTTGTAAACTGCAGTCAACGATTTGCCAACCAGGTCAAACACATTGTAGGCTGTAATAAGGAGGATTGGATACCAGTCCTTGAGAATCAATGAGTGCACATCCTCAGTGATATATCCTGGAAATATAGACAAGGTCACAACATACAGGAGGACAATCCCAAATCCATACCACTTGACTGTCCCTACTATATTCCACAAGGTTGCTCTCCAAACAGGGCCGGTCAGGGGACCTTTGTTTTCTTTCTCTTCCTTAACAGCCGCAATTTTCAACTCCTCATAGTACTTCATAATTGGAAGCCTGTGTGCCACATTATACAACACAATGCATACCACCATAACCGCAATGCTAGTATAAAAGTAAAGATTGGCACTTTTTCTCAGGCCATCAGCATCTTGTGGAAATACAGCTTTGGTCAGGATCCTTAGCACTGAAACGAGGACCCCTGCAGCGAACAATTTAAGAAATTAAAATTGAACCTGGTGTGATAGTTATCAACTCATTTAGGCAACAAGAAGCACATAATTGGATTATACATAAAACATAAATGAATTTGTAACCAGGAATATTCCAAAAAGAAGATATTGAGCACACGGACACTACTAGCAAATAAGGGGTTGCTTTATATACACCTGATAAAAAAAAATAGCTATAAACTGTACATAAGAGAGAAAAGTGATCCAAGTAGTTCAAGATTCAGGGTTCAGACGGTTATGCCGATGGCCCACCAAGGTCCTTTGAAACGTGAAACATGCTTAGTAAAGAGCTTCATTACAGATCAGGTAAACTAAGGTAGCCTTCAAACTTTTAACAGCAAACAATTCATGAAAACAGCCAGAAGACTATAAACAGTATCGTACAGTTAACTGAAAACACTTGTCAAGTTTCTATGGTAAAGCTAAGCAGCTCAATTTCTGAGCCTCCAAATGCTTGAGATCCTTGAAAATTTGAGTAATTGACTTGATACTAGTATATTTGTTAAAATGGAAAATTAATAGTACTAACTTGCTTTGGAGCTCCAAGAGCATAGTCCTCCCTTAAATGACTTTTTAAGTACCCATCAAGTTAGAATCAACTCTAATGCAAAGGGGTTCACGTTGAGTAACAGTAACCACGCTACTCTTAACTTCCAAGCTTTCATTGACATTTTTACAATAAATTAATTAACACCCACATCTATAATTGCTACCAAAAAGAGATTATCTGTTTCAATTACCAGAACCAGCGGTTCCTGCGACAATAGCCTGCATGTAGCGTTCAGGCAATTCGCCAGCCGCCCCAACGAGCCCACCTTGAACAAGCGCATCTGCAATACCCGACAAAGCTACAGCCCCGGCTGTAACGTAAAACCCGTCGTACAACCCGACTTGACCCTTTATATAAACCGCATCCATAACAGGCACAACCAGCAGGGAAACCACGAACAGGCCCAATCCGACGTTGATCCGCACACAAGCTTCACTCTTGTGAGAATAAAGCACTATGATGACGAGGCACACGAGGCCGATCACCATGTAAACGACGGCGAAGACGCGATCGACGGAGGCTTCGGGGTAGATGTAGGAGAAGTAATCGACGGCTGTTATGAAGGCGTTCCATGGGAGGAGGTATCCGACGCCTAAGGTGAAGTAGATAATGTAGGCTAAGTGGAATTTGTCTTCTGGCTTTGCAGGTTTGAGTGGGGAGTGTAGGAGGATGGCCGCTTCAGAGTCGGGTTCGGGTCCTCCGTCGGTTGCTGGTGAACCGGAGAAACCCATATTGCGATTATTTTCGGATGCAACTAAAAGTTGGGTTTACCTTTTCTCGGGGACTGATTGGTTTGGTAGTATGGTAGGTGGTGCATCGGATGGGCCTGCGATGTCGCTTTATTTCAATGATGAAATAACTATATTTTAATTTTGCTATTTAAATAAAAATCGTATATATACGTATTTTTGCTATTTTTAATTGACAATGGCACTAATAAATTATTATATTAGTTATCGTTTTACAACATGTTCACATTGTTTTTAATTTTTCTCATCTTTATGAAGATTAAAGCACAACACCACCTAGGGATGATAAACCTCAAATCGTCCCGTTGATTCTATATTGATTCTTCCCGAACTGTTACTTTTTTTTTTTAAGGACGGGACAGTTTTGATATATGATTACAAAAGTACTATCCCACCCCATATGTATAATAATTAATAATTTTTACTCAAATATATATTTTGTGACTTTTAAATAAATAAATAAAATGCATTTGTATTAAATTTAAAAAATATAACTTAACAATTAATATTATTATTTTACTTTATAAATATTTTAAAAATTATACTAAATTTAATATATTAAGTATATATTATATAATTTTGTTTTATTAAATATATTTGTATGTAATAAAATATATATTAACGAGGCAACCTACCTCCGTCCCACCTTCGCCAATAAAAAGATGAGGCATAGGAGATTGAGGCAGTCCCATAATCGCCTTGCCCTATTGCCACCCTAACCACCACCACCTCCTCCCCCCCCCCCCCCCTATTGAAAAAGGTCTCTGATTGACAGAGCAAAGAAAAGAAAATCGAAGCAAGTTTGAGCAGAGTGCAATCTGGTTTGTCTGAAGAAGAGTTGATCTCGTTTCTGTGGAAAAGCCTAAGGAAAAATGCTAGAAATTGAGGGCCATCGCGCAGTCTTCGAGTGTTGAAGAGGTTTCTGTGGATGATTGTTCGTGTCTTCAGTCGTTCTAGGATGAGGCTTATATAGCCCTCACAGCTCCCAATCAACTCCTCTGAATCAGCTCATTTTGATTCTCAAATCTCAGTCTTTAAGACTGAATCCCTTTGATTTCGCTTGGCTTTGAATTGGTCTTTTCAATCTTTCAAGATTGGTGCGGCCTTAATTTGGATTTAGGCCGCTGACCTTAAACCCATCCTGCTAGTCCGATTTATAGGCCGATCAGCCTAAATTATTTCTTTTTCTTGAAAATCTGATATTTCGGACCTGAAATCGTGCTGTCTTGAATTTCGAATATCTCCAATTAAAACATGAGGCGAATTTCCTGGCTGATCATACACGCGCTCTTCTTCCTCCATGATTATCGTGGTTATTAATTCCCGATTAAAACCTGCTGATTCTTGTCGCCAGGCCGATCTCCCTCGAATGTTTTTCCTTCGAGCCAAAAGCCCTATTGCCTCCTCTTCAATCTATTGGTCCACTGGTGTAATCGATTCCTTCTTAGGCCCATTAGCCCAATTTTACAAATTAAGGTACAAACATTGCCCCCCCAAGTGTGAAAATTTGTGTAAAATTTAAACACTTGTTCTTTGATGGATTAATTGATTTCATACCTTGTGACTGTTGATCAGCAGCTCTTTTCTCCATTTAATTCTTTGGACGTTTGAAACCCGCAAGAATACAAATTTTCAATATTGGAAAAGCACGTCTTCATAAGGAAGTCAATCGGCCTGACTCCTTAACCCTTTATAAACCCTTTGGCGGCCTTTCCTGCTTTACCAAATTCAAAAACGAAATCCCTAAGTCTTGCAAAGCTTCTACCTTTGTCCAATATTTTTGCCCGAAAATCTCCAACACTTCCATTCGTAAATCATTCCTTTCTGTGACTTCAACAATGGCTTCTGTTGATTCCAGCAACTTCAATCTTGCCGACCTTCAGAAAATCCTCCTTGAAATCCCCGACGTTTTTGTCAGGAACCCAAGTACAAACCCTCTTCGCATCGGCCATACTTTCAACGCCGACCCCCCAGAGCTTCTTAGACCGATTTTCCCTCATCATACTCCTCTCCCCTTTGAAGCCGAATCCTTCGATTGGAGTAAGTGGCTTTCAGGCAAAGCCCCTTCTACATGGCCGACTGAACTCAAAGGCTGGAGAGAATGGGTCGATCGCTTGAGGCCTGTTTACGCTTCAGTGTGGAAACTGACCGACATTTACTCCTTCATTGAACTGACTACCAGGCCGCTTCCTTATGATAAAGCGGTCTTGCCCGCCCTCATGGCTTTCTGGAATCCATGCTTCAATTTCTTCGACCTTCCACATGGGTCGATGTCTATCACCATTCTGGATGTCAGAGCTATTACCGGGCTTCCTATGGAGGGCACTCTAATCTCGCCGGTTATTGACTTCAAGCACGTCGGTGACTATACAAGGCCACACCACAACACATTCGGCTAATATGCTGAAGTCGAGGGCAAGCCAACTGGTCCTGATCCTCCTCAGATGAAGGAGCATATCACATTCCTCCTGTGTCTCATCTGCCGCTACATGGTCTGTACTGGCAGTACAACTTGCACTCAGGAGTACGTTCCCTTGGCCAGGGCGCTGGCGGCCAAACAAAAGCTGGCTCTGTGTCAATTTCTTCTTGGGGTCATCTACAGGGGACTCCGCTCAATCACCTCTTCCAATCCACTTGGCAGCCCCAGCGAACCGATGTGGATTGTTCAGCTTTGGGCGTATCTGTACTTCCCAAAGATTTCTCCAGTGGCTTTCCCCATCGCTCAACCTACACTTTATCTCGGGGAGGCTTTGTCAGGTCATGAGCCTAGCTGCACATCCTTCCCTCAAGCCTTCCATTATTTCTATTCCCTCAGGCTCCAGCGTCCGGATGAGGATGGGTCTGAACATGACAGTTTCAATTTCTACCCCCTCCGTCATCGGGAGCATGGGCCGACTTGGTTTACAATGCCTCTTCAAGAGTACAACAAATGTGGGCAAGCTGCGTGGGCGAAGGCCATTCAAGGCTGTGATCTCTTCATCGGGCTACTTCTTGGAGGTACCAACTCCAAAAGTGTTTTTGAAGTGTACGCCCCCCAATTCTTCAGTAGACAGCTCGGTTTTGAACAACGAGTTCCTGCTCCTCCAACATCCTCAATGAATTCCCGAGGCTGCCATCAGATGCTGTCTTTTAAAGAGTCGGAGATCGAGCAGGCTTACATTGAGTTTTCTGCTGCTAGGAGTCTGGCAGTCTTCATCCCAAGTCCAGGACTCAATCGGGCTACCCTAGAGTTCATTCGCTGGTGGGGACAACATTGGGCTGATGTAGTCTATGACGACCCATCATTCTTCTTCATCAGTAGGATTGGTCCCCCTGCTGCTCTCAAGAAAGCACTTCATACGCCCAAAAGAAAGAGTAAGGATTGTTCTTCCTTTAATCCCCTTTGTTTCTTGATTTATGGGTCTTTAACGCCCCCTTTTCTATTTCAGTTCGGTCGTCATCGAAGAAACATTCAACCTCCACCTCCTCGGTCGTGGCTGCTTTTGCACACTCGATCACTGTTCAGCCTGCTGGTGGGATCATTCAGACTACAACGACTAAGCCCACTGCCTCAGGTTCCTCCGGGGATGATGCAGTGCCTATCAGCAGCTTGGTCCATCGATCAAAAAGGGCCAAGCTTGTCGAACCAAGTTCCACTCAAGCCGATCCTATGCCAGTGGTAGTTCAAGAGGAGGTCCAAGAGAACATGCTGCCCGAGGACCGATCAGAGGCTATTGGGAGTCAAGAGGAAGTTCATCTCCAGGTTGTGCCTTTGCAGCCATCCGAGGAGGCCCAGGAGGAAAGGGTTGAGGCAGAGGTAGAGTCCGAAGCTTCTCCAAGCAATCAGCAGCCTAAGGTACATGTGCTTGATTCTTCTTCTTCTTCTTCCTCCGATCCAGAAGCAAAGGATTCCTTCCGGAACATCCAACGTCGAGTGGCCTCTCACCTGAACCCTTTGAATATTCAACCACTTTCCACCATCCCTGGTGACCTAGTTGAACCTAATTATTTCTTTGGTCTTGATCTTTCTCAGGTCACCAGGGACGAATCGCCAGTTCTGCAAACTTCCAACCAACCAGATTCTCGAACCACTGCTCCAAACCTCCAGCCTTCATCTGCCCTTGTTGAATCTCCGAGCTCTCCTATGGTAATCTTCTCTCCAACCCGATGCTTGAATCATCTCCATTTCTGTCCGATTTACTTATAGTCTTGTCAAATAGGAATCCACTCAATTGGCTGACAAAATTCTTGATGTGGCTTTGAAGATTGCTGCTGTGGCCGAGGCTCCATCTCCAACTTCTCAGGCCGATGCATCAGCCATCTTGGAGCCAATTACTGAAAGCTCTGCGGGTCAAGTAAGTTTTCTTCTTTTGTTGCTCCCTCGCTCTTTAGACGGAATCTTCCACTAACGCTTTCTTTCTTCTCAGGGAAATCTCCATGAAGCTGCTCCTCCTACCGCTCCGACCCCTAAAGTCAGCTCTTTTGCTGCCTTTGGACAAGCTTCGGTCATCGGCCAAGGAGCTGCCGTCGGCCAAGGAGCTGCTATCGGCCAAACTTTGCCTGGCCCTTTACCTGAAGGAGTCCAAACTCCAGCGGCCAAGGTTCCTGCTTCAGTCACAATTCCTTCACCTTCCCAGGTAATTTTCTTTACTTTTCATACCTGTCATTAGCTTTATCTCCTCCTCTGACCGTATACTTTATTGCCTGCAGGCTCCTAGCTCTTCAATTTCTCCTCTGAAAGCACATCTGGCCAAGGTAGCCGACAAGATCGCTGCCCTTGACCTCGCCATTCCTCCGGTTCTTAATCCCTCTCCAGATGAGCTGGTAGAGGCCAAGGAAACCCTGAGGGAATTTTTGACCGATTATTACGAAGCCATGGAATGGCCAGACATGGAGCCAATCTTCCAAGCAGCTAAGGTTTGGAGCTACTCTCCCGAGGTGAAAGAAGATTCCAGCTTTCTGTGGTCCAACTTCAGGCCTTTGTATGAAAACACTCGCAAGAAGTACGAAACCTTGGAAGCCGATGATCAAGCTTTGAATAGTAAAATCATGAGTTTCGAGGCCCTGCAGAAGAAACTCTGTGAAGATGGCATCATTCTACAGTCTTCTGCCTAGGAATCGGACAAGTATTGGCAACAAGTGGCTCAGGTTGATGCCCATATCGCTGAACTCAAAGCTCAGCTGGAAGAATGGGAGAAAAATAGGGCCGTTCTGGTTGTCGAGGCTGAGGCTGCTGATCAAAGCAAATTGGTCTAGCTCCAAGATCTAGAAAAACGAGCAGATCAACTTTCCACCCAGCGGCCAGAAATCGAAGTTTGGAGGCATCAACTCCTGTTCGTTAAGCAGGAAAAAGACAACCATCGGGCAGGATTTGATAATTGGGGACCTGAGTTGTTCCCGAAAGAACATTGATGTAGAAATACTATTGAACAAATGAATAAAAATGAATCTCCAGTCAGTCTGGGTGACTGGAATGGTGTTGATTTCGAAGATATTGGCCCTCTGTAAAACTGAAGGCATAGTTCGCCGTTCTACCATTACCACCTTCTGAGCAAGATCTTGTAGGAAAGAGATACCCGAAGCAAACTGAGCGGCCACGTTGGCCGTCTCATTCATCTCCCTCGGGATGTGCTCAACCGTGACTTCACCGAATTCGCTAATGAGCTGTATGGCCAGGGCGAAGTATGATCGCAATTGAGGACTCGAGCATTTGAACTCACCAGATAACTGGCTAATCACCAACTGAGAATCTCCTCGGATATGAATTGTAGAAACCTGGAGATTTCCGAGTAGCTCCAAGCCGATGATGAGTGCCTCGTACTCAGCCTGATTATTGGTGCATTCAAAGTCCAGATGGAGTGACCACATGGTCTGTTGGCCTTTCGGGGAGATGATAACCACTCCTGCTCCAGCAGACTGTTATGTACTCGAACCATCAAACTCGAGAATCCATGGTGACAGGGAGATGGATAAGACCTCCAGATCATTTTCTTTACCCTGCCCGACCTCTAGGCATGGATGATCGGCTAAAAAATCAGCCAATACTTGCCCCTTGACCGCTCTTTGAGGAACGTAGACCAGATCGAATTCAGACAAAGCTAGACACCATTTCCCCAATCGCCTTTTCAAGATCTGCCTGGCTAACATATACTTTACTATGTCAGTTTTGGCGATGACGAACACACAAAAGTAAAGCATATAATGTCTCAATTTTATTGCTGCGAAATACAGAGACAAACAGAGTTTCTCGATCGGGCTATATCTTTCCTCACAATTCGTTAAAGCCCGACTAAGATAACACACAGCCTGTTCTTTTCCTTTTTCATTTTTCTGGGCCAGCAAGCATCCTATCGAGGAATACGCGGTCGATATATACAAATACAAAGGCTTGCCCTTTTCGGGCGGAACTAATACTGGAGGATTTGTCAAATAACTCTTGAGTTTGTCAAAAGCTTCCTGATGCTCCTGGTTCCATGTAAAATTTTCTTCAGCCCTCAATTTCAACAGTGGCGAAAACGCTCTGGTTTTGCCAGCAATGTTGGATATGAATCTCCGGAGAAAATTGATCTGCCCAAGGAACCTTTGCAGCCCTTTTTTGGTAGTTGGAGGTTGAGTGCTCATGACGGCCTTGGCTTTGTTCTGATCGACCTCAATCCCTCTCTGATGGACAAGGAACCCAAGGAAGTTGCCCGTTGTGACCCCGAAAGCACACTTCAATGGATTCATCTTCAGGCCGTGCTGTCTCATCCTCTCGAAAGATCTCCTTAGGTGGCCGAGATGGTCTTCCCGTGATTGGGACTTTACCACTACATTATCAATGTAGACCTCCATGAATTTCCCGATCATATCATGGAAGATGGCGTTCATAGCCCGTTGGTATGTCGCTCCAGCATTCTTTAGCCCGAATGCCATGACCACAAACTCAAAAGTCCCGAGAGCTCCAGGGCATCTAAATGTCGTCTTTGGGATATCTTTCTCAGCAATGAAGATTTGATTGTACCCACTGTGGCCGTCCATGAAGGACATGACTCTGTGCTTGGATGCTCCATCCACTAATAAGTCGGCTACTGGCATCGGGTATTCGTCTTTGGTAGTGGCAGCATTCAAATTTCTGAAGTCGATGCAGACCCTTATCTTGCCGTTTTTCTTGATCACGGGGACCACATTGGACAACCATTCCACATATCGGTCTAGTCGTATGAACCCTGCTTTCAGCATTCTCTCAATCTCCTCCTTGATCTTTAACACCACCTCGTTGGACATCCTCCTTGGGGGTTGCTGGTATGGTCGTCGGTTTGGAAGAATTGGCAATCTGTGCTCAACCAATTCTCTGCTAAGACCAGGCATCTCCGAGTATTCCCACGCAAAGCAGTCTCGGTATTCCCTCAGGATTCCGATGACATCTGCCTGATCTTCTTTACTCATAAGAGCGCTGATATAAGTCGACCGATGCTCTCCATTCTCCCCCAGGTCGACTTCTATTAAAGGGTCTTGAACTTCTGCCCTTGAATCTTCCAACTTGGTTGGAGCCGCTTCTAACTCCTCGATCGTTATTTCATCAGAAGGGGCTGCTTCCCGGATGGGATCGGACTCCTCTGATGGTTCCCCATGGTGAATTTTTTCTTCAATCTGATATGCCAAGAACTTCTTCAGAACGGCCTCTGCAGCAATTTTCTTCTCTTCTTGGTCACTAATCATGGAATTTCTTCGATGATCGGACCAGAACCTGTTGGCCTGAATGGGATGATGGCATTCGGCCTAAGCAGATTTTCGAATCTCTCGCTAGCGTGTGCTGTTTGTGGCTGAGCAGTCATCAAAACTAGGCGAGGTCGTCCCAACTTATCTTGCCCGAGAAACCTGATTGTCCCTACGGTCTCATCGTAATATCGGGCCTCCACGGCATTAGACTCTACCCGAAATGGCTTCTGATCTGCCTGGACGATTTCAACTTTATCCCCATCCCAAAAGATTAAGCACTGATGCAGGGATGATGGCACACACATATTGGAATGAATCCAATCGCGGCCTAGCAAAGCACTGTACGTTGAAGTTGACTCTACAACAAACAGCACGACCAACATAGTTTTGGACCCTACCATTACCTCCACGGGCAGAATCCCCTTGGTCTGGTTAACTGTGCCAGCGAAATCACTCACAGTCACGTCAGTCTTGATCAGGTCGCTGGCTAACTTGCCCAACCTTCTGAGTGACCGATATGGCAGTATGTTGACTGCTGCTCCATTATCTACCAGCACCCGGTTTACATTGACCCCATCGAAATGAGCCTGGATATACAGAGGCTTGATATGATAAGCTGCCCTCTCTTCAGGCTTCTCGGATATGATTCTCTCAGGCCGATCGGATTTTTCTTCCTCAAGAGTCAGTAGTTCGATCACATCTTCTACAAAATCTACCGGAACAGGATCTCCAGATTCTTCTTTTGGCCTGGCCGCTGCGAATATCCTGGGCAATGTCAGGGTACAGCAATGTAAGTTTACTGTAAACTGCCCAAATTGAATAGAGCCGTCTGACTCGAGAAAGTCATCGGCCTCCATAGTCTCATCATCTTCTCTTGGCTCAGGTAAAACTTCTTTCTTCCTGGCCTCCTCATTTTCTGCCTACTCGAGCTTCTTCTGCCGGATCAAATAGGTAGCCTCATTTGGGTCGTGACCTTGGGCTATTAGATGAGCCTCGGTCATCCAATCCTCCACTTTGAACAGCTGGCGCTGTACTCCACCAACTTGTTTTCCTTCACGCTCTCTGACCTTCTTTTCGGCATGCTCGAGTTTCTTCTGTCTGATCAGATAAGCTGCTCTATGAGGCTCCATGCCTCAAGCCATGAGCTCGGCCTCCGTCATCCAATGTTCCACCTGGAATAGTTCACTCCTCAGCTTCTCTTCAAATCTCCGATTCTCCCGATCTCTCTCCTTCAAAAGTTGTTGCGCCCTCTCAAAACTAACCCCTCGTACTGTTAAATCGAAGGTTTCAGTATCATTCGTGATTTCATAGGGTGTGAAATTCACGCTACCACAGTGCCCGAAATCCTCAACTTGTAGGTTGATCAATCGGCCTCCGGACTGCTCCGGGTTATGTCTTCTCTGTTCAGTTGCTCGCTGTCGAAGCATCCTTCTTCTTACTGTCCTCCGGTTTCTTTTCTCAGGGAACTTGGGGTGCTCAACCAGTTGCCAGCGGTCAACCTTAGCATTGCTGGGAGGTTTGACTGTCCTAGACCGCTTAGGACTCGTTCTGAAGTTCTGGCCAACCTCTTCGATTGGCAAACGCCCCTTCTCCTGTCGGGCTCGGTAGGCTGCTTTCTTGAATTCCAACCACGGACGGATCTCCCCATCCATGAACCCATATCTTTCATCCCTGACTCGGCCAGTGTGACTCAGACATGTCAGATTAGCTGATACCATATTCACGGTTGCAGGAAATGGGTTCGTATCAACCTCCATTTCTTTCTTCTCGGCCTCAGGAAAACGAAGCACCCCTCGGTCAATTTTCTCTTGTAAGACATTCCTGAAGACCAGGCAATTGTTGGTCGAGTGTCTCCAGGAATCGTGGTACTTGCAGTAATCCTTGCCCTTCAATTCATTTAGGCTAGGAAGTCTGTGACCGGGAGGAAGTCTGATCTATCCCGCTTTCTGGAGGAAGTCAAAAATCTCTGAGGCTTTCCTCACATCGAACGTGTATGTCCGATTGTTCTCGTGTGGGAACTTCCTGGTTGAGCTTTCAGCCTGTTTATGGAAATTGGCTTGGACTGCTTCTTGGTTGACAGGATGAGCCAAACCGACTTTCGACAGCATCGGGCACTCCACTGGCCGACTCACCAATATTTCAACGATGCCCAGCTCGAAGTTCGGTTCCTGGTAATAAGTTCCATAAGAAGAACTCCTCCGGTCGGCCTCTTCCTTGAGTAAGCCTTCATATCGGGCAACCTTGGTGGACATTTCATAGAAATCCCGAAACTCCATACCTTCGAACTTCTTCCTCAGCTCGATATCCAGTCCGTTTTGAGCCAAGCGGATAAACTCTTCCTCGAGGAGAGCTACCCGGCATTTGTTCCTGGCCCTCTTGAATCTTGCCAAGTAATCTTCGGCAGTTTCTCCTCCCTTCTGGGACATTCTGGACAAATCCGCCATGGAAACCTCTGGTTCCAGCCTGTTGAACTATGTGTGGAATATCCTCTCCATCTCGTCCCAAGTTCGGACTGAGTCAGCCTGCAGCCCGATATACCATGTGAATGTGTGTCCTGTCAGAGAGTTCGGAAATAACCTCAGCTTAAGGAAGCCGTTGGAAGCTGCCTCACCACATTGGATCGAGAATCTCCCAATGTGCTCCACAGTTGATTGGTCTGATTCTCCGAAAAATAGTGAGAACTCCGGAACCTTATAGTATCTCGGATATGGGTACAAACGATCAACCCATTCTGGATAGGGCTTCTGGAATATTGGCCGACTCGCCCTCCTCATTGTTGGTCCCAAGACATCCTGGATGATGTCCACAATCTGTCCTCGATCAAGGCCGACTACTGGCTCTTGACGGACTGGTGAGGGTTCTTGGCCAACTGCAAGGCGATTAGCCCGGTGGCCATTTCCATTACCATTCCCTCCATGGTTCCCGTTACCATTGCCATTACCCTGGCCATGTCCATTGCGGACCTGCGGAGGTACATATCTTTCCGGCCTAGCAACCGGGTTATCTTGCACCTGGGGTGGCTGATCATGATTGTCAGCCACTTCCTCTCCCAGATTCTGATCATTCTGTCCTGCTGGGACGACTACCTGAGGTGCAGCAACCCCATTATTTTGTCCGACTGGAGGATTTTGCCCCTCGAGTCTTTCTAGCATTGCGGTCATCGTGGCCTGCATCTAGGCAAATAGTACGTTGAGCTGGCCGATTTCTTAGCCAATCTCTTGACCGACTTGCTTGCCCACCTGCTGACCGATGGTCTGACCGACTCCTTGCTGTGGATCGAGCCACCGAGTGAGATTGTTATTCATAGTTCTAGTCATCGCCTCTATGGTATCTTGCCAACTTCGAGAATTCTGGTCCCGTTCGGGACTGCTCGATGAACTTCGGTCGTGGGAGCGAAGTGTCATAATGTGTTGAGAGCCTTCGGATGTTTTAGCGGTATCCTTTTTCGGAGCCATGTCCATAAAAATTTGTGAGGAACTTAACAAATCAAATAAAAAAAAAACTTTGAAGCGAAAAGAAACTACCCTTTTGGTCCCACTGGGTGTGCCAAAAAGGAGATGTTGCACCAAATATCTCCCTAGGCCGAGCGGTCAGGCCGATGAGCTGTTTGCTGGGTGTGCCAGTTGCTTTTGTAACGAAAAACAATAAAAGGTAGAAATAATGCGGGTTCTTGTTCAAAGTCACAGTCGGACTGTTTAAATCATTGAACAAAAAGGGAATTTCTTTAATAAACTGAATGAGAACATTGCCCGATTGGGTGTTTACAATGAATTGATCAAAGAAAAAGATGGCTGATGGAAGGCTAAACAAACGCTTAAAACATTTAATAATTTGGAAAGTACTGGATTGACTGAAAGTGAAAAGACTTTGGACTAAACAAATCTTGAAAAAGGTCTCTGATTGACATAGCAAAGAAAAGAAAATCGAAGCAAGTTTGAGCAGAGTGCAGTCTGGTTTGTCTGAAGAAGAGTTGATCTCGTTTCTGTGGAAAAGACTAAGGAAAAATGCTAGAAATTGAGGGCCATCGGGCAGTCTTCGAGTGTTAAAGAGGTTTCTGTGGATGATTGTTCGTGTCTTCAGTCGTTCTAGGATGAGGCTTATATAGCCCTCACAGCTCCCAATCAACTCCTTTGAATCAGCTCATTTTGATTCTCAAATCTCAGTCTTTAAGACTGAATCCCTTTGATTTCGCTTGGCTTTGAATTGGTCTTTTCAATCTTTCAAGATTGGTGCGGCCTTAATTTGGATTTAGGCCGCTGACCTTAAACCCATCCTGCTAGTCCGATTTATAGGCCGATCAGCCTAAATTATTTCTTTTTCCTGAAAATCTGATATTTCGAACCTGAAATCGTGCTGTCTTGAATTTCAAATATCTCAAATTAAAACATGAGGCGAATTTCCTGACTGATCATACACGCGCTCTTCTTCCTCCATGATTATCGTGGTTATTAATTCCCGATTAAAACCTGCTGATTCTTGTCGCCAGGCCGATCTCCTTCGAATGTTTTTCCTTCGAGCCAAAAGCCCTATTGCCTCCTCTTCAATCTATTGGTCCACTGGTGTAATCGATTCCTTCTTAGGCCCATTAGCCCAATTTTACAAATTAAGGTACAAACAGTTTCATCTAACAAAGATGATTCCATGATCCTCTCTTGGCAGGGATAAAATGTAGATTATTATTATTCTTCTTCTTAAGCAAATAACAATTGGTTCTCGATACTCTAACTAGCAGATTAACACCTGGCGAATGTCCTTTTCAGTGACCCTCTGTTTCCATGTCCCTCCATAGTCCAGATTGGCAATTTGGCATCACTCAACAGCATACAACAGTTGTGCCTGCCTGCCTGGAAGTTCCAAGTCCGTGTTCCCTCCAAGCCAAAACCTTTCTTTGCAAAGGGCCTTAATTTATTCTTCTTTCTAGTCTGTAAGTGCTTGGAAGTTCCTTAGGTTACTAAGGTTTAAACCAATAATCTCTACCAACAATGCCGACGTTATAAATTTTCTGTTTGTCACCATGTTTCTCAAACTTTTTCAGACTAATTCAACCATAAAATGGCAATGAAAGTGTTATTACCATAATTCAAGCCGGCCAAGACCATCTTTTCTTTTTTTAAAAATCGTAACATACTGCTGAAATAAAATTTATTTGGACAATGTGTCAGCCCTTTCCAAATTAGCATTATAAAAGCAAATATGAGAAATGGCGTTAAATAATTCCACTTGTATTAAGAACCTCTGCCATCGCTAAAAGACATGACCTCATAGCCATTTGCCTCGTGCGCAACCGGAGTTCTAGTAATTCCAATACTGTCTCTATCTCCTTCTCGTATAAAATATTCAACGACAGTGCAACACCTTGTCACAGTTCTCCATTGCAAGTTCTATAAAATTTAAAATCTCATGTCTAATTCTAAACTGTAAGATCCATATAATCTCTCAATTTTCATAAAATTTGTAGTATAACAACAGATTCCAAGTTCACCTGCAGAGAACGATTCTTGGAAGCAAACGACAGACGCAAGAGATTAGGTGTTCCTGGTTAAGGCATCCTTATAAATATAGGTGAATTGTTCATAAACTTTGTTCCTTTTAATACATTAATTAATGAATGTTGCTCAGGTTCACGTGGGGATGGCTGCTGTGGACTTATCTACATGTAAAACGTTCAAACATGAAGCATTTTCCTTCATGATATATGTCTTTGTATTGTTTTCCACTCTAGATTTTGTATTTCCTCAGGCTCCAACAAGTAATTGCATTCTTGATATTAAAAATTCTTCCTCCACAAAAGAATCAAACTGTGAGTTGGGAAATTGGGGTAGTTTCTTAAATAACAGTTGTTGTGGAGTAGCCTTCGAAGAATACCTTTATGCTCTGGGACGGCAGGCCAACCTTACCAAATCCATCTACTTAAATTTCACAGAACAAGAAAACTGCTTGACATCGATGGAAAGATTTGAGAAAGATATATTTGACTGTGGTATTCAGAAGCTAACAAGTGGATCCGGTGGCTGTTCTGACTATACTTCCATGGATGTTGTTGATAAGCTAGGAGATAGACTCGGAAATTTACAAGAAGACTGTAAAGAGTTAGGCACGGGTAACGGACTCGATCATTCATGTGGTACATGCTTGAGAAGATGGGAAGATATTGGTAAATCATCAGACTCTAAACATGATTCTATTGGTGATGAAGTATATGTATGTAGATTTTCTGTACTTGTCTCCATGATAAGCTATAGAATTGATGATGAGAACTGGATCTATGCAGTATTTCAATGCCTTGGAGAGCAGGCATTTCCCTTAGGTAGGATACAGGTTAACAGCCAGATACTTCTCCATCCCATTTCTCTTCTTCATTTTTAATTTTTTGTTCTTCAATGTAATTTGCAATATGACTACCTGATTCAATTCTTGTTCTAATTGGATAATTTCTTCTTGCTACCTTGAAGATGTACATGGAGACATGGATGGCAGGGGTATCAACAGGACAGGTAGTCTAATAATCAATAACAATCATCATTACTCTGTCTGAATTCCAACTGATCTTGATGTCTTAACATAAATTTTTATTGATTATAATAGGTTTGTGTAGTCTAATCGGTGGGTTAGTGGGAGCTATATTTATCGTAGCAATTGCTACATGGATCTTCTTGAGAAAAAGGACAGAAAAAAGTACACCTGCGGAGAAAGATGGTAGTTTCTTTTTTGCAAAAATTAGTTCATCCAAGCTAAAAACAGATTACATAGCAACTGCTCATAATTGTCATCTTCTTCTTGTTTTAACAGAATCAGAGGATTTGGTTTCCGAGCAGTCAGGCTCTCTGAAGATTTCAATGAGGGAACTTAACTCAGCAACAAACCACTTCAATCCATCAAACTTCATTGGCCAAGGCATAGCTGGTTAGAGCCTGCTGCCTGCCTACAATTCTTTCTTTTTATTTGGTCAGAATGGGCTACATATAATTCAGTATCTAGATTCTGATTTAAGGCTAATGGCTTAACTAAAACAGAGCATGAAATGTGAGTATCTCGGACACTGATTTCATTTTGTTTACAACCAGGAAAGGTGTATAAGGGTCTTCTCTCAGGTGGCGTGCATGTTGCGGTTAAGCACATAATCAACGATGGACAGATAGAAACTTTTGTCAGGGAAGTCAGAAGCCTATCTCATATCAAGCATCCAAACCTTGTAGCTTTGCTTGGCTATTGTGAGAATGAAGATGAATGCTTCCTGGTCTATGAACTCTGCCGCCATGGGAACCTCTCAGAGTGGCTATATGGTATGTGGGATTAGATTATATCGTTTAGTGTTACTGTTACATAGAAAACCACTCAGACAAAGACATTGAGCAGGAAAGGAGAAAGTTCTTTCATGGATTCAAAGACTCAAGATTGCAATTGACAGTGCAAGGGGCCTCTGGTTTCTCCATACTTATCCAGAAGGCTGCATTGTTCATCGTGATATTAAGGTACATTCAGGACAGGAATCGACTAGTCTTTGTCTCTTTCTAATTATTTGTCTTCCCTAAAAGTTTGATACATGATGGTGTTTTGGCAGCCAACAAATATCCTTATCACTGACAAATTTCGAGCAAAATTAGCAGATTTCGGATTGTCTAAAGTTATGGACATAGGCCAATCCCATGTGAGCTCAGAAGTGAGAGGGACATTTGGTTATGTCGACCCAGAGTACCGTAGAAACCACCGTGT
The DNA here is from genome assembly GCA_030664755.1 of Microcos paniculata. Taxonomy (NCBI): domain Eukaryota; kingdom Viridiplantae; phylum Streptophyta; class Magnoliopsida; order Malvales; family Malvaceae; genus Microcos; species Microcos paniculata. The sequence continues at coordinate 44,855,021 of CP131456.1, read as the reverse complement.
GAATGCCTCCGGTGATGTTTACAGTTTTGGTATAGTACTTCTACAAATCCTGTCAGGGCAGAGGGTCCTTAATCTAAATATGCACAGACCATTGCCTCTAAGTAAAATGGTAACCAACATTTTCAATTAAGTTTGTAATAAATATACTTCCTTTTAACTACTAGGATCCCTAATGCATTTTTCTTCTAATTCTCAGGCAAAAAATCTCACTAGAGGGGGTGACATTACCAAATTTGCAGACCCTAAACTTGATGGAGCATATTGTTTAGAAGCTTTTGATCTTGTACTCAAGCTAGCTTTATCATGCATAGGGCTAACGCAGGAAAGGCCATCCATGGAGCAAGTGGTATTAAAACTAGAAAACGCACTTCATATCTCAAAACAAGCAAAGCGAGTTGCATCCCATGGAAGAATCATATATTAAAGCTCATTAAGGGAAAAAGAAAACAAGACAAAAGTCTTCTCGTTTATAGAAATTATTGGTTTAGATAAACTGTACCCAGCATTTTTATTACCAACAGGGAAAAAGAATTATACAACACAGCGGAAGCTCTTTTATACATGATACAACTTTAAGGAATCTGTAAAGTGTAGATAGAATTACAATGTAATAGGACTTTTTTTTCTCACCCAACTTCATAAAAAGGGCAGAAGGTGAGTAGATTAGCTCTTCTAAAACCCGAGCTAATTATGAAAGCAAGCAATATACACACTTCATGTATTTACACAAGGAAAAGATTTAAGGAATGAACAAAGCAATAAAGGAAAACCCGAAAAAATTTGGGTTACCAATTACCATGCGTGGACGAATCGTTCTCGTGGAAGAACTGGAGTGACCGAAGCTGAGGACCTCTTTTCAGAAAACTCATGCAGAATCCCGATGAGGGCACTGGCCTTTTTGCTAGCTCGAGATGTACTTTTACTAAGTTGGGAATACAAGGATCCCATAAGAGAAGGGCTCTTCGCCAAACGAGCGACCACATCTAGACCACCATTTACGCACAGAGCCAACAACAAGGAAACGCCATACTCCTTCCCTGTCCTTGAAGTGGAGCTACTTAAAATCCCCACTAACATTTCCAAGGCTCCGCGGCGTAAAATGGCGATTGTTCCATCAACTTCCTCTGCTAGAGTAGCTAAAACTGCTAGAGAATCCGTTATAAGATCCTCCCTTTCCGAATCTTTCAAAAGATTCAGCAACAGAGGAACAACCCCAGCTGCAAGAACTCTCCAGTGATTCCCGGAATGCACCAGAAGCCCAAAAATCGAGACCAATGCATTTCTTTTGCAACGATCATTGCCATTCTTAACCAACTCTACTAATCCTGGAATAGCTTCAGGATTTGCACCAATCAAAATCCTGTTCTCCTTAATAGAAGCAAGATAAAACAACGTAGCAGCAGCATGTTGTTGAGCTTCAATCTTAAGTCCCTTTCCTAAAACATGAACAATCAAATCCAACCCTTCATTCTCCACTAAAACACCTTTGCTTTTCGAATGCTTGGAAAGATTCAGGAGGGCAGCAATGGAGTTTTCTTGAGTGTTAGAATCTTTAGACAACAACAGCTTCAGTAAATGCGGGACCGCCCCAGATTCAACCAGACAAGACCTGTTAAAAATGCTTGTTTTGGTAAGAACCCGAATCTCAAAAGCCGCCTTGTTCATCTCTTCAGCGCTTCCGTCAACAAGTTTGTGAACGAGAAAAGCCGCCAACATTTTCACAGCTCCTTCCCCCGCCAGACTCCCCGCCATGGCAGTCCTCGAAATATCCCTATTCTTCCGGCTTGACTCGGAAAACACGACGACGTTTTCAGCGCAATACTGTTGGATCAACCCTTTTATGACATGGTTCGGAACCAGTTCCTTACTGGTAAGCTTCTCGCCTGTCTTGGGACACGTGGCGTTCCCCGAATTGAACCATTTCAAAATCGAACAACGATCGTAGGTGTGCCCCGTTGATAGAGTAACTGGATCTGACATAATCTCTAACGAGATCGGACACTTGAGATCATCACCATTGATTCCTTTAAGGGCTTCGCCGCTGTTCGGTTGGCCGTTGAGATTATGACTTTGAACGTCAACGGAGTCCAAGATTACGCATCTGCAATAGCTCATAAATCCCATCAAGCTACTAAGAAGCTCTAATTCCTTTTTGTTTTCTCTGCTCGAAAATTCGGTCTCGATTTCCGAATCCAGGAATTTCACCTCCTTACTACAATCACTCCATTTTTTAATGCCGAGAAGATCCAAGATCCGTCTGATTTCAACCGAGTGGGGTGCGGTTCCTTCCTCGAAACAGGTCAGGATCCGCATGAGATCTTTCACGGCCTTTTCATCATCCGGGTCGGTTTCAAAAGTTGTTTTCCTAGCTTGCCTTGTAATTAACTCAAGCAACTCCTTGGCTTCATTTGAGACCTCAACTGTTGAGAGCGGGAAAACATCCAAATCCGTAGCCATGGCCCGCATCACGATTCGGAACTGATTCGCAACCCGATCTGAATTCACCAGCATCCATGCTCGAGCCCCGTCGCGAGTGCAGTCTTCCAAAAGGTAACGGAACTTCTGGAAAGTGAGATGGAGCTCCGACAAGCTGAGGATAACCAGGTCGGGTGGATCAGACGTGGCATTTTGGATCTCTTCTAGAAAAAGAAGAAGGTTAGTGATTTGACGAAATGTTTCGAGTGCGTTTCTCTTGTTGGTGGAGAAGAACTTCGACTTGTAACTGCAAATGTCTCGACCAAGATCGATTAGCGAGTTCAGAAGAGTTACTGCAGAAATGGAGTCGCAGGGATGTACCGCCGGGTATGCGAGAATCCGGCGACTCGACCCATTTGATTTTTGAATCATTTAACAAAAAAAAAACTCTGAAAAAGCAACAGATATCGAAACAAAAAGGTTGATTTTGACTTTGTTAGTGTTGTTTGGGTTCCATAATTTCTTGGATTTGAGTTTCTGCTTTTGAAGCAGCTGGGCGGGACATATACTCCTATATAAAATGGGAAGAAGGGGGTTTTGACTAGACACGTGTAAGAAGATGAGTCGATGGGAGGGTTATGGCTGCGGAAGACATGGAGGATGGGCACGTGGGGGTGTTGGGGGATGGGCATATGGGGAAAGGTAGCTTCGCAAATACAGTAGTTTCTAGTCAGTGGATCAGCTAATGAATTGCTGACACGTGGTCGTGAATTTTGGGAATTCCTCGTGATTGCGATTTGCTAAGGTACGTGAAAGGAGGTAGCCGACATGGGATAGGTAACGCGGATTTTTTTTTGGAAGGGGCTGCCGACCGATCATTGTGCTCTAGCCTTATGTGCGAACTATAACAGTTGGATGTTTATGCCCTTTTTTTTTTTTTTAATTTTTTTAAATTTTAAATAATTTTATTTTTAAAACATTTATGAGTTACTTTTTTTAATCCAATCTCATCGACTCTTTATCTTCATTTTAAAAGTTTTTTTGGACAATTACTCATTCATTCCAATCGCTTACCAGTTTATCATTGTAGTGATCAAAATTTGTTAGGTACTTGATTTCGCCTGTCACCAACTCTTAATATTGAATCATGATTGTTCTTGGGAAGACAAGTTGTTGATGTTGTCCTGTTGCTTCAAAATTGTTGGTACTGACAGGTAAGTACTATTATAGTTTTTACTTGTTTGATTTTCCACAATATTAATTTTTTTCAAATATTTGAGTTAATTAATTGAGTTAGTTCTTCAAATGATGACCTTTAATCATACAAACATGTTGTGAGAATTGAACAATGAGGATCTTGGAAATGAAACTGATGACATAGATTTTAAATTTTGATTTAAATAAGCTCCCCAAATATATGTTGCTTATATTTTTATAGAAATAGTTTTTTTTTTAATTTATGTTAAGAATTTTTATATGTTATATAATGTTATTGATATCTATTTATGCTTTCGCATGTAACAGAATAATGAAGATTGACCATTATATTAAGGGTGCAATCAAAAATTGAAGATTGTACATATGATTTAAGTTGGGTATTGGATGTTAATGAGGACATATAGTTTAGGTTCAATTTATTTAATTTTTTTTGTTAGATGATGAAGATAAGTTTTTAGGATGGCTAATACTATATAGGATATTCAAAATATTCTTTTGGGATGAAACAATAATTTTTCGAAAATAAAAAAGTCTTAATCATCCCCAAAATGTTGTAGCCTACATCCCTAAATTAGATTTTTTTTAAATAAAGTATTTAACTGCAAGAATATAATTCCAAAATTTAAATTTGGCATGTGCATGCATTTTTCATTAAAATTTCATCATTATATTTTTCAATTATTTCAATTTTTTTTAAAAAAAAAAAGAAAATCAAAGATTCATACTCAATACTTTCTTCACCATCCCTAAAATAGTCTTAATCATTCCCCAAATGTTATATTCTTTATCCCTAAAATTAAATTTTCATAATAAGAATTTAGCCCCATTAATACAATTCAAAAATTTAAATATGATATATATATATTTATTTAATTGCCTCATTTCACTGTTCAATTATTTCGATTTTTTTTATAAAAATCAATTATCCATCTCTAATTATTTCTTCATTATCCTATGAATAGCCTTAATCATCCCCAAAATATTAAATTCAAAAAAAATGAAATTTAACCCAATTCCATAATTTAATTATGAATTACGCATATATTAATTTAATTTAATCATCCCATTGTTCAATTATTTTGAAATTTTTTCCTTTTTTATAAAAATCAAATATACACCCCAATTACTTCATTATCCTCTAGATAGTCTCAATCATCCCCAAAACGTTATAATCTTCAACCCCAAAACATTAAATTTAAAAAAAAAAGAAATGTAACCCAATTTCATAATTTAATTATGAATTATGCATATATTAATTTAATTTAATTATCCCATTTTTCAATTATGACACACCCGGACCTAGCACGACTTTTCGTACAAATGGAATAGTACAAAGTAAAGTATAATTAGACAATATGTCGGTCCGGCTGTGTCAAGTTTGAAGAGAAGATAAGCTTAAGACAAGACGAAGTTGGAAGATAAAATAATTAACCGTGCATGGAAATTAGTAAAATGCCAAAAAGACCTCCAAATAAGTCCCTAGAAATTTATTATGGGCCCCATTGGCACAAGAAATCAAAGGATTTAGCCAATGGGTAAAAATGGAAGAAAGTTGAAAAAGGGGAAAAAGTTTGACCCGGGGCCCGAGTGGACCCGGTGTCGGGCTCCCCTATAAATAGGGGAGGGCCGGCGGTTTTCCTTTCATTTTTCTTTTCTTTTTCTTTCTTTTTTCTTCTTTTCTCTCTGGAGCCGACCGGAGGCATTTTGGACAATTGGCAAAGTGGGACATGCCCGGCTATCAGATCAAGGTGAGTTTTCAGTATGTTGTTCTTCTCACCTCGATCTACATTTTGTTAAGTTTGCACGTGCATCCATGCATCGGTTTATCCTAGATCCAAGTTTTCAGCTTTTAACCAGATTAAAGCTTTAAACTCAAATAAGTGGATTTCGGGCCGGTGGAATAAGGTGAGTTTTTAGTGGGTTATAGTATTCACCTTATTCTACGTCCCATTCCGTTTTTACGCATTTCTGTGCACCGGGTGTGAGTAAATCGGAGATTTAGTCAATTTGGACTAAATCTCGGTCTACGGGAAAATTGGACCGGTGTTTCTCGTTTCTGCCTCGGCATATCCGTTGTGGATGCCATGAGGATCGCCTCTCTAAGTTTGTACGTCGAAAGGAGGAGAAACGAGTGCGAAAACCGGGGAAAAGACCGGCCGAAGAACTGGCCGATCGAGTCCCTGTTTAGATATTTTCAATATATTATTATTATATTAAAAGATATTTATATATTATATTAATATATTTTAGATATTTATATATAATATTATTATATCTTAGATATTTATATATTATATCATTATAATGTATAAATATCTCATAGGCGGGCTTTTCGAGCCCGATTTCGAGTAGAATTTGGCCCAACCCGTGTGGGGCCCAGCCTAGTCCGGGTGTGGGGCCCACGGGCCCCCGGGGGGCATTTTGGTAATTTTTCACCGAGAGTCCGATTTTATCCCCGAAACCTCCCGGACACTTTTCTAAGTGTCGGGCCTGGCCCGAGTGGCCAATGGACCCCCAGGGGTATTTTCGTAATTTTTCACCAAGTGTCCAACTTTTACCCCGGAACCTCCTGGACACTTTTCTAAGCCCCGAATCACTTCCAAACATCGTCATAGGTCATATTAGAGCCTCATAGGTGCATTCATAAATTGTGATTATGAATGCTAACGTATATTTCGGTGTATTAGGGCTCCGGATAATCGAATGCGGCGATGCACCGGAGGTTAAGCTACATGGAGCGCTTGGGAGTATACGATTCTCCCACTACTGTGAGTGACTCTGTTTTCAGTGCTTAGCCACTAGGGCGAAATGTTTTAAAAACATAAATGTTTTAAAAAGGTTTTACAAAGGTTTTGGGATAAGGGTAATCCACGGCACACACTTTTTATTTTTATTTTTATTTTGTGATACGCCCACTTATGGGGGTGTGATGATTTTAAAAATACAAAAGCTTGTGTGTGTTAAATGTTTTAATATTTAAATAAAGAATTTTATTATTATTATTATTATGATTATTGGGGTACGATGCCCCTGTAAGATGAGTGGTTGAGTGGGATTCCTCGGTGCTCCAATTTACGGGAGCGTGGACCGAGTTTGAGAGCATGCATGATACTCAGCCGTGGACCGCCTATCGAGGGGCACGGTGAGTCGAGCCTGGTTGGGAGAGGCGCGTAGGGAAACTCGCCAGAGCTCCAGTTCACTGTGTTCCACCACAGTGAGGCACCGCCGAGGGAACGGGCTAGTGTATGAGATAAAGAGAAAATGAATATAAAGAGAAAAGAAATAGCCCTCGGTGCAGTAAGGCATACGACCGGCCAGTCGTGCCTTCAGAGTATTAGGTGCCAGCCCATGAGTTTATATATAATTTTTAAAGGTTTTAAAATTTACTACTCCTTGAGGAGAATTTCAAAAGAGGTTTTGAAAACAAAGATTTTACTTTATTCACTCCTGGAGAATTTGATACGGGAAGTGTTGAAAACAAAGTTTTAATTTAATTTAATTTATTTTATTGTTATATTTTGGATTACCCCTATTTTCCCTAACCCTGATGGAGACCCATTGAATCTCTGTCACTCACCTGTATTCCATTGTGATGGATGCAGCTTCGCGTACGGAGTCAGCCATTAGAAAGGAGGCTCACTAGAAGGCGTCGGTGGCTTAGGCTTAGTAGTTTCCGCTGCATAGGTATTCCTTTAAATTAATCCACTGCTACTACTTTAAGTTTAATATTTTATTAAAAGATTTTAATTAAAGTTTCAGTTGTTTTGCAGCGATGATATCCATTTCTATGCCTTGCGGTGCTTCTGGTGCGTGACCGGCCGGCACGTACTTCGAGGCAGCGCGGCGGTTGCCACGTGGCCGACCCGGGCGGGTCGGGGCGTGACAAATTATTTTGATTTTTTTATAAAAATCAATTATTCATCCATAAATATTTCTTTATTATCCCGTCAATAGCCTCAATCATCTCCAAAATATTATAGCGTTCATCCCCAAAACATTAAATTCAAAAAAGAAAATGGAATTTAACCCAATTCCATAATTTAATTATGAATTATGCATATATTAATTTAATTTAATCATCCCATTGTTCAATTATTTCGATTTTTTTTCTTTTTATAAAATCAACGATCCACCCCCAAATATTTCTTCATTATCCCTTAAATAGCCTTAATCATCCCCAAAACGTTATAGTCTTCATCCCATAACATTAAATTGGAAAAAATGGAATTTAACCCAATTTTGTAATTTAATTAAGAATTATGTGACACACCCGGACCTAGCACGACTTTTTCGTACAAACGGAATAGTGTAAGACGACGTATTAATTAAACAATATGTCGGTCCGGATGTGTCTAATTAAGAAGAGAAGTTCAAATTAGGATAAGACGGTGTTGGAAGATAAAGTAATTAACCATGCATGGAAATTAGTAAATGCCAAAAAGACCTCCAATTAAGTCCCTAGAAATTTATTATAGGCCCCGTTGGCACAAGAAATCAAAGGATTTAGCCAACGGGTGAAAATGAAAGAAAGTTGAAAAAGGGGAAAAAGTTTGACTCGGAGCTCGAGTAGACCCGGTGTCGGACTCCTCTATAAATAGAGGAAAGCCGAAGCTTTTCCTCATTTCTCATTTTCTTTTTCTTTCATTTTCTTTTCTTTTTCTCTCTGGAGCCAAACGGAGGCGTTTTGGTTTATTAGCAGATCCGGACAAACCGGCCAGTAAAACAAGGTGAGTTTCTAATATGTTATTCTACTCACATCGATCTACATTTTTCTAAGTTTGCACGCATTTCCATGCATTAGTTTATGAGAGATCCAAGCTCAAAATTAGTTTAGCTTTTTAGTTAAATTTTTAGTTTAAAATCGAGATCTAGGAACTTTGAGCTTGTGATTCTCGTATTTCTTTCGATAAACGTGTTGTGGATGCATTAAGGCGTATGCAACCGAAATTATAGCTGAATTGGTGGACGATTGCATCGGATTTCGACCTAAGAGAAAAATTGAAGAATTCTCTGGTTTGAAACCCAGAACAGATCCGGCGCCGGATCTATACAGAATCGGTGCCCTTTTTGCTTGTCGGCCGACAACCTTTTGGTAGAAGAGAACCGGCGCCGGTTCACTCTAGATCCGGCTCCAGTTTTGCCTTCCAAGGGTAAAACGGTCATTTCACCACCCGAAACCCTAATTGACCCCAAATCGATTGAAAACACTTCCGAGCCTTCCAAACCACTTCCAAACATCATCTTAAGTCATGCTAGAGCCTTGTAGGCGCATTCAAAAATTTAATTATAAATGCTAACGTATTTTCGTGTACTAGGGCTCTGGGTGAATCGAATGCGACAATGCTCCGGAGGTTGAGCTACATAGAGCGCTTGGGAGTATACGAATCTCCCAATATTGTGAGTAGCCTAGACTTCTTTGTTTAGTCACTAGGAACAAAGGTTTTAAAAGCGTTTTAAAAACATAAATGTTTTCAAAGGTTTTGGGACATGGGAAATCCACTGTCACGCCTCGACCCGCCCGGGTCGGCCACGTGGCAACCGCTGCGCTGCCTCAAAGTACGTGCTGACCGGTCACGCCCTAGAAGCACCGCAAGGCATTGAAATAGATACCACTGCTGTCACAACCCAACCCGCTCGGGTCGTCCACGTGGCAACCGCCTCGTTGCCTCGAAGTACGTGTCGGCTGGTCACACACCAGAAGCACCGCAAGGCATTGGAATGGATACCATCGCTGCAAAAGAACTAAAACTTTAATTAAAAATCTTTTAATAAAATAATAAACTTTAAGAGTGATACCTGTGGATTAAATTAAAAAAAATACCTACGTAACGGAAACACTAAGCCTAAGCCACCGACGCCTCTTAGTGAGCCTCCATTCTATTTGCTGACTCCGTACGCAGATCTGCATCCACATTGGATACAGGTGAGTGACAGAGGTTCAATGGATCTCCATCAGGGTTAGGGAAAAATAGGGGTAATCTAAAATATAATAAATCAATTAAAATAAATAAACTTGTTTCCAAAATTTCTTTTATAATTCTCCCAATGAGAATTTGATTTAAAACCTTCAAAATAAAATATACCATATGGGCTGGCATCTAATACACTGAAGGCACGACTGGCCGATCGTGTGCCTTACTGCACCGAGGGCTATCTCTTTTTATTTTGAAACCATTTTCTTCTCTTTCTCTATCTCTAGCCCGTTCCCTCGGCGGTAACCAACTGTGGTGGAACACAGCTCTGGAGCCCTGGCGAGCTTCCCTACGTGCCTCTTTCAGGGTCTCGTCGCACCGTGCCCCTCGACAGGCGGTCCACGACTGAGAATCTAGCATGCTTCTCCAACTCGGTCCACACTCCCGCATATATTGGAGTCCGAGGAGCCACTCAATTACTCATCTCGCATCTCTCTCATATATTCATCATATATATATATATATTCAAAACATATATGTTTAAAACATTTAAACACACACAAGCTTTTAAATTTTAAAATCATCCCACCCTCTAAGTGGGTGTATCACAAAATAAAAAGTGTGTGTCGTGGATTACTCTTGTCCCAAAACAGTTGTAAAACTTTTTAAGCCCATTTTTTTTTGAAAACATTTTGCCCAGTGGCTAGGCACTGAAATCTAAGCCACTCACAGTGTTGGGAGATTCGTATACTCTCAAGCGCTCCATGTAGCTCAACCTCCGGAGCATCGTGGCATTCGATTCACCCGGAGCCCTATTACACGGAAATACGTTAGCATTCATAATTAAATTTATGAATGCACCTATAAGGCTCTAACATGATCTAAGACTGGGCTTGAATGTGATTCGGGGCTTAGAAAAGTGTCTAAGAGGTTTCAGGGTAAATATTGGACACTTGAAGAAAAATTACGAAAATGCCCTGGGGTCTATGGGCCGCCCACTTGGACTGGGTCCGGCACATAGAAAAGTGTCCGGGAGGTTTCGGGGTTAAAATCGGACTCTCGATGAAAAATTATCAAAATACCCCCAGGGGCAGGTCGGCCCCACACCCGGACTGGGCTGGGCCCTACCCGGGCTAGACCAAAGTCTACTCGAAATCAGGCCCAAAAAGCCCTCCTATGAGATATTTATATATTATAATGATATAACATATAAATATCTAAAATATATTAATATAACATATAAATATCTTTTAATATAATAATATTATATAAAAATATCTAAACAGGGACTCGATCGACCTGTTTCTCGGCCAGTCTCTCCCCCGGTTTTCGCACTCGTTTCTCCTCTTTTTGACTTACAAACCTAGAGAGGCGATCCTCATGGCATCCATGATGGATCCGCCGAGGCAGAAACGAGAAACACCGGTCCAATTTTCCCGCAAACCGAGATTTAGCCCAAATTGACTAAATCTCAAATTTACTCTCACTCGGTATACAGAAATGTGCGAAAACAGAGTATGACATAGATTAAGGTGAGTACCATAACATACTAAAAACTCACCTTATTTCACCGGCTCGAAATCCACCGATTTGAGTTTTAAAATCTAATATGGTCAAAAGCTGAAAACTGAAATCTAAGCTAAACCGATGCATGAAAATACGTGCAAATTTAATATAACGTAGATCGAGGTGAGTAGAATAACATACTAGAAACTCACCTTGTTCTGCTAGCCGGTTTGTCCGGATCTGCCAATTTTCCAAAATGCCTCCGTTTCGACTCTAAAGAGAAAAAAGGAAAAAGAAAGAAAAAGAAAAAGAAAAATGAAAGAAAAGGTCCGGCCCTCCCCTATTTATAGGGGAGCCCGACACCGGGTCTACTCGGGTCCCAAGTCAAACTTTTTCCCCCACTTTCAACTTTATTTCATTTTCACCCGTTTACTAAATCCTTTGATTTCTTGTGCTAACGGGGCCCATAATAAATTTATAGGGACTTAATTGGAGGTCTTTTTGGCATTTACTAATTTTCATGCACGGTTAATTACTTTATCTTCCAACTCCGTCTTATCCTAATTTAAACTTCTCTTCTTAATTAGACACATCTAGACCGATATATTGTTTAATTAATACGCCATCTTATACCATTCCGTTTGTTGAAAAAGTCGTGCTAGGTCCGAGTATGTCAATTGCTACAAAACAACTAAAACTTTAATTAAAAATCATTTAATAAAATAATTAACTTTAAAAGATGTACCAGTGGATTAATTTAAATGAAATACCTTCGCAATGGAAACACTAAGTCTAAGCCATCGACGCCTCCTAGTGAGCCTCCCTTCTATTTGCTGACTCCGTACGTGGATCTGCATCCATCCAAATTAGATACAGGTGAGTGACAGAGGTTTAATGAATCTCCATCGGGGTTAGGGAAAACATGGGTAATCCAAAATATAATAATAAAAATAAAATAAAATAAAATAAAACTTTGTTTCCAACACTTTCTTTCAAATTCTCCAAGTGAGAATTTGATTTTTAAAACCTTTAAAATAATTTATAACTAAAACGGGCTGGCATCAAATACACTGAAGGCACGACTGGCCCGTCGTGTGCCTTACTGCACCGAGGGCTATCACTTTTCTCTTTAAACACATTTTTACAATTTTTCTTTCTCTAACCCGTTCCCTCGGTGGTGGCCAACTGTGGTGGAACACAACTCTGGAGCCCTGGCGAGCTTCCCGCTGTGCCTCTCCCAAGGTCTCGTCTCACCATGCCCCTCGATAGGCGGTCCACGGATGAGAATCAAGCATGCTTCTCCAACTCAGTCCACGCACCCGCATATATTGGAGCCCGAGGAGCCACTCAATTACTTATCTCTCATCTCGCATCCGATCCATATATTTCTCATAAATATAAATATATATATATTTAAAATATGTAAATACACACACAAACCTTTATATTTCTTTAAAATCATCCCACCCTCTAAGTGGGTGTATCGCATAATAAAAGTGTGTGAGGTGGATTACCCTTATCCCAAAACATTTGTAAAACCTTTAAAAAAACAATTTATCTTTTGAAAACATTTTTCCCTAGTGGCTAGGTACTAAAATCTAAGCCACTCACAGTATTAGGAGATTCGTATACTCCCAAGCGCTCCATGTAGCTCAACCTCCAGAGCATCACCGTATTCGATTCACCCGGAGCCCTAGTACACGGAAATACGTTAGCATTCATAATTAAACTATGAATGCACTTATGAGGCTCTAACATGACCTAAGACTGGGCTTGAATGTGATTCGGGGCTTAGAAAAGTATCCGAGAGGTTTTGGGGCTAAAATCAGACTCTAAATGAAAAATTACCAAAATGCCGCAGGGGGCCGGTGGGCCCTACACCCGGACTGGGATGGGCCCCACATCGGTTGCGCCAAGTTCTACTCGAAATTGGGCTCAAAAAACCCTCCTACGATATATTTATATATTATAATGATATAATATGTAAATATCTAAGATATATTAATATAATATATAAATATCTTAAATATAATAATATAATATAAAAATATCTAAATAGGGACTCGATCGGCCTGTTTCTCGGCCGGTCTCTCCCCTGATTTTCGCACTGGTTTCTCCTCCTTTCGATGTACAAATTTAGACAGGCGATTCTCATGGCATCCATGACGGATCCGCCGAGGCAGAAACGAGAAACACATGTCCAATTTTCATAAAACCGAGATTTAGCTCAAATTGACTAAATCTCCAATTTACTCTCACCCGGTGCACAGAAATGCATGAAAACGAAGCATAACGTAGATTAAGGTGAGTACTATAACATACTAAAAACTCACCTTATTTCACCGGCCCGATATCCGTCGATTTGAGTTTTAAAATTTAATTCGGTTAAAAACTGAAAACTGAGATCTACACTAAACTGATGCATGGATATGTGTGTAAACTTAATATTATGTAGATCGAGGTAAGTAAAATAACATACTGGAAACTCACCTTGATCTGACGGTTGGTTTGTCCGGATCTGCCAATTTTCCAAAATGCCTCCATTTGGCTCCAGAGAGAAAAAGAGAAAAAGAAAGAAAAAAGAAAAAGAGAAATGAAGAAAAAGCTTCGACTCACCCCTATTTATAGAGGAACCCGACATCGGGTCTACTAGGGCCCCAGGTCAAACTTTTTCTCCTTTTTCAACTTTCTTTCATTTTCACCCGTTGGCTAAATCTTTTGATTTCTTGTGCTAACGGGACCCATAATAAATTTTTAGGGACTTAATTGGAGGTCTTTTTGGCATTTACTAATTTTCATGCACGGTTAATTATTTTATCTTCCAACTCCGTCTTATCCTAATTTGAACTTCTCTTCTTAATTAGACACATCCGGATCGACATATTGTTTAATTAATACGCCATCTTACACTATTCCGTTTGTATGAAAAAATCGTGCTAGGTCCGGGTGTGTCATCCACACACACAGAGTTGCTTGTTGATATACCCACCTAGAATGTGGGACATTTTCAAAGAAAAAAAATAAAGACCTATGTGTGTGTGTTTATATTTATGTTTGTATGTTTGAAATATATTTATATTTTATATATACGAAATATTTTTATTATTATGATTTATGAGGGTACGATACCCTGGAAGATGAGTGATTGAGTAGGCTAGTGGTGGTGGTGGGCTGCGGTCCAACAACCAACAGCTAGCAGAGGCTCCTCAAGACTCCAATATATGCAGAAGCGTGGACCGAGTTGGAGAAGGCATGCATGATTCTCAGCCGTGGACAGCCTATCGAGGGGCACGATGAGACGAGACCTTGGGAGAGGCGCGTAGGGATGCTCACCAGGGCTTCGGTTCGCTGTGTTCCACCACAGCGAGGCACCATCGAGGGAAAGGGCTAGAGAAATAGAAAAGAGAAAATATTTTTAAAAGAGAAAAGAGATAGCCCTTTGTGCAGTAAGGCATAAGACGACCGACGGGTCGCACCTTCAGTATGATAGAGATGCCAGCCCATTTTATGTATATATATCTATTTATTTAAAATGTTTTCAAAGAAAGTTCTCAGTTAGAGAACTAGAAACAGATTTTGAAAAGAAAAATATTTATTTTATTATTATTTTATTTTATATTTCCCTTAATTACCCTAACCCCGATGGAGATTCATAAAACCTCTGTCACTCACCTGTATTCAATGTGGATGGATGCAGACCCGCGTACGAGGACAGCAGATACAATGGAGGCTCACTAGGAGACGTTGGTGGGTTAGACTTAGTAGTTTCTATTGCGTAGGTATTCTTCTAAATTAATCCACTGGTACATCTTTTAAATTTAATTATTTTATTAAATGATTTTTAATTAAAGTTTTAGTTGTTTTGCAGTGATGGTATCCATTTATTTGCCTTGTGGTGCTTCAGGTGCGTGAAAGGCCGGCACGTACTTTGAGGTAACGCGGTTGCCACGTGGCCGACCCGGATGGGTCGGGGCATGAGATTATGTATATATTAATTTAATTGCCTCATTTCATTGATTATTTCAATTTTTTTTCTTTTTTATAAAAATCAAAGATTCATCCCCAATTATTTCTTCATTGTCTCTAGAATAATCTTAATCATCCCCAAATCGTTATAGTCTTCTTATCTAAAACATTAAATTCGAAAAAAAAATTTAACCCAATTTCATAATTAAATTATGAATTATGCATATATTAATTTAATTTATTTAATCATCCCACTGTTCAATTATTTCGAATTTTTTATATAAATCAAATATCTATCCCCAATTATTTATTCATTATCACCAGAATAGCCTTAATCATCTCCAAAATGTTATAATCTTCATCCCTAAAACATTAAATTCAAAAAAAAAAGAATTTAACTCAGCTCCATAATTAAATTATGAATTATGCATATTTTAATTTAATTGCCTCATTTCATTGTTCAATTATTTCGAATTTTTTTCTTTTTTATAAAAATCAATGATCCATCCCCAATTATTTCTTCATTATCCCCTAAATATCCTTAATCATCCCTAAAACATTATAGTCCTCATACCTAAAACATTAAATTCGAAAATAAAAGAATTTAACCCAATTCCATAATTTAATTATGAATTTTTTATATTTTAATTTAATTTAATCATCTCATTGTTCAATTATTTCAAAAAATATTTGTTCATTATCCCCTAAATAGTCTTAATCATCCCTAAAATATTATATTCTTCATCTCCAAAACATTAAATTTGGAAAAAAAGATTTATTTCATCCCCAAAACCATATTCATATTTTTCATCCTTAAAAAAGTATGTTCTTGATTGCCTTATTCCATTGTTCAATTATTTCGATTTTTTTTTAAAAAAAATCAAAGGTCTATCCCCAATTATTTATTCATTATCTCCTGAATAGTCTTAATCATCCCCAAAACATTATAATCTCTGTCCAAGAAAAAAAGAATTTTAAAATAAAAATTTACCCCATTAATTCAATTCCAAAAGTTTAATATGTCATTTGCTTAATATGATTCGTTTGATTTAACCATCCCAATGTTCAATTACATGTGTAAATTATTTTAGTTTAGAAACAATATTTCATCCCCAAAACCATATTTTTCATCCTTAAAAAAGTATCTTATTAATTTGTGAAAAAGAGTATTAATTATTATTATAGCATTATATTCGTCATTATCTAAATTGAATTTTTAAAGATAATAAGATAATTTGAATTTTTCATCCTTGTAGCTTTTCCTGAATAGGGTATTGTCGAAATAACCTATGAAGTTTAAAGAGACATTAGCTTTCTACTTTTCATGGGAACTAAATATTACCTCTTCTCAAGGTTAATGATTTTTCAGAAGAAACATCATACTTTAAGTTAACGTCTGTTTAATTAAAATTTGGATGATCTCTGAACTTTGCAGGGCCATGGCGTCCCTCTTCTTGGCAGGGAAAGTGTGAATATATACAGAGAGCCGTAGGTAACTAGTCTTGGTAACCAACATTTTCATGCAAAATATTTCAACCAAGATCAATATCTTTCTAATTGTTGGGATGGTTGCAGACAGGATATATACTTTAAATCTCTTATTCAAAATAAGTAGTTACCAATTAGATCAAGTTATGATCCACAAGATGTTTTTTTTTTTTTTTGGCTTTATGACCATTGCCCATTGGACACAGATTTTATCTAATTGTTTACCGGATTGGAAAAACAGAGAATATATATATATATATATATATATATATATATATATATTTATATAAAGAGTAAGAAACAATGAGACAATGGGACTGGGTTAAAAAAAGTAACTCATAAAAGTTTTTTTAAAAAAATTATTTAGAATTGAAAAAAATAAGTTTTAAAAGAAGAAAGACATAAGCGTCCAGCTATTATGGTCCGTACATAAGGCCAAACCACAATGGCCGGTTGGCAGTCCCCATCATTTTTACCCCCTAAAAGTTAAAATTTTATTTCCATTCATTTATTTTTAACGGTGTACCTATATATCTTTAAGATTAGTTGACCTTTTATTTAAAAAAATATTTTTAATTTAATACAATAATTTTTTTAATTCAATAAAATATGAATATTAATTATATAAAATTTTCTATATTTAACACCTTAAATGATGTATAGAGTGCATCATTTAGCATTTTTCTACTTCTAAAATGCATCAATTATGAAGCTTAATAATCCAATTATTGATAATATTAATACTTATTTAGTACTCTCTCCTCCATTTATATTTATCTAATTTTTTTAAATTTGTCCTTTTGTAGTTTCAATATAACATTTTTTTTTCAAATTTACCATTCTTCCACTTTTAACTCTCTTAGTTGGAATTATAAAAACCTTAAATGAAGTAGCTAGAGACAATATCGGAGAGAGAATGAGATAGATTAAGGGTAAATTGAAAATAAAGTAAAATTTATATAGAATTCTAAAAATTAACTACTTTTCTTAACTTAAAATATTCGGTTAAATGGGTAAGATAATAAAAAATGGAGGGAATATACTAATATTTCTTCCATTGATAATAACGGTATTGAATTACAAAAATTACTAGAAATTAAACAATCACACTGCACGTGTTGTGTGAAGTTTTAATTTTTTATCTCTATTTGTCAAAGAATATATGATCATAGTAATATGATTCCATATGAAACCTAAATTATACATATATTTAATAATCATATAAAATTCTACAATTTATTTTTTTAATCCAATTTTATATATTTAATCTTTGATAGTTGATGTTAAATTTAATTTTATCTCTTTTTATAAAAAAGAAATGACCAATTTAATGCAAGTAAGATATCTCCCAACTTTTATTTATAAGTGGTAATCCTTAGGAATGGCAACGGGTAGAGTACCCATTAATTTTATACTACCCGAAACCTAACCCTATAAACCTTTAAAGTACCCGAACCCTATAATTACCCGATTAAAACCTTAATCCCTCTACCCAAATCCTACCTTAATAAAATTTTAACTACCCGTCTATTACCCGAACCCTATAAATACCCAACTATTAATTAAAAATTTTCTATTCCAATTAATATTAATTGAAGAAATAATAAAGGAATAACACAAAATTCATGCCAATTATGGATTTAATTAAATCACACAATTACATATTACAGAGTAAGACATCACAGAGCAAGGATTCCCAGTATTATCATTGTACTGCCAAAGAGAAATGAAAACTATATATGTTAGAATTAAGGAAATAAAGCATCAAGCAAAGTTTATGATTATTAAGACATACACCAAAACATAGATTCTTGAACAACTACCATTTTCTTTTTTGCTAAGTGATAGGTGTAATTTACACCTATATTATGGATTAATTTAGAGCCTAATTCATACAATTTATGTGTAATTTATGGTATATGTTAGATTATTCCCTTTCACTTTGGTTTAATAATTGTTTTGCAGGTTAATTAATTTAAATTTGAGCAAATAAAGCAAAAAGAAGTCAAAGTGGACTTGAAGACAACTAAGCAAGGGAGCCACATAATCAAAGCATGAAGAAAAGTCAAAAGCTAGGCAAACAAAGAGCATTTGTCACGTGGAATCAAGGCAAAAGTGACCAAAAGCATTATGTGCAGCAAAAAAGGGGAAGGAAAATCGTGCAACACCGGCGCCGGAAGTAGTATCAAGCGGCGCCGTTTCCTTTGATGCCAAATTTGCAAGTACCCCTCGGATTTGATACGGCCCCGGAACATAAGTGAACTGGCGCCGTTTCTTGCCTGATTACCAAGCTTTTACACGCCGAATATTGGACCTAGCAGTTGGGCTTTGGACTCATGTGTTTTATTTTAATTAAAAGTCCAACTAGCATCAGAATTCTTATTCTTTGAGTTATATAAATACCCTAGTTAGCTAGTATAAATACATTATTTAGGGGGAACTTTTGAGGGAGATAATTTTGAGAAGAGGGAAGCACTCAAGGGAGCAACTTTGTCAACTTGGGAGATTTTCTTCTTTAATTTCTTCTTTAATGCAATTGTTTATTTTCTTTGATATGAGTAGCTAAATTCCTTGTTGGGGATTTGGGTAGATCTTCTAGGGATTTTAATTTAATTATTGTATGGATTGATTTTCTGGGCTAAATCTGTTTTCTTTGTTCTTAATGCGTTTTATGTCTGGCCAACATAGAATAGATCTTTGGAATTGTATGAAGGACTGGGAGGTGAAATTAATTCGTGCTCTAGGAAAATAGACACAATCTAATTGGATACGAGAGTAATTTAGTTTATTGTGATAACCATAATTGAATTAGGGTCATGGAGAAACTGATTCAATTATAATCCTAGGATCTTAATGTTCTTAGCTAATTAGTTTACGCACTGAGAGGTGGTAATCACTTAGTTAGGAAAGCTTAGGATGATCTGAGAGGGCTCCTAAGTAGATTAGTAATTGTTATTTTAACCCTGATAATTAAATTCATACATAATTGGATTAAATACCTAGAAGAGAAGCCTAAACCCTCATATCCATTCTATTAATTTCTCTTAATTATTTAATCTTTGTTTCCTTAGTTAATTTGTACAATCATCTTCTCTTTAATTGTTTGCAATTTGATTTCATTAAATTCAGTTTTCTTTACAAGCTTTATTAGAATTAGTTTGTTAGCTTTCTCAAGTCCTCGTGGGATCGACCTTGGAATACTCCAAGCTATATTACTTGATTTCGTACTCTTGCCAAAATTCCCGATCAAGTTGGCGCCGTTGCCGGGGACTTGATTTGATTGCTAATATATTTAGTTCTAGTAATTTTAATTTTATTTTCTGTTTTTAGTTTTAATTTAATTTAGCTTACCTTTTATTTTCTTTGTTCCTTAGGTAGTTTATGACTCGACGAACTGAAGGATTAAATCCGGAAGTTCCCTTGAATCCTGAGATAGAAAAATCAACAAAGAAACTCAGAGCTGAACTTGTGAGACTTCAAGGAGTAGAAAGGAGATTTTTAAGAGAAAAAGAGATGGCTGACGTTAGAGTCAACGATGCACTTAAC
Source organism: Microcos paniculata (assembly GCA_030664755.1). Classification (NCBI taxonomy): domain Eukaryota; kingdom Viridiplantae; phylum Streptophyta; class Magnoliopsida; order Malvales; family Malvaceae; genus Microcos; species Microcos paniculata. Next base: position 44,834,970 of record CP131456.1, on the reverse strand, counting down.
AATCAGCCCCAAGGTGCCAATACTGGAGCTAACAATAATCCACCTACAAATCAGAATGTTCAAGCTCCAATTACTCATCCTATGGCAGACATTCAAAGACCAAAGATGGGGAATAATTCATCATGCATTCGACTTCCTGACAGAGCGAAAAACTATGTGCTGAAACACACGGTGTTGAACATTCTTCCTCAATTTCATGGGCTGGCTTCGGAAGATGCACTCAATTTTCTCCATGAATTGCATGATATAGTGGCTACTCTTCCACTCACCAATATCTCAATAGAAGAATTAAAGATGAGATGCTTTCCCTATTGTTTGAAAGGAGCAGCAAAGAGTTGGTTGTCAACCTTACAAGAGAATTCTCTTTATTCTTGGGAGAAGGTAACTGATGCTTTTCTTCATAAATTCTACTCTCCTAGGAAGACAAGTGAATTGAGAAAGAAGATCCAAGATTTTGTACAAGAAGAGAATGAGACTTTTCATGATGCTTGGGACAGATTTAAAGGATTGGTGTGCCAATGTCCTCATCATGGCTATCCAATCAATCTTCTTTATCAATTTTTCTATGAAGGTTTGGATGCTGAATATCAATCTTCTGTAGACAATGCCACTAGAGGGTATATTTCTACAAGGACTGCTGAACAATTGGAGAATGTCTTTGAATCTTTGGCTGCTAGTTCTCAACAAAGAATGGTGAATAAGAAATCTCGATCAAGCACCTATCAACCTCAAAATCAGAATCAACTTGATGCCATTGCATCTAAAATGGATGTGATTATGAAGGTGGTTCTAGATGATAAGCCAAAGAAACCAGAGGTATGTTTTCGCTATGGTATGTATGGCCATTCTTCGAAATTTTGTATGAATGAGAATCCTTGTGATGAAGAAGAAAAGTGTTCTGAGAATGTGAGTTACATGGGTGCTTATGGAGGACAAAAAGGTGTCAAGAATGATCCTTTTGCGCCTACTTATAATCCAGCTTGGTGAAACAATCCGAATTTCTCTTGGTCTAATCAAGGTGCTGCCAATAGACCTCTATCCATCTTACAAAAGCCTCATCCTCAACAATCTCAATTGTCTGCACAAAATTCTGGTATTGAGGATAAGCTTGAAGCTTTTATGACACAATTTGGTTCAAAGCTTGAAAAGCTTGATAAGCTGGATATAATTGAAGATCATTTGGGAAAACTTGATAGAGTTGTTGACTCTCATACTGCTGCTATCAAGAACCTTGAAGTTCAAATGGGTCAAATGGCAAAATTACTTAGTGAGCGTGGTCAAGGTAGACTTCCAAGCAACACGGAAATCAATCCGAGGGAACACGTTATGGCAATCACACTTCGAAGTGGCAAGATACTTGAGAATCCTTCAAAAAGAGAGAATTAAGAGGATATACAAGAGGATTTGGGTGCCGAAAATTTGATTTTTGAGAGCAGAGAAGAAGGAGGGCCGGATCATGATAGAAGCAGGGCCGGTTCTGCTCGACAAAATGGCCAGAGGCAAATCAGAGATGAAACGACGCCGGATATGGTCACAAACGGTGCCGGTTCTAAAAATCGACCCAAAAACAACACTTACGGCAAGGAAGCGGCGCCGGATCATGAGACAAGCGGCGTCAGTTCTTCCCTGAAGCATCTTGTTGTTGAAAACGAAGCTGAAACGGTGCTGGAGGAGAAAACAAACGGCCCTGGAGTTGTTCTGAAACCTGAACCCGAGGTTAAACCTTATGTTCCACCAATTCCATTCCCTCAAAGGTTGAAGAAAAGGCAAGATGAAAGCCAATTCAAGAGATTTATGGATATCCTTCGAAAATTGAAGATCAACATCCCTTTTGTGGAAGCCTTAGCGCAAATGCCCACTTATGCCAAATTCTTGAAGCAATTGATTTCAAATAAGAAGAAGCTTGAAGAGTTTGCAACTGTACCGTTAACAGAGGAATGTAGTGCAATCCTTCAAAGGAAACTACCTCCTAAGTTAAAGGATCCAGGGAGTTTTATCACTCCTTGTCAATTTGGTTCTTCCAATAGTTACAATTGTCTTTGTGATTTAGGAGCAAGTATTAACTTGATGCCTTTATCTTTGTTCAGGAAACTTGGAATTGGAGAACTAAAACCGACTACAGTGGCTTTGCAATTAGCGGATAGGTCAATTCGATATCCTGTGGGGATTGTGGAGGATTTGTTGGTGAAAGTGGGAAAATTAATTTTTCCCATTGATATTCTTGTAATGGATATTGAATATGATGTTGATGTTCCCGTGATTGTTGGAAGACCTTTCTTGGCAACAAGTGGAGCTTTAATTGATGTGCCAATGGGAAAGATCACATTTAGAAGTGGCAATGAAAGGGAAGTATTTCAGATTTTTAAACCTTTGCCAATTCAATATTTTAATGATGATCATATGCTTCTGCATGTAGGACCTAAGGAAAAAGATAAGAAGGATTCCAAAGAGGCCATAACTGTGCTTAGAGAACGAGATAAATTGTGTGGATCACCCCCACATAATTTTCAAGGAATTACGTGACCTTCTTTGGAAAACAATGTCTAGCTATAGACATTTAAATTTAGCGCTTGTTGGGAGGCAACCCAATATTCTAACTTTTTTTTTCTTTTAGTCTATTTTTATTTTCTTTTATTTGTTTCTTTACTTACTAACATTTATTTTAATTTTCTGTTCTAGGTAATTTTTGTTAGATTTCTTCAATTTACTTCACCAACTTTTCATGGGCAAAGGGAGTATTTATCCTTTTTGTTTTCTTGATTATTTATCAATGTTTTTGCATTAAGGATATTGTTCATGTTAAGTGTGGGGGTGAATTTTTGAATATCTAATTTTTATGTATATATGTAGTTTAGATTAATTTAGTTTCTTAATTTTAATTTTCATGTAATTTCATACTTATTCCTATACTCACTTTATGATTTTTATTTGTGCAGTGATTTGGATGGATTGGTACTCAGAATTCTCTGTTTCATCTAACAATTTTTCTTAGGGAGTTTCTGAATTCTTATCTATTTTTATTTTTGCACAATATTGAGGACAATATTGCTCTGAGTGTGGCGGGATGGCTTTGAAATTTTTGAAAATTTTTGTCTAACTATTTTCTGATTTTATTTTTCTGATTTTATTGGTTGCTTTGAAATTGGTGATATGAGTATATAATTTTCTTGGTATTGAATTAATTGCTGATTTTTTAGTGCATAATATGATTAAGTGATTGTTTTATGATTTAGATTTTGTGAATGCTATGAGATTGATTTTGCTAGGAAAGAATGTTTTGAATTGACTTGAGTTACCTAGTGAGATTTTGAGCCTTCATGCCATATTTTTCTTTGATATTTATGCCTTCCACGATTTTGGACTTCTAGAACTTGAGATTCATCTTTTTGAGATTACATGTTTTTATTATATGTGCAAGCATTAAGATAAAGGTCTTTAGGATTTTCGTTTGAGCTAAAAAGCCTACCTATTATACATTAATCCATTAGTGAGTCCATTTGAGCCTATTGATATATCTTTAGCTTTTTCTTTCATAGCCTTATCTAAAGAACCTTGAGCTTAACATGAAAAACAAGTTTTTGCACCCTATTCATTATTAGTAGAGTGTTTACTTCTTTAATTTGATGTTCTTTAGATTGATTGCAAAAGAATAAGTGTGGGGGAGATGGTAATGTGTATGAGGTGGTGTTGAAAAGAAAAGGGAGAATTTTTGCCAATTGAAAAAAAAAATTGAAAATGAAAAGAAAGGCACAAAGTTTGAAATTTTGCCTTTAAAAAAAAAAGGGATTGAAAATTGATTGGCATGAATTTCTTCTTGAGCTTAAAGAATGAAGAAAAAGGGTGATAATTTTTGCAAAATATGAAGATGTTGGTTGGAGTGATTTTTTATCAAGATATCCTAGGCCCGTCTTGATTTTCTTACTCTATTAATTTTGAATATTTTGTTTTTCCTTTTATATTTTTCTTCATGAACCTTTGATATTCCCTTTTGGCCCCATTACAACCCTGATTATGAAGACCTTTTGATTTTTGCTTGTATGTATATTGGAGTAGTGGAGATTAGATATTTTTCAAGCTTATGGTAAGTCTAATTTCATGAGAAGATGATGAGAGTAACTCACCATGAAAATTTCTAAACACTTGAGAGATTGAGTGACCACTTGTGAGAGAATAGTCAATTTGAAGTGTTTGATCCTAGTAAATGATGTTGAATAGTGTTTGCATGTTTAGATTGTGAAGTAATTTGCTTATGAAATATTATGTGCTTGATTATTAACAATTTGATTTGATACTTTGAATTTTATATATCTTGTATTGTTAATTTGGAGCTAACCAATACTTTTCAAACATATTTGTGGGTATCATTATGGTAAACCCTCAGGAGACTATAACTCCTCCACTAGGGACACCTAGGGGTTTAAAGGCTTGTGGCATACGCTAAATGTCACCGTTCACCTACGAAAGTGGAATCGTTTCTTGTCTTAGTTTAGATTAGGCTAGTTAGCTTGGGGGTTACACATGAATTACTTGAGGACAAGCAATAAGCTAAGTGTGGGGGAATTTGATAGGTGTAATTTACACCTATATTATGGATTAATTTAGAGCCTAATTCATACAATTTATGTGTAATTTATGGTATATGTTAGATTATTCCCTTTCACTTTGGTTTAATAATTGTTTTGCAGGTTAATTAATTTAAATTTGTGCAAATAAAGCAAAAAGAAGTCAAAGTGGACTTGAAGACAACTAAGCAAGGGAGCCACATAATCAAAGCATGAAGAAAAGTCAAAAGCTAGGCAAACAAAGAGCATTTGTCACGTGGAGTCAAGGCAAAAGTGAACAAAAGCATTATGTGCAGCAAAAAAGGGGAAGGAAAATCGTGCAACACCGGCGCCGGAAGTAGTATCAAGCGGCGCCGTTTCCTTTGATGCCAAATTTGCAAGTACGCCTCGGATTTGATACGGCCCCGGAACATAAATGAAGTGGCGCCGTTTCTTGCCTGATTACCAAGCTTTTACACGCCGAATATTGGACCTAGCAGTTGGGCTTTGGACTCATGTGTTTTTATTTTAATTAAAAGTCCAACTAGCATCAGAATTCTTATTCTTTGAGTTATGTAAATACCCTAGTTAGCTAGTATAAATACATTATTTAGGGGGAACTTTTGAGGGAGATAATTTTGAGAAGAGGGAAGCACTCAAGGGAGCAACTTTGTCAACTTGGGAGATTTTCTTCTTTAATTTCTTCTTTAATGCAATTGTTTATTTTCTTTGATATGAGTAGCTAAATTCCTTGTTAGGGATTTGGGTAGATCTTCTAGGGATTTTAATTTAATTATTGTATGGATTGATTTTCTGGGTTAAATCTGTTTTCTTTGTTCTTAATGCGTTTTATGTCTGGCCAACATAGAATAGATCTTTGGAATTGTATGAAGGACTGAGAGGTGAAATATAATTCGTGCTCTAGGAAAATAGACACAATCTAATTGGATACGAGAGTAATTCAGTTTATTGTGATAACCATAATTGAATTAGGGTCATGGAGAAACTGATTCAATTATAATCCTAGGATCTTAATGTTCTTAGCTAATTAGTTTACGCACTGAGAGGTGGTAATCATTTAGTTAGGAAAGCTTAGGATGATCTGAAAGGGCTCCTAAGTAGATTAGTGATTGTTATTTTAACCCTGATAATTAAATTCATACATAATTGGATTAAATACCTAGAAGAGAAGCCCAAAACCCTCATATCCATTCTATTGATTTCTCTTAATTATTTAATCTTTGTTTCCTTAGTTAATTTGTACAATCATCTTCTCTTTAATTGTTTGCAATTTGATTTCATTAAATTCAGTTTTCTTTACAAGCTTTATTAGAATTAGTTTGTTAGCTTTCTCAAGTCCTCGTGGGATCGACCTTGGAATACTCCAAGCTATATTACTTGATTTCGTACTCTTGCCAAAATTCCCGATCACTAAGTGTAAAACTAGAAAGATATATCAAAGAAAAGCCAATTAAACTAAGATTGACAAGAAAACCTTCAGGAAAGAAATAATCGGAAAGAAATAATAGCCTTTAGGAAAGAAAAAGTAAGAGCATTGAACAACTGAAAAGAAGAGAGAAATGGAAATAAAAGCAATATTAAGATCTCTGTGATTTGTGAGTGCGGCATTCGGTGGCTCATCTCGTAAATTAAAACAGTGAATAAGAGGAGATGAGAGGGAAGAGCAATATATCGAGATTACAGCTTCATCGGACGGCAGGATTGGTCAGATGGGAGATTTTCAACTTTTGATTTTTGTTTTTTTGAAGTAGATTTAGAGGAATAGAAAGAGATTTGAAGGAAAAGGGTTTCAGACTTGGAGGTTTGGCTTAGAGTTCCGATAGATTCCAACATGGTTGATGATATGGTCACCAGAGTTTGTTGGAGAGAGGGAGGTTGTCATGCCCCAACCCGCCCAGGGTGGGCCACGTGGCAACCACTGCGCTACCTCGAAGTACGTGCCAGTCGGTCACGCACTAGAAGCATCACAAGGCATAGAAATAGACACCATTGCTGCAAAACAACTAAAACTTTAATTAAAAATATTTAATAAAATAATGAATTTTAAAAGCAATACCAGTGGACTAATTTAAAGGAATACCTATGAAGCGGAACTACTAAGCCTAAGCCATCGACGTCTCCTAGTGAGCCTCTAATCCATCTGCTAACCCCGTACATGGATCTGCATCCATCCACATTGGACACAGGTGAGTGACAGAGGTTCAATGAATCTCTATCGGGGTTAGGGAAAATAAGGGTAATCCAAAATATAATAAAAATAAAATAAAAACTTTGTTTTCAACTCTTCCTTTCAAATTCTCCAAGTGATATTTTGATTTTTAAAATCTTTAAAATAATTTATAACTAAAAAACACTGGCCTCAAATATACTGAAGGCATGACTGGCCGGGCATATGCCTTACTGCACCGACGGCTATCTCTTTTCTCTTTAAAACCATTTTCTCTTTCTCTTTTTTTATAGCTCGTTCCCTCGGTGGTGCCAAATGTTGTGGTGGAACACAGCTACACTCGAGCCCTGGCGAGTTATCTCCCGCGCCTCTCCTAGGGTCTCTGCTCATCGTGCCCCTTGATAGGCAGTCCACGGTTACGTCTCATGCTGACACACCCGGACCTAGCACGACTATTCGTTCGAACGGAATAGTGCAAGATGATGTCATAATTAAACACTATGTCAGTCCGGCTGTGTCAAGTCAGAAAAGAAGTTAAGCTTAAGATAAGACGGAGTTGAATGATGAAATGGTGACCATGCATGGAAACACTGAAGTGGACTTCTTTAAGTCCATAGCCAACGGATTGGATGTCCATTGGTGAATTGGTCGGTGGATCGGGTCAAGGATCAAAGTTTTGAGTGATTAAAAGAGAAGAGAAAGTTTGGCTCGGGGTCCGAGTCCCGGTGCCGGACTACCCTATAGATAGGGGGAGGTCGAGCCTCTCCCCCTTATTTTCTCTCTTCCTCTCTTCTCTCATTTCTCTTTTCTCTCAACTGCTCTTTTGGAGCAATTTTGGACTTTTGGCCCATCCGGACAAACCGACCGTAAGTTCAAGGCGAGATCTTGGTGAGTTGTTCTTAACTCCTTGATTTTCGTTTTTCTAAGTTTGCACGTATTTCCATGCATTGGTCTAGAAGAGATCCAAGCTCAAAGTTAGTTTCAGCTTTTAGTTAGATTTTAGGTTTAGATTTGATATTTATGAATTTTGAGCTTGTGATTCTCGTTTCTGCTCCAATAACGCGTCGTGGGAGGTGAGAGGAACCTCCATCTCGAATTTTACGCGAAACGGTGGACCGAGGAGCTCTGGAACTGAGGAAAAGCCTCGGAACCCGAGGCCTGTGGATGGCTCCAGCGCGAGAGCCGAGTCTCTCCGGCACAGGAGAGACCCGCCGCCCAGGTCCAGCGCGGGACTGGGCTTTTTTGGCCCAAAACTGCTGGTTGGGCCCAAACCGAGTTGGGCTCAGCCTAACTCACAAGGGAAGGGCCTTTTGGGCCTAGAAAAAGGCCAGGCCCCACCCAGGCACGTGGGGGGCCTGCCTGGCCCAGAACAGGGCCGGGCTAGGTCCCCAGGGGCATTTTCGTAATTTTTCACCAAGTATCCAATTTTTACCCCGGAACCTCCCGGACACTTTTCTAAGTCCCGAATTACATCCAAGCCCAATATTAGGTCATGTTAGACCCTCATAAGTGCATTCATAAATGTAATTATGAATGCTAACGTATATTTCCGTGTACTAGGGCTCCGGATAATCGAATGCGGCGATACACCGGAGGTTAAAGCTACATGGAGCACTTGGGAGTATACGAATCTCCCAATACTGTGAGTGACCATGTTTTCAGTGTTTAGCCACTAGGGACAAAATGTTTTTAAAATGTTTTCAAAATATTAATTGTTTTAAAAAGGTTTTACAACTGTTTTGGGATAAGGGTAATCCACGACACACTTTTTATTTTGTGATACACCCATTTAGAGGGTGGGATGATTTTAAAAATACAAAAGCTTGTGTGTGTTTTCATGTTTTTAATATTTATATAAGAAATATTATTATTATTATTGTTATTATGATTATTAGGGTACGATGCCCCTGAAAGAGAAGTGATTGAGTGGGATTCCTCGGGGCTCCAATTTGCAGGAGCGTGGACCGAGTTTGAGAGCATGCATGATACTCAGCCATGGACCGCCTATCTAGGGGCACGATGAGTAGAGCCTGCTTGGGAGAGGCGCGTAGGGAAACTCACCAGAGCTCTAGATCACTGTGTTCCACCACAGTGAGGCACCACCGAGCGAACGGGCTAGAGAAGGAGAAGATTTTGAAATTTTATTTAAAGAGGAAAGAGATAGACCTCGGTGCAGTAAGGCATACGACCGGCCAGTCGTGCCTTCAGTGTAATTGATGCCAGCCCGTTTTAATTATAAAATATTTTAAAGGTTTTAAAAAAAATCAAGTTCTCACCTGGAGAAGTTGATACAGGAAGTGTTGAAAACAAAGTTTTTAATTTAATTTATTTTTATTGTTATATTTTGGATTATCCCTGTTTTCCCTAACCTTGATGGAGATTCATTGAACCTCTGCCACTCACCTGTATCCAATGTGTATGGATGCAGCTTTGCATACGGAGTCAGCTAATAGAAAGGAGGCTCACTAGGAGACGTCGGTGGCTTAGGCTTAACAGTTTCCGTTGCGTAGGTATTCTTTAAAATTAATCCACTGGTACTACCTTAAAGATTTTTATTTTATTAAAAAGATTTTTAATTAAAGTTTTAGTTGTTTTGCAGCGATGGTATCCGTTTCAATGCCTTGCAGTGCTTCTGATGCGTGACGGTCGGCACGTACTTCTAGGCAGCGCGACGGTTGCCATGTGGCCCACCCGAGTGGGTCGGGGCGTGACACATGCATGCTACTCAGACTTGGTCCACGCTCCCTTGTATAGGAGCCCCGAGGAACCCACTCAGTCGCTCATCTCTCTTCCCATCCATATATATACATATATATATATCATAAATATATATATATATATATGTGTGTAAAACATATAAACATGCACACACACAAGCTGTTATATTTCCTTAAAATCCTCCCACCTTCTAAGTGGGTGTATCACAAAATAAAAGTGTGTGTGGTGGATCACCTTTATCCCAAAGCAATTGTAAAACCTTTGAAAATTAATTTATATTTTTAAAACGATTGAAAACATTTGTCGCTAGTGGCTAAGCACTGAAATCTAAGCCACCCACAGTGTTGGGAGGGTCGTATACTCCCAAGCGTTCCACGTAGCTTAACCTTTGGAGCATCACCGCATTCGATCATCCGGAACCCTAATACACGGAAATACGTGTTAGCATTCATAATCATAATCATGAATGCTCCTATGAGGCTCTAGCATGACCTAAGATGATGTTTGGAAGTGTTTCGAGGCTTAGAAAAGTGTCCGAAGGTTCCGAGGTAAAATTCAGACATTTGAAGAAAAATTACTAAAATACCGGTCTGGGCCAAGCAGGCCCTCCCATGCGGGACTTGGGCCATCGCCCACTTCGTCAAAATGGTCACTCCCGAACGGGAGTGACTCGGCTCCCGTGCGGGAGCCACCCTGCTTTGCCTCGGTTTCTAGGCCCCTTGGTCCATGGCTCGACATAAAATTCGAGGTGGACGTTCATTGCATCTCGCACGATGCGTTTACCGAAGCAGAAACGAGAATCACAGGCTCAAAGTTCCTAGATCTCAAATGTAAACTAGAAATTTAACTAAAAAGCTAAACTATATTTGAGCTCGGATCTCTCCTAGACCGATACATGGAAATTCATGTAAACTTAGTAGAAAGTAGATCAAGGTGAGTAGAATAACCTACCAAGATCTTGCCTTGATCCTTAGGTCAGATTGTCCGGATCGGCCAAAAGTCCAAAATTGCTCCCAAAGAACAAATGAAAGGAGAGGAAGAGAGGGAGAAGAAAAATGAGAGGGAGAGAGGTAACCTCCCCCTATTTATAGATAAGCTCGACACCGGGTCTACTCGAACTGTGAGCCAGACTTTTTCCCCTCTTTGTAACTTCTCATAATCTTGATCCTTGGCCTAATCCATCGACCAATTCACCAATGGACCTCTAATCCATTGGCTATGGACTTAAAGAAGTCCAATTATGTTTCTATGCATGGTCACCTGTCTCATCTTCCAACTATGTCTTATCTTAAGCTTAACTTCTCTTCTTAATTAGACACATCTGAACCGACGTATTGCTGACTTAATACGCCACTTACTTTATTCCGTTCATATGAAAAAGTTCGATTAGGTCCAGGTGTGTCAGAGGTTGGATGGTTATGAGAAGAAGTCAAAAGAAAAAGGGAAAGGGATTTATAGGAGTTTTAGGGTTTGTCAAAAGAAAGGGGAAAAATAGAAATGGTATCATGCGGCGGATGGGAAAGGATGAAAGTTTTATTAGGTTTAAGTTATGATAAATATAAAAGGAATAAATATAATTTAAGAGGAATACATATCAAAACATGATAGTTGGATAAAATGGTAAGGAACTTTAATGAGTTTTGGGTGTGAGTTCGAAACTCAGTAAAAGCAATTAACATATATTTTTCAGCATATACTAATCGGGTTCGGGTATCAGGTATCCTAGGTGTGCCTACCCGAACCCGACTCAGGTAGTGTTTTCACTACCCGTACTTGTCCCGAACCCATATATAGGGAACTCGAACCCTATGTAATTGGGTAAGGTACCTGCAGGTACCTTATTATTCATTACCCATTGCCATCCCTAGTAATCCTATAGTAGATGACACACTGGGACCTAATCTGACTTTTTTGTACAACCAGAATAGTGTAAGACGGCGTATTAACTTGACAATACGTCGGTCCAGATGTGTTAAGATGAAGAAGAGAAGTGGAAATTAAGATAAGATGGAGTTGGAAGATGAGACAAGTGACCATGCGTGGAAGCATAAAATGGACTTCTTTAAGTCCATAGCCAATGGATTTGATATCCATTGGTGAATTGGTCGGTGGATTAGGCTAAGGATCGAGATTATGAGAGGTGGAAAAGAGGAAATTAAGTCTGGCCCGGGGCTCGAGCAGGCCTGGTGTCGAACTCCCCTATAAATAGGGGGAGGCCGAACCTCTCCCCCATCATTTTCTCCCTTTCTCTTTTCTCTCATTTCTCTTTTCTCTCAATTGCTCTCTCGGAGGAATTTTAGACTTTTGACAGATCCGGACAATCCGATCGAAAGATCAAGGCGAGATCTTGGTATGTTATTCGACTCGTCTTAATCTACGTTTTATTAAGTTTACAATTATTTCCATGCATAGGTCTAGGAGAAATCTTGGTTCAAAGTTAAACATAGCTTTTTAGCTAGATTCAGATTTAGATTCTAGATCTAGGAACTTTGAACCGATGATTTCGATTTTTTTTTCAGTTAATCTCTTGTGGACGGTGTGAGGATCGCTTGCCTAAGTTTGTACGTCAAACAGTGGACGATTGCATCGGATTCGAGCTAAGAGAAAAATTGAAGAATTCTCAGGTTTTGAACCTAGAACAGAACCGGTGCCGTTTCTGCTTATTGGCTGGAGACCTTTTGGTCAAAGACAGCCAGCGCTGGTTCACTCTAGATCCGACACTGGTCTTGCCCTTCAAGGGCAAAACGGTCATTTCACCTCCCGAAACCTTAATTGACCCCCAAATCGATCCGAAACACTTCTAAGCCTTCCAAATCACGTCCAAGCGCAGTCTTAGGCCATGTTAGAGCCTCATAGGTACATTCATAATTTAATTATGAATGCTAATGTGTTTACGTGTATTAGGGCTCCGGATGATCGAGTGCGGTGATGCTCCGGAGGTTAAGCTAAGTGGATCGCTTGGGAGTATACGAACCTCCCAATAGTATGAATGGCCTTGATTTCAGTGCTTAACCACTAGGGACAAACATTTTCAAAACATTTTTAAAATATAAATTGATTTTAAAGGTTTTATAAATGTTTTGGGGAAAGGGTAATCCACCACACACACATTTATTTTGTGATACACCCACTTAGAGGGTGGGATGATTTTAAAGAAAATATAAAGTTTTTGTGTGTGTTATATTACTTGTTTTATATATGTGTGTGTGTATATATATATATATATATATTTATGATATTAATATGGATGGGATGCGAGATGTGCGACTGAAAGGATTCCTCGAAGCTCCAATATGAAGGAGCGTGGACCAAGTTGAAAGGCATGCAGTGAAGTGACCGTGGACCATATTTTGAGGGGCATGGTGAGTGGAGACCCTGGGAGGGATACATAAGGAAGCTCGCTAGGGCTCTTTGCAGCTGTGTTCCATCACAACGTTTGGCACCACTAAGGGAACGGGCTAGAGAAATGAGAAAATGTTTTAAAAATAAAAGAGATAGCCCTCGGTGCAGTAAGGCATACGACCAGCGAGTCGAGCCTTCAGTATGAGAGAGCCTAGCCCATTTTGTTTATATATTTATTTAAAAGGATTTTAAAGCAAATTCTCGTTGGAGAATTTGAAAAGAAATTTTGAAAAGAAAAATAATTATTTTATTATTATGTTTTGGATTACCCCATTTGTCTAACCCCGATGGAGATTCATTGAACATCTGTCACTCACTTGTATCCAATGTGGATGGATGCAGATCTGTGTACGAGGTTAGCAGTTAGATCGAAGGCTCACTAGAAAGAGTCGGTGGCTTAGGTGTAGCTATTTCCACTGCGTAGGTATTCCTTTAAATTAATCCACTGGTGTATTGCTTATAAATTTTAATTATTTTATTAAATGATTTTAATTAAAATTTTAGTTGTTTTGCAGTAATGATATCCATTTCTTTGTCTTGCGGTGCTTCTGGCACGTGATCGGTTGGTACATACTTTGAGGCAGCACGGCGGTTGCCCCGCGGCCTGCCTGGACGGGTCGGGGCGTGACAGTAGATGTTTAATATATTTTTGCTTCTTTTTGTCAAAAAAATTTCGACCCATTTAATAAATTGAAAAAAGACTATATGGAAAGGGAGAACAAATTTATCTAAAGCATCACATCGAATTTTAGATTTTTATCCATATATTAAATATATATATATATTGATATATTTTATTAATAAAGGGTCCGACTAATAGGTACATCCATTTACCCGTTAGCTACCTCTTTTTAAGGAAAAGTAACTTTTTTGTCTTTTGTATTTTGTACTTTAATAATAAGGTGGGTCTCGTCCAAAAAAATCAATCAATATTAATATCTTTAGATAATAATATCCTTGTGGTTTGTATAATATTTACTTTTAAATATTATTACATTAAATTTTAATAAATTATTTCAAATTTATTTCGAAAATCGTAAATTCGGTGTTTTAAATTTTAAGACTTTTGCTTAAAATTATTTTTGTAATAAAATTTAGGGCTAAACATTGTAAAAAATGTTTAAATTTTTTTTAAAACCCTCCCACAATAAATTTTAAATTTAAAAATTTACCGTTAAAATAAAAAATATTTTGCAATGTGGCATAAACTTTATCAAAATATAAATAATTTTATAAATCTAAAATAGAAAAAATGTAGTAATTTTTAAAATTTTGAAAGGGTATTCCTATAAATTTTTATTTAATATTTAAATAACGACAAATGCTAACATTTGTATTGTCTATTCTTCTTTTGTTTTTAAAAATTACAAAAGTTACTTTTACGCTTAAATGCTAAAGAGAGATTTATAGATATACCCTTTCAAATTTTAAAAACAGTAGACTTTTTTATTTAATATTTTATTTTAGATTTATAGAATTATTTATATTTTGATAAAGTTTAGTCCCATATTAATTCTTTTTTTTAAGGGTAAGCTTTTAAATTTAAAATTTATTGTAGTAGGATTTTAAAAAAAAAATGTCAAATACTTTTGACAAAGTTTAGCCCTAGTTATTCTTCAAAAGAAAATTTAGTCCCAAATTTTATTAAAAAATATTTTTAACGCTAACTTTTTAAATTTCATATTTGTTGTAGTATGGTTTTAGAAAAAAAAAATCTCTAATATTTTTGGAAAGTTTAACCCCAAATTTTATAAAAATAAATAAAGGTAAGTTTTCAAATTTAAATCATCCATTGTAGTAGGTTTTAGAAATAAATTTAAAATAATTTATTAAAATTTAATATAAAAATATTTATAAGTAAATATTATAATTTTATGGAGAACTATCACCCCTCGACCCACAGGCTCGGCCACGTGTCAGCTGTTGTACTGCATCGAAAAACGTGTTAGCTAGCAAAACGGCTCGAACACAGCACAAGGCATTTATCGAATCCATTACTCAAATACAAATATCAGTTACTAAATACATAAATTCAAATCAACTTATAAATTAATATCACGTAAGTATACATATATTAAAAATATATGTCATAAAATATACTTTCCAAATATTCATACTTAAATGCCATAAGTCTCACATAGGCTAAATATTCCCAAATATTCAAATATAAAATCATGAAATATTATCCAATTCAGAGAAAATGTGGACGCATAGAAGAAAAAAAACGGCTGAAGTCAAAAGCACAATTGGATCACCGACTAAAATTTGAAAATCACAGACTAGCGGAATATTGTAGCTCGCATTAACTTGCTCCTTTCAAGCCTTAGTCTCCTGAAAGAGAGGAAAGTGAGGGGTGGTGAGTATATAAATACCTAGTGACATGGTTTGGAAACAATGTAAAAGACCAAAGATAGATTTAGGGATATAATAATACCAAAAACTATTTCTAAAATTATCATTTATTGTTTCTAATTAAAGTATCCCATCCATGAAATCATTTTCATAAAAAAATGATTTTTATAGGGCAGCTAAACTAGACTAAGTCTCATCCGTCAATGAACTCAAACCGTTGGGAGAATTTGTCATCTGTTATTTCTTTATAAAATAATAATAATAGAGTACTTTTCACTTTTATGCCCTTTTTCTCCCAACGTTGCCGTACATTACCTTAAGCAAGTATACTACCCTCCTGGCGAGTCATCCTATGCGCCTCTCAACTCCAGGAGCACGGTTCACCTGTGCCTCTCTTAAATAGATGGCCCACAGGCTACACAATAGCTAGCAAAGCCACTCATGGCTAGTCCCTCATGAACTTATAATAATAATTAAACATTTCACAAAACGTATTTCATATATATATATATATATTAGCATATATCATAGAGTCCCATCCCCCAAAACCAGTGTATGCTTGTGAGGTGGTACAATATATCCCAAAACAAAATCATTTATTTACAGCAATAAAGCAAGTTGCCATCAATGTCACTAAACATTGAGGCCAAACTATTCACGGATTGGGAGAGTAGTATACTTTCGCAATAATCCGATTACACAACAGGAGCTTTGTTGCGATCTTGCGGCGGTGCTCCTAATTCAATTAAATTCACATTGGAAATCATTTTAAAATTAAATAAATATGCAAATGCTAACTTAATTTGCCAAAATAGGCTTCTATTGGCCCTAGGAAAGGTTCGAGGCTAAACCGAGATCGATTTGGGGGAAAATTGGGAAAGTCAACTTTTCGGGTCAATCGATCAAAGTCAATGGCCAAAGTCAATGATCAACGGTCAACGGGTCAAAATCAGCGGGTCAAAATCAGCAGGTCAACGGTTAAAGGTCACCCAGTCACCTCGCCAGACCCGCGACTAGACGGCTGCTGGAATCTGGAAATTTCCAGATTCGGCAAGATCATGTTTTGGTCTTTTTTCTACCCAGATTTTCAAAAATCAATATCTTTTTATCGACACTTAGATTAATGAGTGTGATATTTTGTTGGAAAGCTCTAAGGGTCTACTTCAAAAAGTTCTTCTATACCAAATTCTAATTCTAACCCTAACATAATAAAAAATTAGCTCAAACTTACTGTTGCCATCTTCATGCTCATAGCTGCGACAGAAAGTTCAGAAATTCATAGATCAAACCCTAGGCATTTGGAGAAATGTTGACACACCCGGACCTAGCCCGACTTTTTCGTACACACAGAATAGTGCAAGATGGCGTTTTAATTAAACAATATGTCGGTCCGGATGTGTCTAATTAAGAAGAGAAGTTTAAATTAGGATAAGACAGAGTTAGAAGAAAAAGTAATTAAACATGCATGAAAATTAGTAAATGCCAAAAAAAGACCTCCTAATAAGTCCCTAGAAATTTATTATGGACCCCGTTGGCACAAGAAAGTAAAGGATTTAGCCAACGGATGAAAGTGAAAGAAAGTTGAAAAAGGGGAAAAAGTTTGATCCGGGGCCCGAGTGGACCCGGTGTCGGGATCCCCTATAAATAGGGGAAGGGGGCCGAACCTTTCTTCATTTTTTCTTTTCTTTTTCTTCCTTTTTCTTCTTCTTTTCTCTGGAGCCGACCGGAGGCATTTTGGACAATTGGGAAATCGGGACAGTCCGGCCATCAGATCAAAGTGAGTTTCTAGTATGTTGTTCTTCTCACCTCGATCTACGTTATATTAAGTTTGCACGCACATCCATGCATCGGTTTAGCCTAGATCGCAGTTTTCAGCTTTTAATCGGATTAGAACTTTAAACTCAAATAAGTGGATTTCAGGCCGGTAGATTAAGGTGAGTTTTTAGTAGGTTATAGTACTCATCTTAATCTACGTTATATTCCATTTTTACGTATTTCTGTGCACCAGGGGTGAGTAAATCAGAGATTTAGTCAATTTGGGCTAAATCGCGGTCTACGAGAAAATTGAACCGGTGTTTCTCATTTCTGCCTCGGCGGATCCGTCATGGATGCCATGAGAATTGCCTCTCTAAGTTTGTACGTCGAAAGGAGGAGAAACGAGTGCGCAAACCAGGGGAGAGACTGGCCGAAGAACTGGCCGATCGAGTCTCTATTTAGATATTTTTAATATAATATTATTATATTAAAAGATATTTATATATTATATTAATATATTTAGATATTTATATATTATATCATTATAATGTATAAATATCTCATAGGTGGGCTTTTTGAGCCCGATTTCGAGTAGAACTTGGCCCAACTTGTGTGGGGCCCAGCCTAGTCCGGGTGTGGGGCCCACGGGCCCCTGGGGGTATTTTGATAATTTTTCTTCGAGAGTTCGATTTTAGCCTCGAATCCTCCCGGACACTTTTCTAAGTGTCGGGCCCAGCCTGAGTGGCCCATGGACCCCCAGGGGCATTTTCATAATTTTTCACCAAGTGTCCAAGTTTTACCCCGGAACCTCCTGGACACTTTTCTAAGCCCCGAATCACATTCAAGTCCAGTCGTAGGTCATGTTAGAGCCTCGTAGGTGCATTCATAAATTTAATTATGAATGCTAACATATATTTCGGTGTGCTAGGGCTCCAGGTGAATCGAATGCGGCGATGCTCCGGAGCTTGAGCTACATGGAGCGCTTGGGAGTATACGAATCTCCCAATACTGTGAGTAGCTTAGATTTCTTTGTTTAGCCACTGGGAACAAAGGTTTTAAAAATGATTTTAAAAACATAAATATTTTCAAAAAGGTTTTGGAATATGGGAAATCCATACACACACAATTGTTTGCGATATACCCACACAGTGAGTGGGATGTTTTAAAAAGGAATATAAAACTTATGTGTGTGTGATTATATGTTTTAAATATAAATGTTTTATGTGTATATATATTAATATTTGAAATATTATTATTATTATTATTATTATTATTGAGGGTACGATGCCCTTGGGAGATGAGTGTTTGAGAGGGTTCCTCGGAGCTCCAATTTGCGGGAGCGTGGACCAAGTTTGAGAGCATGCATGACACTCAGCCGTGGACCGCCTATCGAGGGGCACGGTGAGTCGAGCCTGGTTGGGAGAGGCGCGTAGGGAAACTTACCAGGGCTCCAGTTCACTGTGTTCCATCGCAGTGAGGCACCACCAAGGGAACGGGCTAGAGAGACAGAG
The DNA here is from genome assembly GCA_030664755.1 of Microcos paniculata. Taxonomy (NCBI): domain Eukaryota; kingdom Viridiplantae; phylum Streptophyta; class Magnoliopsida; order Malvales; family Malvaceae; genus Microcos; species Microcos paniculata. The sequence goes on along the minus strand of CP131456.1, from coordinate 44,816,503 downwards.
AAAGAGAAAATGTAAAAATATTTTAGAAAGAAAAGAGATAGCCCTCGGTGCAGTGAGGCATGAGACGACCGACGGGTCGAGCCTCTAGTATAAAAGAGAGATGCTAGCCCATTTGAGATTTATATGTTTTATTTATTTAAGAATTTTTTTAAAAGAGGGTTCTCAGCAGGAGAACTAGAAAAGAGTTTTAAAAAGAAAAATATTTATATTTATATTATTTTATTTAGGATTTCCCTTATTTTCCATAACCCCAATGGAGATTCTTAGAACCTTTGTTACTCACCTGTATCCAATGTGGATGGATGCAGATTCGCGTACGGAGTCAGCAGATAGAATGGAGGCTCACTAGGAGGTGTCGGTGGCTTAGGCTTAGTAGTTTCCGCTGTATAGGTATTATTTAAATTAATCCACTGGTACATCTTGTAAGTTTAATTATTTTATTAAATGATTTTTAATTAAATTTTTAGTTGTTTTGCAGCGATGGTATCCATTTCTATGCCTTGCGGTGCTTCAGGTGCGTGACTGGCCAGCATGTACTTCGAGGCAGCGCGGCGGTTGCCACGTGGTCGACCCGGGTGGGTCAGGGTGTGACAAATGTTGTAAATGAAAGTTGTAGGTAACCTATCAAGGATTCTCCAGATTTAATTTCATGGCAAACGAAAATCGTTTGCCCAACCAAAAGTCTGAAAAATAGAGAGTTTAGAAAATGCTAAAGTGCAGAAATTTTCTTGCAACATTAGCTAAACTTACTCAGCCACTTATTCAGCAAATACAACATACAAATGCACATTATTAAAGCTATTGAAGAGGACAATCACTTACCCAAGTGATCCAACTTAAAAAACAACAAGCTTTCCCTTAACTATCATCAATACCCAAAATCTGTTGCTAGCTCGTTGAGCTTCACCCAGCCACTTTCAGCTAAAACGTATGCCACTAAATGAAAGAGCATGAGAAATGCCTTGCAAAGCAGTATTTGCATGGAAGGTTTGGTTTAGTATAGAGGGAGAACAAGGAGAAAGAAGTTTGAAGATTAAAGCTTCAAAAACGGTGGCTAAGGGGAAGTGTCGGGGAAGAAGAAGAAGAAGTTGGTTGTTTTAGCCAAAAGTTGGTATTTATACCATCATAAGGAATTTCCCATCCCGTCCTTCAAACTTTCAAAGTAAAACAAATAAACACTTGTACATCTCCTCTTCAATCAAGTCCAAAATTAGCTTTTAAAGCTTTCAATGTCACCTATCAACAAAATGGACAATTTATGTAGTCAAATACTTAATAACTAAACTTTTTCTTGACATTGGGAGCTAAATAAAATTTTAATTAAGGGTTGGAGTTCACAAAAACAAGCAAAAAGAATATTATTGTCTACAAACATTAACATTGACTAACTTTTTTATGAGACCCTTCTAATAATTAAAGCACAAATACAAAGGAATGAAAAATTACCCTTAGCCAGACCATTAAACAATATAAGTAGTTTTGTTAGTTTCAAGAAAAGACAAAATAATACTAAGACAATAAATTATGCTTAATTGGTGCATGGGTACAATTGTTAGCATTGAGCATTTTCCTATAACAAAATCATGTTAAATATACTTTTTTTTAAGAAAATGTAATTTTCATTTATTAAAATGAAATTACATTGATAGAACTGATAATACTAAAAAGCACAGTAGATTCAAAAATGTTTTCATCTTCCTCTTATAGATCTGGAGCTTGTTTCATGATATGAGTCGTCTTATCAGTCATATTAAGTCTTGAACATTCTTTATAAGTCTCTAGCATGTACATTACCCTCCTGCTTTCCCTTTGATGCATTTTTCTCCATCGAACAATAAATAAGTGACTGATTCAAGAATCTCCTTGACTGACCCATAAATCACAAGACAAAATTATCATAATATAAGGCTAGTTGTTCTTAATTTACTATAAACTAAACAAAAACAAACTCACAAATTGACTCAAATGGTACTACTAAACCCAAATATTTAGATCTTGAAATTTTATTCTAGCCAAAAAAGAAAAATTAAAATTAAAATTACATCCATTATTCCTAATCAGAAAACTAGAAAAGAAAACTAGAAAACTGAGAGAGAAAGGAAAATGGAGAAGAGGGAGGGGGGCTAGGGTTTTTTAATAAATACTTTGTTTAAGTATTGAAGATTATATTTAATGTACCATATTAAATTCATTATAAAGGCACTTATGATTTTTTATTTTTCCAAAAATTTTAATTACTACTATATATATTCTAAACTAGAAACATAACTTCTTATATATTATTCGTTCTGTCCCTTTTTTTTATTCATCTTTTTTTTAAAAAATCCTAATTCATTCTATCCTTTACCCAAAACAAATAACAAATATATTTGAATTTTCATATTTATCCTTAACTTTTTTGACATATCACATCTTACACAAAATTCAAAAAACTTCAACACCAAGGTTAGAAATGAAAATTAATTACTTTTCTACTCATTTTCTTAAAGTTTATGCAAAATGGTAGGGACAAACAATTGGGGACAAAGGGATCCCTGTTTTCATATAGTTTTTTAATATAAAAGTCAAAGATAAAAAATTCTAGAATAAAGATAATTTTATCCATTTGCTATTTCATATATATATGTGTATGTGTATATATATATATATATATATAATTGCTAATTTATGTCCATATTATATTTTGTACATATAACAATATTACTAAAAACATGTATTCTAACAGGAAACTAACATTTTCTAAATGTTAACCGCTTCTCTTATTTCTCTCCCTCTATTCTCATCAGTTTTCTTCTTAAAGTTTTTGTTTGCTTCTCCTTATTCTCGACTATTATCATCAAAGGAGATGACGAGATCTGATTTTATGTTTCATTTTTTTTTTACTTTTAATTAGAATAAGTCCTAAATGTTAGTGTTTGAGTTTTAATTTTATCGGAATAATTTAGTTAGTTTTAGTAAGTCAGTTTGATTTTAGTTTGTTTTTATTTCAGTTTATGTAGATTTAAGATTGTTAACCTTAAATTATAATGATTTTGCTTTATGATTTATGGGTCAATCAAGGGAGTTTTCGAATAAGTTAACTCTTTGTCACTATGAAAGCCTTTGGTTGGATAACACATAATGAAGTGATAGACGTGCTAGAAACACAACAAAGCCAGAGAGTGATAGATGTGTTCGAAACTCATGAAAAAGGTTTAGATTTGAAATAGTTGTCAAGATGACTTGAATCACGAAGTAAGATCTAGATCTACAAATGAAAGAGAAAGACAATTTTGAATTTATTTTAATTTTTAGTTTTATGGATGTAATTTCATTTTAATTAGTGAAATTGACATTTTCTTCAAAAAAAAATGGTATTCTAACAAAAAAAAAATATATTATAACTTTATATAGACGTGCTTAACATTCTATTTATAATAGCTATGCCATATATTTTTGTAGAAAACATGTCACGCCCCGACCCGCCCGGGTCGGACACGTGGCAACCGCAGCGCTGCATCGAAGTACGTGCCGATCGGTCACGCACCAGAAGCACCGCAAGGCATTGAAATGGATATCATCGCTGTAAAACAAAACTAAAATTTTAATTAGAAATGATTTAATAAAATATTAATTAATAAGTAATACCAGTGGACTAATTAAAAAGAATACCTACACAGGGGAAACCACTAAACCTAAGCCACCGACGTCTTCTAGTGGCCTCCTTTCTATGGCTGACTCCGTACGCCAATCTGCATCCATCCACATTGGATACAGGTGAGTGACAGAGGTTCTAAGAATCTCCATCTGGTTTGGGGGAATAACAGAAATCCAAAATAAAATAAAATAATAATAAATGTTTTTCTTTGAAAACTCTTTTAAAAACTCTTTAATAAATAAATATATAAATCTCAGATGGGCTGGCATCTCTATCATACTGGAGGCACGACCCGTCGGTCGCCTTACGCCTCACTGTACCGAGGGCTATCTCTTTTCTCATTTATAATTGTTTTCTCCTTTCTATCTCTCTAGCCCTTTCCCTCGGTGGTGCCTCGTTGTGGTGGAACACAGCGAACTAGAGCTCTGGCGAGTTTCCCTACACGCCTCTCCCAACCAAGCTCAACTCACCGCGCCCCTCGATAGGCGGTCCACGGCTGAGTATCATGCATGCTCTCAAACTCGATCCACGCTCCCGCAAATTGAAGCCCCGAGGAACCCTCTCAATCACTCATCTCCCAAGGGCATCGTACCCTCAATAATCATAATAATAATATTTCAAAATATATATATATATAACATACATATTTAAAATATATAAAGACACACACACAAAAGTATTTATATTTCCTTTTGAAAACATCCCACCCTCTATGTGGGTATATCACAGACAATTGTGTGTGTGTGTGGATCTCCCGTATCCTAAAATCTTTTTGAAGAACATTTATGTTTTTAAAAATCATTTTTAAAACCCTTTTCCCCAGTGGCTAGACAAAGAAGTCTAAGTCACTCACAGTGATGGGAGAATCGTATACTCCCAAGCGCTCCATGTAGCTCAACCTACGGAGCATCGTCGCACTCGATTCAACCGGAGTGCTAGTACACGGAAATATAAGTTAGCATTCATAATAAAATTTATGAATGCACCTACGAGGCTCTAACATGATCTAAGATGATGTTTGGATGTGCTTTGGAAGACTCGGAAGTGTTTCGAATCGATTTGGGGTCAATTAGGGTCAAAAAGGGTAGAACTGGCGCCGGAATTGAAGTGAACCGGCGTCGGTTCTCTTCGACCACAAGGTCGGTCGCCGCCAAGCAGAAAAGGCGTCTGTTCTGTTCTGGGTTTCAAACCCGAAATTTCTTCAAATTTTCTCTTAATTCGAAAACCGATGCAATCATCCACCAATTTAGCTATAATTTCATATGCATGTACATTAATGCATCCACGACATGTTTACCGAAAGAAAAACGAGAATCACAAGCTCAAAGTTCCTAGATCTCGAATCTAAAGTTAAAATTTAACTAAAAGCTGAACCTAACTTTGAACTTGGATCTCTCCTAAACTGATGCATGGAAAAGCGTGCAAACTTAGAAAAACGTAGATCGAGGAGTTAAGAACAACTCACCAAGATCTCGCCTCGAACTTGCGGTCAGTTTGTCCGGATCTGCCAATTGTCCAAAATGCTTTCGTTTGGCTCCAGAGAGAAAAGAAAAGAAAATGAAAGAAAAAGAAAAGAGAAATGAGGAAAAGCTTCGGCTCACCCCTATTTATAGAGGAGCCCGACACCGAGTCTACTCCGGCCCCAGGTCAAACTTTTTCCCCTTTTCAACTTTCTTTCATTTTCACCCGTTGGCTAGATCCTTTGCTTTCTTGTGCCAACGGGGCCCATAACAAATTTCTAGGGATTTAATTGGAGGTCTTTTTGGCATTTACTAATTTCCATGCACGGTTAATTACTTTTTCTTCTAACTTCGTCTTATCCTAATTTGCACTTCTCTTCTTAATTAGACACAGCCGGACCGACATAGTGTTTAATTGTTACGTCATCTTGCACTATTCCGTTCGTACGAAAAGGTCGTGCTAGGTCCGGGTGTGTCAAAACAAGTCATTTAAAAATATGTTTAGAATATATAGTAATTAACATTTTAAAAAAACACAAAATCATACATTAAGAATGGCTTTATCATGAATTCATTAGGAATACAATAAATATAACTGTCACGCCCTGACCAGGAAGGTCAGCCACGTGGCAACCACCGTACCACCACGAGATGGGTGCCTTGAAAGGTGGGCTATCTGAGATGGCACAAGGCATAGAAATAGTGTCTTTGCTGCAAAACCGTTAAAACTAAACTTTAATTAGAAATCATTTAATAAAATAATTTACTATAAAGAAGTACCAATGGACTAATTCAAAAGAATACCTACGTAGCGGAAACTATTATTCCTAAGCCACCAACACCTCCTAATGAGCCTCTGATCTATCTGCTATCCTCGTACGTAGATCTGCATCCAACCACATTGGATACAGGTGACACACCCAGACCTAGCATGACTTTTTCGTACAAACGGAATAGTGTAAGATGGCGTATTAATTAAACAATATGTCGGTCCGGATGTGTCTAATTAAGAAAAGCAGTTAAAATTAGGATAAGACGGAGTTGGAAGATAAAGTAATTAACCGTGCATGGAAATTAGTAAATACCAAAAAGACCTCCAATTAAGTCCGTAGAAATTTATTATGGGCTCCGTTGGCACAAGAAATCAAAGGATTTAGCCAACGGGTGAAAATGGAAGAAAGTTGAAAAAGGAGAAAAAGTTTGACCCGAGGCCCGAGTAGACCCGGTATCAGGCTCCTCTATAAATAGGGGTGAACCGAAGTTTTATCCTTCATTTCTCTTTTTCTTTTTTCTTTCTTTTTCTCTTTTTCTCTCCGGAGCCAAACGGAGGCATGTTGGACAATTGGCAAATCCGGACAATCCGGTCGTCAGATCAAGGTAAGTTTCCAATATGTTATTCTTCTCACCTCGATCTATGTTATGTTAAGTTTGCACGCACATCCATGCATCGGTTTAGCATAGATCATAGTTTTCAGCTTTTGACCGGATTAAATTTTAAAACTTAAATCGGCGGATATCGGGCCAGTGAAGTAAGGTGAATTTTTAGTATGTTATAGTATTCACCTTAATCTATGTCACACTCCGTTTTCACGTATTTCTGTGCACCGAGTGTGAATAAATCAGAGATTTAGTCAATTTAGGCTAAATCTCGGTTTTACGGAAATTGGACCGGTGTTTCTCGTTTCTGCCTCGACGGATCCGTCATGGATGCCATGAGGATCGCCTGTCTGAGTTTGTAAGTCGAAAGGAGGAGAAACAAGTGCGAGATCCGGGGGAGAAACCGGCTGAGAAACAGGCCGATCGAGTCCCTGTTTAGATATTTTTATATTATATTATTATATTTAAGATATTTATATACTATATTAATATATCTTAGATATTTATATATTACATCATTATAATATATAAATATCTCATAGGAGGGCTTTTTGAGCCCAATTTCGAGTAGAACTTTGCCACACCATTGTGGGACCCAGCCCAGTCCGGGTGTGGGGCCCACGGGCCCTGGGGGCATTTTGGTAATTTTTCGTCTAGAGTTTGATTTTAGCCCTGAAACCTTCCAGACACTTTTCTAAGTTCCTGGTCCAGCCCGAGTGGGCGGCCCATGGACCTCCAGGGGTATTTTCATAATTTTTCTTCAAGTGCCCAATTTTTACTTCGGAACCTCCCCGAACACTTTTCTAAACCCCGAATCACATTCAAACCCAGTCTTAGGTCATGTTAGAGCCTCATAGGTGCATTCATAATTTAATTATGAATGCTAATGTATTTCTGTGTATTAGGGCTCCGGTTGAATTAAGTGCGGCGATGCTCCAGAGGTTGAGCTACATGGAGCGCTTAGGAGTATACGAACCTCCCAATACTGTGAGTGGCTTTGTTTTCAGTGCTTAGCCACTAGGGACAAACATTTTTAAACGTTTTAAAAATATAAATTGTTTTAAAAGGTTTTACAACTGCTTTTGGGATAAGGGTAATCCACGACACACACCTTTTATTTTGTGATACACCCACTTAGAGGGTGGGATGATTTTAAAATCTAAAAGCTTATATGTGTTTAAATGTTTTAAACATGTATGTTTTGAATATATATATATGTGATGAATATATGGATAAGAGGCGAGATGAGTAATTGAGTGGCTCCTCGGGCTCCAATATATGCGGGAGCGTGGACCGAGTTGGAGAAGCATGCTAGATTCTCAACTGTGGACGAGACCCTAGGAGAGGCGCGTAGGGAAACTTGCCAGGGCTCCAGAGCTGTGTTCCAACATAGTTTGCCACCACCGAGGGGACGGGCTAGAGAAAGAGAAATTGAGAAAGTGGATTTAAAGAGAAAAAAGATAGCCCTCGGTGCAGTAAGGTATACGATCGACCAGTCGTGCCTTCAGTGTATTAGATGCCAGCCCATATAGTATATTTTATTTTAAAGGTTTTAAATCAAATTCTCATTGAGAGAATCATAAAAGAGATTTTGAAAACAAGTTTATTTATTCTCTTTTTATTTGATTTATTATTTTGGATTACCCTTGTTTTCCCTAACCCCAATGGAGATTCATTGAGCCTCGTCACTCACCTGTATCCAATGTGGATGGATGCAGATTCGCGTACGGGGTCATCTAATAGAATGGAGGCTCACTAGGAGATGTCGATGGCCTAGGCTTAGCAGTTTCCGTTGCGTAGGCATTCCTTTAAACTAATCCACTGGTATTACTTTAAAGTTCATTATTTTATTAAAAGAGTTTTAATTAAAGTTTTAGTTATTTTGCAGCAATGGTATCCATCTCAATGCCTTGCGATGCTTTCAGTGCGTGACCGGTCGGCACGTACGTGGCTAACCCGGGCGGGTCGGGGCGTGACAACAAGTGAGTGACAGAGGTTCAATAAATCTCCATTAGGAGTTAGGGAAAACATGGGTTATCCAAAATATAATTATAAAATAAATATTTTTATTCTCAAACCTCTTTTTAAATTCTCTAGACAAGAATTTAATTTAAAAATCATTTGTATAAATAAATAAATATATATCTAAAATGGGCTGGCCTCAAACATACTGAAGGCTCGACCCATCGGTAATATGCCTTATTGCACCGAGGGCTATTTCTTTTCTCTTATTCATTTTCATACTTTTCTTTTTCTAGCCCGTTCCCTCGTTGATGCCAGTCGTTGTGGGTGGTCACAACGACGATAGCCCCCGGCAAGTATCCTACGTGCCTTTCTGACCCAAGTTCTCCGCACTCACCGTGCCCCTTGTTACGTGTCACAAGGCAACAAAATAACCTTACTAATCCTAGGTGTATTAGGGAAAGTAGGGGTCGAATCCCTCAAGGAAGCCTAATGAAATTCACTAAACTTACAAAGCATCTATTAAAGAATTTAAAGTAACAAAAGAGGGGAGTTGTAGATTGTTGGCTAAACTAAAGATTAAAGAGCTAAATAACAATAATGAAAAAGTAAACAATTGAATGCAAGCCTTTAATCTATAAAGAATTTACTCCTTAATTTAGCAATTGATCCTAGAATCACTAATGATCATTTTCCCTATCAATTGGTTAACTAAATGAACTAGAAACCAGCTTCAAACTCATTAGATCTTCCCATAAGAATAGACTAACAATTATTCAAGTTTAATCATTAATCCCTTCCTCTATTGCTAACATAAATCCTAGCAATTTACATTCAAGCATAGAGAAGCCTTAAGCAATAGAAAGATGCAAGTTAACTACAACTAACAATAAACCTAGCATTTATCATTCAAGTTGCATTTTTCAACTTCATTGGATGTTTTCAAGACATCCACATGCTACCTATTTCTAAGAACTCAACCCAATCAAGAGATCATGCTTAAATATTAGCAAACTAGTGGAGTACTTAATCAATCATTTAACTAATCAAGTAATACACAAGATAAGATAACAATCAAAATCATCATCTTTTAAGAATAAAAAGTTGAAGAACAATCAACAAGTAAGGAATCCAATAAATACAAGAGTCTCACACTAGTAATTCAAGGAATAAAATTATACTAATAGATTGGAGAAATGAGTATTTAGCTACACATGATAAGGAAAACGAAAATGAAAAACTGAGAAGAGCTCTGAAAATGCTATCTAGAAGAAGAACAAAGTTACCTTTCTTCGTAGCCAACAAAGCTAATAACCCATTCTCTTCCTTTCCTAAGATCTTTCTTTTTCTAAAATGACAAGAAAGATTGCCTAAGAAAATATAAACAAAAGTTACAAAAGTAAGGAAGAGAAAGAAAGGCTGAAGATGGCTGTAGTACTTCTTCTCACTTTCCAACTACTCTGCCTGATTTGTTCCCCACTAAATCAACCTAAATCCAAGTACTCAAGTGGTCAAAGTTGTTCCCGGCATCAAGTGGGTCGTCGACGGGTGAGTGTTTGTACGTCGCCGTCTCTGCTCATTCTCTTCAGTTCATGTGCCTACCCGATGGATCCGTCGACGGGCAAAAGGCTAGACGTCGACAAATGAGTGAAACTTTGCAAACACCATGTCTGCCCGATAGATCCGTCGACTGGTGGATGTTTAGACATCGACGGATCTGCTTGTATGAAGTAGACTGCCATCCTTGCTCGATCCATCTGTCCACGGGTGAATACCTAGAAGTCGACGGATCTGCTTGGTTCTTTCTTGGCTAGCCTAAGTTAATTTGCAAATCCTTTTTAGCTTCAATTCTCTCTACTCTTCTAGTTTTACCTACAAAGTAGAATTTGAACTAAATTAAACATTCCAGGGTATTGAAGAGTAAAGAATGATAAACATTAAAGCACATTTTAGAGAATAAAATGGAGTTTAACAAATTCCCCCATACTTGAATCTTACTCGCCCTCGAGTAAGCCTAGGAACAGAGGGGAAGAACAAAATAAAATCTAAACTTATAGACCACAAAACAAAAAGGGATAGTTAAATCTCAAATCAAGCTTCACGGAAAATTCATGGGTTAAGTAGAAGTATAGTTCAAAGCGAAAGAGAGCACAATAACTAAAAGAAAGGGAACCAACTAACCAAGATATTTAAACAACAATGCAAGTAATTTCTTTCAACCAAACTTGTTTGAATGGGATAATTCATCGAAAGAAGTCTCTCATTCACTCAAGTGCTTTCCTTGGTAAGATCAAGAGTCTTTCTATGAGAATATACCTACCATAAGCTTGCTAGTTTATCTTGTCTCCACTACTCCAACATGCATAGCATGGATGAAAAGATGAAAAATGAATAAAATGAGGTTGTAGTGAGGTTTTGGTTAAATAGGTTATGAAAGAAAGGGTAAAGGAGTTCAATTGAAGGTCTCTTCAAAATTAGTGAAATGCCAACAATTCAAAACAAAAGGGATGCTCCACTTACAAAAATCTAATTCTTTTGATCCACTCACTCCATTTCTTTCTTTTCATTTTTCTTTCTAATTGAATGAAAGAGATGTCAATTTCTTTTATTGTGCCTTTTCTATAGGTTTTGATTGTTTTAGGCACATTTTGTTTCTGTTAAATACTTGGACATCTCACTCATACAACTTTTCTCTCAAATAACCAAACCAAAGAGAGGAGATTCCCCACACTTAGACTATTTGTCACTCTTTTACCAAGAACAATAATGTAGAATAAGTCAAAATTTTCACCAAGTCGAAGAGACAATATGAGAGAACTTGTTTTTCTTTTTAAACCTTGATGTTCTTTCAGGGAAATGAAGTCTAACAACAAAGAATATGGCAAAAATCATGTTAAGCTAAAAGGGTTATCTACATTGGTTTTGCAAGGGTTAGTCAATTTGGCTCAAACTTAGCCCTGAACGTCAATCATCTTCCACACATATGTGCAATACATGTAATCTTGACAAGGTATAAAGCAAGTTCTAAGTATATAATCATAAAAGACACAATTTCACTTAAAAAAGAAAAAAGATTATAGTGCAATCTATAAGGCTCAAATCCCTCACAAGGTTGTTGAATCCTTACTCTATTCAAACATATGTGGTTCAAAGAAATTAACTAACAAGTTGCCTAAAAATCAAGAAGCAAGGAGTCTTATTCTAATAATTCACATGTATCATTTCAACTTGAACTATGGTCATATTTACTTCATGAAGAATTCTGCCATTAGATGTGATAGTTAACTATCAAAAGCTATTAATAACTCCTATTTGTCAAGAATTTCAATTGGTAAAAACCCCCCACACTTAGAGCAAACATTGTTCGCAATGTGAGAAAGATCAATCATTAAAGCAAGGTATTGAACGAAGAATGGTGAAGAGAAAATTACCTTGATAATGTCGAATATAGGCAATGAAGAAAGTAATTGCAAACATAAAAATTGGGGAGAGTTAAGCAAAAACCAGGATTATAACTATAAATCCGAAATAGGAGTTAATAGGGGGACTAAACAACAAAAGTCCAGAGAGTTAGAAACTGAAAAGATAAAAACTACAAACTAAAGTCTTACAAACAGAAAATAAAGAATAGATATCTAAAGTAATGCATGCAAATGTTATAAAAGTGTGCTAAAGTTCATTGAGGCGGTAGTGGCGGTGGTGAAGTATGGAAGGTAAGAATCTGATCGAGCTTGGTGTGAAAAGAGTGAACCTTATCTGTCAAACCAGTGACTTGCCCTTGGAGAGTGTTGAAGTTCTGACCCATGGTTTGACACCAACCGAGCACCTGAGATTGGAATTGGTGTTGAGACAGTGGCCTATTGCCAACCAGTAATTGGAAAAGAGGAGGAGCCTGTTGATCTTGTGGCTGTTCTTGGCCTTCACCTCCTTGTTGACTTTCATCAAGTTCTTGCATAATTGGTGGCTTAGTCCACCCCCCACAAGTTGGTAGCCAAAAGTAGTCATCTTTGTGGAGTTGACAATATCCGTCTTGGTGGTGACCATCTTTCGCTCATTGTTGAAAAAGACATCATAAACCTTGAGGATCATGGTGATAAAAATCGGAAAGGGAATGCAGCGGTGCTGAGTGGTGGGAGACACAACTTCGCGCATGACAGCAATAATGGTGGCTGCCAAGGGAAGTCCGGGAGCTTCTTGCAACCTATGGACGATTTTGTCCATCACATACAAGTCTTTGTGGAGGACGATGTGAGTGTCACTGATTTTGGGATCCACATTGTGGTGGATGAGGTAGGCAACCAACCTACTCTGAATGCTAAAGTCTCGGCAGAAGAGAGCATCCTTTTTACCGGAAATTGGTTATGGCCTCACATCAAACTGGTTCAAAGTAGCATTTCTCGACCACGGCTCATTGTCGTCTTCTTAGTCTTCCTCAGTGCCCTCATAAAGAGATCCTACATTCGGAATGTGGAAATTGTCCCAGAGGAAAGCCGCATTGACTTTGATCTTAACTTTGTTGACCATGGTGTTGATCTCGGGTAAGTCAGCCTCCTGGTGCTGAATGTTGGCATAGAAGAGGACTGCTAGGTCAAGATAGTACTCGCCCTTTATGTTAAGCACAGTATCCCAATTCACATTATGGAAAAAGTACTAAACTGAATTCATTATCGATGATGGGATCCACAGTTTTCTCCATAATTTTCTGAGAAGAAAGATATCATTGAACCAATCTTTACATTTGGGGGTGAAAAAGTCATTGGCCACGGTTTTGATGGATGTCGAGGCCAGAGCCTTGTCCTTGGCTGCCTTCAATGTCACTCCCCGACCCGCACGGGGTCGGCCACGTTACAACCGCCGCGCTACCTCGAAGTACGTACCGGCCGGTCACGCACCAGAAGCACCGCAAGGCATAAAAATGAATATCATCGCTGCAAAACAACTAAAACTTTAATTAAAAATCATTTAGTAAAATATTTAATTTATAAGTAACACCAGTAGATTAATTAAAAAAATATACCTACACAGCAGAAACCACTAAACCTAAGACACCGACATCTTCTAGTGAGCCTCCATTCTATTGGCTGACCTCGTACGTGGATCTGCATCCATCCACACAGGATACAGGTGAGTGACAGAGTTTCAATGGGTTTCCATCAGGGTTAGAGACAACAAGGGTAATCCAAAATATATTAATACCAATCAAATAATTTAAAATTTAAACAGCTTTGTTTTCATTATTTCCTGTATCAATTCTCAAGGAGTGAATAAGATAAACTTTGTTTTCTAAACCTCTTTTGAAATCCTTCCAAGGAGTATTAAATTTAAAATCTTTAATAAATAATAATATACTCATGGGCTGGCATCTGAAATTTGTCCCAATAAGGTATACCCGTGCACTGGGGTATCCACTGGACCGTCAAGGGTTACTTTATACTTTTAAAACATTTTTACTTTACTCACTGGCCCATTCCCTTGACGTTTGCCTTGCTGTGGTGGAACACAGCACTCTGGAGTCCTGGCGAGTTTCCCTACGCGCCTCTCCCAACCAGGCTCTACTCACCGTGCCCCTCGATAGGCGGTCAACGGCTGAGTAACACGCATGCTCACAACTCGGTCCACGCTCCCACATATTGGAGCCCCGAGGGAAACTACTCAATATCTCATCTCTCAGGGGTATCGTTCCCCAATAATCACAATAATAATATTATTATTATTTCTCAGGGGTATCGTTCCCCAATAATCATAATAATAATAATAATATCATTTCTTATATAAATATTAAAAACATGTAAACACACACAAGCTTTTGTATCTTTAAAATCATCCCATCTCCATTAGTGGGCGTATCACAAAGTAAAAGTGTGTGTCGTGGATTACCCTTATCCCAAAACCGTTGTAAAACCTTTTTAAGACAATTTATATTTTTAAAGCATTTTTGCCCTAGTGGCTAAGCACTGAAATCTAAGCCACTCACAGTAATGGGAGAATCGTATACTCCCAAGCGCTCCATGTAGCTCAACCTCCGGAGCATCGCCGCACTCGATTCAACCAGAGCCCTAGTACACAGAAATATAAGTTAGCATTCATAATTAAATTTATGAATGCACCTACGAGGCTCTAATATGACCTAAGACGATGTTTGGACGTGGTTTGGAAGACTCGAAAGTGTTCCGAATCAATTTGGGGTCAATTTGGGTTTCGGGAGGTAAAATGACCATTTTGCCCCTAAAGGGCAGAAACGGCGCCGGAATTGGAGTGAAACGGTGCCGGTTCTAATCGACTCGAAATTGGCCCAGCTGAGATGATCCGGCCCCGTTTCATACCAGAATCGGCGCCGGTTCTGTTCTGGAAATAAGGCCGAGTTTCGGCCGAAATCTTCTTCAGCTAGATTCAAGTTCGATTCAACACCAATCCGCACCAAAATTGAAACACAGTAAGTTAAACACATGATCTAAAGATTTACAGCTTCAAGAACGGAATCAATTCATTAAACATGCTCGAATTTTGAATCAAAACACTAAGGATTAACATATCTCGAGCAAAACAGAAATCTCAATTTCAATCAACGATTTCTCTTAACACAGGCCATGAAATCAAGCATGTAAACTATCAAATTAAAGCTTGATTAGTCTAGAACATCATACCAAATTCTCAGCTTCAACCCACGGTTGAATCAAAAGATATGAGCTGATGAACAATCTGTCGCCAAAATTCCAGATTTCTAGATTTGATGATTTTCTTGGAAACTTTGATGTTTTGATCTTCAAGGATACAAAAGAAGTTGGTGTTGATGTTTAATTGAGTGTTTGAAAGGAGATTGAGGGTTTGATTCGAATGAATTTGGAAGAGAGAACTCGGAAATGAAGAAGAAGAAGAGAAGATGAAAATGGGGATCTCGGGTGACCGAGACCCCATATAATCGGTCAGTTCCGACGCCGGTACTGACCAGTTTCGGTGCCGGAATCAACCGAGTCAAGGTTGACTCAGGTCAACTGGGTCAAACTTCCTTGAAATCTATGCCCAAGTGGGGCCCACATCTCGGAACTTCAATTTTAGGGTTTTTAAGCTTGAAATCGAGCTATATGAAGTTTAAAACATCCATGGGAGTCAAATTTGGTATATTGACAAGACAACAATACATAAATATTCAACTTGACACGTGCGGACTAGGTCCGGGCGTATCATTCAAAGCTTTTGATGCTTTAGAGGAATTGGAAGCACCCTTGGACTTGGGGGGTGGTGGGACTTAATGGTGGCTTTGGGCTTGGATTGGCGAGTTTTCTTGGACATTTTGTCGATCAATGAGAATGCAAAGCAAAAAACCTAGAGTAAACTCAAGAAATTTCCATAATGAACACCCTTATGTTGAACAATATCTAAAGAGCACTGATTTGCAGTTGATTATTGACAAGTATGGCAGCAAAGAAACCTAAGAATTCAACAATACTAGCCTAATTCAGACTCCATCAAATATCACAAGCAAAAGTATCAAA
This sequence comes from Microcos paniculata, assembly GCA_030664755.1. Taxonomy (NCBI): domain Eukaryota; kingdom Viridiplantae; phylum Streptophyta; class Magnoliopsida; order Malvales; family Malvaceae; genus Microcos; species Microcos paniculata. The sequence continues at coordinate 44,800,574 of CP131456.1, read as the reverse complement.
TTGGCAAGATTAAGAGCATGTAATCTAAAGAATATCTTCGAATTTCGATGTTGATTCAACCAAGAGAAGTAGAATAGAGAATAACTAGCCAACTAGAGCGCTGAATTCAACCCAAATTGCTTCAAGTGCCTCAATCCAAAAATTACCCAAATTTTGACTCCAAGAACTCCAATGTTCGAATTTGATGAAATGATTAGATGGAAAATGATGAGTAGTGGATGGAAAGGTTGTTTGTAGTGGAAAGGGAATGGCTATGAAGTTATTTTGTGGAAAATTGGGTTGAGAATGTAGAGTTAAGAGGTAGGGTGTTTTTGGAGGGAAAGGAGATGGTTTGAAAAGAAAAGAGTGGTTGGCGAGAATGAGGGCTGACGAAGGTTTAAAAGGGCTAAATTCGAGCGATCCGTCGATGGATGGCCCTTTAGATGTCGACAGATCAAAATTTCTGACTTTGAGAATTTCACTTCCCAAGATCATCCGTCGACGTCTAAGGGGTTACCCGTCGATGGATGAAAGTTTCTAACTTCCATGATTTCTCTCTTACCAAAACCATACGTCGATGTCTACAGGTTGACCATCGATGGATGAACATTACTGACTTTATAACTTTCCTTTGCCAAAACCATCCATCGATGTCTAAAGGTTAACCCGTTGACGGCTGAATATTTCTGACTTCGATAATGTCCCTTGCCAAGACCATCCGTCGACGTCTATAGGTTTACTCGTCAACGGATGAAAGTTTCTGACTTGTGAATTTCCCATTGCCAAGATAATCCATCGATGTCTAGAGGTTTACCCATCGATGGATAAAGATTTCTAAGAGCCCAACGAAGTCTTGCACCATACCCCTTGTTCAAACTCAAATTTGCATACTTTTGAGTGCAGAGAACTAGAAGAATCCCTCTTGTGTAGATCAAATTTCAAATGGCCTCAACCCAATTGAACCTCATGAACTCTTAGCTATATGTTGATGGAATGAATGCATGTAAAAGTGAAAAGAATGCAAGGATATAAAAAGGAGAAAAAAATACATTACAATGATTGAAGAGAAAACTTGGGTTTTCTCCCAAGCATCGCCTTTGTTAACGTCATTGGCTCGACTGAGTGATGAGCTGAGTACATTCAAGAATATGTAGGGTTGGTGAAAATAATTTCCTCCATGAGAGAAACTGGAACACCTTCATAATAAGGCTTCAAGTGATTACCATTTACCTTGAAGATTTTGGAGGTGGCCAAGCTTTGAATTTCCAATGCACCATGCTCAAACACCTTGGTCACAATGAAAAGACCAATGCATCTACTCCTAAGCTTTCTGAGAAAGAGATGTAGCTTGGAATTGTAGAGCAACACCTTTTGGCCTTCATGAAATGTTTTCTTCTTTAAAAGCTTGTCATGATAGGCTTTATTGTGTTCTTTATAGAGGAAAGAGCTCTCATATGCATCATGACGAAGTTCCTCAAGCTTTTGAAGTTAAAGCTTCCTATGAATGCCGGCTTCATCTATGTTGAGATTGCATTTTTTAATAGGCCAAAGAAAAAACAATGTTCTAACTCAACCGGCAAGTGGCAAGCTTTCACATACACCAAATGGTATAGAGACATGTCAAGAGGTGTTTTGTAGGCAGTCCTATACGCCTACAAAGCGTCTTCAAGCCATTGACTCCAATCTGCCCGGTTAGGGTTAACTGTCTTTTGAAGAATTGATTTGATCTCTCGATTTGAAATCTTAGCTTGTCCACTGGTTTGAGGGTGATATGCGGTGGACACCTTATGAGTAACTCCATATCTCCTCAAAAGTGATGCCATGAGCTTGCTACAGAAGTGGACGCCCTTATCACTAATGAGAACACGAGGCACTCCAAAGCGGGCAAAGATGTTAGACCTGAGAAACTCACAAACCACTTTAGAATCATCAGTGCGGTGGCTTTGGCCTCCACCCAACAAGACACATAATCACAAGCCAATAAGATGTACATAAAACCATTGGACTTGGGGAAGGTTCCCATGAAATCAATTGCCCATACATAAAAAATTTCATATACAACTATGGAATGCAAGGGCATTTGGTCTTTAGAAGTTATTTTCCCCACCCTTTGACAGTTATCACATGACTTGCAAAAAAAATGAGCATCCTTAAACAATGAAGGCTAATAAAAACCACATTCAAGCACCTTCTTAGTAGTTCTTTGGGGTCCAAAATGGCCTCCCCATGCATGAGAATGGCAAAAAGATAAAACATTATGGAATTCATGGTCAAGGATACATCTCCTAATGATCAAATCACTACAATGCTTCCATAGGTAAGGATCATCCCAAACATAGGATTTAGAATCATTCTTAAGTTTGTCTCTTTGCCTTAGAAAATTCACTAGGAAATTCTTTAGTCACAAGGTAGTTCACAAAGTCAGCATACTAAGGAAGTTGAACATTTATAGCGCAAAGCATTTCATCTGGAAAAGAGTCATTGATGGGAGAAATTACCTTGGGACTTACCAATCGACTAACTTGATCGGCTACCAAGTTTTCAACGCCCTTCTTATCCTTGATTTCGAGATTGAACTCTTAGAGAAGTAAAATCCAACAGATTAATCGAGGTTTAGCTTCCTTCTTGGCAAGAAGGTATTTGAGAGTAGCATGATCGAAGAATATAACCACCTTAGTGCCAAGCAAATAAGATCAGAACTTGTCTAGAGCAAAGACATTTGCAACGAGCTCCTTTTCCGCGGTTGTGTAATTCCTCTGAGCTTCATTCAAAGTGCTTGACGCATAATAAATGACATGTGGAACCTTGCCTACACGCTGGCCAAGCACCGCACCTACAGCCATATCACTTGCATCGCACATAAGCTCAAAAGGAAGGTCCCAATCGAGAGGTTGCAAGATAGAGGCTGAGGTAAGAGTACTCTTCAACTTGTCAAAAGCCTTTTGACTAGGGCTGTTCAAGCAACCTAAAAAACCCGATAACCGAACCGAACCGATAACTAGATTAGGGTTTTGGAATGTTCATATAAAAACCGAATGAACCGAATGAAACCCGAATGAGCCGAATAAGCTAAAATTTAAAAAAATACTTGATTTTATTAGCCTAAAATTAAAAGACCCAAAATTTTTATAATCTTATTTGAGTTTTTATAAAATAAAAAAGTTCAAAATTGAATGGATTTTAACTACCCGAAAACCCGCAGAAAAACTCGAACCGAAGCGTTAGGGTATTAAAATCTTAATATCCGAATCGAACCGAACCGTTTACACCCCTACTTTTGACAGGATTCATCAAAGTGAAAAATGACATCTTGTTGTAAAAGATGGCACATGGAAGCTGCTATGTTAGAAAAATCCTTGATAAAATGACGATAAAACCTCGCATGGCCAAGAAAAGATCGAACAGGCTTAACTGAAGTGGGGTAGGGCAAATTTTGGATGATGTCAACCTTGGCTTTGTCCACCTCAATCCCTTTTGCTGAAATGATATGACCTAGCACAATCCCTTGGGTAACCATAAACTGATATTTCTCTGAATTGAGTACCAAATTCTTCTCAATGCACCGGTCAAAAATAAGAGCGAAGTTATCAAAGCAGTCATCAAAAGAATTTCCATACACCAAGAAGTCGTCCGTAAACACCTCAATGATATTTTCCACATATTCAGAAAAGATACTCATCATACATCACTGGAATGCAGCCGAAGCATTGCAAATACCAAAGGCCATACATCTATATGAAAACGTGCCAAAAAGGCAAGTAAATGTGGTCTTGTCTTGATCCTCCAGAGCAATCATGATCTTAAAGTAGCCGGAATCTCCATCAAGGAAACAATAGAAAGCTTTGCCGGCCAACCTTTCAAGCATTTGATCAATGAAAGGCAAGAGAAAATGATTCTTTTTGGTGGCATCATTAAGCTTCTTATAGTCAATATACACTCTTCAACCATTTTGTACTCGTTGGGGCACAAGATCATCATTGGCATTTTGAACTACCGTAATGCCGATCTTCTTGGGTATCACTTGGACCGGGCTAACCCATTTACTATCTGAGATAGGGTAGATTATGCCAACTTGCAAAAGCTTCAAAATCTCCTTTTTGACTATCTCCATCATGTGATGGTTCAAGCGATGTTGAGGTTGCTGGCTTGGTTTGGCATCATTTTCCAACAAAATCTAGTGCATGCAAATTGAGGGACTAATACCCTTAATGTCTACAACCGACCATCCAATGGCTTCTTTTCTAGCCTTAAGAACTTGAAGAAGTTTAAGCTCTTGGTTGGAAGTAAGAGCATTAGAGATAATCACTGCGAGTGTGTCATTCTCACCAAGAAAAGCATATTTGAGGTGATCTTGAAGTGGCTTAAGCTCAACTGAAGGTGGCTCAATGATAGATGGTAAAAGTTTGGTGGAAGGGATAGGAAGATCAATGTAGGAAACATTGGTAAGGGTTGACTTAAAGGGAAGTGCAGCCAAGGAGGTTAGGATAAGATTGATGTCTTCATCATAGATTTCCTCTTCAAATTCCAATGTATCAAAGTCCATGCTCTGAGTTAGGGTAGCAAGTAGAGGATCCTCTTGCACAAGGTTCAATGGAGATATCAAGCAAACATCAACAAAGTCCACAGCCATGATAGATGGATCATCTATAGGTGAGTGACAGAAGTTCAATGAATCTCCATCGAGGGTTAGGGAAAATAAGAGAAATCCAAAACATAATAATAATAAAATACATAAATTGTTTTCAAAACCTCATTTCAAATTCTCCAAGTGAGAATTTGATTTTAAATCATTAAAATAAATATAAATAAAATGGATTGGCCTCAAATAAACTGAAGGCACGACTGGCCGATCGTATTCCTCACTGCACCGAAGGCTATCACTTTTCTTTTTAAAGCATTTTCTCTTTTTCTCTTTCTCCAGCCCGTTCTGTTCCCTCGGTAGTGCCAAATGTTGTGGTGAAACACAGCTACATCGAGCCCTGACGAGCTTCCCTACTCGCCTCTCCCAGGGTCTCCACTCATCGTGCCCCTCAAAAGGCAGTCCACGGCTACTTCACTGCATGCTCTCAACTTGGTCCGCGCTCCCTCAAATCGGAGCCTCAAGGAACCACTCTCAATCGCTCATCTCGCGTCTCATCCATATAAACATCATATATATATACACATACAAAACATATATATTTAAACATATAAACACACACACATAATTCTTTATATTTTCTTTTAAAACATCCTACTCTTTACGTGGGTATATCACCAAGCAAGTGTGTGTGCGTGTAGATTCCCCGTATCCCAAAACCTTTGAAAACATTTATGTTTTTAAGATCTTTTTAAAACCTCTAGCCCCAGTGGCTAAGCAGAGAAATCTAAGCCACTCACCATGTTGGGAGATTTGTATACTCCCAAATGATCCACGTAGACAAGTCTCCCGATCATCACCGCACTCGATCATTCGAAACCCTAATTACACGAAAGTACGCGTTAGTATTCATAATAAAACTTATGAATACACCTATGAGGCTGTAGCATGACCTAAGACAGTGTTTGGATGTGTTTTAGGGCTTAGAAAAGTGTCCGGGAGGTTTTGGGGTCAAAATCGAACACTTGAAGAAAAATTACCAAAACGCCCCTAGGGGCCCATGGGCCCACAACATGAACCGGGCCACTTCGGCGTGGGAGGCTTTTAAATTGCCCCTCTCGTGTGGGAGCAGCCTGTAAGCCTCGGGAACCGAGGCTTTTCCTCAATTTTTGAGCCCTCAGTCCATGGTTTGACCCGAAAATCAAGACGGACAATCCTCGTATCACCCACGACGCATTTACCGAAGCAGAAACAAGAATCAGAAGCTCAAAGTTCCTAGATCTCAAATCTAAGCTTAAAATCTAGCTAAAAAGCCATACATAACTTTGAGCTTGGATCTCTCCTAGACCAATGCATGGAAATACGTGAAAACTTAACAGAATGTAGATTAAGGTGAGTAGAATAACATATTAGAAATCACTTTGATCCTTCAGTAGGATTGTCCGAATCGGCCAAAAGTCCAAAATTACTCCAAGAAAGCAAATGAGGGGAGAGAAAGTGAAGGAGAAGAAAAATGAAAGAGGGAGAGCTTATCTCCCCCTATTTATAGGTAAGCACGACATCGGGTCTACTCAGATCCCGGGCTAGACTTAATTCCCCCTTTTTCCACTTCTCATAATCTCAATCCTTGGCCTGATCCACCGACCAATTCACCAATGGATATCCAATTCATTGGCTATGGACTTCAAAAAGTCCAAATTATGCTTCCATGCACAGTCACCTATCTCATCTTCCAACTACGCCTTATCTTAATTTCCACTTCTCTTCTTCATCTTAACACATCTGAACCGTCGTATTCTCAAGTTAATATACTGTCTTATAGTATTCCGTTTGTACGAAAAAGTTGGATTAGGTCCTTGTGTGTCACCTACCAATGAGAATAATATCATCAACATAAAGCAAAAGGACAATAATGCCTAAGTGTGAACAATTGAGAGCAACATGACCAGTTTAGGAACAAATTTGATAGACATTATTAGAAGAAAAAAGAATGAAAGGAGCAGCACCTAGAATTCCAACATTGGTAGAAGTAGAACGAGAAGAACTAGAATTATTTAACATTATAGAACTTGGCATAATTTGTTGAGTAGCAGAGGGTCGAAGCTGTGATTGCCTATTCAAGGTTTGCGACTAAAAACCGCCACGGCTTTGTCAAGACCGACCATGACCTTAAAAAGAAGAAGTACTTCGACCTTGAAATTCAATATTAGTGGTAGAGATGACAAAAGCAGAATATTGATCAATAGAAGCAGAAGGATGAATACAACAAACTCATTGTTCTTGATGCTTGCATCCAAATTGGTTATAGTGGTAGTGAAGGACTTCAAAATGTCAATGCCATATCATCTTAATCAATGTCTCATCGGCAAATTTAACTGATGGAATTTAACATCATTTGGAATTTGACTATAAATTAAAATAGAATGACTCAATTTAATTAAATTATTATAAATTAATTAAATTCGTCATTTTTAAATAATAGAGGGTTCAATTGCACAATTTAACCTTTGTTCTTGAATATTTCACAACATGTCCTTTTTTATTTTTTGAAAGAACATTTAATCCAAACATCCGTGGATTGGGATGTCTTGTCCAAATGCCAAAGTAATTAAATCTTAAAAAGGAGAAATTGAGAATCTGACAAGCCTTTTTGGAGGCAATTTACAATTCCAGGCAACTTCCACCGGAAATTAATGCATGATGTTCGTTTGTTTTTTGTAACTAACAACTGTCATATCATGTATCTCAGAGCCAGCTATAACACTTCTGGCCAATTTGTTGCTATAAACAATGGAAATAGACATGTCTAATCACGACCAAACTTCTTACTTATCCATTTTTATACATAAAAATTCTACTAAATCTCCAACTAAATCTTATATAAGGATTATTTTTTCTTCTAACAACAAACTTTCTTCTCAGTTTTGCTTAAATGGGCTAATTGTTATTGTTATCCAATAAAATGTTTAAATTTAATAAATAAGTTAAAAAATAAATTACACTGTCTTTTTTGAGTAATTTAGTATTTATTATTTTTTGGCCTATATATATTTTTTAATTTAGCAATTCTTTATTTATAATTTAAAGATAATGCGCGCATGTCAATTAAATCTAAACTAAATTAATTAGAGATAAATATGGTGTTCCTTATATTTTGCGAAGAATTTTTGATATTGATGCCATATAATTTGCCTTGGTCATAAGATATGATCGTTGGTTTGGATTATTATTCTTTACCTTAAGTGAATTTCATAAGTAGTGTTGGAAAATCGATTAATGTTCTCTTACCTAATTAATTAAATAATATTAAAAAAATATTCTATAGAAATAATTGTCAATCCTCTAACCTTGCTTATGAAATTCGAAAACTTTATGAGATAATTTTCCATGAATATTTCACGTCTTTAGTTGGTTATTAATAAGAAGTGTCACTGATAAGCCAATCCAGTTCTTGTGACAAGCATTCCAAATAACATCTAAAATGACCATATCAAAATAAGAAAATTTATATGTAAAATCACCCTATGATAAAATACTTACCGTATTTGGAAAAAGGAATTCCCACCTTATATTGACTCAGTTACCTGAACTTGACTGAATTAGAGCAACCTATATAATCTCAATTTTTCAAAAGAAGCAGAAGAAGAAGAAAGCCCACCCGAGTAAGGATTACAATTTGTGAATTCACAAATAACAACCTACCGGAAGTGGTGAGATGGCTTAATGATCGAATTGACCTTAAACTATAAGTAAAACCAACAAATTAGCCCATAAAAATTTTTTGAGGACAATTTGATTGTTGAAAATCAATTATTGGATAATTTAGTCTAAATTTGAATGAATTTAGTCACCTCATTATATTGTCTTTCACATTAGCGGTAGCGCAACAGTTTGATGGAGCCATTAGTCACATGATCAAAATTTCGTCAAATTTGAATTATATTGTCCAAAAATGGAAGTTGGAGTGTTGAAGGGGAAATTGAAGTCAATTTGTTTCAAATAAAAGTTTAAAAATAAATTTATTAGTTATGGTATAATTTAAGGCCCAATTTAGTCATTAAGCCGTGACCAAAGAGGTTAACCAACTGGACAATGTGGCATATACTCAATGGCATTATCAGAGCTTACTCTTTTTCTTTTTATACCATCAAAGCTTATTCAAGTTGCCCCTAAATTATATACTTCTTTGAATATATTGGCCCTTAAACTTTTATTTGAAACAATTAATCTCTCAAAATTATTATTTTAAGATAATTAACCTCTCAAATTATTATTTTTGGATAATGTAACCCTTAATTGAATGGAATGATTATATTAATCCTTTAAAATTTTTCTTTTAAAGGTTACATTGTTTCTAAACACAGTTTGATAGGTTAATTATCCCAAAATAATAATTTGATGGATCAATTGTCTCAAATAAAAAATTTAAAAACCAATTTATTTTTTTCCATAGCTTGAAGACTGATTTAGGTATTAAATCAATTATTTATTATTATTATTCTTCTTTCTTTGCTCAACTTGAAATGCTAGAAACAAGCTGAGCAGCCTACAAGCCACCTTGATTGACTTGTATAATACTCCCTCCGTCCCACTATGTTTGTCCTTTATTAACTTTCACAAAGTTTAAGAAAAAGCGGTTGACTTATGTGTAATTAATTTATTATCTTTGATGTTTATAAGTATTTTGGAGAGTTTGTGTAATGATGTGATAATAATAAAAAAATGATAAAATTGAGAATTGAAGTTTATTGATTATTTATTTATGATAAAGGACAAACAAATTAAAAATTTCTTAAAATAAAAATAGGCAAACAAAATGAGACGAATGGAGTAATAAATTATCAAATAGTGGTCCCAAAAAGCCAAAATCCCAGTTGGAAGAAGAAACTGAAAATATGAAAACGAAAGAGAAAACTCAAAGACGCGTACAATAACAATGTTAGGCTCTTACAAGTTAAACCAAAAGTCTAAAACTTCAGGAAAAGAACTCCAACACATTACATTACAGACAAACAGATTGTTATTCAAACTGGCCCGTGAGGATCTTTGGACCACACCCAATGTACTGAAATTAGTAACCAACACAACATTACATCCCAGAGAACTGTCTAGTTTTGTTTTCTTACTTTTCTTTTCCTTTCATTTGGATTGAAGCTTGAAGCAAAGCCCGAAAGGACTCCTCCTGAGGCTGAAAAAGAAAGGAAAAAGAAATTGAGAAGGAAAAGGAATTACTGCTAGTTTTAAAGCTTCAGGTTGGGCCCATCAACTTTAGTTATGTCGAAATCATGGTCTAAAATTTAAAGCATCCCCACGGGCTGTGCCAAGCATCTCAAAATCAAGCCCACATGAATACATGGTATCACTGTCAGAGATCAGATTTACACAGAAAAGATACCAATAAAAAGGGTCGCCAGCTAGAAACAACTAAGCTTAGATTGCGCTCTTTTTCCCTTTCCTTCCTTCTTTTCCCATATATATAACCAAATCTGCCTCTCTTTTCCCTCATCGACATCAATTTAGAAAATCAGAAGCATGGCAACAATATTGCATCACATTTTGTTAATGTTTCTCTCATTATTTTGCATGACAAGTTTGGTTTTTTCACACAGCAGGCCTTACGCCACTCCTAGTGTTCCACGTTTAACAGACTTGTTTCCCCATGTCTCAGTTGATAAAGGTTATTCTAACTTTTTTGGTGGACCAAATATCAAGCTCCTCAACAATGGGTCCATGGCTACTCTTGCACTCAACAAAACCTCAGGTGAAAGTTAATCAAAAGTCCCCCTTCTGAGTTCTGGCTTTATTCCATTTTGGGTTTATTCTCAAGTCTTTGAATGATCTTTTTCTCTGCAGGGTCAGGAATGGTTTCCAAGAACAAATATCAGTATGGATTTTTCAGTGCTGCAATAAAGTTGCCTGCTGGTCTCACATCCGGAGTTGTGGTAGCCTTCTATGTAAGCTTGCTCCTCCTCATCTTCTTCCATGGATATTTAACTTTGTACTTGGCTCAATTTTTGCTTTGATCAGTGACTCCAATATAATGGCAATTGAATATATATGTCCAGTTGTCTAATGCAGACGTGTACCCTCATAACCATGATGAGATAGACATTGAATTGCTTGGCAATGATAAGAAAATAGATTGGGTCCTTCAAACAAATGTGTATGCAAATGGTGTGACCACAGGAAGAGAAGAGAAATTTTATTTCTGGTTTGATCCAAGACAGCAGCACCATTACTACAGCATTCTCTGGAACAGCCACCACATTGTGTAAGTTTATTAGAAAACTACTATTAATTCAAAGTTCAAATCCCTCCCAAAATTTAAACTGAAATACTACCGGATTTATATATATAAATGCAGTTTCCTGATAGATAATATACCAATGAGAGAATTCCCAAACAATGGAAAATTCTCCACCGCATACCCATCAAAGCCAATGTCCGTTTATGTAACAATATGGGATGGGTCGCAATGGGCAACTCATGGAGGAAAATACCCTGTGAATTACAAGTATGCCCCATTTGTAGCTTCCTTGACCGACATGGAAATTGCTGGCTGTTCAAAAAATCCAACTGTGCAGCACCCTGCAGCAGGGCCTGCAGGACCTGCCGATGCAGCTGTCGTTTCATCTTGTTCCAACGCCTCCGTGTCGAGTATGGCCGACCCTGTCGAAGGACCTGATTTCGCTAAGCTCTCAAATCAACAGATAACCGCCATGGATTGGGCTAGGAGGAAGCTCATGTTTTACTCCTACTGTAAAGATATTTCCAGATATAAAGTCTTACCTCCTGAATGCAAGTAAAATGTGATCATATATACGTAGATACACAAAATTTTTTCTCTTACTTTTTCAGCAAGTAGCCAACGAATAATGCTGAAGCCATGCTCTCAATTTGTTTATAGGAAGAAATTAAATAAAAATTAGCAAACATTTTTCTTTTATGGAGACAGAACATACATACCCTTTATTAATTAGAATTATATATTACTATTTACATTCTTATTCCTTATGTCTATTATCTTACGTACTCTCATTAATTCTTGTATTTCTTGATGACTCTATGAAACCATAGAATTTCAGGATATCTATTGAAGAGGAATTAAATTGGGTGGATGATGTAAATTAAGGAAAAGTTACAGTTTAGGAAAAGGGCTATAAATTATTAGGAAATTAAACATCGAAATCTTTAGAATCCAAAATGATTCGAACTCAAAATGATTTGAACCTGATACAAACTTGAATCTAAAATAATCCAATTAATCCAAACCCATCCACCTCCAATTCTATGTTGGGTGGATGATGTACATTAAGGAAAAGTTTGGAATTAGGAGGGGCTACAAAACAGGGAATTAGGCATGGGACATACCTAGTAGTGTCACCTTTTTTTGGAGTTGGAATGTCCAAATAAGTACTATAAGTAATGTGTAATACAGCTGTGATATATGTGACGGCGAAATTAAGGTTGATAGGTGATAGTCATTAATAAGGTGGTTAAGAGTGGGAAGGACTTTCTGTAGCTTGAAAGATGGCAGACGAACCAACCTTGATGAGGTTAGAAACTTTTCAATTTGAAAAATTAATTAAGCTTGAAAAGTGTTATTGACAAGTTATTATAGCATGTGATTTGCTCTCACTTGGTTGTACTTAAACTTAAATTAGACTCTGTGAATTCTTCATGGAATTGTTACGTTTTTGCATTTCATCCTGCTGAAGTTGATATAAGTGAGGGTGTTACTCTCACCTAGCTAGCAGCTCCAATTTTTGCGAATGAATACAGAACCAATTAACAGCTACAGCAGCAGTGGAGTTAATCCTTCTAGGACAATTTTTGTAACAGAAGCCAACTTCATTCAGTTTAGATTTAACCTGTACATGTTGGACGTCATGGCAGAGTTTCTTCAAGTGTCAACAAATTTTTGAACATCAATTGCCCACTTAACGGCAGTTTATGCATTATCGTAGCTTGTGATCTAGAGCATTAATAATCATGTGCAAAGAATAAGATAACTACTCTATAATGGACAACAATTTTGCCAATTGACTCACTAATTGAGACTTGAATTCCAATCTTGGGGAAATTAATACAACTCTTAAAACACAACTAGACAAGTATTGAACCACTTCTGTCAGAGCCACTGCTAGAAAAGTTATTTTTAGTAACTAAAATTCACAACGATTAAATTTATCGTTGCGAAATGACATTATATTTGCAAAGACTTTAAAAAATAGTTACACAAAGTCATCGAATTTACAATGACTTGTAAAAGTCGTTACAAAATTGGATTTTGAAAATAAATTATGCAACAATTTTTTTGTCGTTGTCAATGCCTTCAATATTCGCAACAACAAAAAATTATCGTTACAAAATACGATCATCTTTTATAACGACTATAATTATTATTGTGAAAAACTGTGGTATTTACAACAACTTGTAAAGGTCGTAAAATTAAATTTCGAAAACAATTTATACAACGATATATTTTTGTCATTGCCAATGCTTATAATATTCGAAACAACAAAAAAAATCGTTACGAAATACTATCACTTTTTACAACGACAAAAATTATCGTTGTAAAAAATAATCATATTTGCAACGACATATAAAAGTGATTGTAAAATTGAATTTCAAAAATATATTACGCAACAATATTTTTTGTTATTGCCAATACTTTTTATATTCGCAATGATTTGTTTTGTCGTTACGAAAGATTATTACTTTTTACAACAACCAAATTTATCATTGCTAAGTATCGTCATTTTGGCAACAATAATAGAAATTGTTACGAGAAATTAACATATTTGAAACAACAAAAAGTCGTTGCGAAAGTTTATTAAAAGCTTGGTACTATATTGTTTAACTTGTCAAGTACGTCTATTTAGCTTTTAACATCTCTCAAAATAATTGAAACTATAAATTAATATTTATATTATTGTAAAATATACATAACAAAGATTAAAAACTATTCATGTGTTTTTTAAAATCATATTTCTATTATAAAATTTTAACTGTTCAAAGATGAGTAATGACATAGATAAATAAAGAATAATCCCACATTGACTACAAAAGTGAATTATAAATAGAGTTATCTTATTAAATATCTCTTATCATATCCTTTAACCCATAGGTTTAAAAACTTTCAAAGTTAAAAACCTTTAAAAAAGTTTAAAAATTTTATTAAAAGTAAAAAATTTAATAATTTTATTAAAATATAAACATAAATTATTTTTAAATGATTTAAAATTATATCTTTGACTAACAATAAAACTATGTCGAATCTAAAATGATACCGTTACTAAAATATTTACGTAACGACTTTTGATTGTTATTAAAAGAGATTCGTAATGTCAAAAGTCGTTGCCAAAATATTTAGACAATGACATTTTGTTGCTGCCAAAAAAATAATTTTTTTCGCAAAGACAAAATATTATTTCAAATTTTTTTTTTAAATGACATTTAGTCGTTGCAAAAAATATAATTTCTTTAGTAACGACAAATATTACCTCTATTGATATATTCCGAAACGACTTTGGATAGACAAAAGTCATTACTTTAACTCTTAAACAAGGAGGTAATAGCATCAACAAAAAGTCGTTGTCAAAATTTCTTTGCAACTATAAAGTGAGATTACCTCACGCAACGACTTTTGGTGTTGCGAAATTGTCATTTTTAGTAATGATCCTACATTCTCTTAAGAATATTCCAATCTATGCAAAACTTTTGTTTTTTTTTATTTCTCCTCCAATCAAATTAGTTAGAGATTGAGGAATTTATACAAGAGATTTCGGATTCGAAACCTCTCATCTCCAAATAGACATCTTTCTTACTTCTTATGTATTAAAAAAATCATGATTTTTTCCTTGTTACAAGAGAGTATTATGGTTCCCATCTAAGATTTTTATCCATATCCCATTTTGTCCTTACCACTTGAATTAAGTCCAAATGGCATTGTAAGTTACGAGAAATTTGTAACTCCAAAAAATTATGAACTTTAGCAATAGTCTGAAGAGGGGAAACAATCCTCTCTATATAATTTCCTACAAGATATACTATTTTCAAATTTTAAAGGTAACCTAATGAAATTGATTAAATTTATAAATTATACTGTTTTATCCTCAAAACAGTACAATTGTGTTCAAATGAGAAATTAAATTAACTAGAGACAGAACTAAAAAAATTCTTGTAGGGAGAAATTGTAGAGCTATGAGATAGCTTTACAGATATGGCTTGTTGATCATTTCATGCATAACTCATGCTTATGTATTGTGATGTTTTGGCACCGAAAAAAAATTAAAGAGAAGCATGGGATTGGAAGTCAAAAGCAATTGTGACACTTTTTTTTTTGTTACAAAAAGTTTAATAGTAAGGTAGGGTTATCTCACCTCCAAGGTCAGGGATTGGAAGTTAAAAGCAATTAGTGTGACACTTTTTCTTTTTCACAATAAGTTTAAGAGTAAGGTAGGGTTATCCCATATCCAAGGTCAACGTAAGCTGTCAATCTCTTTGAAGGTTTACAAACTTCAATTTTGTATAGTTTTTTGGACTTATAGATCGCCTACCAAAAGGGTCTATAGGACATTTAAAAGTAAGGTATGCAACAAAAAGAATAAAGCCATAGATTACCCAGCCCAACCACCTTACCTTTTGTCCTTCGTGATTAGGGATGACAGTAGTTTGGATATTCACTTAATTTTTATTATCCATAACCGAAATCGTTTAACTTTCCACTATCCAAATCCGCATAAAAGATCACTTAATTTTTAGACCTAAGATCCAAATTTGCATTGAAACCGTTTAATGATATCCAAATCTACACAGCATAAACATTTAACTTGAGTAGATATGCGAATATCCGTCTAAAAACTAAATCCGAATTTGACCAGTGTGTTGCAGCGTTCCCAAATTAATAACCTTACTAACCCTATAGAAGGGTAAATAAAGGTCGATCCCACGGAGAGCTCACTTGATTAATCGATACTTTCATACACCAAACAAACAAAGAAAATAAACAATGGGGGATTTTTGGTAAGATTAAAAATGGCAAGTAAGATAAATAAACAAAAGTGATAGACTAAATAAATCAATAGAAAAGTAAACCTCCAAGGACACACCCGAACCTAATACGACTTTTCCGTGCAAACGGAATAATATAAGACAGCATATTAATTGGACAATACGTCGGTCCGGATGTGTCTGGTTAAGAAGAGATGTGAAAATTAGAATAAGACGGTGTTGAAAGATAAAGTAATTAACCGTGCATGGAAATTAGTAAATGCCAAAAAGACCTCCAATTAAGTCCCTAACAATTAATTATGGGCCCAGTTGGCACAAGGAATCAAAGGATTTAGCCAACAGGCTGATGATGGAAGAAAGTTGAAAAAGGGGAAAAATTTTGAACCGAGGCCCGAGTAGACCCGGTGTCGGGCTCCTCTATAAATAGGGGGAAAAGCCGAAGCTTTTCTCATTTCTTTTTTTCTTTTTTCTTTCTTTTTCTCTTTTTCTCTCTGGAGCCAAATGGAGGCATTTTGGATAATTGGCAGATCCGGACAAACCGGCTGGCGAAACAAGGTGAGTTTCTAATACATTATTCTACTCACCTCGATCTATGTTATATCAAGTTTGCACGCATTTTCATGCATCCGTTTAGCGTAGATTTGAGTTTAAAGTTTTTGGTCAATTTAAATTTAAAACTCAGATCTACGGATATTGGGCTGGCGGAATAAGATGAGTTTTTAGTATGTTATCTTACTCACCTTAATCTACGTCCTACTCCATTTTCACGTATTTTCGTGCACCGGGTGAGAGTAAATCTGAGATTTGGTCAATTTAAGCCAAATCTAAATTTTACAAAAATTGGACTGGTGTTTCTCGTTTCTGCCTCTGCGAATCCGTCATGGATGTCATGAGGATCCCCTGTCTAAGTTTGTACGTCGAAATGAGGAGAAACGAGTGCGAAAATCGGGGGAGGGACCGGCCGAGGAACAGGCCGACCGAGTCCCTGTTTAGATATTTTTATATTATATTAATATATTTTAGATACTTATATATTATATCATTATAATATATAAATATCTCGCGGACGGGCTTTTTGGGCCCAATTTCGCGTAGAACTTGGCCTAACCAGCGTAGGGCCCAGCCCAGTCTTGGTGTGAGGCCCACGGGCCCCCAAGGGCTTTTTTCGTAATTTTTTACCAAGAGTCCAATTTTAGCCCCGAAACCTCCCAGACACTTTCCTAAGCCCCGAATCACATTCAAGCCCAGTCTTAGGTCATGTTAGAGCCTCATAGGTACATTCATAGTTTAATTATGAATGCTAACGTATTTCCGTGTACTAGGGCTCCGGGTGAATCGAATGCGCCGATGCTCCGGAGGTTAAGCTACACGGAGCGTTTGGGAGTATACGAATCTCCAAATACTGTGAGTGGCCTTATTTTCAGTGCTTAGCCACTACAGACAAACATTTTTAAATGTTTTAAAAATATAAATTGTTTTAAAAGGTTTTACAACTGTTTTGGAATAAGGGTAATCCACGACACACTTTTTATTTTGTGATACACCCATTTAGAGGGTGGGATGATTTTAAAAATATAAAAGCTTGTATGTATTTACATGTTTTAAATATATATAAGAAATATTATTATTATGATTATTGAGGGTACGATACCCTTAGGAGATGAGTAACTGAGTGGGTTCCTCGGTGTTCCAATATGCGGGAGCGTGGACCGAGTTTGAGAGCATGCATGAGACTCAGCTATGGACTGCCTATTGAGGGGCAGGGTGAGCAGAGACTCTGGGAGAGGCGCGTAGGAAAGCTCGCCAGGTCTCAAGGTAGCTATGTTCCACCACAGCGATGGGCACCACCGAGGGAACGGGCTAGAGAAAGAGAAATTGTGATAGTGTATTTAAAGAAAAAAGAGATAGCCCTCAGTGCAGTAAAGCATACGACCGGCCAATCGTGCCTTCAATGTATTAGATGCCAGCCCGTTTAGTATATATTTATTTTAAAGGTTTTAAATCAAATTCTCGTTTGGAGAATTATAAAAGAGATTTTGAAAACAAAGTTATTTATTTTATTTTTATTTATTATATTTTGGATTATCCCTGTTTTCCCTAACCCCGATGGAGATTCATTGAACCTCTGTCACTCACCTATATCCAATGTGGATGGATGCAGATCCGCGTACAGGGTCAGCAAACAGAATGGATGCTCACTAGGAGATGTCAGTGGCCTAGGCTTTACAGTTTCCATTGCGTAGGTATTCCTTTAATTTAATCCACTGGTATTACTTTTAAGTTTATTATTTTATTAAAAGATTTTTAATTAAAGTTTTAGTTGTTTTGCAACAATAGTATCCATTTCAATGCCTTGCGGTACTTCTGGTGCGTGACCGGCCGGCATGTACTTCGAGGCAGTGCGGCGGTTGCCACGTGGTCGACTCGGGCAAGTCGGGGCGTGACATCCAACCTAAAGAATGATGGATACTTGGATTTAGGCGACTAATCATCGACTATTAAACATGCAATCAATCCTTTAACTAGCCAACGTAGTTAATGTTATAGTAGCTTCTCATTAACCCAATCGATTCTAACACAAATTAACTAAACCCCAGCTTTTAATTAATTCTCTCCCTTCTTGAACTAACGTAAGACCACAGTAGTCCCAAATTCAAGTTAAGAAGAGGATAAAGCACTAAATTGATATTAGCTGACAATAAACAATGGAATACCCAGCATACCCCATTCAATTTACACCTGTAATTCTCATGAGAGTAGCAAATACACTCACTTGTTACTTTTGCTTAGGGCAAACTACTATTAGGATTAGAATTACCCTAATTCTAACAAGTAATAACATAATCTCATTGATCATTCATGACTAATCAAATCAAACATGCAATTGCAAGACTATAAACACAATTATAATCTTTGATAAACAAAGAATAACAAAATAATTAAAAAGAAAGATCATTCATTAAGAACAAAGTTTCACAATCTTTAACCAAGCATCCATTCAAACCCTAGATTAGAGGAGAAGAAGTTTAGCCACTAATGATAAGAAGAAAACACGAAATTATGTCTATGTTCGGGAGAAAATTTGTCTCTCTCTCTCTAGTCTCTTTTCTCTCCATAAAAAGGGCTAGAAAAGGTTTATTGTAATTACTTAACTATCCTTAGGTTAATTCTAAGATTACAAGACCAAGTGAAGGCCAAATAGAAGGAGAAGGAATCTAGGATTTCATATCATTATATTTTAATATTATATTTTAATTTAATTTTTTACTTTCTAATTAGTAATTTTGGAATGGGTTTTAATGGACAAATGAATTATGAATTAACAGAGTTTAAAAGATTTTTAGGTGGATATCCATTATCAAAATCCATTTAACTTAAACGGTTTTGAATAGCGGATACACGAGGCCTTAAAACTAAAATCGTTCCAAATTCGCAACGGATAATAATTTTACTATCCAAAACTACACAAAAACTGTTTATAAAATGGTTTAGGATTTTAAATAGTATAGACATCTGCTTAATAACCGTACATTGCCAGCCATCCCTGCTATTTGCGATGAACATTCAATGGTCAAATATATGTCTGAATTGCAATATAATAATCTTTCGACGTAAATACATAAAATTTGTCACCATGGCTAGTTGAGCTATGTGAAATGAGTTAAATGCCCTTTAAATAAAATTTCGGATTCAAATTTTTTTGAAAAGAGAAAATAAGCTTGAAAGAGCTTTACTCTATTTAGGATTCAACACGACTCGATACCAAATTAGTTAGAGCCCAATTTAACTATAAGATATTTGGAGGTTTATATAAAAAAAATATATAAGTTTTGTCATCCAAGAAAGTACTGTCATTATTCTCATATATAATTTTAGAATCTGATGATTCTATTATTCCAAAATGTCTAACATATATTCCCTAATGAGTGACGAAGAAAACCACCAGATCTCAATGGACAGTTTAGTGGATGTCACTTGAACTGAAAAGGTAATTCCTCATAAGAAAAGTTTTTAGTGTATATTTGGATGGAGCATTTTAAAGAATGTTTTCTTTCTAACTTATCTATAATCTATAATATATATATATATATAAGTGTGAATTAGGTAAGAGATTTATTCCTATTAAATATCTCTTTTTCTTTAACATATTTTAAAATTGTCATTGAATTTGAGCTCTACCTTTTACATTAGGACTTTAAAAAATAAATTATTAAACATTAAGATTTTAAGGCTTTCCATTGGTTTAAATTGGGTTTTGTATAATTAAAAGTAGAAAATATCATGGGCCATTATAGTTTAATTTAATTTCATTTTTATGCACATCATTTTATAATGTTAAAAATAAAATAATTTAACCAACAATTAGTTGGATCTAGTGGTTTGGCACATGTTCCCCTTAAGCAAGATCTCGAGTTCCAGTCTTGTGAATAGAGAAAATCATTGTTGGGAGAGCTTTACCCCTATAATGGGTCAACTCGATTCGAAAGGTGACACACCCGGATCTAGTTCAACTTTTCCGTACAAATGGAATAGTGTAGATGGCGTATTAATTTGAACAATACGCCGGTCCGGATGTGTCTGATTATGAAGAGATGTTAAGCTTAGGATATGACGGAGTTGGAATATGAGATAAGTAATTATGCATGGAAGCACTAATTAGACTTTCTTTAAGTCTATAGCCAATGGATTGGATATCCATTGGTGTATTGGTCTGTGGATTACGCTAAAGATTGAGAATTGGAGAGGTTTAAAAAAGGGGAGAAAGTCTAGCCCGGGGTCCGAGTACGCCCGTTGTTAGGCTTCTCTATAAATAGGGGGAGCCGAGCTCTCCCCCTCATTTTCTCTTCTCTCTCTCTTCCTCTCATCTCTTTTGCTTTCTCGGAGCAATTTTGGACTTTTGGCCTATCCGGACAAATCAACCGATAAATCAAAGGTGAGATCTTAGTATGTTATCCTACTCACCTTAATCTACATTTCACTTTGTTTTCACGTATTTCCATGCATTGGTCTATGAGAGATCTCAACTCAAAGTTAGGTTTAGTTTTTTAGTTAAATTTTAGCTTAGATTTGAGATCTAGGAACTTTGAGCTTGTGATTCTCATTTTTGCTTCAGTAAATGTGTCATGGGAGACGTGAGGATTGCTCATCTCGAATTTCGGGCCAAACCATGGAGCAACGGCTCAAAAACCGAGGAAAAGCCTCGGGAATCAAGCCAAATTAACGTCTTCCATTTGGGAGTGACCTCGGATGGCCAATATGGCCATCCCGATCGAGTCCCGTGCGGGACTGTCAACTTTTACCCTAGGGGCAAAATGGTAATTTTGTACTAAGTGTCCGATTTTGACCCGAAAGCTTCCCGGACACTGTTCTAAGTCCGAAAACACATCCAAACATCGTATTATGTCATGTTAAGGCCTCATAGGTGCAATCGTAGTTTGATTATGAATGTTAATAGGAAATTCCGTGTAATTAGGGTCCGGACGATCGAGTGCGACAATGCTTTGGAGGTTAATCTACTTGGATCTTTTGGGAGTATATGAACCTCCCAACACTGTGAGTGGCTTAGATTTCTTTACTTAGCCACTAGGGTTAACTGTTTTAAAAAGGTTTTCAAAATATAAAATGATTTTCAAATGTTTTGAGACATGGGGAGTCCACACACACACAAAGGTCTGATGATATACCCACGTATAGAATGGAATGTTTTCAAAGAAAATATAAAGGATTATGTATGTGTGTTTATGTTTATATGTTTTACATATGTATATATGTCACGCCCCGACCCGCAGGCTAGGCCACGTGACAACCGCCGTACCACCTCGAGATGCGTGCCTCATCAGGCGGGCAACCAAGATGGCACAAGGCTTAAAAATAAAGGATATTCGAGCAATATATGAAAACATACGAAATTATCATAGATAATATAGTTCAAAAGTATTTAAAAGTAAAGTCACACATCTTACAGTGCTCCATGCAGCGGAAGGTATTATTTATAAATACACAAATATATATGTAAGATGTAATAATATTCCGAGCCAAGATATACCAAGTAAAATGAGGTGGCACCTACAAAGTCGTGTCCACAGTGTCGTACTGGGATCACTGGCCACCAGGACGTCCGCCGTCCAAAGTCTGATGATCTGAGAACAAAAGTGAATGGGGTGAGTACATAAACTTGTACCCAGTGAGAGACTCGGTTATAAAGACCGATCACCTCAGGCTGGGGATATGAAATAATCCAAAAATCAATTTAATAAATCATTTACTGAAATATATGAAATCCCAAACCAAATCAAATATCAAATCAATAATAGTATCTCCAAATGGGCTGGCATCTGAAATCGTCCCAATAAGGTATACCCGTGCACTGGGGTATCCACTGGACCGTCAAGGGTTACTTTATACTTTTAAAATATTTTACTTTACTCTCTGGCCCATTTCTTTGACGTTTGCCTTGCTGTGGTGGAACACAGCATCCGAAGTCCTGGCGAGTTTCCCTACGCGCCTCTCGCAACCAGGAGCGACTCACCGTACCCCTCGATAGGCGGTCCACGGCTGAGTAACATGCATGCTTACAACTCGGTCCACGCTCCCACATATTGGAGCCCCGAGGACAACGCTCAATTTCTCATCTCTCAGGGGTATCGTTCCCCAAACAATAATCAATAATATCAATATATAAAATTTATTGAAATTCCCACCCTTTAAATCATTTGTAAACTCAGTGTGTGAGAGTGGACAATTCATACCCCAAAACATATATAAACAATTTAATAAGGCATTTATAAATAAATTTGAAAACGGTTAACCCTCAATGGTCAACCAATATAATCCAAGCCACTCACAAGTGAGGAGAGTTGTATACTCCCCGATTACCCACGAATGCCTTAGTTCAAACTGCAACCAGTCCAAAACTCGTACAATCACGTACCTAAATAATCAAATTAAGTCTAATTTGATTAATAAAGGCATTCAACCAATAATTAAATCATAAAATAAAACCAATTAAAGGTCTCGGAATAAAATTGGGTAAGTCCGGAGGTCAATTGAAGTAAATTAAAGCCAATTGGGTCAAATGGGGTCAAATGGGATCTAGGATTGCAAAATGACCATTTTACCCCTAGACAGTGATGTTCCGGCGCCGAGACTGTTCTGGATTTAAGGCCGAGCTTCGGCCTCCAACCTTCTTCAGCTCGATTTAAGTTCGATTCACAACCAATCCCTACCAAAATTGAAACACAGCAAGTTAAACACATGATCTATGAATTCACAGCTTCAAGAACGGAATCAAACCATAAATCATGCTCGAATTTTGGATCAAAACACTAAGGATTAACATATCTCGGGTAAAACAGAAATCTCAACTTCAATCATCAAATTCTCTTAGCACAGACCATGAAATCAAACGTGTAAACTATCAAATTAAAGCTTGATGAGTCTAGAACAACATACCAAAAACCCAACCACAACCCACGGTTGAATCAAAAGATATGAGCTGATGAACAATCTGTCGCCAAAATTCCAGATTTCTAGATTTGGTGATTTTCTTGGAAACTTTAGTGTTTTGATCTTCAAGGAGGCAAAAGAAGTAGATATTGATGTTTGATTAAGTGTTTGAAAGGAGATTACAGAGTTAATTTTGAAGTGATTCGAGGAGAGAGCTCGGAGAAGATGAAGAGTAGAAGAGAAGAGAAAAATGGGGATCTCGGGTGGCCAAGACCCCTAATAAAATCGATCAATTCCGGCACCGGTATTGGTCAGTTCCGGCGCCGGAATCAACAGAGTCAAGTTGACTCTGGTCAACTGGGTCAAACTTCCTTGGGATCCGTGCCCAAGTGGGGCCCACATCTCGAAACTTCAATTTTAAGGTTTTTAAGCATGAAATCGAGTTAAATGAAGTTTAAAACATCCATGGGAATTCAAATTTGGTATATTGACTAGACAACAATACATAAATACACAACTTGACACGTGCGGACTAGGTCCGGGCGTGTCAATATATATATATATATATATATATTTATATTTATATGCTTTGATGATGATGAGAGGCGAGATGAGTGATTGTATGGATCTTGGTGCTCCGATGAGAGGAAGCAAGTGGACCGAGGGAGACATGCATGTGACTAAGTAGCCGTGGACCACCTGTCGAGGGGCATAATGAGTGTGAGACCCTGGGAGAGGCGCGTAGGGAAACTCGCCAGGGCTTGATGTAGCTGTGTTCCACCCACAGTGACTGGCACCATCGAGGGAACAGGTTAGAGAAAGAAAAAGAATGAAAATGAATAAGAAAAGAAAAGAGATAGCCCTCGGTGCAGTAAGGCATACGATTGGCGGGTCGAGACATCAGTATGTTTAAGGCCAACCTATTTTAGATATATATATATATATATATTTATTTACTTATTTAAATTGTTTTAAATTAAATTCTCGCCTGGAGAATTTAAAAAGAGGTTTGAAAATAAAAATATTTATTTTATAAATGTATTTTTGGATTATTCGTGTTCTTCCTAACCCTCTATTCATTGAACCTCTGCCACTCACCTGTAGCCAACGTTGTTGGATGCAGATCCATGTACGAGGATAGTAGATAGATCAGAGGCTCATTAGGAGGCGTCGGTGGCTTAGAGGTAGTAGTTTCTGCTGCGTAGGTATTCCCTTATATTTATTTTTAAGTAAATCATTTTATTAAATGATTTAGAGATAAGACTTGGTGAGTTAAAGACCCAAGCAATTAAAAAAAGGAGTACATGGACCATTGGTATTTCTTTTTAAGTAAATCATTTTATTAAATGATTTCTAAATAAAATTTTAGTAATTGTTTTGTAGTGAAGATACTCAATTTATGCTTACGGTGCTTCTGGTGCATGAGCGGCCAGCACGTACTTTGAGGCAGTGTGGGACAAAAGGGATTAGTATTAGCCCAAAGGCCTAGGGATACTCTTGGTTATATAAAAAAATAATTTGATTTAAATATTACTTTTATATAAATTACTATATTATCTTTAATCAAATGTATTTGAACCATAAATATAATAATAAATAAATTATATGAGCCTCTTAAAAAATATATATTATTAATAGTGCGTTCTATTATGTGCGATACATGTAATACATACATAATATAATAGATATTAAAATGCAAGTAGGGTAAGGGATATTCTTCATTTTAAATATCAATTTTTCTTTAATATGCTTCAATAATGCCATTATATTTCGGTTTTGTTTTTTACATTACGCTTTTAAAAAAATAAATAATTAAACATTAATATTTTAAAGAGCTTTTATTCATTAATGTCTAAGAATGCCATTGGTAATTGAGTTTAAACATCACGATTTGAAAAGGTTTTTACTTATTAGTATTCAAGAATGTCATCCATTTAAATTGGGTTTTACACAATTAAAAAGTACAAAATTAAGAGTTAGAGGTGAGAAATGGGCGAATTGGACACATTACAAGTTCAGATCAAATTAGCCCAAAGAAATTTTTGGGTCATTCAGGTTCGTGTTTTTAGGTCATTCAAGTTCAGGTTTTCAGGTCAATCAGTTTTGGATTTTTTTGTTTGGCTCTCAAGTCTTGCAAGTTTGGCCGTTGGATTTTTGGGGTCATTTAGATTTGAGTTTTTGGGTTTGCAGTTATTTTAGATTAGTTTATCTGGTTTTATAAGTTAAACTTTTGGGTTAATTAGGTTTCGAGTCATTCGAATTTTGGAGTAATCGAGTTTCGATCAGTCGAGTTCAGGTTATTTATTTCTTTCAAAAATTAAATTGGTTTAGATTAGTTTCGGGTTCGGGTTGGTTGGACAGATTTCTCAGGTTAGCATAACGCGTTATATCATATGTGATGCATGTAAAACTAAGACTAGTATATATAAAAGTACAAATATTATAAAATTTTTAAATGGCCTAAAATACCTTTTTTTCTACATATTTTAGAAATGTTGTTGATATTATTGAGTCCAATTAACTCTTCATTTATCTTTTAATAAATATTTTTATATATTTATTAAATGATAATAATAATAATAATTTTTATTTTCATCATAATTAACTTATTACTATATTATATTGAAGAAAATAGTTTAATTAGCATCCAATTTCATATAATTTAATTTAAAACTTACTTTTATATATTTATTAAATGATGATAGGAATTAACAATTTTGTTTTCATCATAATTAACTTTTACTATATTATATTGAATAAAATAGTTTAATATCATCTAATTTCATGTAACTTAATTTAAAATTTACTTTATAGTTTAATTATCATACACTTTAATATAATTTATTTTTCTAAATTTTTTTATTTTTTATTTTTTGTTATTATTTATAACGCGTTGTATCCACATGCAACACACGTGACAAGGTGACTAGTATTTTGAAAAATTCAAACAATGAAATCTTTATTTGGGTAATTTATTGGAGAGATTTTTTTAAATTTATGGCTTTTTAATATGGATTTTAAGACCCCTCAAATCTCTCTTTTAAAATCTATTTAAAGGTTTTTTTTTTCAAATTCCTCCACCTAAACACTTAATTATCCACATTAATTTAGCTTTACTTTTTAGTGGAACATTTATATTTTTAATTTTAATGATAAAAAACTTAATTCAAATATATATTATTTTTTATGTTATTGGTGATATCTAAATATTTTTACAAATCCAATGACACCCATATTGCGTATTTTTATACTTTCAATATTGATTTTTTATTAATTAAGTTTTTTATTTCATTAAAAATTGTAAATTCTAAAAATTCTTCATCCAAATAAAGTAATTATAAATACTATCTTTTTAAATTGATGAATTTTTAAATGCCATCTTTTTAAAAGTCTTAAAAATTTTGAAATTCCTCATCCAAATATACTCTCAAGGATTTACTTGGTAAGAAAAATGAAATCATAAATGATTCAATCTTTGGATTTATATTTTTCTTTTTTTGTTTTTCCCTAAAATATTTATGAATGGAAGAAATTGCCTCACCTTCAAGGTTAGAAAAAACCTCATGGACTCTCAATTTTAAAAGGAACATTTTAAACTTATAGATAGTTACCAAATGGAGCCGAACTCAAATCCAGATATTCTTCACTAATTCATACCAAAGAGCTTAACTCAAATCAGGATATCCTTTATCATTGATTCATACTCTTATAATTTTGACCAACCTATTAAACTTTCTTTTTGATGTCTATAAAAAAAAATTCAACATTTGTCATTCCAAGTGTGAGTCATGCGAAAAAAAACTAATTCCAAAATTTAGTCGTCATCCTCAAAGAAATTTTCAACATGTCCTCGAAACAAAAGAACCGTTTGGACAATTTTAGGTTATGTTTGGTATAAGAAAATATTTTCTGTTTTCATTTTCTAAAAAATACAAAGAAACTATCATATAAGATATATGTTGTAAGAGGAAATGTATGCATGTTTTAGAAAATAAAAATGAAAATAGACCTAGAAATGAGATTAAAAAAAATTTGTTCTGAATTTTAGGTCCGTTTGTTCGATTTAATTCAACATGTGGGCTCATATATTTATATTAATTATATATTATGGGCTATCATGAGATTAAGCCCAATTAAAGTGATCAATAAAGTTTAAAGTTTTGGGCTAGACATCTAATAGAGAATGGACTTTAATGTGTAGAGACCCAAAGGATTAATTTCTATTTTTATGATAGGCTAAAATAGAAGTTAGACTAAGGATATAAATAAGGGTTATGGTCCCCAAGTCATATGCACAACAAAAAAGGTTTTCTCTTTTCTGAAATCCTATCAATAAAAAAAAAAAGAGATAACTCTCTTCAGAGAGAGCAAAGACGGCATATTGACTTGGAAGACAATAACTAGAAAATCAAGCTTTCTTCATGGATCCAGGTACGCTTCCGCTCAGATCTAAACATTTAGATCTAAATTTTCTTGATGATTTGACATGAAAATTAGTTGGTGACAATTCACCAAATTAGAAATAAAGTATTCTAACAATTGGTCTCAGAGCTTCTTCATGTCAAATCATTGGGAATCAATTTATTTCTTTGTCTTCCATAATCATGGATTTGGTTTTTCCATGGATTTAGTTTATTAAGAAATATGGCTTTGGAGTTTGGAGTTTGTTTCAGATTTGATTTTTACGTTTTATGCATCCAGCTAGAATCTTGTTAACAAGAGCTAAGATCCAATTTATTGAGAAACAGATTCAAGTTTTAAGGATTAAAAAAAAAGGATAAAAGTTTCGGTTTTCTGGGCCAATTTTATTAGGTGATAGGTTTTGTCCAAGATGTGAAAATCATGCAGGATGAATAGAAGAATTTTCCTATTATGACAGCAATAATGGGGCTTGTTAGTGGTGCAAGTTGGCGTGGGGCCCACTTGGTTGTTTAAGGAATTTATTCAAATTTTGGTATTATTATTTTATTAATATTATGAGATAAGTTGATTGAAACAAACTTTCGGCGCATAATGATTGTTTTATTCAAATTTTGGTATTATTATTTTATTAATATTATGAGATAAGTTGATTGAAACAAACTTTCGGCGCATAATGATTGTTTTGGTCAATTGTCACTGACTTATTCAAATTTTGGTATTATTATTTTATTAATATTATGAGATAAGTTGATTGAAACAATATGCTACCAAAGTAGCCTCTCTTGTCTAGATTAATTTATTTTATAATATTAAGTTGGTTATGTATATGTAATTCATGCGGATATTGGCCAGCCCAAAGGATGGTCAATATTTGGCCGAAATACATGTGCACTTGTGGTAATAAATATATGACAATTATTCGGTTTGCCATGTGAACAATTAATCGGTCCAAAGAAAGGTTAATTGTTTGACAGGATCTTATTGTCAATATTTGATTACTACACCAAGAGTACCACTTACAGTTAATATTTCTGTCCAAAGACTAGATATTAATGTTATGCTAGGTATCTTGTGATGGGGTTTACCATTATTTGAATATATGGTTATTATATGGAATTAATGTGAGCATGTTCTACTTGTTTCGTTCTCTGTACAGTTGCTAGTTCTGCATCTACTATTACTGCCAGCTTGAATTCCATTCTCATGCTTAGTGGCACGAACTTTAAAGCATGGAAAGAGAACGTTATGATTGTTCTCGGTGTTATGGATCTAAACCTTGCATTAAGGAAAGAACGACCCACAGACCTTACAGTTGATAGTTCATCTAATGATAAGATGGACATAGAGAGGTGGGAACGTTCTAATCGCATAAGTCTTATGATCATAAAGCGTGCAATTCCGGAAACCTTCAGGGGCACTATGTCCGAAAAGGTTACTACTGCTAAAGATTACCTTGAGGAAATTGAAAAGAGGTTTGCCAAAAGCAAAAAGGCTGAAACAAGTACAATTTTGGAAAATCTCATTTCAATGAGGTATAAAGGAAAAGGTAATATAAGGGAGTACATCATGGAGATGTCTCATCTTGCTTCAAAGCTAAAGGCACTAAAGTTGGAGCTGTCTGAGGACTTGCTTGTGCATTTAGTTTTGCTCTCTCTTCCTGCACAATTCAGCCAGTTTAAAGTTAGTTATAACTGTCAAAAGGAGAGTTGGACTCTTAATGAGCTCATCTCTCATTGTGTGCAAAAAGAAGAAAGGCTGAAGCAAGAGAAGACAGAAAGTGCTCATTTGGCTAGTACCTTTAAGGACAAGAACTTGAAAAGGAAGAAGGGTAAGGAAGCTGCAAATGTTCCACCAAAAAAGAAACAGAACCAACAGGGTGAGGCATTTACCTATTATTTCTGTAAAGCTACTGGACACAAGAAAAAGGATTGTAACAAATATCGCGCGTGGCATGTAAAGAAAGGTACACTTCTCACTCTGGTTTGTTCTGAGGTTAATTTAACTTCGGTACCTATACACACTTGGTGGCTAGATTCTGGTGCTACTAGTCACATAAGTGTGTCTATACAGGGTTGCCTGAACTACCGAAAGCCAATTGATGGTGAAAGATACATCTATGTGGGCGATGGTAAATCAGTGGAAGTTGAGGCTATTGGAACTTTTAGGTTATTGTTAAAGGCTGGTTATTATTTGGATTTGAATGAGACTTATGTTGTACCGTCATTTAGACGGAATTTGGTTTCTATTTCCGTATTGGACAAATTTGGTTACTCTTGTTCATTTGGAAATAGTCAGTTTAGTCTTTTTCAAAATTCAAATGTTATTGGTGCCGGTTCTTTATCTTTTGTTAATAACCTATATTTTCTTGATACAATTGCCTCATATAATAAAACCTTGCATGTGTATCGAGGTATAAAGAGAAAATTAACCAATGAGAATTCTGCTTCATTATGGCACAAACGTTTAGGGCATATCTCTAAACAAAGAATTGAACGCCTTGTGTCTGACAGGATTCTTGATCCCCTTGATTTTACGAACTTTGAAAATTGTGTTGTTGTATTAAGGAGAAACAGACAAACCTAAGGAGATTAGGTGCCAACAGGGCTATGGACGTCTTAGAACTAATACATACAAACATTTGTGGGCCATTCACTACAGCTTCTTGGAATGGTCAACAATATTTTATTACGTTCACAAACGACTTTTCACGTTATGGCTACCTATATCTCATTCAAGAAAAGTCTCAGTCTCTGGATGTGTTCAAAAATTTTAAAGCTGAAGTTGAGAATCAACTCAACAAAAGAATTAAAAGCGTCAGATATGACCGTGGTGGTGAATACTATGGCAGATATGACAGATCAGGTGAACAACGTCCAAGACTGTTTGCTAAGTTTCTCAAAAAGTGTGGTATTGTCCCACAGTACACCATGCCAGGATCTCCTAGCATGAATGGTGTTGATGAAAGGAGAAATAGGACATTAAAGGACATGGTAAGGAGTATGATTAGTCATTCTACTTTACCAGAATCTCTTTGGGAAGAAGCACTAAAGACTGCAGCTTACATACTCAATAGGGTTCCAACAAAAGCAACTGCCAAAACCCCTTATGAGCTTTGAACGGGCAAAAAGCCCAGTTTAAATCACTTGCACATTTGGGGTTGTCCAGCTGAGGCAAGGCCAAATAGGCCAAATGAAAAGAAACTGGATTCCAGAACAATCAGTTGCTATTTTGTTGGATACTCCGAAAGGTCAAGGGGTTACAAGTTTTATGATCCCACTACTAAGTCAATGTTTGAGACGGGAAATGCTCGGTTCTTTGAGGATGTTGAGTTTGCGAGGGGAAAAGGAATTAAAGACTTTGTCTTTGAAGAGGAATGTGTCGAAATTCCTCTAATTGCTTTTGAAAATTATCAAGGTCAAGCTTCAATTGCCTTGTATTGTTCAAGAAGCAATTCCAAATCAAGACAATGTTATTGAACCTCTTGCTCAAGTTCAACAACTTGTTCCAGAAGAACAAACTCTACAGCCTCAAGAACCTATGCCATTAAGGAGATCCACTAGAGAGAGGAGAAATGCAATTTCGGACGATTATATTGTATTTCTTCAAGAACATGAGGTTGACATTGGTGTGGTAAAAGATGATCCAATCAATTTCCATCAAGCCATTGAAAGTTCTAACTCTCAACAGTGGATTGATGCCATGAATGAAGAGATGAAGTCCATGAAGGACAATGACGTTTGGGACCTTGTATCATTACCTGAAGGTACGAAACACATTGGTTGTAAATGGATATTTAAGACCAAAAGGGATTCGAGAGGTAATATAGAAAGGTACAAGGCTCGTCTTGTTGCAAAGGGCTTCACACAGAAAGAAGGTATTGACCATAAAGAGACTTTCTCTCCGGTTTCTTCGAAGGACTCTTTTAGGACAATAATGGCATTAGTGGCACATTTTAACCTTGAGTTACATCAGATGGATGTTAAGACAACGTTTCTCAATGGTGACATTGATGAGACGATTTATATGGTGCAGCCAGAAAACTTTGTGTCCGGAGATGCAAAGCAAATGGTTTGCAAATTAAAGAAATCCATCTATGGGCTCAAGCAAGCTTCTCGTCAATGGTATTATAAATTTCATCAAGTTGTTATCTCATTTGGTTTTGAGATAAATGCAGTTGATGATTGTATATACCACAAGTTCAGTGGGAGTAAGTGTATCTTTCTGGTTTTATATGTCGATGACATACTGCTTGCCAGCAACGATATAGGCTTATTGCACGAAACCAAGAGCTTTCTGACAAATAAATTTGAAATGAAAGATCTTGGTGACGCCTCTTTTGTATTAGGCATACAAATACACCGAGATCGCTCTCGGGGTATACTTGGGTTATCACAAAAGAGCTATATCGAAAATGTTCTAAAGAGATTTGGCATGCAGGATTGTAAACCAGGTGACACCCCTGTTGCTAAAGGAGACAAGTTCAGTCTCAACCAAAGCCCCAAGAATGAGTTTGAAACTAAAGAAATGCAAAAGATTCCTTATGCGTCAGCAGTAGGGAGTCTAATGTATGCTCAAGTGTGTAACCGTCCGGATATTGCGTACATAGTTGGAATGCTGGGCAGATACTTAAGCAATCCTGGAATGGATCATTGGAAAGCAGCTAAACGGGTTATGCGGTACTTACAGAGAACAAAGGACTACATGCTCACATACAGAAAATCGGATCAGTTGGAGATCATTGGGTATTCTGATTCTGATTTTGCTGGATGCCAAGATAGTAGGAGATCCACATCAGGCTATATTTACCTGCTGGCTGGAGGTAGTCATGACCACGGTTCGGTTCCGGTTCCGAACAGCTGGTTTTGATTCTTGGTTCTTTAGAATCGAAACCGGAACCTTTATAAGCCGTTCCGGTTCCGATTCGGTTCCGATTCCAAACCGGAACCTTAAGTTTTTTTTTTTCAAAATTTTTTAATTGCTTTTCTAAATTTTATTAAATTTTGTTTAAATAATATATATATTAGAATAAGTAAATTTAATTCCAAATATATAAAAATTAAGTGTTTAATCATCTAATTTTTTAAAAAATTATTAAATGTAATAAATCTTTATAGTTAAACTAACATTATATAAAAAATAAATGATAAATAATAATATAATAAATTTATAATGTATTACTTACATGATATTATTATATAAATATACCATAAAATTTATCTTAAGACATATATATTATACCTCATTATTATTAAATAAAACTATATTACAAATAAGAAAAAAAATTATTTGTAAAAAAAAAAAATAAAACCGGAACCGGAACCTTTCCGATTCCTGTTCGGTTCTGGTTCCAAAACCTTAAAAAAGGTTCGGTTACGGTTTTTTAGGTTCCGGTTCAGTTCCACGATTCGAACCGAACCGTGGTCACCCCTAGCTGGAAGAGCTATTTCCTGGAAGAGTGCTAAGCGGACACTCATAGCTTCTTCCACCATGGCAGCGGAATTTATAGCATGTCATGAGGCATCTAGTCATGGGATTTGGCTGCGAAATTTTGTCACTAAGCTGCAAATTGTGGATGGTATTGAGAGACTATTAAAGATATTTTGTGACAATAAGTCAGCAGTGCTATATTCCAATAACAACAGGAGCTCAACGAAGTCAAAACATATAGACCTCAAGTTCCTGGTTGTTAAAGAAAGAGTTCAAAATGGTCAGGTGTCTATTAAACATATTGGGACAAACTCTATGGTTGCGGATCCGCTAACTAAGGGATTACCACCTAAGGTCTTTCATGAGCATACCGCTCATATGGGTGTTGTATCTTTTGATAACATGCAATTTTAGTGGGAGTTTGTTATTTTTGTTGATTTTCAGTTATAGACACATTTTGTGGTTTGTTTGAACTCTTTATTTGGTTGATCTCATTAAGGAATAAGGTTGGACCAGTTGGAAGTAGGCATGTTAAGATCACATTACATGTAATTTCCCATGCTATGCATCCATGCTTGATCTATGTTGTTCAATTATATTGACATATGTGACTATTGATGGTTTCGTTATGATATGTGTATAATGAAAACCGCTTTAATCCTATTTTGATATGATTGATGAATCATATTGATTTAAGATGTCTATGGTAATGATAGCAAAATTCGAGCTCATAAGGTTATTACATAATATATAATTAAAGGAGTTATACATATATGGCCCAAGTGGGAGATTGTTGGATTTAATTCAACATGTGGGCTCATATATTTATATTAATTATATATTATGGGCTATCATGAGATTAAGCCCAATTAAAGTGATCAATAAAGTTTAAAGTTTTGGGCTAGACATCTAATAGAGAATGGACTTTAATGTGTAGAGACCCAAAGGATTAATTTCTATTTTTATGATAGGCTAAAATAGAAGTTAGACTAAGGATATAAATAAGGGTTATGGTCCCCAAGTCATATGCACAACAAAAAAGGTTTTCTCTTTTCTGAAATCCTATTAATAAAAAAAAAAGAGATAACTCTCTTCAGAGAGAGCAAAGACGGCATATTGACTTGGAAGACAATAACTAGAAAATCAAGCTTTCTTCATGGATCCAGGTACGCTTCCGCTCAGATCTAAACATTTAGATCTAAATTTTCTTGATGATTTGACATGAAAATTAGTTGGTGACAATTCACCAAATTAGAAATAAAGTATTATAACACCATTTTCATTTTCATTTTTTAAAACATGCATACATTCTTATAAACTATACATATCTTAGATGATGATTTTTTTATATTTTTAGAAAATAAAAATAAAAAATATTTTCATATACCAAATATAACCTTTTAAATTCTTCACCGAAATTTAGACTTCCATGATAGAATTTAAAGCTTTTTTTTTAATTCTATTCCATGATAAAATTATAGGTTTGTAAGAAAAATAATTATCGATGATATACTCCCAAAGAAAAGAGACCAAAATGACCAATGCCAATGCCATTTCATTGGGCTAAACGTTTAAATATAGGTATAAGATTTAAAGGTTTGTTCAATTCAAGATCAAAGGTTCAAATACAGGTATAAGATTTAAAGGTTTATTCAATTTAAGGTTAAACGTTATAATTTTATCAATTCAGGATAAAAAGCCACATATGATGACGTGTCATACTTTTTTTTTTTGTCAACAAGAAACAATATTGTATTGATTTTCAAAGTGACATACAATTCTGACAAGTCAAAACAAGATGAGCTACAGAGAGGACCTACAACTAATGAATAAAAAATCGAATCGGTAGTTGAACCGGTTAGTCATTCGATCATCGATTTAATTGGTTTAATCGGTTTAATTAAATAAATACTTTAATTTTATTAATTTTTTTAAATATTCAAAAAAAATTGAAAAAAAATAGAAAAAATTCAAAATATTCCTTAAAAAAATAAGAAAAAGTAAAAATATCAATTAAAAAAACTAAAAAATTAAAATTCGGATTGAATCGGTTCAATCGGTTCATCAATTCAACCAGTTCAAAAACGGTTCAATAAAAATCCTATTTTATGACCCGGACCGGACTTGTGACCGATTCCCGGTTCAACCAGTTGAACCGACCAATCCGGTCCGGTTTTTTATTCCATGCCTACAACTCAAACTCAACTTTGAAATAAAATTTACAATTACGGAGGTGCAAGAAGACCATCTTTATCCAAAATATAGACCAAAGAAGATGGAGGAAACCAAAGCCATCCCAAATGACACATCCCCTCCATAGCCTCAGAGGCTACCCAATGCGTAGCTGCATTTCCACTCCTTTTAACCCAGCAAACTTTCTTCCAAGGAATCTTCTGACATGTCATAGCTTAATAGCGTGTGTTTCTCTTCATTTAAAAAAAAAAAAGGAAAACTTAAACATTCAACGTCTTTCCCAGTTGAATAATCTCAGAAACTCAACAAATAAAATTACTAAATATCCCAAATCCTTCAAAGCAATAGGAGTTCACATTATGGCAGCAAAACCCAAAGAAAATCATATGGCAGCAAGTATTGTTGCTTTATCCTGCATCGCCATTTTAGTTTATGGCGCATGAGAAACCCAAAACTCTTGGAAAAGAGGGAAAGACAGTACCAGATTACACTATGAAAGGGGTAAAAACGAAAACCCATATAAGCAATCAATAGAAAGATTTAAACCCCATATAATTGAAAATGCAAAACAGCAAATTAACCCACACAAATAAATTAATTAAATAGTGAATAGAAAAAGGCTAAAAACAAGATAAGAATCCTAACAGATTTCAAACTTTGAAATCCATTAAGCAAAAGAAGTAGAGGCGTGGAGCAGCTTCAAAGCTCACAGTCTCTCAGGAAGCTTTTCAACCTTTTCAAGTTTTTGTTGGGCAACTAAGTCTTCCCAAGAAGTTGTTAGTACCAAGTGCCCAGAGAGAGAGAGAGAGAGGCGAGCAACAAGGTCTTGAGACCAAAATATGGTCTTGATTTGCCATGGTTTTCAGGGAAGATTTTGAGGGTTATGATTTTTCAAAGATCAGGGAATTAATAACGATTTTCAAAAATAATTTGATAGATCAAAAAGGGAGTAAGCGATGAAGTAGACATGGAGTTACTCAGGCTGGTGGACAACGGCGTCGATTCTGGAAATTTTAAGGTTGTTCTTGGAGTGTCTTTGTTTTTAAAGAGATAAAAGGGGGAAAAGGAAAGCATAACGACATAGTTTAGCGTTTGAGAAAAAGGGGAAGAGGAATAAAAAAAGCCAGGTGGCACTAATAAATCTATTAGCGCATTTTAATTAGGCGTGTTCTCCAGCGGTGTAAACAGTTTACTTCGAATATTAAAGTTTTAATATCTTAACGTTTCGGATTCGATTCGGTTCGGATAATTTTACGGGTTTCGAATAATCAGAGTTCATTCAATTTTAGATATTTATTCTTTTACAAAAGCTAAATAATATATATAAAAACTTTGAATCATTCAATTTTAGACTAATAAATTTAATTTTGAACTTTTATTCTTTAAAAGCTCAAATAAGATTATAAAAATTTTGGATCCTTTAATTTTGGGATATTTTTAAAATGTTATTTCATTTGGACAATTCAGTTCAATTCGATTTTCATTTAGATTATTCGATTTCTATATATATAATAAAAAACCCGAATTGAATCATCGGTTAGATTCGATTATCAGTTTTTTCAAGTTTCTTGCATAGCTCTATTCCTCCCTCTTTCAATTCGGTTCAATTTAATCCTTAATTGAACAAAGTAGATAACATTTGATCTTAAATTGACAAAATTGAAATATTTGATCCTGAATTCAGCAAACCTTTAAACCTTACTACCTTGTTGAGCGTTTAGCCCATTTCATTGGGCACAGCTGGCTTCATTAAAACTTTTTTTTGTTTTTTCATCATCATAAATAAATTCCCAACAACCACCATAGTTTCGATAAAATTTGCTACATATTCATTATTCATGCAAATTTTCTCTTTATTTCCGCCAACAAAGGATTTTAAGCAAAGGTAGAAAAAGAAGAGAAACTATAGTTGCCAAGGAATTTAGATCCAAGCTGGATTCTTCAGGGGAGTGACAACGGCCTTCACTTGCAAGTAATTGCTAAGGCAGTGAATACCCTTTTCTCTTCCCTGTCCACTCATCTTGTACCCACCAAATGGAATAGCTGCATCAAACACATCATAGCAATTCACCCAAACTGTTCCAACCTTCAATGCTCGAGTCAAGGTGTTAGCAGTGTCTATGTCTTTGGTAAAGATGCCGGCAGCCAGCCCATAACTAGTAGTATTTGCCCTCCGAATAACCTCATCGATGTCCCTGCAGTTAAGGACACATTATAAGATTAGTTGAATCCAAATCCCCTCATGAGTAGATTATGCATAAGGCAAGGTCTGTGTTGCTCACTTGAACTTCAGAATGGACTGAACTGGACCAAATATCTCATCCTGTGCAATCAACATGTTTTCCTGATAAAAGTCGAAAAAATAAGCTATCTGCATTATAATTTTCAATATCATTCTTGGTAATTTGGTTAATGTTGAACTTGTACATAATATACCTTTACATTGGAGAAAACGGTGGGCTGAATATAGTAGCCCTCGCTCCCTAGCCTCTCACCTCCAGTTTCAAGAGTTGCTCCACTTTCAATACCAGACCTAATATACCTCAGGATCTTTTCAAATTGTTCTGAATCAATCTGATTTAATATGCAGAGGCATCATTATTAGTAGCCAATATGGAAGAATATGGTAGAGACAATCCAACATATATCACATTGCATTTTGATTGATTTAATGGAGCAACATCAGCTTAAGTGGCTGTTGGTTTTACTATGGAACTAACTCACTCAGAAATTCCAGCAAACTCAATGAAAAAAGACAGAAAACTAAGCAGAGAAAAATGAGAGAAGAAAAAAGAAGCAGAAAATTTGTGAAAGGCTCAAATCAATCCTTTCTCATTGCTTTTCAACATATATACATCAATAGCAAGATGGTTCAACCAAGGCTGCAAACACTTTCAAAAGTAGCTAACATGGAAGAATGTGAGAGAAATCCAAAATATAAACATTGCATTTTTATTGATTTTCCTCTGAGCTACCGAAGATGGGGCTGCTTGGCTTAGCATTGTTCTAAATAAGGTAAACTGGAAATTCTCATTCATAGACCGCATGCAGAAATAAAACAACGTGAATTGAGTTTCCTTTTTCTTTTTACAAGTTGAAGGCCATACTGGTTTTCAATTTTAAGTCACTGGAGATAAAAACTAAATCGAGAAATGGTTGGTGACTTACCTGAGGACCTTGTTCAATTCCAGCCTTGAATGGGTCCCCAACAGTACGTTTCAATGCACGTGCCTTCGCCTTCTGTACAAACTCATCATACACACTCTCATGTACATATGTACGAGAGCCAGCACAGCAGCATTGTCCCTGAAAATGGTTTGCAACTACCATGAATAAAAAGAATCCCGATATGGAAACTGACTTTTTCACTATAAAAGCACTTTCTCAGACACACCTGATTAAAGAACAAAGCAAAGTGAGCCAGCTCAACTGCTTCATCCACATCAGCATCCTTACATACAATAAAAGGGGATTTTCCTCCAAGCTCCAATGTCACAGGCTTAAGGTTGCTTTTTGCAGCCAACTCAAGTACAATTTTTCCAGTTTGAGACGATCCAGTGAAAGCAAGCTGTAAATGTTGACCATTGATCTCAGTGGTTTACTAAAGAGTGATGCATAGTTTTGTTTCTACAACTGTACCAATCTTTTATGGAGATCAACTTGGTTAACAGTAAAGAGTGGCAAATCATTGTTTCAGGAAGACACAGGTGAGAGGAATTCAGTATGCCTTAACTCGAATCCTCATTACTATGCCGCTTCAAGCACTAACCTTATGATTTTCAAGAACATCTACAGGAAAGTGGGTTTTTTCCCCTTTTTACAGCTCTAAAGTTCCTTGTCCAATTTTATAGACATCTATCTATTGATCATCTAAAACATAGAAAATTTAGTATCAAATTAGTTCCAAACCACTTCATTAAATTTACATTGAGTTAGCGACAGCAGCCCAGAGCAAATAGAGTTACAAGCCAAGACAGGGAATTTCAGAACCATCATCCCAGACCAATATGCGCACCCAAAAAAGAAGTTGATAATTCTTCAAGATCAAATGACAGAAAACATAAATTAATGTAGGGCTGAGTAGCTCGTGTAAGGATATAAAGTACCTTATCCACTTCCATATGACTGGCAAGAGTAGCACCAGCAGTCGGACCAAAACCTGAAACCACATTTAGAACACCTGGAGGAAGTCCAGCCTGTGAAAGTTATTCCAGTGAGAATGACAGAATGAAAGATCAAGAACAAATCTATGAACAGTCGTTTAGCATAACTTGAGAGATTCAATAATCGAGTTATCAACCACACACATTAAAAAGGAAAACCTGCATTTACATTCTTGATTATAGAACTAACAAAATTTGCGCATTTCATCACTGAAAAACGCTGATGTTTTAAAATAATGTTTTTCTGTATTCAAAGTATTTAGACTTAGACATAAGTTTAAGGAAAGAAGAAAGAATAAGCAGTGCCTAATATTGTTCTCATGGTGAAATCTGAAAATTTTGTGGTGAGAAAGAATTAGATAACTGTTATATACTCAAGAAACTACCTCATGAAGTAGCTTGGCTGCATAAAGAGCAGACAATGGTGTCTGCTCTGCTGTCTTAAGAACAATAGTATTGCCGCATGCTAAGGCAGGCCCAACCTTCCAAGCAAACATGAGAAGAGGAAAGTTCCATGGAATAATTTGGCCAGCAACACCAATTGGTTCATGTAAGGTGTGCACAGAGTGAGCACCATCAGGTGGAACTGTAAGACCATGAATCTTGTCTGCCCAACCTGAATAAACCAAAGAATACAGTGTCTCAGATATTGCATAAAAGCAAACAAAATACTAGCAAGGTGTTTGAGATAGCAACAATGTTGGGTGTGAATTTTAGTGAGTGTACTGACCAGCATAGTAGCGAATTAGACGTGAGATCATTGGTAGTTCAATCTTAGAAGCCTGTTCATACGTCTTTCCATTATTCCAAGTCTCAAGTGTCGCAAGTTCCTCAGTATGCTTGTCAATAAGATCAGCAAACCGAAACAATACCCTTGATCTTTCCTGGAAGACAACAATAGAGAGAAAAAGTTTAACAGGGTTCCCGATTATTCAATATGACAGAAGTAGTAAACCATGAATTTACATAAGCACTCGTCTTGGGCCATGGTCCTTCATCAAATGCCTTACGAGCAGCAGAAACTGCTCTATTTATATCTTCAGCATCACCTTCGGCGACATGAGCAATTACATCCCCTGTCCTGGGATCATAAGTTGGAAAAGTTTTACCTGTTGAATCGTAACGTTCGATAAACAATTAGCTGAAGAATAGTAATCATAAACAGACATACAAGAAACATTCAAAGCTACATTAACAACTATGTGTAATTGCACATGAATTAAAAAAATCACCTGATGCCGAATCAACAAAGTTCCCATCAATTAAAAGCTGAGTGTAGTTCACTTGGATGGGAGTATTTGGGTTCTCAACAGCAGTGAATGTGCTGTAACTAGAAGCCACTCTGCCCACTCCAGAGATACTACCTGAAAAGAAAAGTATATTTGAACAATTGACTAAGAATAAACTATAAATGAGGAACAACTAAAACTAAAAGCAACGAGCCAACACAATTTCAATATTCAGTTCATAACATTTATACCTTCTAATAAAAAGACTAACCAATAAACTTATTGCAAAAACACGAAAGACCCATAAGGCAATGGGAAAAGTAGGATAATAATAAATGCATTTTGTTTTAACATTACTACTATACCATCGGGATTCTTTCTTTCTTTTTCCTTGGTTACCACCCTTGAGTTGCCATAAATGCAGCTGATAAATGAATAAACAAGAAAAAGGCCGTGCCTTTTAACCTTTGGAATCTTGATTCTAGACACTTTACACTAGTAGTACATACATTGAAATTTTCATCCACTGTGGTCTCTCTCAGAAAGGGGAAAAAAAATGTTTTTCGGCATTTCAAGCCAAAAAAACAAAAAGAGAAAAGAATGCAATTTTCTCAACGCCGAATCAAATTCTGTTTGACATGTCAGGGTTTTAAAAAGTTTATTGTTCACCATCCGCATCTTCCTTTTCAGAACGTAAGTACAATTTAACTGAAAAAATCAAATTTTTGGAAATCATCTTCTATGTAAAGTGGTCCAGTGACACATTACTCTTTTAGAACGTAGAAAAGAATACGTTACAAAAACTTAAAATCAAAAGAAAATTTTCCTTTCCTTTTTCTCATTACATTTTCTGAGAAACCAAACAAACAAGCTGAGAAGAAAAAAAATCCAACCTCAAAAGTCAAAACATGATCAGATCAGATCAATCGTAGCTAACATTCATATTTAGTCAAAGTCAGAGTTCAGCTCTCCATTCATTTCCAAAAAAAAAAAAGAATAAAAAATCGAGTCGATAGAAAAATGAAGTAATGAAATCAAATACTACAAAAAAAACCTTTAGAAAGCAGAGCAGCAGCCGAAGGAGAAGAAGGAGAAGAAGAAGACAATGAACGAGAAAGCAACGATGAAATCCTCCTAGCCGCCGCCATGCTCGATTATCTATCAATTATCTCAAGAGATAAGAAGTGAAATTAATTTTTCTTTAAAACTTTAAATAAAAGAGAGGCAGTAGTGAGAATCAGAGTTAGCCAGAGGTAGCGCAACGCATGAGCAACCTGCAGCAATGAAGCAGAGCAATTGCGAAAAGGCTCCTTATAAGTAGCCCAAAAGGAAGAAATAAACGCAACTTCTAAATTCAGAGAGTGGGGACAGTAAATTGACAGTCTGGCTACATTTCTGAGTTCCTCTTATTCAGGCATTCGTGCCACGTGGAAGTCAAATGCTACGGTTGGTGGTGTGTTTGCTTTGGTAGTTTGCTTTGTTTGGTTGAGACGAGATGTAAACGAATGGGAAATTAGGATCCTCACTGGCAGTGGCAGATTTGTTTTTCTCCTTTTTCTAAATTGTCGGGATTCGAATTTCTAATTACTTAATATTACCAAATAAAAAATCCCACGCATGAAGAAGAACACAGCATTGAAATCATTTCCAAAAAATTACTCCTTTCCAAATGAAAAGGAAATCATTTCCAAAAAATAACTGTTATCCAAATGAAAAGAAAAGCATTGAAATCATTTCCAAAAATTAACTCCTTTCCAAATGAAAAGAAAAGCGTTGAAATCATTTCCAAAAAATAATTCCTTTCCAAATGAAAAGAAAAGCACTGAAATCATTTCCAAAAATCATTTCCAAAAAATAACTGTTTTTCAAATGAAAAGAAATGCATTGAAATCATTTCCAAAAATTAACTCCTTTCCAAACGAAAAGAAAGAAGAGTGGATAAGTTTTATAAAAGTAAAAAGTAAAAAAAAGAAGGACAAAATTGAAAACGTTTGGATTCGACTGGGACGGTTAAGTAACGACGATAATTTTAATTCTTTGTTCTTTTTTTTCTCTTTTTTCTTTTTCTGACGTCTTGATTTTCATAAGTTTAGGAGTAAAGGAATTATCTCACCTCTCTATAAGATCAAGGTAAACCTTCTTTTTCTGACGTCGGATATGGATAACCAATTAAATACTATCACATTTGAATCAATTTCCTGTGTATTGAATGTCGATCTTAAAAAATTCTTAAAATGGTTAGAAATTTTAAAACAATGTCTAATTGAAACATTTTTTCATTGCTACATCATTTATCCTTTTTA
Organism: Microcos paniculata; assembly: GCA_030664755.1. Lineage (NCBI taxonomy): Eukaryota > Viridiplantae > Streptophyta > Magnoliopsida > Malvales > Malvaceae > Microcos > Microcos paniculata. The sequence continues at coordinate 44,757,817 of CP131456.1, read as the reverse complement.
CTATAAGAAAATCAGTTTGTCGTGGGGACGGTTACTTTATCTCACTTCAAAGGATATATAAAATGATAAAATAACTAATAAATATCACTTTTTCTAAAAAATTTGTATCACAAACAAAGTTGGCATAAAATAAAACGGATGGAGTACAAATTAACATTCTAGTATTAATATGTAGTATTTTTCTTTCCTAAATTAAGGATATTTCATGTCTTATTACTATGAAATTAATCCTTCTCAAGTCTGGAAATCGAATTTACTTCCTCACCTTTTTTGGGTAAAGACTATTATTACCTTGATTAAATACTTATTGGGTCATTAACATATATTTTAGATGTAGTAATTATAGGTGGATATTTAATTTTAGAAAAAATTTGGAACGAATATTATTTTAGAAGAAATTTTTTACATATATGGGATCCACAAAGTCAAGGGTTGAAAATGAAATGTTACTTTTTTTTTTTTAATGGTTAGGGTGTAAGGATCAGATTGTGACCACTTCATGGGGACTTTTTTATCAGCCTCTATCAGATTTAATTGTAGGGACTTTGAAAGTTTAAAAATTGAATTGAAAAAAAAAAAACATAGTCCCGAATATCAGAAAAATAATGGAAGATGCTCAATTACTCCCATATTCTTGTTTTGATAAAATAAAATAAAAAAAAAAAAGGAAGGAAATCTGAACACATGTGAACAATTGAATACTTGAATACTAGTAAAAAATACGAGAAAATTGGCGGTATCCAGGCAACTTTTGTTGTTGGTGGCATCACAGAATAATGTGATAATAAAAAAAAATATCACCAAAACCAAAAATATAAATAAATGAATAAATAAACAACCACAACTATAAAGCTCCTACCGCTTTATATTAATCATAAGAAAGTATTTAAAAAAAAGATAAAGTTACATCTAATCTAAGCTATAGCGACTGTTCTTTAATCACGGCCTTTGCATTTATTCATTTGGCCTCTTTTTATGTAGTTCTACTACATGATGATATTTTAATACGCAGATGACCTTGCCTACAACCTTATAGGCAAGCTCCTACAGTTCGTCCAGTCCAGAGTCCGTATGCTTGCTTAACCTGGAGATCAACATCTTTCAAAATTTATATTAATCTCCTTAAATTTATCTTTTGTTGTTTAATCAGGCTAACCTCTTCAAAACCAGGGCATCAATTTCAACTATTGTTTATTCTTTCAATCCTTAACAATTTGGTAAAATATCTATAAACACAAAGAGAAGATAATAAAGCAGGATTGAAAATTCTAGTGCTGAATCACGGGGATAGAAATTTGTTTTACGAAAAGAAATTATAAAGGAAAAAGAAAGAAGAAAGAACTATGTTTGATTTTGCAGCAAAGAATAAAAGAGACGAAATTTTCAATGGAAGATGAGTGTCCACAAATGAAAGATAGCCGGCCACAATGTGCGTTCTTAAATGATAACCAGCGAAGGACAAACATTCCATGGAAGTGACGCAGTTAATCAAAACTTAAGCTAGAGATTAGTCTTTATAGCAATCTTCTATTAAAATCTTATCAAATGGGCGACTACGGCATAACCAAACATCGGTAAATTATAACTCCAAAGTAATTATGATGCTTTCACAATTTACGCAGATCTCCTTCGACCGAAGTCATCTAATGTTGTGTGCACTCAGGAAGGGCTTCTATGGACTATGGGTTCATGTCCTCTTGATCTTCGAAAATGTTCCAGTCTCAGAGAAGTAAGTACTTTGAGTTCCACTGCCAAGCTGATGGGCATGGGCTTGAGGGTTTGTGAGCTCAATCCCCTGAGAAATAAACACACCAATCATTAGCCACAACAGGCACAACCACAAGAAATAATGCACGTTTGTTACATGTAAGAGGAGGTTCAACATATGACTTCTTTGCCCAGCCTCCCCTACTCCCCAACAAAAATAAAGAAAGTCATCGTCATAAGTTAACACATCAATATTTAGGAGCAAAGTTAACATCTCAAGAAACAGCTGCAAATTAAGATACAGAATACATATACGTCTCTCAGGTTAAGAGATACATCGTATAAAATTGGATATACAACTACAATCAACATACAACATCTAGCATCTGCCACATTCTTCAAATTAACCAAAACTCTCCCCTTGTTTCAGCGGTCTGCCAAAACCAAGAATCACTTCCAATTTATGAAGCACAGACATGCCTGAAACCCCTGCGTACCGGTGTTGTATCCGTGTCAGACACAGATACGCAATCAGACACGGTTGCACGAATGTCTGACACTCAGAGACACGGCAAAAAAAAAATCGGTCAAGACACCTCAGGACACAGCAAACTGCTGGAGAATTTGGGAGGCTCTGCATCAACGGCCCCCGGCAGGATGAAGTAGATGGGCTGATTAAATCTCAAGAGACGAGGAGGGAGAAGGAGTAAAGTAAAGAAAGGAAGAGAAAATGAAAGACTAGGATTCGGCCTACCAGAGAAGGCAGAAGAAAGAGAAGAAAAGGAAAAACAGAAAAGAAGGAAAGAAAAGCATGGTAAAGTCAATTGTCGCAGGAAGGGTGAAAAGGGAGACGTAAGTGGCGAGTGTGTGGTGGGCTGAACAAAATTTAGAAGTGGAAATATAGGATGGGCTGTGGGCTGAGTAAATTTTAAAAGTGACCTGAGGGTTAAAGTCCTAGACTTTAACAATATTGGTACCACTAACCATTAAGCCCAATATTACAATGGGTTAAATTCCTCTTTAAAAAAATTATTGAAAGAGAATTTCATGAAATAAAATTTTTTTTTTTTACTGCCGTATCCCATCGTACCCGTGTCCTAAATTTTCAGATATTGCCCTATCGCCGTGTCCGTATCGTGTCATACCCATATTATGTGTCCATGTCCGTGCTTCCTAGTTTCCAATTATTGAAGTGAACAATGTAAAACCACCAACCTAAAGAAACAGTCTCATCTGGATTTTCTGGGATATGCCTCTGCTTCGACTAACTTACTGAGTGTTAACCCAAACATTTTTAATTTCTTTTTGAGTCCTAAACCAAACCTCTTGAAGCTAAATCTTTTGAGCTACGGACCTTTTTGAACTTGATAAAAGCCATCCAGGCAGATCTCTCAAACCTTTCTATATCAAATGTGTAATTAACAAGATATGCAACAGAATACTGACATCCCTGTCAGCTAATGGTCAAAGTAGAAGAAGCTAAATACCTGCACAGGTGTGAATGCCAAACTCGAGGTCAGCCCAGAGGTAGCACCACTGCTTCCATATTGCTTTTCCTTGAACCTGAAAGAAAGAGCAAATGTCACAAAGTATATCAAAACTTCTGAACAAAACTAAAACATTAGTAAATATAAAACTAATGACTTCCAAACTTGCAGTCATAAAACAAGAACAGTATGGAACAGGAAAACCTACTTCTTAGCAACTTTTGCTGCAAGTTTGCTCTGACCAACTGATACACGCAGTTTGCCACTCCCAGCCTGACCAAGCATTCCATAACCTTCACCGAGCCCATCACCTAATATCAAAAAGTTCTAAATAAGTAAGAAAATAGTGTGAAAAGATTCTTGCTTCCTCAAGGAAGCTACCAATGTATCCAACTCCAGATAGTGCAACAAGAAATTAACTAATAGAATTTAGAAACTTTTTCATTCCTCGCTAAATTCAAAATTAGACACTTCAAGAATAGAGAAAAATAAAGATAATAGTTAGGCATGCATGGATGATGTATAAAGTTAATCAGAGCTTGTAAACTTATGCAAGAGTTAAGACACAAATAGCCTTCAAGATCATAACTACAAAAAATATTAAGAATTCTGATTCTTTGGAAATTTTACCCAAAGAGCTCTCCTCAGGTACACCAAATTGCATCCTGTTTGCCAGCTTCCTCATGTCTGTTATAGCATACCTGAAAAGAACATATATATCAAATAACAAGCAAAATGAATAACGCACTAACAAATCCGTATAATAAGACAAACTAGCAGGCTAAAGTAATAAAAAAGCAGAGCTTACCTCTCCTTCATCTTCCTTAAGCGACGGCCACCTCTCTTTTTCTTAGGTTCAGAATCAGGAACAGGAAGGGGTTTAGGCTGCTTTGCGGGGGGAGGCTCTTGCCACTTTTCAATTTTCTTATGGATCTCTTCCTTTAAAGTTCTTCCAGCATTCCCTGATGGATCACCTCTAGTAGAATCTATCCGTGCCGCAAGTGTAGCCTTTGAAGCCAAGAGACGGCAAGCACGACTTCTCAAAGCTGGGGGTGTAGTTTGAAAAATCTCTGTCTGCTCAATATAACCAACACGAAATTGTGATGTTGCAGTAGAAAACCCTGCAAGGGTCTTTTTCTTTGCGCCAAGCAGTTGAACATTGCAAGCAGGCATCTTAGCTAATGCTGAGAGGCCACCAGCAGTACCCATAAGTTTAGCTGCAACAGCACTCCCAACAATATTAGAAAGATTTGGTGCAATATATCCCATTCTGCTTTCTACAAAGTCAAGAACCTTTTTCTTTGCGGTATCCAGAGCAAGAGCACGGTCGCACGCATCAATAGTTTTTTGCAGAACATCTTCGGGAAGTGGCTTGCCACTAGTAGTTGATGCTGTAACTGAAACAACCATAATAATAGCTGAAGGCAAAAGACCTTCCAGATCAACCAAGGTTAAATCCATCTCATTGCCAATGTTTTTCACTACACGGGCATAATCAATCGGATGATGTACAAGTGATTCAAGCTCGGGAAACTTCGGCCTGTATTTGTCTCGTATAAAATTATGAATAATAACAATCTCATTTTCAATATCAACCGATAGCGCATTACAGTCCACAATCAGCTGATACTCAGGATCATCTTCCAGCACCATTCCCTGATTTGATATATCAGAACCCTTCTCAAGCGCATCTTCCACTTTCTGCATTATGGTAAACAGAACTAAGAATGCAAATAGTCAAAGACAAACTCGAGTACAAAGATTTAATAAATCTTTTCTACATACAAAACACAGAGCAAGAGCTTATCTCTTCTATAACAATGTTGTATAAAACAACAACTACACTAAGCATAAGAATTCAATAACGAAAGTGAAAGTAATAGCAGTTGTTAAGACATGAAACTAACCTGCATTATATCAATGTATCTCTGAGTTTTTTGCAATTTGGAAACACTGTCCAGATCGTCATAGTTAAGGGCCTCGATATCGGCCAGGTCGCCGTCAATATCATCTTCCATGTTTGTGACATCATCATTTTCTTCCTCCTAAAACATATATATATATATAGAGAGAGAGAGAGAGAGAGAGAGAGAGAGAGATAAGTTCATATTAAATACTTATAATCAAATTAAAAAAAAAAGACGAAATTCACAATAAAAGGAGTATGAATTCAACTCACGGGAACGTCTGCTTCATTGTCGGATAATTCATCGAGGTCCGCAAGAAACGAATCAGCTAGAGTTGCCTGAAAATTAAAAGCAAAAGAAAGAAAAAAGGATTAGACAGTGTAAAATCAATTATTACACTTGAAACAAAGAAACTGAAGTATGAAAAGGAACACTATAATAGGAAGAAAAGTAACCATGTCTAGAGTTTGCGAAGAGACTTCTAGGGTTTAACTCTGGCCGCAGATAATAAATGAAACCAAATTGGAATTTGAAATTTCCCGATTAGACTAAAGACGGAGAATGAGAAATTGATTGACAAAAAACTGCGAAAGCAGAACTTGAGAAAACTGATGCAGGCTTTCTGAGAATCTAAGAGAATTAAACAGAGAAGGTAGGAACAAGGAAGAACAAAAAGAAGTTTGGGGAGAAGAAGAAGAAGAAGACGAATTAGAGAGAAGAGTTTCAAATCATTATCATAGTCTGCTTTACAATTTCCTCAGTTGGTTCACTATAGTTGGACTGGGCTCTTTACAACCCAATACGCGTGTGGATAAAAAACCTAATTACTACTAATTCCGTCCAACCCATACTACCTATACAGACCCATATTAGATCCGTAACAAAAACCGATGGAGAGTGAAAACAAATTCCAGAATAAATAAAAGCTTTGGTTCTGTTCTCTTTAAACAAACAAAGCAAAAAGCTTTTCTTCTTGACAATGTTTATATCTTGTGGCAGCACGCTTGCAGCGTGTTATTGATGGGCTATAGGGCTTGGAGGCTTAGGCTGTGAGGTTGATTCGACCCAAGGATTTTGTATGTTGGGCCGTTAGCCTACGGAGCTTGACATTCTTTCTCGTTGTAGCTCGGGAAAGAAGAAAATGGCCAGTTGTGTTTTATTAAAAAAAAAAATAAAAAGGGTAAATTTTAGAGCATCTCCTTTTGACATTTTTATCCCATTTCTTCTTTTCACCTTTTTGTTTCAACTATACCCTTAAAATAAGATGTATTTGACTTAAATATCCCATAAAAGTACATAAAATTTACATATTCCATTGCATTATATCTATACTTCTATATCTATATCTATACTACTATATAAAAGTAACGGGTTAATTATCATGGGAGACAAATGTCACCCCCCATCATGGAATTCAATATCCGTCGGTACATCGATATATCCATCGATATATCCGTAATCGATATGGATACTGCGATATTTTGTCGGTGATCCTCAAACTACCGGATATCCGTCGATATATTCATATATCCGCGATATATATTGCGATATTTAAAATATCCGTTAAAATGTCTAGTTTAATTTTGTAATCTGGTCCAAATGGTAAATTAATTTGAAATACTTATGTGCTCGACTCAAATGGAAAATTACTTGGCCTGTGGTGGAAACAAAAGGCTCAGGCCTAAGTGTCAAAATTCAATATCACTTTCTTATATTGCAGGATTCACTTAAGTAAAATTCAAAGTTGATGTCCTAAATACTAAAAAAGACGCTCCACACTTGGATATTTTTCTTATTCTTAAAATATTAATGGGGGTTTCTCTTTATTACATCGTGTATTTGACTTGTAATTACTTAATGGCAAAAACTTAGTTAATGCAACATTAAACTTAAATAGTAACTTGGGAAGCAGAAAAAAAATATAGCACTTTATAAATTATTGTATATATTTTTTTGATATGCTAATATTTTTACAAAAAGTTCTACACAACTCTTGAAGTTTTCTTATAAATCACCATTCTTAATCTAAGGAGCGTTGAAATTTTTAGTTTCTTTTTTTTTTTGCATTCTTCACCATCATATTTGAGTGAATTTGTTTTGGGGCTTATCTTTTAGTTCATGGTCACGAATTAACAAAGTAAAAATTTATCAAGTCTTTCAAGTTTTAGATCCTCAGTCAACTAGACAAGATCAATTTGGAAATGAGGTGAGATAAGATTCATCTTTATTTAAATATTTTGAAATTTTATAATTTCCTAAATGAAATTTTCTTTTTGTAAAGATAATGTTGTTTAGAGAAGCTATAAGATCTTTTGGGGAAGCATGTGCACGAAGTTCAAAGGCGACCATGAAACCTGATATAGATACAATTACAAAGTTGATTAATTCTCTATTTTTGCTTGAAAAATTATTATTACTACGATTCATTCAATGTAAAATATTCTTTGCTTTTTTATGTAGTTGATTGGTGGGAGTTATACGGGGAAAGTCCACCAATACTGTGTAAATTGGTTATGCATATATTATCTCAAACTGTTTCATCTTCAACTTGTGAAAGAAATTGGAGCACATTTGCTTAAATCCACACAAAGCAACGAAATCGATTAGCCCATAGAACTCTACAAAATCTTGTGTATTGTTACTATAACATGAAACTACGAGTTAGAGATATGGAAGCTGCACAAGATGAGATGTCAGTGCTAGACCCATTGAATCTTCTTGATGTTACTGTTGAAATTGGTGATGAAGATGAATATCATCTTTTTCAATGGATTAGGCCTGCACATTTAGATGGCCGTGATATGAAGCCTAATCCTGAGATTAGCAGTCATGCTCAAGAATTTGGGATTGATGTTGATAAAGTGATGTCCGAAGAGGTTGACTTAGATTCTTCATCAGATGAAACCATCGGTCCTCCACCTGGATTCGAAGGTCATTTAATGAATCAAGATGATGATGATGATGATAATGATGGTGATGATGATGATGATGATGATGGAAGAAGTGGGGAAAGGACTATAACAACAGGGACTCAGGGTGGGGGTGGAGAAAGAGGCACATAATATGCTTCAATGTATGATTTTTCATATGACAGTGATCATTATAGACCATTGAGTCCTTTTACCGGTGAGGCAACTTTTACACATGCTACACAAGATGAGGACCATGGGTCTCGCAAAGCTGGGCATGGAGCTAAAGGAAAAAGGGGGAAAAAACTATGGGTAATCTTGCTGATGATTTTGGCTCCATGAGCATAATCACAGAACAAAGTTCAGTCGGTTATAAATGCACCAATGGAATCAAATTTTGGAAATTGGACTGATGATAGATATGGAGAATATAATTATGGAGCTTCATATTCATCAGGTCAGTATCCGTCAGATTATTCCCATGAACAGCAAACTTTTCATGATGATCAATCAGCACAACCACAGGTGAATTATGATCACTTCCCTCGCCTTGAAAATCTTTTGGTAGCTAGTACAACTGATTATTATGTCCATGTGCACAATTATGTGAATAATTATAGGAATACCATGACTTTGCATGAATATTGCTGCTATATTCAACCTACAGACGGAAGTCAGGTTAATACTTTTGAGCCTTCAAGAAACTCAATGTGGTATTAAATGAGGTTGGAAACTTTGTATTATCAGTTAAACTTTGTAATATTTGATGTTGTTGGATATAAATATGTCACAAATATGCTTGGTTGTCTTTTTTAATTATATTTTATACATTTTCGCCTATTTAAATAATTAGCAATACATTAATCACACATCTAAATATACTTTAATTAAGATATTACGACTCTAAAATATGTAAAAATATGTAAATAAACATAGGGTAAAATTTCATTTCAAAATTTCAACGTTTACTATAAATATCCATGATTTTATATCATTTTTTACTACTTTTTTGCGATATCGATATTTTTTGCGATATATCCGTCGATATATCCATAATTTTGAGGGTGCGATATCGATATGGATATCGATATCTAATTCCATGCCCCCCATTAGTTACCCCCTTTTTTTTTCTTTTTTTTTACTTTGTTTTTTTTTTATAATTTTTAGCTTTTTTTCTTTTTTCTTTTTAATTTATTCTTTATGTAATATTTTCTTTTTACATGGGCCTACAAAAATAGGTTGAGTTTTTTTTTTAAACTTTAAGAGAATTCTTTTCCATTTTTTTATATTATATATATCATATTAAACTTTATTTATTATTATTAAAAATGTTACTATTTGATAGATATTTTTATTTATTGGTTAATTAATCTTTTCAACTTATATGTATAATATATCTGATATCATATATTTTATTTATTAGTTAATTAATTTTATTTTAATTTTGTATTTTTTTAACATATAATTGAGTCATAAACTATTTATCATTTGATTTTGAAAACAACCATAATTACTCTACTGATTGAAAAATTTCTAAATTAAAAATATATTTGACACATATGATAGGATGGAATAATATAAAAACTTATAAAGTTTTTAAATATGCCTTCATATTTTATTAAATTTTAATTAAAAATTTTAAAAAAATTCACCCCTGGGCAAGGCCAGAGCAACTTCTAGTACTATTAAGTTTATCCCCAAAGAACCACTTTCAAAGCATCCATATAAGATTTTAGAAGAATTTTTATTTTGTTAAATATATTAATATGCTTTTGTTTTGCCGATTATAAATTCCATGAGGTAGGGATATGCCTCTATTATCTAGGGGTAACCACGGTTCGGTTCGAACCGTGGAACAGAACCGAAACCTAAAAACCGTAACCGAACCTTTTTTAAGGTTTTGGAACCGAACCGAACCTTTTTTAAGGTTTTGGAACCAGAACCGAAAAGGTTCCGGTTTCGGTTCGGTTCCTCTTTTGGTGGAACGGAACCGTCGGTTCCGGTTCTGATTTTATTATTTTATTATTTTTTTTTTACAAATAATTTTTTTCTTATTTGTAATATAGTTTTATTTAATAATAATGAGGTATAATATATATGTCTTAAGATAAATTTTATGGTATATTTATATAATAATATCATGTAAGTGATACATTATAAATTTATTATATTATTATTTATCATTTATTTTTTATATAATGTTAGTTTAACTATAAAGATTTATTACATTTAATAATTTTTTAAAAAATTAGATGATTAAACACTTAATTTTATATATTTGGAATTAAATTTACTTATTCTAATATATATATTATTTAAACAAAATTTAATAAAATTTTGAAAAAAAAAAAAACTTAAGGTTCCGGTTTGGAACCGAAACCGAACCGGAACTGGATTGGAACCAAAATCGGAACCGCTTATAAAGGTTTCGGTTTCGGTTCCAAAGAACCAAGAACCGGAACTGAAACCTAACAAGAACCGAACCGTGGTCATGACTACTATTATCAGATGACCACTGGGTCCTCACCCCTATTTCTTCATGTAAGAGTGGGAAGTTCTTTGCAACCAAAAGTCAAAGAAGATAATGAAAAACTGACACACCCGGACCTAGCACAATTTTTTCGTACAAACGGAATTGTGTAAGATGGCGTATTAATTAAATAATATATCGGTCCGGATGTGTCTAATCAAGAAGAGAAGTTAAAATTAGGATAACACGGTGTTGGAAGATAAAGTAATTAACCGTGCATGGAAATTAGTAAATGCCAAAAAGACCTCTAATTAAGTCCCTAGAAATTTATTATGGGCCCCGTTGGTACAAGAAATCAAAGGATTTAGCCAAAGGATGAAAATGAAAGAAAATTGAAAAAGGGGAAAAAGTTTGACCCGAGGCCCGAGTAGACCCGGTGTCGGGCTCCTCTATAAATAAAGGAAAGCCGAAGCTGACACATCCGAACCTAGCACGACCTTTTCGTACGAACGGAATAGTACAAGATGACGCGATAATTAAATAATAAGTCGGTCCGGCTGTGTCAAGTTTGAAGAGAAGATAAGCTTAAGACAAGACGTAGTTGGAAGATGAGATTGGTGACCATGCATGGAATCTCCAAGTGGACTTCTTTAAGTCCATAACCAATGGATTGGACATCCATTGGTGAATTGGTCGGTGGATCGGGCCAAAGATTAAAGTTTTGAGAGATTTTAAGAGAAGAGAAAGTTTGGCCCGGGGCCCGAGTAGACCCGGTGCTAGGCTCCCCTATAAATAGGGGGGAGATGAGCTCTCCCCCTCATTTTCTCTCTTCTCTCCTTTCTCTTTTCTCTTAACTGCTCCTTTGGAGCAATTTTGGACTTTTGGCCGATCCAGACAAACCGACCGCCAGTTCAAGGCGAGATCTTGGTGAGTTGTTCTTAACTCCTTGAACTACATTCCATTAAGTTTTCACACTTATCCGTGCATTGGTTTAGGAGAAATCCATGTTCAAAGTTAGGTTCAGCTTTTAGTTAGATTTTAAGTTTAGATTTCAGATCTAGGAACTTTGAGCTTATGATTCTTGTTTTTCTTTCGGTAAACGCGTAGTGGATGCATTAAGGTACATGCATCTCAAATTGTAACTAAAATGGTGGACGATTGCATCGGGTTCAAATTTTTTTTGAAAAATTGAAGAAATTCTCGGGTTGAAACCCAGAACAGAACCGTGCGCCGGTTCTGTACAATTCCGGCGCCGTTTCTGCTTTCCGACGACCGACCTCTGAGTCGAAGAGAACCGACGTCGGTTCACTTCAGATCTGGCGCCGTTCTTGCCCCTTGGGGGTAAAATGGTCATTTTACCTCCCGAGACCCTAATTGACCCTAAATCGATTCGAAACACTTCCGAGTCTTCCAAACCTCATCCAATCATCATCTTAGATCATGTTAGAGTCTCGTAGGTGCATTCATAAATTTAATTATGAATGCTAATTCTTATTTCCGTGTACTAGGGCTCCGGTTGAATCGAGTGCGGCGATGCTCCGGAGGTTAAGCTACATGGAGCGCTTGGGAGTATACGAATCTCCCATCACTGTGAATGGCCTAGACTTCTTTGTGTAGCCACTGGGGAAAAGGATTTTAAAAATGATTTTAAAACATAAATATTTTCCTAAAAGGTTTTGGGATACGGGAAATCTACATACACACACCTGCTTGTGATATACCCACACAGTGAGTGGAACGTTTTAAAAAGAAATATATAAACTTACATGTGTGTGTTTATATATTTTAAATATGTGATGTTATATGTATGTATATATTGAAATATTATTATTATTATGATTGTTGTGGGTACGATGCCCTTGGGAGATGAGTGTTTGAGAGGGTTCCTCGGAGCTCCAATTTGCGGGAGTGTGGACCGAGTTGAGAGAATGCATGATACTCAGCCGTGGACCGCCTATCGAGGGGCACGGTGAGTCGAGCCTGGTTGGGAGAGGCGCGTAAGGAAACTCGCCAAGGCTCCAGTTCACTGTGTTCCACCACAGTAAGGCACCACCGAGGGAAAGGGCTAAAGAAAGAGAAAGAGAAAAAGAAAATATTTTTTAAAAAGAAAAGAGATAGCCCTTGGTGCAGTGAGGCATGAGACGACCGACGGGTCGCGCCTCCAGTATGATAGAGATGCCAGCCCATTTTATGTGTATATATATATTTATTTATTGATTTAAAGTATTTTTAAAAGAGGGTTCTCAGCAGGAGAACCAGAAAAGAATTTTTAAAAGAAATATATAAACTTACATGTGTGTGTTTATATATTTTAAATATGTGATGTTATATGTATGTATATATTGAAATATTATTATTATTATGATTATTGTGGGTACGATGCCCTTGGGAGATGAGTGTTTGAGAGGGTTCCTCGGAGCTCCAATTTGCGGGAGTGTGGACCGATTTGAGAGAATGCATGATACTCAGCCGTGGACCGCCTATCGAGGGGCACGGTGAGTCGAGCCTGGTTGGGAGAGGCGCGTAGGGAAACTCTCCAAGGCTCCAGTTCACTATGTTCCACCACAGTAAGGCACCACCGAGGGAAAGGGCTAAAGAAAGAGAAAGAGAAAAAGAAAATATTTTTTAAAAAGAAAAGAGATAGCCCTTGGTGCAATGAGGCATGAGACGACCGACGGGTCGCGCCTCCAGTATGATAGAGATGCCAGCCCATTTTATGTGTATATATATATTTATTTATTGATTTAAAGTATTTTTAAAAGAGGGTTCTCAGCAGGAGAACCAGAAAAGAATTTTTAAAAGAAAAATATTTGTTTTATTATTATTTTATTTTATTTTATTTTGAATTTCCCTTATCTGCTCTAACCTAGATGGAGATTCTTAGAACCTCTGTCACTCACCTGTATCCAATGTGGATGGATGCAGATCCGCGATCGGAGTCAGCTTTAGAAAAGAGAGGCTCACTAGGAGGCGTCAGTGGCTTAGGCTTAGAAGTTTCCGCTGTGTAGGTATTTGCTCAATTAGTCCACTGGCATTACTTTTAAAGTTAATTATTTTGTTAAATATTTTCTAATTAAAGTTTTAGTTTTATTTGACAGCGATGATGCCCATTTATGCCTTATGGTGCCTTAGGTGCGTGACTGGCCAGCACGTACTTCAAGGCAGTGCGGCGATTGCCACGTGGCAGACCCGGGGCGGGTCGGGGCGTGACAGAATCTTTTCCTCATTTCTCTTTTCTCTTTTTTCTTTTTCTTTCATTTTCTTTTCTTTTCTCTCTGGAGCCAAACGGAGGCATTTTGGAAAATTGGCAGATCCGGACAAACCGGCCGGCAAAACAAGGTAAGTTTCTAGTACATCATTCTACTCACCTCGATCTACGTTATATTAAGTTTAGGGTTTAGGGTTTAGGGTTTAGGGTTTAGCATTTTACACTCGATGTAAGATTAAGAGTTTTACACCCTTTTATAACTTAACGTACAATTAATATCTAATTAATTCAACCGTTGAATTTCATACTCTATTTATATACATTGTGCATATAAAATTTCAAGTTAATTTAAAATGTCTAGCATATGTTTAGTTGTGATAGAATATTTTATTGTTAAATATATATTAAAAATATCCAAAAGTAAAATCCAAAAAAAGTTAAAAGTCTCTATTCCTAGCCGCCCCTTTCTTTCTCTCCCTCTCTTCTTCATAGTTTTCTTCATCTTTTTCGTTTACTCCTCCTCCTCCTTGACTATTATCATCAAGGGGGAGGAGAGAGCCTGATGTCATATATTTTATCATAGTTTTCTTTACTTTTTGCTTGAATAAGTCTAGATCTTTTGATCTGGGTATTTGAGTCTCACTTTTATCTGAGTTAGTTAGTTAGTTTGTTGAGTTAGTTTGGTTTCAGTTTGTCTTTGAATCGGTTTTATAGTGGATCTAAGACTGTTAACCTTAAATTATGATGATTTTATTTTATGTCTTATGGGTCAATTAAGGAGGATTTCGAATCTGTCACTTCTTTGTCGTTGATGAATGCCTTCGGTTGAGAAAAACACGAAGCAAAAACGAGAGAGTGATGGATGTGCTAGAGACTCATGAAGAAGGTTCGAGATTCAACATAGTAAGTAAGGTGGCTTGAGTTATAAAATAAGATCCAGATCTATAGGATAACAAGTTTGAATCCATTGTAATTATCAATTTTTTTAGTATTATGAATGTAATTTCATTTGAATGAATGAAAGTTACATTTTCTTCAAAAATATCCAAAAATATCCAAAAATATTAGAGTCTAGATTGCTATCATAAAAATATCGGCTTGACTTGAAATTTTATATAGATGATAGATTCGAAAATATCTTTAAATCCAACGGTTGGATTGTTAAAATATTAATCGTACGTCGAGTTTATAAAAAGGGTGTAAATGAATCTTTTATATATCTATATATATATATTATCTTATTATTATTATTATTAAGAAACTATTATTGTAAATAATTTTATAAAAATAATAAAAATTAATAATAAGGAACCGGAATGTAACCATCGATTCCGATTCCACTTGAGAGGAACTGAATCAGAACCTAGTCCAATTCCGAAACTGAATTTAAGGTTCGAATGGTTCTAGTTCGGCTCCACGACTCGAATCGAACCGTGGCCACCTCTAATATAGGATCAGCATAAACATTGAAATAAGATGTGGTGGCGCACCCAACCCCACAACTCCTTGGCTGCAATTCTGACCAAGATTTATTATAAAATCAACACACCAATTACCTTCTCTATAAATATTTCGCATTGTAGTAATCCAACCCTCATTAACAAGAGCTAATTTTTAAGTCTTATTCTACTATAACTATACATGGTTCTAATTAGATGCCATAAATTAATGCATATCAAAATATATGATTGTGTAACAAAGTAATTAGTTAGGCGTATTGGATTAGGCCTATTTGTGGAGACCCAGCTCAACCTGCGAGATATTATCCGCTTTTGGCCCAAAGCCTTACGGTTTTGTCCCATTCAAAAGACGCATCACATGTTAATGGTGGTGTGATCCCTTATATCCCAAGACTATCTCTAGTACACAGTCGATGTGGGATTCACGGCTCCTCTCTTTCGTAGAACAGATTTGGTAGATGTTTTAACAGAATTCATTTTTTTCCTATGACTTGATTGGATCAAGATTTTGGTGCCAGATTAGAAGAATATTTAATTTGCAACCTCAAAATTATGTTTTGAAAAAAAAATTCAATAAAAATTAAGGATAAGGATAAGATTGCTAAAATATTTTTTAAAAAATAATAATAATAATCTTAAAGTAATCCAACTACTATTAAATTAATTGTTTTTGCTTTTTGCCATGGAATTTAAAAAAAAAAATAGAAGTTACGAAATTTCAGTACAAAAGAAATGGAGGTTTTGAAATTTGAAATTTGAAAAAGTCTCTTAGAAAGAAAACAATAATATTTAAACTTTAAAGTAGAGCTAAATAGATTTTCAAATGGATAATTAATTTAATTTTGAATTTAAAAATAGTATCAAAAGTAAACGATAAAATATTGTCCGATAAGTTTGTTAAAAGTTTTTAACCAACATTGAAATATTAGATTTAAATAACAACTTTTTTAAATTTGAAAATATTCAACTACATTTAAAAAAAGAAATGAATAAGATATTAGGATAAATCAATTATTAATACATAGTTCTACATGTCATAAAAATGAACTATTCACATAGGCCTCTACTTATATCTTTTTATATTATTAATATTTAATTAATCCAACTGTTTAATTTAATGCTCAATTCAAATAGATCATGCATGCTAAATTCTAAATTAATTGAAAATACTTAACCAGTTCATTGGTCACTCAGGCTAACGAGTTTGGTTTAGATCAAGCCCAATTCCTCTGGGCCCAAAAGTCCATATTTGGCCTATTGGGCTTAAAAACAATCCCCGAATAATGATTTTAGTTTTAAATTTATACATGACCGCAATGAATGGTAATGGGCCACCAAGCCCAATAAGTTAAAAACCTAGACATTTGACTAACCAATGGGCTCCAACGACCCAAAAATGAATAAATGGGCATCTAGACACCTAAGGTCTATTAACAAGCTTAGAGCCCAATTAAGAGATAAAAACCCAATAAGAAATGGATAAGTTCCATTAAAGTACTTGGCCCAATCCCAATTTGCAAACCAAGTACAGTGTAATTAAACGCATTAAAACTTGTAAGCCCAATTCATATTAAGTATTAGGTCCAATGAGTTTGATTGGGCCCAAGCTAATGTTAAACTTGGTTCAATTGGAAGAATAAAATGCCCTAATTAAGTAATTGAGGCCCAATCTGATTAATCCAATCTAAATTCATACTAAAAGACTCATTAAAGTGACAATGCCCAATACATTATTGAAGACCGAAATCCATATAGTTGAGCCCAAATAGAAATCTAAAGCCCAAGTTTTAGTAAAAGAATCATTAGGCCTAAAACCCTTATCGGGGTTAAAACGGGACTTTCACAAATTTGATCAATTATTAGACATTCTAAGGGGGTGTTTAGATCGAGTAATGTAATATTATATGTGAAAATAAAATTATCACCTCATTACCTGGTAATATATATATTTTCTGTTTGGTTGTAATAGAGGGAACATAAGATTGCGATGTTTGGTTGGAGGAGAATATAACTTATAAAAAAATAATATTTTATTATTTTACCCTCATTTATACAAAACTTTTTTAGAACCAAATATATCAAATTAACATATACATTAGCTTAAAACATACATATATATGTGTTACTCTCTCTATCCCTTTTTGATCAACTTATCACAACTTTGACCATTATTTGTGATAAAATTATAATGTTGTAAACTTTTTGAAGATAAAATTTGAAAAGTACAAATCTTAAACTTTTTAAAATATATTTTTTGAAAATTTAATTATATATATTTTATAATTAATTGTCAAAGTTGTAATAAGTTGATCGAAAAGGAACAGTTAAATAGGGACAGAGGGAGTATCTAGCTATCCCATTTTTTAATTAAATTTATTTTAAGTTTTTAAATTATGTATTTAATTAATTATTACAATTTTTTTGTTTGAAGTTTGTATGTAAATGGCTATCATCCTTTAAAAAAAAAATAAAGAACTAGTTTATGATACTTCTAATTTATTTATTTATTTAAATGATTATTTTAGACTTCATGATTTTTTTGTTATTTTGAACTCAAATAAATGATGAAAATGTAAGGACAAAATAAGAAGATCAGAGGCAAAAAGGTAGATTGTGGTAATAACATTCCCAAACATATTCCCACAAATGTGGTAATAGAGTGATAATTACATGTTTTCTGACATCATTATCAAAAAAATCAAACGTAGGAATAATTCTTTTCCTAATTCACATTCCTATGGTAATGATACGTCTCCCAAATTAAATGCCCCATAATATTAATAGAATACTTGTGCTATTTTGGTGCAAGAAAAAAGGGTACTTGTGCTACTAGAAGCTATCTCATCAAACCGAGAAAAGACCCCAGTCGAACCGAGGTATTAGTTAGGACTTGGGAGTATAAATATAGATCGTACTGAACGGTAAGTGGATAACATGTAGTTTAATCATTTTAAAAATATATGTAATAATGCTATCATGTTTTTATTTATTTGTATTTTTTTAGTATATTTGTTTGTTTTATTTATTTGTTCAATGGAAGTAGGAAAGATATTGAGTTATTGACAATATGTGAAATATTTATGTGCATACATAGATATTTTGATTAGCCTATTTTTAGAGGTGTCAAATTGAATAGATCGAATTAGTTTTGGGTTCGAATCAATTAGATCAGATTAGTTTGAATCAAAAGAGATTTTCGAGTTACTTGAGGTTCGAGTCTTTCGTGTTTCTTCTAGTTTTTCAAATTTTATCCTCAAGTTTATCGAATTTCGGATTATTTCAGTTTGGATTTTTCGAATTTGATCCTTGAATATTTTGGGTTTCGTTTTTTTAGTTTCATATCATTTGGATTCGATGTTTTCGTATTTAACCCATGCATCATTTGGGCTCCCTATTATTTTAAATTGAATTAAAGTTTTTATTTTACAAATGAATAATTAAAAGAGATTTTATCAAAAGTATTATTTATCAAATTTTTTATAAATTATAATTAAATTAATTAATTTTGTAATGTTATAAATGTATTAATTAAATTAGTAATATTTATAAATTTTTAAAAAATATTCTATAAATTATCTATAGTTTTAAACAAAATATATATATTTATGTTTTTATTATTTATTAATTCATTTCTAAATTCTAATTGATATATAATCAATTCATGATTCATAATATCATTAATATATAATTATGAATTACCCGTCATACAATTATAAACTAAGGAACCAGAATTTTGACATACAATTACAAACCAAGGAGCCAAAATTTTGGCATACAATTACAAAATTTGTCAATTTCTCGCTTAAAGTATTAAAAATTTAAAAGCTTTTGTTTTGTTGGTGAATAGGATAGTTGAAAAGGAATAATTAATAGCCAATAAGCCATGTAGATTATCATGGGACTATGGCCACTCATGGACCACTAATCTTAGTATCTTACTATTTTAGTATTAGTGATTTTTTTTCGTCATTTCTTTTGTAAGACTCCTATATACACTATATTCTATTGTGATAAGTGATTACCCTTATCTACTTTCTACATAATACAACAACTTACACACACATTACTTTCGGTGTAACACCTAACTTTAGATTTGTCAAGTTTGGAGCTATAGACTTATGTGATGGGAGTTTTTATACTTAGTATATACATAAATGTATTCTTAGTAAGAATAAGAATAATTTTTACCTAGTAAAATCTTTTTCATTTTGAAGAATTAAGCTCCTAAACATCAAGGACAAATTTTGACATAAGAGGTAAAAGCTAACATTTTTGTATTATTTTTCAAAAATTTTGTATATCTCACCGAGGGTATATATGACGATTTTAACCATCCAGTTATCTTCTTTAGTGTGTTTAAGAACATTTAAAGCTGTCATGTTATTTTTCTGAACATCCTAAGTTGAAGAAAAAAATTGTAGAAAAGAATGTCGTAATGCTCAATGGCATTTTCGTAAATATTAAAAAAATTACAAATTGAATTCTTCTTCATTAATAATGATTTTTTCTACATTATTGGAGGATCTCACACTGTTATACATGGTTGAAACTTGAAAACTGCCTAGTTGTTGGGTGAAAATCTATTGTATAATTACCATTTTACCCTTAAAAAACTTAACAATGTATTTTAACTTCTTGAAGTGAATTTTAGATAGTTAAATTGGATGATTATTTTAATTAGTTGACTTTCCTTTTTATAAAGTAACCTAGTTTCAAATTAATTTCATAAAATTCCTAATTTGATAAATTCTTTCATGCGACATAGGGGAAATTTATAAAATTGATGGAGAACATTTTTGTCATTTAAAGAAAAGTCTTGATTTTTCTAAAGACAAGATTTTTCAAACAATTTTTTTTTCTTTTCCCCACTTTTCTTCCATGCTTGCTCGAACCTACCTTCTCCATTTTCTTCATCCAACTTCCAATTTTCTCTCTAATCTTCAACTCCCAAATTAATCATTTTTCCCAAATTTCTCCATCAAGCTTTCCTAACCAAGAAAATCCTCACTAAACCCATAAATTAAACACTTTGTCCAAGAATTTCAAGAGTTTATTTCCAAGTTTCTTCAAGCTAGATTAATTTCACTTCTTCAAGTAGTTTTCTTCCTTTTTCTTTATCCTTCCAACTAGGTATGTAAATTCCCTTTAAAAACTTTTGTCTTACAAATTTTATTCATGCAAATTCATGCATATTAACATGTTTTGAAACCTCAAAACCCTAGGATGTTTTAAATTAATAAGATGAAAATATAAGTTAGTAATTTATATTTTAGGTGTTCATTTGAAATTAAGAATGTCACGCCCCGACCTGCTGGGGTCGGCCACATGGCAACCGTTGCGTTTGCTTCGAAGTACGTGCCAGTCCGTCACACACCAGAACCACCGCAAGGCATAGAAATAGACATCATCGCTGCAAAACAACTAAAACTTTAATTAAAAATCATTTAATAAAATATTTAACTTTAAAAGCAACACCAGTGGATTTTAAAGGAATACTTACGCAGCGGAAACTACTAAGCCTATGCCACCGACGTCTCCTGGTGGGCCTCAGATCTATCTGCTGACTCCGTACGCGGATCTGCATCCATCCACATTGGATACATGTGAGTGATAGAGGTTCAATGAATCTCCATCGGGATTAGGGAAACATGGGTAATCCAAATCATAATAATAATAAAATAAATAAACTTGTTTTCAAAATCTCTTTTATAATTCTCCGAATGAGAATTAGGTTTAAAACCTTTAAAATAATATATAACTAAAACGGGCTGGCCTTAAATATACTGAAGGCATGACTGGCCGATCGTATGCCTTACTGCACCGAGGGCTATCTCTTTTTCTTTATAAAACTTTCTCTTTCTCTAGCCCATTCCCTTGGTGGTGCCAGACGCTGTGGTGGAACACAGCTACATCGAGCCCTAAGGAAACCACTCAGTCTCTCTCTCACCTCCCATCCATATATGTATCATATATATATATGTATACAAAACATATATATTTGAAACATTTAAACACACACGCAAGCATTTATATTTTCTTTAAAATCATCTCACCCTCTAAGTGGGTGTATCACAAAATAAAGTAAGTGTGGTGGATTACCTTTACCTCAAAGCATTTGTAAAACTTTTGAAAATCAATTTATTTTTAAAATATTTGAAAACGTTTGTCCCTAGTGACTAAGCATTGAAAACTAAGCTACTCATAGTATTGGGAGGTTCCTATACTCCCAAGCGTTCCATGTAGCTTAACCTCCGGAGCATCGCCACACTCGATTCATCCGGAGCCTTAATACACGGAAATACATGTTAGCATTCATAATTAAATTTATGAATGCACCTACGAGGCTCTAGCATGACCTAAGAGGATGTTTGAAAGTGTTTCGGGGCTTAGAAAAATGTCCGGTAGGTTCCGGGGTAAAAATCGGACACTTGACAAAAAATTACTAAAATACCCCTTGGGGCCTGCGGTAGCCATATGGGCTGGGCTGGGCTTGGCTCGGCCCTGGTTTGGGCCAAGCAGGCCCTCCCACACGGACTGGGCCGTGCTTGGCCCAAGTCCCGCATGGGGGAAGTGGGCTACTGCCTACTTCCGCGCCGGACTTGGCCAAATTGGTCACTCCCACGGGGGAGTGATTCGGCTCCCGCACGGGAGCCGCTTGCCATCCTCGGGAACCGAGGTCATTCCTCGGTTTTCTAGCCCCTCGACCATGGTTTGGCTCGAAAATCGAGATGGGCATTCCTCGTACCTCTCGCGAAGCGTTTACCGAAAGAAAAACGAGAATCCCAAGCTCAAAGTTCCTAGATCTCAAATCTAAGCTTAAAATCTAACTAAAAAACTAAACCTGACTTTGAGCTTAGATCTCTCCTAGACCAATGCATGGAAATACGTGAAAACTTAATGGAAAGTAGATTAAGGCGAGTAGAAAACATACCAGGATCTCGTCTTGATCCTTCGGTCAGATTGTCCGGATCGGCCAAAAGTCTAAAATTGCTCCTAGAGAGCAAATGAGAGGAGAGGAAGAGAAGGAGAAGAAAATGAGAGGGAGAGAGCTTATCTCCCCCTATTTATAGATAAGCTCAACACCAAGTCCACTTGAATCCCAAGCCAGACTTTTTCCTCTCTTTGTAACCTCTCATAATTTCGATCCTTAGCTTAATCCACCAACCAATTCACCAATGGACCTCAAATCCATTGGCTATGGACTTAAAGAAGTCCAAATTATGTTTTCATGCATGGTCACCCGTCTCATCTTCCAACTACGTCTTATCTTAAGCTTAACTTCTCTTTTTAATTAGATACATTCGGACCGACGTATTATTGAATTAATACGCCGTCTTATAAAATTCCGTTTGTATGGAAAAGTCGGATTAGGTCCAGGTGTGTCAAAGAATGTCTAATTTGATGAAAAACTTCTTAAATAGAACCATTACTAAATTAGATAAATTTATGTAGTAAAATACCACCTAGAGGAAGCATGGTATTTTGCTAAAGAACCGTAACATTTTATTTCATGGATAATAAATTGATGGAATTAGGAAGAAATAGGAACCAAGACATTGATAAGAAAAATTGTAAATTTGGTAGTTGTAGAGTAAATCCATAATATGATCTTGTTGGGCATTTAAAGCATGAAAATTCAATTGGATGAAATTCAAGACTCATATGAATCATAAATGAAATGTGAAATTAATTTGGATAGTTAGATAAATCATAGGAAATTTATGAAGGAAAATGGCCATCCCAAGCTTATGGAAAATTTAAGAATTTTGCTTCAAACCTTAATGTAAGCTTACAAATTTAGTTCCCTCATGGCTAGCATGCTTTAGTAATATATCTAAACCTTAAAGAAACAATATGGCCAAACTTTTCTCCACCTTGAACACATAGGCCGAATTTTTCTCTTCTAGGGGCAAAATCGTATAAAATTTTATTTTACATAGTTATGCCAAATTAAGTCAACAACTCAACATATAAGTTTTGGTAAGTAAAACAAACTTACTCATACCCTAACTCCATTTATTCAAACCCTAGAACACAAAGTCACCTTTTAGGACTCAAATTAGTAATTAGGAAAATGTGCATTTTGCATGTTCACCTAAAAATCCCAATTTATTGTTATGTGTTAATCCATTATTCAAATGTAAATATATAGGTGGTGAATCTTCTCCTAAAGACAAGGAATGTGTGGAATAAGGGAGTGTAAACCCTCCTTAAACTAATGAGTGGGACTTATTGAATCTAAATTTAAATTTGAATGAATTAAAATATTTTATTATTTAAATTAGTTTTCAAACATAAAGGCTTGGCTTTCTTGAATTCAAACTGATTTTTGATAATTCCTTTTGCTTATGAATTTGGAATGTCAATGATTTTGGTATAAATTAACCTACTCCATAACTTTTGAAATGAAGTATTTTATGAATGTGGTGAATTTGATTGAAATTGATATATTTACGGTTGATTTCGATAATGGGCCAAATGGCCAAATGATATATAACCTAATTACGCTATTTTATGTTATGCTTATGGTGGATGAAACTTTAGTCACTGTAGTGGCGCTTCTTATAGTTCGACCTTGTGGAGGCGGTGTGAGTAAGCCGATAACTCCCACATGGGATGGATGGTATAGGGGTTGATTGTGCACACTAATATTTGATTATTTGATCATTGTGGGAGTACGGTGGATATAGTCACATATCACCCATGGTGAAAGCCCATGCCAACGTCGAGGTTGGGCATTTTGATGAACTTAAATGAAACTTATGATCCCTCGATGGACTCAGACTCCATCTTGGCTGGATGTGAGTTTAAGTAAGTTTTGACAAGCCTATATTAGGTTTTCTCACGACATGATTGCTCGTGTTTGTTTACGATTACATTATGAAAATTTCTGAATATTTATTCTAATTTTCTTACTTTAAGATAAATAAACTCATATTTTTGGAAAAGGTGACAATTTAAACATTTTATGAATCGTTATACTTTTCAATCTAATTTTTACAATATGTACATTTATACTTTACTTGATTAAACTTTATTTCTGGTCTAATTTCACTCACTGGGTATAATTTATATCCTCACCCCTTTCTTTCTCTTTAAAATTGTTTTCAGACCAATAGGACTCCATAAAGAGCAAATCGCTAGAGAACGTGACTCCATTCCAGAACGGTGGATGGTAAGTCAACACAACTTATCTATTACTAAAATCGGATCCACCAGCCACATTTTGAGTCTGTTTTGAAACTATTATAAAATGTGCAACTATCCCTTATGCTTTGTAAAAGTTAACATAATAATATTTCCTATCTTAGTATAAATAAGCCTATAGAAAAACAAACAGATGAGTTTTATAAACTCATTGCTACTATTTAAATTTCATACTGCATATGAGTTTTGAAATTACTTTACTTGTCATATACAATAATCTTAATTATTGTACAATTTGAGTTCAAAGTATTGTAAACCTTGCGAGCTCCGAGTTGTGGGCAAAGCGCACCGTTCACAATTCGTAGCACGCGACGGTTATCATATTCCCGACCTTTGGATCGAGGTGTGATATTATTTCTTTTGGCGAGAACTAAATTATAAGAAGAAAATATATGGCAACATATTAAAATTTGAATTTAAAACTTTTAATATTTAGATACTCTTTGTTGGATAGATAATTCATTAATTTGATATGAACAATAGTAATTTACTAATTACTAAAAAATATATATATATATATATATATACACATTAAAGTTAACACCATATGAAAACTCGTAAAGAACCCTTTGACTTTTCATATGGTGTCAAATTAATTGTCTTTTTGATCATTTCTTAATAATATATAAAATTTCTAAATAAACCTTTATATTAATTGCAACACCTAATGAAATTCTATTAAAAACCCTATACTAATTACTGTAGTCTTATTAAGTTTAATGTCCTTTTTGGTCTTTTCATGATAATTAGAAATTCCATTTAAATTCTTAAAAAAATTTCAATACTTACTAAAAAAAAAAAACTCATTAAGACCATACTATTTAAAAAAAAAAGGAAATACACATGAATTAAAAACTCTATTAAGATTATACTATCTTTATTCAAAAAATAGATTATATAATTCTTAAAAAAGGAAAATATGCACGATTTAAAATTAAAAAAGAAGAAGTAGGCATTAAAAGCATATATTTTTGAAGTAGGTGTGTTAATTTATCTTTTCTAATATCTATTAATTAAATAGATTAAAGTTAACACCACTAGAAATTCCATTTAAATTTAAAAAACAAATTCAATTCTTATTAAAATACCCATTAAGACCATACAATTTAAAAAAAAGGAAATATGCAAGAACTAAAACCCCCATTAAAATTATACTTAGCTTATTAAAAAATTATACAGATCCTTAAAAAAAGGGAAATATGCATGATTTAAAAAAAGAAATATGCATTAAGAGACTATTTTTTTAAGAAAGGCATTGACAGACTATTTCAATTGATTCATTGCCATTGTATTAGTTATGTAGCCTTCTTTTTCTATAATAATATTGTTAAAAACATATGTATTTTAACAAATATAAAGAATTTATTTCAATTTCATATAAATATATGGTATTTATATAATTCATAATATTAGTACAAGTCTAATCCAATTTTTTCATATATGCTTTAAGAAATAAAAAATATAATATATTATAATTTTATATAATCGGTAATCCCGCGACGTTAATGTGGGTTAAAATTGCTAGTAATTTATAAATTTTCTTAGTTATGATGGAAAATTATCATTCACATGAAAATTTTATTTCTTGATGTGATCAGTGGTGATGGAATCAACATGATCTTTTCTAAATTGTCAAATTTTTCTTAATAATGTTCATAATCAATATTATTAAATTTAAGTAATAATATATAAATTAATGTAATTGAATCATGAAAATAAAATGAAAAAAATTAATTATGAAAATATTTTTTTAAGTTCACTTTGATCAAATTTTGATCAATTATTTATTTTTATTTTCTTTATCAAGTTTATTTATTAAATTTGAAGTTTAGGAGGTATATAAAATTATTTCATTAGTTTGTTGGATTTTTTCAAGTTAGATTCTCAAGTTTTTAGGGGCGGGTTAATCGGATTTCGGATTTATCAAAATTCAGGTCAATCAAGTTCTAGATCAATTAGGTTTCGGTCTATCAAATTTTGGATCGATTGGATTCAGGCCTTGTTTGGCAGGGCAGCGCAGCACGATTGGAGTAGTTTTTGCTCCAACTGACCGCACTGCTCTGCCAAACAGCATTTTTGGCCGGTGCAGTTGGCCTATGTGGCTACCCAAAGCTCCGTTTCAAACGGAGATTTTTCACTGGAGCCTTTAGCTCCAATTGAAGCCAATGGATTTTTTTCTTCCTTTTTTACCATGTTATCTTTAATTTTTTATTTTTGTTTTTGTTTTATCTCTCTAATAATACCTTATATGGCTATTTCTCATTCTCATCTCACCGCCACCGTTGTTTTACTTAACACATATTTTTTTACCGCTAGTTTTATTCTCACCACTACAATTTTAATCTTACTACTACAGAAACTAATTTCACTATTTTAATCTCACCGGAGCCAATCTCACCGCTATACCAAACGGAGCCTCAAGTTATTTACCTTTTTTCAGGTCAATTAAATGACTTTTCAGATTCGGATTAGCTTTTAACAACTCTACTTATTTTGGTGGGACGCAAAAGGCATAATTGCAGTTGGGTCATTGAGGTGGCATGAGGCCACGGCTTAGCTTAGCTTATAATAGAATAACGAGATGATTAGAGATACTGTCTATTTGAATGTCTCTCTCTCAACTCCCTTCATCCTCGACTCCCCAATCAATCTTCAGAGAAGAAGTGGATCTTCTCCAACGTAGCACCAAACGCATTAAGGAAACTGAAGACTCCATGGAACTAGAAACTTCAAGTCAGGTTCCTATGGTTGATGCTGATACTAACATCTGCTATGAGATGGATCCTCTGCAATCCTCTTATAACATGAATATTAAGAGCCAAATTGCCTAGCAACAAACCTATAAAGACATGCTTACCAATAACTTTGAAGAAGCTCTAATCTCCTACACTTCTCGACCATCATTCCTCAATGAAGAGTCTGATAAGGAAGATGAGGAAGAGGATGATATGCTTGTTATCCGTCTATCTAAGGAGGAAAAAAACAGGATAAGAGCTCCTTGGGTTCAGTCCATCATTTTCAAAACTGCTGGCAAGAACGTTGGCTATAACTTTCTATATCCCATAATTAAAGCCCAGTGGAAACTGAAAAGAAGGATGGACTTCATTGATCTAGGATATGGTTTCTTCCTAATACGTTTCCACAAGTCCAGTGACTTCAACTCTGTCTTTTTTGGAGGCCCCTGGTTCATAGGACCATATTTCCTCTCTATGAGGCAATGGAAGCCGACATTTGACCCAATCAAAGCAAGTATTACTACCATAACTGTATGGGCTAGACTCCCTGGACTCCTAATTGAATTCTACGATTACTCTATTATAAAGAGGATTGGAAATCAATTAGGAGTCCTCATGAGAGTCGATGCTAACACGGCTAGTAGTTCACGGGGAAGATTTGGCAGAATCTGCATCCAAGTTGAACTTAATAGACCTCTTGTCCCTAAAATAAAAATTGGCCATCATGTCCAACATGTTCTGTATGAGACCGCTGCTAGTCTTTGTTTCTCCTGTGGTTGCATTGGGCATAATTTAAATAACTGTCTTTCTATTTTTATTGAAAAATCTGGGCTTAGTAATGACACTAATAATAGTTCTGTTGACAGGATGAAGGAAGATGGCAACGAGGAAGAGTCCAACAGTGACCAAAATAATTCTGAGTATGGTTCTTGGATGGTGGTGACTAGGCAAAAAAATAAAAATTCTAATAAGCCAACATCCAGTGGTTTGTCGGGAAACTCAAAAAAAAGTCTAAAGAAACAAGCTAGTGGGCCATTTAGGCCCCATTCTAATAGGCCCATTAGGGATTCAACACCTAACCCAAGTGATGGCCCTCGATCAAAAACCCCAATTGCTATTTCAGATTCTAGCCGTTCCTCAATAACGGACACCATTATGTTACAGACTAATTATGGTCAAATCCTTCAAGAAACTCGTGACAGAACTGATGGAACTCAAAATCCTACTCAAAATATCTTACCTGGTTCCCGAGGCTCTGACAGAGGTTATACAGACTCGCACGATTCCCCATTTCCCCTAAACCACGGTAACGTTCTCCATTCTTCTCCACGGGACCCTATGAAAATGTTATTTCAAAATCCCCAATTGAATCTTGTGATCGGTGTTGTCACCTCAAGCTCCCAAAAACCACCCCAAACTAACCTTTTCCCCTCGGCCTCTCCTAACCCTTCCAAAAACCTGCACCCCAACCATGGACTCAGACCCGGATTAACTCCAGATCTATTTTCACTTGATGGGTCGCTTCATAAATCTGGAACAAGCGGTAAAGTGTTTACTACTAAGGAATCCAAACACTCCGAATCATAATCCACTGTTACCTCTTTCCCTTGCTTGGAACAAAGTGGTGCTGACTCTAGGAGGAATCAATCCAGCGGATTATCTACATCTACTAGAACCAGCAGAAACAAAAGAAGAAATGGAGCTGATAGAGGAAGCAAAACACAGCCTACTACAAACACTAGTGGAGCAAGAGTTCAAGGAAACTCGCTTGAGCGTATTTGCAGAAGTCGAAGCCCCATCAACCGAACCTTGGATGATATCCACCCTCAAGAGAGTAATATTCACCCAAGAATCCCCATTCGTCAAGACGATGCTGGTTCCCAAGACGGTGAAACTGACTCGCGTTATCGCACAGTTCTACACAGAGCCAAAAACCAATGTGATGGAATACAACCTAGTGATTCTACCGCACCATCACTTTGAATCGAATCTACTCTGGAAGGATGACAAGACGGGACAGGTATCTACAATGCCTGAACTTGATAAACGGCGGTTGGGTGACAGTATTCCTTCTAAATTAGATATGAAGATACTTCTATGGAATTGTAGGGGTGCTGTCAGCCCTGACTTTAAAAGAGTTTTCATAGATTTAGTCAGATTTCATAATCCTTCTATCTGCTTTTTATCCGAGACTCGTATCTTTGGAGAACAAGCTATTCGTATTAGCAACAACCTTGGTTTTGATGGTAAACACATCACTGATGTCGTCGATTTCTCTGGAGGCTTATGGATGCTTTGGGACTCTACTATCGTCTCTATTGACATTCTTCCTTACGGAGACTAGGCCATTCACACAAGAGCCCAGGTAATTAATAACCCTTCTATTTCCTTTCTTTGGTTAATTTTTGGAGTGTATGCTAGTCCCTGCCTGCATAATAGAAAAATTCTTTGGGAAGAACTTGTCACTATTAGTAACAATTATAATGGTCACTGGGCCATTATGGGGGACTTTAATGAGGTTCTTCATGACCATGAAAAATTTAGGGGCAATAGTATTAATATGAATAGAGTTAGACTTTATAGAGATTGCATGAATGATTGTAACATGATAGACTTAGGTTTCTCTGGACCTAGATTTACTTGGACTAATGATAGAAGTCCAGGTGGTTTTATCATGCAATGCCTTGACAGAGTGTGGGGTAGTCCTGATTGGAGATTAAACTTCCCTGAGGCCATTGTCAAACATCTTCCTAGAACTTATTCAGATCATAATCCTTTAAATTTTGAACCTTTGGCCTACCTTAGAGCTGAACCCTGTTAAACCCTTTAGATTCGAAAGTTGTTGGTTCACCCATTCTGAATTTTTTCAATTTGTTAGCTCTATTTGGAACCTCCCGGATAATCTTTTGTCCACTAAGATTAATACCTTCAAAGTTATGGTTAAGGAATGGAATATTCTCACATTCGGCAATGTCTTCCAAAAGAAAAAGAAAATCGAAGCTAGACTTAAAGGTATTGAAAGGTGTTTGGCTACGCACTTTAACCCTTTCCTTGTTGACTTTCAAAAATCCTTAAGAACTGAGCATATTCTCCTCCTGAAACAAGAAGAGGAAATATGGAAGCTTAAGTCTAGAGTAGATTGGGTGGTTGATGGTGATAGAAACACTAGGTTTTTTCATCTAACCACCATTAATAGAAGAAGAAAGAATCGAATTCTTGCTTTTAACGATAACGTTGGAAATTGGGTACATGATGGTGATACCATTAAGAACATGATTAACACTTATTTTATCAACCTCTACTCCACTTCCCTTTCACAGGCTAACAGAAGCCCCAACATTGGTTGGCCTATTTAGAGACCCTGTGTGCATTCTAACATGGACACTAATCTCTGCGAAATCCCCGCCCCCCCACTGATATTAAGAATGGTCAATTCAGTATAAAACCCTTCAAGGCCCCCGATCCCGATGGATTACACCTCATATTTTTTCAAAGATGATGGAATATTGTTAGACATGCTGTCTGTGACAATGTTCAAAAAGTTTTCAGAGAGGTATCTGTTCCATGTGATTGGAACCGTAGTCTAATATCCCTTATCCCAAAAACTACTCGCCTGAACATGTCTCGAACTTCAGACCTATTGGCCTTTGCAACACGATCTATAAGATCGTTAGCAAAATTTTGGTTCAAAGAATTCAGCCTGTGTTGCAAGACTTAATCAGTCCTCATCAATCTAGCTTCATCCCAAGTAGGAAAGAAACTGATAATGTCATTATCACTTAGGAAATTGTCCACAGCTTTCGCAAAAAAAGAGGACGGGTGGGGTAATATGTTGATAAAAATTGACTTAGAAAAAGCTTATGATAAGCTTGAATGGACTTTCATCCATGAGACTCTTGTTTATTTTAAATTCCCTGAGCATCTCATTAATATTATTATGTCATGCATTTGTAGTGTTAATGACTCTATTATCATTAATGGCAATTTGTCCGAACCCTTTTCCCCGTCTAGAGGTTTAAGACGAGGGGACCCTTTGTCCCCTTACATTTTTATCCTCTATCTTGAGTTACTTTCTTTAAAAATCAACCAAAAAATTGAAGACAAATCTCAGCTGAGTTTCAAAACAAGCAGAAGAGGCCCCTTGATTTCACATCTCTTCTTCGCCGATAACCTGATGCTTTTTGCCAAAGCTACTATTCAGAATTGCTCTACTATTAGGACTGTTCTTGATGGATTTTGTAGCATGCCAGGTCAAGTTATCAATCTTCAAAAGTCAAGAATCCTTTTTTTTAATAACACTGATAGGCAAGTACGGGAGAGCAGCTGTTCCCTTCTCAATATGATGGAAACCTTTGAAATTGAAAAATATCTTGGGTTCCCTTTATCTTATAAAAAACCTAAGAAGAATCAATGTCAGCACATTCTTAGCAAGATAAGCTCCAGGCTAGCAGGGTGGAAATCTAGATTCCTTTCAATGGCTGGAAGATCCATACTCATCAGATCTGTTCTTAGTGCCACAGCCATTTATTATATGCAAGCAATGTATCTTCCCAAGAGTGTTCTCAATGAAATTGATAGATTGAGCAGAAATTTCTTATAGGACAGTTCAGTTGATAAAAGGAAAACTCATGCTCTAAATTGGGAGACAGTCACTAACAGTAAAAACTCTGAAGGTCTAGGGATCAAAGTAGCCTGCAACTTAAATGATCCATATATGGCCAAGCTTGGTTGGGAAGTTCTTACCAAAAATAATTCCGAATGGGTGAAGATCATGAGGGTAAATTAAATATCTCTATTCGGACATGAGCAAAAATTCTTAATCTCCTCTCTGGAGAAGCATCAGTAAAGGCTCTTACATTTTTCAAAAAGGTCTCAAATGGAACATTAAAAATGGAAACAGAGCAACCGTCTGGGAAGATAACTAGACTGGTATGGGACCATTAAGAAATTTAGTGGAAGGGCCTCTCCCATATAATGAATTGAACTTACCTGTTTCTTCGATGCTTGATACTTCAGGAAATTGGTATTTTGACTCCCTTTCTATAAGACTCCTTGATACTGTCAGGAAGAAAATCCAACCTATCCCTTTACAAAAATATGGATTTGGAAAGGATAATATCTGCTGGGGACATATTACTAATGGAAAATTCATTTTTAGAAGTGCTTATCAGATTTCTAAAAATATCTCTGATGACAACAAGAACACTTGGAAATGGATCTGGCAAACTCCAACCTACCCAAAAATTCAACATTTCATCTGGCTTTCTCATCATCAAAGAGTCATCACTAGAGTGTATCTCAAAAAAATAGGGATCAACCACAACGGAGAATGTCAATCCTGCAATCAGGAGCCTGAAACTCTTGATCATCTTTTTAGGACTTGCCCTGCAGCGTTTAATATTTGGACTCTACTGAAGCCTCCTGATACTTCTTTTGACCAGGGGAATTTTAATGCATGGCTTTTCAAGAATTGTCTAATATTTGAATGCTTCTGCTTTTCACAACATTCCATGGTGCTACTTATTCCCAATGGCCCTTTGGAATATCTGGCTCAGGCACAATGCAAAGATTTTCCCATCTGACAATGTCCAACGTGATCCCATTGATTGCATTATGGAAGTTGCCGCTGAAACCTTTGCCTTTTTCCCTCACAAGAACCCGATTAAGGCAAATCACACCACAATGGTAGGGTGGGAACCACCTTATCCTAATTATTTTAAAATCAATACTGATGGAGCGTCATCTGGCAACCCTGGCCCTGCAGGGGCTGCTAGCATCATAAGAAACCATGAAGGAAAATTTATTAGAGCTTCTACTAGGAAACTTGGTATCACACCCAGCCTTGCGGCTGAATTATAGGCTATCAGAAATAGGTTACAGTTATCAAGCACTTTAGGTCTATCCAATATAATTGTTGAATCTGACTCACAGGTGGCTGTTAACCTTATTGTTTCTTCCAATATTGATACTCATATTTACAACTCCTTCATTTCTTGATTGCATATGGTTAGGGAAGACAATGGGTCTTCAAGTTTTCAAACACACTCTAAGGGAGGGGAATAGCTACGCTGATTACTTAGCTAAAGCTGCAGTTTCGCAAGAGCAAAATTTTTGTACCCTTAATATTGCTCCTGATTGTATATATCTTAGTCTGCTTGCGGATTCTATGGGAATTGTCTATCCCAAGACTTGCAATGTAGGGTACTCTTCCCAAGTGTTTGTATTTGCTTAAGAGGAGTCTTTTGTAGGGAATTATTCCCTATTTGCATGTTTCTACTTCAATGAAGTCTTTTTCCACAAAAAAAAAAAATGAGATGATTAGAGAGCCCAATCCCGTGGGCTACCTGTTAAGGAGCACGCAATGTGTTTTAGGGTAAATGAAACTCAACATTTTTTTTTGGCCAACAACATTTTAATTTAGTCAATTGGAGACTCAACATATATGCATTATAAGTGATGCATTTGATTGGACTTGCCAATATTAAAATATATATATTCAATTAATTTTATTTTAATATGTCTAAATATTAAAATAAGTATTTATTAAAGTTATACACCTACCATAAAACATAAATTACAATTATTATTAAAATTTATCTAATTTTAAAATAATTCTTAAAATAAAAACAAGAAACGAAAAACTAATTCAAATACTAGTGTAGTCAACGCAACAAACGGCATCAATCGAACTACTAAACTAGCCCTAAGAATTAAACAAGTCAAATTTGAACTTGTGGACCGAGTTCTTGGTTGTGAAGTGAGGAGATGTCATAGATTGAGTAAGGATGTGCAGGAGGTAGCAAAGAGGAAAAATGGAGTAGACCTTGAGAGATGAGTATATGATGACCGGTGGTGGATTGAGTTTCTTAGGTTGGTGGTTTGGAATTTGTGATATGTAGCTTTCAGAGTTTTTTATGTCTAATGTGTGGGTTCTTTAGAATTGTTTTATCAATTTTTTCTCTTTGTTAAGAAAGGACTATTTATAGACGGAAGTAATTGTTGTTAGGAAGTTACTCCACGTTCACCAAAAGAATGTGGGATAATGGAGTGTGGGTGGTGAATGAAACGTGGAATAATGAGTATTCTCTCCATTCCAAATTAAGTATCATTTTTTAGTTTGGCACATAGATTAATAAATCCTAAAATTTAGAAATAAATTTCTTCTTATTCTAATTTTACTCTTGTATTGGGATTATTGACTTTCATGAAAACACACACACACACACACACTTTTATAAATAAATTTCATTCAATGCAATTAGTTAGGAGGAAAAAGAATAAAATTGAAAAATAAATAATTAATGAAGCATTCTTAAAACGACACTTATTGTGAAACAAAAAGATCTTAAAAAAAACATTTATTTTGAAATGGAAAGAGTCCACAAATAGGGGAATTATTGATCAATAAAATTGATTGACATGAGAGAAGGGGTTCAAGGGAAGGTAGCGTCATTCTCTCTACAAAAAAAGGTTGGGAATGGGTTCTCAACTACCTTCTAATTTGAGCGTTCAAGTCAGACTCTCTAGTATATGTATATCTCTTAATAGAGTTAACTTAAGACCTTATCACATATCTTGGTCAACTCCATCACTAGTATGAAATTTGTGTTATTATTAACACAAAAAAATCTATATCCACAAAGTTAGTTTAGCTGAACTCGGAAAGTTCAAGAGTAGGGTGCCCAAATTTAGCCAAAGCATATGGGATGCAAAGAATACATCCAAAGGATAAAACCCATAAAATACAAGGATAAGGAAGA
Source organism: Microcos paniculata (assembly GCA_030664755.1). Taxonomy (NCBI): domain Eukaryota; kingdom Viridiplantae; phylum Streptophyta; class Magnoliopsida; order Malvales; family Malvaceae; genus Microcos; species Microcos paniculata. Next base: position 44,722,967 of record CP131456.1, on the reverse strand, counting down.
ATAATCTTAATACAATTCATATACATCTCCCTATTGACGTTACCAAAACCCAAAAAATCCCAACGGCACAATTATAAATTGAACCGACCAAAATGAACATCCAAAGGCCAAGAGCCGAAGTAAAATAAAAGGGAAAGAAGCAAGCAACATGGCATTGGCAGCAGCCGAAAATTGAACCCAATCAACCCATCATGCTGCTGAGGGCCCCTATTATTTGCCGACCACAAAAAGAGAGAGAGACAACAGTGAGTGGAGGTAGGGATATATGAATTGACTTTTCTCTCTCTCTCATGGAAACTTAGAATAGTTTCAAAGAAAGAATCGTCATCAACATCAACAACAATTGATATATAGTATGAGCAGATGGCAATTTGCATGGCCAGACTGATTCAACTCTTTTCCAAAAAGCAAACAAAGTTCATACAATTTCTTGGAAGCTCATCATTTCATATACTGTGACAATGGCACGATATCAAAAAAGCATGAAACCTCAAAACCGCCCACAAAATGTTTTGCATGCTGAATTGCTGGTCCGCCTCTTCATTCTCTTTTTAGGGTTTTGACCAATCATTCATTCCTTTCACAAAGAGGAAAATTGAAAGACTTTTCAAGGGGAGCTGGCTGATGCATGATTTTTGTGCCTTTGCTTACGACAAGTGCCCATCATGTTAGTGTTAGGACACGTGTGGAGAAAGTATTTGTCTTCATTAACGAAATTATTGGCCATTTAATTACTTGTTTTATACTACTACTAGTGATTAAGGGCATCCCGAGGCTGCCTATGCTTTTCCAATTTTCCTTGATTTGGGTTACTGTCTGTCGTAACTTATTATAAAGGGTCTGGCTAACAGCTGCACTCGTGCACCTGTTAAGCGTCCCTTTTTTATAAAAGGAATTTGTTAACGGGTGCTTTTAACAAGCATTAAATATTATAGAAATTTACCTTTAAAGAAAAAGTATCAACAATAATAATAATTACTTTGCACCACTAATTAAGAACAAGTTTTAAGGACAATGACACCCTTAAACAGAATTATTTAGATTTCTTGATTTTTTATATTTTATTTTCTTATAAAATAAAAATTATTTTAGAAAATATGTTTTTGCAATACTTTAAAACAATTATACTCTTTGACAAGATTTAGCCCCAAATCTAATAAAAAGTTTTGATTTTAAACATAAGTTTTTAAATTTAAAATTTATTGCAGTAGGATTTTGGGAAAAAAATCAAACAATATTGATAAAGTTTAACTCCAAATTTTATTAAAAAAAAGTAATTTTAAGAGGGTAAATTTTTTAATTTAAAATTTATTGTAGTAGGATTTTACAAAAAAAAATCAAACACTATTGATAAAGTTTAGTCCAAATTTTATTTAAAAAAGTAATTTTAAGGGTAAGTTTTTAAAATTAAAATTTATTAGTAGGGTTTTAGAAAAAAAATCAAACACTATTGATAAAATTTAGTCCCAAATTTTATTAAAAAAAGTAAGTTTAATGGTAAGTTTTTAAATTTAAAATTTATTGTAGCAGGGTTTTAGAAAAAAAATCTCATGCACTTTTAATAAAGTGTAGCCTCAATTACACAGAGAATGATATTTTTGTCACACAAATTTTATTTTAATGATATTTTACCAGATTCATTATTAACACAAAAATTAAAGCAACTTTTATGAGTGATTTTAAAGTACTCCCCCAGTCCCCATTTATCTGTCTCTTTTTTGGGGTTTTTTTTGTCCTTTTTTATCTATCCCTAACTAACATTAATTATTAAATGAATTTTCCAAACTTACCATTTCAAACTCATTTCTCTCTCTCTCTTAAATGAATAATTTCTTAAATAGGAGTGAGAATCAAAGAGGGAGAGGTGTAGGGATAAAATATGAAAGTTAAGACAAATGTTTATAAAGTTTTGTGTTTTAACTACTTTTCTTGTCCTGTGTGAAGCGTGCCCCTCGATAGGCGGTCCACGGCTGAGTAACTACCGTGCCCCTCAATAGGCGGTCCACGGCTGAATATCACGCATGCTCATAAACTCGGTCCACGCTCCCTCATATTGGAGCCCCGAGTAAAATGCTCAATCTCTCATCTCTCATCTCTCAGGGGTATCATTCCCCATACAATAATCAATAATAATATCAATATATAAAATTTATTGAAATTCCCACCCTTTAAATCATTTGTAAACTGGGTGTGTGAGGGTGGACAATTCATACCCCAAAACATATATAAACAATTTAATAAAACATTTATAAATAAATTTGAAAACGGTTAACCCTCAATGGTCAACCAATATAATCCAAGCCACTCACTAGTGAGGAGAGTTGTATACTTCCCGATTACCCACGAATGCCTTAAATCCAGAACAGAACCAGCGCCGGTTCTGACTAGTTCCAGCGCCGGAACATCACTGTCCAGGGGCATTTTGGTCATTTTGCAACCCTAAATCTCTTTTGATCCCATTTGACCCAATTGACTTTAATTTACTTCAATTGACCTCCGGACTTACCCAATTTTATTCCGAGACCTTTAATTGGTTTTGTTTTATGATTTAATTGTTGATTGAATGCCTTTATTAATCAAATTAGATCTTAATTTGATTATTTAGGTACGTGATTGTACGAGTTTTGGACTGGTTGCAGTTTGAGCTAAGGCATTCGTGGGTAATCGGGGAGTATACAACTCTCCTCACTAGTGAGTGGCTTGGATTATATTGGTTGACCATTGAGGGTTAACCGTTTTCAAATTTATTTATAAATGTTTTATTAAATTGTTTATATATGTTTTGGGGTATGAATTGTCCACCCTCACACACCCGGTTAATGAGGATAGATAAATAGAGACAAAAGTAGGATTTAATATAGGTTAACGGGTGCCCATATGCACCCATTAGCAAAATCCTTGATAAAAAAAGCTTACTTTTTTCTGCTTTGTGTTTTGTGCCTCAATGATGTAGTAGGTCTCATTAAAAAAGCTAATAAATGCTAATATTCTTAGACAACAATACCCTTATATTTTTTTTATAAAATTATAATATTTAGTCTTAAATATTTTTATATTAAATTTTAATAAATTATTTTAAATTTATTTCTAAAGTCTATTACTATAATAGATGTTTTACATTTTAGAATTTACCCTTAAATTTTTTTAATAAAATTTGAGGCTAAACTTTGTCAAAAGTGTTTAAAATATTTTTTTCTGAAGCCATACCAGAATATATTGTAAATTAAAAAACTTACCCTTAAACAAAAAAAAATTAATGTGGGGCTAAAATTTATTTTATACGTAAATGGTATAAAAATAAAAATTAAAAATAGAGTGTCACAATTTTTATGTCTATATTTTGAAAGAAAAATGAATAAAAGCCTAACAGATAAAATTGCAATTTAATTTAATATATTTAGCATTTACCTATCATAAATTAGCTTCAATCTTTTTTTTTTAAATTAAGAGTATCTTAAGAATTATTAGCCCGATGAATTCATCCTATTCGGACAAATTATATGAAAGGTTTTGGAGGATTAAATTTATATTTTTATCCTTTTTATAATAAAGGTTACTATCATTTTAATCAACACTTGTTAGTAATAATTAACTTCAACTAATTTATTATAACTATATTTTTTAGAGTAAAAATTTGATCATGATTATCTATAAAATGAGGATTTTACACTTTCCAACAATAACGCTTCACATTAGATTTTTTAAATTTTTATAAAACTTTACAATATACTATACCACACACCTAATTATTTAATAAAAAGCTTTTTTTACCTTCCTTTTTTTTTCACAAAATCAAATATTCTTTTATAATTACTAAAATCCTACCCTAATAATACACTAAACTTTAGAACTTACTTTATAATTTTTTTTAATTCGGGGCTAAATTTTGATCAAATATGGACTTTTTAATAAAATAACTGAATATAGTAAAGTTTATTATAAAGTTTTATAAAAATTTTATAATATATGATGTGATGCGTTATTATTAGAATGCGTAAAACTTTCATTTTACAGGTAATCATGACCAAATATCTTCTCTATTTTTTAATATAATTTGAAAGACTGTAAATGTTGTTGCTTTTATGACAGGTGCGTGCACGCATATGCTTTTGTTTTATTCTTAAAGTTTGCAATCTTTTACTAATAAATTCGATTAATATTTTTAAATTACACAGTTACATTTCATATACTAATTTTTGTTGGGTTAAGTGGAGAGAGTTCAATGTCTCTTAAGTTAGGTCTTCGATTCAAGTCTTATAAATAAAAAAAATAGATTTAAGAGAGTTTCCTCTCATTTAAGATTTGACACGACTCGAAAACGTAAATCATTAAATTGAACACTTAAAATTATAAAAAAAGAAAAACAGTTGCACTTCATATTACACAAGATATTTATGTTAATTTATTATATAGAGTATATACTCATCGGTTTGTTTCTATCTCTCTCTCTCTTCTTCTTCTTTTTTTCCTTTTGCCTTTTTGTTTTTGGTAAATTTTCCCTTTTTCTTTATAAGATAGTCAACTCGCCGTTCCCTTGTTCCAAAAGGTTATAAATGTCCATAGTACTAATTGTATTTCTTCTATCTAGTTATTAACTCATGAATAGATGTTAATATTAGTTTCCTTTAATGGTTTGTTGATACGTTAACACTCTTCATTTCTGTTAGGATTTTTAATTTAAATTAAATTAATTAGTTTGGTAATTATTGATTTGCTTGGTGAGTAAGTTTGGTAAGATTACTTGATGGGTAAGTTGGTTTGGGGATGAAGTTTGGGCTAATATAAATAGGTAATTATGGCTTAGGGTTTGTGTATGTGTGTGATTGTATGGTATTTTCTTGGAGATTTAGCTCACATTGTGAAGAAACCTTTGGGTGTAAGAGAATTTTGGATTTTGAGATTGAGTAATTGCTAGTGAGTTTGATTAAGATTGGTGATTATAATTGTTTGATTTGATAGTGGAGAGTTGTGGAGTTTGTTCATAAGAAAACTCTTTGTGTTCTTCCTTTGATTATTTTTTTTTGGTTGATTGTTTTGGGGTTTAGGACCTAACAATTTCAAGAGCTTAGTTGAAAATAGAAATTTTCAATTTAAATTTCCTTTTTTTTGTCAAAAGTAAAACTGATTTGAGCTAAGGGATTGTTTGATTAACCATTGAAAAATTTCAAACCATTGAAAATGAAAATTTTCAATGCTTTCATTTTTTCATTGTGTTTGATAATAAAAGCTAAACAACCACTTAATTGGAAATTTTCAATGAAAAAGTATTGAAAATAATAAGTAGCTCTTAGGTTACTTATTTCATTTAATAATTCCATTTAAGGAAAAAATCACATATTAATTACATTTAATGTTGTATTCTTTCCTTTTAACCACTATTCTTTCCTTTTTATTAATTATCAATGCATTTATTTTTCATAAACTTTCATTTCTCTTATAATAGTTCAAAAATAAATTTATTCAAACATAATAACTTATCAAACAATTTTTACATAATAAATTCAGTACTTAAATTTTTCAGAAGAAATTTTCAGCACTTAATTTTCAGTACTTAATTACTTCAGTTTTATCAAACAGCACCTAACTGTTTATTTTATTTAATAGTTAAATTAAATTAATTAAGTCGTTCCTTATATGAAAAGTTCAAAAGCAACTGCCTTAAAAATAATTAAGGCTAAGAGAATGGAGGATAATAAATGGATTTTACTTTGGTTAGTTGATACATAGAAAGGCAAGGAAAGAGGCTTACTTAAAAACAATAAAGGAAACCAACTCATGTTAGTTTAATATACTTTAAGTAAAGTCTTCGATTTGAGTTTTATGAGTAGGAAAAATAAATTTAGAAAAGTTTTCGCTCTCAAATATGATTAATTGGAAACCGTATAACAAATATGAATATCTATAATTATATTAAAAAAAAATAAAGGGTCGAACTCAAAAGCTCTTTGATAAATTAATATTATAACAAACAAATCTATTTTGTTATTGTAAGAATATGGATCGAATTAATCCTTACATAAGAGTCTTTTCCTACGTTATTACGATCTGTATAATTATAAACTAAAAAAAGAACAATTCAAAAGCTTAAATTTGTGCAAGAGTGAGTGAGGACAATAAATCGAAATAAAATAATAGTAGAAAAGAGGAAGATAATAAGATTGAAGTCTATAATCCGACTATCCAAGTTACATAGGGACCAATCCACATGCAAAATAAACTAATGCTATTTTTTTTTATTATAGTTATTGTCAGAATTTGAACACAAAATGACTGAAATTAATCGTAAATGTCTAAGGAACCAAAGAATAATAATAAAACAACTAATAGTGGCATCAGTGTAAAATAATCGAGAATCAAGGGCTGTACTGCACCGATGACCACCGCCCAAAAGGCAAAAGCCTAGATATTCTGCAACTTTTCCCCTGACATAAATAAAGCAAAAGAAAATTAACCCAAAAAAATAAATAATGATTTCATCCCAATCCCAAGCTCCCCCAACCCCAACCCCACTTGAGAGCCTTATCATTTCTACAACAACGATAATGTACTTTAAGAACAATCCAAATTGAACAAATAATTAGGTAGTGTATTATTATTTACTAATTAAATCTTTAGTTAATTAATTAAAAAAAAAAGAAAAGTAATCATCATCAGTCAGTACTAAAAAGACAAGAAAAGACGACAAACACAACCCACACAAAAGGCGCGTCGTTTGCAAGCAGATTCTTTGTATTTGTAATAATATGACAAATTTTCACAATATATAATTTATACTTTTTTTTTATTTTCTATTCTTTTCCCATATATTCTATTTTTTTATCATAAAAATTTAAGAGTAGATAGGTCCTGCTCATGCTCGTAGGACGTAATCAATTGGGTGCTTGGCCTCGTAACTCTAAACTCTACATTTGACTCGAATTCGATTGAGTTTTATTTTCAAAGTTGGAACTCAACTTATTGTATAAATCTTATTATTTGAGTTTAGTTCGAGTAAACTTAATAATGAATAAAAAAACACCAGTTTCATCATGCTTGAATTTGAATTCAATTAGGCTTAACTAGAGTTAAAATAGTAAATTTATAACTAAAATAATAAAAAACATGTATAAAAACAAATACTCAACAAACACTTGAACTAGATATTAGAATACTTGATTATTTGAATTATTCGAATTCGTGTTTGACCTAGTATAATCAAGTAGAATTCGAATTTTTTTCCAATCAAATCCAATAGTTTATGAATATAGATGTATCATTTACTTTCCTAATTAATCGTCTCTTAGTTAGAGTTAATTGTTAACTCCTATAATTTACATATATATATATATATTATATAGATATATATTTTCAGTTTTGGGGTTATTAACTTATAAATGACCTAACGACGAGTGCCTGTGAAGATCAGTCCGTGAGATCATTTCTCTAACGGGCTATGGGCTAAATGCATATGTTCTGATTTTGACACTATGATTCTATTTTTACTATATATATTCTCTCTTTTTTTTTTTCAACTTTTTAACTTTTTAACTTTTAATATTCTTTTCTTCGCCTAAAGCATTTTGTGCCATGGTAGTACGATTTACGAGAGTAATAATAATAATAATATATATAAAGCTGAGACCAAAGATTGTGTGGCCTCTCTCACTCTTTCACTACCAAAACCAAACCGAAGATTTTTCCAGCTCTTTTCTCGCGTTTTTAGGTCTTTTTGTTTTCGTCTTTTGGGTTATTTACCCCTTTTTTTTTTCATTTAGGAAACAGGGGAAAGAAAACAGTGTGTGTGTCTATGGCAGAAGAGAGCGGTGCCCCGGTGAGTTGTTGTACGGATTTGCCGGTTAAGAGGCCGAGGGAAGAAGGAGAAGAGAACGGGGTTTCTGCGGCTGCCATGGATACGGAAGGTGATAACAATATCGTTAAGCAAGCTGATGGGATTTCCTCTGTTATTCCTGGATGGTTCTCCGAGATTAGCCCAATGTGGCCTGGTGCGTTCTTTTTTTCTTGTTTAACTCTTTAAATCGCCATTTTTGTTTCCGTCTTTTCTTTACGTTATTTTTGGAGGAAGGAATGTAAAAGGGTTCCCTCGCGCCTTCCTTCTCCGTCCCTTGATTCCTCCTTTAACCAAACGGGGCCATTTTTCTTGACCGTCTATTGGTTTTTTAATCCATAACTGGTTTTGGGGTTATGTTTTATGTCTGTATGTATATATATGGTTAGGATCTGTTCTAAGGTGACGGGTTAACTAAATTTCTCTGCTTGTTGTTTGGCTTCTACTGCTTTAGTAATGGAACCTTCTTTATTGTGTTTGTTTGTTTATCTAATATATTTGTTCCTTCAAGGTGTAAATACTGATTTTGAATTCATGGGTTCGTTTGTTTGAATACCATCAGATTCTATTTCGTTTGTGATATCCAGGGCATGTCTATTAGTATGCATTTTTACCAATCTTTTTTCCCCTTTTGTCTGTCGTTTTGAAGTTCCTGGTTAGCTTATTCTATCATTTTTCCTCTTTTTGAAAGTTGTTCCATATTGATTTTGAGGATGGGGATTCGTTCATCAATGGTGTGCAACTCTTTGAACATCTCATGTAAATTGGTTGTCATTTCTGCCCATGTAGTGGGTTGGTAATGGTATTATTATCCTCCCAATGAATTCTATTCTGAGAAGACACTTCAATTACATCAAGTTAATTTACTATGATAAGAAGTAGTAGTTGACAACCCATGATAAATGTCTGAGCGTCAGACAGATTCCATTTCTTTCAAAAGACTCTTTGACCTAAGTTACAACCAACTGCAGTTGCTTCGGTTCAATACTTCTTTGACAAGTTTTTTTTACTGTTCCTCTAATGACAAGTGTCCTTTTTATGCATTTATCTTGACAACTTCATTGAATGCTAGGAGGTAGTTTTTACTTTTCTTGCGTACGCTGCCTCGTTTATGCCATTGTCTTCTCTTGGTTTTGTACTGCTTGAGATTTCATTGAATTGTACGATTTTGATAGGAATAAGAGACTGCCATTTTACTGGTGTGCCTGAACTCCATAAGCGTTGCATGTTGTCACTTATCAGCATTTCCTTAATTGCAAATGTGTATTATTAGTTTAATGGTGAGGTTGAACCCATAGACTTTCATAGAACAATATGCAAATCCCTGTATTGTTAGTTTAATGGTGGGGTTGCACCTATAGACATTCATAGAACAATACTAATCCATTACCAACTGTTTTGAGTTTATGGATTCTGTCTCTCGTACTAGTAGTTATAATGGGCAGTTGGATGGTGAGGTGAGTTTCAGGTTTGAAAGCTATGGGTCCTTAACCAATCATAGGGATATTTATGTTTATTTTCATGGAAATTCATCTGTGTTCCATCACTTTAGGCTTTGTAATTTGAGGGATCATTTGACACCTGGTGTAAGATTAAGAGTTTTACACTCTTTCGTAACTTAACGTACGATTAATATTTAATTAATCCGGCCGTCGAATTTCGTGCTCTATTCGCATACATTGGGCATGCAAAATTTCGAGTTAATTTAAAATGTCTAGCATATGTTTTAAAGCGATAGAATTTCTCATTGTTAAATATATATTAAAAATATCCAAAAATGTTAGAGTCTAGATCGATATCATAAAAGTATCGGATGACTTGAAATTTTACATGCACGATAGATTCGAATATATCTTTAAATCCAACGGTCGGATCGTTAAAATATTAATCGTACGACGAGTTATAAAAAGGGTGTAAAACTTCGGGTGTAAATGGATCCCCCCTCTTGTAATTTTCCTCAATTTAAGATAGATATAGCAGAGTAAGGTGGTTGCTTTTTCCTTTTTTAAGTACTTCTATTGTATATAAAAGAGAAATTTCAGTATTTTTCATGAATCATTTTTATACTGAAATATTCAGGAGAGGCACATTCCTTAAAGGTTGAAAAGATCTTATTTCAAGGGAAATCCGATTACCAGAGTGTTATGGTCTTTCAGGTACTTAGTTCTTCAAGTAAAATGTTACTTTTTCTGATTCCTTTCTTCCTTGTTTAGTTTCTTTGAGAACTGCCATGTTTTGAAGCTAAATTATGTTGCATGGTACCTTTTCTAGTCATCAACATATGGAAAGGTTCTTGTTTTGGATGGAGTGATTCAGCTTACAGAGAGAGATGAATGCGCATATCAAGAAATGATCACTCACCTTCCTCTTTGCTCCATTCCAAATCCAAAGAAGGTATTTCAGCTACTATATTACTGTTAATGTTGTGTACAACTAAACGGTAGTAGCTTTGAGTAATATTTTGTTTGAATAATGAGTATTTTAATGGTTAGAAGGTATTTTAAAGTAAAATATTTGCAATGCATTCCTTGCCATGTTGTGCTTCATTATGGTTTCAATTTTAAAGTAGTCTGTCATTTTTTTTTTCAATTAAGTGTAGGGGATGCATGTAGAAGGTGCAAGGGATTGATTGAGAAAGTTTGATTCCTTGTAATTGTATTGAAGGGGCCATATGATGGTTACCGAGATCCAGTTGAAGTTATTTCATTTGTTTTGACTTAATTCTTCTACAATTTTTAATAATATTATTTTGTGGTGGTGCCCTTTTTTCTTTGCTGAAAAGTGTACAATAGTTGTCAAGCTTTAGAATTTTTTTTCTTTTTTACTTTTTCCTGAGAGTCTCTCTTGCCCAAAGAACCGACTAAATAAAGGAAAACCAATAAAATTTATAAGAATATGAAATGCTGATATTTAACATTGAAGAGCTTGTTTCTGTTTTATAGTTTTTAGGTGGAAACCTGGACATGATTTACTTTTCTTTTTTCCCCCTTTTAATGTGTGATTCTGTTAAAGGCTTCTTTTAGGAGTACTCTATCTAAGATCAATCATTTGACGGGCACTCTTAGCGTACCTATTTTCTTCTTCAATTACCATTGATATGTATTTTCATCAGGTTTTGGTTATTGGTGGTGGAGATGGTGGAGTTCTCCGTGAAGTTTCTCGTCATTCTTCTGTTGAGCAGATTGACATCTGTGAAATTGATAAGATGGTAGTTGATGTGAGTAGTAATATGAATCTCTTTATTTCCTTTTGCACGGTCTATATAATTTATAATGGCTTGTAATTGATTGATGGGAAGTGCATCAAACTATTTTTCAATTCAACATCTTTCTTAACACATTGCATTTTTCCCTTTTTTGTGTAAAATGCAACGTATTTTGGTAATATTGACGTTGGTTTCATCAATATAGGCCAATAGCTAGGAAATTCCAAGTTTCAATCATTCTTTCTTATGAAATGCATCCTTGTGTGTGCTAGGTTTCTAAACAATTTTTCCCTGACGTAGCTGTTGGTTATGAGGATCCCCGTGTAAACCTTCATGTTGGCGATGGTATGGTCAACTACATTTTTGGTGTATCTGCATTCTACTGCTTGATATAAGTCATTTATAAACTTTTTCATTTTAATTTCAGGAGTTGCATTTTTGAAGGCTGTTCTGGAAGCTACTTATGATGCAATTATTGTGGATTCTTCTGACCCAATAGGTAATGCAATTTTGTGGGAATTTTTGTATTATTTTCTTTGTGCTGAATGGTTTAGCCTCTAAATAATTGAGTTATCTTTTGCCACCACAGGTCCTGCACAAGAGCTTTTTGAGAAGCCCTTTTTTGAGTTGGTGGCAAAGGCTCTCCGCCCAGGTGGAGTGGTCTGTACCCAGGCAGAAAGTATCTGGCTACATATGCACATAATTGAGGATATTGTAGCAAACTGCCGCCAAATCTTCAAAGGCTCTGTTAACTATGCATGGACTACAGTTCCTACATACCCAAGGCATATTCTAATGGCCTTCATCTTTTGATCGACTGCTTTTGTTTTTTTATTGCTCTGGCATCTCCCTATCTCTCTCTGTTGATTTATGGTGTTAATGCTTAAGCTCAAAGGAAAGCTTTCCTTATTAGAATAAGGATCTATGTTATGCACGTGGATCACCATGTGGTACCATTGCAATATGTTTCCATAACTTGTTTAGTCTTATACATGTTGCTGAAGCTGCTAATCGTGGATCTTTTTATTCTGTTGCAGTGGTGTGATTGGTTTCATGCTTTGCTCAACTGAGGGACCTCCTGTTGACTTCAAGCATCCTGCGAACCCTATAGATACTGATGATGGCTGCTGCAAATCAAAACGACCCCTAAGGTTTTACAACTCTGAGGTGCGACTCTGCCCTACACTAAATTATTTATTCTTGTGTGGGACAATAATTTGTGATTCACCTTTTTAAACACTGTTGCTTGAAGTCTTTCAGGTTTCATAAATTGTGATGCTCTTGTTTGAAACCCTTTTTCTTTTGCTTGTTTCTGTTTGTAGATCCATTCGGCTGCTTTCTGTTTGCCATCCTTTGCAAAGAAGGTGATCGATCCAAAATCTTAGGGGATGGAAATTTTGAAGATGATTTACAAAATTCTTGTTCTTGTGGGAGCATTAGTTTTCATCCTTGCTTGAAGGTCTCATGTAGTGAAGAACCTTGGATTTCGATTTCGAAGTTTAATTAATGCTCTTGTTATGTCTCACTTAGAAAGAGAATATTAGTATGATTGTCAAAGGATACTTTTCTCGTTGACTTGTACCAGTCTTCAAAGTCCATAAGGGATTTTGGCCATTCAGTTGATATAAATGGCTGTTTCTTGAAATCAATCATTCTTCACATAAACATATATGTGTTCTATGTTTTAGCATATTTTCCTTAGATTTTGACATCATTGAGTTCTTCAATGAACGGGGAACAAGTAAAGCTAGCTTGGAGGCCATATTTTTGTTAATCCATCTGCTGTGATATAATTTCCATACCTGCTGAAAGATGTACCCATAGTATCAAGAGAATATTGGTTCAGGATTCGTGTTCTTAGTTCTACCAGTCTCATTTTGGTCAAATATGTTGGGCGTTCTATGTATTTTCTATGATAACATTTATATCTACAAAGTAAAGTTCTGTTACACTACATCTGAATTCTAGGATTGTTTCGACCCCTGTTTTCCAACCAAAGAAGAACTAAGACTAGAAGTAAAAAAAAAATTAATAGAAATTACTTCTGAACTAGGTAGGTTAATGGCCTGCTTTGACTTGTTTCCCTGCTTCCTCATCAACCCTCTGTACATTGTGTTCTCTACGATGGCAGAAATAGATCACGCAGACCACCCACTTCATCACATTTCCCAGACAAATCAAGGTAACCTGTGCAATGATTCTCCAGTCTTTCTCACCGTATCCGCCATGGAAGCATGCTAACCTTAAACCGACACCCCACATGAAGAAAACAAGCATCAAGAGGAACCCTTGTCTCTCGCTGCCTCTGCATAAACAAGCCGAGAGTCCCAGAGCATCAGCTCCATGTATCTCTTCCAACATAGAGATCACAATACTCACGTTCCAGATTGCTGTCCATGCTAAGTATTTCACCAGTAGAGCTATGCAAGCTACTCTGAAAAGTGCAGCAGTGAACATATTATAGAAAAAATTCCTCACCATAATGTAATAGTTCGTCGCCAACCATGTTGATCCGAGTAGGAAACAAGTTGATACAAAGCAAACATATGCAGATGTGACGAGAATGCCTTTCCACCTTGATTTATTCAGAAGCCTTGCCACCATCTCTTTGGGACGAATCGGTTTCTCTTTTCTATATGTTATTGCTGTCAAATCAACGGTAACCGCCGCAGCGCAGAGTTCGAATAGATGAAGGGGCAGCAGATGGAGAAGAGTCAGTTGAATCATTCTGTAGGAGAAATCATTGGCCATTCTTCTGGTTGCATTGATCAACCAAACACTGAAATAAGCTGGGGGTTGTCTTAGTATTTCCCAGGTTGTAATAAGTGTTGTCTGGAGGATCATTTCATAGAAAACCATGAAGCAGAGTGAGGGTATGGAGGCAAGAAAAGAAAGAAGGATGAAGTTGGTATTTTTGTAAGGGATCATAAAAGCTTCTTTGAGTATAATAAAGAAGTGCAGCTTTTGCTTCGGCATGCTGTGATGATTCTCCTTCTCAATCCCTCTCTTCATTTAATGTTCAATGACTTGAGAAAGTGGAGGAGTTTTATCATTTTATGTAGAGGTTTTGGGTCATATCACTATGAAAGAATGTGTTTAAGGTCAAACCAAATGGGCATCTAAGCCATTGGTTAAACTTGATTAACACTTTTATTTATTGGTAAGATAGCTCCCTCACTCCCACCACCAAAGTCATCATCATCTGACTATGACTTTCCCTAATAAATCTCCCTTACAATTTGGATTGACAATGTCAAACACAGTGGCTCTCCATTCTCTGTAGTCGGTGTTGGTTTTTGTTAAACCCCCCCTTTTTTTCTTTTAATTAAAGTGCTTTTATGACTTGAATGGTTGAACTTATAGATTATCTGTACTTGAAAACCTAATTTAAACTTAAATATTCAAGTCTGTAAACTTAAAATATTTGTTGCCAACTTGGAGTTCCATTGCTCGGGTTCAAAAAATATGGGTGCCGAAAGGGGAATGTAGAAGCTGAGACTCGTATCTGAGACCTGCAAGAAATCAGACACCTCAAGAGGTGTGTGAACCATTGAGGCTAAGCCTTGGTTTCTTATTTTCAAGTCATTGTTTGCAAATAAAATTAAGACAGTAACATGCTAATGCTTTAGATTCATAGTTTCATATTAAATTAGTATTTGTTGAGCCAATTGACAGGTTACTATTGCATTCAAGGTTTCCATCACATAAGCAGCCAAGCTTGCTTCAAACTTTGATTATTTATCAGCTGATTCATCCCTTTCTCCTCTTTCCTCATCAACTTTCTTTGACGAAATTCTCTCCTTACAATCATAGAAAAAAAGCATGCAAGCTATCCACTTTGTCACATTACAAACAAGGAACAGGCTTGCTTGTGCAATAATTCCATTTCCTCCTTCAAAGCATCTGCTATAGAGGCATGGCAACCGTAAGCCATATCCCCAAACAAAGAAAACAAGCATCAGAAGAAGTCCCCGGCGTTCACTGCTTCTTATATAATGTGCAGAGAATGACAGTGCTTTATGCCCATGTATGCCCTCAAGGATTGAAATTACAATGCTCATGTTCCACATAGCAGTCCATTCCAAGTACTTTTTCAGCAACACAACAAAAGCTGCTCCATATAATACAGCAAAGAACACTTTGAAACCGAACAAACTCCTCAAAACTACATAGTAGTTTGTTACTAACCAGACTAACCCCAGCAAAGTGCAGGTTGACAAGAAAAGAACATAGAGTGATGTGATGAAAATGCCTCTCAACCTTGCTTTCTGAATCAGTGATTTCTGTTTTGCATCTGTCTTAGATGCTAAGGCAACCGCTGCAAGCGCAGAGTAGAACTCTAGGAGGTGAAGAGGCAGCAGATAAAGAAGGCCCAGCTGAATCAGCTTGCAAGAAAATTCCCAATTCAGCCTTTCGGTTATACGAAGTATTGGTATAGGCCAAGAGTAGTTGAAGTCACCGGGGGACTGTCTCAGGATCTTTGAGATTTCAAGAAGAGTTCTTTGGAGTAAAATTTCATAGTACACCAAGATGCAAAACAAAGAGAAAGGGATGATTACCTGGAAGAAGATGAAGTTGATGTTTCTGCAGGGGGTAAGTACAGCTTCTTTGAGGATTTCAAATACCCCTATCTTCTTCTTTTGCATGATATGGTTGTTTTTCATCTCCATCGCTGCAGCTTCCAAAGTCAATCCCCAAGATATGGCCCAATGGTTCTTTGTCAGGTATATATTTTGTGCATTGTTGGGTGAATGTTGTTTTGTGCTTAGAAAACTAAGAAGAGTGGAGATAAGACGAGAAGAAACAGATAAAGAAGAAAGTCGGCAATTGTCTCTTACATGAACTGTCTCTCATTGGATCATAATACAAAGAGAAAATTCAAGTCACCCAAAACACATCAAATCACACCCTAAAGTAGTTTTTGATCATTCAAATCACACCAAAAACAGAGATAATCTGCTTATCAGATTAATAACCAAAGATTTTCATATTCATATCCAAGTATGACAGCAGAAATAGTTCTGCATTAACAGTGAACCCTGGACTTGACTTAGTCTTCCATTTTGTTTTGCTTTTGTTACTTTTTATTTGAGCTATACAATAAGATTTGCACTTAGAAAGATCAACAACTAGATGCAATAATCTTTCATGCCATTTATTTGGTTGATGTTGATTCTTAATAATTTTACATTTAATGTTTTCATCTCTAATTGTTTGTGCAATCCCTGTTCTATACTTCAAATAACTTGACAGAAGATGTTTGAGTTTAAGCACAAAAGTGACCATGTAGCAAACAAGAAGACATTTCAGTTTTTTAAACACAAGGGGCATTTGAGCCATTGGTCAAGGGACGACCCTCCCCCAACCAGCTTATTCATCACATCTTTAATTCATTTCAGTTGAATACCTCTTATTGAATTAGTGAAAGAGAAAGAAAGGACTGGTATTGTCATCTTTATCTCCACAATAGCTTTCATGTTACAGAAAACTAGATTAAATCCTCCTCTCAGAAGATCCTTGATTGGTCTTGTAATCCTGGCAAGTGGCAAGGGGCTCATACCAGATGCCTGCCTTGTTGAGCCTTCTGTACATCACTTGGCATTCTAAGACATAAACACAAGGGGGACATACAATTGCCAGCATTTTTGAATTAGTCTGTCTTGTATACTGTTGACGCTTTTTGCTTTCTCACCAAGTTTCTTTTCTAAAATTAGCTTCTCACAATCAGAGAAGTTAATTAAACTATGCACAATATCTGCATCATCACAGTTTCTACATAAAGCAAACTACCCTAAAGAAGTAAAGCAAGCATCAAAAAGTATACACATCAAGACTACAAAAAACAAAAGGGAAGTGTTGCAAGTTGCATAGCATTTTGAAATTTAACAACAATACAAAAGAGAGGAATCTAATAAAGGGCCTTGCTCAATCAATAAATTTTGAGTCATCGACCTCTCTTCTAACCAAAAATAGAAGGGCACTGCAACAGTAATCTGTGGAAGACAAATAGAAAACATTAGTAGAGTAGCAAGTTCTGGCCAGGATAAGGATATCAATTAAATCCCTGGCTATTTCTCTTGTTATAAGGTTTGCTGCGTAGAATTTAAGACTTAAGAGCTACTATTTTGAACTAGAATTCTCCACCTAGTAGACCAGAGAGAAGGGAGTATGAATGATACTAAATTCAAAGGGAAATAATATAACAGCATAAATTAACTTCCCATTAAGTTCTACTTTGCCACTGGAATACTACAAACATTTCCCATATTTTGTAAATGCCTTCAGTTTCAGTCTTCAGATAAAAACAGTACAGAAAGTGCAAGAGAGAAGTTGACTGACAAAAAAAAAAAAGAATATATCAACTATAAATTTGTTTTTCAGCTTTCCTTTGTGGCTGTCATTTGGTTTCTTCTCTTCATTCCTTTCCTGGTGCTTAAATAATGCATAAAGAACTTAAAACACTACTAATTGACAACTTTAACATCTCTTCCCACTTCTTCATCAACCTTCTTCTCTAAAATCCGCTTCTTGCAATCAAAGAAATATACCACGCAAACCACCCACTTCATGAAATTCCCGACACAAATCAAGCTGGTGCATGCAAAAGTGAAGACATCAATGCCTCCATTGCACTTCCCAAAGAAGCAGGGCAGTCTGCAGATAATTTCCCATACAGAGAAAACAAGCATCAAAAGAAGTCCACGCTGCGTACTACCCCTACTAAAATAAGCCGAGAGTTCAAATGCTTCAATCCCAGATGTCTCTTCCAATATGGAGGTCACTAGAGCCATGTTCCATCCAGCACTCCATTCTGAAAACTTTATCAACAATGCCATGAACACAGCAATATGGAAGACGGTTATCAATAAAAGCATATAGAAGTCCTTTGGACCATAAAGATAGTAGTCTACTAAAAGGCCCTTTGACAGAACATAGTAGTTGGTTACAACCCCAACAAATCCAAGTAGAATACAAGTTGACAAGAGAAGAGCATAGATTGATGTAATTAAGGGACCCTTTAACCTTGGTTTTTGCACCATCATGTCTCTGAAGCCGATTGGTTTCCCCTCTGAATAAATCATGGATGCTGCATTAAAATTCAGGACTATATTAAGGAGCCCTAGAAGATGACAAGGTACCAGGTAAAGAAGACATAGTTTAACCCATTCTTTGAAGCTAACAGATGATTCCCAGTCAAAGTATGAGTGATGAAAAGACCATGCAAAGAACTCCAAGGTAACAAGCAATGTTTTCTGGAGGACAACCTCAAAGAAAACAGAAAGAGAGAAGTAAGGAAAGGAAGTGAAAAGGCTGAAAATGATGAAGTTGATATGTTGGAGGGGAATTTTTAGAGCTTCTCTTAGTATATCAAGGAATTCAAGCTTCTCCTTCAACATAATTTGACTGTAATCTGTCTCCATTCTTCTGAATTCCAGTTCTGTAGCCTATGTTGATAAAATCTATTCTTAAGCAAGATCAAAGTCTTCTCTTATGGTCTTGCCAGAAGACTTTGACCTGTTGGGGCTACACCAAGAACTGGATGAATGCGCATTGTTCAACTTGACAAACTCTAAACTATTGAAAAGAAAGGAACCATCTGAAGTATGACTACAGAGAATAGAGAAGCAAGAAATTTCATTGCTGGGACGTGCCGTGCCCCAGAAACATTAATTTTGTTGACCTCTATAAGGGAAAAACCAATTAGGGTTAGTCACAGAGGTTTGATTTCCAAATTCTGTGATGTAGATCATATTACATCCACAAAGAAAAAACAAAGGAAAAGAAAAAATAAAAGAAAATTGACACAACAAAATAAAGATTGAAAGAGACAGCCTAAAGGTACAGGGGCGAGCGACTTCCTGGTCAATGAGCCAAGGCAGAGCAAGTAGCCGATTATTATCAGGGTTCAAGTTCAAGGAGTAGATGCTGGGAGCAAGCAGTTAAATATTGACAACTTTCCTTTTTAAACTCCCATCCTTGCAATCAAGGAAATAAACAACACAAATTACCCACTTCAACACATTTCCAATACAACTTAAGCAACAAGTAAACAAAGCCCCTGTAACTACAAGTTCATCATTTTCATCAATAAAGATGCAGGAAAGCCTAATGATAAATCCCCAAGCAAACGAAACAATCATCAACATAAGCCATTGTCGGCTGTAATTCCTGCTAATTATTTGTGCCGAAAACTTCAATGCTTTAATCCCATCTTTCTCATCCAACATTGAAATTACTAAAGCCATGTTCCATCCAGCACCCCACCCTAAGAACTTAACCAACAATACAGAAAATCCAATTCCGTCAACCATTGTTAGCAAAATATCAATATACGAGTAAGTTTGAAAGCTTTTTCCCTCTATACAGCAGTTTATGGCCGACCCTGCTAAGGCAAAAAGGATAATTGTTGACAAGAGATGAACATATATTGATGTAATGAGGGGACCTTTGAGCCTTGTTTTGCATCCCATTATATCTTTGAAGCTGACCGGTTTCTCAGCTTCATATATCCTTGATGCTCTAGGAACAATTATGAGTATGTTGAGGAACTCCAGGAGCTGATAAGGTATCAGGTTAACAACGCAGAGTTGAACCAATTTGGGAAAAAGATTCATTTTCAATCTTTCATTTAGCCCGAAACCATCGTGCATATACCCGAAAGCATGGTAGTTATAATAATACGAGTGAAATGGACGTGGTTCAAAAAACTTGGAGGTTTCAAGGCATATTCGTTGGAAAATGATCTCAAAGAAAACCAAGGAGCAGAAAAAAGGAAGGCAGAGGAAAAAGCTGAAGATAATAAGCTTGTAATTTTTGCTGGGAAATGTTAGACCTCGTTTGAAAATATCATACAACTTTAGCTTCTCCTTCAACTTAATTTGGGTACAATCCTGCTCCATGACTCTCCCTCTTTCCCACTCTTATAATGGCCTTTCTTTTGAAACAAATTTAGAGCAAAGATCAAACATAAGTTTTGTCCGAACTTATCAAGCAAATAAATAACATGATCAAGCAAGCAAACCTCTCCATTTCATTCCTCTCCTAGAAGATTAAACTAATAAGATTCTGTCTTGCCGGAATATGAAATCATTGTAAGTTAAGACAAATTAAGACATTGTAAATATCGATCAGTTTGTTCATTGTTAAAAGCAAGGACCTGTAAACAAGAGGAACCAATAACCGATAAAAACAATATTTAATGATAAATGTTATTTCACTTTTTTCCTTTTTTTAACATTTTGCAGATGCAGACTATGCATAGCTGTTACAAATTGCAGAACTGAAACATTATTCATTGGTTTAAACAATTCCTCCCACTTCTACATCAACTTCCTTTTCTATAATCTGTTTCTTGCAATCAAAGAAATTTACAACACAAACTGCCCATTTCACCACATTTCCAATATATATCAAGCAAGTCGACAGGGAAGTGAGCAATACACCTCCAATTAGGTCTTCATTGCACCAATAAAAGATGGAGGGCAGCCTGATGATGAGTCCCCATACAAAGAAAACAAGCATAAAATGAAGCCCTCTCTTGCTACTATTCTTGCTTATGTAAGCTGAAAACTCCAATGCTTCAACCCCATAATATTTCTCCTCCAATATTGAAATGACTAGAGCCAGGTGCCATCCAGCACTCCACTCTAAGAACTTCATTAATAACACTGTAAATCCAACTCCTCGAAATACGGTTAAAGAAATATGAAAACAATCATACATTTCAAAGCTCTTTACCATCATACAGAAGTTTATTGCAAATCCTACCAAGCCAAGTAGAATTGTAACTGATAAGAGATGAACATATACCGATGTAATGAGGGGACCTCTTAACTTTCTCTTGCATACCAGCATGTCCGCGAAGCTGATGACCGGCTTCTTCTCTGCATATAGAATGGCTGCTATAGGAACAATCATGATTAAGTGGAGGAACTGTAGAAGCTGATAAGGTGCCAGATAAAGAAGGAAAACCGGAAAGAGTTTAAAGCAAACATCTACCGTCAATGTTCTATACTGCCAAAGATCATCATAACCATAAAATTCAAATAGAGGTTGTACAAAGAACTTTGAGGCTTCAAGAAGTGTTCTCTGCAAGACAATCTCAAAGAAAACCAAGAAGCAGAAAAAAGGAAGGGAGGCGAAAAGGCTGAAGATGATGAAGTTGACTTTTTTTCCCAGAAGCATTACAGCTTGTTTGAGAATATCAAAGAACTTGAGCTTCTGCTTCAACATGATCGTGTTAGTCTCCGTGCTTTTCTTCAGCCACCTCTATATGAAATTTAGATTTAGTGGTTGCTAAGTAAGAAAGATCAAAGTTTTTATCCTAGTGGTTGCAGCAATTGCAAGACTTGGACTTTCTTCTTCTTCTTCTCTTTTTTTTGGGGGGGGTCGGTGGGGTTGGGGGGTGGGCTGGGGTGTAAGACAGACTTTTTGGAGCAAGATAATAATCTCTTGTTGACCTTGACTGTTATAAGCTCAGCAAGAGTTCTAAACCCAATAATGCTCCTGTCCTTCCCACCACCGGATAAAAAAAAGGAAAAATTATCCTTCCAGAATCATATCCTTCCATTTCATAGTCTCAGTTGTTGCTAGAGCTAATTAATTTAAGTGCCTAATTAAAACGAAATTTCAAAGAACTATTAAGAAAATTTCCTGGGAATCGATTTCTGTAGTGTCCTTTTTGGAAAAATAAGCAACTATTTTTTTTTTGGTTACGGAAAAATAAGCAACTATTTACATTAGGTAGGTGCAAGGTAGAGTCACAGCCTCTTGCATCGAGTTATAAAATAAAATTATACGAAACATGGTAAAAGCTTAATTAGTTGGACAAACAAATCCGAATTATATCTTATCCAATGGTTTACAGATGGAACATGGAATTTCCTTGAATTTGGCACCCAAATAAAATAAGCGCCGGCATATTTGCCCAAAATTAGCCGGACAGAACAAAGCAAGGGAGACTTTGGAGGTAAGTCGAAAAAATGAAACCGCAGCAAATTTTAACTTCCATTCGACAGGGAAAAGGAACCAACATAAAAATTTAGTCGGCACTTGACAAAACTACAGAGCATGATTCCAGTCAATAACCTCGGATTCTCGATTTCTTTTTTTGTTTTCGGTAAAATTGTTGGAACGGGGCAACAACAGTTATATCGATTGTTGTGTCCCCATAATTAAATCGATTGTTGTTCCGCAAGAGCAACCACACTTATAAGGCAGGAATAGACACAACTCACACCATTTTAGCATTAGACATATTAATGCATTAAATTAAATTATCAATTACAGTGACCAAAGGGGCTAGCATCCATACAAAGAACACCC
Source organism: Microcos paniculata (assembly GCA_030664755.1). Taxonomy (NCBI): domain Eukaryota; kingdom Viridiplantae; phylum Streptophyta; class Magnoliopsida; order Malvales; family Malvaceae; genus Microcos; species Microcos paniculata. Next base: position 44,700,612 of record CP131456.1, on the reverse strand, counting down.
AAACCAACCAATAGAAAGGAAAAAAAAAAACAAAACAAAACAAAAGGGGTAAAATCAGAGAACAAGAAGATGGATACCAGAAGACAAGATGGTAGCGTCCCAACTAATTACCTTTGGGGCTTTAAAGATAATAACCAATTAGATGATCATTCATTAACGTGCGCAGGTTGTAGCAGCTTCCATGCTGAATGCAACCTTCAAAACATGCGAACACGATGGAGACAGAAAAGGTGCAATACCATCAAACTCTCAATGTCTCCAAGCAAATATACGAACATTTTACCCATCATCAAACAAAATTTGAAGAGAGCAAGATAAAATAACTCGGATACCTTCCAAAATCAGCTACCATAAAAGCAAAGGTCAAAGCGAGATCAAACTCTTTGTCGTAGAGGGGCAGACACACTAAGGAGGTCTTGTGCAACAGAATTTTTGGGAAATTGCAGTTCTAGCTGGATAAGAAGCAATACTACGAGTAGACGGAGGGCAGTGAAGCCAATAACAGGAGAGCAATTAACGGCTTCATCTTCTTAAAAGCTAGAAGCTTTGTTGCAGATGCATACACCACAACAAGGTCACAACCAAGATTGCTGTTACTAGCGAATTCAACAAGTAACTCAAGCTTTTACGATATGCAGGAGCGACGACGAGTAGATGATGTGGTGCAGAGAAGCAATGAGTGAGGGAAACCGTGTGCACTAAGATGCAGTAAAGTGGCGAAAGCATGCTGTTTTACTTCAAAATCACACCTCAAAACAAAAATGTAAATCTTTTAGAATCATCCACCACAGAAAGATAAACTTACCAAAGAAACTACTTAACATAAAACAATAACAGATAAATATAAGCAGATAATAATATGAAGTAAGAAAGAGACCTCCCAGTTTCACATGCTGAAGATAGCAAGCCAACGCAAAACAGTGTCCAAGGTACCTCTTTAGGAGGCCGAAACACTTTGTAGAGTAGAAGCCATGCAAAACCACAAGTTCTAACAACTTCATTGTCACGAAATGAACATAGGTAACATAATTTCTTTTGCTCACTGAACCTATTAGAACTACAGTATTGCAAATTTGTCTGCCCTAAATGCCATTCCAGATTTGCTTCAGCTCAGGCCCCGTTTTTAATCTCTGCAAAAGAATGTAAGCAAGCATATCAGATTCTATCTCGTTCATAGTACAAAAATTAAGATCCCTGACATTTCAAGTAATTTAGTACACACAACTTACCCATTTGCATAAGGTGAATCACGACGAGAATGACGATATGGAGGTGACCTGCTGTAGCTGCGACCACGATGAGGTGATATGCTGCGACGCCGAGGAGATCTTCTCCCACGTGGACTATAGCTCCTACCACAAGATACAAAAGTTTTATGATCAAGCAAAAATAGCAAGTAGATTTTTCCAGTATGCCTGTATACCCTGGTCCAGACGACCAATCAAGCCAAATAAAGTTTAATCAAAATAATAAACCTTCATGAAATCCACTCATATAAAATGATAAATGCATCTTGTCGTGTAATAGAAAAACTAGTAGGACGCATAGATACGGGTGGTACAAAATGATAAAACATCTATTTCAGCAATCAAGCCTCAAAAAAAGGCCAAAGGTAAATTCCTAAAATTAGCATGTAGGGTGCAAGAATGACATAGGTCCTGAATGCACACTTAAGTGACAGATCATGGCAATAAAAGCCAGGAGTAAGGGAAACCAAAAACAAAGCGATTTGCTTAGCACAGAAAAGGCATGACTAAAAATTAGATAGCACAGGCTCCTTTACAAACCTGATTGCCCGCTAAAAGTACCCTCCTTACGACCTCTAATACAGTAAGAATTAAAAAAAAAAGAAATTCCTTATACTGACCTGCGCCCATACCCATAACTTGGACTCCTGCGGCGACGAGGACTAGGGCTTCTACGTCGCCCACTTCCTAGGCCTCGTGAGCCAATCCGCAAGCGGCATTCACGTGCAAAATGGCCAGGTTCACCACACTCATAACACTTTAAATCCTCACCCCCACCACGGCGACCACCACGGCCTCCACCACCTTTCGAATTATGAGAAAGTTCCACACGCCAACCATTCTTGCCTTCAAGTAGAAAAAACAAACATAATTAGCATCCAGAAAGGTTAATAAGGCAGGGTAGATTTAGAATCCAGCCATTTAAAGCCATTTAAATCCATGAAGCCAAATGAACAATTAAGAATCGAACTTGCAACTTAGAATCAATTGTTTAATAAACAACCCCAATAAATAAAGTACACAACTAAATCAGCAGGCCACCAACAATTAGAAAACAATATGAACCTGCAATATGAGCCTGTGGAAATAACAAAGAAAATCTATAACCAGCTTAAACAGTTAGGACATATCTACGAAATATATACTAAAGCTCGCAGCGCAAAAAGTGAGGAAAACAGAGGGAAAAGAACCAAACAAATTAAAATAATTAACTTCATAAGGACAATGGAATAGAGAACCACGGTATTTCAAACAGGTTTGAGAAATACGAAAAAAAAAAAGAAGGGATGAAAGCAACTCCGAAATGATCGAGATTAATGGTGAAAGTTGAGGAAAAGAATTTATACTCACCATCCAATTCACGGATTGCATCGATAGCATCCCTGCGATCATCAAACTCAACAAACGCATATCCTGGAGGCCTTCGAGCAACCCATACACTGCATTTATTTGATTTCCAACCAACCAACAAAACAAACTTGTTTGAGATTGCAAAAGGCAAGAACTTTTTATATTGCACAACAAAACCTAAAAATCTCTAGAGTTTGGGTATCAATTTAACCCATAATTGCCCGCGTCTCCATCAAAATTTAATGCAAAGAACAATGAAATTACCTGCGGAGAACGCCGAAAAGTCTAAATTCGTCTTCGAGATCCCTCTCAGTGACCCGAGGGTCCAGATTCCCCACATAAACCCGAGACATTCTCGTAAAACCACTGCAACAACCTAAGTAATTATAAAACGAAAAAAAAATCAAAACTAAACAACTTTTCCAGGAAAATAAGAGCACAAAAATCAGTGATCTTAAACAGTTATAGCTATAGAAACAAATAGGGTTTCTTTAGAGAAAGATCGAAGGAAAGAGAAGATGATTGAGGTTTACCTTGAGGAAATTTCTAGGGTAAAATTCGAAAGAAGAGTGAAGACTTGAAAAGATTGATTAAAATTTGGCTCTGCTGCAGCTGCAACGAATCCAATCGCAGAGCTCCAAATTTCTAAAACCCACCAACACCAACTATTCTGTTTCTAAGCAAAATCAGTTTCGTTTGGCTGGGGATGGCCCGGCTTTGAGGTTTGAGCTTCCTCCGCTTTCCAAATCGCAACTTTTTGCGCCTTGGGCTTGGCAAAACACAGTATCTGGGCCTGGATGATGTCTACTGGGCCCAAGGTCCATGCTTTTTCCTTCTTAAACCGTTGTTGCATTTTAGAGCGTATGCCCTTGATTCAGCGTAGACGACTTCCAGAGAAAGCGGCCGATTCAAGGACGAAAAATTTTCCATAATCTTGGTTGAAAGGAAGTACAAAGCCACGAGGCACTGCATCTGATCTGCTGAAGCAAAATTCCATGTTCATCACATACATTTTATTAGGGCTGTGCAATAAAATCGAAAAAGCCGATAATCGAACCAAAGCGATAATTTCATTAGGGTTTGAATTGTTTATATTAAAATCGAATTGTTCAAATGAACTAAAATTTTTAAAAAATGTTTGATTTTATTGATCCAAAATTAAATAACCTAGTTTTTATAATCTTATTTGAGCTTTTGTAAAGGAATACAAATTCAAAATTAATTTTATTAGCCCAAAATCAAATAACCCAAAATTTTTATAATCTTATTTGGACTTTTATAAAAGAATAAAAGTTCAAAATCAAATGAACTCTAACTATCCGAAAACCCACAAAAATATCCAAATCGAACCGAATCGAAACATTTGGATATTAAAATCTTAATATCTAAACTGAACAGAACCGTTTAAACCCCTACATTTGATGATTGTTGATGGTCGGGTTTCTCTAAATTGGGAAAAAAATATTCATACGTCCATAACCAAAGCAATCATGGGAAGGCTATTCAGATTTGTGGACAAAAGTGTCACAAGGAGATTTTATATTTGCAACCATCTGCTCTTTTTTTTTTGGTAAAAAAACAAGTTTAAGAAAATTATCTCACCTTTAAAACTAGGACAAACAGTGAATCTATTTGAGGGTTTAAAAGATCTTAATTTTGTAGAACTTTTCGAATTTACAAATAACCTACCAATAGGAATCCGTGGAAACTCAAATCTAAATGCCTTACATTATTGGTCCAAACTCTTACCACTTTGACCAACCCCCAATTGACATATTTGTAACCATATTTTATGGCATAATAATAATAATAACAGCTGATATTATGCGAAAACTAAAAAACCACCACTCTTTTCTACATGGTTTGCAAGGGCAATGAAAAGGCTTCAAGCCAATGGCTTATAGCCTACGTACTTAGTGGGTGTTTGGCCCAACTTTTTTAAGTGCTTCTCTATTTTAAAAGTTAAAGTCAGGTGTTTGGGTGTATGACTTTTTAAAATTGGCTAATTGCTCAATTCGGGGCCTATTCTTTTCAAAATGGTTTAATTTGAGGTCAATTCTTCTAATTTGGTCAATTTGGGGCCTAATCTTGCAAAATCTGTTCAATTTAGGACCTACGATCAAAATAGACTGCGCGTGTATTACAAATATAATAAAAAGCAAGTGAACCAATGAAATATGGACACGTGGAGAGGTATAAATTAAATATATTTGTTAAAAATAAAAAGAGAAAAAAAAGTTAAATAAAAAAAAAACCAACAACGTGAAAAAAAAAAGAGGAAAAAAAAACTCAACCACTGGTATTTTTTCTTTCTAAGGAAACTTTCTCCTCTTCTTTCTCCCCGATTGCCTTTCTCTATTGCCATTCATGATTCAACTTGAAAGCTCTGATAGCTCCTCCATGGTGAGTGCAGCAGTGCCATCAACTCTTCTTCCGAGTTTGGTTTCCTCCTCCTCTCCCAAAACAAAATTAGGCCGAGACTCAAAGCCACCTTCCAATCTTACAAACTCCACCGTTCAATAGATCGTCGCTGGAAACCAACAACCCACCATCTAGATTTGACAACCAACCTTTAATTGATAATTTCCCCAAATCCAAACCCTAAGTTGATGCAGGCTTTCTGAGAATCTAAAAAAATCAAAGAGAGAAGGTAGAAACAGAGAAGAACAGAGAGAAGTTTAAGTAGAAGAATAATAATAATAAGAGAGAAGAGGTTTCATATTCATTATCATGTCTGTTTACAATATTTCCCTCGGTTACATATATATTACTTATATATGGACTTGGACCTTACAACCGAATAATAAGACTAAGCACTAAGAACCCGGCCCAACTATACAACTTGAGCTAGACCCTATTTTGACCCGTAGCAATGCCCTCCGCTTGAAAACATCCTTGTCCTCAAGGATGAAAATTTGGATATTCAGCTACTGCTTATGATATGACACCTTGACACTCTCATGAGGCATCTGGAAATGCATTGCTCCGGCTGCACCAGTTTGCTATCAAAGATGGCAATTGTTGTTGAGCAAGTGTATTATCAACATGCTTCTTGAGTGGAGGAACATAAAAAATAATATCGACTCTGGCTCTTGTAGGCAAGGCAAACTTAGAGAAATAGAAGAACAACTCCAGTAGCACGCCATAAAAGAACAATCTGGAAGCTACTAACAGTATGAAAGTAGCCAGAGAGACCACTCCAAATAATTGCTCTGTCCGGAAAACACAGGCTAACAAAATAGCTTTTCCTAACCTTTCCCAACCTTTAAAATCATCATAATTCTCTTGTTGGACAACTTTCTCTGGACAATTTATGGTTGCATCCCTTTCTTTTCTCACAAAGCAAGTTATCATTCGGTTTAGTAAAATTGCACCAAAATTATTGCAGCTATATGTGGCATCATCCACGTTAACTGCAATCTGATTAGCAGTGTTGAAACATGCATGTATGGGTCGTTTGGTCACTCGCAGACAAGCAATAGTGTAAGAGCCCAGTAAAAACTCAAAGACTGAGATAACCAATGAACCAAGGCTTCCTTTTGTTCCTTCAAAATCATACCTGCCCACATAACAATCCTCTATGTCTTCAATTACTAACCAAATGAATTCTACCAGAGATGATACAACTGTTTTGGTAATTTGTAAACCCCCGTTTTGAAAGCAGACAAGTATCTTGTTGGCATTTGCCCACTTGCAGACATTAGGATCAAACTCTCTTGCCATATAAAGATCTACATACTGTAAATACGTGCCACAATTATAAAGGTTTCCACCACTTTTTCCTATTGCACCGTCCATTTTCTGAGACTCCATTTGCTTTACTGGACTTCCACAAGGAAACTCCATGAATGCAAAAATAGCTGTGAACTTCTCAAGATACGCATGCAAATTTACTTCCTTATGGTTAGACTCCATATCACTTACATCAACACTGGTGAAGAAAACATATGCTAATTCTTGCACCACATAATGCCGTGTAACATCCACCAAAAATATATTTGCTTTGTTGTCAGCCCTTCCCAAATTACATCCATTGTCCTCACACACTGTCATGTGTGTCATCACTTTCAATCTTTTTGCCATAATATTCCATCTTTCAGCAGTGGCATACACATCTGACAACTGAGAGAGGAGATTAGCTTGATTAGCTATTATGTTTTCCTTCAACATTTGCTGACTAAAATCAAATGTCTGAACACCACATCCATGTCGATCTGGAAAAGAAATCATGGTGTTGAAAGACTCTAAATCCGTGTAGGGCATTTGTGAGAGTAGTAAATTGGTGGCATCTTTTAACAACAACTTACCACCTGTAATGCAGTCTTCAATCCTTAGAATATATCCCTGCACTTGCTGGCCACATTGAAATAATAAAACAAGAGTATAACAGCAACTATTGATAGTAGCCAGCATGAAATCATCCAGTTTAACTTCCCCCCGACTCATCTTCCCTAACATGTCTAAAGCTAATTCATTAAGCCCACCATGTACATATCTCGCACTCACTGCCTTCCAAGCAATCATCAATATTTCATACCAATCAAACACTTTCCTAGCTTTAAGCAGCCATGAGAAGTCATAAAAGGAAACATGCCCATTTAAAAGGGAAGTCACAAACCTTGTGTCACGAATGCGCAATGATCTTTCTTCAAATACATCTACTACTTTGGCAATATTTCTTGATAAGAAACAAACATCAACCATGGGTCTTCTTGGGACTATACCTTGCTCGGGAATTTTTGCAAATAGGTTGAGTGCACAGGCTATTGCATCGATCTCTTTGTCGACAACAAATCCTCCTGGTCTGAATCCAATAAAGACTTTAGGAGAACGATCCACTAAGATAGCCTGTTTAAACTCAAGAAAGTTTCCCATTGAATCGTCACGTTCGGTTGAAGCAACGCCACCTTCTTTTTTTGAGGAATTAGGATCCAACGCGACCTCTGCTAATCCAGCGTGAGGCTTGAGCAGTGAGACGTCCTCAACGTGTACTATTTCACTGGAGGTTTTTGTTGTTTGTTTAACTTCGAAGTATCCCTCCACTTCAAAGTCATCGTTATACTCGAAGGCCATGATGTTCTTACCATCGAAAGGAGGGCATTCAAGCATAGAATCTACATCGTAAGACTGAATCATGACACTAGATTCGATGTTGGTGTCTTCCGAGCAAGAATTTGAGGGAGGATCAGAAGAATTAACACCAATCGAAGTCCCATCAATCTTCTGTGTGAGTTGATCGATCAAGAGTTGTATCTTCATTCTAATTTGTTCAAATCTAGAACGCAACTCTTCTGCTGCTGTTTTAATTTCGTTCACCATTGCCAGAACCGAGAGCTCTGATACCAATGATGCAGGCTTTTTGAGAATCTAAAAAAATCAAAGAGAGAAGGTAGAAACAGAGAAGAACAGAGAGAAGTTTAAGTAGAAGAAGAATAATAATAAGAGAGAAGAGGTTTCATATTCATTATCATGTCTGTTTACAATATTTCCCTCGGTTACATATATATTACTTATATATGGACTTGGACCTTACAACAGAATAATAAGACTAAGCACTAAGAACCCGGCCCAACTATACAACTTGAGCTAGACCCTATTTTGACTCGTAGCAATGCCCTTCGCTTGAAAACATCCTTGTCCTCAAGGATGAAAATTTGGATATTCAGCTACTGCTTATGATATGACACCTTGACACTCTCATGAGGCATCTGGAAATGCATTGCTCCGGCTGCACCAGTTTGCTATCAAAGATGGCAATTGTTGTTGAGCAAGTGTATTATCAACATGCTTCTTGAGTGGAGGAACATAAAAAATAATATCAACTCTGGCTCTTGTAATTTGCTTCTCTCTTTTTCAGTAACTATGGCTTCCCTTTCTTAGAATACTTGTCCTGAACCCTCTGTTTCCCTTCTAATTACCGTAGCCTCCCTCTAAATTCTCTTATCATTCCCCTGATTTGATTTGAATTAACTTGGGTTCCTGGAAGACTTCTCTTCTTCTGCGGTGGCGGTGGTGGAGCTTGATTTGTTGAACCAAAAGATAGTGGTGGGTACAATACCACGCCAATCTCAATTTTGGTGGCTAAAGAAGCATTTATTTCACCGATGCTTTTGGTTCTTCTTTTTCTAATAATCTTTTGTTGCAGGAGGTGGCTCAAGAAACAAATTCTACAACTTTAGAGCCACTGCCAGTAGATCTAGAAATTTTTAGGAGTTGTGGTTTTTACATTTTTATGAGAAAGGGGTAGTTCTTTGAATCTTTGTATGTTTAGAGGATAAAGAAAGTTTTGATTGATTTTCTTTATGGCTGGAAAATTCGGTTTAGTGCTGGCTGTTCTTCATTTTGTTCGCCGGAAACTGGGTTTAGTGGTGGATGTTCTACACTTGTTCTTGGATATTTAAATTTTTTTTAAAAAAAAAGCTTTTCATCCTTTAAAATTTAATAGGATTTTTGAAAAAAAAAAAGAAAACATAAAAAAACCCTAACGTTTGCCGTCACATTTAACTGCGCGTGAGAAGCACCAACGCAATAGGCCCCAAATTGAACCGATTTTACAAGATTAGGCTCTAAATCGACCAAATTAGAAGAATTGTCCCCAAATTAAGCCATTTCGAAAAGAATAGGCCTCGAATTGAGCAATTAGCCTTTAAAATTTTAGCTTATCAGGGAAGTAGTTTTTCTGCTTCTAACCAAAGCTATAATTTGAATTTTCTCAAAAATCACCAAAGCTACAATTTGAAGCTTTCTCAAAAATCACTTTTTAGAACTTATATGGGAAGCTAACTTTTTTTAATGAAATTTTATTATGTGCCTTTAATACCCTTATATTTTTCTTAAAATGACAACCCTATCCTAATTTTCTCACTTGTTTGTTTTTTTCTCATCAACAAGCCGCAAACCCACTCTCTTTTGCTATTATTTAGGCTTTATTTGACTTATATTATCAAACTTTTTTGTATAGTTATTTTATTTTAAATTTTATAATTTACATTTAATTATTGTTATATTTTATTTGATCATACCTTAAATAAATTAATTCATAATTTCTATTTGTAGTAAAGGTATATATAAAAGAATTCCAATTGGTTGAAAATTTATACATAATTATTTTAAAAATAATTTGAAAATAATATGAAAATTAAAAATATTTATTTATCATTTTTATTATTATATAATTTGTATGAAGTATATATATATATATATATATATATTAGTTAATACGTACAAAATAACACCTTTTTTTTTTCAAATATTTATACAAAAAGATAAAATATCATTTTTCGTAATTTAAACATTTCACAACAGTTTTACAATATAATTGTCAAACAGCTTTTTACGACTTACAGCACTTCTGCGTTAAATTTACCAAACGTTATTTTAACTTCTCTAGACAGCACTTATAAAACAGTTCTACTAAAACAGCACTTTTGCTATAAGCTCAAGCCGGGCCAAACAGGCTCATTAATAGTAGAAATCCAACACTGGAATGCAAAATGTACCAAACTGCAATTGCAGCTTCAAACTTCAAAGCTTTTGCATAACCTGCTATAATATTATTGATGAACTCATCAATGTAGCTCCGGCAATTTTACATAATATAAACACCGATTCTACTTTGAACCCTTAAAAGATTGCAGATAATTTATTCTGCTTTTACTAATTATTTTACAGAGCAGTTATATATGGCAAAGAGATTCAAAAATTAAACTTTTGGGTTCATGGGGTTGCTGTTAAGTCAGTAGAGTACGGGTATTTTGAGAAAAGATTATGGGAAAGGAAAAGCGAGCATCTTCTGAAATCAAACTCTATTCACAAGATAATTGCAGTCCTAAATTCCTTGTCGGCGACAAACAAATGAAACTGGCACATCAAAAGTTCAAAAGGTTGCATCATAGTAGCAAATTAAACACAAAAATCAAAGTTTATGAAATGTAGGGCAGACAGTAAGAGCAAAGAGGAGTAGAAGAAGTGGTTCAGAGAAACAATAAATTGGACAAAATCATGTGCACTAAGATGCAGATGCTGTTTAAAATGAAAAGTCAAACCTCCAATGAAAAAGATATGAACCTTTACAATCATCCACCATAGCAATTAACTTAAAACACAAAACCATAATTCACATATTAAAGTAGATAATAACATTATGAAATTAGAATATAGACCTCACAGTGTCACATGCTTAAGACAGCAGCAAAGCCAAAATAAACAGCACCAAATGCACCTCTTTGACAGCTCAAAACACTTTGAAACCACAAGGTCTAGAAGTTCAAACAACCATTAGAACATAAACATCTGCCATACATCTCATTAACCCAGACTTGTCTCAGTCAGGTTCTTGCTTTAATCTCTGCAAAAGTGAAGTAAAAAAAACCAAACATATCAGCTTCGATTAACACTGAACTTGGAATCATTAAAAAAAAAAAAGTGTTAAAGACCCTTCAGGGTACAAATTTTACATCATTAAATTACACGCCCAAAGCTAAGCCTTACCGGTATTTTTCTGTTGATTGTCAGCTTCGGAGTTGCTCTGCTTTGGAAGAGGCTGAATCCTTTGATAAGGTTTCCTAGTCAAGGTCTCTCCCCTCAAAGCAGCCACATATCGGTCATTCGTATCCTCTTTACGCTGCAGCTCCCCTAGGTATTCCGCCAATCGCTCTTGGTTTACTTTCCCCATCATCTGTGTCAAAACATTTAATTGATAATTAATCAAAGAAATAATTAAGCATGTATCAAATTGAATCAAAGTGTTGGTTAGAAAATGGAGAAAGAAAAGGGAAGGGTACTTACAAGGGACTCGGGCCGAGCATTTTGGCGCAGCTGGGCCTCCAACTGTGGATTGCGGGAGTTGGTAAGCTGCATGACGCCGTAGCCGATGACACCAGGAACGACGCCGCAAATGGTGGCGAAGGCCAGGAAGAAGGGCTTCGAATCCCTTGTCCTCCTCACTAGCCACCGCCAGGTCTCGCTCTTTTCCCATAGTATCGACATCCCTCAGTCTCCGATCTCTCGCTCGGTCAAGTGTTTGTTTGTGTGTTGGTGTAGTTCTTAAAACCCAGTTCACAAAATGCCCAGAATTCCCTAATTCCCAAAGCCCATATGTGTGTGGCCTTTTCTCTTCAATTGGGCTCTTCCCCAGCTTTCTAAATTTGCTATTGTTCACAGGCCTTGATGCAGCCTTTGTTGCGCCGAATGATATCAATTGGGCTCTCCTCCCTGCTTCCTTCCATAATAAAAGGTTAGTTAAATTTCTATTTATAAAAATATTTTTACGGTAAATACTATAGTTGGCAATAAATTTTTTTACTGAAAGTAGTGACATCATCAAAGAATGCGACTCATAATACTTATGTTTCCCTTTTACAAAACAAATATATCTTCAATGGAGAGCGAAAAATCGTTGTCACCGGAGGAGATGGATTGTCTAGAACGGAGTACGAAGAAGATCAAAGCCGGAGAGTTTATTGTTGATGACCAACGAAAGTTTAAGGAGCGATCCTATCGTGAATCCCTTGTATGGGGAAAGAAGAATGAGTATGAAGCGAGGGCTGCAGGGAACATAGAACAGATTGCTATTACTGATGAAGAGGAATGGTCTGATGAGGAAAAGATGTTTCAGGCGGATGGTGAGAAGTTTATTCACAAGGTAACTATCGATAAGGAGCAAAAGCGCTCTCTGCGCTTCCCATGGCGTTTCTCTGTTATTGTCAAGGTGTTAGGGCGCTCTTTAAATTTTAACGTGTTGCAGCAACGTTTATTTAAGCTCTGGCATCTAGATGAGGAGGCTGACATGGTGGACATTGGTTATGGTTACTATATTGTGAAGTTAGCTTATAAGAAAGCTTTGGCTTGGGTATTGACAGGAGGACCATGGAAAATAATGGACCATTACCTTATTGTGCAGAGGTGGAAACCAAATTTCCAACCTTCCATAGCAACCATCGGTAGTATGGCTGTTTGGGTCCGTTTACCAGAGCTTCCGATTGAGTACTTTAATGCAAATTTGTTGATGGAGATTGGGAAAGTTCTGGGTAAACCCATTAAACTGGATGCTAGTACCAGTCTAGCCACTAGAGGAAAGTTTGCCAGAATTTGTGTTGAAATCGATTTATCAAAGCCTTTGATCTCAAAAGTCCAGATTGGGAAAATTACTCAGATCATTGAGTATGAAGCCTTGCATACGGTCTGTTTTGATTGTGGAGTGATTGGCCACCGTATGGAGAGCTGCCCGATGAAACAGACAACTCGGGAAACTGTGGTGCCTGAGACGAACAATGGAGGTTTGTTGAAAAAGGAAAAATATCTGCCAGCCGAAGATTACGGTCCATGGATGCTAGTCAAATGTAGACAAGGAAGAGCACCGGGTTTTAAGGGCAAACAATCTTTGACTGGGGCAGAAGGCAGCTTATCAAACCGGTATCAAGCTCTCGATGAGACAGAAGATTTAGTTGAGAATTTACCGGTGAATTCGGAGGATGTTGCGCATTGGCGTAGGGCTACTAAGGAGGCTGCTGCAAGAGTGCCGTTTAAGGAGCATAAAGCAAAGACTAAAAATGCGGAGAGAAAGGTGGCTGGGATGGAGGATGACACAGAGATTGTAAAGAAGACTCAACTTATAGAGGCACAATCTTTGGGCACAGATATGGGGATGGTTGGTGAGAAGGGTGGGCTGAATGTGCAAGATAAAAGTTTGGAGATAGGGAAACATGTAGTTCAAGGGGGAGAGGTGAGGTCCAAGTGGCCCATTGTAGCCAATAATAAAAATAAAGAGCATATGCCTAAGGAGAGTGGGCTTTTGCCTAGAAGAACTGCTGCTTTCAAGGCCCAAGGTGGGAAGAGTAGAGATGTCTTGAAATCTGGCATGGTTTTTAATAGACAGAAAGGACAGAGTTCACGGGTTTTAAATCCAATTACTCTGGACACTGTCTTAGAGAATAAGTTGGATGGTTTGGATTGTGAACATCATCTGGAGCCTTCGGAAAAGACTCTATTGGAGAACAAGAACTTGGAGCCTAAACCGCCATATTTGATAGAGAAGGTTATAGAATTAACTGATAAGGGGGAGACAGGTTCGAATGGGAGCCAGGATATGGAGCTTGTTGAACAAGCGAATGATCAATCTAACAATCTTTCTTAATGAAAGTAATCTCATGGAATTGTAGAGGCATTATGAATAAACAGTGCCTTCGGAATAGCAAAGACCTTGTGAAGATTTATTCTCCTGAAATCTTTATTTTGTTGGAAACTAAGTGTAGTGATGAGGCCACGGCTAAGACATTTGGAAGAAAGCTTGGCTTTAACTCGGCTTTTGTAGTGTTAACTACGGGCCTTACGGGTGGTATTGGAGTTTTCTGGAATAATGATGTTATTAGTTTAAAGGTGGTTTATTCGAATAGTCAATTGGTCCATATGGAGATTAAGGAACTGGATTTAGTTTGGCTTCTCTCGGGTGTTTATGTTCAGCCACATGTTATTCATAAAGATTCGTTTTGGGAAACTTTGCATGCCCTCTCTTCCATGGTTAATCTTCCTTGAGTTGTTTTAGGAGATTTTAATGATGTTGCGAGGAGAGAAGAAAAAAGTGGAGGAGCAGAATTTAGAGTGAATGCTGCAAGGCATTTTAAGGAACGTTGTGAGAATTGTAATCTGTCTGATTTTGGATCTATTGGTTGTAAGTTTACTTGGTATAAGAGAGTACATGGCAGGGTTGTTCTTCGTGAACGTCTGTATCATGTGTTAGTGAATGACTTAGCTCGAGAGCTGTTTGAAGAAGCTAAAGTGGTGAACTTGCCTTGTATGTATTCGGACCATCACCCCATTATGTTTAACTCTTCTATGACAGTGCCTCCTCCAAAGGAAAATAGACCGTTTAGATTTCAAGCGGCCTGGCTTACTCACGAGGGGTTTGATAATGTGTTTTCAAGTGCGTGGAATAGTAAGGTTTCTCTTCCGCAGGCTATTTCAACTACAATGGAGGTAGTGCAACAGTGGAATTTGGAAATCTTTGGATGTATCTTCAAGAAGAAACGTTTTTGATTGCTAGAATTAATGGAATTCAAAGGAGTGCTGCTTATGAATCATCACGTTTTCTACAAGATTTGGAGTTAGAGCTGTTAAAAAATTATCAAGAAGTTTTATTTCAAGAGGAGTTGTTATGGTACCAAAAGTCTCGCACGCAATGGATTCTTGATGGGGAAAGAAATACTCGGTTTTATCATTTATCTACAATGGTAAAGAGAAACAGAAATAGAGTTGCAAGTCTTTGTATCGAGGGCACTTGGGAGACTGATGCTACGGTTTTAAAGCAGCATGCAGTAGAGTTCTATGTTGCTTTGTTTGGTCAGCGGGAAGTGCAGCCTTTACCAGAATCGATTACTAGATGGCAGCCAATGTTGAATTTGGATGAACAAGAAGAATTGTTGAAGCTTGCGCCAGTAGATGAAGTAAAGGCGGCTCTTTTTTCTATGAAAGGTCTTAAAGCACCAGGCCTGGATGGCATTCAGCCCTTATTTCTTCAACGCAATTGGGAGGTGGTGAAAGAGAAATTATTAGCTTTTGTAAATCAAGCTCTAGTGGAAGGGAGTTTTTCAGCTGACTTGTCTAAGGCATATATTTCCCTGATTCCTAAGAAGGAGAGCCCGAGTTCTATGGGGGACTTCCGGCCAATTACTTTGTTAAATACTGCTTATAAAGTATTATCGAAAGCGTTGGTCCAACGATTGCGACCTTTTTTACAAAATATGGTTGGGCCTTATCAAAGCAGTTTTCTACCTGGTAGAGGAACCGCGGATAATATTATTGTAACGCAGGAGATTGTTCACTCATTAATGAAGAGGAAAGGAAGGATTGGGGGTTTGATTATGAAGATTGATTTACATAAAGCTTATGATAGTGTAAGTTGGGAGTTCTTACGACAGGTTCTTTATGATTTCAATTTTCCTACACAACTGGTTCGCTTGATCATGTTTTGTGTGACTTCAAATCAATTGTCAGTAATATGGAATGGCGAGGCTCAACCATATTTTTCCCCTGAGAGGGGGCTACGGCAAGGTGACCCACTTTCGCCATACCTCTTTATTCTTTGTATGGAAAAACTGTCTCAGATGATACAAGCGAGAGTACATCGAAGAGTGTGGAAGCCCGTTAAAGTTTCTCACTGTGGTCCTTCAATTTCCCATCTCTTCTTTGTCGATGACCTTATGCTCTTTGCACAAGCATCGGTTCAACAAGTGGATATGATTATGACGTGCTTGAACGATTTTGCTATGGCTTCTGGTCTCACAATCAGTTTGGAAAAATCTAAATTATTTGTCTCTCCCAATGTTCCTAGGCAACAGGCTTCAAGTTTGAGTATTTCTTGTAATATTCCCTTGACTGATGATTTGGGGAAATATCTTGGAGTTCCTATTGTGCATAAAAGGAGTTCGAAACAGTTTATATGGGAATTATTGAGAAGATAAGGAGTAAACTGAGCTGTTGGAAAAGGAATGTCTTGTCAAGGCGGGAAGGCGGACATTGGTTCAATCTGTTCTCAATGCAATTCCTGTCTACACGATGCAATCTACTTTTCTTCCTACCTCAATTTGTAATCATTTGGATCGAGTGGCACGGAACTTTTTGTGGGGTGGGACAGAAGAATTTCATAGCAATCATTTGGTTCATTGGGAGAAAGTTTGTTATTCGAAGGCTCAGGGTGGACTTGGCATTCGTCCAGCTAGGACTTCTAACATGGCTCTTCTAGCAAAATTGGCATGGTCTTTGGAGATTGACAGCAAGACGTTGGCTTCTTCAGTGTTAAGGGAAAAATATCTACATGTTTCTGAGTTGAGTACTCATCATCCACCATCTAGCTCTTCTTTGATTTGGAAAGGTATTATGAAATGCCGTAAGGTGCTGTCAGAAGGAAGGAGATGGGTGATTGGGAGAGGCACTAAGGTGAGTTTTTGGATGGATTGGTGGGTAGGTGATAGACCACTTATCTATTATGCTGTGGCTGATATTGATGATGATATGAAAGCATGGTCAGTGGACAGATTTATGGTAGATAGAACGTGGAATTTCTCGATGATTCAATCTTTTTTACCGCACAACAAACTGTTGGAAATTGCGGCTATTCCTATTCCGTGTGTTGATGAGAGGGAAGACATTAAGGTTTGGAGTGGGGAGAGCGATGGTCACTTTACCTCGAAGTCAGCGTTTTCTTTGTTACAGAAGCGTAACATGGGGAATTATCATGTGGAGGATCACTCTTGGATTTGGAAATTGCAATGTCCTGAACGCATTCGATTCTTTGTGTGGCTTTTATTCTCGGATAAGCTCAACACTAATGTGAACCGAGCTAGAAAGCAAATGACCTATGATGCCTCATGTTATAATTGCTCTCAAGATCATGAATCGGCTATTCATTTATTCAGAGATTGTGTGTTTGCGAAAGAAGTTTGGGATTGCTGGTTTGGTGGTAGTCTGGTTGTTAATAATTTTTATTCGATGCATTTTCAGGAATGGATTAAGGATAATTGTTTGAACCTGAAGATGTATAGTGATAGAGTGACATGGAGTACTCAGTTTGTTGTGACGTTATGGTGCATTTGGAAAAGGAGAAACTTCCTGGTTTTCCAGCAACGTGGGGAGTCATCAAGTATGGTTTGGTATAGAGCTAGTAAATTGGCTAGTGAGATAGGAAAGGCTTTTGATAAATCTACTGTTTTGAAGGTTAATAGATGGGTGAAGTGGAATCCTCCGCCTGAGGGTACTTTTATTCTTAACACGGATGGTGCTTTTAAGGAAGGGTCAAAGCTGGCTTCTGCAAGGGGACTTATTAGAGACTCAAATGGCTGTTGGGTTTGTGGCTTTATAATTAATATTGGATGCACGGATAGTTTGACGGCAGAACTATGGGGTGTTAGAGAAGGGCTCTTGCTGGCAAAAAACTTGGGTGTTACCAGAGTTATAGTTGAGTTGGATGCCATGGTTGTGGTGCAATTTTTGACAAAAGGAGTTCCTTCTTCTCATATCAGCTCAACTCTGGTTTTTGATGCTACTAGACTTATACAAGAAGGATGGGTGAGCGAGGTAAGACATATTTTGCGTGAGGGGAACCGTTGTGCTGATTTCTTGGCTAATTTAGGCCAATCATGTTCACAAGGTGTGACTATTTTGAATGACCCTCCCCTAGATTTGATGTCTGTTCTTGAGCAAGATATTAATGGAGTTACTCACTTAAGACCTTAGCTGCATAGGCAGCATCTTTTGTACCTAAAAAAAAAAAAAGAATGCGAGTCGTTAGCATTTTCTTAATAATAATTCAATCTATCAAAAAAGACACAAAATTCTGATAAAGGTAAAAAAATAAGTTTCATTTACTGAAGATACATTTGTTGGAAGGATTTTACTTTTCACTCTCCTTATTCCAAAAGGATTATTCTTGGACAAATAAACTTTGATTAAATTAAAAAAAAAGAGACAAAAAGAAGCACAAAAATATATTAGAGAGAGAACATTTGCCATATGAATCCAAATTAGTGTAACAATTTATGTACTATATATATGGAAATATAATCAAAGTGGACCATATCTTATACTATTACAGTAAAGAAATATCTATGGAGGTGATAGAGAGAGTCAAGTAAGACAAGAAGAGAGAGAAAAAATAAATATAGGTAATTTAAAAATATTTTTTATTTTTAAGTGTATTAAATACTTTGTATATGCTATTTATTATATTAAATAGATTTGACAAATGATTTTTCATTTTTCAGAATTTTTTTTAAAATTTCTTGGTTTTTTTATTATGTTTCAAATTTTTTACCTCAAATATTATTTAACTTAACATATTTTAAATTTCTTATATAATATAGTCCAATTTTATATATTGTATTATGTTTATTTTTTAATCCGAAATGAAGAAAGAGGGTTCTAATTTAGTCTTTATTGAATTTATCATACATTTAAATTTTATACAATACAATTCAATTTCATCTAATGTATTACGTTTCTTTTTTATAACTCGAAGTTTGCTCTTATGATTGGTAATCTGTGTATAGTGAAAAAAACAAATTAGTTAATTTATCTATTATATTATATTATATTTAATTTTGTGACCCACGAAGTAAGCAGATGCTCATATAGTTATAATAAAACTAATTAATTAGGGTTCACAAACCACAACCACTATCTTAAGAATTTGCCAATGAGACCTTGAAAGAGTGGCAAAGAAGAGGTTATAGAACCTTGAGGTCTCATATTGAAAAACCAAATGTAGATTTGATTCAACTTTGGGCAGGATTTATCCAACCATATATTGGTTTACTATTAAAGTATTAGTTGATTAATTAATTAGTACGGTAAATTACAAATTTAGTTACTTAATTTTTAGAGATTTTTTATTTTGGTTACTTAACTATAAAAAGTTATGATTTAGGCTCCCTTTGATAACATTACTGCTTTTGGTGGTGGCAGTGCGATTACCTGCGATGGCAGTGAGATTTCTCACTATAGTCTTTCCTTTGCAATTGCCCACCGCAGTTTCCTCTAATTCACGTAGGACAATCGCACCTCACCGTAACTTACACTTAAGGCCATCCAAAGTGATTGTACAATCCATGAAAGCACAAAATTCCTTTCATCTCACCGCAATAGTGTTGTTGTCAAAGGAAGCCTTAGTCACTTAATTTTATAAATTTAATTATTTTGGTCACCCATCTCTTAAAAAATAATAACTTGATTATATGGTATGATCATACCATCAAACATGTCACATGGTATGGTGATGTGGCATGGCGTATCATCGAAAAGGTCACTTGGATTATGACATGGCATTAAAATATGCTACGTGACATAGTCACGTCATCATATCATATGGCATGTGGGTGATGTAATAATGTCACATCAACGAATCAAATTTTTTAAAGGTTTGATAATTAAAATATTAAATTTTATAAAGATAAATGACTAAATCATAAGTTTTTATAATTAAATGATCAAAATAAAAAATCTCTAAAAATTAAATGACTATTTATGTAATTTATCCTATTTAGTATTTCCAATTTGTATATTATCTCATACTTGTACTAACTGTTTTTTTCCATTGTGTTTTTTCTTTAAGGCATATTCCTAAACGTTTCAAAAGATTGAACCAATACCAATTGAGGTTGGTTGAGTTGATAAGACTTTAGATTTCTGCTTGAAAGGTTTGAGGTTCGAATTATGTCAATGATCTTTATTGATAGGTGATTTATAAATATCATTATCAGTCATCTCTGAAGCTTATGACATGTCTTAACCTGAACTGAAACAGTCTCTCCTCACCCAAACTTTAATTCGATAAAAAAAAAATAAAAGACTGAACCAATTGGGTGCGGAGAAGACATCACATGCCTTGGAGCATGCGGATTGGTAGAACTTAACAGAAGTCCTATTCCGCGAAAGAAAGACACATTTTTGTCTTTGTCCTCCGGCGACAATAATTCTACTAATGATAACATAAAATAAAAAATTAATTAAAAAATATTGCGATTGGCTGAAAAGCGCATCCATGGCATCAAAAGCCAATGAAAATAAAACGTTTTTCTCCTTTAATTAGTAGTAATGTTTTTTTTCGTACTGTTTTTTGTACTAACTCTCTGCTTTCTCTCTCTCCTCTATTCTACTCTGGTCTTTGCATTGATTATGTTTGAGAGAAACCAATCCACGAAAGAAGCCAACCAGAGATTGAGCAACGCCCTCATCAAACACTTAAAACCAATTATCAGGAGACATACTGATTGAGAGTTAAGACTAAGAAGAAGCAGCACTAGCCTAGAAAGGGTACACTCTGTTATCTCTTTTGTTGATGCAAAGGCTTTTGGCTTTTCTTATCCAAGGGAAAAAGGGACTGTCTGATTTCGAATTTTTGAAGTGGGTATTGGAGGGTTTTTGAAAAGATGGAAGAAGAAGATCGGATTGAAGAGAGTAGCAGTGTGAGACTGATCAGTGGTAGAACTTACAGTGGTGGTGGGGTGGGTGAGTCAAGGTGGGTGGATGGCAGTGAAGTCGACTCTGAGTCACCTCCTTGGTCTTTGTACGATGAAAATGAAGGCAAAGAAGGTTATGGATCTTTGAGGAGGAGACTGGTTAAGAAGCCCAAGAGAGTTAATTCATTTGACGTTGAAGCCATGGAGATTGCTGGTGCTCATGACCGCCACCCCAAGGTAATTAAATTCTTTGTTTCCGTTTCTTTGAAAATTCTGGATGCATATATATTTTTTTTTTCAATTTTTGTCTTTAAGTCCGTTTGTACATTCTTACCATTAGCCAACTGCTTCATGTATTGGGAAATCCGTAGACCAAAGTTAATGCTTGGAACTGACTATATTTTCCCAATTTCTTGGTTGACCCTTTTAAGTTTAACAAATGAAGAAGTTTAGCATATGCTGCTGTCATTCTTGAAAGGAACTGTTGTGATTGAAGTGTCCTCGAGTTTCTCTGATCTTCATTTGGCACAGATTGGCCCATTTATAACTTGGTGCGAATTTGAGCAACTTTGGGTTTTTCTTAATCGAAGAAATAGTATGTAAATAACTGGTGTATAGAGCAAATACAGTTTTCGTTCAAGTATGAAGACTAAATAGTACAGAAACCTTTACTCACTCAAGGGGAAACCAGGAAAGTATTAAGGTTTTACATACAATAAAGCTAGGAAATTATCCAAGTTGCTATTTCCCACCATATTGATTCACAGTCTATATTGAGATGCAAGAATATTAATCCATTAAAGGTGAAGACATTATCTTGTTTTCAAAGAGTCTGCTATAAGGACATGAGAGCTCTGTGAGTAACAAACTGCGTCATACTTTTATGAAGGAATTGACTTGTCAGTGAGCTTCAACATATTCCCTTACTAAATCTATTACGTAATAAATCAGGACCTCTCAACTTGGCGCACTCTTGCATTAGCATTCCAAACACTTGGGGTCGTATATGGTGACATGGGCACAAGCCCATTATACGTTTTCAGTGATGTCTTCAGCAAGGTAAAAATTGAATCAGAGGTTGATATCTTGGGGGCTTTATCACTGGTGATGTACACAATTGCTCTAGTCCCCTTGGCTAAATATGTTTTTGTAGTGCTTAAAGCCAATGATAATGGGGAAGGTAAGGACTACTTTGTTAGGATTTGAATTTGTCTTACTTTTACTTGTTATGATGAAGATCATTTACATTTTAACACATAAATTAATGCAATTGTAGGGGGAACATTTGCACTATACTCATTGATTTGCAGGTATGCTAAGGTCAACATGCTGCCAAATCGTCAGCCAGCTGATGAACAAATATCAAGTTTTAAGCTCAAACTGCCCACTCCGGAGTTAGAAAGGGCTTTAAACATAAAAGAGGCTTTGGAAAGAAAATCACCCCTGAAGACGCTCCTGTTGCTGTTGGTTTTGATGGGAACTTCCATGGTTATAGGAGATGGTATTCTAACCCCAGCAATATCAGGTAGATAGATGTGTGCATTTCAGGAAACAAAAACATGGCTTAAATAATTAAGTTCATTGTTCCATCTTTCCTTTTTAATAAATAAATAAGTGGTTTAAGATAACCTGGATGTTGGTTCTATTAGTTGTATTAAAGTGTGTTTCACCTCTTTTTTAGAACTCAAGATGTCTCCAAAATGTCACCCTTCTCTGATTTAAATGATTCATGAACATGCTTGGAAACCAAGGTTAAAAAGTATGATTAATTCCACTTGAGAAAAAGAAAATAATTTGATACAGTCCCTCAGTTCCATATGACATGTTTTGTGAAAACCTCAGAACATTGAAGTTGCCACTTGCTACTAGAGATCAAGTTTCTTGTTGTATTTGGTAAACCTAACTTAAAAGGTAATTCCTGCAGCGTGAGTATGAGAGCATTAAGGATTCCTATGGATGAATTTTAAATCTTTGCATTAAGTATACAAGATGAATACTTAAGTAATTCTTATTGGAGGGTACTAAAACCTTGAAATATGCTGAAACTGAAACTTGAATTTGGTTTTCAGATAAAAACCTTATGATTAATTTCTTTTAGCAAGGTTTAATGTCCTGGGTTACATATATTTTCATTCTACCCTTCCGCGTATGCTTATGTGTTGAAAGTTGAAACAATTATAAAGTTACCTAGGAGAATATTTTGATATTAAATAGACCCCTGAGTTAAAATATGCCCATGCTCACTGTCCGCGCCATATGATTTGCGTGCTGTAAGAAGGTCAAAATATTGCAACTGCTGCTTAATATATGGCAAGGAACTTAAAGTCTTTAAGATACGTGTCTGAGTAGACTTGCACTTACCTAGCAAATAAAGTGAACTTAACATTTTCTATTTTTGTTGTTCCTGTTGATGGGCTTAATGCAAGACAAGCGATAAATTGTCAACTAGATCGATGTGATGGTCATTGCTTTGTACTTTCTGTATTTCTTAAAAACTGGAGTGCCCCTAATTTCTCCTGCTGGAATGACAGCAGTGTGCACTATCTGTCTGACATGTTTACTAACTTCAAAGTTATATACGTGAGTTAATACTGACGTAAGATTGCAATAATTTTCTGTTGCAGTTATGTCTGCTATAAGCGGTCTTCAGGGAGAAGTAGCAGGATTTACTACAAGTGGGTGTCTTACACTCTTTTGATTGACATAAAGTATTTATGGTTTATTAACTGCCAAGATCTCATATGAAAGAACTGAAGAGATGAAGTATTGATAATACGTAGAAGATAGAGGAATAAGGCAGCCATCATATATATGACTTTATCGTTTTTATTCTTCCAGATGATACCGGGTTTAGTAGAAAGAACTTAATTGATTGTTTATTCTCGTATTTGTTTGAAGAAGCATCTAAGAAGGGAAAAAAAACTCTTTCTGGGTGGGTTGGGGAAGAGAAGCCTTGAGTTTGGTTCCTAAATCATGGTCATACTGAGCTGGCTGTATTTATTTTTATTAAATATATGCACCATCATTATAGTAGTTTCTTAACTAATGAATTCTAGCTATGACCTATAAATTAGTTAGGTTTTAGAATGATGAACTCTCATCATTTTTTCATCTAGCTATTTTGTCCACAGCTGCGGTGGTTGTTGTTTCGATTGTCATCCTGGTAGCATTGTTCAGCATACAGCAGTTTGGTACCAGTAAAGTTGGTTCTATGTTTGCTCCTGCACTTGCATTGTGGTTCTTCTCTCTGGGTTCAATTGGGATTTACAATATAGTGAAGTATGATAAAACAGTCTTCAAGGCTTTCAATCCAGTTTATATCTATTTTTTCTTCAAGAAGAACAGCAGAGATGCATGGTCTGCTCTTGGAGGTTGTGTGCTGTGCATTACAGGTATATTCTACTTTTAAAAGGCAGGCCCTGAGATTATTGGGGCAATATTTATTGAACATCTATATCTTTGATGATGCTAGATTATAGAGGACTAACAAAGCTGGACATGTTAAGAGATCATCGCGATGCAGGGAACTGTTTTTTCTAGAAGTCATTAAAACTTGTTGATTTATTCAAGTTCATTTTCGAACCTGTATGATATATTATTAAAACCATTCTTCAATGTTGAGGTGTAGCTTCTTCATATGAAGTTATAGAAACAAGTATATTTTTAGTTGCATAAAATGTTTCTGTTCATCACTACAGGAGCTGAAGCAATGTTTGCTGATCTAGGGCATTTCTCTGTACAAGCCATACAGGTTGCTCTTCCATTATCTTTACTCTTCCTTGAAGAATGACCGTGGATTTTGATTTACTAAAGTTTATGATTTAATTCATATTACTGCACAGATTGCCTTCACCTTTGTTGTGTTTCCGTGTCTTCTCTTGGCATATATGGGGCAGGCTGCATACCTAATAAAATACCCTGCTTCTTCAGAAAGAATATTCTATGATTCTGTGCCAGGTTAGAGTTGCGAACAGGCTGCTTATTTTCATCTAGTTTCTCTAAATATTTTCAAAATTAAAATCAGGTAAATTAAGTTTCTCAGTTTGACACTTTTCTGCTTCTTATAAATTAACAGATAGCCTTTTCTGGCCAGTCTTTGTGGTAGCTACCATTGCTGCCATGATTGCCAGCCAAGCAATGATATCTGCTACATTTTCATGTGTCAAGCAGTCTATGGCTCTTGGATGCTTCCCAAGACTGAAGATAATTCACACCTCAAGGAGATTTATGGGTCAAATTTACACCCCTGTGATCAATTGGTTTCTAATGATTATGTGTGTTGTTGTTGTTTCCATCTTTCGCAGCACTACAGATATTGCAAATGCATATGGTTAGTATTTCTTCTTACATCATCCCCTCTTGCTGTCTTTTCGCCCCTGTCATTCCTGAAAAGTATCTTTTTGGTCTATTTAAGATGTTCTAGTGCCTTTTCTTTATTCAATGAAAAAAATAAGCACGTGCTTTTACTTGTTCTTTCTGGCTCCTTCTCCTACAGTTGGGTGTCGTTTTTTGGATAAATTCAGGATATAAACTACTATTACTTTTACTAGGTTCGTATGTGGCACTCAGATAATGTGGACTGATTGTATTTCACATAGATTTGCATATTTGCTGATTTATGGATTTGTTCGTGTAAGACTGTAATAACGGTTTTTATGATGTTGAACTTACTCATTTATAATGGCCTTTCCTCTCTTGATACTTCCCCATGTCATGGTAGCAAAACCTCCCACTTTGTTTGAACTCGTTTGTGGTTATATTTATTTAGTCAGCATCTGTCCTTACGCTTATTTTCTGTCTTTGTCTTTTAGAGTATTTTGTTGATTCTGGTACTTAATTGATGTAAACTTTGATCTGTTATTGCCATGTTGTTGAGTAGAATTATTGATGCTTGAATTTCCCCTCTTAATCAGAATGATTTATGAACTAGGAAAGAGCTAATTAAGCTACAAGTGTAATTACTAATCTTATAAAATGTTTTTGCAGGCATAGCTGAAGTTGGTGTTATGATGGTTACAACTACCTTGGTGACACTTGTAATGCTTCTAATATGGCAGACCAATTTGTTCCTGGCTTTGTGTTTCCCGCTTGTATTTGGATCAATAGAGCTTATCTACTTTTCTTCTGTCCTATCAAAAGTATTAGATGGAGGTTGGCTTCCGCTTGTTTTTGCAACTTTCTTTCTGACGTTGATGTACATTTGGAACTATGGAAGTGTGTTGAAGTACCAGAGTGAGGTCAGGGAGAAAATATCCATGGACTTCATGCTTGAACTTGGCTCTACACTTGGAACAGTGAGAGTTCCTGGCATTGGTTTGCTATACAATGAGCTTGTCCACGGGATTCCCTCAATTTTTGGGCAGTTTCTACTTAGCCTACCTGCAATCCACTCCACTATTGTGTTTGTTTGCATCAAATATGTTCCCGTTCCTGTGGTCCCTCAGGAAGAGAGATTTCTTTTTCGAAGAGTTTGCCCAAAAGACTATCATATGTTTCAATGTATTGCTCGATATGGTTACAAAGATATCCGGAAGGAGGATCACCACGCATTTGAGCAACTTTTGGTTCAAAGCCTTGAGAATTTCTTGAGAAAAGAAGCTCAAGAGCTTGCCTTGGAGACCAATTTGACTGAGATGGACATTGACAGTGTTTCAGTGAGCTCTAGGGATCAGGGAACCCGGGTTGCTTGTGGTGACGACGAGCTTAGAACCCCATTGATGCATGATAGCAATTTGGACGAAGGAACTTCCATCTCAGAAGAAGCTTCAGCAGCGTTGCCTTCTAGTGTGATGTCTTCAGATGAAGACCCAAGTTTGGAGTATGAGCTCTCAGCTCTTCGAGAAGCAATAGATTCAGGATTTACATATTTTCTAGCACATGGAGATGTGAGGGCCAAGAAGAACTCCCTTTTCCTTAAGAAGCTCGTTATAAACTACTTCTATGCATTCCTAAGGAGAAACTGTCGAGCCGGGGCTGCAAATATGAGTGTGCCTCACATGAATATACTGCAAGTAGGTATGACATACATGGTCTGACTTCTTTCCCCCATCTATTAGAGAGCTGCCAATTTTCATTGATCCTTCTCCAACATTACTAGTTCAAACATTGTTGTAGTAGGTTTGAGGATTAAAGCCAAGAATGATAAAATATTTGTACATCAGGATTGGCTTCCAGTGGAAAATTTAAATCAAACTTGTTTTTTTGTGTGGTTTTTTCATTCTTTTCTTGGCCCTCAGTGACTCATAATTTCAAATAACCTAGTTATGTTGAACTTGAACACAGTACTACTATACAAGAAGCAGCCACCCGCAAACAATTTCTTGAGGTAGCTGGTTAACTTTGGCGGGCTTTGCTTACTGAATCAGCCCAAAGGCCAAAGAAGTTAGGTTTGGTGAGTAAAGGGATCATTAATTCTTGGCCAGCTGCCCTTTTCTCAACTACTGTTACAATTTGAAACTCGATTCGTGTGGTAGTTAATATGTACATCGATATCATAAAGTTGGCACTTTGGGTCAATTTTTTATGTCTGGTTTCGTAAAGCCAAGGCCGAGGGCTTTTACCTATCCCTTATAAAGTACTTAAAGAGGAAAAAGAATATTCTTTTTTCTTCTTTTCTTTTGAATATCAACATCTAAATCTCCAAAAGATGCTCATATATCTGCAAGCTGCAACTTGGTGGTGAGATATGTTTGCTTCTTCATTCTTAGTTTCAGTGATTGAGATTTAAACTCTCACAACTTTACTTGTAGTTGAATACCATAGAGGAAAGCTTGTAGCCTTGAGATCATAAGTTTAAATATCATCAAATGTGAGATTAAACCTCTAAAAAAGGTACATATATATATATATTTAAAATAGTCGTGTGATCTGTTGGTAGAACTTTAAACTCTTATTTTAATAATTAACATTTTTAACCTTAATAGCCTCACTTGTACTTATTATTGCATTAAAAAAATTGAAATTTTTGGGGAAAAAAACGAGTTCCATTAAATATTATATTCCCATATACAATTGCATTCATGGAAAACAAGTAGTATTAATACTAAATAAAAATGAGAATCATATTCGTTGAATGATCAAAAGGGCATAGTGGTTCTATTTTATTGATGTAAAAAGAAAACAAAAAATAAATCAATAAATCAATAGAAGGATTATGGTCGGGGTCTTAACTCTTACTGTCAGATCCCAATCTATACATTGATAAGCTAATTTGTTGAGAGGAGGATGTGGGTTTCTGTCTTCTCTTTGGCGTGGTTAATGACAAGTTCCCCAAATGGCCAACCCACTCCAACTATTTACTCCTTTACATTTTTGTTTCATAATCTAAAACTTCCAAACGAGCCACACATGGAAAATATTTTAAGCCTTTGATTTCAAAATTTAAAAAAAAAAAAGGCAAGCTCTAATAAAACTCCTTTCGACACGCACTTGAGTATTTAATAATTTTCAAGTTAAGTACATTCAAGTTCCTCTTATCCAAAGGATAAGAGTTCCGTTCTCCCCACCCCTAAATAATTTGAAAATATTTGACTTGTATATTATTATTAAATTACTCAATTACTTCAAAGAATAAGAAAATAAGAAAAAAGAGGGACCAATCAGAAGTGGCTCCATCCCTTTATGTTCAACACGTGTCGACATGACAGTGCCTGCATGCCTCCAAAAACTGTTCAACCTGTCCACGTCATGCTGCTCAGACAGTTGTCCAGAATGGAGAAGAGGGAACATCAAATCAAATTAGACTTGTCAATTTTGCATTTCTTTTTCTTTTTTTTTTTGGATTAAATCGCTTTACTTATTTGCTTTTAATGTTGATATATATTTTGACCACATAGTTAAAAACAGTTGAGTGAAAGTGATATTTTCTAATCAAAATCAAAATGGGTGATTTTTTATTACAAAATTATCTCATACATATTGAGTTTTTATACTCTACAAGGGAGTCGAAGAGTTAACATGTGCCTTTTATAAGATACTAGTTTTAGTGTTACATGCATTACACGTGATACAACACGTTATATTAATTCGATAAATTCGTCAAATCAACTCGAATGTTAAATTAATGTAACTCAATTTGATTTTTGAAAGAAATAAACAACCTAAACTCGATTGGTCTAAAATCGAATTAATCTAAGAACTGAATGACTCGAAACCCAGTTGATTCAAATAACTCGATATGCTAATTAAATAACTGAAAACATAAAAACTTGAACCTAAATGACTCGAAAGACCAATGACCAAACTCAAAAGACTTGAGAGTCAAACCAGAAAAATCCAAAACCAATTGACTTAAAAACTTGAACCTGAATGACCTGAAATTTAAATGATCCAAAAATTTCTTTGGGCCAATTTGACCCAAATCTGTAACCTACATAACCGCCTATTTTACACATCTAATTCTTAATTGTGTATTTTTTAATTGTGTAAAACCAAATTTAAATTGATAGCATTCTTTAATAGCAATGAGTAAAAGACTTTTAAAATCCTACTGTTTAGATCCAATTTAAACTAATGGTATTCTTAGACACTAATGAGTAAAAGTCCTTTAAAATATTAATGTTTAATTATTTATTTTTTAAAAATCTAATATAAAAGGTACAACCAAAATCCAATTTTATTATTGAAATATGTTAAAGAAAAATGGATATTTAAAGTGAAACAAATCTTTTACCCAACTCACACTTATATATATATATATATATTATATTATGTATATGTTATGTATATCGCAGCTAATAGAACGCGCTATTAATAATACATATTTTTTAAGGATCTCATTTAATTTATTTATTATTATATTTATTTTTCAAATAATTTAGATTAAAGATAATACAATAATTTGTATAAGAGTAATATTTAAATTAAATTATTTTATTTTTAGCATTGTAAGACAATGTGTATACAAATAATAATTAAATTAAATTACAATGACTCATGATATTTTTTATTTTTTAATTAAGTAAAACTCAATTTAAATCAATCGAAAACCTTAAAATCTTAATGTTTAATTATTTACTTTTTAAAAGCCAAATATAAAAGGTAAAATAATTAAATTACAAAGGCCCATGATATTTTATATTTTTTAATTATACAACACTCAATTTAAACAAATGAAAAATTTTAAAATCTCAATGTTTCATTATTTATTCTTTAAAAGTCCAATGTAAAAGGTAGAGCCCAAATCTAATGGCATTTCTAAAATATGTTATAGAATAGAGGATATTTAATAGGTATAAAATACTTACTTAAGTCACACTTTTATATATATTATAGATATATATATATATATTTTTGAAAAAAATTAAAGTAATTACTTAAATAGTAAAATATGTATCAATCTTTTAATGTTACTTGTAAAATCTAAAAACTTCAGTACAAGTAATACGGAATAATAATAATTTTTTATTTGGACGGTATATAGTTGTATATGATATTTATATTGCTCCATTTAGAAATGGATGATAATAACCACAAAAGTATGATTGAAAATTAGGGATTTCATTATTAGTTCTACTGATCTTAATTAGCGTGTAAGTGGGAAACTTAGGTGGACAAGATGGGAAAGCTTTTAGGCGATCAAACTCAAGTAGTGCAACTTTAAGTCTACTTCAAATATTTGGTATTGAAAATGAAATGTAAAGATTAGTGATATATAAATTGATTGAATTTCAACAAATTGTGGGCAGTTGACAGCCGCCGAGATTCAAAGGCTCCATCCAAAATGGTTAGATGGTCCAATCAAAGGGATATTTGGACTTTGCTTGATTATTAGAAATTAATAAGCACTTTATAATAAATTGAGAATCCGCAAATGATATTTTAACAATAAAAAGATCAATTTTGTTTTGATATGAGGAATGTAAGTTTTTTTTTTTCTCTCTCTCTAGGTGAGATGGTATTTACATTTTAATTTACAAGTGATGGTACGGGTTACAAGTGAGGGTGAAGGGTTCGATCGAATCCCTATCAATTGAATAACCAGCCCTCAGTCTGCCCAGTAGGCCAGGCGGGGCTAGTTAAGAATGAGAGATTCTAATCCCTCTTTTTGGGTAAGAAATTATGTAAAAGCTACTGTCTTTGTATGCCATATTTTGGACATTTTGTGTACAAAACTTATATCCGGATCCGTACACTGCAAGTGGTAGACAATGTAAATCTGAAAAGTTAACAACCAAAGTCCAATAAATCTCAATGTGGGTTAATTACTTATTCTGACCTAATAACCCAGTAATACTTGGCTACAAAAAATAAAGCATCTTTTATAAGTCATAATATCAGGATTCCACTTATATTTTATAGCTATAAAGTCGTATCTCTTTGAATTAAAACAAAAGGAATGTCCGTAATTGGTAATTTGTTAGACCCTACAAAAAGTTATTTGCACCCAACATATTGTAATATACGTGACAAAACGTTGGCAACAAACTTTAAATTTTCAAATAATACCTATAATAATACCAAATTGTATAAATATAGATAGAAAAAGATTCCTAACGAATCTTATTAAATTAATTAATATTGCCCGTAATAACATATTTTGAGGATTAATAGAATAAATCATGAACTAAATTGGGTAAGCAATTAAATAGGGGATAACGAATAATGTATCACAATCAAATAAAATGAACGCACTTTTTTCTGGTTTGGCACATAACTAATGGAGCAATACCCAAGTTGGTCCCTGAATTATATCAAAAAGGACTGATCGGTGCCTCAACTTTTATTTGAGACAGATTGATCCATGAATTTTTATTTTAGGACATATTGATCCTTGAGTTTTTTTTATTTTTTTTATTTATGATCTATCTGTCTCAAAATAAAAATTCATGAATCAATTTATCTCAAATAAAAGTTTAAAGACTAATCTGTACTTTCTGATATAGTTCAGGAACTAGATTATGTATTAAGGCTATAATTAATGTAAGGTCCTACATCCATTGATTGATTCAATTCAATCCTCGTGTGCCCGGAAATAAAAGATTAGGAAATAAAAAAAAGAAAACAGTTCCAATTCTGTCTTTTACCTTCAATTTTGAAAATATCTCTCTCAACTAGCTACTTCACTATCTAGTCTTAAGAAGATCAAGTCTCACTCAGTCTCTTAGGCTATGTTTGATGTAATAGTGAGATTATCAATGGTGAAATTGAAAATAATGGTAACGGTGAAAGCACGGTGAAACTGTGAAAATGCTATCATAGGGTGTGAAACTGTGAAAATGCTATCATAGGGTGAGATTGGGAGTATCCCTTTATAATATTCATAGTATTGGTTTACAATAATTTTAAAATTAATTTGACAGTTGTTCGAGCTTCGGAATCAGATAAATATATAGAAAAGCATTAAGCTTTTTATAATAAGATGTCACTTCTTCTTTTTGAAATGTTTTGGTAGGGACCAAAGATTAGGCCACGAAAATAAAGATGAAAGGGACCATCCTCCATGGGCAGTCCAATACATTTTTAATGCATTAATAAATTTTCAGCCCAAATTAGGTACATTAGTTTTATAAATAACTTAATTACCCTGACTAATGCTTCGTGACCTAATCCTAACAACAAGGTTCGTTATTTTCCAAAATTTTATTTATTGTGCGGTTCCTCATCATGCTTAATGACCTAATTCGTGATGTAATTTGGATTTCAATTTAATTCTAAAAATTTAGCTAAAAAGAATGATATTAAAATTGAAAGAAACATGATATTCTTATCTTATATAGAAATTAAAATATTCTCTTTAGTAAATTTGTTTATTAATTTTCATTTCAGACAAAGAAAAGACAATTCATCGGATTAAGTTGGAATAGTTATTTAGACATACAGGGCATGTTTGTTACTTCAGATTGAATTGGATAGGATGAGGAGAAAAATTACATGTAATTTGTAATGTGATTTTATAGTATTAATATAGATATACATTGTGGCTAGAGAGGATTATTCATAGAATGAGTTAATTCTCTAGAAATTACATGTAATTTTCTTCTTCATTTTATTATTCAAACCAATCCAATGAAACAAATATGCTCACACTTCATTATTATATATAAAAAAAGAATAGTAATATCAATGTGCATGCTTTCTGAATTGGCAATTACTACATCTAATGACGTCTAATGTTACATTTAATGGTTGATTTTCATTCGACCCAAAAGATAACTGTTCATTTTTGTTAATTAATTCTTGTTCAATGTAAATTCACTAATAGATAGTATGTAGTCATATTGGGTCTTAATTAATTAAGAGTAAACCTGTTTTGAACTCTTAATCGGATAAACTCTTCGACACCTATTTTCTCTATTCACAATACTTGAAGAGGAACCTTACTTAAGGGGTTAATTTGTTCATTGATTTTCTTTTATTATCATACAAAACTATGTCATATATATTATTATGGTATCCATTTCAACATATAATTATGATACGAGTAAATTACATAAATGGTTACTTAACTTTTAGAGATTTTCTATTTCAGTCCCAACTAAAAACTTATAATTTAATCACTTATCTTTGTAAAATCTAATATTTTGATGACCAAACCCTATGAAAAAGTTGACCTGTTGACGTAGCATGGCCACATCATCCAATGTGCTACATGGCATGATGACATGTTCAATGATGTGGCATTGCCACATCATCATGTCAAGTGACATTTTATATGATGTGGCACTATGCTGCATGGCATGTTGGATGATGTAGTTATGCCACATCATCAAGCGATTATTTTCTAACAGTAGAGTGACCAAAATATTTAATTTTACAAAAGATAAGTGACTAAATTATAAATTTCTGTTGTTAAATGACTAAAATAGAAAACCTTTAAGAAAAATTGTGATTTACATACTCAGATTACCAAGGTTTAAATTTTAATCATTGAAATTAAGAATATAGTACTTTACTAACAAACGACGCAGTTATTGATCCATTTCAACATATAAATGAGACGAGGTGAAGAGCAAAAATATCTACTTTATTATATAATTCAAATGGCTTAAAACATAGTTTACCCTTTGAACTTTTCACAATTCATTGTTTTATCCCCTAAACTTTTATTTAGGACATTTTACCCCTTAAACTTCTCTTTTGAAGTCCAGTTACTCCTTCAATCAACAAAAATCGTGATGTTGCTTCTATGAACATTCCACATCTGATTCCCTTTGCACATGGGCAAGGTCATATGTGACAAATCAGGGGATAAAATGTCCAAAAATAATAATACAAAAGGCAAAACCATAGCATTTTAAAAGTTCAAGGGGCAAAGTATGTTATTGGAAGCTGGTAGATCCAACTTACATATAGCAACGACATTTGACATGAAATGTCCACGTAAGTAACTTCATACTTTCTGTTGGTGGAAGGGGTAACTAGGCTTCAAAATAAAAGTTCAGGCAGTAAAATGTCCCAAATAAAAGTTTAGGGGGTAAAACGATAAATGGTGTAGAGCTTAGGAGGTAAAGTATGTATTAACCCTAAACTTAAATATAATATATGTAGCTATGCCCGTTTTTCTTTTTATATAAATTTAAAACTCTAAGCTCAAATTTTGAAGAATATTGCCACTTTTCTTATATCTTCACCTAATGTGGTGTTCTTATAGGACTATTTCATTTGCCTTCATTCAGCTTGCTCGTCTCGTCATTTTCTTCACTTAGCTTCATTTGGAAGGTCAATCAACATATTTGCTCCATTTTTTTGGCTCCAAACATGTTGACCAACCTCTTTAAGGTTTAGAGCTTGTTTGGCTTTGTGTTTGGATGATAAAAAGCTACTTTTAACCTCCAATACAATGCCAAACAGTTTTAGATTTTGTGAAAAAAGATAATAGGATAGTTGAAGACTACCCATCTTCAAAAACTAATTCTTAGGTACTTTTGTGTTTGAAAAGTGCTTTCGTTAAAAACACATTTTCTCACAATAATGCCAAACACTAAAAAATTTCAATTATATGTTTTCATAGCAATTCTCAAAAGAACTTTTTGAAAGTACTTTTTCAAAACTGGGCTTTTTCCAACCGCAACCGCAGTGCCAAACTAGGCCTTAGTTTAGTACACTGGTGAAATTGGTTCAAGTGAGATAAAAAAACAATGGTAGTAGTGAGATTAGTTATTGTAGTGGTGAAATTGGAAATATAACAATGAGGTGAGAACGAAAAGTATATTTGTTTTTCTTTTTAAAAAAGATAGCGGTGAGATGGTGTACACACAATTTTTCGTTATGGATATCAAAGACTGAAATTAAACAATAAATTCATTTTTTATATTAAATATAAAAATGAGTACAATTCTTTGTAAAAATCCTCTGATTCAATCTCTATAATAAAAATGATTCGATGACTTGAAATAGCTTGATCTCGAACAAAGGAATGGGGATGGATCTTCATAGGCCAAAAGTTTTTTACGAAGAATGTGTAGATTTGAGTAGATCTTCAAAGAAAGGCTTGAAGCAAGCTTGAGATTCTCTATAGATCTTCTTGGATGCTTGGATTTGATTTGGGAGAAGAGGAGATGGCTAGAAGAACTTGAAGGTTGTTTTCCACTTTTTGGTAATTGTTGATTTATAGAGAGAAGTCTTGCCTTTGGTGAAAACTTCTACGTACAATATCTTTTTCCCTAGTTGTGAAGAACCCTTTATATAGGAAATTTTTAGGGTTTCCTAATCTTGTTGGGCTGTAGTATTGGGCTTTTTAATTTAACTTGATTTGGACTTGGTTCCAATTTATAAACCAAACCCAAATGACAATATTATATTTAATCGATTAGGTTACCCAATCGATTAAATAAAAATAATTTTGGAATTTGTTGAGTATAAATGCAACAGTGCCCACTATAGAATCTGAGCCTATAAACCAAATCCCAAACCACTAAAGTCATAAGGCTGACCCAAACTCGGTTGAAAGTCCGTCTAACAACACCCATATATAAGGTGGTAATCAAGCTGATGGGTAAGACTTTCTCATAACTTTCTTTGTTCTTCTTTTACTACATCTCGGCCTGACTTAAGCATCAGAGAGGGATCAACCAGCCAAGCACCAGTCCCCTCATTTTTCCTTGCACATTCCTAGCTGAGGAGGCCAACCAAGGTCATTACCATTCCCGTCGAGGTCCTAACATCCAGACCTCAATAGACTTTAAGAAACGTTTTGATATCTACTGATGGATAAGGAAATGTCTAAAAAGTGCATTATATATAAATACAGTAAAAATTCTTTGAATGAAAAGCCAACAAGAAAAAGAAGAAAAGCAAAGAAATATGGGTACAAGTGTAAAATGCCCATGGTAGAAAGTTGGTTTTTCAACTAGACCTTAAAGGTATGGTGGCTTTTTCACCCATTATGAGCAAGCCTTGAAACAAGCCAGTATCTATAATGCAATTGTGGCTTCTCTGTTTGCTTATAATCGAAGCGAAAACATGACTAAGGCCTTTTGTGAAGCATGGTGCCTAACTACTAACACATTCCTTACCTGTCATAGGGAAATCTTTATATCTTTATGGGACTTGAAGGTATTTAGAGGTTTTCCTATTATGGATGAATTTTATGATAAGATTACCCTTAGCTTTGAAGATGTTACAAGTCTTGCTACTTCATCAAGTCTTGCAATTTCCATTCATTTATAAATATCTTTTCCATGTTTATCACTTAATCAGACTGAGAACCGCTCCAAATGTTTCACGACATCATCAGGTTTCCATTTTCAACCAATTGGCATTTTGGTTTTAAGGTGAATTCAAATATAATGATTTTTTTTACTTTGTTATGATAAAGATAAAAAAGATAGCTGTATCCTGCTTTGGCAAACATTTTGAGTGTTATGTTCATACTAAGAAGGAGAATGAAGTTTTCTCTGAACCAAACATTAATGAAACTAACAGAGATGCAACATATTTAGCAGCGTTCTTGGTTACCTAGTTATACTCATTCATTTTTCCTAGTCATTGAGGTGATTTTATTTGTTTTGAAACTTTTAAGGTGACTTCTTTAATGGTGGGTAGAGTACAATTAGTCTTGTTGTTTTCGCCTTGGCAAGTATATATAATGGATTAAACCAGATTTGTACCCATTAAGAAGATCCTGGTTAATGTGAAGATGTACTTCCTCGACATTTTGTTTCTGCTTGGGTGGCCTTGTATCTCAACACGTATTGGGAATCGGACTTTACTCCCAAAAGGCCAAAAATGTGGAAAAATGCTGGTGTTTTTTGTTGTAAGGAGTACAATGATATAAAAAGTCGAAAGATGGTGCAACAGCTGCCTATAATGACTTGGCAAGCTACAAGATTGATTGAAGTTTGCAAAACTCAGTTAAGGATGGACTAAAAAATCGCCTTAAGCATGATGATTTCAAGTATATGGTGAGCATTCAATCTTATTATTTGACTTTAAAGAGAGGCAATCTCTACTTGGTAGAGCCATATAGTCCTCATCATTTTGTAAGACAATTAGGTTATTATTAAGACATTTGGGGATCCTTGATCACTGATGTCAAAACCGTTACTTTGAGGGAATTAGCACTGTTTTGGCAGTGTAACATGTTTATGGGACAACCTCGTGAAATAACTATCCCCAAGTAGAGCAATAGTCTTGAAGAACTTTATGCAACCAAAAGTTTTGTTACATGATGGGATAAATGCATGGGTGACTATTTTCATGATAGCATTCGTATCTTAAAAGATGGTTCGATTGCTAATGCTAAACATGCTATTAATCTTAATGCTAAAGGGAATTCATTAGAGCTTATTCAACCATAGATTGGGACTATTGATATTGAAGCTGAAGGCATTAACGATATCATAATATCTTGCCCTTCCAAATAGCATAGTTATGAACCATGAGCTTGTTCCAATCAATATAAATAAATCTATTAAACCTTTTGTTAGTGATCATGACAGTGATAGATGCCATCCTAGAAGGAAGAGAAATGTTGACACTTTTGAAAATGTCATTCCTTTTGATACATCATATCGTACCAAGCTTTTCTCATTTTAATCAAAAAGAAAACATCATAATGCTGAACATGAAACTAGTTGTGAGGATACTGAAGCAAGCCCTGCTCCTACTTCAGTGCCCTTAGAGGTTTCAAATTCAAATGATGATGAAGTTGCACTTCCACTTATAGAGTTGATGAATAAAAATAAAGGAAAATATGCCCTTGGCCTTGTAAATAATTGCATTTCTAATGATAATGAATCTTCTAAAAGTGAAGAATCTATTGTAGATGTTGGTGAAGTTAATAATCAAGCCAAGAATTTGTTTGCGAAGATTGGTTCAATATCTTCATTAGGTAACATTGAAAAACTTATTTTTCCAATTTTGTTAGAACTCTATAATACTAAAACGCATTTAGTAGGAGGCATTATTGATCATCATTCTTCCACCAACCATGAGAAAGCAATTTTTGCTTCAACTTATCAACCTGAAAAATATTCTTCTTAGATATTTGAAAGGGTAATAAAGAGGATGGGACAAGAATTTCTATTCAAGTTCAAAGATGTCCTATTATCTCAATTTAGCAAGATTTATGAAGATGTTCATACAATTTATTATGGAATTGAGAGTTTGCATGGTGATCTAACTCGCTTAAAAGTAATTACTGATTCATATGTTCAAAAACTAAAGGCATTGTTGTGCTTGGAAAGTAAACTTGAGGATTGTATCTCTCAACAGATATTGGAAGAGAAGAAAGCTAGAGTAGCATTGGAATTTGCCAAATCTTTATTGACACTGGAACAGAAGAAACACGAACAACGAGCCAAGGAATTTCTATCATTGAAGGATAAGTAAGCTGCATTAGAAAAGAAGTTGCTTCAAATTCAGGAATAACAAGTTAACAAAACTGCTGAGTTGGAAGCCCAAAATATAGTAGTGACTGAAGAAGTTGTGAGAGATAG
This sequence comes from Microcos paniculata, assembly GCA_030664755.1. Classification (NCBI taxonomy): domain Eukaryota; kingdom Viridiplantae; phylum Streptophyta; class Magnoliopsida; order Malvales; family Malvaceae; genus Microcos; species Microcos paniculata. The sequence goes on along the minus strand of CP131456.1, from coordinate 44,662,188 downwards.
GCTCACAGAGCCTACTATTGGTTCAGCCACCCTTTTGGGCACGGTCCACTAGTGGCTCCACTACTTAAAGTATTGTTCCTTAGCCCGTTCGAGTCCAGTCACTAACATGCTTGAAGCACTTCTTGAACCCCAACCACTAAGGGTTTTGTTGCTCCTATGAGCACGCTCTCACCAATTGAGTTGTCACACCCAGGCTCGGAAGCTGAGCAATTGACAACTGCTGTGTTGCATTAAAATACAAGTCTGTAGCCTCACACTTCGACACTACACAAGGCATTAAACGATATCATTATAAAAACATTTCAAAACTAATTTGGAGACTCAATTAATCGAGTAAAACAATTACAAATAAAGTTTCAATCAAATTTAACAATTTTCATAAGGGTTGACCAAAGTCAACCAAAAAGTCAAAATTTAGTCAATTCTACAAGTTTAGTCTAAATGACATTAAATTTGTCAAATTTGAAATAAAAGGAATTTGGAAATCCTTTTTGTAATTCTACAACTTTAAAAGATAAATTGAAGTACTACAAAAAAAAAAAAACCAAAAGTTTGAAAACTAGTCTCCTTTATCTTTTTCTTTCTCCAATGGAATTCCTTACCAATCGTGAGCTCACAAATGTACGAGCCGTCACTGAAAGATGGGCACCACCCAAATCATCCGAACCCACCACGGACATCTCAAGGCACGTAGACATAATTGAACTAAGGTACTGCAAAACATGTAGAAAAAAATGAGTGGTGAGTACTAACATGTACTCAGTGAGTGATAGTAATGTTTATGAGAATCTTACATATTTTGTAGAAGTGTAGATACAATTTCAACAAACAATTTCAATAGCCAAACAAAAACTTCTCATAAAATCAAGCATGTATCAAACAAGAACTAAAGCATAATTCATAAATCATCAAACGTGTTTCAAGTTAGAACCAATTTCATATAGCATGGTTATCAAACCTAAAACAATCTACATTTCCAAAACATGGGTAGCCTTGGGAAAACATAATCCCGGCAAGGGTTTTTCACATGGTTTTTCTCATCACAACATCCCCTACCTTGGCGTTGGCCCGACCATCGCAATGAGGTAAGGCATTGCTAGACCTTTACTGGTCTTATCCAGTCTTCCTTCGGGCCTACCAAACTAAGACCAAATCCGGAGACCATACATTACTCCTGTTGGAGCCAAGACAAAATGTAAGTCGAAGTGCATGGGACTCATTCGCATAAACACATAATGGGCCTTACTCACCTGATCTCACCATCTTATAGAATCATACACATATACCTTAAGATCGTAAATATAAAAACTTGCTATCAAGAAAGTTAAGAGGGCTTAGTCCAAAATCAAATGCAGCATATCATGTGCAATCAACTAGGCATAGTGTAAAAATATGGGTCATTCATTAAGATACATGCTTGGTAAATCATCAACAAATATCTACACTAAAAACAAAGTTTTCATATCATGTCAAACACATGATTTAGAAAACTAAAGTATTTATATCATCAAAATATTGAGTTACTATCCACCCATAACTTTAGGAGGGTAAACACTCCCATAAGTCTATATGCTCGCGCCTTGCCCTTCATCGAGGTGCCACCTCCTAGAAGGCAAGCCAAAACATTGTAAATATGGGTCATTCATTAAGATACATGCTTGGTAAATCATCAACAAATATCTACACTAAAAACAAAGTTTTCATATCATTTCAAACACATGATTTAGAAAACTAAAGTATTTATATCATCAAAATATTGAGTTACTATCCACCCATAACTTTAGGAGGGTAAACACTCCCATAAGTCTATATGCTCGCACCTTGCCCTTCATCGAGGTGCCACCTCCTAGAAGGCAAGCCAAAACATTGTAAATAACATGTTAAGACATTTAAAAAACTCAATATAACATTCTAAAGCTATATGTTATGCATCTCTATACCTTTACGCTTAAAGTGCACTACCCGATTGACAACGCATTTTGTTGAGCCACTTTGAGTTCAATAGTTCACCAAATTTTGTTAAATTAGGGCTCAAATGCCCAAATATTAATCTAAGATTAATTTAAGAGGTTTATCCACCTTAAACTATCCTTTACATATGTTTAATTAGGGTTCCAAAATGTTCAGAGAAGTCAAAAATCGAATTAAAGCGAAATGGAATCAAATTGGATAAACATAGGGAACCCATCTATTTTCAGGCTGGGGGCTGGCCATAGATTGGGCTGGAGCTGGCTGATCCCATCTAGGTATCCTTCCCCTCTGTTTATGGTCGACGGCTAGCCATAGATTGGCCTGGGGCTGGCTGATCATGGATTTCCATAAAAAATCCACCTTTTCTCACCCTTTTTCACCCCAAACACCTCCAATCTCCATTCCAATTCAATTCAACACAATATTCACCATAAAAGAATCATCAAAACAGCTTATAACATCACTTAATGCATCAAAAACATCAATTTAGCTCACATTCAATCCAAAATGCACCTAAAAACCCATTTTCATCTTCCAATTTCTAACATGCATATCTTACTCAATTCAAAACCAATCAGCATGATTCCAACGGCATTTGGAAGCTAAACAAAACACCTCCAAACTTAGTTGTTTTTCCTTTCAATGCCTAACCAACAAAATTGCAAGCTTCATGGATGATTTTAATGACTTTAATTCTTGATTTCCATGAAAGTTTGATGAGGATTTAGTGGGTCTTTATTTAGGGTAAGTGTAGGTTCATCTTGCTCTTTACTTGAGAGAGAATGACAAAGAGAAAGATGAGAGAAAAATGAGGAGAAGATCCTTTTCTTCCAATTTCAACCATTCAATTTCCAAAATTTCCCTTTACTTATCCTTTCAAATATCTACTTTATCCCCTAAAGCAGAAATATCTTCAATCTAGCCATTTTCTCCTATTTACCATAATTTTCATAACTCCAAATAACTCCTAATTTCACTTAAGTCTATATTTCCATTAACTTTTCAATTTGCAAAAGTAATTAATATTGTGACACCATATCATTTCATGGATCAACCTAATATTTCTATTAACTCTTTTCCATCATCAAATCATAATTTCAAAATAGATCATCTTCTTTTATTTAACTCCCATTTTCTTTAGTACCAACCAACTCTCAAGATCACTTATATAATGATTGAGCTTAATTTTCATGTTAATCATACTTTATGACTCCAAGATGAAATTTGAATTTCCATACTTAATCATAATTCTCCAAATCAGCTCATTACAACTTAATATCTCAAGACTTTGATCAAAGATTAACTTCAATCACTTTCATTTTCAAGTTGAACAAAAGTTCAAATTGATAGCCAAAAGTTTTGGTATTATAGAAGTTGTTTCTTCTGAAAACTAGTGTTAGAGTTGAAAATCATGGTTGCCATTGCAAATGAAGACATGATGGGCATCGAGGAACTCCAAAAAATAGTGCATGCTCATAAAGATTCCTTAGTTGATAGATGGAATGGTGGATTGTAAATCCCCACCTTTTAACTTATAAGATCTTTTCTATTTTCATTTAGCACTTGAATGTACTGGACCTACATTTTTTTTAGTAAAATTTTCAAAGACTTATGCTTTCATTGAATGATGTGACACTTGTGATTTGTTGATTTATTTGCCATTCAAAATTTATACTCACATGAGTGTTTTTTTAATTGATTGGACTTAGTTTAAAAGCATTTATTGAGTTACCTGTATACCTTCTTAAAGGAAGGATCAAGTTATTTCATAGTTCTTTGGGTTTTTTTTTTCCTAAACTGCCCTGATGTGGTTTTCAATCTAACTTCCTTTTTTTTTTTGCCTTTTTCTTTGCCTAAACTACCCTATAGGGTTTTCAATCTAGCATGTATTTTTTTTTGTTTTTTTGTTTTTACCTTATGCATCTACTATTTTGTAAGCATTGTTCATGTTGACTTTTCTCACCACTTAAGTTCCATCCCACTTTAAAGTAAACTTGTCTCTAGGTTGACGGTGGAGATTGATGGGTCTGCATATAGCTAATACTAAATCTCCCACTTGGAAGGAACGTGAGCTAACCTTCTCATTGAATGCTTTGGAAAGACATGCCTAATAACATTCAAGGTGTTGTTGTACTTGTAACCGCTTTTCATCCAATGCTTCAAGTTCATTCAATCAGGGTTGAATATTTTCTTCTTGAGTTAATCCTTCTTGGATAGAAATCCTTATGAATGGAATTTGACATTCAAGAGCAATAACTGCTTCTATACCATAAATAAGAGCATACAAAGTAGCTTATATTGGTGTACGGTAAGTGGTACAGTATGCCAAAAGTGTTTCTTTGATCCTTTCATGCCAATCTCTCTCAAAGGCATAAGGTGCATCCTAGATGCTAGGACCTTCATACTGCTTGAGGCACAAGGCATAAAAAAAGTGCATGCCCGATTAAAATAAGATGCACCAACAGAATATATATATATATTATAAACAGAAAACTTAAAGCTTTAAACTTAAATATTATATAATGAAACCTTAAATTACCTCTGAAAAATTGTTTTTTATCTAATATCTATCTATTCCTAAAGGAAATCTAAGGTTTAATTCATTTCTTAATCTAGTTTTGCTCAAGATCATTCCCCAAAATTAGAATTATGTTCCTGCCAAAATCAGAATTTTATTCCTTAAATGACTAAAAATCATCATCTTCAAATTCAAACTCTAAATTAATATTTTCATCTTTTTTTCCGTGTTTAGAATCATAGCCATCAACATCATGTTCTTCTTCATTGTCATCTTCCTTTTCGATAGTTGAAATCTTCCTTTTATATTTTGATTGCAATCTAGTAGGCCTTGATGACTTTCCAACACCAGCAGCTCTTACTACTACACCCCGAGTCAATTCATCATCTTCAAACTCCTACTCATCTCCTACCTCATTTGCATCTACTCTTATTTTCCCAATCAACCACTCATTATTGTCATCAATGTCTCCTAATGAAATAGCATCAATAACATTCTTCTTATCATATATTTCTTCTGACTTTTGGTTGTACTTCACATAAACTAGATCGTTTATTCATTTTTGTTCTAGTTTATTCCTCCTCTTTGTGTGAATATGCAAAATAGATTGTTTAATTTAGATAATGTTTATTTATATCAAATTCTTTCTAAATAATAATTAAATAAATTAGGAATAGTGGAAAAGCTTACATGCTGAAAAACACTCCAATTACATTCACAATCAGAAGCACTCCAAGTCAAACTTAAAATTTTAATTGCTAATTGCTGTAAGTTTGGTGTTGAGCTCTTGTACAAGTTCCACCATTCAACTATATTAATTAAAAATAAGAAGATTAATAATCAATATGAAAAAATAAAAAATATGAATAGCAATAAACTAAAAAACAGAAAATATGATAACTTAGAAACTTTAAGTTACCCGGTGCTTTTGTTTTCCTTGATCTCATTGCAAATGGAATCCCAAAGAGTCCTTCTACCTTTTTTGTATGTGTACAATTCACTCATAATTTTATCTTGCACATTTTGTCTTGAAACTAACCTTGAAACTAACCTTGCTATGCAAGCATATAATCCCTATATTATCTCTTCATCAAACTCTATGTTTTGATTATCATAAAAAAACTATGGATTCAAATAGTATCCTGCTGCATGCAATAGGTCATGTAGTTAACATTCCCATCTTTTATCAATGATTTTAAAAAGTTCCCTATACTTCCCTTTGTTTTTGCCAAAAGCTTTCATAATGGTTTCCTTAGCTTTATCAATAGCCTTATATCAGTCCACCCATCTGACATAGCAAAACAGCCATGCTTAATCCAAGCCTCCTTATGATTCTTGAACATTTCATTTGTATGGTTCAACTCTTTCTAAAGTAGAGGGATTTGGGATGATTAGGGGGATGTTTTAAGGGATTTTGAGATTTGATTTGGGATTATTAAAGGGATGTTTTGAGGGTGGTTTACACGGTGGTTTGGGTGAAAGAGGTGAAAGAGGTTGAAGTAGGAAGAAAAAAGAGGAAGATGAGAGAAATAAGGGGTCGCAGCCCACTTACACCTTATATAAGGTTTGTTTCAGGGTCAAAACTGACTAAGATATTTTTCTTTGTCATTTCCCTCAATTTTCTTGAACCTTCCTCCCCAAGTTACAAGATTCAGTGCTAATTCATTTCAGTTCCCGTGCCGGAGGTGTCTATTGCCTCCGATTGGTTCGATTCGTCTCCGATTCGATCCGATCTCTTTGCCAGACTTCAATACTCTTTTCTAACTCCTTCTTAAGCTTCATTACTATTCGAATTAAAGTTCGGTTGATTCACGTATGAGTCCCCTTGGTCGTATGTGTTAGAGCTAAAAATGTACACATATTTGCATTATAATTTGGATAAATTAGACACTCAAGAACTTTAATTGATGACTAATTGAGGTGTTTTCTAATTGTAGGTGAAATAATAGAGAAAATACAAATAAATGTTAAAAGAGTCCATTTTGGGAATAAAACAGAGAATAAACGTGAAAAGCTTGGTTCTCTGGAGATTTTGAAGCAATTCTTCCAATTTCAATGGAGACTTTTCCATCTTCCATGCGAAGCTAGGTACTTCTAACCCGATTTAGCTTGTAATTGTAAATCTTCTCCAATCAATGATAAGTTCTTGAACTTAAAGCTTTCAATTCTATTGTATTTCTTGATTTTTTGAGGTATCGGATCTTGGAAGTGTTAGAGATCAAGGAGATTTGGGGATTTCTAAGTAGTGATGGACACATTGCTTGGGCTTCTTTAATTTACTAGCTATTCTAGGTAATTTGCTATCTGTAATTGTAGATTTTGCTTAGAATCGAGTAAATCTTAGATTAGATTTGGGGAAATTGAAGGAGAGAGTTACATAGGGAGGCGTTGAGCTCACATGGCTCTAGTTAGGTAATATTGCTCTAGATCTTAATGCTCTCTTGTGATTTAAACTTGTAGCCGCTGAGGTAGATTACGAGGGAAGAGAGTTAGATCGAGTGACCGAGCTAGCTAACTTCAAAGATTAAGGAGTGATCAAGCTTAGGCAAAACTGGAGTACCTTAAGCTACGTTGACTATAATAGGATTGGATGATTGGATTGAAGATCGAGGATCAATGATCCATTGATTGAAGATAATTACAGTTATTTGCTAGATTGGAGCTCAATTACTCTAGTTTCCTTTTGTTACTTGTTATAGATCTTGTTATTAGTTTAGTTTCTTAGTTTTGAGATTAAATTCCAAGCCACTCCATCTTCAATTTCTAGTTTACATCTCATTTTTTTTAGTTGATTTGTAGTTTCTATTTTAAGAGCCATTGCTGCTTTGTTTGTTTTTCGATTGTAGTGAATAAGAGAAAAAAGAAGTATAGCGAGCTCCCTGTGGGATCGATCCTTGCTTCCCTAGCTATATGTTAGTTTAGTAAAGTTTATTTTGAAAGTGCCACGACAAGCTTCACCAAAATTTGTGCCATTGTCGGGGAGCACGGTTTTTACATTCTCTTTACCTTTTTCTGCTATAATTTGTTTTCATGATCTTTCTAATTTTGTCTGGCTTTATTTTTTTAGTTGTAAACTAACCTTGTTGTGTGTTTGGTAGTATAAGTGAGTTAGGAATACTTGTTAGTAAGTGCAATAGTTGATCTTGTGTTGCTACTTGTTGTTTGGTTAGGATTGTTGTTGTTGTTGTGTGTGTAGTTGTAGTGATGTTAGCAATAGTATGTTCACTTGTGTCACTTGTTTAGAATTTGTTCTTGTGTTGCTGCCCCTGTTTTATTGATTTTCTTCTGTTTTTGTTAGCTTAGAGCTTAGTTGTTGCATCGTTTGGTTTCTATTCAACTCTTTTACTTATTTTTTCTTGTGTTTTGCTTTTGTTCCTTTGGATTCTTCTTTTGTTCTTTGTGTGTTTTGCAGAAATTTGGCAAAAATTGAGTCACGCACCCACTCCACCCTTGAGCTCATTTTCAAGATTATTTAACATTCCAAAAGCTTTATGTCTTGGTCTTATAAACCATATCAAGGGAATGCATTCAACCATTATTATGAGGACCGAAGGATGCCATATGCCCACCAATTCCAACATGTCTTTCCTTGTTATTATTCTTCTCAAGTTGAGGAACGATTTCGCCAATTAAGCCTTTAAGTTCAGCTACTTTCGAACCTCATTTTGACTGGAATAGAAAATGGATATCCTCATATACATCAACATCCTCAATATGGACAGCCAACATTTCAGTCTTATGCTCCACACAAATGACATACATTCAATCGACAATGGGAAGATCAATGGATTCCATATAACCAACAAGTCCAATATGTGCCATCATTCCATGATTCTCCTCTATTTGACGCCACGCCGCAATATGGACAACCATCATAGCCACAAGAGCAACAAGATTCAATTTCTTTTTTGATAGAGCAATTCAAAGGAATGGAAGGAAGAAATGTACAGCATTCAAATCAATAACATAGGGAAGAAATGCAAGAGCTGTCTTCCTTAAGCTATCTTATGGAGACGATGTCTGAAATTGCTACTGTTTCAGAGTCTCAAGATGCTCAAATTCAGCAACTACATGCTTTCATGGATAAGCTAATGCTCCAAGTCAAGGACATGGCTGTTTCTATTGAAGCACTAAAGGTTTCAATGGAAAAAGATAGAATGGAGTATGGTTATAATGATTTGGATGATGAAGATGAGTATAATACTACATTGTTGAGAATGTAGCACATAAGCCATCCATGAGCATAAAGTTTAAAGATATTGTTTCTATTGATGAATGGAACTTGGATGACGAGGCTGAGGTGTGGAGACCAACTGAAGATGCAATAAAGAATCTGCAGTCTAACCCACTTAGTGGCTCTGCAAAGGCAACTGAGTGGCAGACATCGAAAACTGAAAAAGCTGAAGTCTGGCCTTCAAGTTCAAATGTGGACAGGAAACCAAATCTTGACCCATTCAAAGGCTCTGAGAAGGCCTTTCAACGACCTACATCAAATCTGAAGTAGAAAAGGAAAGTCTCGGGCCATTCAGAGGCTATGAGGAAGACTCTCAGTGGCCAAGGTCGACATTTGTATCACCTTCACCTCTTTGCTCCATGCCACTTAGAGGCTCTGAGCAAGCATCTAAGAGGCTATCAAGTCAAAATGTCTGCAACAAGGAAATTGAGGCATCTATGCCCCTATCAAGCTTGAACTCTAAATCTAATCAGTAGGAGGTAACTGATAACCTCGTGAATTCAAGCTTTGATGCTAATGAGTGTGTTCCATCATTTCTTTCTAGGATCGAAATGGATTTAAAGGAGAATTATCACACACTGATAATTGTTGAAGATGTACAAGATGTTCATTATGAGTAAGCTTACAATGTTCCATTGTCTACAACAGGTGTGAGGGAGAAGATGAATGTTTACATTATCCAAAAAAAACCCCACCCAAGTGTGAGGATGCAACAGTTATGAAACACTATTCTATTGGTGATCCGGATTTGTTAGGAGCTGAGGCCTTCCTTGAAAATCTTGGAATATAGGTGGTTGGAAACCAAATCTTTCATGGTTCCAAATTCTGTAAATCTTTAAAGGAGCTACCCTGTACTTAATTGCTAACCAAAGCCAAACTTGCCTACTTAAAGACACTTAAACACAAACCGAAGACAACCACCACAATGGAATTGGCCATACTAGCATATCATGGTGTTTTAAGGCATTCATTTGGTTGTTTCTTTTTTTTGTCTCTGCATATCATTGTGCTTCACTGTTCATATCTTTTTATCTTTCTATCTTACCTTCTTTTTGCAATTAGGTGGTAGGATCCACCTTGACAAGGCCAAGTGATAAACACGTCTAGCCAAAGTCATTAAATAAAGGCGCTAGTTGGGAGGCAACCTAACAATTTCATCATGTTCTTAATTTCTATTTGTTTTACTTACTTTTCTTATTTGTGTAATTTCTTTTTTGTAGGTTTCAAATAAAATGACAATCGGCTATAGAAATCATCTATTTCACCACACTTTGGGGAGTAATGTTTGACCCTCACATTCCATTCCTTTTACTCACCTTATTCATCGTTCATTTTATTTCATTTGAGTCATTCATTCATTTCATTTCATTCGAGTCATTCATTATTTCATTTTACTCATTCATTGTGCGGTAATATGTTTGATAAGTGTGGGGGAGGTGAATTCCATGTCAAGTGTCTCTTACTCATGCATTTCATGTCTTAGTATGTCATGAGCATTGCAATTTAGCATTTTCTAATTTCATTTTGTTTTTTGTTTTTTTTTGCTATGTTTCTGTTTTTGTTCACATTGGACTTATGGTATGTTTTCTCCTTACCTATTTTGTATGGCACTTTCTCTTAGAGCTAATCAATGCCAAACTCAAGGTACGTCTCTTAACCTTCCTATCATTCGTTATTTTAGTTTGCCTTTATTTCACACATTGAGGACAATATGTCTTTCAAGTGTGGGGGGATGAATGCATGACATTTCCAAATTTCTATTTTAATCATATGTTTCTCTTTATTTCAAAAAAAAATTCAAAGTTTTTGATGACTTCTTTCAATAATGATACTTAAATCTCATGATAGATTGATATGCTTATCAAATTGATGACTTGTTTAGGAAATAAAGCGCTTAGTATTGATTGATAAGATTGATTAGTTACTTTTCCATTTAGTTTTCAAGTGTGTTGATCTTTCTAATGCATGTTAATTGAATAAGGTAACCATTGTGTGCAGACTTGAGAGATTATTTGAGCTTAATGAGATTGCACCCAATCTTTTTTCCTTAATAAGTGAATTGATTGCTTTTATGCATACGTTGTTTCTAGAACTTGCATTTATACCTTTTCAAGACTATATGAATGTGTGTTTGCATTTAGAAATGACAAAGGCACCTAGGAATGAGTTTGAGCCAAAAGACCAACCATGGTAAAACAAATTTAGAAACCCTTTGAGCTTAATATGATAGCCCAATCTCTTTTCCTTGATAAGTGAATTGATTGCTTCTATGCATACATTGTTTCTAAAACTTGCATTTATACCTTTTCAAAACTACATGAATGTGTGTTTGCATTTGGAAATGACAAAGGCACCTAGGAATGAGTTTGAGCCAAAAGACCAACCATGGTAAAACAAATTTAGAAACCCTTTGAGCTTAATATGATGAATTGACCTTATTTCCTTGACAGCCACATTGACCAAAGAACCTAAGCCTTAAATGAAAAACCAAGTTCTTGTCCCCATCTTTTGAGTGGTGGAATTGAAGGCTTGAGTTTCACAATTATTGCTCTTGGTAATTGATTAACAAAGAAATAAGTGTAGGAGAAAACCTCCATCCATTGGTTTTGGTCAAACGAAATAAAAGAACAAAAGCAGGTAAGATACTCAAAAGAGAAAATGAAAAGAAAAGAAAGTGCCGATATCAAAGCTGAAAAATACAAAGAAAGGCACAATAAAAAAAAAAGAAGCGTCTCCTTGTACAAAAAGAATGAAAACGAAGGAAAAAACCTTGACCAATGGTGTATTTGAAGATGTTAATCAAGCCAAGCAAAAAGCTATTACATGAGACATTTTCCCTTGAATGCCAAGCTAAAATTTCATCATTCTTGAGATGCTTTTGTACACTTTTTTCCTTTCTTGGCAACTCACTCGCCTTGGCCTCATTACAGCCAAAATGAAAGACCTTTCGATTCATGCAATCATGCATCTTTGAGTAGTGGAGATTAGATGTAATTGCAAGCATATGGTAAACTTGTAAGTGTAAGAAGTATGAGTGGTCCATTTGACAAATACTTATGAGAGGAAGGAGTGGAAAAACAAGGAAAAGTTACCTTGTTCATGCATATGTGTGTTGGAGATTGATACATGCTTATGACTTGAATTTGTGATTTTCTCAATTCTTATTGGTTTTTGCTAAGTGTCTTTACATTCCTATGCAATTTGTCAATGGATTTGTGTGTCAATCTTAATTAAGATTTTAAGTGTTGTTGTTTGAAGATGTTGGTTTCAGTTCAAAATTTTGTTTTTTATCCTTAAGCTTGTTTGAGGACAACCAAGCTTTAAGTGTGGGGGAATTTGATAAAGCTAAAAATGTACACATATTTGCATTATAATTTGGATAAATTAAGCGCTCAAAAACTTTAATTGGTGACTAATTGAGGTGTTTTCTAATTGTAGGTGAAATAATAGAGAAAATACAAATATATGTTAAAAGAGTCCATTTTGGGAGTAAAACAGAGAATAAAGTTTCGAGCCATTGAGTGTCTTTGACGCAGCCTCTCAATGGCTATTAATGAGTTCAGAAAACAGGAAGCAAATAAACCTAGCCATTTAGAGGCTACGCGAGAGCCTCTCAATGGCCGAGTTCTGACATGGTTAAGACAGAAGCGCATAATTCGGATGCGGTTAGAATAGAATTTCAACCTTGAATTTGACTTAGTCAAACCACGAGACTTCTCCCATACACGAATTAACTGGGCTAAGGAGCTAGAAAAGACATTTTTGCCCTCATTTAACTTTGTAATCATGTTTTGGGAAATGATAGATTAGGAAATTTACAATTATTGGTTAGACTATAAATAGGCTTAGTTCTTCTTAGAAGAGCAGTTTTTGAGTTAGTTTCTAAATGTGAAAAGCTTGGTTCTCTGGAGATTTTGAAGCAATTCTTCCAATTTCAATGGAGATTTTTCCATCTTCCATGCGAAGCTAAGTATTTCTAACCTGATTTAGCTTGTAATTGTAAATCTTCTCCAATCAATGGTAAGATCTTGAATTTAAAGCTTTCAATTCTATTGTATTTCTTGATTTCTTGAGGTATCGGATCTTGGAAGTGTTAGAGATCAAGGAGATTTGGGGATTTCTAAGTAGTGATGGCCACATTGCTTGGGCTTCTTTAATTTACTAGCTATTCTAGGTAATTTGCTATCTGTAATTGTAGATTTTACTTAGAATCAAGTAGCAACCAAATCTTAGATTAGATTTGGGGAAATTGAAGGAGAGAGTTACATAGGGAGGCGCTGAGCTCACATGGCTCTAGTTAGGTAATATTGCTCTAGATCTTAATGCTCTCTTGTGATTTAAACTTGTAGCCGCTGAGGTAGATTACGAGGGAAGAGAGTTAGATCGAGTGACCGAGCTAGCTAACTTCAAAGATTAAGGAGTGATCAAGCTTAGGCAAAACTGGAGTACCTTAAGCTACGTTGACTATAATAGGATTGGATGATTGGATTGAAGATCGAGGATCAATGATCCATTGATTGAAGATAATTACAGTTATTTGCTAGATTGGAGCTCAATTACTCTAGTTTCCTTTTGTTACTTGTTATAGATCTTGTTATTAGTTTAGTTTCTTAGTTTTGAGATTAAATTTCAAGCCACTCCATCTTCAATTTCTAGTTTACATCTCATTTTTTTTAGTTGATTTGTAGTTTCTATTTTAAGAGCCATTGCTGCTTTGTTTGTTGTTCGATTGTAGTGAATAAGAGAAAAAAGAAGTATAGCGAGCTCCCTGTGGGATCGATCCTTGCTTCCCTAGCTATATGTTAGTTTAGTAAAGTTTATTTTGGAAGTGCCATGACAAGCTTCACCAGTATGAACCGAATTAAGGTTCAAGTGGCTTTCTGAACCAATCCTAAGTCAATCCATGCACAACCTAACACTACTACAAAAACGCTATACTGGCACGGAAATAGGCACGGAAAATAAAAGGAATTCCGTGCCTAAAAAAAATTGGAACGGATATTAGCGCGGAAAAAAAAGCGTGCCAGCTACCGCGTTCCTAAAGTATAGGCGCGGAAAGTAAAATCCGTGCCTATATTATAGGAACGGAAAAATATCCGTGTCTATATCCGTGCATAGTTACGATACCTGACAAGGAATTTGGCGCGGAATCACAGACGGAAATCTAAATTTGGCGCGGAATTAGGAATGGTATTTTCCTCGGAATTAGGAACGGAATTTTCCGCGGCTAACTCCGGTCAATTTGACAGAGACAAGGGTGCCATACTCTTCTGGTTTGGGACGGAATTTGACGCGGCTATTTTAGTTCCGTGCCTAAATCCGAGCCAATTTGGAACGGATTTAGGAACGGTTTATGTGAATTTTTTAAAAATATAATTAATTATTTTATTAATTGATTTAATTATTAATAATATTAATCCGAGCCAATATTATTTGTTAGTTGTATTACCCAGCAGCAATAATAATACTATTAATACTAAATATATTATTTAATTAATTAATTATAACTAAAATTAAAGAGAAATATAATTTAGTTTAAATAATTTATTTATAATAATATTAAGAAATAGTTTAGGATCTAATATATTTGTTTATTGTTGAAAACATCCGAAATATAATATCCATATTAATTTGGAAATTAAAATCTAATCATCCCCTAAAAAGTCGGTGCTGAAATCATCCTCGTCACCGGCATCCTCGTCCTCGCCATCCCCATCCTGATGCTGATCGCCTAGATGTGTGTCTCCTTGATGCCGCACCTGAGAGATGGAATCTCCGGATCCAACCTGATCATGTAAAGACTGTTCCGCTGCTCGAAACTGGGAACTATGAGCCTGAAGATCTCTAATCTGAGTCATCATCTGATCCATCTGAGCTTGCCATATCCGGTCCCTCTCCTGCTGCCGTCTCAGCTCCTCCTGATGCCTTGTCTCCATCTCCTCACGCAAGCTAGCAATCTGTCGTCGCAATGTAATGTTGTCTTGAGTTGGAGATGGGACATTAGGGGAACCGAATGCGAAATCAGGGTGCTTAACAAGATTGCCGTATCCTACATATCGGCCCCGCTTGCCACCAGCAACTTTCTGGAACACCTCATGCGGATTGACCCTCGAATCGTCACCAGCTTGCGTTCTTGCCTCTGTGAGTGCAGTCTGAAATTGTTCCTAAAAAAACCAAAGGAACTTGTGTAAACATAAGCATAAGAATAAGTTATATACATATACATATATAAACATATATATATATATTTATATAAATACATATATAGATATATATATATATAAGTATACATATATTTATATATATATATGACTTTATATTATTACCATAATTTTTATACATATTAATTGTAAAATTAATGTGTAAATAGAAAGAAATTGAAAGAAATAAAGTTACCATGGTGATTCTGGCACGACCCTCGGGGTAATCGCCTTGTTTCGTCCCGTAGATCCGCTCGAACAGTGGTGTAGGACCGGGATCACCCCCGACTTCCTTAACCTACAAAAAAAATGCTATTAATACATATATTTATATAATAATACAATACTAATGGAATTATGAAACTTAATCAATAATAAATTTGCTTATCTTGTTACCACGTCATCCCAATGGAATATTGTGGCTTTACTACCACCGCGATAGACGATAGCCTGGTCAGTTGAGCGATTTTTCTTATTTTGCTCACTAACTCGCTTGAATTTAAGGTCAGTGGCCCATATTTCCTTCAGACACCTCCACACCTCCTCTGATAGCCACGGAGGTCGCGCATTTTCTCTCCGAGCAATTGTAAACTGCTTCCTCAGCCACTTGCCGATGATGTCCTCGAAAAATGTCATCAAATTAACACCCAATTGCATGATAAAATATTAATTAACACCAAAATGTCATCAAATTAACACCCAATTGCAAGATAAAATATTAATTAACATAAAAATGTCATCAAATTAACACCCAATTGCATGATAAAATATTAATTGACTTGAACTTCGTTAAATTTCATGAAATAATAGAGTGTAAATATTATTTAACACCCAATCTCACCAATTAACATCTAATTGCATCCTAAAATATTAATTATCTTCAAATCCATTCAATTTCATGAAACAATAGAGTTTAAATATTTGTTAAAACCCAATTGCACAAAATTAACAACCAAGTACATTAAAACATTTAAATTAACCTCAATTTCAATCATCTTCATCAAATAATCAAAAATATTAAATATTATTTAACACCCAATCTCACCAATTAACACCCAATTGCATCCTAAAATATTAATTATCTTCAAATCCATTCAATTTCATGAAACAATAGAGTTTAAAAATCAAATTAACACCCAATTGCATAAAATTAACAACCAATTACATTAAAACATTTAAATTAACCTCAATTTCAATCATTTTCATCAAATAATCAAAGATATTCAATATTATTTAACACCCAATCTCACCAATTAACACCCAATTGCATCCTAAAACATTATTAAACTTCAAATTCATTCAATTTCATGAAATAATAGAGTTTAAATATTAGTTAACACCCAATTGCATCAAATTAACACATAATTACATAAAAAATTAACATTCAATTCCAAATTTATTCAATTGCAAACTATATTCAACCAATTCATAAAATTAACATTCAATTTCATCAATTACATGAAAACTCAATAAAAATTAAGCAATAAAAAGATAATTGAAGAGAAAACCGTCATAATTCGGTGAACAGCCGGCCGGTCATCGGAATATCGTCGGCCGGAGGCGGTGAGGGGGTGGTGAGGGTGTTCGTTGAGAGGAAAGAAGAAAATAAATGAGAAATGACAAATGTAATAAAGATGTTGGCCGCAAATTGGCCGTATTTTGGCCGGATTCCGTGGGGAAGGTGGCGGGGTCGCCGGCCGGGGGGCGTGGGGGGCGTCGGGTTGCAGAGGGAAAGAGGGAAAGAAAGAAGAAGAGAAAGAAAAATGGGGGGAAGGGATTTGGGCACGAAAATATAACAACATTAGGCGCGGAATTAGGAACGGAAAATATTCGTTCCTAATTTCAAAATCCGTTCCAATTTCCGCGCCAGATCTGATAAATAAAATAATTGGGCGCGGAAGTAGGAATGGAATATTCAAACTCCGTTCCTAATTCCGCGCCCAACTGTCACAGTCAGAGCAGTAAAAGGAAAATATTTCTTAGGCGCGGATATAGGAACGGAGTTTGAATATTCCGTTCCTACTTCCGCGCCCAAATGTCACAGTCAGATTGGCGGGAGTAAAAGGCGGGCAGTAAAAATATTTCGTAGGCGCGGAATTAGGAACGGATTAGATTTGCCGTTCCTAATTCCGTTCCAATATTTCTGAGTCATTTTTCTAGCTATAAACTAATACTAAAGATGTTATATTTCGAAAAAAAAAATCTAACACTTATAAAGCATAATGTCCAAGAAAAAAAATTAGAATAAATTAAATAAATTAAAATTAACATATAAAAAAGTATTTAAAAATAAGTCAATTATAAATACATATAATATATAATATCATTGAAAGATATAAAGATATAAAGATATATATAGTATATAATATTTAAAGATATTAATATATAAAAAATCTATACTATATAAAAAAATTAATAAGATATTAAAATTTGTTAGAATGCAATTGATGCGAGGTGAGAGAATGATGGATAATTTTGTAAATTCAGACATAACTTTATATGTCTTTAGTATATTTATCATACAAGTATAGTTAGTTTGAAAACGTCATCGTAATATTAATAATAGAGCTTCATATGAGTATCTCGAAATCCTTGTTTCAATTCATTATATATTGATTACATAAACAAGGCAATCAAACTGCTAGTACGCCACAATCAAAACTCATTTGGATCATTATTATCATCTTCATCCTCTACATCGGTGGAACTACCTGAATCACATGTATCAAATTCTTCCTCCGAGTTGTCCACTTTTTCTATAGGTTGTAACTCCCCAAGGTCAATGCTCAAGTTTATGCCAGCCATGTCAAACAATTGAATGGTATCTGTATTCATGGAAACAGTTGGAGTTTGCTCAATGCCTTCAATCTGGTAGGGAGGATCATCGTTTGTTTCTTCATGATCAATCTGCATAATTCTTCTCGATTTAGTTTCACAAACAGCCAACCAATTTGCTTTATCCCTTCTCGCACCTGGATACTCACAATAGTAAACCTGAATTACTTGTTGTGCCAAGACAAATGGATCATATCTCTGGTACATCTTTTGCCGATTGACATCAACCAACTTGTAATTATGATGGACCTTCATTCCTTGCAGGGGATCAAACCAATCACCCTCGAACAGAACTATTGTGGCCATGGTGTCTTGGCCATGATACTCAATGACCAAAACATCTTTCAGGATTCCATAATAACTGCATGATGGATCATCGGAGTTCGAGCCACGAACACAAATACCCCAATTCATTGTGGCCTTTCCGGCCGCATGACGAACAGTGTGGAAATTAAACCCGTTCACAAACAAACCTGGCCATGATGTTGATTTTCGAGATGGTTGCCGAGCAAGTAGAAGCAATATTGGCAAAGTCAAAATGTGTTTAGCTCGATTAGCCGGGTGCTCTAGCTGCATGATACATATCATTGAAATCATTTAAGTTATATCCATGCATAATAAATACAACATTTACGTAATTATCTTAGTATATTTGTCAAAAAATAAGTGACTCACATGTAGTTTGAACCAATCGACGAAATACTCATCAATCAATTTATCAATGGCAGATTGATCATACCCTTGATCATGGTACCATTTGACAAAGTCCCTGTTTATATAAAATGATAAGTGATACAAAAATCAATATATTAATGCAAGTAGTATTAAATAAATGAGACGATGTGAGTAACAAAAGTTTAACATACTGCAGGATGGGTTGGACTTCTGGACAATTTCGCAGAATGTACGTATGTGCAACACGTGCTTCTTTATCATCTAGCCACCTGATCTTAGATTTACCCTGAAATCGTGCTGGATAGTTAAAAATTGAGTAAGCGGGTAGAGATTCATTAGTAACCCCCTCGTCATTACGACTAGGTCTCCTCATGCGACAGTAAATGTCGGACTCAAAGTAATGCTGTGCGAAGTAATTGATTTCTTGTGCAATGTATGCTTCACATATGGAGCCCTCCACACGCGCCTTATTACTAATTGTCTTTTTCAATTGGTGAAGAAACCTGTATTAAAACGAACCAAACTAATATTAAAATCATGAGCAGTTGAAAAACAGGAAAGAATATCAAGATCATTTAGTACCTTTCGAAAGGATACATCCATCTAAATTGAACTGGACCTCCAACTAATGCTTCATACGGCAAGTGAACTACGACATGTTCCATTGAATCGAACATGGCTGGAGGAAAAACTTTCTCTAAGTTACAAAGAATTACCGGACCATTGTCGTTTAATTCTTGAACTTTATTGATGTCCAGCACACTTGAACAAATGCATCGGAAAAATAGGCTCAATTCTGTCAATGGATTCCAGATAGCAGGAGGCAACACCTCTCTGAACGCAATTGGAAGTAGTCTCTGCATAAATACATGACAATCGTGACTTTTCATGCCGGAAACTTTCTCTTCATTGTAGTTAACGCATCTACCCAAATTTGATGCATATCCATCTGGAAACTTTAAATCCTTTAGCCATTTCAAAATGATTTCCTTCTGTTGTTTTGTCAAATTGTAGATAGCTTTCGGCTTTGTGCGCTGGTCACTATCAGGATCAATTGCAATTGCATTTCGGGAGCATATTGAACTGAGGTCTTTTCTTGCATTAATTGTGTCCTTTGATTTCCCTTTCAAATCCATAACAGTTCCAAATACTGCATCAAAAACATTCTTCTCAATATGCATGACATCAAGGTTATGTCGAATCAAGTTGGTTCTCCAATATGGAAGATCCCAGAAAATACTTCGTTTTGTCCATTTGTGATGAGTGCCATATAAACTTGGCTTATTCTTTGGATCGTCTATGGCAGTGGGAAAATGCCAAACATGTCGATATATTTCTTCCCCTGACAACCTTGGTGGTGCAGCGAGCCTTTCAATCCGACCATTTATGAATGACTTCTTATCTTTTCTATACGGATGATCTGGTTTTAGGAAAGACCTGTGACAATCAAAATACGTCGCCTTTCGACTAAATGGAAGGACAAATGCTCTGCTCTCCTGCATACATATTGGGCACCCTAACACTCCAGCAGTGCTCCATCCAGATAACATGCCATAAGCGGGGAAGTCATTAATGGTCCACATAAGAGCAGCCCTCATCTGAAAATGCTCTTTCCTTGAGGCATCGAATGTGGGAATCCCATCTTCCCAGAGTTGCTTCAACTCATCAATAAGAGGTTGTAAGAAAATATCTATGTTTTTCTTTGGGTTATTTGGCCCCGGACAAATCAATGTTAAAAACATGTAAGGGCTCTTCATGCACATACCTGGGGGAAGGTTGTACGGAGTTAGAATTACTGGCCAACAAGAATAAGTCCTCCCAAATTGTCCATGTGGTGCAAAACCATCAGCACATAGTCCCAATCTGACATTTCGAGGCTCAGAACCAAAATCAGCATAAGTTAAATCAAAATGTTTCCATGCCTCAGCATCGGATGGATGGCACATAACTCCATTCTGAGATTGATGCGTAGCATGCCAAGTCATATATTCAGCAGTCGCAGCGGTAGCATACAACCGCTGTAAACGAGGTGTCAATGGCAAATATCTCAGAATGGCATGGGGAATCCTTCGACAGGTTGTGTCCCGACGTCGACTGATGTCCTTGAACCTAGGATGATGACAAAACTTGCAATTTTCGTCTCTTGAATGTTCCTTCCAGTATAACATGCATCCATTCTTACAAGCGTCGATCTTCTTCACTGGTAAACCCAAATCACTGATGGTTTTCCTCAACTGGTAATGATTCGGAGGTAAATTATTTGGCTCCGGCAATACTTCCCTTATTGCTTCAGTAAAATAGTCGAGTGCACCCACAGATAGGTTATACTCTGACTTCCCATTCAACAATCGCGTAACAAAAGACAACTGTGAGTGCTCACATCCATCATATAAAGGACGATCGGCGTTTGCAACAATGTCAAACCATTGTTCATCCAGTTGTGTGCGTTGCTAACCATCAAACGGATCTTCCTCATTTGTAGTGTCATCTATTGCTTGTCCACTTGGACCAGTTTCATCTTCATCATGTTGAGCAAAACTCGGTTGTGCTGCATCAAATATCATACGTTGATCCCATGTCATCTCTTCATATGGACCCCAATGTGCCATTTCCTCTGGTATTGGCACTTGTTGTTGCTGCTGCTCATTAGTTTCAACCCTGTAGAGTGCTTCACCATGGCCAACCCAGTTCCAATAATTCTCCATAAATCCACGACGCATCAAATGCTGTGCTACAGTCAACGGTAAATAGAATCGCATATTATTGCAACCTTTGCATGGACAACGGATTTTATCGCCATCCTTGTATACAGCATCCTGGGCTGATGCAAATAGAATGAAATCATTAACACCAGTTAAAAACTGATCTGTCACACCTCTTACTCCAGGTTCTTTCCTTTGATACATCCATTGTCGACGTCTAACCAATTCATCCATTTTTCCTACAAATTAGTTGAAAGGAATTCAATTAATAATCCAACTTAAAAAAGTAAATATTAATAAAAAATTTTAAGCATCACGTTAACCAAAAAAATTAATCAAACTCCAAAATAAGCGTAAATAATATAATAGGAATATCATGAATATTATTAGGATGATAGTAATACAAGAAAGATGACCAAAAAATCCATCTAAATAAATAACAAACTCCAAATATTTTGCTATTTAATATGTATTTATTACATATTACTATAAAAATTTTAAAATTCATCAAAATAAACATTAAAAATTAAACAATAGTACACAACCATTGATATGATTAACATTTATTCAATATTTAAAAATAAATATAACTTACTACACCAAATTTAATTACATCGAACTCCTAAATATCTATATATACCAATATATCATCTCAATAAAATTATTAGAATAGTTTTAACATAATAAATTAAGTTTATGTAATGATCATAACAAATATTAAAATCCAAATGAATTAAAAATATCCCATTCTATTATACCATACAATAGTAATTAGTTTATATTAATAAATAAATTTCACTAAATACCCAAAAAAAACTCTAAAAATACAACAAAATTATAATAACTCAAACATTAATTATGTGATATTCATACAAGAAATATTCTACAAAATCACAAAAATAAACATTATAACCTTATAAAATCGTACAATTCTAATATTATATTAAACATTAAAATTTTCACATATGAAAATCTTCAAAATGAACTTTATACAAAGAGTTTCGAAATTATTACCTTGATTTCCACCAAAAATCTTCAAAGAGATAAAGCTTTTTCAATTTTTTTAAAGTAAACAAAAATAAAGCAGAAAACTGGAGGATGAAGGAGGGGGGCGGAAGAGAATGAAGAAGGAAAGGGTTCTGCTACTTCTATATAACCCTAAAAATGTAATGGTCGAACAAAACGTTGCGTTTTGGGTGGAAGTTTTTTCTAAATATTAGGCACGGAAATAAGAGCGGATTCCTGTCCCCAAAAAAGTGTAAATAAAAAAAACCTCACCCGCACCTAAATCCCTTCCATTTATTTCCGTGCCCAATTCCGTGCCCATTTTGAAACGGAATTAGGCACGGAAAATTCATCTTCGTACTGCTTTTCTCCGTTTATCGACTAGTAACGGGTTTCGGAACGGAAAATATTTTCCGTATGCAAATCCGTTCCAAATTTTGAAACGGATATTATCCGTTCCTAAGTGCCGCGCCTGTTTAGCGTTTTTCTTGTAGTGTAATGCCTCATCTTCAACTCTATCTAATTCTAACTTAATCCTCTCTTCCATCACTTATACTAAAATTAAATTTTGAACTTGACACACCCGGCTTTTGTATTTACACCCCGTTTTCTATTATTCTGATCTTGTACAAAAAGGTTCGATTGGGTCAGATGTGTCACTTCTTCTCTTTTAATGTCTCTCTTCTCAGGAAGTAAAAATCCTCACCAACTTTAAGCTGGCCAAATCCCTCGAGAAAAGAAAAAAATTGAAACAAGCGAAAGCCTAAAGGGAAAGAAATTCAAAACTATTGCTTCCAATAAGAAAGAAAAATCTGTAGCAGAAAAAGGAGAAGGAAAAGCTAAGGAAATATCTGCTTGCTCTAACAGTTCTGAAAGGTTTAGCAATATTTCTCATAAGAAAAGGTATGAACTGATTTCTGTCTTTGAATTCGCACGTGGAAAGTTAGTAAAATGGAAAGATTTTGAAAGGATGCAATATTAGGAAAACTCAAGAAAATATTCAAAGAAGTTAACTGGATAGGCATCATTGAGATTAAGGAAACTAGGTATAATCCTGAACTTGTCAAAGAATTTTATAGTGGGATTGTGAATGATGAATCTGAGCTAAGTAGTGAAGGAAAATGCCATCCACACTTATGTTAAGGGCAAAGAAATGTGTATCACTCCAGGATTTTTAGGAAAGTTATTAAGCATCTAGTACATGGAAAGAGAGTCTGAGTCCCAAATAGCTTTGATTTTGATGAGGCCCAAAAATTTATTATTAGGACAAAAGAAAGCTATCCTAGCACTGTAAAAGATAAAATGCCTAAAGGAGTCCAACTTAAAGTACTTCATCATTTAATTTACTGTTCAGTCTAGGGAAATAAGACTAGCAATGTCTTATAAGAGGACTTGTGGCTAATGTTTTGACTTTTGAAGAAGGAAAAAGTGAATCTCAATGCTATAATTCTCAAGGATATGAAGAAAATTTTTGAGAATACAAAGATGAATTACAATTATGCCAACATCATCACTATAATTATTGACACGAAAAACTTATTAGAAGCCTATGAAGACAACTTAGTTAATGGTGGTATATATCTATAAAAGGTTAGATTGAAAAAGTTCATTCTAGGAGTTCAAAAGGAAGAAATTGTTGCTAGTAAGGGATCTTCGACTGGTGGTGGCACTATCAGTGAGAGCAATATTTTGTTGAACAAGTTGGAGGAACTAAAAAACTTCATGGAAAAGAGTTCTTAAGGTTAGGCGATAGAATTGACAACTTATATGCGGTTCGGACCCAATGCTTCAATGAAAATTGATGAAAAAGAAGAGAATATTAAAGAATTTACTAAAGTTGATGAAGATGTTCAACATAGTGATGAGAATGGTGATGACAACAATACCATTAAAGGTGAAGAAGGCTATGAAAAGGAAAGTGAGAAAGAATATAAGAAAAAAGAAGAACCTCAGAAAAAAAAACATAGGAGTTAAAAATTAATGAAGAAAAATTAGTTAAAGCAAAAGGTGTTGTAGCCTTAAAGGAAAACAAAAATGCTGAAAATGTAGATACCAAGTTGTAGTCAACACCGATAAAGTAGAGGCTAATACTAAAGTTAAGAAAAATGATGAGCAATCTAATGAAACAGGTCATACCACTGATCTTGAAAAAGAAAATAAGGAAGAAACTAAAAAAGTGGCTACGGAAAAAGTTATAGTTATTGTGGTAGAAGAAATTAGTACTATAGAAGCTGATAAAGAGGAAGAGGCCAAGGGAAAGGAAGAGTTGGAGGGAAAGTAGGACACTCTTAAGAAGAAAAGGATAAAGAAGACTGAGAAAGCTTCCATGAAGTCTTTTGCCAAAAGAGTCTAGTAAAAGTTGAAGTCAAAGCCTACTGGATCCAAACCTACTGAAGTCCTTCCTAAGCCTACTTCAAAGAAACACAAGGCCCGCCACCAAGACAAAGAGTAAAACTATGGATCCTGAAGATAAGGCAGTGTTTGAGTCCATTGTTGGAACTACTTCTGCCACCTCTGAGAGTGATCAAAATTAAAATGATATCATCTGCATCTTCATACCTCATCCGTATCTCATCTTAGTCGTGACTTAGGATATTTGATCATGTTTTGATGACTGCCTTGAACATCTACTTTGCTTATTTTGGATATTTGCTATTGGCATCTCTGTGATGCCTTAATTTTTTTTATGGATAAGTTGAGGGATTCTCGAATGCTTTAATTTGTGTGTGCTTGACTTTCATATTTCTATTTATAGGTAAATTTCCCTATACTTGCATTGTGTATACTGGGGTTGAATTAAACTCAATATATAACTCACAATTTCTATAAGAAATGCGTTGGATCTTATATGAGTATTTCCATGAATTTTTCTGCCATATTTCTTCTATGAAATCACTGACCATGTAGGAAAATTCAGGATATGGTGCTAATATTGATAAATTTTATGGCACGCTTTATTAGGGTCAATGGGGTTGATGAATTGACTAATCCTACGAGGAGAATTTTTTTCTTACCTTTTTCAACTTGGTAGCTCTTAATGATTACATATTTTTATGCCAAAAATTTTTCGTATATACTTATACTTTTGGTATATAGTGTATATATATATATATATATATTCATACTTGAACAGATCATAATACCATTTCTTTGATACAGCTCTTAGAATTCTTCTAAGTATATACTTTGTGCTGTGAGTATCAAATTGAACACAAAAGTAAAAAATAGAATAGACATGCTTAGGGGGGAGCCTTGATTGGTTTTCCATTATTATGCTTTTATATTTTTGACTCTACACTTCAATTCAAGGAGTGTTTTGTCATTATCAAAAAAGGGGAGAATGTTGACTCCATGCATTTTTTATGATAACAAAATATTCCTTCTTATGTGAACCTAATAAGATTCCTGGGTATACAGGATGGTGTTGAGTCCAACCTTGAAGAATCATAACATTGGCGCGAACAACTTTGGAAGAAATGATTAAAGCTTTGATAAGCCCGGGTATTAAGATCAAGTATTACTTTGATGGAATTATCATGAAGAACATCAAAGAAAAGTTGAGTTCAAGCGTCATTCAAGTTTGAGATCAATATAGTTTGATAAACTCATTGGTCATAGAAACCTTTATGCCAATCTTGACACCAAATTGTTGAAAGACGAGTCAAATGATGAAGAATAGGGTCTACAAGTTGACATGAAATTTTTTGTGACAATTGGTCTCATGCGAAAAGATCATTAAGGAGATGAAGATTTTGATGAGTGTTGCTATGAGAAAACTTCACCATAACAGACATAGAATTTAAAATTCCAGTGCTAAATGTCAAAATAACGACTAGTTCATTTCAACAACTAGATAGTAGTTAGTTTCGTGCATCAGAGTATTTAAACTCAATTTTAGCTGTGAGAGTATAAGAGAATCAAGCAAATTGAAGATCTTTGAAGCAAGAAAAGCAAAACTAAAGCATTTACTCCAACATTGAAGAAACCAACTAGAATCTCATTCCTATTTATTAATTCTTGGTCTTTCTGATTTTAGTCTTCACTCCAATCTTGTTAGAAATCAATTCTAAGCTTATCAATGTAATTAGATTACTTTAGGATCATTTATACATTTCCTTCTCTTTTGTTTCTAGTTTTGTTGTGAGTTGTGAGCTTAGTGTAAAGATAAGGGGTTGTCTTTAGTAGTAAACAGCTTGGTAAAGGGTCGTAACTTCATTTGGTGGATCGATTGGAAAATCCTTAGCTAGGTGAGTCAAGGCAGTGGACGTAGGTTAGGGAAGATTGAACCACTTTAAATTGCTACGCATTATTTCTCCTTTAAACTGTTTCTGTTACTTTTGCCATCATCTTTGTCTTCATATCGAAACCAACTAGCATCTCACCAAACCTTTTAGTGTGCACTTGAATTTTCATATTTATATTGTTTGACATCCATTTAGTTATTAAACTTCTCATTCTTATTGTTCTATCAACCAGCCTCTTGCCACCAACTTTGCTATGAGCAATACTCACGCCAACATTCCAGTAGCATTGAGTCCTAATAGAAAAGATTTTCAAGAAGTTCCGGTTGCCTTCCTCTAGCATCACTTTAGGGGCCAACACACTAGGTCCTCGCCTCTATTTCTTCACGCAGGTGTGGGCAATTATTCACAACCAAAAGCTAAAGAAGATAGTAGAAAAGCACATTGATAATGTCGCTTAATGGCAACTTTGCCTTGGTTATGGATGAAATAGTGGGATGTGGCGATGGAATGGTGGTTTATAGTTTAGGACTATAAGGATGGGCATGAAAAAGGAAAGGCATGGGAAAATCTCCCAGTAAAGAAAATAGGAATCAACGTAAAGTTAAAGTTAAAGAAACTAAAGAAACATCTAAAGTAAAGTGCATGAAAAGTAAAGGTAATGAAAGTTAAAAGTAGAGAAAATCAACTTGATTGATTGACTTGTTAAGGACTTTTTTACGTTGATCAAACCCTATACTAAAAAAGTGAAGTTAATTACAACAGCTCTACTATTCTATTCCTAGAGAAACTCCTTGAAAATATGTAAGTCATGGCGTGAAAACTTCTCTTCTCCACTAGGTATTTAACTGTTCATAATTGCTTCTGGTTAACTTCTTCAAGTAAATGGTAACTGTATCTCTTTTAGGACAAGTCTCTAAAAACTAATGTACAAGTAGAGAAAATCTCTAAAATCTTATCTAGTTTTTATAATAATTAATTTTCAGCCTAACAAATAGTTGTGATGATTTCTTGACTAGCCCGTTGGGAATAAATAGAGGAGAGTATATCACCTATATAATTACCACACTACAATATACCATTCACAATTCAAAATTTTGTAGAATCCACTATGAAGCCTACACTCACATATAGTGATAAATGCCTACGTAATTCTTTATTTTAATTTGATCCCCATAGTATAATTGTAAGTAATATACTCCCATAAATGATGAGCCTTTGAAGTTACTAAACTTGTTCATATGTGAGAAGAGCTTTGCCGTCAATATGCATAATGACCTTTTTAGTGTGTTTAGATGAAAACTTTCAAAATCTTTAAGAATTTTAAAAAGAAGATATTTAAAAATTCATCAATATAAAGTGATTATATTTATAATTACTTTATTTGGATGAAGAATTTTTAAAATGAAATTTCAAGTATTTAACATTTTTAATGAAACTAAAAATTTAACTATGAAAAAGCAATATCAAAAGTACAAAATATATACAACATTGACATCATTGGATTTGTAAAAATATTTGGATATCACTAATAGCATAAAAATGAAAATATATATTTTGGTAATAAGTTTTTTATCATTTTAAAAATATAAAAGTTGTACTATTAAAATAGGAAATGAAATATGGATAATTAACTATTTAGGTAGAAGAATTTGAAAAAAAAAAACCTATTTAAATGGATTTTAAAAGAGGATTTGAGGAATTTTAAAATCTCTATTAAAAAGTCATAAATTTCGAATAATTTTTCTTTTAAATTACCCAAATAAAGATTTCATCTATACACACACTTAGAGAGGGTGTCAATGCCTCGGGTTGCCTTGAATTGGAGTAGATTTCATCCTCATTTTTATATCAAAATTTCGAAGGAAAAAAAAGGTCAATGTCAAATTTTGTTTCCAAGTAGTTGAAGCAGAAGGTGACGTGGATATAGTGAGCGCCACGTGGAGCAACAGTTTCTCAAGAGAACGCTAGGACCGGATCAATCAATCATCAATCAATAATATGGAAGCCTCTCGAGTAAGTATACACCAACAAAGGGAAGCGAGACATATATATCTCTCTTCTTGTTATTGTTATTGTTATTGTCTTCTACTAAAAGAAAGCGATGGTTTCTTTTTTTTTTTTTTTCGTTTTAAAATTTTCCGGACGTTTCCTTTGGGTTTCCTTTTTTCTTTGTTTTTTCTTTTTCCTTGATAAAGTTAATTACAGTCTTTGGAAATGGAACATAGAAAGTGACATTGCTTGCTGCGACGATCTTTTTTAAATGTTAGATAGGCACCAAACATAATCTTTAAAATTTGTGTAAAAGTTAGAATATATACATCTTGGATTATAAAGTCAAATACAAATTATTAAACAAAATTAAAGAGAGAAAGACTTGTAGAAATTAATGTGTTAAAATGTGGTGAGAAAGAGAGGGATATGAATCTCTTTGGCATAGATATTGTCATGAACTTGGGGAGCCAAGGACCAATTTTCGAGGGGCTCGTTCAGTTTCACTCCTCGTCTTAATCGACCATAAGGTAAAGGCTATATATGGTTGCCTCCCTATCCAAATTGCGTCTTTTTTTTCCCTTTGGCTAAGGGCCCCAAAAGTACCTCATTATAATTTTGATTCTTCTATATGAAGGGTATATATCCACATATTTTGGTCATTTTAACTTTTGTTTTTGGTGTAAACATTTATATCTATTTAATGGTATATAATTAATCATATTCAAGTCGAAGGAATTTATTATATGGGCAAAACTCTTCCAATAATAATTTTTTCTATTTATAAGGTTCAAATTCAGAGACCTTACTTAAAAAGAGTAAATGCCAAATCACTTAAATCAACCAATTGTTGGTATCATTCTAACTTATGACGTATATGACAAATGATCAAATTATAAATTAAGTTATGTATTGTGTATCAAAATCTTTATTTTACATATATATCTAGTATCAAATTAAATTGTATATCGAGTATAAAATGTGAACACATAATTACATTTTTTTTAATATGAGAAAAGTAGTATATTGAAAAAGTTTAATGTTGACCATATAAGCAATAAGTTAGGATTTGTTGAATAGTTTGTTGTGCAAAGTAAAATAAAGTCTCACATGGAGTAGATAGAAAGCTATAAAGTCCTTTATATATACCCATCTAACTAAATAGATATCTTAAGATGCCACAAGTGGTATGGACTTAACTCATTGGTTGGTCCAATTTTTGTATAACATTTAATAATCAAATATGGGCATTGTATTACATTTAATAGTCAAAGATAGCCACTTGGGTCACTTGGGCTTTCACATATAAGAGAATTTTTATTTTCTAAGTAAAAATGAAGAAATAGAAATATTTTTTTCAAAGTAATTTTTTGGATTTAGATGAACAGTTGTTTGTCTTTGATTATAAAAGGAACTTTATTCTTTAATTAGATTATCTGTTCTCTTCATAAAATTTTTTAAGACTACTTTGTTGTAGCCTAGTGTGACTCGCTTTAATAATAAAGCGATATTACACTAAAAACAGTTGATTTCAAGCCTCAAAACCTTTCCCTGATTATTGTTCTTAATTCTTTTGTTGATCTTTTTATTTTGAAATTTCTTAACAAGATCTTGTTGGCATGTAGTTCAAAATTTAGCTTCCCCTAAGGTTGGAAGTGTTTCCTTGTCTACTTGCAATTTGACAACTTGAAAATAAGGTATAGAACAAATGTTCAAGTAGAACACTCAAACTTTACGTACTGCTTACGACTATGTGAGTGTTATTTTTTTTGGGGGGGGGGGGGCCACAATGTGAGTGTTTTTTTTTTGTTTCTCATTCGGTATCCGGAGCTTTACTCCAACTAATTTGAATCTAATCCGTGTCGCACACCTGGAATGGCGGGTGAGTCTACCAACAGATGTTGCTGCGTACGTAAAATCTCGAACCCGAGACCTGTTTAAACTGTAACAAACCGTTTGCTACTTGATCCAACCCTTGTTGGTCACAATGTGAGTGTTCAATGCTGTAAAACAGTTCCTTTTGAACAGTTTTCATCTGATCTTCGCGCATCCTGACCATCCAAGAAACAAAAAAGAATATTTCATTGTCAATTCTTGATGTTGTGGGTCTCATTTGAAAAATAATCATCCTCAAAATAATCCTTGTCATCCCCTAAAATTAAGTTCTTCAATTTTTTACGAAAATAGCTACCATTCTCGACACAAAAGAAAAACCCCAACGCGAGAATCGTTTGGGAGCCTTGATCACCTCACCATCCAAGAAAAAGAAAAAAAGATTTATTTTTTAATTATTAGTTTCTTGAACAATCTGATTTCATTAAATCTTATCATAATCATCTCGGGGGCACATGAACTAATCAATTGAATAGCAAAGCACACAGTTGATTTGGTTTTGTTATGTCATGAAAAGGTATCAACTTCCAATCAAAGACCCATCAAACACTGATCAAATCAAAAGACACTTGGCTAATTCCGTATTCTTTTTTTTCTAAATCTTTAATAAAATAAAAAATAATTAAAAACTTTACCAATTCCAGACCCTTCCCCACACCAAGAATGATTCTATACCCATTCAAGATTCCACCACAGAAAAGAGACAAAAAAAAGTGGAAAACATGGGCAACTTTCTTTGTTTTCAAGCTTCAATGTACATATATATGTTAGTATTTCAAATCAAATTAATCTTTGTCTAAAATTCTTAATTAACTATATAATTTTTGTTGACAATTCTATATATATGATATGAGTTTAACTCAAGCAGATGGAAATTCAAATTATTTAGGTTTGACTAAAAATAATAATCACTTTGGCTTTGGGGTGGGGGGGTCTTGAATCTTGATAGCTGCTTTTCCTCCCCCTATTAGGTTATTACTTTCACTTTATATAAAGCTGTAATTATATGAACAGACAATCCTCTTATCAAATTCCCTTTACTTTCACTTTCCTCTTTTCTGCTTATTATCACAACCATAATTTTATATTGATAATATTAGTATTCGTTCTTTACTTTAACATTCTTTCTTTCTTTTTTTATTCTCTGTTTTTCCCTATGCTAATTAAATTTCTTTAACGTCAAGAGTCATGTGATCAGTCGGTGGAATACCGATAATTGAGGTTCGGATTTTCTCACAAATTTTTCTTTCCTCCCTTTTTGATCCATTTCCTTGATCACTAAATAGCATGTAAACTTTAAAGAATTAAATTATATCAGTATAATTCTAAAAAATAATGTGTTGATATCTTAGAGATTTTAAAAGACATCTAGATTTTAAATATATATTTGTTTTCATCAAAAATCTTTTTTTTTTAGTGTTCATCAAATAACTTTTCTAAAGATAGAAAAAGACCTTCGATATCAAAAGTTTAGCTTAAAATTAAAATTTTTTTAATTTTATAACTAGTCTCAATGTTACGTGTATCACACGTGATACAATGCGTTATGCTAGTCTCATAAATCCGTCCAATTGACCCACCCGAAACGAATTTAACCCAATTTGATTTTTGAAAGAAATAAATAGTCTAAACCCGACTGATCTGAAACCCGATTAATTTGACAATCAAATGATCCGAAACCCAATTGACCCAAGAGTTTAACCTATAAAACTCAATAAACTAATCTAAAATAACTCGACATGCTAATTTAAGTAAGTGGAAACCCAAAAACTCAAACTCGAATAACTCAAAAAACCCAATGACTAAACTCAAAAGATTTGAGAATCAAAGTAGAAAAATCAA
Source organism: Microcos paniculata (assembly GCA_030664755.1). NCBI lineage: Eukaryota > Viridiplantae > Streptophyta > Magnoliopsida > Malvales > Malvaceae > Microcos > Microcos paniculata. Next base: position 44,630,080 of record CP131456.1, on the reverse strand, counting down.
AAACCGATTGACTTGAAAACTTAAACCTGAATGATTCAAAAACTCGAACCTGAATGATCTGAAATTTAAATGGCTTAAAAATTTCTTTGGGCCAATCTAACATGAACCTGTAACCTACCTAACCCATACATTTCACACCTATAGTTATTAATTTTGTACTTTTTAATTGTGTAAAATCTAATTTAAATCGATGACATTTTTGAACATCAATGAGTAAAAGCCCTTTAAAATCCTAATGTTTAAACCCAATTTAAACCAGTGGCATTGTTAGACACTAATGAGTAATATTCTTTTAAAATTTTAATGTTTAATTATTTATTTTTTAAAAGTCTAATGTAAAAAGAAAAACCCAAATCCATATTTTTTAAAAACCCAATATAAAAGGTAAAACCCAAATCCAATGGTATTTTTGAAATATATTAAAGAAAAATGGATGTTTAATAGGTATAAACATCTTACCTAAGCCACACTTTTATATATACTAATCATTTACTGTCACGTGCGTTGCACGTGATACAATACGTTATTAATAATAATAAAAAATAAAAAAATAAAAACAAATGTAAAAAAATAAATTACATTAAAGTGAATAATAATTAAACTATAGATTAGTAAACTTCAAATTAAACTGCATAAAATTGAATAATAATTAAACTATTTTCTTCAATATAATATAGTAGTAATTTAATTATGGTGAAAATAAAATTAGTAAATTACTAACATCATTTAATAAATATATAAAAATATTTAGTAAAAAATAAATAAAGAGTTTCAATTTTAATCAACAATATCAATGGCAATTCTGAAATATTTAGAAAAAAAAAGGTATTTTAGGCGATTCAAAAATTTTACATCATTCGTACTTTTATATATATTATAAATTATAAATTATAGATATAGATAAGTTTAAGCATGTATGACATTTATTATGGTAATTTTAGTTTAAATAAAGAAAAATAATAGTAATTCTTTTATGTGAGATAATGAAAATTGATTTGGCATGGAAGAAGATAAAATAATTCTTGTGTGTCTTTTAAAATTTTTGAGATGTCACCGTATTATTTGATATCTAAAAAATCACCTTTCAATATCATTCTTATAATTTTTTTATTCAAGTCATTCTTATAATTAGAAGCTACTTCTGCGCTAACGTCGTGGTCTATGTGAAATAATATTTGTATATAAATATTTTTTAAAATTTTTTGAGAAGATATTTGTAAATAAATATTATCATATGAAAAAAAGACATATTTTTCCTTACTATTGTAAACTTTAACTTTATAAAATTACTAAATCTTTGTAAGAAAACATACTGAGTTTTTAAGTTTTATCAGCAAATATAACTTGCTTATCACTTGTATAAGTTTCGTTGACATAACCCATTTATAAAAAAACTCAGTTGTCATCTCTAGATTAATAATAAAAAAATGCAATCTTTTTATCACAATTCATATAGATTATTGATAATATCAAAGATAAAGAACTTTGAAATCAATGAATATATTCAATGAAATAAAAATTACATTCCCTAAAAAAATGAAATAAAAATTACATTAATTTTGTTACCAACCAAAAAAAGAATTATATTATTTTCTAAGGAAAATGAAAAGTATTTTTCAAGAAATCTGAAGAGTGAAGAATTAAAAATATAAAATATAAAGACTTTTCAAAAAAAAAAGGTAAAGAGGAGAAATGATGATGTTGATAGGCTACGTAAGTTCCTTTAGGGGTGTTTGGTTCAAGGTATCTTAGATTACTAGAGTTATGTGATTACCAGGTTATAACATAACCTAATGCATATTCCCGGAATGTGCATAATTTTTGTTTGGTTGAGATTTCCGGAATATAAGATTAATCTGTTTGGTTGGAGGGTATATTTTCTGTTAAAATTGGTAATTTACTATAATGCCCATGTTTATAACACTTAAACTTATTTCTTATTTGTTTAATGTTTTGTACAATTGTTGTAATTGTGTTAAGTTTGATAATTAAACATGACTAACATAAAAATTATTTAACTAATAAACTTAGTAGAATATTATATAATTAATTTAATGATTATATAAGTTAAGTTTAATTATACTTTTAGTTTAATTGAACTAAAATGTAATTATTAATTTAATAATTATATAAGCTAATTTTAATTTTGTTTCTTAATCAAAATAAATTATGCATAAAAAATTATAATTTATCAATTACATAAAGTTATTAGGGTCCAAAAGGGCAAAATACTAAGGGTAAAGTAGGAAAAAAATTCAACATAACCTGATAATCTCACATTACCTAAGAATTTGAAGGTTATGAGATTCCTGGTAATGCGCATTAAAAGTTGACATGCCAGTAATCTTATATTATCTCGGTAATGTGATTACCACAAACCAAACGAAGTAATGTCACATTCTAATGTGCACATTACCAAGGTTATGTAAGATAACCCCGAACCAAATGTCCCCTTAGGGATAAATTAAAAGTTTTCATATTCTCTTATCATATTAATTTGGTTTTGATTAAGATCAATGTATACATTCATTGGAATAAGAATTACATTAATTTTATTAACAAAAAAAATAACATTAACTTTTTTAGGAAAAGATTTTTTTTTTCAAGGAATGTGAAGAGTGAAGTGTAAAAAATATAAAATATAAAGATTTAAAGAAAAAGAAAAGAAAAGAAATAATGATGTGAATAACTTAAATAAACTCCTTAGGGATAGCTTTAATATGTAGTTATATTATATTATATTATATTTACTCCCACCTTGACACTCTTTTATCATCTTATCACGACAACATTCTTGGAAAGTTGGTATTACTCTATCATTTAATTAATAGAGATTAGGTGATCATAATGGCAAAAAAGAAACCCAAACTTATGGAAATTTTTATATTTCTAGTAGTTTCTATTTCTTTAGGAGTATAAATGTTAGGTGTAGTAGATATTCCAATTATGGTGAAATAACTCCTACATGCAAAACATAAAAGAAAATTTTCCATTACATATATAGGTATGTATGTATAATCGTTAAAATAAAATTTTTATACAAACCAAATAAGTCCACAAACAACATTCATATCATTAGAAATATATAATTAGGCTAAACTCTTAAACTTAATTTATAAATTTAAATTTTTTAATCAACTATGTTTGGTATGATCCCATGAGACTAGTTCCATGGAAATTACCATGTAATTAAAAAACATGACACCAAATTTAGTCACTAGTTTAAAAAAGTTTTAGTCCCAAATAATTTTTTTAAAAAAATTTCAGGGTAAGTTTCAAAATATATGACATTTATTATAATGGGTTTAGTTTAAGTATATGACTATAATTGTGTCATGTTTTGATTTTGTCGTAATCCCCACAAAACCGATTCTGTGGGATCATCAATAGGAAGAAAATAAGAATGAAAGAAAAGGTGCAGAAAGAAAATGGGTGAAAAAATACCACTTTTCTTCTTTTGGTAATATAAAAATATACCTAAACAAAGAAGTAGAAGGGAAATGGAAGAGTTCATTTCTTTAAAATTCATTTTCGTTCAAAATGAACAGAAATAGAAGAAAAAGAAAATGAGTATTGATTTTAACATATGAAAAACACTATTACATCGTTAACATTTATTTCCTAATTATAAAATTTATTATTAGTAATAAATAATATTTGAAAATAAATTTTTAATTAAAATATTAATAATGGTAAAAGTGTCATATTAATTAAAATAAATTTCCCCCAAAAAAAACTAAAATAAATTTTTTTCTTTCTTATTTCTTACTTATATAAAATATTGAAAAGAATTAATTTATATTTTTCTCCTAATTTCTTTTTTTACCACCAAACATGAGGAGGGAAATTTTTTTCCTTCCCACGTCTATTTCTTTTTCCTATTTATTTTTTTCCTTATTATATTTCTTTCCTTCTTATCATACATAGACTGAAACATCTTATTGGATTAATATGAAAGAAATAATCATAAATTTGTGTTTATTAATTTATATACACTAAGTCAAAAGATATTTGATAAAATAAAAATGGTTTAAACATAAGCAAGAAAAATTCCCATAGCCCATAGGACGGCATATATATATATATATATATATATATATATATAATATTATTATGAAAGTGGACAAATGCAAGTTGTGCAAATTATTATGAAAGTGGACAAATACAAATTATGCAAATTAGGTTATGAAAGTGGACAAATGCAAGTTGTACAAATTGTCCAAATTATGATTATTGTGATGATAATAATGGGGCTAATATGTGCAAATTGCCAACTTGTATAGCCTACCATTTGATGCCTATAAATTGGGATTCATTCTCCCTAATGATACTTACAATTCCTTCAATCTTATTTCTATTTCCATCTCTCTCTCTCTCTCTTTCTCTTGTTCCTTTAATTCTCAATTTCTCCTATTCTTATCTCTTGTTCTTGCTTAGTCAATTTTAATTAACATACTTTTCACAACACGTTATCAGCACGAGTGTTCTAAAGTAAAGCAAGTTTGAAGTTTGGTAAGTTCTGAAGGTTTGATTCCATACAAAATTTATTTTCTATACACAAGATAATTTTAATTTTCATTGTGTAAAGATTTCCTTCTAAACATTTTTTACACCAGAAGTTGTCAAACTAATTGAGACCATTCTTTTCAGAATTATGGCAAATATTGAAAAGCCCAAATTCCAAATTTTGGATGTAAGTGGCAATAACTACTTGTCATGGTGTCTTGATATTGAACTGCATCTCCAAGGCCAAGGTCTTGCAGCTACCATTGGTGAAAATGGAAATGCTAATGATAAAGATAAGGCAAATGCTTTGATTTTTATCCGTCGGCATCTAAGTGATAGCCTAAAAGTTCAATATCTATCTGTCCGAGATCCCTTGATCTTGTGGACAAGATTGAAAAAGCGGTATGATCACACCAAAACTATCATCCTCCCTCAAGCACACTATGATTGGCAACATCTGAGGTTGCAGGATTTCAAGTCCGTGTCCGATTATAATTCGGCTTTGTATGATACTGTGTCACGACTTGAACTTTGTGGTGTTAAGCTTACTGAGGTTGAGCTTTTAGAGAAAACATTCTCCACCTTTCATGCTTCGAATATTGTATTGCAACAGCAATATCGGTAGTGCCAGTTTAAAACATATTCTGAATTGATCTCAGTCCTGTTGACTGCAGAACAAACAAATGAGTTGCTGCTTAAAAATCATGATTTAAGACCTGCTGGCTCTAAGGCATTTCCTGAAGCAAATGCCGGCTCAAGTAAGAATGTTGGCCGTCCTAGAGGCCGTGAGCGCAGGCATGGGAATTTTTTCCGTAAGGGTGGTGGGAGATTTAACCGTAATATAAATAACTCCCTACACAACCCTAAAGGTAAAAAGCCCATGAAGAAGCATGATGATAGTACCTGTCATCGTTGTGGAATGACTGGTCATTGGTCACGTACCTGTCGTACGGCCAAACATTTGGTTGATCTATACCAAGCATCCCAGAAGGAGAAAAGCAAGCATGTTGAGACCCATGCCATTGACCTAACTGAGACTGATGCTGAAATCAATAAGGTTTTGGTCAATGAAAACTATCATATTCTTGGCAATGAAAAACCTTTTGAGGTTTCTGATTTCTTTATATAATGTTGATGAAAATAACAAGTCCCCAGAAATAGATCCTGAGGGTTGTCATCTATGTTTTGCCATACCCTTGGATAATTATGTTACCAAGGAAGATATTAAATAAATATGGTCGTCAATAAAATCATGAGCTTTATTCCATATTTGTTGGTTTATATTTTGCATCATATTATTAATTTGTTAAATTTTATGGAACTTGACACCTGAAGTTGTCAAGATAAATGCAAATGGGACACATTGAGAAAAAGGAAGATATATGTTTGCTTGATAGTGCTACAACGCATACTATACTTTGTGGCAAACACTTTTTCTCAAATGTGACATTGCGCAAGGCAAATGTTCAGACAATATCTGGTCCTGTTAATATTATAGATGGCTATGGGACTGCCACAATTATTTTGCCAAATGGCACAACATTGTATCTTGAAGATGCATTGTTGAGCGGTAGATCAAAAAGAAATCTACTTAGCTACAAAGATGTACGCCGTAATGGGTACCATCTAGAAACAATTAATGAGCAAAATAAGGAATTTCTTTGCATCACTTCCTACAAGATGAGCCAGAAGACCATCCATGAGAAGCTGGAAGCTTCTAGTATGGGATTATATTTTGTCCCAATACGAGCTATAGAATCATATGCTACGATGCCCTGGAAACTAGTGAACCCTGATGTGTTCGGACTTTGGCATGATCGCCTTGGTCATCCAGGAGCTACAATGATGCGAAGAATCCTTAAAAATACTCGTGGACACCCTTTAAAAGATACAAAGGTGTTGTTATCCAAAGATTACATTTGTGAATCTTGTTCACAAGGAAAGCTCATTACTAAACCTTTCATGACAAAGGTTGATTATGAATCCCCTTCATTCTTGCAGAGAATCCAGGGTGATATCTGTGGGCCAATTCAGCCTGCAAGTGGACCATTTAGATATTTCATGGTACTAGTGGATGCATCCTGCAGATGGTCCCATGTTTGCCTATTATCAACGCGCAACGTCGCCTTTGCACGTTTGCTTGGACAGATAATAAAGCTTCGAGCTCATTTCCCAGATTATCAAATTAAAAGCATAAGAATGGATAATGCTGGTGAGTTCACATCAAAGAGTTTTGATGCTTATTGCGCTTCATTAGGAATTGAAGTTGAACATCCTGTCCCACATGTTCATACTCAAAATGGATTAGCAGAATCCATGATTAAGCGCATTCAGATTATTGCTCGAACTTTATTGATGAGGACAAAGCTCCCATCCTCAGCGTGGGGTCATGCTGTTTTACATGCTGTATCTTTAATTAGATTGCGCCCCACTACTTCTCATTTATATTCCCCTCTTCAGTTAGTCTTGGGCCAGGAGCCAGACATTTCATATCTTCGCACCTTTGGTTGCGCGGTACAAGTGCCTGTAGCACCACCGCAAAGGACCAAAATGGGTCCTCAGCGTCGTTTGGGCATTTATGTTGGGTTTGATTCACCGTCCATTATTCGGTTCCTTGAACCATTGACGGGTGATTTATTTACCGCTAGATTTGCGGATTGTCATTTTGATGAGACAGTATTCCCATCACTTGGGATACCAAATGCTTCCACATATGGAAAGCAGAAAAATGTCGAGATTTTCTCATGGAATGAGAAAAGTTTGTCTCATTTAGACCCAAGAACACCTGAATGTGAAAATGAGGTGCAACGATTGATCCATTTACAAGCTATTGCAAATCAAATGCCTGATGCATTTAATGAGACTGCTAAAGTTACAAAGTCTCATATCCCAGCTGCGAATGTTCCAGCTAGGATAGATGTTCCTGTAGAACCACCCGAAATGGATCTAAATGTCTAGCGCCTGAAGCGTGGTAGACCGATGGGATCAAAAGACACTGTTCCTCGAAAAAGAAGGGGGAGGAATTTAGAATCTGCTCCAGATGAGCATAATTCTGCTCCAGATGAGTATAATTCTGCTCCAGATGAGCATATTAATCTTTCTCGAGGAAAGCAAATTGCACCTGAAGTGCCACAACATAATATTCAAAGAGAGCATATTGCCCCTGAAGTGGCACAAGTTCATGAGCATATTGCCCCTGAAGTGGTACAAACCCATGAAAAGATCACCAATCTTGGGAATACTGAAATTTCCATCAGTTATTGTAATGAGATATGGGATCGAAATGAGATAATCATCGATGATACATTTGCTCTCTCAGTTGCTCATGAGATTATGAATGATGATTATGAACCTCGGTCCATAACCGAATGCCGTCATAGGCGAGATTGGCCTAAATGGGAGGAAGCAATCCAAGCTGAATTGACTTCCCTTGCCAAACGTAATGTTTTTGGGCCTATTACTAAAACCTCCGACAATGTAAAACCTGTTGGATACAAATGGGTCTTTGTCCGGAAACGAAATGAGAGAAACGAGATCGTGAGGTATAAAGCCCGACTCGTAGCCCAAGGTTTCTCGCAGAGGCCTGGGATAGATTATGATGAAACATATTCACCAGTAGTGGATATAGTTACCTTTCGTTTCCTTATAAGTTGGGTTGCCCAAGAAAATTTTGAAATGCGTCTTATGGACGTTGTGACGGCATACTTATATGGTTCATTAGATTCCAATATCTATATGAAAATTCCCGAAGGTTTCAAAATGCCTGAAACATGCACTCCCCGCAACTTATTCTCAATAAAGTTGCAAAGATCTTTATATGGGTTAAAGCAATCCGGCCGCATGTGGTACCAACGTTTAAGTGAATACCTGACTAATGAAGGGTACATAAATGATCCCATCTGCCCATGCGTGTTTATTAAAAGATCTGAAACCGGATTTGCTATTATAGCAGTTTATGTCGACGACATGAATTTAATTGGGACTCCTGAAGAGTTATCTGAAACTGCTGAATATTTGAAAAAGGAGTTTGAGGTTAAAGATTTGGGTAAAACCAAACTATGCCTTGGTCTAGAGCTTGAGCACAAAAAGAATGGAATACTTGTCCATCAGTCAGCATACATTGAAAGATTGCTTAGACGTTTTAACATGGACAAGGCTCACCCATTGAGCACCCCTATGGTTGTAAGGTCTCTTGACCCCCAAAAGGACCCGTTTCGTCCTAAAGAATCTGATGAGGATATACTTGGTCCTGAAGTACCATACCTCAATGCAATTGGGGCTTTGATGTACTTGGCACAGTGCACGAGACCAGATATCGCTTTTGCGGTAAATTTGTTGGCACGTTTCAGTTCTGAGCCAACCCGGAGACATTGGAATGGGATTAAACATATCTTTCGTTATCTCCGAGGAACCATTGATTTGGGGTTATTCTATTCTAAGAATACTACTAACTCTGGTTTAGTAGGTTATGCTGATGCAGGATATAAATCTGATCCGCACAGAGCTCGCTCCCAAACCGGTTATCTATTTTGCTATAATGATACAGCCATTTCTTGGCGTTCCACTAAGCAAACACTAGTTGCTACATCTTCCAACCACTCTGAAATTATTTCTCTCTATGAGGCCGGAAGAGAGTGTGTTTGGTTAAGATCTATGATATCACATATTCATAATGCTAGTGGATTCAAACCGGTGATAGATTCTCCCACTATAATTTATGAGGATAATGCTGCTTGTATTGCACAAGTCAGGGGAGGATATATTAAAGGTGATAAGACCAAGCACATCTCGCCGAAATTTTTCTATACTCATGAACTCCAGGAAAGTCAACAAGTTGATGTTAAACAGATTCGCTCCGCTGATAATCTTGCAGATTTATTTACCAAATCTTTGCCAACATCAACATTTGAGAAATTAGTTTATAGCATTGGTATGCGGGGAGTCAGTAAGATGCAAGATTAAATTCCCCAGAAGTGGAAATTTTAGATGCTCCAGAAGTAGCAGTTTGTTTTATTTCATGGGGAGCGATTATGGACATAAGTGCACTGTACTCTTTTTTCCTTCTGTCCGGTTTTTGTCCCACTGGGTTTTTCCGGCTTAAGGTTTTTAATGAGGCAGTAATAACACGTCCAATTAGACCACTGAAGTAGGCCTACCTATATTGTCCTGAAGACAAATAGATTGTCCTGAAGACAAGCACATATTGTCCTGAAGACATATTAGATGGACTTAATTGTATTGTACTCTTTTTCCCTTATGTTCGGTTTTTTCCCACTGGGTTTTTCCGACTTAAGGTTTTTAACGAGGCAGTACACGTCCAATTTTAATAGTAGCATTTTTCCAAGGGGGAGTATTATGAAAGTGGACAAATGCAAGTTGTGCAAATTATTATGAAAGTGGACAAATACAAATTATGCAAATTAGGTTATGAAAGTGGACAAATGCAAGTTGTACAAATTGTCCAAATTATGATTATTGTGATGATAATAATGGGGCTAATATGTGCAAATTGCCAACTTGTATAGCCTACCATTTGATGCCTATAAATTGGGATTCATTCTCCCTAATGATACTTACAATTCCTTCAATCTTATTTCTATTTCCATCTCTCTCTCTCTCTCTTTCTCTTGTTCCTTTAATTCTCAATTTCTCCTATTCTTATCTCTTGTTCTTGCTTAGTCAATTTTAATTAACATACTTTTCACAACAAATATATATATATATAAATCTATTTACTATTAAAGTAAGAAAGCCATGTTCTTTGCTTGCCATTGGGCAAGTTTTCATTGGGTGTTGGGGTTGGGGTTTGGTGGGGGGAGGGAGGGAGGGGGTGCCGGCCCTTTTTTTTTTTTTCATTTTCATTTCATTTTCTTTTTTTTTCCTCATTTTCATTTTCTTTTCTTTATTTTATATTTTTATCTTTTATAAATATTTTATTTTTGTTTATTACTCTAATGACACATGAAATATGAGAAAGAAAAATAAAAAATTAATATACTATCAAATTTTGCTTAATAAATTAAATCAATAATTTATATTATCCATACTATATTAAGTCTAATATTTAATATATAAATTTTAATCAATGATAAATTAATTTGATAGAAAATATAGATTCTAATTTACAAAATTATAACATATTATACTAATTTATTAAAGTGTTATTGATTTTTTCATATTATCTATATAGATTTAAAAAAAATTAATATTTTTTTGTTCTTCTAGAGTTTATTTAATTATTATTAATTTAGAGTTCAATCAAATTCAATATGAAAATTGTATTTAAAAACCTATTAAGATGTAAAATATTATTAATTTGTATATGTGTTACAAAAAATTTCAATATTCTCAATCGTTATTTTTTTATAATTACATTACATTTTTTAAAAAAAATTAGAAAAAATACAAATACCCCTGCATTGGCGGGGGGTCAATGTCTAGTATATATTACGATCAAAGTTGAAACTAAGATCTTAGGGGACATGCCACTATCACTTGAACTAAAAATTCATAAATTTATTTTTACATTAATTTTTTTAATTAAATTAAAAGTAGATAAAGACATATTGTGATTTTGTGTACCGTAAATCGAAACAATGTTAAATTGACTACTGCTACTGCTACCAGTGTTCACTGTTCAGTTCAGACATTTGCTGCAAACTTTTCAAATGCTTGGTTGGCCACTCATTTTATTTTTCACCACCAAGAAATTAAAGATCCATATCCATATCGATATCGCACCCTCAAAATTAAGGATATATCAACGGATATATCGATATCGCAAAAAAATGGTAAAAAATGAGAAAAAATTATGGATATTTATAGTAAATGTTAGAATTTTGAAATGAAATTTCAACATATGTTTATTTACATATTTTTACATATTTTAGAGTTAAAACATCTTAATTAAAGTATATTTAAACATAGAATTAATATGTTGGTAAATATTCAAATCGGTAAAAATATATGAAATATAATAAAAATAAGACTATCAATCATATGTATAAAAATATATATATTCAACAACATCAAAATATTACAAAGTTCATCAAATTGACAATATTTAATACCACATTGAATTCCTTGGAGGCTCAAAATTAACATTACTTTCAGCCCTAGGTTGAATTAAGGCACAATATTCAGGCCACCTCATAAGTTTTGTATAATTATTTACATAATTCTGCACCTGACTAAAATATTCAGTTTAACTAGCTTGCAGAAGATATTCAAGGGGGGGGGGACTGACTATAATCCACTAGTGGTTCTGCTGGTTGCGCTGGCTGTGCTGGTTAACAATCATAAGAAAGCTATTGTTCAAGGGAATAATATGATGGATACTGACTAGATGAATATGGTACCCCTTGATAATATTCCCCATATCTACTATTAGACCAATTTCCAGAATATAAATTCATCGGTGTATAATAACCAACTGAACTTTATTCTGTGGTTATACTCATAGAGTCGAAATCATCAGTAAGATTATTCATACCTCTCTTCCCTTTTTTACCTTTTGCTCCATGCCCAGTGTTGCGAGACCCATGGTCCTCATCTTGCGTAACATGTGTGAAAGTTGCTTGGCATGTAAATGGACTTATTAGTCTATAATAATCACTTTCACAAGAAGGATCATACCTTGCAACATTTTCTGTTCTTTTTTGTCCACCCCCACCTTGAGTTCTTGTTGTTGTAGTCCTTTTTTCATTTTCATCATCATCACATCATCTTGGTTTCTTGCATGACCTTTGTAAAATACAGGTAGAGGACCAATGGTTTCATCTAATGAAGAGTCCAAGCCTATCTTTTCAGACAAGACTTTATCAACATAAATCCCACATTCCTGAGCACAAATATTAATTTCTAGATTAGTCTTCCTATCATGACCATCTAATTATACAGGCCTAATCCATTGGAAAAAAAGGATACTCATTTTCATTACCAATTTCAACAATAATATCAAGTATATTTTAATGGGTCTAACACCGACGACTCATCTTCTATAGCTTCCATATCTCTAACCTGTAATTTTATATTGTAGTAACAATAAACAAGATTAGAAAAGAGGATACTCATCTTTTTTCTTGTTCTCGAACACTATGACTTTTTTGGAGCACAGATGAAATCTTGGACGATTGTTTACTACTGTTGCCAAGTCTAGTTGAATATTTCAATTTTTGCTCATTTTTCCATTCAGACTGTTTTGAAGCATGATAAGCCTTTTTATAAGTCGCTTTCTCATATTGAGATAAATTTGGAGGATATACAAATGCATCATCATCATCATCTTCCTCGTCCTTATCATCCTTATGACCCATTATACGTGCTCTCAATTCTGCTCTAATATATTCCATTTGTGGTTGCTTTTTTTTTTCTTTCTGTTTAGCATAATAAAATAATGCATGTTTTATTATTTCTTCCATTTTTGGAGGCACTTGATCACATGATTTAACATTTTTTCTCGGATCTGTACTGGATAAATGATACTTTAACCAAGTAACTCCACCATTTTTCGTCATAAGCCCACAATAATTACAGATAAAATCACCCTTAGTATTTGGTTTTGGTTTTGGTTTTGGCTGTCCATGCTCCCATGCTTCATCTCTAGTCATCTACAGAAATATTAAAATATGATTGACAATTATATTATAATAGTTTAGAAAGTAATAATATTTTCAAAAATTCATGTATACCAATAATAATAATAATAACTATGAGTTTAACAAGTAAGAAAATACGTTATATATATGTCCATTTTAATTTTTTTATAAGACCAAAGGATCTTTCATCTTCCAAAATTTCTTCGTTATCCAATGAGCTCTTCACTGTTTCTAAGCTTTCAATAGTTGATTCTCAAATCTATATAAAGAAAAAAATATTAAATTTTACCAAATTATCAACATATCAATAGACAAAACTAACAATTTCTTATCTTTAAAATCTATAAAAATCATTTTCAAAATAAACATATACTTATGCAGACTCAAACTAGCTTAATTAGGCTTTTATCTGGCGTAGGAAGAGTCTAGACTTAATTCGGGATCGAAAACAGACAAACTAGAAAAAGTCAACTTTGGGTCAACTGGTCAAAGTCAACGGATAAATAAAATATTGCAAATATATTACGGATATATGAATATATCGACGGATATCCGGAAAAAAAAGATTCCCGTAGATATATCGTAATATCGATATCGATATCGGATATATCGACGGATATATCGATATATCCATGGATATTTAATTCTATGTTCACCACAGAGTTTCAAAAACTAACAAGAGGAAAGAGTTGAAACCAAAATACCAAAAATATATCTCACCAAAAAAAAAAGTATATACAATAAAAATAAAAATACAATAAAACACAAACAAAGCATTAGACGGCAATAGGGGTGTAAACGGTTTGGTTTGGTTCGGATATTAAGGTTTAATACCCTAACACTTCAGTCCGATTCAGTTCGGGTTTTTTTGCGGGTTTTCGGGTAGTTGAAATCCATTCAATTTTTTACTTTTTTTTTAAAAAAAAGCCTAAATAAGATTATAAAAATTTTGAATCTTTTAATTTTAGGCCAATAAAATCAAGTATTTTTTAAAATTTTAGCTCATTCGGTTCATCCGGGCTCCATTTGGTTCGTTCGGTTTTTATATGAACAATCCAAAACCGTAATATAATTATCAGTTCGATTCAGTTATCGGTTTTTTCGATTCTCTTGAATAGCCCTAGATGGTGACCACAATACTACCTGCTACTGCTAGTAATTTGCAGTGCACGTTGCCACTTCAAATTTATATCAAGTATATAAATTAAAAAAAAACTTATATTAGGTATAGATAAATCTGAAATCTCTATCTTTTTTTATTAATTAATTAATTTATTTATTTTCTCTATTCTTATTTATTTGATCATGTTTCTTTTTATTTGTTTATTTATAGTTTCAATAAAGTATTAACTATTTTTTTAATTTATTTTTTTACTTTTAATTTATTTAGTTGAAGAGATATTTATTTATAATATCAACAAAAGACAAGAGAAGAGAGAAAATGATAAGGATAACTTTAAAAAATAAAGTAAAATTTATATAAAAATTTAAAAGATTCAATTATTATAGTCAAATAAATAAAACGAAAGGAGTAATTAGTAGTAGTACTATTAAATTACTTATTATATATATTACGAAAAATCATGGAATAAAAAACCGGACTGGATCGGCCGGTTCAATCGAGAATCGGTCACAAGTTCGGTTCGGTCTTGATCATAAAATTGGATTTTATTGAACCGTCTTTGAACCGGTTCAATCCGAATTTTAATTTTTTAGTTTTTTTAATTGATATTTTTAGTTTTTCTTATTTTTTAAGGAATATTTTGAATTTTTTCTATTTTTTTTCAATTTTTTTTGAATATTTAAAAAATTAATAAAATTAAATTATTTATTTAATCAAACCGATTAAACCGATTAAATCGATGATCGGATGACCAACCGATTCGATTTTTTATTCATTACGAAAGATACAAACAAAATCCAAAAACTCTCCCCACGAACTACAGAAACAAACAAGAGTCTTTCTCTCTCTCCCTAGAGGAAGAAAGAGACCAAACTTTCTTTTCTTCTCTCCAAATTCTAAAAGCCTCCCTCCTCCCCCACACGCCAAAAAAGAAAAAAAAGGAATACTACTACTGCTACTACTGCTACTATATATATATATAAGTATCATCATATCCATTCACCTCTGGCTTTTGGGTTTTGGTGTTTCTTTCTTGCGGCAGCTCTCTTTCTCCCTTCATTGGTTGTTCAACTGCTTTCTACATACATACAATTTTGTCACTCGGAAAAGAAGGGAAAAAAAAACCTTCACTCTTAAGATTAGTAGTATACTAGCTTTACTATTTTAATATAAAATAAAGTTTTTGACTTTCTTTGTATCTCTGTGTATAATATACTGGGGAGGCTTCTTTAGCAAATGGGCATTCTTTGAATTGAATCTCACTGCTGTGATGGATCTGGAGACTGGTATTTACCGTGATTATGTTAAGGTAAGTTGGTTTTTGTTAGAAAAATTCGTACTGATTCCCATTTTTATTTTCACGGCCAACCAGTTTCGGTTTCGGTGATAAAGTTTTGAGTTTTGAAAGCAAATATTGGATGATCAAAGGAAATTGTTTCCTTTTGATGTAAAAGAGTGACATTCGTTTCAGGATTCTAATTTGGTTGTTGGTGCTTCCTGTTAATTTGCAGAAGGAATCATGGAGAACAGTATTGACTTTGGCGTACCAAAGCCTTGGAGTTGTCTATGGGGATTTAAGCACTTCTCCTTTATATGTTTACAAGAACACGTTTGAGGAAGATATTCAACACTCCGAGTCAAATGAAGAAATCTTTGGGGTTTTGTCTTTTGTTTTCTGGACTCTCACTTTGGTGCCTTTGCTCAAATATGTGTTTATTGTGCTTAGAGCTGATGATAATGGTGAAGGAGGGACTTTTGCCTTGTATTCATTGCTGTGCCGACACGCCCGAGTCAACTCACTGCCTAATTGCCAATTGGCAGATGAGGAGTTAATTGAGTACAAGAAGGATATTATTGGGTTGGCACCAAAATCAAGTTTTGGGTCTAGTTTGAAATCCACTTTAGAGAAGCATAGGGTGTTGCAAAGGCTCTTGCTTGTTCTTGCTCTGATTGGGACCTGTATGGTGATTGGTGACGGTATCCTCACACCAGCTATTTCAGGTATGGTCCTTTTTGCCCTCTGATTCTTTCTGGTAATTGTGTCATGAACCTAAATGGTTGATTGCTTCCGTTGTGCCTGCAGTGTTCTCTGCGGTGTCAGGGCTTGAGCTTTCCATGTCAAAAGAGCACCATAATTGTAAGATCTTTCCCCTTTTCACTCTTAGTTTGGCTGCACTTTACTGTAGCTTCTAAATATCTTCTCGGTGAGAACAAGAGAAGACAAATCATGGTTAAATAGTAAAATTTTGGCTTCGGCAGTTTGGCTTTTAGTCAAAGTTCTTTTAATTACTTTTTCGAGGTAAATAATCTATGATGCATATCCCTGTTGATTGAGTTTGCTGGATATCAACATAAAGTGAAATTATAGTTCCTGTTGATTGCTTCAGTAATTCTAAAAATTTTAGGACGGTTGTCGAGGCTTTTACATGTTTCCACTATTTGTCTCTTGGCCCTGGGTTCTTAACAACCTAATGATACGGCACATTATTTCTATGAGCTCAGTTATCTTTAATTCTCACTCATGGTCCCTCATAAGTCATACCTCAAAATAAGTGCTATGTTGTGGTACCCATGGTTTTACTTGTCACCTCAAGCTGGTTGGACTTATCAATCACCATGCTAAACCAGGGCATGTACGGTTGTGTAGTCTGCTCGAACTAATAGATTGGATATCCTTAGTGATATTTATGCTTGCCTAAGCTGCTTCCCGTTGAAACTTTCTGTTTAGATCAAACTACTGGCTCACCTCTGGGATATCCAATGTATAAGCATGTTTTACCTGTCAATATTCAGTTGTTAGGAGTCCCAGCTTAAGCATCCGGTTTCTTAAGAAGTTGTTACTTCATAAGTTACTGTTCCAAAAGAGAGGACCTGATAAATGGTTCCAGTTTTCACAGAAGCTAACTTTTTCAAAGCTTGTACATTTTGAATTCATTTGATGCTGGGACCCTGGTTTCACGTTGATCGTAAAACATTTACTTATGATCCTTGAAGTCCGGTTTTAGTAGCTGCAACTAATGCATACACTTTTTTCTGGACATAGTACATTAATTGCACTTCCAATAGCCTATTACCATACCCCTATGACCATCAGCGTGACTGATGATTCTGTTACAGTATTGGTCACTTTTTTTTTTGTTTTTTGCATCAGTTACAGCTTTGGTCTCGTGTTTAGCTAGAATATAATAATTACAAATTAAGTTATGTTAGTTCCAAAGTTCGTTTGTGTTGATGCTTCTATTGGTGGAAAGGTGACCATCATTCTTTTCAATTTTGAAGTGTTGAAATATAGGCCTCAAAGTATTTGGGAAGTTGGACTTTAGAGAAGTTGTTTCCATTATTCCTAGTTGGATTTTTACTTTTAAGTGCTCGACTTCCATAACTTTATTTAATTTCGTGAGTATATACCATCCCCTTCTTTTTGTATTCCATTCATCTAGCATTATACTGCTTCTTATAATGTGTTCAACATTTTTGCAGATGTAGAGGTTCCAGTCGCATGCATCATACTAATAGGCTTGTTTGCCCTTCAACATTATGGTACACACAGGGTTGGGTTCTTGTTTGCACCTGTAGTTCTAATATGGCTTCTTTGCATCAGTGCCATTGGTCTATATAATATTATTCACTGGAATCCTTGTGTGTATCAAGCACTCTCTCCATATTACATGTACAAATTTTTGAGGAAAACTCAGAGAGGAGGTTGGATGTCCCTTGGTGGTATTTTATTGTGTATAACAGGCAAGTCTCTGTGATTTTGTGAATGTGTCACTCATGCTATAATTGTTATTTTTGCTGTCATTTAAACAATAAAGAAGTTGATTGTTAAATTGAGATTTCGTTTCAGGCTCAGAAGCTATGTTTGCTGATCTTGGACATTTTTCTCAATTGTCAATAAAGGTATATATCCTTGAAAGCTTAATTCACAGTTGGGAATTCTCGTTTAAACTAAGTTGGCATGTTTAGAGTGTTGATGAGAAGAGCTAACAGTTGTCTCTGATGGAATTTCAAACAAATATGTTATTTTAAGTTGTTTGAACTTCTGAATTGGTATCCCGGTTGAGAATGCCATCTTAGTTCCTTATTTCCTTTTACTTTGAGGTGTGATTTTGATAATTCAAACTTCTAGGAAACATACTCATGCTTCTTCTTCCCCCCCCCCCCCCCCCCCCCCTCCCCCCCTTTTTTTTTTAAATAGTTTGGATCTGACAATTCTAAAGTGTAAATTACTCTTTCTTGGTAACAAAATGCGTTTGGGTAAAATTTTGGCCTTGGAAAATTTTACCGCTTTTGACAGTTGCATACATGCTGCTTTTTATTCAGAATTGAATTATGCTGTGAATAACAGCTTTTATCTGATGGGATTCCCGTTTCTGCAGATTGCTTTCACCTCTTTGGTTTATCCATCCTTAATTCTTGCGTACATGGGGCAAGCTGCCTATCTATCTAAGCATCATATGACCGGAAGTGATTACCACATTGGATTTTATGTATCTGTACCAGGTAGGTACCTTGACTAGTACTCCTTGAAGACTCTAGTATTTCTATAATAGGAGAGTTTTCAGCTAACTTGAATATCCAAGTGTTATTGCTGCAGAGAAATTAAGGTGGCCAGTTCTGGTTATAGCCATACTTGCTGCAGTGGTGGGAAGCCAAGCTATCATAACTGGAACATTCTCTATCATCAAACAGTGCTCAGCTCTTGGTTGCTTCCCAAGAGTCAAAATAGTCCACACATCATCCAAAATTCACGGTCAGATCTACATTCCAGAAATCAACTGGCTCCTGATGATACTATGTTTGGCAGTTACAGTTGGTTTTAGGGACACAAGGCGCATGGGTAATGCATCAGGTATGGTGATGGTCCCATGTTAACTCCTACTGCACTTACAACTCAACATAAATGCATTCAATTGGTTGCAAAATTTGGGTCTTGGAAGCATCTTACATCTTAGCTTCATATTGTAGCCTGAACCATGCTTATGTACATGGAAACTGGCTACAATAGTGGTAGGACCCACCAATGTTTAAGGAATATTTTTGGTTTGGACAGTTGAGAGATTTTGATCATTATGAGGGATTGAGGTTTCTCATATATTAGCTTCATGTTCGAATAGATCAACCTTTTCCTCTTGTGTGCATAATTGTGTTTTGGCTTGTGAATGGTCTCCTAACTAAGTCTCAGGAGATTCTTAATGACTTGATTTGATAATATTAATATTTGCCTGAAAGTATGGACAAAATATTTGGTTTTGAGGCAGCAAGTCTTAGAATAGAAAGTCAGTTCCTTCTCTCAGCAGTTATTATTTTACTTGAAGAAACCATTATATGTTAAACATATCTGTCTTTCCCTGGAAAGATGTGCATCCCAAATATGAAACAGAACTTGGATACTCTTTTTGTCTCTGAGTTTCTACTAGTAGTTTTGACTCTTCTTGTTCTTTTCTTTATTTTTTTGGGTGCAGGTTTGGCTGTTATAACTGTTATGCTGGTCACAACTTGCCTGATGTCTTTGGTAATCGTGTTATGTTGGCAAAAGAGTGTGTTCTTTGCAATAGGCTTTGTTTTCTTTTTTGGCACAATTGAAGCACTCTACTTCACAGCTTCCCTCATTAAGTTCCTTGAAGGGGCCTGGGTTCCTATTGCCCTTGCTTTCATCTTCCTGGTAATCATGTGTGTTTGGCACTATGGCACACTGAAAAAGTACGAGTTTGATGTTCAAAACAAGGTCTCAATCAACTGGTTACTTAGCTTGGGTCCCAATTTAGGCATAGTACGGGTTCGTGGGATTGGACTTGTACACACAGAGCTTGTATCTGGAATCCCTGCAATCTTCTCCCACTTCGTCACTAATCTTCCAGCCTTCCACCAGGTCCTAGTCTTCCTTTGCAACAAATCTGTCCCAGTTCCTCATGTTAGACCTGAGGAACGGTTTCTGGTTGGTCACATTGGCCCTAGGGAATTCAGGCTCTATAGGTGCATAGTACGATATGGGTATCGTGATGTTCATAAAGATGACGTGGAGTTTGAGAAAGATCTTGTTTGCAGCATAGCAGAGTACATTCGCTCAGGAAGTGTTACTCCTGGCAGCGTTAATGAAGATCTGATGAAGGAGGATGATAAAATGACGGTTGTTGGAACATGTTCTAGCCATACAGAAGGGATACAAATGAGTGAGGATGATACAGACAATATAGAGGCAGCTTGTCCATCAGAAATGAAGGAGATAAGATCACCACCTGTAACTAAACCAAGAAAAAGAGTACGGTTTATTGTACCGGAGAGCCCAAAGATAGACTCCAGTGCAAGGGAAGAGTTACAAGAACTAATGGAAGCTAGGGAAGCTGGGATGGCTTACATACTAGGGCACTCGTATGTTAGAGCCAAGCAAGGATCTAGCCTGATAAAAAAACTTGTAATTAACTTAGGGTATGAATTCTTGCGAAGAAACAGTCGACCGCCCATCTATGCCTTAAGTGTACCCCATGCATCGACTTTGGAGGTAGGAATGATATACCATGTTTAAACAATTTATTTTTCCTTTTTTTATGGGATACCATGTTTAATTTTGGTCAGATAGAAATAGTTTAAATGTATCATGTACATGTTTGACAATGCTGTGCAATAGATGGAAAGAGCTCAGTTTTGGTGAATTCTCTTTGGTGTAGGCTGGTTTTTATTCCTTTTTATTCTGAAATATAGCAACAGAAAGGAATGCAAATGCAATTCAACACCCCCCCCCCCCCACCCCCCGGCGCCCCCCCTTCCCTTCCGGCCCCCCCTCTTTTATATTAACGGCCTAGTATCTAGTAACCCCATTGGATTGGATTCCGACTAAACCGGAGTCGAACCGTATCAAATTTAAAGTGGGGAAAGTTTTCTTAAGTCTGTTTCTTACATTCAAAAGATTCAAATCTAAGGCGATATCAAGCTCTTTTTACTCATCCCAACAAGTGTATGCAAAACCCTTATTAGCTGTAGTAAAAGAAACTGCCAAAAGCTTCTTAGTTGAAATACTTCATGACAGAAGTAAATGAGCATTTCTACTTCTGTATCTTATTGCAGTCCCTCACCCCTGAGCCCGAATTGGACCTGATTATGAGAGTAGTTGCCGTAAATGGATTAGCACAGTATTTGGGCCCGCCCAGACCATTAGCTTTCATCGCTAGGTTTCATTGAGAGTTGAGAGGAAAAAATAAAAAAAAATGCTAATCATTGATCAAGCCCTAAGCCTGCACAAGGCATTTAAGTTTGACACCTCTTCTCCTTTCCAAAATTTTTTATTTAATTTTTCAAATTCCAAACACAGCATTATTAGTATCTTTCCTATAAGAACATGTTTATTTCGATGGAAAGTTTAACTTTTCATGGATTTTAAAAAGGTGAAAACACTTTCTATGGTTTGATATATTTTAAACCATTGATTTTAAAATATTGGAAACACTTTTGATTTGGTATGTTTTAAATCCAGAGAAAATAGTGTTCCCTTTGGAATCACTGTTCCCTTTGGAATCACTCTCCGTCATACGAGGGAAAGTGATTCTAGGGGAGGAGGGTGAGAGTGATTCCCTAGAATCATTTTTCATGGAATCGCTCTTCCTAAAATAACTTTTTAATGAAAGCATCAAACGGATTCTAAGTCTCAATTCAGTCTAATTCAATTTTATTAGAAATTATTTTTTTGTCTAAAGTTAATTGTCTATAAGTTAAAAAAAGAAAAATTAAAATCAAAAGACAAATAGGCTATGTTTGGTACATGAAAACATTTTCTGGATAATCTTTTGTTAAGGTTAATGTTGATGTGTCACGCCCCGACCCGCCCGTGGTAACCGTCGCGCTGCCTTAAAGTAAGTGCTGGCCAATCACGCATCTGAAGCACCGCAAGGCATATAAATGGATACCATCGCTGCAAAACAACTAAAACTTTAATTAAAAATCATTTAATAAAATAATTAAACTTACAAGATGTACCAGTGGATTACTTTAAAAGAATACCTACACAGCAAAAACTACTAAGCCTAAGCCACATACGTCACCTAGTGAGCCTCCATTCTATTTGCTGACCTCGTACACGAATCTGCATCCACCGACATTGGATACAGGTGAGTGACAGAGGTTCTATGAATCTCCATCGGAGTTAGGGAAAATAAGGGAAATCCAAAATAAAATAATAATAAAATAAATATTTTTCCTTTCAAAACTCTTTTCTAGTTCTCCAACCGAGAACCCTCTTTCAAAACTTTTTAAATAAATAAATAAATATATATATATCACAAATGGCCTGGAATCTCTTTTATACGGAAGGCTCGACCCGTCGGTCGTATGCCTCACTGCACCGAGGGCTATCTCTTATCTTTCTAAAATATTTTCACATTTTCTCTTTCTCTAGCCGGTTCCATCGGTGGTGCCCATCGCTGTGGTGGAACACAGCTACCTTGAGCTTGGCGAGCTTCCCTACGTGCCTCTCCTAACTAGGTCTCGACTCACCGTGCCCCTCAATAGGCGGTCCACGGTTGAGTATCTAGCATGCTTTCTCCAACTCATCCACGCTGCCGCATATATTGGAGCCCGAGGAGCATCTCTCTCAATCACTTATCTCGCAAGGGTATCGCACCCTTAAAATCATAATAATAATATTTCATAGATATATATATATACGCATATAACATTTATATTTAAAACTTGTAATCACACACACATAAGTTTTTATATTTCTTTTTAAAACATCCCACTCATTGTGTGGGTATATCACCATGCAAATGTGTGTGTATGTGGATTTCCCGTATCCCAAAACTTTTAAAAACATTTATGATTTAAAAACCATTATTAAAACCTTTGATCCTAGTGGCTAAACAAAGAAATCTAGGTCACTCACAGTATTTGGGAGATTCGTATACTCCCAAGCGCTCCATGTAGCTCAACCTCCAGAGCATCGCCGCATTCGATTCATCCGGAGCCCTAATACATGAAAATATATGTTAGCATTCATAATTAAATTTATGAATGCACCTACGAGGCTCTAGCATGACCTAAGATGACGTTTGGATGTGGTTAGGAAGGCTCAGAAATGTTTAATCGATTTGGGGTCAATTAGGGTTTCGGGATGTGAAATGACCGTTTTGCTCCTAGAGGCAAGATTGGCGTCGGATCTGGAGTGAACTGGCGTCGGTTCTTTTTGACCAAAGGGCCGTCCCCCGACAAGCAGAAACGGCGCCGGTTCTGCATAGATCCGGTGCCGGATCTGTTCTGGGTTTCCAACCCGATAATTCTTCAATTTTTCTCTTAGCTCGAAAACCGATGCAATCGTCCACCAATTCAGCTACAAATTCAGATGCATATACCTTAATGCATCCACAACACGTTTACCGAAAGAAAAACGAGAATCATAAGCTCAAAGTTTTTAGATCTAAATTTTAAACTAAGAATTTAACTAAAAAGCTAAATTAACTTTGAGCTTGGATCTCTCCTAAACCAATGCATGAAAATGCGTGCAAACTTAGAAAAAACATAGATCGAGGAGTTAAGAATAACATACCAAGATCTTGCCTTGATTCTGCGGTCGGTTTGTCCGGATCGGCCAAAAGTCCAAAATGCCTCTGTTTGGCTCCAAAGAGAAAAAGAAAAGAAAATGAAAGAAAAAGAAAAAGAGAAATGAGGAAAAGCTTCAGCTTTCCTCTATTTATAGAGGAGCCCGACACTGGGTCTACTCGGGCCCCGGGTCAAACTTTTTTCCCTTTTTCAACTTGCTTTCATTTTCACCCGTTGGCTAAATCTTTTGATTTTTTGTGCCAACAGGGCCCATAATAAATTTCTAAAGACTTAATTGGAGGTCTTTTTGGCATTTACTAATTTCCATGCATGGTTAATTACTTTATCTTCCAACACCGTCTTATCCTAATTTGAACTTCTCTTCTTGATTAGACACATTCGGACCGACATATTGTTTAATTAATACACTATCTTACACTATTCCGTTTGTACGAAAAATTCGTACTAGGTCCGAGTGTGTCATGATGGAAGTGTTCAACATGAGGGGCATGTAGCAATAGGTGGCATAGTGCGAGATAGTGATGGCTATTGGGTTTCTGCCTTTACTCACAGGATTGGCGTCTTAGATGTTTTAACAACTGAGTTATGGGGCATCTATCTATGGCTTCAATTGTGCTAGAATCTCAATTTGAGAAAGGTTGAATAAGAATCTGATTCCTTGATTGCAGTACAATGATCGCTTAATTAAAATTTGTCTGAATTAGACCTCATTGGCATATTATGCAGGCAATTTAAGAAGGTTAAATGCTCAAATCAGGATTAAATCTTTTAATTGTAACATATCAGAACTTAACCTACATGAGTTGTAACAAATAAGGACTTGGATGGATGAAATTGGCATGTAGGTAACACACAAGGTTAAATTAAATGGTATGACACATGGCGCTCTCTGATATGTTTCTTATTTTTTATGAAATTAATTAGAATATTCATTTATTACTAATATTCTTAATAAAATAGTAATATTTTAAAATAATTTATAAATAAAACAAAAAGAAATAAATCAAACCAAACTTAGATATCGGCAACTCAGATTCCAGCAAATGGCAAAACAAAGTCACAGTCATACAAATCCAGATTAAATAAAAATAGCAAAAAAGGAAGCAAGATCAAATAATCAAAATAAGAATTATGAATTCTTGATATGTGGAGAGAGCAACAAAAAAAATCACAAAAGGAAAAATCAAATGCAAAACATTTTACAAAATTATTGACAAAACCACAAGCAAAAACAAAGCAAAACGAAACATGTTTGATTGGCATATAAATATATATATATATATATATACATACACACACACACATATATTATGGTGAAAAATATTAATAATAAATGGAACAAGAAGTAAGAATAAGAGAAGATGAGAATAAAAGTAGGGAGAGATAGAATAGAAATCAGGGAGAAGGACTGTGTATTGTTATTCAGTGTGTTATTTTTAGGAATGGCAACGGGTATGGTACCTGTTAATTTTACACTACCCGAACCCTAACCCTATAAACTTTCAAGGTACCCGAACCCTATAATTACTCAATTAAAAGCCTAAACCCTCTACCCGAACCCTATTCTAATAAAAGTTTAACTACCCGTCTATTACCCAAACCTTATAAATACCCGACCATTAATTAAAAATTTTCTATTCCAATTAAATCAATTGAAGAAATAATAAAGGAATAACATAAAATTAATGTCAATTTTGGATTTAATAAAATCACACAATTACAGAGTAAGACACCAAAGAAGCAAGCTAGAAGACATCACAGAGCAAGGATTCCAAATATTATCATTGTATTGCCAAAGAGCAATGAAAAAATATATGTTAGAATTAAGGAAATAAAGCATCAAGCATAATTTATGATTGTTAAGACATACACCAAAATGTAGATTCTTGAACAACTACCATTTTTTTTGCTAAGTGTAAAATTAGAAAGGTATATCAAAGAGAAGCCAATTAAACTAAATTGATCGGAAACCTTCAGGAATGAAATAATAGGAAAGAAAAAGTAAGAGCCATTGAACAACTGAAAAGAAAAGAGAAATGAAAATAGAAGCAGCATTAAAATCTCTGTGATTTGTGAATATGGCATTCGGTGGCTCATCTTGCAAATCCGACCAGTGAAGTAGAGGAGATGAAAGGGAAGAGCAACATATCGAGACTGCAGCTTCATCGGACGGTAGAATTGGTCAGATTGAAAACTTTTAACTTTCAATTTTTTGAAGTAGATTTAGAGGAGTAGGAAGAGATTTGAAGGAAAAAGGTTTCGGATTTGTGTTTGGGATAGCGAAGAGAGTGATATCGGTGACTTGGAGTTTGGTTTAGAGTTTCGAGAGAGGGAGTTTGGATGGTCATGAGAAAAAGTCGAAAGAAAGGAGAAAGGGATTTAGAGGAATTTTAGGGTTTGTCAAAAGAAAGGGGGAAAACAGAAATGTGTAATGCGACAGATGGGAAGGGAAGAGAACAAATGAAGGTTTTATTAGGTTTAAGTTATGACAAATAGAAAAGGAATAAATATAATTGAAGTGGAAAATATATCCAAATGTGATAGCAGGATAAAATGGTAAGGTCTTTTAATGAGTTTTTGGCATGAGTTCAAAACTCAGTAAAAGCAATATATATATATTTTTCAGTATATGCTAATCGGGTTCAGGTATCGGATATCCTAGGTGTGCTACCCGAACCAACTCAGGTAGTGTTTTCACTACCCGTACCTGTCTCGAACTCGTATATAGGGTACCCGAACCTTATGTAATCGGGTAGGATACACGCGAGTACCCTATTATTCATTACCCATTGCCATCCCCAGTTATTTTGGTGTGTATACGATAGAGGTTTTTCTCTCAATTTATAGATTGCGAACATTAATAACACAGGTGGTAACTCATTGAAATTAAAAATCTCATGAGTTACTTCATATTTAATTTGTGGCGTTTTAGTCCATATCTCATAACACCCTCCTTTGGACGACACGCCATGACACACCTAGACCTAATACAACTTTTCCATACAAATGGAATAGTGTAAGATGACGTATTAACTCAAACAATACGTTGGTTCGGATGTGTCAGATTAAGAAGAGGTGTCAAACTTAGGATAAGATGGAGTTGAAAGATGAGGTAATTAACCATGCATGGAAGCAACTAAACACTAATTGGACTTTCTTTAAGTCCATAGCCAATGGATTTGGAATCCACTGGTGTAAAAATTGATGGATTAGGCCAATGATCGAGAATAGGAGAGGTTGAAAAGAGGAGAAAAAGTCTGGCCTGGGGCCCGAGTAGGCCCGATGTCAGACTTCCCTATAAATAGGGGGTGGCCGGGCCTCTCCCTCTCATTTTCTCTCTTTCTCTTTTTCTCCTTTCTTTTTTCTCTCTTTTGCTCTTTCGGAGCTATTTTGGATTCTTGGAAAATTCGAAAAAATCGACTGATGAATCAAAGTGAGTTCTGGGTATGTTATTCTACTCACCTCGATCTACGCTTTAATTAGTTTGCACGCAATTCCATGCATTGGTTTATGAGAAATCTCAGCTCAAAATTAGGTCTAGCTTTTTAGTTAGATTTTAGTTTAGATTTGAAATTTAAGAATTTTGAGCTTGTGATTCTCGTTTTTCATTTGATGAATCTGTTATGGACAGCGTGAGGATCACCTGTCCAAGCTTGTGCATCAAAAGGAGGACAATCGGTATGAAAATTGAGGAAAACCAAGCTCTCTATCTCGTCTCCAGAGGGGAGTGGCCAGTCCCGTGCGAAGTCACTTTTACCCACAGGGGCATTTTTGTAATCTGTCACCCAAGTGTCCGATTTTGACCGAAACCTTTTCGAACACTTTTCTAAGCCCTGAAACACATCCAAACATCATCTTACATCATGCTAGAGTCTCATAGGTGCATCATAGTTTGATTATGAATGCTAACACGACTTTTTATGTAATTAGGGTTCTGAACGATCGAGTGCAATGATGCTCCGGAGACTAAGCTACATGGATCCTTTGGGAGTATACGAACCTCCCAACACTATCAGTGGCTTAGATTTCATTGCTTAGCCACTAGGGACAAATGTTTTCAAAACTTTTTAAAAATATAAATTGATTTTTGAATGTTTTATAAATGTTTTGGGGTAAGGGTATTCCACCACACACATGTTAATTTTAATATACCCACTTAGAGGTTGGGATGTTTTAAAGAAAATATAAAGGTATATGTATATGTATGTTTATATTGTTTATATATATATATGGTGCTATATGTATATATATAAATATATATGGTATTTGATGGTGATGAGAGGTGAGATCAGTGATTGAGTGGATCTCGGTGCTCCGATGAGAGGGAGCGAGTGGATCAAGCAAGGCATGCAAAAGACTAAGTAGTCGTAGACTGCCTTTCGAGTGGGACGATGAGTGGAGACCCTGGGAGAGGCATGTAGGGAAACTCGTCAGGGCTCGTATGTAGCTGCGCTCCACCCACAGCGACTGACACCACCGAGGGAATGGGTTAGAGAAAGAAAAGTATGAAAATGAATAAGAAAATAAAAGAGATAGCCCTCAGTGTAGCAAGGCATATAATTGAAAGGTCGAGCCTTTAGTATATTTGTGACTAGCCCATTTAAAATTTTTGTTTTATTTAAATTGATTTTAATTAGATTCTTGTTTAAAAATGTAAGAAGAGGTTTTGAAAATAAAAATATTCGTTTTATAAATGTATTTTGGATTACTCTTGTTTTCCCTAACCCCTATTGGAGACTCACTGAACCTCTGTCACTCATCTGTAGCCAAAGTTGTTGGATGCAGATCCACGTACAAGGATGCCAGATAGATCAGAGGCTCACTAAGAGGCGTCGGTGGCTTAGGAGTAGTAGTTTCTGTTACGTAGGTATTCTTTTAAATAAATCCACTGGTACTTCTTTTATAATTAATTATTTTATTAAATGATTTCTAATTAAACTTTTAGTAATTATTTTGCAGCGAAGATACTAAATTCATGCATTGCAGTGATTCAGGGTGTGTGGCTGTAGATACATACTTCGAGGTAATACGGCGATAGTCATGCGACCGGACCCTTTGGGTCGGGGTGTGATAACTTGATTGGTATAAGAGCGATTAAAAGATTCTAAATGTTTTGAAAAGTTATAAAGTGTTTTCAAAGTATTTTAACGTTTTTAAACGTTTTCAAAGCCAGTGGATTACTTAGGTTTGAAACTTCAGAGTTCGAGTATGTAATTACTCGAATGTATCATATATGTCTAAACCTACTTTTAGAACACATTCTTTAGTAGTATGCCACCGTATAGGGTATTCGAGTGTGGTTTTTAGGAAAAATGACACCACAACCACCATTTCCTCGAGATTAGTGAAAGTAAAGTGAACTTTCCGAGAAAATTTCCTAAGATCAACCTTTCGTTTTCTAATACCCTTCCTTATTGTTAGCCAAACCAAACGAGGTATATCCCTTGAGATGACGAGATATGTGATATCTTATTCAACTTCTAAGATAGCCTATTCAGAGACTCACTAGTAAGAAAACTAGTTTGATGTCCAACCTTCAAGGTAATGGACATCGTAACTTGCTAGTGAAGAAGTGAGTTTGATGTCCAACCAACCCAAATGCGAATTCCCCTATTCTCTACACCTGTAATGTGTAGAATTTAGGAGGAAGTGAAGTAGCAAGAGTGATGCAAGGAGCAAAGATAGACACGAAGTGCACGAAGACTAAACCAACTCTTTCTCATAGTCATAAAGATACGATAAAAACGAGTTGGGTTAAGATGGAAGAAGTAAAAAAGATACGAAACCATGAAAAACGAGGTTGAAAGAACCTCAGGAAGTGAGATAAAGCATCTGAGCAAAAAGATGATAGAACAGAGAGGACTTCATCGAGCAACAAATAAAAGGATGAAGAGTGAAGCCAAGAAAAAGCTAACCAAGTGTAGAGGTCGATGCAGGACCCGTGCGATGCGAATTAACTCCTCTCACTCTTTACACAATCGCATATAGAGATGGATAGGAAGTTCAGAGAGAAGAGTAACTGAGAGATGAAATGGAGAGATTAACGAGAAGCCTATATGGGATAAATCAACCTCTCTCTTAATTTATACACCACTATGTGTAGACTTGAGAAAGAGCAGTGAACGCAAACGAAAAAAAGAACTGACTTTCCTCATTTCTACACCATTTGTGTGTAGATTTTGAGAGAAAGTACAGTAGAGGTGAACAAAAGAGAGACCACCCAGAGTCAAGAGGATTGGCACTCGAGGACTTTGAGACATGAGATGAATGATCATAGCGAAGGACTTCAGGAAAAGAATAGCTTGAACCCCTCTAATGAACCAATCAGACACCTCCCATTTCTTACACTATTTAAATGTAGATTTGGGAAAGGATCAATCAAGGAGAAGCACCCAAGGATTCAGAGGAGATCGAGCGAGCCCAAGATCACGAGAAGTGAGTTAAGGGATAGTCACTCAAGGATATGACGAGAACTGATAAGAAAAAATCCTAAAAAACTCGAGAATGGCAAAAGGATAGTAAGAAAGAAGAATAAGAGAAAAGCCATTCTTGAGAAAATGATGAGAAGGAAGAAGGCAACGATGGCAAGATGGAGAATGAGGAATAGAAAGAGACCTCACATCCATATGCAAGATGCATAGTGGACCCCTCACCGTGTATCCAGCCTTTGGATCCTAGTGCTAAAAGAATCTAAGGAGCAGAATGGGAAGAGAACGGTAATGAGAAGAATGGAAAATCCATGTGGTTAACGAGTAGTAGATCCATTATTACTTGTCCAACCATTGGATACTAAGGTTAAGAAAAGATAACAGATAAGGAAGAGGAAAGAAATGGAGATGGAGGAAATGGGATAAGGAGAAAGATAAGCGAGAAACCTCCACACCCAAAGGGGTAAACAAATAATGGACCCTCATTATTAGGTCTATAACAAAAAGAGTAAGAAAGAGCAGAACCCCAAAAGGCGATAAGAAAAGAACCATGACAAGGCCAATAGGAAATAAGCAAGCGGAGAGAATGGAATAGATGGCAACAATAGAAATACCTGTATGCGTACAAGTAAGAGCACGAAGTAAGCCATTTCCTATAGAGTCGGAAAGTCATCACTAGAGAGAAACTGGTGAGAAAGAAGAAGTGGAGAAAAGAAAGGAAAAGCGAACGTTTAAACAAAGGATATAAGAGGTACTATGGTGTAGTGCGAAAGCTTTCTTAATAAAAAAAGCATAAAACATTAGGTAAATGAAAATTCTAGGCTACTCCAGTTAAGAAGGAAAGCAGATCGACTTAGGTAAAAGTCAAAGAAAGAGTGAGGATAAATATACATGATAATTGGAACCGAATAAGACAAAAAGAGGTGAAATCACAATGAAAGAGTGAGATAAAAGGGATTAAGAGTAAGAAGTCAAAGAATAAATAGGAAAAGTTGAAAATCTAGAATAAGGGAAGCAGCTTAACCTTAAGTATAGCTCTTACTCGAAGAATGATAAGTGAAGAAAGGATGTGGTAAATGAAGTCTAAGCCAAAGTAAATTGGAAGTTGCCAAGTGCGGACAAGAGTATAAAACCGTGAATAGTAGAGAAAAGGTGTTTTTCATGATAAATAAACCTTGGTGTGGACGACAAAGAAAAGATATCAGGGAATTAAGAGCTGAAGATAGCTAAGATAAAGAAGACCCACACGCGAGAAGTAAGAAATACAGGAACTAAGACAGAAAGGATGACAAGGACAACCCCGAGTACTAAATGAAAGGAGTACAAGGATCAGAAAATGAGTTGGTCAAGCTCATGAGCTTCTATGAGCACAGCCAATATAAGTAAAGAAAGAGAAAGAAAATTCTAACACATAAATGAAGTGAAGGTGTTAGAAGAATAGTGAAGATGAAGATGATAAAGAAAGTGGGAAAAGAAAGTAAGGAAAGAAAGAAATGAAGCTAGAGTAAAGGAAATCATGGTTAAGACATTGAAGATCACGAAAATCAAAGAAAGACAAAGTTAACAGCGAACCCAAAACCCTAATGGAAGGGGTATGGAGATAATAAAAGCGCAGACGATGCCAAAAGATGACAATAGACCCAAGATTAGGGCAAATCAAGTGAAAGGATAAGAAACTCTAAAAGAGAGGTACACGAAGATAAAGAAAGCTACAAATGATGCCACACAATTACAACATGCATGATTGGCCTATCCCGTATCTAATAAATTGTAAGAGAAAGATAGACCCCACAATAAACTGTAGATGAACAAAAGAAAGAAAAGGATAAAGAAGAGGGAAAAGAAACCCCATAAAGAACTATTAATGAAAGGAGGAAAAGAAATCGACCATTAGCAAAGAAGCTAAAGTGAATAAAGGAGGTCGTAGGAAAGAGAAACATGTAACACCTTCTAAAGTAGATACTCCAAGAAGGCAAAAGACAAAAGAGATCCCAAAGAGGCTAGAGAAAATGGCATGGATGAGCATATAGTTGAGACTCGAGTATGAGTGACTTGGGAGCCATGTGAGGCATCCCTATGAGAGGAAATAATTAGTGACCGAGATCTTGAGGATCTCTAAGATGACCATTAAGAGGATTGACCCATAGTGTGATTTGGGGAGAGCATGAGGCCTCCTAGAGTTCTCTATCATGTGAAAAGATAAAAGATGTGATGAGACGGGTCGAAGGCCCTATATGAGTTCGATATGGACGGTTAAAGAGTGAGTCAGATTGTAAGAGCTGAGAGAGCATGATCCCTGATTCCTCTGATATAGTATAGCCGAGAGTGGGCCAATGTGTATAAGAGCTCGACTCATATGCCATGTGATAAGAAAGAGAGAAATCAAGAAGAGAAAGTAGAGAACCAAGAAACAAAATAAAAAAGAAAGACCAAGGTAGGGGAAAGACAACCTAACTCACCGTACACCTTGCCTTAGGGGCGAGGGAGTTAATCTAAAGTCTTCCTCGACATCTTGGTTACAAGGATGAGTACAAGACATCGAAAAGATGAAGAACGCCTTAGAATGAGGGGCAATGTTAAAGAAATAAGAAAAGACTTCTAAAGAGAATAAGAGAAGTGGAACCTCAGAAGTGATAAAAGGATAGTATCGATAAGAGATACTTTAAAGAGGAAACAAGAACAAAGCGAAAGGATCGAGTAAGCATAGCTGAGATGGAGTAAGAACCTCCAAGTGATGCAACTGAAGTGAAACAAGCCTAATCCACAAATGGATAAGGATAGGCTTTGTTAAGGAAAAGATAAAGTTCAAACTCAAGAACAGAAGGGTAAGAAAGCTGTTCCTGGGAGAAGATGATCAAAAGAGATCAAAACGCAATGAGAAAGTTCAACGATGAATAGTGGTGCGAACATTATTCGAAAACAATAGGAAGGCTTGGAGTAGAAACCAAATCTCCCCCACATCTACCTTGAGAATTTCGAGGATGAAATTTTTTTAAAGGAGGGGAGAGTTGACACTCCAGGACCTAATACAACTTTTATGTACAAATGGAATAGTGTAAGACGGTGTATTAACTTAAACAATATGTCGGTCCGAATGTGTCAGATTAAGAAGAGGTGTTAAACGTAGGATAAGATGGAGTTAGAAGATGAGGTAATTAACCATGCATGGAAGCAACTAAACACTACTTGGACTTTCTCTAAGTCCATAGCCAATGGATTTGGAATCCATTGGTGTAAAGGTTGGTGGATTAGGCCAAGGATCGAGAATAGGAGAGGTTGAAAAGAGGAGAGAAAGTCTGACCCGGGTCCTGTCGAGACGTTTTACCGCTCTGACGATAATGATATGGTGTGAAAAATGCTCGGGATTAAACAGTCCAAAAAACAAATGGAGTCGCCACTAACCTTTTATTTTTAATAGGTGTGGTTAGTCACCTACTTGTTAAACTCAACGTAAATCTAGAAAGATTACGTCAAGTTAATGAAAGAAACTAACCTACGAAAAAGATTTTAGGTTCGGGAGTCGGTTACGCTCGGGGAAGGATTAGCACCCCCAAGACGCCCGGAAATCGGTACCACAAAAGTCTTAAAATATTTTACTTGGAAAATGATAATAAAATGTTTTATAATCATTTTAAGAAAAAAAAATATTTTAAATATCGGAATAAATATTCCTTTTAATGTAGGATAAACATCCCATTATAAAAGCTAAATTCGAAATTTAAAGACTTAATGTCGGAATAAACATTCCTTTTAATGTGAAAATCCATAGCCCAATTTTGAATTTGAAGAAATTTCCTACTTAGAATGGAGATTCAATTTCTAAATAGGAATAAATATTCTTCTAAAATTTAAGTTAAATTTAAAAATGAGGATAAATATCCTTTTATGAAAAACAAAGATTTAATTTTAATTTTAGAAAGTCTCAATAATGAGAATATTAATTGAAACCTTCTAGAAAACATTTTGCAAAAAAGTTGGGATAAACATCCTCAAATTCATGCTTTGAAATTTACATTAAGAGACTTTAATTATGATTACTTAAATTAAAATCTCTTAGAAAGATTTAATTTTAAAACAATGTTGGAATAAATATTTCTTTTAATTTGTTGAAGGGAATAATTTGACAAAAATTTAGTTTAGTAAGAAAACCTTAGTAGATTAATAAATTAAAACCTTTCAAAAAAAATAAATGTTTTTTTTATCAAATAAAACTGATTTTAAAAAAAGAAATTTTAAAGATTTAAAGAATAAACATTCCTTTTATTGGTGATAAAAATGCATTTTTGATAAAAATGAAGTTTACTTGAAGGGTCTTAATTAATTAAATATACTAAAGTTCTCCCAAAAAGGGATTTTGAAAAATTAAAAAAAAGGTCAAAAGAAAATGAATATTCCCTTTTAAAGAAATAAAAACAAGAAAAGAAATTTTAAAAGTGATTTTTTAACAAAACTTGAATTAATTTGAGAGGTCTT
Source organism: Microcos paniculata (assembly GCA_030664755.1). Classification (NCBI taxonomy): domain Eukaryota; kingdom Viridiplantae; phylum Streptophyta; class Magnoliopsida; order Malvales; family Malvaceae; genus Microcos; species Microcos paniculata. The sequence goes on along the minus strand of CP131456.1, from coordinate 44,595,404 downwards.
AACTATAATTGGGTAGTTAAAATCTCTCAAAAAAATTTCTAAGACATATTTTGAAATTAATGTTAGAATAAACATTCCTTTTAATTTAATTGGACCTCTTAAACAAGAGATTTTCTTAAAATGAAATAAAAATAAAACATAAAAGTAAAAATAAAATAAATAAAAATAAAAGATTTTGGAATTAACATTTCTTTTTGTAAAAAGAAAAAATTTTTTTTGAGTTCATTCGTAAATTTTAAGAAATTAAAGAAAATCATAAACATGATGCATGCTTTTTATGAAAATTACATGAAAAACATATTTTTTAATTTTGAAGGGATGAAAAATTCTTCCGGGCCCGATTGGACTCCCGATTAGACACCGAAAAAATCTTTTCATCGGAGAAAACCTTCGGAAACCTCGGACTCCCAAGGCATCTTTCGGTTACCCCATGCATATGAATTTTTGAAAATCAATGTTCTAAATTTAATCATGTATAAATGGGACAAGGAAACATGGGTTAGTATATATATATACACAATTAATCACACAATATAAAATGGTAAATAAATAGGACATGGAAATTTTAAATCAATTTTACAAGATCAAATTGCATAGCAACTAATTTAACACAAATAAGTAAGCTTAATTTAAACAAATACATATTCATGGTCAAAGATTAATATCATGCAAAATTTCATTCATAATTGAATAAACATATATACAGGGGTAAAAAGGTAATTTTACAATCAAGATTAAATTTCTAATTAAGCATACATATGAGGGCAAAAAGGTAACTTAATGCAAGATATAATTTCTACTTAAGCAAAAACACATGTAAAGGCAAAAAAAGGGTAATTTTACATACAAGGTTAAATTTTTAATTAAGAAAGCATATATAAAAGAGTGAAACAGTAATTTAACACATGATATAATTACTAATTAAGCTAACATATCCATAAGGGTAAAGATGTAATTTTACATTCAAGGGTAAAAAGGTGATTCCACATACAAACTTAATTTTTAATTAAACATACATACAATCATAAGGATTTATGGACAAAAGATAAAATTAAATGAATGTGCATACAAGGGCAAAAGGATAATTTCACAAACAAGATTAAATTTTAATCAAGCAAATAAGGATTTATGGACAAAAGGTAATTGAATAAGGTCATATTAAACTAAATAGACATTTAAAAATATAGAAATATAATTTTTATAACCAAGATTTATTCTTTTTATTTAAATAAATAAAAAAAAGATTTAATTTTTATTCATCAAGGTTTTATTTTTAATTAAACAAAAATATTTACAAATTTAAAAATGCAATCTTTATAGCTTAAACTAAAATCTTAACCAAACAAACAAATTTACAAAATTAAAGGTATAATCTTTGTAGCCAAGATAAAGTTTTTTAAGCAAACAAGAATGGAAATAAACTCTAAAATGTAATCTTTTAAATTGGGATTAAAACATTTAACTAAACAAGCCTATGGAGCATATAAAGAAAAATTCAAAGATAATAAAGCTGGAAAATTTTTTTTGTATAATCACATAAATAATTAGAAGAAAAGACATATTAGCAAAAATAAAATAGAATAAATAAATAAAAAAATCATCTTGGATATTCTTAAAGTATACTCTAAACTAACCAAATTTGTAGGTGATAAACATCAACAAGAGAATTAAAGTTAACATTTTTATGTATAAAATTAACATAACAAAGCAAGAATATTGCATTTAAAGTAAAAATGAAGGATCTTTGTACATAAAAATAAGAACTTTACCTATAAAAGATGAAGTTTTACACCACAACTAAAAAGAAAATAATGGTTTTGTGGAGAAGAGAATGGCTAAAAATTGATGAACAACAAGCATTTTTCTCTATTTTTTCTAGCCAATTTGTTTAAAATAAATCAAGAAGAGAAGAAAAATTTCTCCCCTTCCTTCTCGGACTCTCTTCCTCTCTTCTCCTCTCTCTGTTTTTTTTTTTTCTGTTTTTTGGAGAAAAATGCTAAAGCTCTCCCCACGGAAATGGCCAACCTGTCCCTTTTATTTTGAAACCCAGTCGCTGCTACCCCATAAAACATGGATCCAAAAAACGAATAATCATGATGACCCCCCACCAGAAAACACGAAGCCAAAAACCCCAGAAAACATGGAGCCGAAAAAACGAATAATCATGATGACCCCCCCATTTTTTGCCTTTGAGTATTTGTTTCTTTCACACTTGACAGCAGGATGAGACTCAAACATCTTCAGCTAGTTCGTCCATATTACTCGTCACACTCACAGCACTCGTCTCTGGTGCCTCTGGACCATCCGCTGCCATTGCTCGATTAGGGAGAGAAGGGGGACAGAGAGAGAGGAGAGGAGAGGAGATTGTTGTGGAGTTGTGGGAAGATGGTGGTGTGTGAGGTGGTGGTTGGCTGTAAGTGAGGGTGGTGCTTGCTGCTGCTCATTGCGGTGGCTGCTGCAGTGAGTTGTTGTTGTGGCTGTCACTGCTGTTGCTGCTGCTTTTGGTTCTGTTCCTGCGACAGTTGCGTTTGCAGTTGGGAATCCGAACCATTGTTTTGCTGCATCTTTATCTCTTTTATTACTATTATTGTTAACTACTCTCTCTTATTTCCTTCGAACAATATATGTATATGTAGATATATAAATAAATAAATAAAAAGATTTTGAATGTTTTATTTGAATTGAATCTGAGTTTTCAGTTTTCCTTTGAGGAAAGAAGAGAAAGAAAGGAAAAACTGAATCTGAGTTATTTCAAGGGAAGAGAAAAATAAGTGAGAGAGAGTGGGGCTGAGGACTGAGGATGGCCCTGGACTGTTGAGCAAGTTTGTGACGGAATTTGAGTGTGTGCTGGCACCGTAGGGCGGGGCAACCATAGCAATAGTTGGCTTTGTTGATGGGCTTGCCATAGCCTCACCATTGGAGGCTGCCGTAGGGATCCAGCTCGCGAGAGTGATGGCTGAGACGATCGTTGTTGCTGTGGTTATAGCTATTGCATGGAGTGCATGTGCGGTAGAAGAAGCTGTCCTTGCTGCAGCACGGAGGCTGTTGCTGTGGTGGTCGTCGCGACGAGCTGCCGCTGCTGTGGCGGTTGCTGCTGTGAGCTGCCAGAATTTCTGGGTGGTACTTGTACGTGTGCAGATTAGGGAGGTTGCCTTAGGTCTGATAAGGGGCCTTGGAAAAATCCAGGAATATTGAAGATGGCTCTTAATGGTGAGGCACGGTGTGCTAGAAAAGTTTTGAACAGTGATGGGAAAGTTATTGCTTATGCTAATCCACAATATCCGACGTTGAAAGGTAGTGATACATCCACAGCAGAATCTGGATCGGAAGCTGAAGATATTGCATCCCCAAAAGCAATGAAGAGTTATTCACATCTTCAGCTGACCCCCGTTCGGGAAAAAGCGAAGGTTGTTGGTAAAACAAGCTATGCGGGTAACTTATCAGGCTATGATGAATATGTTCCCATGGTCGACAAGGCTGTTGATTCTAGCTGGAAGAAGCCAACTGCCCTCCTGAGGCCTTCCGCTTCTAAAGGTACATTAATGTTGCTTGAAACTCCAAAGACCCCAGAAGGAATTCGAGCTCGGATTTTGGTGATCGTGATGGCTTTCTTCATGACACTTTACACTTTGCTCTGCTCAGTAGCATGCCATATAACTAGGAAGCTTCCTGACACAGTCTCTGATCAATCTCAAAACGTTACTCAACCTACCCTTGATGCAACTAAAAATGAAGAGTTTCGTCCCCCTTCTCCAACTCCTCCTTTTTCTCAGGCAGATCTTGTGTCAACTGTTCTCAAGAGGTTGGGTGAGCTAGAGGAGAAAGTTGATACACTACAAGCAAAGCCATCTGAGATGCCTTATAAGAAAGAGGAATTGTTGAATGCTGTCGTTGCCGTTGCTCAGGTGGAGCATAATGATGATGGTTGCTGGAACTGCATGGGAGGAAGATCGTGTGACTGCTTTGTTGCTGCAACTGTTGTTGGCTGCTTTGTTGTTACCATGGTAGCTGCGGAGCAGTGAAGAGAAGACAGGATTTGCAGCTATGGGGGAAGGAATTAGAGAGGGTCTGAAGAGAGAAGAAGTCGAGCTGCAGAGCCCCTGGTCGAGGAAATAAAACTGTGCGACTTGTTTCGGTGGCAGAGCTTCCTAGAGCGGGTTCCAACTCGCAGCGTTCTGGAGTAAAACGTCAGCGCCAGCAGCATCGAGTGTCCTGGCAACCACGGTGTCGTTAAGGTGGACAGCGAGGTGGAGAGGAGTTTCACGAAATGGAACGTCCCACCGGTCGAGAACAGCAGAGATTTGGTCGGGCACACGCTCTTGACCGAGAGAGTCGCACCCGGAGTGGATCTGCGCAGGATCAGCAAGCTTTGGCAAAATGGAAACAAGTCGAGTCCAAGTGGTATGATCGCCTAAAACGACGGCGTAATGAACGGGGCTGCATGGAATGGTGGCTCGTTACATATATGTATATACATATATATATAAATATGGATACATATAAATATATGTATATATACATATATATGTATACATAAATATATATATATGTATGCATATAAATGTACATATTCTCCTACATACGTATATATACATACTTATACATATATATATATATATGGTAATCGAGTTGACTCTATTGGTCTTTAACTTTCGATTCGGTCCAAAAATTATCTGCAAGGTAATAAAAGAAAAATTAAGTTAAATTGAATTAAAGTAGAATGAAATAGAATAAAACAAAGCAATAATAATAATGATAACAATAATAAACAAATATAAACTAAAGTAAAGGGGACAATAAGAACAATAAATGAAACAAAAATTGAAAATGACCAATTAATTAATTAATTAATCAAAATTAATTAACCATAGTTGAAAAGTGAGTGTCTACAGGTCCCGAGTAGGCCCGTGTCAGGCTTCCCTATAAATAGGGGGAGGCCGAGCCTCTCCCCTTCACTTTCTCTCTTTCTCTCTTTCTCTCTTTTCTCTTTTCTCTCTTTTGCTCTTTCGAAGCCATTTTAAATTCTTGGCAGATCTGAAAAAACCGATAGAAGAATCAAGGTTAGTTCTTGGTATGTTATTCTACTTACTTCGATCTACGTTTTACTTAGTTTACACGTAATTCTATGTATTGGTTTAGGAGAAATCTTAACTCAAAGTTAGGTCTAGCTTTTTAGTTAAATTTTATTTTAGATTTGAGATTTAGGAACTTTAAGCTCGTGATTCTCGTTTTTCATTCGGTGAATCTATTATGGACGGCGTGAGGATCGCCTATCTAAGCTTGTGCATCGAAAAGAGGATAATCAGCATAAAAATCGAGAAGAACTGAGCTCTTTGTCTCGTCTCTAGAGTGAGAGCCACTTTTGCCCATATAGGCATTTTCGTAATTTGTCACCAAAGTGTCCGTTTTGGCCGAAACCTTCTCGGACACTTTTCTATGCCTCGAAACACATCCAAACATCATCTTAGGTCATGCTAGAACCTCATAGGTGCATTCATAGTTTGATTACGAATGCTAACACGAATTTTCATGTAATTAGGGTTCCGGATAATCGAGTGCGGCGATGCTCCGGAGACTAAGCTATGTGGATCTTTTGGGAGTATACGAACCTCTCAACACCGTCAGTGGCTTAGATTTCATTGTTTAGCCACTAGGGACAAACGTTTGCAAAACGTTTTAAAAATATAAATTGATTTTCGAATGTTTAATAAATGTTTTGAGGTAAGGGTAATCCACGTACACGTGTTAATTTTAATATACCCACTTAGAGGGTGAGATGTTTTAAAGAAAATATAAAGGTACATGTGTGTGTATGTTTATATGTTATATATATATATATGGTGTTTGATATATGTGTGTGTATATATATATGTGGTATTTGATGATGATGAGAGGCGAGATGAGTGATTGCGTGGATCTCGATGCTCCGATGAGAGGGAACGAGTGGATCGAGCGAGGCATGCTGGACCGCCTTTCGAAGGGCACGGTGAGTGGAGACACTGGGAGAGGTACGTAGGAAAAAGCGCCAGGGCTTGTGTGTAGTGTGCTCCACCCATGACGACTGGCACCACCAAGGTAACGGGCTAACGGGTTAAAGAAAGAAAAATATAAAAACGAATAAGAAAATAAAAGAGATAGCCCTCGGTGCAATAAGGCATATGGTCGACTGGTCGAGCCTTCAGTATATTTGTGGCTAGCATATTTAAGATATTTATTTTATTTAAATTGATTTTAATTAGATTCTTGTTCAAGAATCTAAGAAAAGGTTTTGAGAAAGAGGTTTTGAAAGTAAAAATATTCGTTTTATAAATGTATTTTGGATTACCCCTGTTTATAAATGTATTTTGGATTACCCCTGTTTTTCCTAACACTTATTGGAGACTCACTGAACCTCTGTCGCTCACCCGTAGCCAACGTCGTTGGATGTAGATCCACGTACGAAGATGCTAGATAGATCAAAGGCTCACTAAGAGGCGTCGGTGGCTTAGGAGTAGTAGTTTTTACTATGTAGGTATTCTTTTAAATAAATCCATTCGTACTTCTTTTGTAATAAATTATTTATTAAATGATTTCTAATTAAAATTTTAGTAATTATTTTGCAGCGAAAATACGTAATTCATGCCTTGTGGTGCTTCGGGGTATGTGGCTGTAGACACGTACTTCGATGTAATATGGCGGTTGTCATGCAACCAGACCCTTCAGGTCGGGGTATGACACTCCATTATAGGACGCGTATTGCCTCATTAAAAACCTTAAGTTGAAAAAGCTTAGCTGAACAAAAACCGATCATAAGAGAAAAAGAGTACAGTACACTTTAGTACGTCTAATATGTTTTCAAGACAATATAGATGGGCCTCCATCAATGGCCTAATTAGACGTGCTATTATTGCCTTATTAAAAACCTTAAGCCGAAAAACCTAGCGAGACAAAACCCAGACAAAGGAAAAAAGAGTACATTACACTTATGTCCATGATCGCTCCCTCTGAAATAAAGCAAATTACTACTTCTGGAGCATCTAAACATTTCCACTTCTGGGGAATTCAATCTTGCATCTTACTAACTCGCCGCATACCGATGCCATAAACTAATTTCTCAAATGTTGATGTTGGCAAAGACTTGGTAAAAAAATCTGTAAGATTATCGACGGAACGAATTTGTTTAACATCAACTTGACAACTTTCTTAGAGTTTATGAATATAGAAAAATTTCAACAAGATGTGGTTGGTCCTATCACCTTTGATATATCCTCTCCTGACTTGTGCAATACAAGCAGTATTATCCTCATAAATTATAGTGGGAAAATCTATCACCAGTTTGAATCCACTAGCATTATGAATATGTGATATCATAGATCTTAACCAAACATACTCTCTTCCGGCCTCATAGAGGGAAATAATTTCAAAGTGGTTGGAAAACGTAGCAACTAGTGTTTGTTTAGTGGAATGCCAGGAAATGATTGTGTCATTATAGCAAAATAAATAAACAATTTGGGAGCGAGCTTTGTGCGGATTAGATTTATATTTCGCATCAGCATATTCTATTAAACCATAGTTATTAGTTTTCTTAGAATAGAACAACCCCAAATCAATGGTTCCTCAAAGCTAACGGAAGACATGTTTAATTCCATTCCAATGTCCCCGGGTTGGCTCAGAACTGAAGTGTGTCAACAAATTTACCGCAAAAACGATATCTGGTCTCGTGTAATGTGCCAAGTACATCAAAGCCCTAATTGCATTGAGGTATTGTACTTAAGGACCAAGTATATCCTCATTAGGTTCTTCAGGATGAAACAGGTCCTTTTAGGGGTCTAGAAACCTTACAACCATAAGGGGTGCTTAATGGGTGAGCCTTATCCATGTTAAAACATTTAAGCAATCTTTCAGTGTATGTTAACTGATAGACAAATATTCCATTCGTTTTGTGCTCAAGTTTTAAACGAAGGCATAGTTTGGTTTTACCCAAACCTTTAATCTCAAATTCATTTTTCAAATATTCAACAGTTTCAAATAACTCTTCAGGAGTTCCAATTAAATTCATATTATCGACATAAACTGCTATAATAGCAAATCCGATTTCAGATCTTTTAATAAATACTCATGGGTGGAAGGACCATTTATGTACCTTTCCTCAGTCAAGTATTCACTTAAATGTTGGTATGCCATGCGGCCAAAATTGCTTTGACCCATACAAAGATCTTTGCAATTTTATTGAGAATAAGCTGCGGGAAGTATATGCTTCAGGTATTTTGAAACATTCAAGACTTTTCATATAGATGTCCGAATCTAATGAACCATATAAGTATGTTGTCACTACGTCCATAAGACGCATTTCTAAGTTTTCTTCGACAACCCAACTTATAAGCAATGAATAAAAAATGAAACAGGATCGACCGATTCAACTAGTTGAACCTCGAATCGATCACTAGTTCGGTCCTTTAATGGTTATAAAATCAATTTTCTTTTGAACCGTCTTCGAACCACTTTGGACTGTGAATTGGTGAACCGTTTGAACCATTTAAACCAAAAATTTAGATTTTCTTTTGTATTTTTAGGCTATTTTTATTCTTTAATTCACTAAGCCTAAGCAAGTTACCCAACCCAAACCCAAAAGTTTGCATCTAGGGCACGTCTAACTTTTAAGACTCTCACTGTCTAAGACTCTAACTTCTAAGACTCTCAATCTCTCATCGATCATCTCCCTCATTTACCGATCTGAGACCCCTCTCTTTCAATCTTCTTCTCCTCTCTCTGTTTCGACTTTTTATCTTCTTCTTCTACGTCTACGTTCTGGTTCTATCTCTAAGTCTGACTCCAACTTCTAAATTTTGTACTTTGTTCTTCTCTTCGTTTTTGTGATTATTCCATATATTTTCTTCTCAGTAAGTGGATTATTCTTTTTGGATTTTTTCTTTTGTTTGTGATGATGAGTGATGAAGAATTGTTGGAAATCATCAACATGTTCTTTGTCTTGATTATCTTGTGCTTAATTTTGATTAAAAATGGTAATCATTAGCAGATGTCTCAAATGCTTAATTTTGCTAACCAATAACCATCACTAACTTTGCCTTTGTTAGAGTGAATGATAGATCATCCAAGTTTGTCAAAGCTGTTTTGGTCTTCGCTTAGCTTTTTTTTTTTTCTCTTATTTTGGTTTCGTGAAAGTGGTGGTGGTGGAAAATTGATTCTGAGACATCTACTTTTCTTAGTTGTTGACAACTGTGTTTAATTAATCGATTGGATTGATTAAATCGATTAAACCGTTGACCAACTGAGTAAATGGTTCAACAAATAGGTTAGTTTTTTATTCATTGCTTACAAGGAAACGAAAGGTAACTATATCCACTACTGGTGAATATGTTTCATCATAATCTATCCCAGGTCTCTGCGAAAAACCTTGGGCTACAAATCAGGCTTTATACCTCACGATCTCATTTTCTCATTTCGTTTCCAGATAAAGACCCAGTTGTATCCAACAGGTTTTACATTGTATGAGGTTTTAGTAATAGACCCAAAAACGTTACATTTGGCAAAGGAAGTCAATTCAGCTTGATTACTTCTTCCCATTTGGGCCAATCTTGCCTATGATCGTATTCGGTTATAGACCGATGTTTATAATCATCATTCATAATCTCATGAGTAACTAAGAGAGCAAATACATCATCGATGATTATCTCATTTCGATCTTATATCTTATTACAGTAATAGTGGACTCCAGTGTAGTCCATTATTGTACTATTCTCCCAAGTAAAACTCTTGGGGAGTTCGGATACAATTAAATTTTTCTAAGTATGATCAGGTATCATTAAGGCTATGATAGACTTGAAGAATTTGGGATTAATGGAGGGTAAAATGGATAATTGGCTTGAGGGTATAAAATGCCAAAATTTTGGCTTTTGGAAGAAGACTTTTGATACACTCGGACCCAATTAGACTTTTCTGTACGATCAGAATAGTAAAAGACGATGTATTGGTATGACAATACATCGATCCAGATGTGTCAGATAAAGAAGAGATGTGAGAATTTAGGATTAGATGAAGTTGGAAGATAAGGTAATCCCAATGCATGGAAAATAACCAAACACAATTGGGCATCCTTTTAAAGTCCATAACTCTTAGTTATCGAGTCCATTGGTGAAACAAGTCGGAGGTTAGAGCATAGGCTAGAGGAACGAAGAGATTGGAAAGAAGGGGAGAAAGTCCAATTGTCACACCCCGATCCGAGGGTCGAGATTGTGAAAACCGTCGCATACCACAAATTGTGAATGGTGTGTTTCGCTCACAACTCGAAGCTTGCAAGGCTTACAGTACTTTGAACCCAATTTGTAAAATAATTGTAATATTTCTAAATAATAAGTAAAGTAGTTTCAAAACATATATGTAATACAAATTTTAAATAATAGCAGTTAATTTATAAAACTCATACATTTGTTTTTTTTTTTTTACATACTCATTTATACCAAAGTTTTAAGATAACTTTTACTAAACAAAATTGATATTTGCACATTATATAATAGTTCCACAATTTATATAGATTAGGTTCCAAACAAACTCAAAATCATGCCAGTGGATCCGATATTAGTAATAGATAAGTCGTATTGACTTACTATCCATTGTCCAAAAATGAGTCACACTTCCTAGTAATTTACTTCTTATAGACATCTTGCTGGTCTGAGAATATTTTTTTTTTAAAAAAAGAAAAGGGTATGTATATAAATTATACTCAATAAGCGAAACTAGACCATAAACAAAAATTAAATTAGGTGAAGTATAAATACATATATTTTAGAAATTAAGTTGAAAAGTATAACGATTCATAGAATGTTGAATTGTCACCTTATTCGAAAATATGAGTCTATTTATCATAAAGTAAGAAAATCAGGATAAGTATTCAAAAATTTCCATAATGTAACTAAAAAAACGAGCGATCATGTTGTGAGAAACCTATTTTGGGCTTGCCAAAATTGTACTCAAACTCACAACCGGCCAAGATGGAGTTTAAGCCTGTCGAGGGATCGTAAGTTTCATTTAAGTTTATCCAAATGCCTAACCTCAATATTGGTACGGGCCTTCATCACGGGTGGTACATGGCTATATCTGCTATACTCCTACAGGGATCAAATAATCAAATATCAGCGTGCACAATCAACCTCTGTATCACTCCATCCCATGTGGGAGGTAACCGCTTACTCACATTGCCTCCACAAGGTCGGATTGTAAGAAGTGCCACTGCAGTAACTGATAACTCATCCACCATAATCATAATGTAAAACAACATAATTCAATTGTATATTAGTTCTAACTATATCATAATGTAAAACAACATAATTGACCAACTGGCCCATTATCGAAATCAAATCTAACTATATCAATTCCAATTAAACTCATCACATATGTAAACGTCTAATTGCAAAAGTTATAAATTTAGCAAACTCATTTGATGTAAAAAATATTCAAATTTTATGAAGAAATATCATTTATCATAAATCAAATTTAAATCAAAGGTAATCAAGCATTTATATTTAAAAGCAAATTTAAATAGTAAAAGATTTTTGTTAATTCAAATTTAAATTTAGGTTCATAAAAGTTCCACTCACAAATTTTGGGAAGGTTTACACTCCTACTATACCAAATGTTCTTTTTCCTTGTAAGGTGATTCACCACCTATAATGTGTTAGCACATAACAATGGAAAAAGGTTGTTAGATGAGATGAGCATGGAAAATGGATAGTTTACTAATTACTAATTTGAGTTCTAAATGACAGTTTTGTGTTCTAGGGCTTAGATAAATGAGATTAGGGTATAGGCAAGTTTGTTTCGCCTAATAGAACTTGCTTGTAGACTTAATTTGGTGTAATTATGTAAATAAGAAATTTAAACGATTTTTCCCTAGAAGATAAAATTCGGCTAATAGGCTTTTAGGTAAGAAAATTTAGCCATTTTGATTCTTCAAGGTTCTGGTATATTACTAAAGCACAATAACTACAAGAAAACTAAATTAGAATACATTAGGGATTATAGTAAAGGGTTTAAATTTCCTAGACTTGGGATAGCCATTTTTTTCCCCATGAAACTTCTATAATTAAACTAATCATTCCCATCAATTTCCCACTACATTCATAATTTATATAAGCTTTGAATGGCATCCAATTAAATCCTTATACTCTATTCTACTTGTCCAAGATGACTATAGTATAACATAAACTAGGTTCATTTTATAATTATTAAACTAAGTTTCTTTCTATTATTTTCTTGATTTATATTTCTTTCTAACCTTATTAAATTATTATTTATATCTTTAGTAAAATATTATACTTTCTCTAGGATGGTATTTTATTACATAGATCCATCTAACTAAGTTATTGCCGTATTTAAGGAGTTTTTCATTAAATTAAATATATCTAATTTCAATTAAGCATCTAAGAATAAAAATTACTAATATACATCCTAGCTTTATTAAATAAAAATATCCTAGGGTTTTTGGGATTTCAAACTATATTAGTATATATGAATTTGCATGAATAAAATTTATAAAATAGAAGCTTTTAAAGAGAATATACATACCTAGATGGAAGAAAGAAGAAAAGAGAAGTAAACTTCTTGAAACCTTTGAAGAAGTGAAATTGAATTTTCTTGAAGAAATTTGAAAGCTAACCCTTGAAATTCTTTGATAAAGTGTTTAGTTTATAGGATTGATGGAGATTTTCCTTATTAGAAAAGCTAAATGGAAGAATTTGGAGAAAGAAGTAGATTTAGGAATTGAAGAAGTATGAAGACGTTTGGAGTAGGTGGAAGAAAAATGGAGAGAAAAATGATGAAGGGAGAATTAGGCCTTGGTGGAGAAAAAAGAGGAAAAAGGTAAAAAATAGTCTTGAAAAATCTTGTCTTCTCTAGAAAAATCAAGACTTTCTTTAAATGACAAAAATGCCATCCATCAATTTTGTTAATTCTCAATATGTCCTAAGAAAGAAATTATTAAATTAGGAATTTTATGAAATTAATTTGAAACTATGTTACTCCATGAAAAGGAATGTCAACTAGCTAAAATAATTATCCAATTAAACTATCTAAAGGAATGCATTCTACTGAAAAGTGTAGAATTAAAGGGTGGGATCCTATCAGATTAGGGAGGAGAGGACCTTTGCTATCTCATCTTTTCTTTGCTGTTGATCTGATTTTGATGGGGAATGCAAACTTCAAAACATACAAGGCAATCGTTCAAATTCTTGAGAAATTTTACAGTTTGTCTGGATAGATCGTGAATCTTGCAAAATCAAAGATTATTTTCTCTCCAAATGTCCAGAATGAAAGTAAGACTATTATTTTCCAGACTATGAATTTTCAAGTTGTTGAGCAACTTGGATATTATGTGGGTTTTCCAATGGATCAAACTCGAAGAAGACGCGCTAATTATAGATTTATTCTACAGAAGATGCATAACAGACTCGATGTTTGGAAAGCTCGCACCTTGTCTATGGTTGGAACGGTTATTCTGTCCCAATCTGTCTTGGTTGCTATTCCTAATTACTACATGCAAGGCACCAAATTACCAAGCTCCATATTTCGGTGCATTGGCAAAATTATCAGAGATTTCATATGGAATTCAAATACTGAAAAAAGAATAATGCACCTAGTTTGTTGGGATATTGTTACTCTTCCCAAAAACATTGGAGGGCTTAGTTTGAAAGAAGCCGAATTACAAAATGACGTTTTTATGGCTAAATTATGCTGGCGTCTTATCATGGAAAGGCATAGCTTATGGGCTTAAATTCTCATTAATAAATACTGTTTTGGCCTAGAGAAAAAAAGTACGTCAAAGATATAGACTAGTATGAAGAAAGGTTAGTTTCTTCTATCGCAATGACTGAAAAGTGTGGTAGGCAATGGCACTAAAACTTCTTTTTGGATGGATGATTGGACTGGACTTGGACCTTTGATTTTTATTTGTCAAGGTCCCCTATTAAGCGATGAATATGGTTTGACAGTTAAGGAGATTTGTACTAGAGAGCAGGATTGGACGAGCAACATGGGCAGTATGTGTCACGCGCTGACCCGCCCGGGCCGGCCACGTGGCAACCGTCGCGCTTCCTCAAAGTACGTGTCTGCAACCACGCATCCGAGGCATCGCAAGGCATTGAAATGGATATCATCGCTACAAAACAAAACTAAAATTTTAAATAGAAATCATTTAATAAAATATTTAATTTATAAGCAATACCAATGGATTAATTTAAAAGAATACCTATACAGAGGAAACTACTAAACCTAAGCCACCGACGTCTTCTAGTAAGCCTCCTTTCTATGGCTGATTCCGTACGCCAATCTGCATCCATCCACATTGGATACAGGTGAGTGACAGAGGTTTTAAGAATCTCCATCTGGGTTAGGGCAGATAAAGGAAATCCAAATAAAATAAAATAAAATAAGATAAGATAAAATAAATATTTTTCTTTTTGAAAACTCCTTTAAAAACTCTTTAATAAATAAATATATAATCTCAAATGGGCTGGCATCTCTATCATACTGGAGGCACGACCCGTCGGTCGCCTTATGCCTCACTGCACCGAGGGCTATCTCTTTTCTCATTTATAATTATTTTCTCTTTTCTATTTCTCTAGCCCTTTCCCTCGGTGGTGCCTCGCTGTGGTGGAACACAGCGAACTGGAGCCCTGGCGAGTTTCCCTACGCACCTCTCCCAACCAAGCTTGACTCACCGTGCCTCTCGATAGGCGGTCCACGGCTGAGTATCATGCATGCTCTCAAACTCGGTCCACACTCCCGTAATTTGGAGCCCCGAGGAACCTTCTCAATCACTCATCTCCCAAGGGCATCGTACCCTCAATAATCATAATAATAATATTTGAAAAATTATATATATATATATACGTATAAAGCATTTGTATTTAGAACATATAAATTACACACATATAAGTTTCATATTTCTTTATAAAACATCCCACTCACCGTGTGGGTATATCACAGACAATTGTGTGTGGGTGGATTTCCCATATCCCAAAACCTTTGAAAACAATTATGTTTTAAAAACATTTTTAAAAACCTTCTTCCCCAGTGGCTAAACAAAGAAGTCTAGGTCACTCACAGTATTGGGAGATTCGTATAATCCCAAGCGCTCCATGTAACTCAACCTCCGGAGCATCGCCGCATTCGATTCACCCGAAGCCCTAGTACACGGAAATATACATTAGCATTCATAACTAAATTTATGAATGCACCTATGAGGCTCTAATATGAATTAAGACGATGTTTGGAAGTGATTCGAGGCTTAGAAAAGTGTTCGAGAGGTTCCGGGGTAAAATTTGGACACTTAGTGAAAAATTTCGAAAATGCCCCTGGGGACCTGTGGGCCCCACACTCGGGCTGGGCCCAACGACCAGATTATGGGCCATACAGGCCCTCCCACGTGGCTGGGCCTGGCCCAGCCACGGATTGGGCCGGAGAAGGCCCACCCGCGCGGGTGGCCCAAATTGGCCAGGTCCCGCGCGGGACTCGGCCAGGCGGTCTCTCCCGCGTGGGAGCCGCGCACCAGCCTCGGGATCTGAGGTTTCTCCTCGGTTCCTGAGCCCCTCGGTCCACAGATTTTCGTGAAATTCGAGATAGAGGTTCCTCTCACCTCCCACGACGCGTTTATCGGAGCATAAACGAGAATTACAAGCTCAAAGCTCCTAGATTTCGAATCTAAGCTAGAAATCTACCTAAAAGCTGAAACTAACTTTGAGCTTGAATTTCTCCTAGACCAATACATGGATAAGTGTGAAAACTTAATGGAATGTAGTTCAAGGAGTTAAGATTAACTCACCAAGATCTCGCCTTGAACTAGGGTCGGTTTGTCCGGATAGGCCAAAAGTCCGAAATTGCTCCAAATGAGCAGTTGAGAAGAGAGAAGAGAGGAAGAAGAGAAAATGAGAGGGGGAGAGCTCATCTCCCCCTATTTATAGCGAGATCCGGCACCGGGTCTACTCGGACCCCGGGCCAGACTTTTTCCCCTCTTTAAAACTTTTCATAATTTCGATCCTTGGCCCGATCCACCAACCAATTCACTAATGGATGTCCAATCCATCGGCTATGAACTTAAAGAAGTCCACTTTAGTGTTTCCATGCGTGGTCACCAATCTCATCTTCCAACTACGTCTTGTCTTAAGCTTATCTTCTCTTCAAACTTGACACAGCCAGACCGACATATTGTTTAATTATCGCGTCGTCTTGTACTATTCCGTTCGTACGAAAAGGTCGTGCTAGGTCCGGGTGTGTCAGTATGTGTCATGCCCCAGGCCGGCCACGTGACAACCGCCGTACCACCTTGAGATGCGTGTCATGAAAGGTTGGCTATCCGAGATGGCACAAGGCATAAAAAGGTATCGTCACTGTAAAATCATCAAAAACTAAACTTTACTTAGAAAATATT
Organism: Microcos paniculata; assembly: GCA_030664755.1. NCBI lineage: Eukaryota > Viridiplantae > Streptophyta > Magnoliopsida > Malvales > Malvaceae > Microcos > Microcos paniculata. The sequence goes on along the minus strand of CP131456.1, from coordinate 44,578,984 downwards.
TATAATAATAAATAAATAAAATAGCACCAGTGGATTATTTCAAGGAATCACCTACGTAGCGGAATATACTAACTCCTAAGCCACCAACCCCTCCTATGAGCCTCCGAACCATCTAGCGTCCTCGTGTATGGAAACTGCATCCGACAACATTGGATACAGGTGAGTGACAAAGATTCAATAAAAAGTCAAATAGGTTTGGGGAGTTCGGGTAATACCAAAACCATTTAGAAAACCTTATACGTTTCTCTTAAAAACCTCTTTTCAAAACATTTGCCCCCAAATCCTTTTTGAGTAAAACAATAATAATAATAATAATAATAACATCTAACTATGGGCTAGCCGTGAAAACCATAAGGCTCGACCTTGACCGTGGTGAAAGATCTCATATCGTCGAGGGCTACTCTTTTTCTTTTCTCTTTAAAACTTTCCTTTAATAAGGAAACTATATTCTTTTCTTTTGAAAATTATATATATATATATAATAAGATATATGTATCTCTCTCTAAGCCCGTTCCCTCGACAGTCCCAATCGTTGTGCGGTAGCAGCTATATCAGTCTTGGCGAGTCTCCCTCTGTGCCTCTCTGCTCCAGGCCAATATATTCACCGTGTCCCTTCAAAAAGATGGTCCACAAAAACCTCCGCATGCATGCTCATCTCGGTCCACTCGCTTCCTCACATAAAGCGTCGAGTCTCATCGAGTCTGCTCGTATGTATGATCATGCCCCGTCGGGCACTCATGTCATACCTTCTATATATATAAATATAAAAACATACATACATCTTATAAATTTAATTTTCTTAAAACCCTTACCCCTGTGACATATAATAACGTGTGTGGCGGTGTGAAAGAATACCCGAATTCCAAAACATTTAATTAAAATATTTTAATAATAATAAAAGCGTTTAGCCCTAAATGGCTAAACATTGAATGCAAGGCCACTCACAATGTTGGGAGGTTCGTATACTCCCAAATGTCCGACGAAGATCGATCTCCGGAACGTCGCCGTACTCGAACGTTCGGAACCCTAATTACACGAAAATAAACGTTAGCATTCATAATAAATCTTATGAATGCAACTATGAGGCTCTAATATGACCTAAGATGATGTTTGGATGTGTTTTGGGGCTTAGGAAAGTGTTCGGGAAGGTTTGGGGTCAAAATCGGACACTTGACGAAAAATTACGAAAAAACCCCTAAGGGCAATTGGTGACTCCCACACAGGACTTGGCTTTTTAGGCCACTCTCGCGCGGGAGTGGGTCGGTTCTCGCGCGGAAGTGACTTGCCTCTCACGCAGGAGGCGAGCGAAAGGCTCGGGATTTGAGCCTTTGCCTTGAATTTCGTACCATCCGACCTCCTTTCATCACGCAAACTTGAACATGTGATCCTCACGCCATCCACGACAGATTTATTGAAAGAAAAATGAGAATCATCTGCTCAAAGTTCTTAGATCTAGAATCTAAAACTAAATCTAGCTAAAAAGCTAGACTAAATTTTGAACTGAGATCTCTCCTAGACCTATACATGGATTTACGTGCAAACTAAGTATGATGCAAATCTAGGTGAGTAGAATAGCATATTAGAAACTCACCTTGATTCGTCGATTGGTTTGTCCGAATCTGCCAAAAGTCCAAAGTTGCTCCAAAAGGCCAACAGAGAGAAAAGAGAAATGAGAGAAAAGAGAAATGAGGGAGAGAGGCTCGGCCTCCCCTTATTTATAATGAAGCCCGACACTGGGCCTACTTGAACCTCGGGCCAGACTTTCTCTTCTCTTTTCAACTTCTCTTAATCCTGATCCTTGGCCTAATCCACCGACTTTCACACCAATGGATGTCCAATCCATTAGCTATGGACTTAAAGAAAGTCCAATTGAAGTTTAGTTACTTCCATGCATGGTCAATCACCTCATCTTCCAACTCTGTCTTATCTTAAACTTAACTTATCCTCATAATCAGACACATTTGGACCGACATATTATTCAAATTAATACGCCGACACGCCGTCTACAGTGTTTTGTTGGTACGAAAAAGTTGGATTAGGTCGGGTGTGTCAGTATGGTTCTACTTGGTGGCGTTGTTGACCAGATAAGAGCTATTCCTTTGGTGCTGGATTGTGGAAAGGAAGATACTGTCTGCTGGAAATATATGCAAAATGGTATATTTACCATTGATTCAGCTACCAATTAAGCAAGACCAAGTATTTTGATGCAAGACTCCAAAATCATGCTAATAATTTTAAATGGGTCTAGCGAACTCTTTGCAATCTTAAGATTCACTTGTTTATTTAGAGGTGTCTTATGAATGGTGTTCCAACAAACGATACTCTTCCTAGTAGAGGAATTAATCTCAATCCTCAATGCGCTTTTTGTAATCAGTAGAGGGAAACTATACTTCGTGCCTTAAGAGACTGTCCCAAGGCTAATGAGGTTTGAAACTTTTTTCTCACTTCTTTTAATATTGATAAGCATGTTTTTTATATTGACTGACACACCCGGACCTAATACGACTTTTCATACAAATGGAATAGTGTAAGACGGTGTATAAAGTGAACAATACATCGGTCCGGATGTGTCTAATCAAGAAGAGAAGTTAAAATTAGGATAAGACGGAGTTGGAAGGTAAAGTAATTAACCGTGCATGGAAATTAGTAAATGCCAAAAAAACCTCCAATTAAGTCCCTAGAAATTTATTATGGGCCCCGTTGGCACAAGAAATCAAAGGATTTAGCCAACGGGTGAAAATGAAAGAAAGTTGAAAAAGGGAAAAAAGTTTGACCCGGGGCCCGAGTAGACTAAGTGTCGGGCTCCTCTATAAATAGAGGAAGCCGAAGCTTTTTTTCTTCATTTCTCTTTTTCTTTTTTCTTTCTTTTTCTCTTTTTCTCTCTGGAGCCAAACGGAGGCATTTTGGAAAATTGACAGATCCGGACAAACCGGCCTGTAAAACAATGTGAGTTTCTAGTACGTCATTCTACTCACCTCGATCTACGTTATATTAAGTTTGCACGCATTTCCATGCAACGGTTTAGCATAGATCTCAGTTTTTAACTTTTGACCGGTTTAAATTTTAAACTCAAATCGGCGGATATCGGGCCAGTGAAATAAGGTGAGTTTTTAGTATGTTATAGTACTCACCTTAATCTACGTCATACTCAGTTTTCGCGCATTTTTGTGCACCGGGTGAGAGTAAATATGAGATTTAGTCAATTTGGGCTAAATCTCGATTTTACAAAAATTGGACCGGTGTCTCTCGTTTCTACCTCGGCGTATCCGTCATGGATGCCATGAGAATCGCTTCTTTAAATTGTACGGCGAAAGGAGGAGAAACAAGTGCGAAAACCAGGGGAGAGACCGACCGAGGAACAGGCTGATCGAGTCCCTGTTTAGATATTTTTATATTATATTATTATAATTTAGATATTTATATATTATATTAACATATCTTAGATATTTATATATTATATATCATTATAATATATAAATATCTAATAGGAGGGCTTTTTGGGCCCAATTTTAAATAGAACTTAGTCCAGCCGGGGTGGGGCCTAGCCCAGTCCGGGTGTAGGGCCCACGGCCCTCGGACATTTTGGTAATTTTTTGTCAAGAGTCCGATTTTGGCCCCGAAACCTCTCGGACACTTTCTTAGGCCCCGAATCATATTCAAACCCAGTCTTAGGTCATAGTAGAGCCTCGTAGGTGCATTCATAAATTTAATTATGAATGCTAACGTATATTTCCGTGTATTAGGACTCCGGATGGATCGAATGCAGTGATGCTCCGGAGTTTAAGTTATATGGAGTGCTTAGGAGTATACGAATCTCCTAATACTGTGAGTGGTCTAGACTTCTTTGTTTAGCCACTGGGAACAAAGGTTTTAAAAACATAAATGTTTTCAAAGGTTTTGGGAGACAGGAAATCCACACACATATAGTGCTTGTGATATACCCACGTAGACAGTGGGATGTTTTCAAAGGAAATATAAAGACTTATGTGTGTGTGTTCATATGTTTTAAATATATATGTTTTGAATACATACATATATATATAGATATATATAAAATATATGTATAGATGGGACGTGAGATGCGCGTTTAAATAAGCTCCTCGGGCTCCAGTATATGTGGGAGCATAGACCGAGTTGGAGTAGCATGCATGAGACTCAGCCGTGAACCGCCTATTGAGGGACACGGTGAGTCGAGACTTGGGAGAGGCGCGTAGGGAAGCTGGCCAGGTCTTGAGGTAGTTGTGTTCCACCACAGCGACGGGCACCATCGAGGGAACGGGCTAGAGAAAGAGAAAATGTGAAGTGTTTTAGAAAGAAAAGAGATAGCCCTCAGTGCAGTAAGGCATACGATCGACGGGTCGAGCCTTCAGTATGAAAGAGATGCCAGCCCATTTGAGATATATGCATATATATTTATTTTAAGAGATTTAAAAGAGGGTTTTCGATTGGAGAACCAGAAAAGAGTTTTGAAAAGAAAAATATTTATTTTATTATTATTTTAAATTGGATTACCCCTGTTTTCCCTAACCTCAATGGACATTCATTGAACCTCTGTCACTCACCTGTATCCAATGTGGATGGATGCAGATTCGTGTACAGGGTTAGCAAATAGAATGGATATTATTATTTTATTACATGATTTTTAATTAAAGTTTTAGTTGCTTTGCAACGATGGTATCCATTTTTTTGCCTTACGGTGTTTCGGGTGCATGAGCGGTCGGCGCGTACTTCAAGGCAACGCGACGGTTGCCATGTGGCCGACCCGGGTGGGTCGGGGCGTGACATTGACAACCGTTATGTTTGGATGAAAAAGAACTAGGGTGACAGTTCTTCAGGCTTGTTGCACACTATTCCTTGTCTTGCTATTTTCCTTTTATCTTATGGAATCTATGGCTTGCAAGAAACAATTTTGTGTTTCAGCATAAATCTATTCCTTTCTCAGGCTTCTATCACAATGTTGTATCCAAGGTTATGGAGTATTGGGCTATTTTAGGGGTTGGAAAACCTGAGAAAAAGCAAATTGAGCTTCAGATTGCCTGGACTTGTCCTCCGCAGGGATTCTATAAATTGAATGTGGATGGGGTTGTTAAAGGAAATCCAGGCAGAGCAGGAGTAGGAGGAATTATTAGAAACCATAATGGGCAGTGGATCTCTGGTTTTGCAAGGAGTGTTGGGATTTCTACCAGTATTACTGCTAAAATTTGGGGAGTTTTTAATAACCTTCAACTCGCTTTACGACAAGGCATCGCTCATTATATTGAAGACGGACTCACAAGTTATTTTTAAATTTCTCACTAAGGGTGTTCATGCTTACGATCCACACTCTTTTATCATAGAGTATTGTAGGTATATGCTTCACAGGTTTCAACAGTTTAAGGTGTTGAAGTGTTTTAGAGAGGCCAATCAATGTGCTGACTTTCTTACCAATGTCGGATGCAATAGCCAGCATAATTTTGTTTATGTTGACAGTCCACCTCCTGGATTTAATCTACTACTTTTAGTAGATGTTGCAGGGGTTTATTGCCCTAGACTAGTTTCACTTTAATATCATTTTAGTTCATATTTTTCATGAAAAAAAAATGATTTTCAAGAAGGAACCATTCCAAAGTCATATTCATGATTATGACACGTAAAAGTTAAAATTTTTTCAAAGAAAAAAAAACTTATAGACAAAAGAAAAAGAAAAAAAATCGGTGCGTCAAAGATACATTTGGAACATTCTTTTGCCAAAAAAGAAATGGGCTTATCGAATGGGTTTTTGGATTGAGACAAAATGGGCCCTGCCTTTTAAAATTTTTCGTCAATCCATAGAATGCGGCGACCAGATAAACTTTGGCCCCACACCTGCTTTGCAAATTTTTTTTTGCTTTTAAAGCCCTCCAGGTCGAGGGCGAGGCCTCCACCCAACCGGTTTACTCTCATGTGCTAACCACGTGTGAAGGCTAAGATAGCATATACTAGATATTAGGGCTGTACAGAAGCAGAGGGAGAAACCAAAAAGATATTAGGGCTGTACAATAAAATCAAAAAAATCAATAATCGAATTAATCGATAATTCGGTTGGGGTTTGAATTATTCATATAAAAATTGAATTGTCTAAATGAAAATCGAATTGTCCAATAAACTAAAATTTTTAAAAATGTGCTTAATTTTATTAAATTAAAATTAAATTATTCAAAATTTTTATAATTTTATTCTAACTTTTATTAAATAATAAAAATTTAAAATTAAATAAACTTTAACTATCTAAAAATTTATAAAAATATCAAAAACGAATCCAACCGAAATGTTAGAGTATTAAAATTTTAATATTGGAATGAAATGTTTTCATTCTTGATATAAATGACCGCGATTTCCAACATTGAGACGACGTGGCCGGATAAGATGGGTCCCACAGGTTTTCGTCGTTTCGGGGAGGCCCACTCTTTTGTTTAGGAATTTAGGTCGTTGTGACTTGTGAGGAAACGAGGGAATGTTACACGTGTTCCCATGTCCATACGAATTTGGTTGGTGAGGAGGGAGGAGGCCTGGGTGGGACAAGGCAAATGGATCAAGAATTTTTACTGTTTTTAAATCCAATTTCGTAAACCAATTTTTTTCGAGACACGACTCTAGGCTCTATTTTTCATGAAATTACAATTATACCACTGCAAGCTCAAAATCTCTGCTTACGAGTTGCGCGTCTCTACAGATATTTTACAGCGGATATTTTTACTCTTACCTCTTTATTTTGTTAAGATAATTATATGTAAAAACCAAGATAAAGGAAAAATATAAATATAAATTTCATTTATTCTAATTTGTATTAAATTTACATGTGAAATTTACATTAATACCTTAATAATCATATTAGAATAGTGAATAATAATAATATAATGTAAAGTATAATTAAACAAAACAAAATGCTATATCAATTCTACCATGAATAGAGGATTGGAAAGAAATGTTGTTACTAATATTCATGTTCATCTTGAGTTTTCAAGATCTCTATTCATATTAAATGCATAAATATGCATATCTTGTTAAAAGGTTGTTAATTCTCTAATATTTCATCTTCTTCATTCCCTCTCTTTTAAAAATTTTTTTTAATCAAATGGATTTAACATGTGAAAAAATTAACTAATTTTTTTAGATAAATATTAATTTAATAACATTTTATATTTATTTTGTTACCAACCAATCAAAAGAATCCAAATGTCCTATTATGTGTTTAAATTAATGCTTTAATTAATCAAATTTAATACATGAAAATATTAACAAAATTTCCTTTAACACAAATATTGTTTATATTTTAGTTTCATTCTCATTAAAAAAAAAGTCAAATGAGACCCAAGAGGAAAAAGGAGAAAAAAGGAAAAAACAAAATAAATGTACGCAAATGACAATAAAACCATTGAACCCCATTATCAATCAAGAAGACTTTAAGATAAAATGAATATTTTATTAAATTCCCATTCTTTTTTCTATATAGATATAGTAGAGTAGTATAGATATAGATATGTACTGTTTGTGGAAGAAATTTTTGAAGGAACCATTTCAAAATCAAAACCAACTGTTTGAATACCAGTTAGAGTTGGTGCCCCAGTATCTGGCACAAAAATCACGTTAGATCATTGGTTTGGGTTATAGGAATTATCTATGGACAATTAATGTTGAAAGTTTGTTCGAGTAAACGTTTCCATTTTAGGTGAGACATTTTACATCTAAAGCTATTAGTGCCACGTGATTCTCATTAGTCATTAATAATAAATGCCCCAAACAACATCTTACATTTATTCTACACGTAATTGTATATGTTACCGATGGATTTTGCATACAAAACATGTTACCATAGTTATCTGGAACGTGATACGAATATGACAACGTGATATATAACTTAGAAAATTTATGATACAAAGGGGTAGGTTTAATTGGTACGATATTTCTGATCATGGTACGTTTAGAAAAAATTTTCAGTTTATCAAAAATATTTGTTAGGTAAAATCTTTATACATATAGAGATATTCATCTTTTTACTTTAAAGTTTACACATTCCACATCTCGTTGAAGGGAAATAAGATACATAATTATATATATATATATATATATATAAATGACATCTCTTAACAATGGCCTTGGCTTGGGTAGAGGGAGAGTCATAAAAGAAGAAATTAGCATGTACAAACCTATATTTGAGAACTATCCTAATCCCACATCGGAGAGCATGGGACCGTGACACACAATAAGTTGAACTCCACAAGTTTGCAGTCCGGATTCTAATGTAAACTCCTAATACCACATCGCTCAAGAATACACTAAAGCAAGAATTTTCTTCGATAAATGCCCTACTCCTATACTATACGTGAACTCTTAGCACTCCAAATTCCCATATCCCACGTCGGGTGAAAAACAAAAGGGAGAAAGAGTTTTTATCTATAAATGCCCAGCCATTCTCCTACTTTCTCTACCTCAATGTTTCTAAAGGGGCCTAGCTGAGCTTCTTTTAAGTGGGCCTAAGTCAGCTACTTGGTTGAGTGGCTTGGTTTTTCTTCGCACGAGAGCCACCTGTTGGTTTGGTGAAAGTCTAAAGTTTGGAATGTTAATTTAAGCCATCTAGATCGCGTTCCCAATGTTCCTGGAGCCTAAACGTACCGCGATCGGAATCGCATGAATTGGTACGAGGTTCCAAGGGTAGAGAAGTGATCCTGGTAACGATGCACTTTACTATGGCATAGTATTTAAATAATTTTATTATTATTATCTTTCAGTTATGTTACTTATTTATTTCTTTTATCACACCATTTTAATTCTCCATTCTAATTCTCCTTATATGCTGCAATTATAGCATTAAAATTTTAAATTTATGATTAAATTTTTTTATATTTAGGACATATCCCGTAAAACAGATTTTTTAGGACATATCCCATAAAACAAATATTTGTAAATTTATGATTAAAGTTTGTAACACGTCACATAGGATAAAAATAGAGGAACAATATATAGCATCACAAGGTGTAGAGAGTCTCCTTAAAGCCTAGATTTCTATAGGATGAGTTCTAAGTAAGGAATTTAGTCGTCTTAGGGTTCTTAGTGTTCTTGGGTTTTAGTCGAGCCCAAGTTTTCTGATCTAGTTCTTTGTTTTAGTTATGATTTTGAATTGTTGAGAGGGGAGTTTGGTTTGAGTGGATCTTTTGGGGGCAATGGCAGATGATCTACAAACTTTTGTCCTAAGTCTGGTTCGATGAAAGTTCCTGAGGATATACTAGTTATAGAACTAACTGATAGCGAGTTGGGAGGTTGCAATAAAGAGATGATCTTGTTGAAGTTTTCAAGAGATGAAGCTTTAGCCATCCTAAAAATCCCTTTGAGCATGAGGTAGTTTCGGGACCGAATAGGGTAGCATATCGATGGCAAAGGTTTCTATAATGTTAAAAGTGGGTATAGATTTCTCTGTTCCAAGGAAAGAAGCATAGAGGTAGGGGAGGAGTATGATGGCTTTCATGATAGGGATGTCTTAGAATTAGAAAGCAAATGTTTGCCCAAAGGTACGAGTCCTTGGGTGGCACCTTTATCATGAAATACTCCTTGTTAACATCTTACCTCTTAAGAATTTGGATGTGTTTTAGATGCAAACTGGCACTAGAGTCCACAGCTTATGCAATTAGAGAGTGTCCATTTGCGATGGAAGTTTGCGAGAAGGTTACTTGCTGCTATCAAGATATAAAACTGACTATTATTAGAGGACATAACGAGGAGCTAGAGAATGAGCAGCCAAACTGATTTGATCTTTCGTTAGTCACTGCATGGGCCATATAGGGAGGTCAGAATTATGAGTTACATGAGGAGGGTACTAGGACGCCAAATGAGACTGCGTGTTTTGTTTTTTCTTATTTGTCCAAGTTCCAAAAGTGTCAGAAGGCGACCATAATTTCAGAAACCAGCTAAGGAAATTCAATAGAGAAAACCAACTCCATGGATTGTCAAAATATGGGACTTTGAGTTCTACAAAAAATTCTAGATGTCTTGGCATTGTGGCAAGAGACAGTGAGGGGATGATGCTTGGGGCTTGTACCTTTCCTGTGAATTATGCAATGGACTCATTTGTAGTAGGAGCATTAGCTGCTATTAAAGCTTTAAGGTGAGCAAGTGACATAGGGTATCGTTGTATAGGTTTAGAAGGAGATGCACCGAGTATTATTAATAAAGTTTCCCTCATTGACATGGATTTCTCTTCAATGGGAGTCCTCATAGATGAGGCAAGATTGATGGTGGCTTCTTTTCAAAACTGCATGATTATCATTGTTTAAGGGATTGTTATTCTTTAGCACACTTGCTTGCTCAGTGTCGAGACGTTTTACCGCTCCGACAATAAATGATATGGCGTAAAAAAAATGCTCGGGACTAAACAGTCGAAAAACAAATGGAGTCACCACTAACCTTTTATTTTTTAATAGGTGTGGTTAGTCACCTATTGGTTTAACCCAACATAAATATAGAAAGATTACATCAAGTTAAGGAAAGAAACTGGTCTACGAAAAAGATTTTAGGTTCGGGAATCGGTTACGCTTAGGGAAGGATTAGCACCCCCAAGACGCCCGAAAATTGGTACCACAAAAATCTTAAAAATATTTTACTTGAAAAATGATAATAAAATGTGTTTAAAATCATTTTAAGAAAAACATAATTTTAAATGTCGGAATAAATATTCCTTTTAATGTAAGATAAACATCCATTATAAAAACTAAATTAGAAATTTAAAGACTTAATGTCGGAATAAACATTCCTTTTAATGTGAAAATCCATAGCCCAATTTTGAATTTGAAGAAATTTCATACTTAGAATGGAGATTCAATTTCTAAATAGGAATAAATATTCTTCTAAAATCAAAGTCAAATTTAAAAATGAGGATAAATATCCTTTTATGAAAAACGAAGATTTGATTTTAATTTTAGAAAGTCTCAATTATGAGAATATTAATTGAAACATTCTAGAAAACATTTTACAAAAAAGTTGGGATAAACATCCTCAAATTCATGCTTTGAAATTTACATTAAGAGACTTTAATTATGATTACTTAAATTAAAATCTCTTAGAAAGATTTAATTTTAAAACAATGTCGGAATAAATATTCCTTTTAATTTAATGAAGGGAATAATTTGACAAAAATTTAGCCTAATAAGAAAACCTTAGCAGATTTGATAAATTAAGACCTTTCAAGAAAAAGCTTTAGAAGATAAACGTCCTTTTTATTAAACAAAGTTAATTTTGAAAAATATTTTTAAAGATTTTAAGGAATAAATATTCTTTTTATTGGAGTCCAAAATGCCTTTTGATAAAAATGAAGTTTACTTAAAAGGTCTTAATTAATTAAACCTACTAAAGTCTTCTCAAGAAAAATGCTTTAAAAAAAATTAAAAAAGACAAAGAAAGAAAATGAATATTCCCTTTCATTGGAAAGAAATAAATAAAAAAAGAAAAGAAATTTTGAAAGTAGTTTTTTATTTGAGAGGCCTTAACTATAATTGGGTAATTAAGATCTCTCAAAAAACTTTTAAAATGTGTTTTGAAATTAATGTCGAAATAAACATTCCTTTTAATTTAATTGGGCTTCTTAAACAAGAGATTTTCTTAAAATAAAATGAAAATAAAACATAAGAGTAAAAATAAAATAAAACAAAAAATAAAATATTTTGGAATTAACATTCCTTTTTGTAAAAAGAAAATTTTTGAAGTTCATTTGCAAATTTTAAGAAATTAAAGAAATCATAAACATAATGTATGCTTTTTATGAAAATTAAATGAGAAAAATATATTTTTCATTTTTGAAGGGATGAACAATTTCCCTGGACCCGATCGGACTCCCGATTAGACACCAAGAAAAATATCCATTGGAAAAACCTTCAGAAACCTCGGACTCCCGAGGCACCCTCCGATTTCCCTTTGCATATGAATTTTTTGAAAATCGATGTTCTAAATCTAATTATGCATGAGTGGGACAAGAAAACATAGGTTAGTATATATAAACACAATTAATTACATAACAGATAAGCAGACTTAATTTAAATAAACACGTATATAAAGTTAAAGATGGGATTTTATACAAAATTCAATTCATAATTTAACAAACGTGTAGGCAAGGGCAAAAGAGTAATTTTACACACATGATTAAATTTTAATTAAGACAGGCATGGATTTAAGGGCAAGAAAGTAATTTAACAAGATCATAATTAAATATTAGACTAAATATGCATCTATTCAAACTTAAAAATACAATAATAAAATATATATATATATATATATAACCAAGGTTAATTTTTATTTAAACTTTTAACCTAAACAGGTTTGAAGATGCAAACTTTACAGTAAAAATTAAATTTTTAACCTGAACAGGTTTAAAGATGCAAACTTTACAATCAAAATTAAACTTTTAAGCCTAAATAGGTCTAAAGATGCAAGCCTGACAGTCAAAATTAAATCTTTAAGCCTAAACATGTCTAAAGATACGAACTTTACAGTCAAAATTAGATTTTTTTAAGCCTAAACAGGTCTAAAGATGCAAGTTTTACAATTAAACATAAAGTTAATACCTTGAACAGAGAATTATACATAAAACCAATAAAGATGAAAACTAGAATTGTAAAGTACGTAAAATATCACTAAAAATATAAACTTGGGTAAATATTCATATAAAGATCATCAAAATATTTTGGACAGAAAATTAATGCAGTCGAACTCATGGACGTCATTTACATAAGAGCTAACTGATCATGAGACTCTGAACAGATGCACATACACAGAATAGTAAAAATGGCAACTTTGATGAGAATTTGCAACAAAAATATGAGCTTTGACAGAGATTCATGTGCATATTGATAAAGATATAAACTTGGACAACATACGTATAAAAATCAACAAAACAAAAAAAAAAGACTGTGACTTTGACAGGTATTCAAGCACAAAGCAGTAAAATTGGTAATTTGCATAAGGACATTCACAGGGATCAACGCATATAAAAGAGGAAACTTTGAGCAATACACAGAGATTAATGCACATATATATAAAAAAAAGAGGAAACTTTGAACAGAGATTGGCATAAATAAAAATGAAACTACAAAAATGCAAACATCGTTCATTTTATGTATATTTTATTTTTACTCATTTTACTACTATCTTTTCTTTAAAGCAGTAATTGCAAACCTATTACCTTAATTATGTAAGTCTAGTTTTCCTATGGCTAAAAGAAACGTAGCCCAAATGCAAATTATAGGCGTCCGCCTAAGTCAACAAAAGCTACAAGCTATCAAATTCATTTAAAAATAAAAAAAATCTGAATTACCACTAAGCATAACCCAACAATCAATAAACTAATCAATCCAAACAACACAATTATAATTCACAAAACCAAAAAAAAATATCACATCAAAGCCCTTAGTGACAAGACAAGTAAGCAGGCCTGCACAAAAACAACTTGAAAAGAAAATTGTATGAGATTTAACAAGTTAGAAAAATTAAACCGAAATTTACAAGAAGACTGAAGTAATAAAAGTTTAGACAGACAATTACCCAAGTTTTAACTCAAAGTGTAAGCTGATGAAAATAATAGAGACTGGTATGAACTATTACAACAGAGGAGGTAAGCGTCTATTTTTTAGAGAGAAAAGAATGACTCTAGCTTGGAAAACCAAACTGCCTTTTCTTTTTTGATTCTCCAGACGATTTACTCTCAAGACAAAGAAGAATCAAATTGCTCTGTTTCCAAAACTGAAAGAGGAAAACTTCTTCTCTTTTTTGACTAAAAAATTGTTGCTTTTTTGTAAAACTCGTTTTCAAAACCGTAAAGGTCCTCTTTTTGTTGAGGAAAATCTTTTTTTGAACTGAGACTTGTTTCTTCTCTGTTTCCAAAAGGCCAAAGAAAACAAAAAATGGCCGATTGCTTGCTTTTCTTAAAAAAAAAACAAAGCTTGTTGCCCTCTTTCTTCAAAAAATAAAAAACAAAACAGAGAGCCCCTTTTTTGAAAACAAAAGAAATAAAACTCTCTTTCTTTTTTTTTTTTGCTGTTTTGAAAACCTTGCCTTTTTGTGAAAATGAAGAGCCGCCCCCTTTTGCTGCTGAAGATGTTATTTTATATCCACTTTTCATGCCTTGATCCAACGGTTCTTCTTCATTTCTTCTTCTTTCATCTGATGGCCATCTTTTATTGGCCTTATAGTCTCTATTTTACCCCTTTTTCCTTTGCTCCCATTGGCTATTGCTTTGTCCTTATCTAACTCTCATTGGCTGACCTCACTCTTTTCCATAAGAATACCCTCGGACAATTTAAAATGGCACAGCTGTGGAAGCACGTGAAGGCATATTGCTAGCCTTAAACACCCGTGAACCTTGTCTTCTCTCTCTTCACGACCTCTGCTTCTGACCTTATACCCACTACCTCTTCATTTCCTTCATATGTAGCAAGTCAAAAGAAAGCTGCATATTGTGCGAGTGGAGATATTTTTCTTGAGGAGCATTAGACAATGCCTGCAATGCATTCATCATGGCAGTTCTTTGGTACAGAAATGCTAGCCTTTCACTCAAATCACATTATGTTTATCGGGACCAAAATCATTTTGGTCAAAAGTATAAAGCCCTACATCCATAAAGAAGACAAGTAACGTGGGCTCTTGGTTTATATATATATTATAAATATATAAATATATATAAATATATATATTTTGCATGATAACCGAGTTGACTCGGTTGGCTTCTCGACTTGCTTGACTTTGCTTGGGAGTTGATTCAACTCAGCTTTGACCTCTCGGTTTCAGGTTCAAAATTACCTGACGAGAAGCTTATGGCCTTTTGGAATAGTGACTCTCTTAGGAATACGCTGTCGTCCTCGGGAGCATAACTAACCACATGCCCACCTTTGCTAAGTGGATCAACAAGCTGAACTGATGAGGCGTCATCAATAGCCTATTTCTTCAGAAATAGTAATGGCTGTCCCGGAGCAGCAGGTGCACTATTTGTTTTATGGATTGTCTTGAAAGTGCCATCAAGTATGTTGTCACCAATCTGCTCAAGCTTCCATACTCTTCCGAATTGAAATAATTTTCGAGATTCTCGTGTTTCAAAAATTATCTTCCAAACAGCTCCTTAGTGGAAGTAATCATCACTTCAGAAACTCTCTCCATTGAATTTTTAGCAATTGAAAACAATCATTAGCTAACAAAATTTGCTGTAGGCTGCGTTGAATTAAAGGTGGAAATTACAAGAAGACAAAGCCAACTCGACAAGGACGCTGGGGTCCTTTGCAAATAATTCAATTAGCAGCAACAAGTGGAAATTGCAAGAAGACAAAGCCAACTCGACAAGGACGCTGGGGTTCTTTGCAAATAACTCAATTAGCATGCAACAATAAAAGCGGTGGAAATTGCAAGAAGACAAAGCCAACTCGACAAGGACACTGGGGTCCTTTGCAAATAATTCAATTAGCAACAACAATAAAAACGGTGGAAATTGCAAGAAAACAAAGCCAACTCGACAAGGACGCTGGGGTCCTTTGCATGGGAGTTGATTCAATTCGGTCTTGGCTTCTTGGTTTTGGTCCAAAATTGCCTACAGTCATAATAAGATAAAATTAAAATAAAGTAGTAATAATAATAAATAAACTAAACTTAAAAAGATAATGAAATAAAAATTTGGAAATGACCAACCAATTAATTAATCAATTAAAATTAAATTAAAAATAAGTGTCTACACTCAACATGGTTTGTACTTGAGGAGGGATATCATATGGGTGGAGGAAGGACCTATTTGGCTTTTTGATGCTTTGTTAGTAGATTCTAGAAATTATTGATTTAATACAAATGCCATTTTTTTTCCAAAAAAAAAAAAACAAAATAGAGGAACAATATGATAGGTCAAAAAACATTTTATTATCTTTGGAATACTATTTAATGTTATTAAAATGGATTTTGTTAATGGATGTCTATGAGTACCGAAACAAAATACAAACATTAATTAAAAGTAGTTCTTCACATATAGCAATGCAACCCGTGCTTGTGAGCTAGCGGCGACCACATATAGTGATGTAACCCGTGCTTGTGGGCTAGTGGTGACCACATTTTGATTTCAGTTCCGAACAGGCGGTTTTGATTCTTGAAACCTTAGAACTGGAAGCATTATTTGGTAGTCTGATTTTGTTCCAATTCCGATTCGATTCCAATTTATTGGAAACAAACTAAAACCTAATAAATCTAGTTTTAGTTTCAACTATGATTCCAAAGGCAACGGTTCGGTTCAACTACTGTGGACACTAGTTATGTCACGCCCCAACTCGGAAGGTTTGCCACGTGACAATCGTCGTGTTACCTCGAAGTACGTGTCAGCCAGTCATGCACCTGAAGCACCGCAAGGCATGAATTGAGTATCTTCGCTGCAAAATCATTACTAAAATTTTAATTAGAAATCATTTAATAGAATAATTTACTATAAAAGAAGTACCAATGGATTTATTTATAAGAATACCTACGCAACGGAAACTGCTACTCCTAAGCCACCGACGCCTCCTAGTGAGCCTTTGATCTATCTGCTATCCTCGTATATATATCTGCACCCAACAATGTTGGGTACAGGTGAGTGGCAGAGGTTCAATGAATCTTTATCAAGGGTTAGGGAAAACAAAGATAATCTAAAATATAATTATAAAATAAATATTTTTATTTTCAATTTTCTTTTTAAATTCTCCAGATGAGAATTTAATTTAAAACAATTTAAATAAATATATATAACTAAAATAGGCTGGCCTTAAATATACTGAAAGCTCGACCCGCTGGTCATATGCCTTACTGTACCGAGGGCCACCTCTTTTCTTTTATTCATTTTCATACTTTTCTTTCTTTATCCCATTCCCTAGGTGGTGCCAATCGATGTGGGTGGAGCACAGCTACACACGAGCCCTGGCGAGCTTCCTTACACGCCTTTCCTACGGTTTTCACTCACCGTGCCCCTCGATAGGCGGTCCACGGCTACTTACTCGAATGCATGTCTCGCTCGCTCCACTCGCTCCCTCTCATCGGAGCACCAAGATCCACTCAATCGCTCATCTTGCCTCTCATCATCATCAAATATCATATATATATATATGTATAAACATATATTTGTAAAACATATAAATATAAACACACACATAAACCTTTATATTTTCTTTGAAAACGTCCCATTCTCTACTTGGGTATATCACCAAATAAGTGTGTGTGTGTGTGTGTGGTGGATTCCCCGTGTCCCACAACCTTTGAAAATCATTTTATATTTTGAAAACGTTTTACCCTAGTGGTTAAGCAATGAAATCGAAGCCACTCACAGTGTTGGGAGGTTTGCATCCTCTCAAAGGATCCACGCAGATCAACCTCTAGAGTATCACCGTATTCGATCGTTCGGAACCCTAGCTACACGAAAATTCGTGTTAGCATTCATAATCAAACTATGAATGCACCTATGAGGCTTTACAATGACCTAAGACGATGTTTAGATGTGTTTCGAGGCTTAGAAAAGTGTCCGGAAATGTTTCGGGTCAAAATCAGACACTTAGTGAAAAATTACCATTTTACCCCTAGGGCAAAAGTTGACTCCCACACAGGATTGGACCAAGTCCCACGCAGGACCTGGTTGGATGGCCAATTCAGCCATCCAAGGTCACTCCCGCGTGGGAGTGACTTGTCTCCCACGTGGGAGATGTGAAGAAAAGTCTCTCCCGTGCGGGAGTGACTCGGCTCCTTCAAGGAAGATGCCCCCAAGGCTCAGAAGTCGAGCCTTTTCCTCGATTTTTGATCCCATTGCTCCATGGCTTGGCTTGAAAATCAAGACGAGGGACCTGTACATCTTTCACGACATGTTTACCAAAGCAAAAACGAGAATCACAAGCTCAAAGCTCCAAAATATCAAATCTAAACTAAAATTTAACTAAAAAGCTAAACCTAACTTTAAGCTAAGATCTCTCTTAAACCAATGCATGGAAACACTTGAAAACGAAGAAAAACATAGATTAAGGTGACTAGGATAATATACCAAGATCTCACCTTGATTGATCGGTTGGTTTGTCCGAATCGGCCAAAAGTCCAAAATTGCTTCGAGAGTAAAAGAGAGGAGAGGAAGAGAGGGAGAAGAGAGAAATTTGGGGGGAGGGGGGGGGGAGCCTGTCATCGGACCTACTCGGACCCCCGGCCAGACTTTCTCCCCTTTTTTCAACCTCTCCTATTGTCGATCCTTAGCCTAATCCACCGACCTTTACACAAATGGATATCTAATCCATAGGCTATGGACTTAAAGAAGTCCAATTATTGCTTCCATGCATGGTTATTTACTCATCTTCCAACTCCATCTCATCCTAATTTCCACTTCTCTTCTTCATCTAACATATTCAGATCGACGTATTTTTGAGCTAATACGCTATCTTATACTATTCCGTTTGTACAGAAAAGTTGGATTAGGTCCAGGTGTGTCAAGTTAAGCTATTGCATATATAATTATAATTAAAGAAATAAACTATAAGGCTTTTTAGGATACTCAATAATAAAATCTACACTATACTTTTAAAACTATTCCCAAATGAGCTCTATAAAAACGTCCATATTAGTATTATTTTTCTCTCTCTTCATTTAAATTTTTTTATTTATTAAATGGTAGCATTATTTGAATCTTCATTTAAGTCAAAATTATTAATTCTTTTTTTAATAAAAACATTAAATCTATTATTAGAATTAATTTGTTTCTTCTTTCAATACATTGTATATGAATATATAATTATTATTGGATTTTAAAAACAATGAATTATAGAATTTTAGATAATTACCAAATACATGTAAAGTTTAGATCGTGTATATAATCACATTACTAAAATTGTATATTTCATATAAATTCACTATCATTCTTCGTATAAAAGGTAAATTCACGATCATTCTTTGTATAAAAGGTAAGAGTAAGAACATATTTAGGAAACAAGATTTATATTTCATATTATAAATCTTACATTTTGGTATTAATTAATATCTCACAGTTAGAATATGTGCTAAGGATATATAGCTTATAAATCTCTTAAAATATTGTTATTGTTATGGAATTATAGAATAATGGGCTTCCACACCATGGATCATTTACCTTATCTTGAAGACAAGTCTATATTTGAAAAAAATTAATAGAGAGCAATAATTAAGGATTACTATAAATAAGGAGCCCGCGTGACACACCCGAACCTAATACGACTTTTTCGTACAAATGGAATAGTGTAAGATGGCGTATTAAGTGAACAATACGTCAATTCGGATGTGTCTAATCAAGAAGAGAAGTTCAATTATGATAAAACAGAGTTGGAAGATAAAGTAATTAATCGTACATGGAAATTAGTAAATGTCAAAAAGACCTCCAATTAAGTCCCTAGAAATTTATTATGGGCCCCGTTGGCACAAGAAATCAAAGGATTTAGCAAACGGGTAAAAATGAAAGAAAGTTGAAACAGGGGAAAAAGTTTGACTCGGGGCCCGAGTAGACTCGATGTCGAGCTCCCCTACCCCTATAAATAGGGGAGGGCCGAAACTTTTTCCTTCATTTCTCTTTTTCTTTTTTCTTTTTTCTTTCTTTTTCTCTTTTTCTCTCTGGAGCCAAACAGAGGCATTTTGGAAATTTGGCAGATCCAGACAAACCGGCCAGCAAAACAAGGTGAGTTTCTAATATGTTATTCTACTCACCTCGATCTACGTTATATTAAGTTTGCTCGTATTTCCATGCATCGATTTAGGGTAGATATCAGTTTTTAGCTTTTGACCAGTTTAATTTTAAAACTCAAATCTACGGATATTGGACTAGTGAAATAATGTGAGTTTTTAGTATATTATAGTACTCACCTTAATCTACGTCATACTCCGTTCTCACACATTTCTGTGCACCGGGTGAGAGTAAATTGCATATTTAGTCAATTTAGGCTAAATCTCGGTTTTACAAAAATTGGACCGGTGTTTCTCGTTTCTGCCTCTGCGGATCCGTCATGGATGCTATGAGGATCGCCTGTCTAAGTTTGTATGTCGAAAGGGGGAGAAACGAGTGCGAAAACTAGAGGAGAGACCGGCCGAGAAACAGGCCGATCGAGTCCCTGTTTAGATATTTTTATATTATATTATTATATTTAAGATATTTATATATTATATTAATATATCTTATATATTTATATATTATATCATTATAATATATAAATATCTCGTAGGCGGGCTTTTTGAGCCCAATTTTGTATAGAACTTGGCCCAACCAATGTGGGGCCTAGCCCAGTCCGGTGTGGGGCCTGCGGGCTCCAGGTGGAATTTTGGTAATTTTTCGTCTAAAGCCCGATTTTAGCCCCGAAACCTCCCGAACACTTTTTTAAGCCCCAAATCACATTCAAACCCAGTCTTAGGTCATGCTAGAGCCTCATAGGTGCATTCATAGTTTAATTATGAATGCTAACGTATTTCCGTGTACTAGGGCTCTGGGTGAATCGAATGCGGCGATGCTCCGGAGGTTCAGCTACATGGAACGCTTGGGAGTATACGAATCTCCCAATACTGTGAGTGGTCTTGCTTTCAATGCTTAGCCACTAGGGACAAACGGTTTTAAATGTTTTAAAAATATAAATTGTTTTAAAAGGTTTTACAACTACTTTTGGGATAAGGGTAATCCATGACACACACTTTTTATTTTGTGATACACCCATTTAAAGGGTGGGATGATTTTAAAATCTAGAAGCTTGTGTGTGTTTAATCCTTTAAACGTATATGTTTTGAATATATATATATATATATATATATGATGAATATAAGAGGGGATGCGAGATGAGTAATTGAGTGGCTCCTTGGGACTCCAATATATGTGGGAGCGTGGACCGAGTTGGAGGAGCATGCTTGATTCTCAGTCGTGGACAGCCTATCGAGGGGCACGGTGAGACAAGACCCTGGGAGAGGCTCGTAGGGAAGCTCGCCAGGGCTCTAGAGCTGTGTTCCACCACAGCTGGCCACCACCGAGGGAACGGGCTAGAGAAAGAAAAATTGTGAAAGTGTGTTTAAAGAGAAAAGAGATAGCCCTCGGTGCAGTAAGGCATACGATCGGCCAGTCGTGCCTTCAGTGTATTAGATGCCAGCCCATTTATTATATATTTATTTTAAAGGTTTTAAATCTAATTCTCCTTTGGAGAATTATAATGGAGATTTTGAAAACAAGCTTATTTATTTTATTTTTATTATATTTTGGATTACCCCTATTTTTCCTAACCTGATGGAGATTCATTGAACCTTTGTCACTCGTCTGTTTCCAATGTGGATGGATGCAGATCCACGTACGGGGTCAGCAAATAGAACGGAGGCTCACTAGGAGACGTCGGTGGTTTAGGCTTAGCAGTTTTCCGTTGCGTAGGTATTCTTTTAAATTAATCCACTGGTGTTGCTTATAAATTAAATGTTTTATTAAATGATTTCTAATTAAAACTTTAGTTTTGTTTTGTAGCAATGATATCTATTTCAAGCCTTGCGGTGCCCCGAATGCGTGGCTGCAGACACGTACTTCGAGGTAGCACAGCGGTTGTCACGTGGCCAGCCCGGGCGGGTCGGGGCGTGACACCATGCATCTTTTGTATTATCATCTTATAAAACTCATCAACAGTTGTATTCTCTCTTTTCTATAGTAATAAAATTATCTCTGCTTCTCTTCTCCTCTTATTTCTTATTCTTAATTGTTCTTCGATATTCAATATGTCATAACACGTTATTAACACGAAAAAACTCTCTTAAGGTTTGATTTTATGATGGAAGGTCAGATCTCTCTATGCTTATTTTCATTATTCAAATTATTTCGTTTTGATTTTTTATTTCCATTGTACTAATTATGTTGTTCTTTTCGAAGTGTCTCTCGACAAAGTTAGACCTTATTGATTTTAATCTCAAGGGTTACGATACTTATTCACTTTGATTTTTTAGCTTGAATGACATCAGAAGTTGTCATATAAAATATTGGAAATATTTACCTCTATATCACAACACAAAGTTGTACAAAAAAATTGTTGGGATTAATTTTTCTTAGGATTATTTTTTCTTAATATCACAACCTAAAGTTGTGCGAATTATTTTTATTTTATATTACAACCTGAAGTTATGCGAATTCTTTATTTATAGAGCTGTCAAAAGCTGACCCGAACCCAAAAACCCGACCCAAACCCGAAACTAACCTGACCTGGTTTGACCAAAAAAAGTAAATGACACGAACCCGATCGACTCAAAACCCGATAGACCCGAGAACCTAACTCGAAAACCCCGAGAATCTAACCCGAAAGAACCTAACAGACTAATGAAATACTCCCTCTGTCCCTATTTGTCTGCCCCTTTCTAGAAGCTTTATTTTTCCCTTTTAATTTGTCTATATCCCAGCATTAATTACTAATTTTTCAAAATTACCCTTTCAAACTATTTTCTTTCTCTCTTAAATGAATATATTTCTTAAATAGGAGAAAGAATTAAAGAGGAAGAGAGATAGGGATATAATAAGAAAGTCAATGTAAATATGAATGAAATTTTGCACCATAACTACTTTTTTTGCTCTGTATGAAACGGTCAATTGTGACAGACAAATAGGGACAGGTGAAGTAATTTTATATACCTCCTAAAATTCAAATTTAATAAATAAATTTGATAAAGAAAATAAAAATAAATAAGTGATAAAATTTTGATCAAAGTGAACTTAAAAAAATATTTTTCATAATTAAAATTTTAAATTTTATTATTATGATTGAATTATATGAATTTATAGAATATTATTACTTAAATTTAATAATATTAATTATGAACATTATTAAGGAAAATTTGAGAATTTACAAAAGACCATGTTGATTTCATCATTACTGATTAAATTAAGAAATAAACTTCCTCACGTGAATGACAATTTTCCATTTTAACTAAGAAAATTTATAAATTATAGTAGTATTAATAAATTACTAATGTTCATATCAAATTAGTGAATTATCCATCAAACAAAAAGCTAGAGAACATTGAAAATTTAAAATTAAAATTTCAATATATTGTCATATATTTTCTCCTTATAATTTAGTTCTCGCCAAAATAAATAATTTAATGAGAATGTCAAATGTAGTGTATGTGCAAGTTGTTGTATTATGCAGAAGTGGGTGATGATAATCACTAATCACTACAAAATATAGTCAATATACAAGTCTTAGAAAGGAAAGAACAAAACAAAGTCATTAGCACTAAGATAAGAAGATACTAATATTAGTAATTCATGGTGGCCATAGCTGTATGACAGTCCGGATGGCCTATTGGCTATTGGTTATTCCTTTTTAGTTATCCTATTCATGGATCAAACAAAAGCTTTTAAATTTTCAATTCTATAAGAGGAAACTGGTAAATTTTGCAATTGTATGCCAAAATTTTGACTCCTTAGTTTGTAATTATATATCAAAATTCTGGTTCCTTAGTTTGTGATTGTACGACGGACAATTCGTAATTATATATTAATGATATTATGAATCATGAATTTATTATATATCAATTATAATTTAGAAATGAATTAGTAAATAATAAAAACTTAAATATTTATTTTATTTAAAACTATAAATAATTTATAAGAAAATTTGAAAAAAAAGTTATAAATATTACTAATTTAATTAATACATTTATATAATTACAATTTAATTAATTTAATTACAATTTATAATAAATTTAATAAATAATATTTTTGATAAAATCTCTCTTAAGTATTAATTTGTAAAATCAAAACTTTAATTCAATTTAACATAATCGGAAATCCGAATGACTCGAGAGTTAAATTCGAAAAAATCGAATCCAAATGATGTAAAACCCAAATAACCTGTAACCGAAAGACGTGATGGTTAAACCCAAAAAATCCGAACCCAAAACCTGAGGACAAAATCCGAACCCGAAAGACCCGAGACCCGAAAGACCCGAACCCAAATGACCCGAAATCCAAAATGACCCGACAATCTCTTTTGACCCAAATTGACCCGACCTGATTGACCCGAACTCGTAATCTACCTGATCAACCCGATTTGACACCTCTATTTATTTACACTAGAAGTGTTCAAAAATTCTTGTTAAAGTTGATTGGAAATTAATTATTGACACCTAAAGTGTTAAAAAATTCTTATTAAATTTATTATATCGATTCCGGTAATTAGAAATTAATTTCTCTTATTGATACTTGAAGTTATTGTATTGGTTCTGGTCATTTTATGACACCTAAAGTTGTCATACTCGTTAAATTAATTTTTTCTGCTCTTATAGACACCTGTTGTCATTATTAATCCCTAATTTTTGGAACCATCTTTATAGAGTTATATCCAATGTCAACAAGCCCAAATTTCAGATTTTGAATGTAAGTGGAAATAACTATTTGTTCCAGTGATTTTGTTATAAACTAAAACTAGAAGTTGTCATAGTGATTTTTAGTGCTCTTATTGAGTAAATCTATTGACACCTAAAGTTGTTATACTGATTTAAGTGATTTTTAGTGCTCTTGTTGAGTAAACCTATTGACATCTGAAGTTGCCATACTGATATAAGCAAATTTTAACAGTCCTATTGGGTAAACCTATAGACATTTAAAGTTATCGTGATTTTGATATTAATTACATGGCTAAAAGAATTTCTATCTAAGGAGTGTGGAACATAAATGGAACCATTTTATTGAACTCCATGTGTTTTTGATGAGTATAAAACAACCCAGCCAAGTATGTTTGATGTATCTAAGTTAAGTGTGTAGGATATTAAAACATAGATTGAGAGATGCTAAGAATGAAAGGTTCAACCGATTGAGGTTTTGGCCCAATCGATTGAACCATGCTAAAAAGAAGCAAAACGAACAAACCAGAGATATTGAACCAATTCAGAAAAAGACTCAACCGATTGAGTAAATGATTGAAAGAAGAAGAAGTTGGAAATCATAGATTTTCAACTGATTCACAATGGAGCTCAACCGATTGAAGAAGAACTAATGAAGACTAGAAAGTCTGAAGCCAGAAAAATTGAACTGATTGAGTCTTCTACTTAATCGATTCAACTCCCTGAAGAAAAAGGCAGCTGAAGAAATCGAATCGATTCAATGGAAGAAACAAGAACACCAAAGGACATATTTTGAAAAATTAAACTGATTCAACCTTGGGCTCAACCGATTCAATGCCGCAAGAATAGTATAACAGCTAGTTTTTTCAAAACTGCAAGTGTGCCTCTCTCCCTCCCTCCCCATTAAATGCTCCAACTGCCGAAATTAAGACTCTAGCCATTTAAGGGAGTCTTAAATGCTGAAGAAAAACGAGGGATTGAATAGAATTGAAGAGCATTTACTACACTCATCTTGTATGTTCTCTTACTCTTAATTTCTCTCTTTACTCTTTCACTTTTTATTCTTTGTGAGAGAAATTCTTTGTGCTTAAAGTCTTGTACATATTAGGTTTTGTTAAAGATCACTCTTTGTACACAAATTTTTGTTTTCTTGTATTCTTAGAGGTGTGAGAAGCACTCTAAGGTGATTGAATCAACAAAGGGAATCCTTGGTTAATGTGTATTTAAGCTTAGGAAGAGCTCTCTTTAAAAGTTTTGTGGAAGCTAGAATTCCAATGTCATAGTGAAGAGGAAGTTGAAAATCCTTGTTTAGGAAGATCAAGGTATTGGATGCAGGTGAGGATCACCAAACCACTATAAATAGAAATGTTCATTCTCTTTATTTCTTTGAAGCTTTACAAAGTTCCCATCCTTTCCTCCATTACAATCCCAAACTCTACCCACCTCAACTCCAAAATTCCAATTGAAGTTGCTCCATTAAGAAAAGAAGTATTTAAGTGCTATTCACCCCCCACCCCCCAGCACTAAATCAAGGGACCAACACATTTGTTACTCCTCCATTCTTTCTTAGGAATTTACCTTATTGATACTTGAAGTTGTTGTGATTTTGATATTAATTACATATCTAGAAAAATTCTATCTAAGGAACGTGAAACTTAAGTGGGACCATTTGTAGCCCTTACATTCTTTTCTAAGAATTTGCATGGTGTAATTTTTATAATTATTTATATTGGTTTTAAGGCTATTTACCAATGGATGAATTTTATGTGCCTTTGACATTAGAAGTTGTCAATAACGTGGATAGAATTTTTTTCATGCATTTGACACTTGAAGTTGTCAATATAAGTATTAAGTGCATCAACAAAATACAAATGAGAAAGGAGAAAAAGTAAATAATTTGTTTACTTGATAGTACTGCAACACATACCGTGTTGTGTAGCAAACATTTTTTTTTCAACTTTAACATTATGCAAGGCAAATGTCTATACCATATCTAGTATTGTTAAAATTATAGATGGTTATGGAAACACCACAATTGCTTTGCCTAATGGTACTATCTTGCATATAGAAGATGCATTACTAAGCAGTACTTCAAAGAAGAATGAATGAACAAAACAAAGATTTTCTTTGCATTACTTCTTACAAGATAGGCTTGAAGACCACCCATTGGAAGTTGGAAGCTTTTAACACGGGATTGTATTGTTTTCCCATACGAGCTATAGAGTCATATTCTATTATGCCCTAGAAATTAGTAAACTTTGATGTGTTTGGACTTTAGCATGATCGCCTTTATCATCTAGGAGTTATGATGATGCATAGAATTATCAAGAATACTAAAGGACATCTTTTAAAAGACTTGAAGGTCTTGCTGTCCAAAGATTATATTTGTGAATCTTGTTCACAAGGAAAGCTCATACTAAACCTTTAATTACAAAGGTTGATCATGAATCACCATTATTTTTACCAAGAATTCAAGGTGATATTTGTGGCCCAATACAACCCATAAGTGAACCTTTCCAATATTTTACGATGTTAGTGGATGTATCCTACAGATAATCCTATGTTTGCCTACAATTCTCGCACAACATCGCATTTACATGTTTGCTTGTGCAGAATATAAAACTTTGGGTACATTTTCCTAATCACCAAGTCAAAAGCATATGAATGCACAATGCTGGTGAATTCACTTCAAAAAACTTTGATGCATATTGCTCTTCATTGGGAATCAAAATAGACACTCAATCTCGCATGTTCATACTCAAAATGGATTGATAGAATCCTTTATTAAACATATTCAAATAATTGCTAGAACTTTCTTAATGAGGACAAAACTACCTTCCTTAGCATGGAGCCATGCAATTTTGCATGTCGCACCCAACTACTTCTCATCAATATTCACCCTTTATGTTAGTATTGGCCCATGAGCTTGATATTTCACATCTTAGTATCTTTGGATGTGTTGTGCAAGTGCCTATAATACCACATCAAAGAACTGGTCACCAACGTCGTTTGGGCATCTACGTTAGGTTTTGTTAGTTGCATTTTTTATGATACTTTGATTAGTAATTCTTATGATTATGAGCACCTAACTATCTAAATCTTGGCTAATTAACTTCTTTTCCATCTCTTAGGTGTCAATTGATGAAAATGATGAAATTGAAATGGAAAGAAGTAAAAACGAGACAAGCGAAAAAATAAGTGCAAGAAGTTCAAAGTTGAGTATCATGGCAGTTTAGATAGATTTTAAAGATGGCTT
The DNA here is from genome assembly GCA_030664755.1 of Microcos paniculata. Lineage (NCBI taxonomy): Eukaryota > Viridiplantae > Streptophyta > Magnoliopsida > Malvales > Malvaceae > Microcos > Microcos paniculata. Next base: position 44,551,386 of record CP131456.1, on the reverse strand, counting down.
ATCTTCACCATTTTAAAAGCTTCAATTGTCTTTATGGTCCCATGAAATTGCAGCAGACGTCTTGGGCTTTTCAAAATGCTAAAAAACATCAAAATCCAAGTCCATTTTACCCTGCAAATGCCTATTTTATGGAAGACTATATGTGTCGATTTGCTGCCACTAGCTGACCACCAGGTGAAGGTGCACCTGGCACCAACTCCCAACGGGAAAGCCTCCAAAGAGCCACTTTTGAGCCACCCAAGGCCTTTATCCATACCTGATGGCCGGCTATGGCCTTAAGTAGTGCCAGCTCTCATCGGGGAGTTACAAAATTGAGCCTTAGAGTGTTGTTTATCCCTTGGACACTTTATAGCCATCCTTTGACCTTTTTTAGACTGCAAGTCTAATCAATTGAGTCCATAAATAAGAAAAATCATATTGAAGATGGAAGAATGATTGACATTTGATCTCCAAGACTCAATTAATGAAGAAAGAGGAGTAAAGCACAAGGAAGATATCTCCTAGATTCTTTAGGAGATTAAACCTAACTCCTCTTCGTTTAGGATAAACTCGAGCTTTTGGCTCATGGTTTATTTTGAGAATTATTGTTTATTGTTCTATGCAAGCTTAAATATATTTTCTCCAATCTAGTGTTCTAGACGATGCTCTTCAACTATTTGTGAGATTTTTTATGTTTAATCTAGTTTTTTTTTACAATTGTTCTTCGATTGCTTTGGTTTAAGGTAAATGATCTTGTTTGTTTACTTGTCTCTTGTATATGCATGTGGTTAGTGACCAATAATTACTTGTTTATGCAATAGAATTACTAATCTATTTGAATCCGTACTGTTTGTGGTTTAATTAGATGTTAGTAGCAATTGAATAGGTTGCCTATTTAAGGGAATCAAAAGGATTATTAAGAGATTCATGCTGGCCGAATCTTTAAGAGTGATTAACCTATATAATCTTGTTCTTAATGCTTCCAAGCACTTAAACTCGAGCTACTGGGGTTTCTGGTTAGTGTGAGGTTGAAAGATTTGATATAAAACTTGAGTAATTTCATCTCTAAGGCTTAGGATTATTAGAATCAGTACAGATGCTGGGTAGTCACTTAATTGGTTAATGCAATTATAATCTAAACATCATCTTTTTGTAAACCAATGACCAAATAGCTTGTAAGCATCCTTAAACACTAGGTTAGAAGTCTTTAATCATATAGTTACTTAGTTTAATTCAATTTACTTTTGCTTTTTACCTCATAACCCCTTGTTTATTCTTTTTGTTTGTTTCCTTTGTGAAAGTAATGGTAAATCTATATGGTTCTCTGTGGGATAAAACGCTTACTTCCCTAGTTACATGTTAGAATAGTAAGGTTTACATTTGATAGCACTATGACATGCTCTATCAAATTTTGGCACATTACCATGGAGCTTCGGCATTTATCATTACTTTTCTTTTTGTTTTGAGTGTTGTCTCTATTTTCTTGTGATTTTTTTCTCTCTCTCTTAATTGGAACTTGCTTAAATGTTTAGATTAGTTTTGGTTCGGATTCTCTATTTACTTTTCTTTGTGTTTTGCTTTTGTTTCTTTTTATTCTTGTGTTTTTCTTTATTTGATTATGTAAGAATTTCTCCAGCAACTTGAGCTTACATACACTTCACACTTTATTGAGTCAAATTTCAGATTTTGCTACATTTAACAAGTTTCATGTCCTGGGCATACAATCCATATCCATGGGGTACATCAAATCAAAAATGGGATTACCAAAAGATGCCTTATGCTCAACAAGTTCAATCAATGCCTCAACGTCATCATTTACCTCAACTCGAAGCATTTGTACATGCTATTACTTTTCAAATTCAGCAACTTAAAGGTCTACTGCATCAAAGGTGGGCACAATTTCAAGAGTAACATCAGTGGGTAGAGTTAAGTCCACTTAAGACACAACATTCCCTTTCTTCCTTGGAAAGATTAGTCCAAGCCTGTTGTAGACACCTTATTTTTATTATTTAATTTCTTTTCTTCCTACCTTTCTTGTTTTCTTTATTTATTTGATTTATTTGAATTTGATTTTATTCTTATTTGAACTTCATTGTTTTTCTTTTCTTTTCTTTGGATTACTATTTGGAATGGAGTGGGCTTTGATATGAAACAATTGGATATGATGTTGGAATGAGCAACAGGCAGCACTCTCACTCAGCTTCGAGATACCCTCAATGCAGTCGGCGGTATGTCCCTCAAAAATGTGGAAACTTGCACAGCACGGGTCCCATTGAGCCCCATTGAATCCCCAAATCCTTTGTTGCTTTCCGTTCTCAGCCTTACTAAAACAAAAAAAGCACCATCATAACAAGGGGGGGCAACCAAAGAAAAAATGTAGAGGGGGGCCAACCAAAGAAAAAATATAAAAGGGGGGGGCAACCAAAGAAAAAACATAAAAAAGGGGGGCCAACCAAAGAAAAAACGTACAAGGGGGGGCCAACCAAAGAAAAAACATAAAAAGGGGACCCTAAGAGTTAGTTTATAAAATACCTGCAATATGAGAGAGTTTTTGGAGAGAGAGGAGCATTCATCAAACAGAGGATAAAAGACAAAAGGGGAGGCCAAGCACAACCGATCACAAGAAAAAAAATACAAAAAAAGGAAGAGACCCAAAGGAAAGATCGCTCAGCTTCAACATCCTCATGGATTCCTTTTCATGATCTGGCCTTTTCCACAACATCACTCAACATTGCTTCTTACCTTTTATGTGTTACTAATCTCCAACTGACTCCTTCAAAAAAATATTGCCATGTTGACCCCAACGGCCCTTAAACTAGTTGTTTCCCTCTGTTCATAACACTCTTAGAAAAGTCCCAAAGAAATTAGGGAATCTCTTAAAAGCAACCCGCACGGGAGAAGAAGAAGAAGAGCAACAAAAAAATTGGTGAAAGAAGAAAGGGGATTTTGAAAGTCTTTTGCGTCAACGTCAGAGGGGCTCCACGGCTTCTGTAGCACTTTGGTTGTCTGGTTAGTTTGTAGCAGGAGGTTTCAAACCCAAATCCTATCTGTGGAGAAGGAGTGTGAAGCGTAAGGGAGGATATACTTTGATATCGTGTTGCTGGCTCTTTTGTTCAGACTTTGGATTTTGCTCAGCTTCAGAGACTATAGCCTTCAAGATCGGCGTAAAGGCAAGGAAAGAAAGTCATTTCGGTATTGGCTTGTTTCATCTTGATAGACCCTTGCCAGAGAAGTGGGCAACTTTTGAAAGGAATGCTGTCTGTTCGGATGAACGGTAAGAAAAGGGGCGGCTGTGGAGCATCGTGAAGAAGACAGAGAAAAAAAGAAAGAACAAGGGTCTTGTAAGTCAAGGCACGGGACCCATCGTTGTTAGGTAAGGCTTTATATATTTTTGAATTTATGGACAATATTGATGAGCAGCATGTCTGGCTAATTGCTAATGATGTTGAGAATTTATTATTATTAAATCATTTGAATTGTTGAATATTTGTTGGTGGACTATTGCTGTTATCCATGTTGCTTTATTTCATGTCTATTTAATATTAAGTTATGGGACCTTTTGAATACATGATGATGGGATTTGTTTTGACTGGTTTTGTTGGCTTATATTTCCTAGGGATTTGTTAATGGGTTTGTTTATTTCATGTCAGGCTATGGACTATGCATGCATATAGTTGAATTGTAATTAATGGATTGTATATTACTTGTTCATTTGGACTGTAATCTATTTGTTTTCGATCTCAATCCATTGATTTGTTTACGGGCTGATAAAGGATTGTTATTGGATTCAAGCTATTTATAATCTGGACCAATCTTGGTAAACGCATGGATATCAGTTTTCCTTTTGTTCGGGTTTCGAAAAAAATATTGATCTGGATTTGTTATCTGACCATGTTTATGGATTTTAGTGCGCAATTACATTTTTGGTTCCTGAAAATGCATGATTGAAATTTGATGGGTCCCATGCACATATTATTTTTTTTGTCCATTACAATCAAATTGTTGGAGCCCGATTCATGAAATCCATTTTTGACTCAATCCGTAAGAATTATTACATTCATATGCAAACTCCATTCTTTTATTTTAACATAGTATGTTCATCTAATTAAATTTTAAGAAAACGTAAAAAAAATGCATTTAGATTTATGGAGCCCATTCCGTATTCATGTCATTTAATTAGGTTCATTTAACATTTTTGTCATTTTATTTTATTTTATTTTATATTGTCATTTTAGTAATTTAGGATAGTTTCAATATGTTTTTTTTTTACATTTAGTAATTTAGAATATTTTTGCATTTTATATGTCATTTAGTAATTTTATGGCCATCTCATTAATTAATGTCATTTAGTTAATTAGGTCCATTTGCATTTTAGGACTAGGCCCATTAACATTTTAATATGTCATTTACTTAGATCCATTAGCATTTTAATATGTCATTTAGCTTAGGCCCATTTACATCAATTATGATATTTTAGAAATTAGGGCTCATACATTTTTTAGGTATTTAATATATTTGTTGTGCTAACCCATCTTCTTGGTTTATTGTCTCATCATTTCATACATTTAGAAATTAGGGCATCGTTTTCAAAAATCACATGTGCATGGAAATCCCGATAATGGGGAGTCCGAGGGGGTTTCGTAATTACAAGGTTCTCAAAGGTTTCCTTAGGGTGAGGGGGCTTTTTAGTTCATCTTTTCAGAATTCCAATTGGGCCTAGGAAGTTTCCAATAAACCAATTTCCACCCCAATTTCAAAAAAAATACAAAAAGAATGATTTTAATCATATTTCAAAAATAGCATTAGCATATCATATTTATAATTTCTTCAAATTTTCAAAAAGAGTTTTTTTATAAATTTCTTTTCTTCAAAAAAAGAAAACCTAAAAAAAATCTTTTTTTTTAAAGATCCTCTTTTATCAACAAAAGGAAATTCAATTCCGACATAATCTAAAAATGACTTTTTAGGAAAATCTCAAACTTAATCAATAGTTGAGGTTTTCTTGCAAAAATCAAATTTTGGTTAATTTCTTTAATCAAGGTTTTAAAAATGAGATCCAAAAATAAAAGGAATTTAATTATTCCGACATTATCGTTAAAAACCAAAAAATGTTTTGAAAGATTTCAATTAGACATTTACATTGGAGTCTTTCTAATTAAACCCTTTTTTTTAAATCTTGCCTTTAATCAAAATCCGTCTGTCAATAAAAGGAATTTAGTAATTCCGACATTAATTTCAAAAATCCAAAAATATTTTTTTTTGAAAGATTTCAATTCAGTCATTAACAATTGGAGTCTTTCCAAATTCAATCCAATTTTGTTTGAAACTCAAATTTTTCTTTAACAAATTATGGATTTTTAACTTTTAATTTTAAAGCTTGTTTTTGGAAAGTTCTCGATTCGGTTATTCAACGTTGAGACCTTCCTTTTATTTTTTTTTCTTTTTCACGGATCTCATTAAATTGAATTTTCTTAAAGGGTAAACTAACCCATATCAAAAGGAGTTCTACTCCGACATTTGTAGATTCTTTATTTTATTTTATTTTATTTTATTTCAGTTCAAAAGAAACATTTTTATTATTAACCCTAAAACGAATTTTCACAAGGCTTTATGGTACCGATTTCCGGGCGCTTCGGGGGTGCTAATCCTTCCTCGAGTGTAACTGACTCCCGAACCCAAAACTTATTTTCGTGGACCAACATTTGTTTAACCTAAGGTAATCTTTCTAGATTATATTAGGTCAAACGGAGTCAAAATAGGTGGCTAACCTACCTAAACCAAATGATTAGTGGCGACTCCTTTTAAATCCTTTCAAATCCTTTTATTTCTTTAAATTTCCGTCGGACGGCTTTTTAGACGTTTCGACACCTGTATTGATTCTACCTAACAATTTAAAGAAGTAGTGGATGGAAGTATGGAGATGTTTAATGCTCATGAGATTGGAATCCAATCATTTTAAGAAACACATCAAAGTTGGAGTGAATATGCCTCACCATTGTACCCTCAACTTTTCAAAACCCAACTTCAAGTGTGTATTTCGAAGACTTCTAATCCACCCATCTTTTCAAGTTACCTTGAAGATTTAGTATACAAGGTTGCTAGTAGTGAGTTAAGATTTCAAGAGGCTACTCAAAAGTAGTTTTAGCAACATTACACAACCTTGGGTGAGATTAGAAGCCAGCTTAATAACTTAGCAGTCTCTATTAATGAGTTCAAAAAGAGAAAGAAAATAGAGATTACAAATATTAGGAGTGGGATAAGGATTATGATAAATACACACTTGTTGAATAAGTCTCTTAAGAGTCAATTACTAAAGTTTATTCTTATCACCAAGAGGAGGTATATTCTAACCCTTTGAATTCATTTTTTTATACTAAAATTTCTATTCTTCTTTGTGCATCTAGTTCTCCATTGAATGCAAGGGAAGATACTACACAATTGGTGGAAGAGTTAGACTATGATTTGCCTAAAGATGAAGAAGAGAGTTCACCAACTCTTTATTGTCGAGAGGAGGATCTTAACGGTGATGAAAATGTATAATTTTTTTATGAATGCAAAGTACTTGTTGATTACATACCATCACCATCCATAGCAATCATGGAGAATGATGTTTGATTGAATTCTTTCCAGTAACAACCCCCCTCACTTAACCATGAACAATCAACTATGGTGTGTGAAGAAGCAACTTTAGTGAATAAGAACATGATGAATAGTAGCCCCATTTCAAGATTGTGATTTATGAGGAACCTGACTTCTTGGGAGTTTAAGCTTTCTTAACAAAATCTGAAAATTGGGTGATGAAGCACCAAATTCTTATCATTCATTATACTTGAACATTTTTATTAGGGAATCATATCTTAACCAAATGTGGAACTATCCCTTATTTGGGTGTCAGAAGCCTTTTTATGTTAATCAATTATGGCATCTGCAATGACATTAGCCACACTTGCATATCATGGTGTTTTGAGTAACTCATTTAAAGTTTTCTTCCTCATATCTCTGTATATCTTTGTTCTAAATTATTTTTATGTTTTCATATTTCTTTCTTACCTTTTTTTTTGCTTTAAGGTGGCAGGATCCCCTTTAATATGGATAAGGATTGACTAAGTCTAGCTAAAAACGTTAAACAAAGGCACTAGTTGGGAGGCACCCCAATATTTCTTTCTTTAGTTATTTTCATTTATATTTTCTTAGTTTTATGTTTTTCATTTTTAATAAGTTCATGTTGTGCTTTTGTAGGTATTTGAGTAGGGAAAAGACATGAAAAGGCTTTGTGGCTTACTTCAATCCTTTGAGGGAGTTTGCTTAACCTTACTTGAGCATCCATTGTATAAATATCTTAAATTATACCTGTCACTTGCTCACTTGTTTACATTAGTCATATTCATGAACATTCACACATTCATCTTAGTGGTACATCTTTTAAGAGCAAAGAATATCACAATTGCTATGACATTTAAGAAGTTTATGGAGCATTGGAGGCATAGCCCAAGGATTCTTTCGAAGACCTAAGATAGATTATGATGAGACATATTCACCTGTGATAGATATAGTTACCTTTCATTTACTCATAAGTTGGGTTTCTAAGAAAATTTAGAAATGCATCTTATGGATATTGTGACAGCATACTTGTATGTTTTATTTGATTCTTAGTTAATATGAAACTTCCTGACGGATTAAAAATACTTGAACACTTTTCGTAACTTATTCTCGATAAAGTTACAAAGATCTTTGTACAAGTTGAAGCAATCCGGCTGCATGTGGTATAAATGTTTAAGTGACTATCTAATTAAGGAAGGATACAAAAACTATCCCATCTGCCCATGTGTGTTTATTATGCAATCTCAAACCGGATTTGCTTTAATAGCAGTTTATGTTGACGATATGAATTTGATTGAAACTCCTGAAGAGTTGCCTAAAACTATTGAATTTTTGAAAAAGTAATTTGAGATTAAAGATTTGGGTAAAACTAAATGACGACTTGATTTAGAGCTTAAGCATAAAATGAAATACTTGTCCATCAGTTAACATACATAGAAAGATTACTTAAACATTTTATCATGCACAAGGTTCACCTATTAAGCACCCTTATGGTTGTAAGGTCTCTCGATCCCTAAATAGATCCGTTTCACCTTAAAGAACCTTTTGAGGATATACTTGGTCCTAAAGTACCATATCTAAATGCTATGGGGGGACTGATGTACTTGACATAGTGCATGAGATCACATATTACTTTTGTGATAAATTTATTGGTGTGTTTTAATTTTGAATAGACTCAGAGACATTGGAATGGAATTAAATATATTTTTCTTTATCTCAGAGAAACCATAGATTTGGGATTATTTTATTCTAAGAAAACGACTAACTCTAGATTAGTCGGATATGCTAATGCGAGATATAAATCTAATCTGCATAAGGCTCGCTGTCAAACCGGTTATTTGTTTTGTTATAATGATGCAGTCATTTCTTGGTGTTCCACTAAGTGAACACTCATAGCTACATCCTCCAACCACTTTGAAATTATTTCCCTTTATGAGGTCGAAAGAGAGTATGTGACATAGCTAGAATGTTTTTTAACTTTTCTGTACAAATTGCAATAGTGGAAATCGGTGAAGTGGTACGAGAAATGTTTTGGTCTAGGTGTGTATGATAACGAAGAGATTAAGGATAGGACTAGGATGGAGTTGGAAGATTAGGTGATTGATAATGCATGGATAGGCAAGGTAAAGCCAAGAACCTAAACCCTACTTAACTGATGTGAACCCCGTAAAACGAATCTGGGAACCCACAAATAAGTTGGAGATTGAAGTTTCCAAGAAAGCTAAATTAGTTTAGAACGCAAGAAAATCCTTGACCCAATGCTTAGAGAAACACGAACCAAAGGTATAAAGAAAGGATATTAACGCCACACTCTAGAAAAGAAGATATTGAGAGTGATAAATCAGAAGAACACCACAAGGAATTATCTTGATAAGTTCTAAGTTCAATGAAGAACCAACAAAGTGAGTAACCTCACCAATTTCATAAAATTTCAATATGAAAAGTTTAGTATATAAGTGAAATTTTAAAAACTAAAGAAAACTCTAATGAATTTTCCAGCATGATTTGCTCTTAAAAATAAGGAAGTTCCTAAAATTTAGGAAATCCTCTTCAAAACTGACACCCAAAGCCATATATGAAAAGTAGACTTTTAGGCACCATAAAATCATATATAAATCTTCCTAAATCTTTAAAATAACACCAAGTCTTCTAATTCTACTAAATCATAATCAATTTAGGCCAAAAACAACTAATTAGGCCCATTAAATTCCTCAATTAAGGTGACATGGCCGATTGATCTCTCCAAGCCTAATTCAGCTCCTATTGTTGCTTGTATGGCCCAAACATCTTGAATTAATCCATTAAGAGGTTCTTTCATCCTTTTAGATTTAGCCCAAGTTATTGGACCTCCACCAATGTGCAATCGATCATCATGTTGTGTTGAACCAGATTGTGCCATCCTTTGCATGACCTTAGCTTCATTTCCATCATTAAGTCTAGAAAAGTGATAGAACAAGTTTGGGATCAATCTTTCGTGAAATGGAGGCTTTAAAGACCTTCAGGCCCGGAGTAGGCATTGATCGACATTGGACTTGAACCTTGGAAAGCATGTACTTTGAGAAGAATCAAGAAAAGAGGAAAAAGAGAAATTTGTGCCAAACCTACATGGGTCCCTCACCGGACCTATCATTATAAGGAGAAGGCCGAGCCTTTTCCCCTTTATTTCTTTAGTTTCTCTACTCTTATCTCCTCCTCCTTCCTTATCCACCTTTTCCACCCAGACCATCACTATATCCACCTCTTAAACATTTCTCTAAACATCTCTAAGCAAATCCCAATCCTTTATAAGCAAGGATTGAAGGAAAAAATCAAGAAAATCGCCAAAAGGTGTTTTAAGAAGCTATTGGAGCCATTTTGTAGTTTTGGTCGGATCTTACAATCCCACCAATGGATCAAGAGGTTTTAGCATGTTGTTCTAAACTCCCCAAGTTTTAAAACACCTCTAAGCTTGCATTAATCTATGTACTATATCAAAAGTTATGAGCTTTCAAAATTTAGGTTGCATTTTTGGGTGTTAAATGAGCATAGGTTGGATTTTTGTATAATTTGAGCCAGTGGTTTCGAGATTTGTCCCAGTAATCTTATTATGGATGTTGTGCGTCAATTTGTAGCTCGAGTCATGGAAAAAGAGGGGTTAAAAAGATGCAAAGAAACCCATTTTCAGGTTTTTGGCCTCGTTTTCTATATAATAGTCAAGTTTTAAGGCCAATATGGCCTTCCTGACCAGGTCCGGCGTGGGACCCCCCTAGTCACCCAAGATCATTTCGTAATTTTATATATTTTTGAACCGAAACTTCCCCAGACCCTTTCTTAACCCCTAGATCACTTCCAAACCTTATTTTTAAGTATATTAGAGCCTCAAAATCATTCAGGAGAGTTCAAATTAGATTTTTATTGCGTTTTACATGTAATTTAGGTTTCTAGGCGATCAAGTGCGGTGATCAAGTGTAGTGACACTCCAAAGATCTATCATCATGGATCCTTAGGAGTATATGAGCCTTCCAATACTATGAGTGGTCTAGATTTCATTGTTTAACCATTAGAGTTAAACTATTTTAAAATGTTTTATAAATGTTTTAGGATTCGGGTAATCCTTTAGACATGCTTTATTTTATGATACACTGATTTAGTGGGTGGAATGATTAATACAAATGTTTTGGTTATATCTTATGTTATATATATATATATATATATGAGATGGATGACTGCAATCGCCTAATGAGGGACATAGAGAGATGGAAAAGAGAGTCGCAGTGCTCTTAGGTTTAGATAGATCGAGTGGGCTAAGATAAAGTGCAGGGCATGCCACCGACTTCAATGGACTACCTAAGTGGAGGGGCATGGGAGTGAGATTGAGATATCAAATGGTGACCTTGGACGAAAGGCACGGAGATCACTTATCAAGGTCTTTGTAGTTGTGTCTACCCACAGCAAGTGGCACGTCGAGGAAACAGGTTTAGTGAGGAGATATATTTATATATATATATAAGTATATATGTGTATGGGCACGGATATACATATATATACATATATATTTATTTATATCATGCTTTCTTATGATGACGAGATAGCCCTCGACGATCTGAGTATGCTGTACACACATGTTGGAGTATGTTTGGTAGCTAGCCCATTTGAGATTTTATTTTAAATAAATAAAAAGAATTTTGGGAAAATGTTTTGAAATATAAAATAAATTGTTTTATAACTTATTTTGGATTATACATGTTTTCCTAACCCTTAGTGGACATTCATTGAACCTTCACCTGTAGCCAACCTTGTTAAAGGTAGCTTCTTCTTGCGGGGATCAATAAGATCATCAGTGGCCCTTAAGAATTCTTCTATTTTCATTGCTTAGGTATTCCTTAAGGTTAATCCACTGGTATCCATTTGAAATATTTAAATTTATTTTAGTAAATATTATTTTATTACTAATTAAGTTTTAGTTTTAAATTGTTTTGCAGCAATAATATCCAATCTATGCCTTTTGTTACATCATGGTACATGGCGGCCAACATGTAGTTCGGGATATGCAACTGTTGCCATGTGGTCAACCTCTAGGTTGAAGCGTGACAATACGTTTGGTTAAGATCTGTGATATCACATATTCAGAATGCTAATGATTGAAATAAGTTATAGATTCCCCAACTATAATTTATGAAGATAATGCGACTTGTATTGCACAAGTAAAAGGAGGATATATTAAAGGTGATAAACCAAGCACATCTCACCAAAATTTTTCTATAGTCAAACTCCAAAAAAGCCAAAAAGTTGATATTAGATCAAGTTATTGCCAACATCAACATTCGAGATACTAGTCTATGGCATTGGTATGCAGCGAGTCAATAAGATGCAAGACTAAGGGCCCAGAAGAGGTTACACATATAGATTTTCGAAGTGGCAATACCTAGAGGCCTCGGAATTGGTAATAGATAGATGCCCTAGAAATGGCAATAGATAGAGGCCCAAGAAGTGGCAAAAAATAGATATCCCAATAGTGATTGTTTGAGAGGAAGCGGACTATAGACATAGTGCATTGTACTCTTTTTTCCTTTTGTCCGATTTTTATCCCATAGGGTTTTTCTGACTAAAGGTTTTTAAAGAGGTAGTAATAGCACATTTGAATGTCCTAAAGACACATTAGATGAATTTAATTACTCTGTACTCTTTTTTCGTTGTGATCAATTTTTGTCCCAGTGGATTTTTTTGACTTAAGGTTTTTAACAACTTAGTAGTTATACGTCTAATAGAATAGTGTTCTATCCAAGGGGAAGTTTTATGGAATTATAGAATAATAGACTTTCATACCATGACCTATTTACTTTGTCTTAAAGATAAGCCCATGTTTGAAGAGAATTAATGGAGAGAGATAATTAAAGATTACTTGACGTAGAAGTAAACTTAACTTGTAAGTTAGGTTAAACTTATATTATTTATAAAGGAGTTCGCCACTATCAATAGGGAGCCCCCTATATAGTTTTGTATTATCATCTCATAGAAATTATTAACAACTGTATTCTCTCTTTTCTATAGTAATAAAATTCTCTCTACTTCTCTTCCCCTCTTATTTCTTGTTCTTAATTATTTTTCTATATTCAATAATTCATAACAATTATTTACATCTGACATTCATTATTATGTACAAAATATATGAAATGTTTAACATATTACAATTTTACACAAACTTGAAGGGTTAGAGTGGGACTAAATTCATTTTTGTAATAAAACTTGGTAATTAATATTTTGAAAGATTTCAATTCAACAAAAAAAAAAGCACGGGATTTGATTTCCATCAATAATAAATGCCAAACCAATTAACTATCTATAAGATTATAACCTATCGTTTTGTAATGTTCACCACTATACCGTAAAGATCTTTATATTGAAAGAGAGGTTGGGTTGGTGTACCGAATAGAAAATTTGAGAGGAAAACTTTCATGAAAAGGAAAACTTTAAATATAAACCCATGTGCGTGAATTATATGAAATGAATTAAAAACGATATTCTTTAGAGGTGCAACCTTTAGTCAGCCCCCTAAGGTCAGCCCCCCAATCCGCCCCCCTCATTTGAGCCGTCAGATATGATGGCTATTTACCAACCATTGGATTTAGTGTTTGTCTTTCACAGTGTTGTTGTAAAGAATTTGTTATAAAGGTTACCGGTTAATATTTAAACTAATTTGGCTGCAATTAAAACTCTACTTAATTCAATCCTTAATTTTGGAAAGTAAATCTCCTAAAATTTTGGAGATAAATATGTGCTAACAGATTCTAAAATTTTTAAATTATTTACCCGTTAATTCTAAATCAGATTCTAAAATTATAAAAAGTAAGAGTTAGGGTTTACAGAAATAATTTGCAACAGAGTTAGGGTTTACAGAAATAATTTGCAACCGAGATGGATCGCCAAGAAAAAACTTACGAATCTCCATTGAATTCTGTGAAGCGTGAAGATTATAAGGTTTGTAATATTCTAAGCCATAACAGATTATTAATGGAGTACGATTATAAGGTTTTCGATTTTTGGATTAATAATTGGTGTTTCATTTTGAATGGCCCTAGGGTATTTGTAGTCTATTTGAGCGGATTGATGCTTTGGAGGCCAAATTTGATAACAAATTGGACCTCATACTAGGGCATCTTAATCAGCTCATTAGGGATAGGGATGAAGGAAAAAAAGAACGGCAGCAAAAGGTTGATAAGAGTAATATACTTGGAACACCTTCGAAATCAAACACGACTGGGTTGGAGGAGTTCGAGACGCCACTGGTTAATGTTCCTGGTTCAGCCAATAGTACAAAGGATGCAGCGTATGGGATGGGGGTTTCTAGTAAGGTTAAAAGAAATCTTTATGCGAAGAGGTTTAGGATCGATCCAGAATCGCCTAGTAAAGATAATGTTTCGACAATGGACAATTCTAATTTTCAGACCCGTAGACATATGAACGATTTTAATGGTTATAACAAGCATGATGTTTCTGGTGGGGACAGGGATGGATGTAAAAAAGAACAGCAGGAAAAGCTTGATAAGAATTATATTTTCGAAACCCCTTCGAGAGGCAACACGGATGGGTTGGATGTGTTGGAGACGATTCTGGTTGATGTTCCTAGTTCGGCATACAGTGGAAAGCGTGCGGCCTATGGGATGGGGGTTCCGAGTAATGTCAAAAGGAATCTGTATGCGAAGAGGTTTAGGATTTATTCAGAATCGCATAGTGATTCTGATTCTGATTCTGAGAACGTTATAAAAATTGATGATTCTGATTCTGAGACATCTGGATCTGTGAAAGGATGTGATCATGGTTATAACAAACATGATGTTTGTGGTGGTAAACCCAAAAATGCGAATGGAGTGGGGGATAATCGTGGTGCGGAATACAATAAAGGAATCAGTAAAATATATCACGGAAAAGAGACAGTAGTCCCGAAATACAAAATACTCGAGAGAAAGCGTAAAAGGCTAAGTGACATTGGTCGGTATATATTGCATAATGATTTGGGTTGCAGGTTAGCATTGTAATTATATAGGTAGCATGCTTTATGGCTTGTATTGTAGAATTGGACCTGGTTATATAGCGTCGTTTCTAAAGTATAAGGTTGAGTTATGTGTTATAATTGACTAGTCAGAATCCATTTTATCTCAACTGAAATCGATTTCTATGCATCATATCGTGTTTATTTGTCCGTGCGGAAGAAGATAATGAAATAGATTATGAATTTTTTATATCTATTGTATGTACGGTATTAATACGGAATCAATTTAATTGTTCAGAACTCGATTCTGAAATGTTATTTTTTGAGATTATTCATCATTCAGTTTTGGAAGGGATAAAGTGTTACGAGCATTTTATTGATTTATTGTTCTCTGTCAAACTATTTGGTATCTAAGATAGATTCGCACCTATCGTATTAGGTCGTGTGTAGTACTACTTCAAAATCAGATATGTTATATAGGATCGATGCTAGAATAATCAGAATCGATTCTATAATATGAATTTATGGTTTTTTAAATTTTTGGTTGACAAAACGTAAGTAGGTTAATATTCTATGAATTTTTCAATCATATTTTATAGTTAAGTTAACTATATTATAAAAATCAAAGTTTTTCAATCATAGAATCGATTATATATTATGAAAAATTATGATTCAATCATAGTTAAGTCAACCGTTTTTGTGTTTTTCTTTTTCTTTTTTTTTATTTTGATGTTATTTCCCAGAAGGTCTTCAAAACTCGTGGACTTCACCGATGACGTATATGGAAGTCAGGAAAGTATATGTCGGTTGAAACTTGGTGAATGGATTGACAGTGCTGTAAGTTTACGTCTGTGTATCTTTTTTTAGTATATATGTATAATATGACTATATGGTTGTGACCACGTAAAACGTTAACAGGTTATAAATTTGAATTCTTATTTGATGACCGTATCCAGCAAAAATGGGACCCCATCAATGAGACGATGGTATTTTCCATGTCATTTCAGTGTGAGTCTAAATTTTTTTTTATTGTGTATAATTTTGTAATCATCGAATTATGCCATATTTAGTAAACTAAGTTGTCTTATATGTTGAATCAAACAGAGGAGCATTGAGTTGATGTTAACTAACGGACGTATGGAACGATATGATACAGTTGTGGATGGTGTATTAAAGGAGTTAAAAGATAGGGATTTGCCACTAGTGGGCGACATCTCATGCTGTGAGCAGGTAAGATGTTGATTTAGTGATGCGTTATAATCGTCTGTAGAGATTAATTTTTATTATTTGTGCTGGATGCTTGGTGTGACAGATTTTCATTCCCATGAACAATAAGAACATGCACTGGTACTTGATGGTGTTGGACTTGGTTAAAAAGGAGGTTCAAGTGTTTGACAGTTCCCCCGGTGTTGTTGATAATGGATATGAAGATGTTAAAAATGTGGTGAGTGATTATTTTATATTTATATCATTTTGTATAATTTGTAGCATATCTGATTGTTGAATTTAAGTAATGATCGGTAAACTCTCAGGTAAGATTCTGTTCCAAACTACTTCGGAAGTCGGAGATGGGTAGAAACGACAGATTAGATCATTTGCATGACTGGAAAATTGTTGTTCCTCCAAATGTCCCAAGACAATCAAACGGGTACTTTTATAGAATATATCTGTACATGTTTAATTCAATATGATTGCAGTCTGTGTCATTCAATACACATAGATTGATATTAACTGATATTGGGTGAAATGTGTTTATGCTTTTTGTTTTGTTAGGAATGATTGCGGGTTGTTTGTTATTTTTTGGATGCGGATGATGCACAAGAAGGAACATTATAAGCTGGTATGTCCAATTGAGTTTGAATAAACTTTAATGTGTATGTGTGTATGGGATGATGCTGAGGGACATGTGTGATATTCAATTGTGTTGCAGAAAGTTTCAGATTCAGACAGGTATCTCCTTGCTGGTATACTGTGTGATAGCAGATTAAATTGTTCACGCGATTATGTCATGAAGGAGTTATGCGGTGGCAAATTTCAGTAAAATAGGCAAAACAATGGTCTCAAAATGGGGGTTACAGTGCCCCAAATCGATGTACGTTAACATTATGATCGATATTAAAAATAAAGGACAAAGTTTTTGATTTAATAACTAATCGGTTGTTAAGAAAATGATAAAAGCACTTATGGTCTTCAAGCATTCATTCTCAAGTTCCAACATACGGACCATATAATCTCTTTGCATGTCGAGCAGTTCTGCTTCATGTGTATTGAGTTCGTTGAATTCTGCTACCTCGAAATTCAGTATGGATTGAAGCAGGTTGTATTCATGAGAAGATGATGATTTGTCACCATGATCTCCGTTTGATTTATTTTCTTGTCTGCTATTGATCATCGTTATCTCAGATTCAAGGATTTGAAGATGTGTTAGTTGTGCGGTTACGTACATGTGCTGGGCCATCAGCATTTTAATCCGTGGTGGCAGTGTGATAATATCTTGCCTAACCGCGTTGATTTCGTTGATCAAAAACTCCAATGGCTTGGTCCCAACGCCAACGTATGTGAGTTCATCTAACAGATGCAAAACTCTGGTGACTCCTCCTGATTCGATAGACTTCAAGTTTGATGAAATCTCAAACAACTCATGCACAACCTCTATGACACATGGGGTTGTTGACCCATCATTTGTATGCTGCTTCGGATGGTGCCCGATACCATTCTCCGGAAGACTTCCCTGACAAAGCAGTGTGGAGGCCTAATTGTTTAACGTACGATTTATTAAAAAAAAAAAAGTTCCAGATTGTGTTTCGTCAAACCATTCCTTGGTGTGATTCATAATCTCATAAAATTAACAATAAACATAAAATAAAGGGAATAAACAACGATCCATAATGAGATATTTAGATTTGCTTACCCTCATCCGAGCAACGGGATGGTCGAACCGTGTTCCAGATTCAGTCAATATGTTCGTAGATAACGATAACAGAACCCTTGATATTTTCGGATGGTGATTCCCTTAACAAAGAGGAACCACGAAATCCCTGGTGAAATTGTTTCGTTGTTTTTGTTAAAGAACCCTAGTTTTCATGGTGGCTTTATATAGATATAAAGTATGAATAATGAAGGCGGCAAAAGGGAGTATGGTGGTTTTTATGGTTTTCATTCAAAATTGAATGAAATTAAAATTGATGAAATTTTCCCTCCAAACAATTTAATTTTGGGAAATACCGGTATAACGGAATTTGCGATGAATGTTCTAACCGAATAAGTATTTTACTCGATTTTCTCAGATTCCAATCGAGTATGTAATGGTGGCTTGCATTTTTTATTATCGAAATCCCTTGTGGACTTGCAATTTATCAAGTTTCCCCCACTTTCTTTATTTTTTGTATCGAGTTTGAAATTGCATGAAATCGATTTATATAGCTCTTATTCGAGTTTGAACTTATGTGTATTCGATTAATCGATTTTGGAATCAAGTTTGGAACTGTTTTGGTGGTAATCTGACCTCGATTGACCTTTCAATCGTTTTGATAAGAACAATTGTTCGAGTACATATTTTGTTTAACCTAACCACCCTATACATACTTTGATTGAGGCATAAAGTTTGAATATTGTTTTAAAGGTTTTGAAAATGATGAATTTTCTCAAGTGAGACACCATGTTCGTTAATAATTGCATACATTCGTTGAGATACCACACATATAATTTAAACCATATAGTTATTATATTAGATAATGACTGTTTGAATACACCTTTTCGCCGAACCCCAGTTTCACATACAGAGGGAGCACAACCCTCCAGCATCAGGCGTGTGATATTCTATATAAGTGGCATTTTCCTTTAAAGGATTCATTTCGAAGTTTCTTAACAGAACTCTAGTGTTGTCATTAAGAAAAGAGAAATGGTTGTCATCAGATGTCCCAGTTTTTTTACAAGGACGTTACATTCTGTTTGTCGAAGGTATGGTTTCCAGCGAGCGGACATGATGTGGCGTTCAGTTGATGGTGGTGCTGGTTACTCTACAAGTATACGCATCGTGGACAATATGGGGGGAATTCAATACTCTATTGATGGTGTTACATGTGATTCAATTGACCAATCTATAGAAGCTGCTGCGAGAGAAACCCTGCGTGCGATGCAGTACGATTTGAGATTTGAAGTGGAAGACTTCAACCTGGACATGATGAATCGGTGGCGAGATAGGTATTTAAATCTGAAGAGTAAATTGACTGCAGTGAAAGAGTCCATTAGAGAGTTGCAGTGGCTTATTGGAATTTAGTTTATTGTAATTCACATTATTTTCATAATAGTTTATGGTTTGTCTTATTAATATATTTATTGTGTAAAATAGCCGTTGTGGGGGTATGAAGTGTACACAGAACTGTGATGTGTTGTGTTGGGTAGTATCGATTTTGATGGGATGAAACTCGGGCCAATGCTTGCACAAGTGGTGGCACTCGATTTCGACTTGGTAAACTCGAGTCTGGTTAATTGAAAATGGCTTACGGGTTTTCTTGTTGCCGTGCCATTGCACTCGACTAGTTATGAAATATTGGAAATTGTAATACACAACAGAAGTTTTCGTGACTCGACCACAGTAGTATTCAGATTGAAGTACATGGCCCTAGTTAAACATTTTTACAGAGTGTATGGACTTGTCATATAGTTTTGAAATTTTAAAATTGAAAGTCGATTTTGATCGGATGAAACTCGGGCTAATGCTTGCACAAGCGGTGGCACTCGATTTCGACGTGGTAAACTCGAGTCTGGTTAATTGAAAATGGCTTACGGGTTTTCTTGTTGCCGTGCCATCGCACTCGACTAGTTATGAAATATTGGAAATTGTAATACACAACAATGGTTTTCGTGACTCGACCACAGTAGTATTGAGATTGAAGTACATGGCCCTAGTTAAACATTTTTACAGAGTGTATGGACTTGTCATATAGTTTTGAAATTTTAAAGTTGAAAGTCGACTTTGATCGGATGAAACTCGGGCTAATGCTTGCACAAGTGGTGGAACTCGATTTCGACGTGGTAAACTCGAGTCTGGTTAATTGAAAATGGCTTACGGGTTTTCTTGTTGCCGTGCCATTGCACTCGACTAGTTATGAAATATTGGAAATTGTAATACACAACAGAAGTTTTCGTGACTCGACCACAGTAGTATTCAGATTGAAGTACATGGCCCTAGTTAAACATTTTTACAGAGTGTATGGACTTGTCATATAGTTTTGAAATTTTAAAATTGAAAGTCGATTTTGATCGGATGAAACTCGGGCTAATGCTTGCACAAGCGGTGGCACTCGATTTCGACGTGGTAAACTCGAGTCTGGTTAATTGAAAATGGCTTACGGGTTTTCTTGTTGCCGTGCCATCGCACTCGACTAGTTATGAAATATTGGAAATTGTAATACACAACAATGGTTTTCGTGACTCGACCACAGTAGTATTCAGATTGAAGTACATGGCCCTAGTTAAACATTTTTACAGAGTGTATGGACTTGTCATATAGTTTTGAAATTTTAAAGTTGAAAGTCGATTTTGATCGGATGAAACTCGGGCTAATGCTTGCACAAGCGGTGGAACTCGATTTCGACGTGGTAAACTCGAGTCTAGTTAATTGAAAATGGCTTACGGGTTTTCTTGTTATCGTGTCATTGCACTCGACTAGTTATGAAATATTGGAAATTGTAATACACAACAGAAGTTTTCGTGACTCGACCACAGTAGCATTCAAATTGAAGTACATGGCCCTAGTTAAACATTTTTATAGAGTGTATGGACTTGTCATATAGTTTTGAAATTTTAAAATTGAAAGTCGATTTTGATCGGATGAAACACGGGCTAATGCTTGCACAAGCGGTGGAACTCGATTTCGACGTGGTAAACTCGAGTCTGGTTAATTGAAAATGGCTTACGGGTATTCTTGTTGTCGTGCCATTGCACTCGACTAGTTATGAAATATTGGAAATTGTAATACACAACAGAAGTTTTCGTGACTCGACCACAGTAGTATTCAGATTGAAGTACATGGCCCTAGTTAAACATTTTTACAGAGTGTATGGACTTGTCATATAGTTTTGAAATTTTAAAATTGAAAGTCGATTTTGATCGGATGAAACTCGGGCTAATGCTTGCACAAGCGGTGGCACTCGATTTCGACGTGGTAAACTCGAGTCTATTTAATTGAAAATGGCTTACGGGTTTTCTTGTTGCCGTGCCATTGCACTCGACTAGTTATGAAATATTGGAAATTGTAATACACAACAGAAGTTTTCGTGACTCGACCACAGTAGTATTCAGATTGAAGTACATGGCCCTAGTTAAACATTTTTACAGAGTGTATGGACTTGTCATATAGTTTTGAAATTTTAAAGTTCATAGTCGATTTTGATGGGATGAAACTCGGGCCAATGCTTGCACAAGCGGTGGAACTCGATTTCGACGTGGTAAACTCGAGTCTGGTTAATTGAAAATGGCTTACGGGTTTTCTTGTTGCCGTGCCATTGCACTCGACTAGTTATGAAATATTGGAAATTGTAAGGCTAAATATCCAATTTAGGACCAAACGTTTGGGGTAATGTTCAAATAAGGACTAAACCTTCAAAAGCGAACAATTTAGACCTAAACGTTTTCGACTTGGTCAATTTCAAGCCTAAGGCCGACTGACCGTCATGCGTGCACAGCACGCGCGGTTAAGTCTATAACGGATCCACGTGGAATTCTATTTGGTTTAAATGTATAACAAAGAAAACGTATAAAAAGGAAAACCAAAAAAGAAATAGTTTAAAAAGGTTTTTAGGGTCGCGGAAGCATAGAAGAAGCGAAGAAAAAAATTTTGCTTGATCTGAGTTTTTTTTTTTTGTGGCTACAATGGGTTCTTCTAGTGGATCTTCAAGGTTTGGCTGTAAACTTTCATTTCTCGTTCTTTCAAAATCTCTCATTTAAATTCGGATCATCAAGTTTTTTTCATTGTTACAGTTCATTAGGGGAAGGTGCTTTCGATTTCGGCTCATACCAACTTATTTCTTCAAGCTATCTGGTGGAATCTGATTATGATGGAGAAGATGTTTATTGTTTTTGTAAAAGTAAAGCTGCGAGGTGGACATCGTGGACAGCTCAAAATCCTGGTCGGAGGTTCTTTGGATGTGGGCACTATCCGGTAACTTTCAGTATTTAGCATAAATTTCAATGATGAAATCATTTTAATTCTTTTGTTTATGAATTGACTTTTCTATGTTAGGGAAATCATTGTGATTTTCATGCCTGGCATGACCCAAGGTTCTGTGCTAGAGCTAAAGAAATCATTCTGGAATTGAAAAGAAGGGAGAAGATGTTGTATAACCAATTGAAGATAGCCAGACGTCAAGTCCAAGAATTGAAATCAAATGCCGTTGATACTGTTGAAGCTGAAATTATTGAGGAAAATTTCCATTTGAAAAGTGAGGTAAATGCTTTGAAGATAAACTTAGCTGAGAAAAATGGAAGTGATGGTAAAAGCAGAGTATGGAGGTTGCCTAGTGGTCTATCATTGATAATTTTGTTCTTGGCCTTTTATTGGATTGTGAACACCACCTGAACAAGGGGAGTGGATTAACTTAAACTTGTATTTGGGTAGGTTAGGAATCTTAATTATGGGTTAGGATTGTGAATCCTTTTGTGCACTAATGTATCTTGCTTCTATTATAATATAACTCTATCAATTTTTAACTATATCAATGTTGAAATCCCATGAACTATTTAAATTCAAAATAAATGTAATACCTGTTCATAATAAGCATTTTAAGGAAACCTGAATAAAATGAAAGTCGATTTTGATGGGATGAAACTCGGGCTAATGCTTGCACAAGCGGTGACACTCGATTTCGACGTGGTAAACTCGAGTCTGGTTAATTGAAAATGGCTTACGGGTTTTCTTGTTGCAGTACCATTGCACTCGACTAGTTATGAAATATTGGAAATTGTAATACACAACAATGGTTTTCGTGACTCGACCACAGTAGTATTGAGATTGAAGTACATGGCCCTAGTTAAACATTTTTACAGAGTGTATGGACTTGTCATATAGTTTTGAAATTTTAAAGTTGAAAGTCGACTTTGATCGGATGAAACTCGGGCTAATGCTTGCACAAGCGGTGGAACTCGATTTCGACGTGGTAAACTCGAGTCTGGTTAATTGAAAATGGCTTACGGGTTTTCTTGTTGCCGTGCCATTGCACTCGACTAGTTATGAAATATTGGAAATTGTAATACACAACAGAAGTTTTCGTGACTCGACCACAGTAGTATTCAGATTGAAGTACATGGCCCTAGTTAAACATTTTTACAGAGTGTATGGACTTGTCATATAGTTTTGAAATTTTAAAATTGAAAGTCGATTTTGATCGGATGAAACTCGGGCTAATGTTTGCACAAGCGGTGGCACTCGATTTCGACGTGGTAAACTCGAGTCTGGTTAATTGAAAATGGCTTACGGGTTTTCTTGTTGCCGTGCCATTGCACTCGACTAGTTATGAAATATTGGAAATTGTAATACACAACAGAAGTTTTCGTGACTCGACCACAGTAGTATTCAGATTGAAGTACATGGCCCTAGTTAAACATTTTTACAGAGTGTATGGACTTGTCATATAGTTTTGAAATTTTAAAGTTCATAGTCGATTTTGATGGGATGAAACTCGGGCCAATGCTTGCACAAGCGGTGGAACTCGATTTCGACGTGGTAAACTCGAGTCTGGTTAATTGAAAATGGCTTACGGGTTTTCTTGTTGCCGTGCCATTGCACTCGACTAGTTATGAAATATTGAAAATTGTAATACACAACAATGGTTTTCGTGACTCGACCACAGTAGTATTGAGATTGAAGTACATGGCCCTAGTTAAACATTTTTACAGAGTGTATGGACTTGTCATATAGTTTTGAAATTTTAAAATTGAAAGTCAATTTTGATGGGATGAAACTCGGGTTAATGCTTGCACAAGCGGTGACACTCGAGTTTTGACTTGTTAAAATCGAGTCTGTTTAATTGAAAATGGCTTACGGGTTTGGTAGAAGCGATTATAGTTAAATAAAAATGAGATTTTGCAAAAGATAAATCAGCAAGCAGACACACAATAGCAAATAGCAACAAATAAACAATAGCAAATTGCGGAAATCATATGTTTCAAAATTAAAACAAAAATATTGTTTTGCATCACCAGCTATTTAAAAAAAAAACAATAAAATTAGTCTTTTTTCCCTCCTTTCATTGCCTTCACCAGGATGTCTTTGTACCTTTTGAGTCTAGCATGTACAGTGGTCTTCTGATCACGCAGGGCAATCAGTTGAGCGTCAAGCACCTTCTTCCTCTCAATGGATGCGAGAAATTCTTGATGTGTTAATATCAGGCGTTCTTCACTCATCCAAGGTACAAGCATTTCAAAGTTCAAGGGGCCTTGAACAAATGCTCGTTGGAAAGATTCTGAATCCCGGTATTTCATCCTGAGGTCCATCTCCAACAGTTTTAGAGTTCGCAATTCTGACTTAACCCTTGCTATGTTGGCATCTAGAGTGTTCAACTCGCGACATGTTGGGATAAGATCAAAATGCAGACCCCAAATGACCCTGAGAAGCTCGTGACATGGTTCAAGGCGTTCGTAAAGCTGATACGTAGCCTCGAGGACACGCCTGATTTTGTCTGGAGAAAGGTCAGTGGGATCTTCTAGGCATTCAGAAATGACGTTCACTGCCGCATCGGCATCGGGTGCTTCCCATGCTAGGATCTCCGATAAGGCGGAGCATGTACCCCCAAAAAGAACTTCAATTTGCTTCTGGCAAGCTTCAAATGCGCTCTTCATATTTAATCAATTTTGGTGTTAAAATATTATAACAGAAAGAAGAAACATATTTAAAAACAGTGCAGTCACTAACAAAAATTAACAGGATAATATGATACCACAAAGAAAATATATGATAACAGAAAGAAGAAACAGATTACAAAAACAGAGTGTAGTAACTAGATAAATCTAAACATGGGAAATTTAACATTAAAATATGATGACATAAAGAAAATATTTATGCATAAAGGAGAAACATATTAAAAAACAGTGTAGTAACAAAAAAAATGTAAACATGGGAAATTTAACATTAAATTATGATGACATAAAGAAAATATTTATGCAGAAAGGAAAAACATATTAAAAAACAGAGTGCAGTAAGAAAAAAGGTTAAACAAGGGAAAATGAAAATTTACAAGGGGTACTGCGGGTTCTGCATGGTCGGACGCCGATGAAGAGTCGGAAGAAAAGTCAGACGAAGCATCAGAATTTCCTGGGTATGAAATTTTAATCCTTTTGGATGGTCCAGCAGCGTCGCCGTTGGACATTGTGGCGACCGATATGCTTGAATATAAGGGGAAATGTGAAGAGTTAATCAGGAAGGGTTGGGAAGAAGAAAGTTGGATGAAACAAGTAAAAGGGCTACTTACAGCCCAAGTGTTGTAAAAGTAATGATATAGGAATGTGCATATATGTTTCCGAATACGAAAAGACAGGATGCAAAGAGTCATGATATTTCGTTTATTTTATATAACTTCCGTCACCGCCAGAACGATTAAAATGCACATTGTGAATAAAGTTTGGTTGCAGCACACTTAAACCTTTTTTTTGGGTCAAAATAGCACACTTAAACTGCAATGTCCTATTATGATGGTTTGTGTACGATTATTTGAATTAGAACCGGTTCTGTTGACAAAGGGCCGATTCTAAATTTTTATTTTTATTGTTTTCTTTGGCCACATATAGAATGTACATTTTGTTCAATGTAGTTAAATAGAATTTATGTGTGGACCAATGATCTTATCCATGTTTAGGTTTATAGTCATGGTCATTTCCTCTATCTTTACAAGTGGTAACATGAACTGCATGGTTTAAATCGAGTTTACGTATGTATAATCGATTTAATTTTGTATCGTACGGATTCATGACCCTTTTTGTTTAAATATTTGAATTAGAACCGGTTCTGTTGACAAAGGGCCGATTTCAAAAAAGAAAGTGTTAAATATTAAATCTCATATGAAGTTACAGACCTTTTATCTTTAAAATCCACGTTGATCCCTAACCTCAAAATTGTTCCATTGAGTTCACAAAATTTGCAAAACACAACAACGTTTGATACTCAAAATAAAAATCAAAATCATATGATTTTGATTGGCGGTCACGTGGCATCCAAATCTTTTGCAATAACTCGAGTTTTCCATTTGTGTTTGTTTCGATAATCGATTTTTGTGGATTGGTCCCAACCCACGCGTCAGTATTATAATAAATGACCGTATGTTTGAACAGCTATCAGTGCTATACTAGTCACTAGACTAGATGAGGGCAGATGCAATATAAAAATAAGATGAAAGAAGGAGTACAAGGGAAATGTTTAAGTATAAGAGTGGATAAACATCAGAATAAAGAAGTTGTTTGTATAGTGATGTGATGGGATGTTTATGACAATCCATTAAATGGTGTTGAAAATTAACCTGAAGAGATATATGAGGCGCAACGTAATGATGATTGACATAGGAAAATGTAGAAATGCAAATGGCGGCAAAAAACACGGATTACAGCCTGTCTCCAGTTGCAGTGGTAAATCAACTTTGGGTATATAGCATCGATTTGAGTGAATATGGTTATGTATTGTAAGGAAAATTAGAACCAGCTCTGTTGATATAGAATCGATTTTGCACATATCAGAAAAGTTAAATTGCTAGTTCCATCCTAACCCCAACCTCCGACTACCGACTTGTTCAATTTTGGTCTGCAACTAGTCTCCTTTTAAGCGATATTTTGTTTTTAATATTTACTAAATATGAAAAAAACGTAGGGAATTTGTTTCAGGAGACATGGCACATACAGTTAACTTTTTCAGTCTATCATTTCATTGTTTTCTATCATATGTTTTTGATGGAGTTGTAATAAAGCATTTAGAAGAAATTGAAAAAACAAAAATTAAATAGACACGGATGAAAAAGTGAGAAAAAAAAATGTGGAAGCCAACAATCGTAGTAATTTAAAAAAATAATATATGACATGTAAGGTTTGATTGTCCCATTTTCAATTGGAAACGAGACTAAATTAGAGCTATATTGAAGTACATGGTCCTAATTTAAGATATTTGCATTGTTCATGTATTTGGTATATATTTGTACCAATTGAAAACAATATTGATATTCGAATTGTGACATTTGATTTCGTTAATCGACTTTGACAGGGTCAAATCGATTTGGTGAATGGAAAGTGATGATAATCCAGTGTGTAATTTGCTAAAACTCGAGTTATTTAAACTTAACTAGAGTGGAAATACCGAGCCTTTTTTTTAACGACACGCGGCACATATGGAAAATTTAAAAATTTTAAAATTAGAGTTTAATGAGTCGGTGAAAATTCCCTCCACATACACCCTACTACGGCCAAACCCTAAACATCCGGTTAGTTAATTCACAATTCCGATCACTCAAAACACTACAACCCTGCTGCAACTTATCATGGGTCCTAAACCTAAAGAGGCACGATCAAAACTCGAATGCAAGGGTGGAAAATCAAAAACAAAAGCTTCTCACTCCGGTGGGAAAGAGAAAGCAAATAGAAGATTTCACTCATGATGTGAATCCTAAAAGGATCAGAGTATCGAGAAAAAACGCATGGCAACATCTAGGGGCACAGAAGAACGAAGGGCAAAAGGGGTTGTCAACGAGCCAAGTGGTGGGACGTTCGTCAGTCAAACAAGGTACCCAATCCATTTGGAGGAAACCCCCAGGTACCTTCAAAAATCTTAGTCATGAGAAAGCCTACATAAATCTTGGTAACACTGAAATCATTTTGACTAAAGGGGTGAACTGGAAGGTTTTCAATTCCAATGATAGAGTCATGGACAGAGTTAGGCGAAGTAGTAGAATGGAGTGGCTAAAGTTGAGTGAGTTAGATTTGTCCCATGTCAGTAGGGCATGTTTGGTGGAATTTTACCAAAACATATACACCGACAAAGAACAAATGGAGGATAGATCAGTTTGGGATTCGAACGGTTTATGTGTTCGGATGAACGGTCAGGACATGTGCATAACTCCCAAGGATTGGGGTGAATGCTTTGGGTTGAATTTTCAGTCTGAATTGAAAGGAGAGCCAGAGAAGTACAGCTGTGATGAATATTGGATGGAACTAACAGGTGAGGAATATAAAAGTTGTTTCAGAAGCAAGTATGCTTCCAATTTGAATGATCTACATGACAGGATATGTGCACTCTTCATTGCTAGGTCCATTGTTTGCAAGAGTCAACCAATGAGCTTTGTAATGCCATCAGACATATGGATTTTGGAACAAATGAAGAAAGGGAACACAATAAACACAGTGCAGTACATGTTTGACAGGATCAGGGGTTGGAACAGAGGTGAGAATTCAAAAATACTTTATGGGAATCTGATCACTCACTTCTGCCGGCAGAATAGCATTAAGGGATTTTGGAATGAATCATTCGAGGCAGACTTGCAGAAGAATAAAGGACATCCTTTTGGGAAGAAAAATTTACGTCTTATGGATGTCGAATTTGATAAAGCGACGGGAGAATGGGTACCAAAACCTCCTAAAGATGGAAATCCAGCATCAGCAATGGGTGGAGCAAATTCGAATCAGGATGGAAATCAAGTTGGGAATGCCAATGAGGACTCGGTGCATCGACGTAAAGGCTCAAATGAAGCCCCTGCAAGCAATGGAGATGTTCCCGCTAACCCCTTGAAAAAAAAGAGGCTATCTGTGGATGATAAACTCGATTTCATCATTGAGACCCAATCAAAGCTCAATGATAGACTGGGGAAGATTGAAGAGTATGTCATTGACGACTTTAAGCGGAAGTCAATCATACTTGAGGCCGTAAATAATTTGCGGATGCAGTTGGGGTTTTTACCAATTCCTGATCCGAGTGTGCAACCTATTCATGATAATTTAGGTGTAGAATTGGGCGGTGCTGAAAAGGACTCGTAAAATGTTAATGGTAACGATAAAGATGTGGTAGTTGTTGATGGTGAAGATGCAATGGAACAAAATAAAGAAGATATGGAGCTTGATGGAGAAGGGGGAAGCGAACAGGGAGCAGAGGATTCAGTTCTTCAAGGAAGTGAGATCAAGACTGCCAAATGGGAGAATAATGGAGAATCAAATAAAGAAATCGAACCAGGCGTAACATCCGGTTTGGGATCATTTGCAGAATCACATAAAAGGTCAGCAACACAATCAGAATCAGATGATGAAATAGATGCAGAAGCAATAATAGAATGTGTAATTAATGATGCGCAGAAAATTGATGTCACAGAAGATGAGTTAACCAAAAAAATGCCAAACTCAGTAAAAGACATTGATGAAACAGGGGAAGATGATGATGGGGAAGGTGATGGTGTTAAAGAAGAAACAGATGGGGTCGATAATGATGGGGAAGATGATGATATGGATAATGAGGGTGAAGAAGAAAAAGAAGCAAGTGAGGGTGATTACGAGGAAGAAGATATCGAAGAACAGGCAAGTGAGGGTGATTACGAGGAAGAAGATATCGAAGAACAGGCTAGGTTAGAGAGGAGGAGCAAAAAAGACAATGACACCAAACTGCATATTCAGGATAAAAAACAAGATGCGGTAGTGGTTGGTGCTGTTAACACTGAACAGCAGCCACATCCAACACATTCTGAATATGGCACGAATGTCCATAGGGAGCTGAATTTCGATGATGAAGTTGATTAAGTACTGGTGTATATAAAGCAATGTGAACATTGTAAAATTTGGAATGCGATTCCATAATTTTCATTTTGATTGGTTGTATAATCATATTCAAGAATTGTCGAATGTAATGATGGGATATTAATTCGAATTTAGGGTGTCAAAATTGCGTTTATGTTAGAGACTATCCATGGATCCATGTTTATGTTTATGTTTAGTATCATGATAATAATTGTGTAGTTTGACCACATGATAATGAATCGAGTTTCCCCTATGATGTATCGAGTTTACTGATTAGGATCAGTGTATTGTCCAAGCATAAATTGATTATGGATTACCGAATCGAGTTTACCATAAACCATAAGCGAGTTTACATTTAGAATTAGGTTCAGAGTTGTATAAGTCGATTATGGGAGAATGAATGTTGTTTTCCATGTGAAAATCGATTTTACATTTAGAAATCATGATCATTGTGATTTAAATCGATTATGGTTTATTGAGTCGAGTTCACCTTGCGGGAATCGAGTTCTGAATCGATTTTACCATATGAGAATCGAGTTCCCGTTGATAACCGTTACTAAGATTAGTTCGATACTAAGATTCTAAATCGAGTTTAACATGTGAGGAATCGATTACTCGAGATAGTGATGAAACTATCATTTACAAGCGTAAGCATACACATATCTAGGGATGAGGAATCAGTTGTATAATACACATAAAAAAGAGAAAAACTGTCCCACTATGCAAACAACTGACCAAGCATGTCAAGGGAATGGATGTCCCTTTATATATTCTTCAATGTCGGTTGACCTAGCCATATCTGCCAAGTATCTCCGTATTGCTCCCCGTTGCCCTGTTTCAACAAGCAAACAAAGAAAATTGTCAGATTTGAGGAGATTAAACTTACCCATGTTTGGTAGTTTTCAGGTTATAAAAAGTGTGTTGATTTTACCTAATGCGTGATCATGCTCGTCTACACTATCATAGGTTGGTGGGCAAATATAGTTGTGTTCCTGTAATATCCAGAGCAATCAAATGATTATGCATAAAGCTACATTATATATTATGAAATGGACCGTCTAAATATAAATTGTAACACTTACTGGATTAAGACTCATTTTTTCCCTGGAGTCATCAACCAGCACAGTGTTTGATCGGTCAAATTGTTTGTAGTGTTCCCACACCACAGACAAGTCCTTAAGAAATAAAGTTCTGCCTCTTTTCGTGCATTTGTCCTGACTCTGCATATAAACAACACATAGATGACAACAGCAAGAATGACTTGACACATTAAACGAATAATTGATATCTTACCCATATGAAAAGAAATGTTGTCCTCATATTTTCTGGTATGATCTTATCAATTGCGTTATTCACGTTATACCTGCATTACATAATCCACAACATAAGTTCATACATAACAGCCATTAACGTGTAAGTTGATAATCTCGAATTACCTTCAATTTTCCTATTAAACGCACTCTCTCTTTGATGACCATATTGCAACTGTGAATTTCTTGAAACAAAAGTCGAGGAATTCCTCTAGGAGAGGTCTTTTTTTGACACCTGAACATGGGAAACCAATAAACATATTAGAATTACTCACTCACACATGGTGAAAGAGAAAAACTGAATAAAGTATAGATAAGAGTCAATTTACTATGCTGAGTTCGAATGTGCGCCAGAACCCCATTGATGTCCAGAATTAAGAGCTTTTCCCCTTTTAAAAGGGGAGTGGCCAGAGGGGTTTCATATGGGGTTTGTTTGTGTAATATGCAACCCACTTCCAGCAATGTCGCAACAGCATCGTGCTCAACTGCATATCCTTCCTCACCGGTAGGATGCAATTTCTTTTGTGTTGGGGATCCCTCTCTGTCCCCTGCAACATTTGGTGCCTCGGTATGAAGGTTAGAATCCCTCGCATTAGATGTTTCGGCGTGCTCATCCATCTCTTCTGCATTCAAACGACCCGCAGTTTGATCATTTTGCGTTGATTTTCCATAAACAACTGTATTGATCATATTGTTGGTCATTTTCACACATTCTTCATCCAGGTCTGGAGAATCTTCACCTTCAACCTCTGATCCTGGGTCAGTTTCATCATCATGACCATGCTCATGACCAGATGGGCCAGAGTATGGTGGGATGTCAACTGATGGCATGTCCCCAAGATGTAGTTTTTTGTGAATGGCTTGTACAGCGTTGGACATAAATGTAAGCCTGTTTTCACTGGCTTTCACATGGCCTTCCAACGACTTCAACTGTCCCATCAATCTCATCTCCATGCTTTCAATCAAACCTTTGCAACCCTCTTCAACTATACTATTCAATTGGTCGGCGTTCAATGAGACTGATCCAGTATTAACTGATGGTTGCACTGTTGGCCTATCAGATTTATGACGCCTTCTTGTTGCACTTGAAGGTTGAGAAGCCGGTGGAATGGGTGCACTTGTTTGTCGAAAATCCTCATGAAAGCCTTCGTTTGGATTAACATCTTCACTGTCCTGATCTCGATCATCGGTCTGCGTTTGCCTACGAGAATCCTTTTTCTTGGCCCTCCATGAACCAGTGAGTTTATCAAACTCTAAGCCCATTGAGTTGATATTTTGCTTTCCAATGGGTAATGTAAAGCTTTGTTTCAGATCTTGTTCAAATCTGTCGACCAGAAACCTCTACTTCCATTCTGTCGGCAGAAGTGAGTAATCAAATTACCATATGGCAACCTTGCTCTCTGATTTGCCGTCATGTTCCTCATCCGATGAAACATAAAACTAGCAAGATTGAATGGCTTGTTATTAACAATATGCTCATAAACCCAAATGTCCTTCTTCATTACCGAACTTTTCGATTGCAGCCTGCAAACAATGGTCCGAGCAATGAACAGGACGCACAATCGATCGTGCAGGCTTGGAATCGAGGACGCAGATTTGTTTGTCTGCCATATTTTTTACCGGTGAGTTCCTGCCAACACACAGCATTGTAATCATTAGGGTACGGACCTTCTGCAGCCGTGTAGTTTATCTTGAAAAATGAGCCCCATTCCTCTAGGGTGATTCTTCTATCACAACCGTTAATATTAATGCAAAGATCGTCAACGTTCCACAAATTTCGATCATCCATATCTGCTTCCCTTGAATAAATACCACTGTAAAATTCTCTAACGCAAGATTCACTTACACCCTTATGTTTAAACAAACTAACATCCAACCACTCCATCATCTCAAACGTTCTCCTAACAGAATTAATCATATTATCATTCTTCTCAAATTGTTCCCATTTAAAAGGCAAGCACACATCTATGGGGCAATGTGTGAAAT
Organism: Microcos paniculata; assembly: GCA_030664755.1. Classification (NCBI taxonomy): domain Eukaryota; kingdom Viridiplantae; phylum Streptophyta; class Magnoliopsida; order Malvales; family Malvaceae; genus Microcos; species Microcos paniculata. The sequence continues at coordinate 44,518,791 of CP131456.1, read as the reverse complement.
TCTTATGGTGTGACTTAGTTTTGAAACCATAATTGGTTGAAGGGTTACCTTCACCCCGAAGTGGTTCCATCGTAGGGTTCGCCCGCTGTGCTGTGCCACTCAACTCATCGTCGCTCTATTGATCATCATTCCGACGAGGAGGGATCTGTGTCTGCTGGGTCTGAGGGGTCTGACGACCTCTTGTAGTCTTTCGTAACTTCTCCGACCCGACGGTGGTTGGAGTTGTTCGAGATCTCTTATTGCCGCCGGTGTTGATTTCTGCCATAGGACCCCGTTTTCGGTTGGATGCGTGTTCGGATTTCAAAGCTTTTTTTGGTGCCATTTTTTGTGAACAAGATGGATATAGGGCGCTTCAAATAATTATTTTGAAAGTGTAGTTTTCGTTGGTGTGGGTTAAGAGAAAATTTTCGAAAGCAAACAGAGCAACTGCCGATCATAGGTTTGGAAAACTTCTGAAATGGAGGGAGAACTCGATTCTAAACGGGGTTTATTACGATTGCTGCTTTTGGGAGATTTAGTCGAAAAAAAGTGAGGATTGAACGTTTGTAACCCGATTCTAACAATAAGAGGACCAAATCGATTTTAAAAATACAATTGGACTGTAGAGGCCCAAACTGGCGTCTACGGGCCCAACTCGGAATATACAGACCCAAAATCGATTTCACGAAATCGAGTTTAAACTGTCTGAAATCTATTTTAACTCGATTTTAAACTGTTTTCAAATCGAAGAGTCTAATCGATATTTGCTTTTATATCTTTTTGGATGATTATTTAAGCGGGAAAGGGGAAACGGTTAATTAGACATAAGTTCAAATTCATACTTCAAATTCGTATCCCATATGTTTAATAGCGATCCATGATTCCATGGTGATCTTGTCTTGTCTTGATTAGATTTCTCAACATTGTATTATAATCATTCAACATTTTAGGGATTTGGGGCCAAATCGAAAAGTTCATGCTCGTACTCACCGATGAGGGTTAAACGCACAGCGAACAGGTAACTATTCTCTCCAAGATGATAATCTGTGATTCACTAATATTTTTTATGCATGTTCTTAGTCCAGTATTAGATACATATCCCATTAAATGTTGCAGGCGTTTATCTTTAAAAGAGGAATTGGGGATAAGGGTTGACGGACATAATTTGGATAAGAGCAAATATGGACACCAAACCCCAATGGGCCAACGTGATAAGCATCACGTCGAGAAAGAAAAGGTGAGATTTATTACAAATTATATGTATAATAATGGAATGTTAGTGGTAGATGATTCCATCGGTCATACTACATGTTCGATGATATGCCAAAATGAATGTATAGTAGACGTATAATGACATGTGTAAGCAAAAAGCATGTTTAAAGTAATGTTTTCGTTGTCTTTCACAGGAGCATTGTATATTGCGGCATGGTTGCAGCGCTGGATGGGTCGTGCAGGCAACCAGTAAATTAACCAAGGATGCCAGAGATGTTATATCGAAGTCCCCTTTCAAGTACATGTTGTATTTGAGGGACACTAAAGTTGATGGCCACATATTAAAACAGCTTATAACTCGGTGGTCTCCGCAAAAAAGTGCATTTAAGATTGCAGGCAAGTGGCGCCCATTCAGTCTAAGGGATGTCGCAATGATCTTAGGATTGAGGGTCGGTGGGGATGCAATCGACCAATTTATCGCCCCTAAAGGTGATTTGAAGATTGCTAAACTGTTGCAATCACAACAGATAAGCAGTACACCGCACAGACTGATATTGATGGACTTGTTAGAAGCGGCCGACATCATAGGGAGACCTGAGGACCAAGCAAGAATATACATTATGACCTGCTTTAGCGTTTTCTTGTTCCCCATTTCATGTAATAATTTGCCCTGGAACTCTGTGCTAGCTACGCTTGACGACTTGAGCTTGATAGGGAAATACGCATGGGGGAAGCTCGTGTATGACGATTTGGTCAACACGCTAACAGAATTCAATGAAAAATTAAAGACCAAGAATGACTTGACCGATTCATGGTTCAAAGGATGTACAGCGGTTTTACAGGTAACTAACATTGATTATCAGATTATATATAAAACAATTTGCATTATGATTACACCATTACTTGCCTTGAACAATTGTATGTCAACCATGATCATCTAGGTCTGGGCTGCGGAGAACATAAAATTATATGACCCAATGGAGGCCCCTTCAGTTATCGATTTCCCAAGGATCCTCAGATGGGAACACAGGCGACTGTTACCTAAAACCATCATAAGTACATTTGATAATCCTCATGAGGTGAAATTGACTGCGTACAATTTATGTACTACACAGATTAAATATAATGGTTTGACAAAGACATCAAATCAATCTTAATGTGTTTAAACATATTGGTGCTTCTGGATGAAAACATACTGTAGGGAATCAAAGGAATACTGCCATCGGAAGCAGAACTGAAGGAAGATATCGTTATAGAGGCAATGCATTTACACAAACAAACAGGAATGGCCGAACATGATGAATCAGGTGCAGAAGCAAGGACTGAGGCTTCATACTCTGCAGAAATAAAGAAGATTAGAGAACATCTAGAAGGGATCAGATCAGAATTCAAAGCAGAGACCCGCGAAATAAAGTCACAGCTAAAGGGAATTAAGGATTTGTTGAAAGAGATTATATGAAATCAGAATGAAGAGAAAAGATCACCATCCAATGAAGGAACTGCACGTGATGATGTATATTTTGGATTCCCTGCAATGGATGATGAACAATATAATCGTGAATGGGAAGAGGACCAGCATGATGACGCCGATGAAATTGACCGGAATGTAAAAGATGGATCTACGATGTACACCAGAAGGGTACAAGAAAAGCGAACACGTCAGACCTCCAAATACGAGAAGTCGCCGTATGTAGCTCCTTGTAATGTATGCAATGCACGCAAAAAGCCACGGTTGACGACTGAAGAGAAAGAGCACCATCTAGAGGAGGTAAACATTTTATTTTATTATTGAATTGTAAGATATCTGCATATATGGTAATTTTTTATCTCTTGCAGAATCAATCGTTGTTGCATATAACCGATGGTTGATGTATAAAATCGTGTATGGTTGGTATGGATCGATAATGAGCATCGGCACCAACCCTATGCATTTAATTTTGATATATATATATTTACATGCAGTGGCTACTTGAACACATAATGGGAAGTTTGACTGAGCATGAAAATGACGAGTTAAAGCCCTGGAAGTCACTAGATTGGTGCAGAATCGTTCAAGAAAAGGATGAGGCAGGGTACATATACCTCGATTATAACATACCCTCCAAATATTGTGGTCCGAATAACTTAACTGTCGATAGTAATCAAGTTAGATGCATTGTGTTTCAGGTTATGGCGGGTAGCTCTGAAATTTCCCGACAACAAGATTCTTCGAAATATAGATGTCAGACCTCTAATTGAAACAGACGTTTGGCTTACAAATGGTGTAAGTGATAACCCTCATTTGCTTCATAAAATACAAGTTTGCAACATCTTATAACCTTAACATATCATTTGGTAGGTGGTTGACTTGTTTATGGATGCCTTAAACAAGTCGGTCCTCACACGATGCATAGATACATACAACAATTATTTTCTCACACCAAACTTTCAGGTATCAAAATTTTTAGTTTATTTACTATGCGATCAACATAACATCCTATACCAAACACTAAGTGTATATTTATGCAGTTGAATGTAAGAAATACAACAAAAGGGAATGAAATAGAACAATTGCTACCACATTGGTACCGGGACATCAACAGGGTAAAATGATGATCATTTCCATTTATGCAGTGATACAAATCAAGTGTATAAATCATTAACAATGTTGGTAAATTATACAGGTTTTTTACATTGCAAGCATCGAAAATCACTACATGCTAGTCGTAGCAGACTGCATAGAAAGATGCTACAAATGGTACGATCCTAATGACGCAGCAAAAAACAAGAAAAATGCGAAGTCAATGGTACGTCGCATTTAAATATGTTAAGTCCCATCCCCTCAACTGTTTACACATAACCTTACAAATAAGCAGTCCATAATCAGACTCAATATTAACCTCTTGCTAAATGACAGAAGGACAGTCTTGGAACTATCTGCAAAAACCAACTAGGGTGTGCTGACTCCGATCGATGGCAATTAAAACGTATGAGGGATATTCCGAACCAGGGCCAAAATTCGTAAGATGAACTAAACTATTTTTCTATAAGTTTGTGCAATAAATTTGATGCACCACTATTTGGGGATATAAAGGAGATATCGATGCCTACTGCACAAGTTCATTGTTTTTCAGGGATGCATGTGGACTGTACTGCCTCATGTATACGGTATCATTGGCGGCAACAAATGACATACCGGACTTTGATCTGGTTTGAATTCTCACTATATCCTTTTCCCTTCAACTGAATGACCATGCTAACCATACCCCTAATAGTAGATTTTTATGTTGGAATTTACCCATCAGGAGTCATCTAAGAGATATAGGCATCGTGTATTGGTCCAATTAACGAAAGACAGATTCACCCCTCCATTGCCGGCGATATTCAACAGTTGAATCCCAATGTATATGATGAAGTATGGAACGGACATCATCATTTTGTGACTACATTCGCGTATGTAAGATATTGGGTCTGTATTTTATGAGATACTAACAGAAACACATACTCAGGTGTTTTGTTACTGCTAGTTTTTAAGTATATAGTGCATATGTTTAATTGGTTATGCATGTTTGTTAGAAGCGATTGTGATTTAAAAAATGGATCAAAAAGGGAATAGCATCGATTATGATTGTAAAAATCGATTCTAACAGTTTAAAGACATCGATGTTAAAGAAGAATCTATGCTATAAGCACTAACTTCATTCTATCACACATATAGTACAAAAGTTTAATTAGTTATGCATGTTTGTTAGAAAATATTGTGAAAGAATAATCACAAATGGGATAGAATCGATTATGAATTAAAAAAATCAATAAAAAATTGATAGAATCAATTATGATTTAAAAAATCCGATTCTATCAGTTTATAAAGACATCGATTCGAAAGAATAATCTATGCTATAAGCACTAACTTCATTCTTTAAGATGAAGCCCAAGTAATACAGCATCGTCTCCATTAAAGCTGAATCGCTGCTATACAAACTTCCAGGGAATCAAGATCAATAGTGCAAGTTAATTAAACCAAAATTCATTTCTCATCTCCACTATCAGGATCTTTGTTCAAGTCAAACCAAGGTCCACCAACTAGATCAGGCGAATTGTTCGAGTCATGCTTGTTCAATGCAGGCTGAACCCCACCATCACGTCCGTGCGCATCATTGGCATCATTCTGTCCAAAATAAACAAACAATCGCAAAGTTAAAACACCATGAATGCGAATATGATGATCATCATTGCAGATCGCGTACCTCAGATGACGGATCTACGTCAAACAAATCATCTTCTGAATAATAAGCATGCGTTGAGGGTACCCCATATGTTTCTCCCAATGGGTGTTGACCATTGTCGGATGATCTGCTTTTTTGAAACGACATCTGTGGGGAGAACAAAAACGAACCAAAATATTACGTTACGTAATTACAAAGGACAAATACAAATGTAATGAATTCTACCTCGAAGTCGGAATAGTCGCCAACATCTCCAAACAATTCTCCATCAGATGAATCGTACTCAGTTTCGCTTACGGGAGCTGCTTCACCATAAGTTTTGTTAATACCATTGTCCACTGCATCATCTCTGTTATGCTCGACCTATAAAAAGACAAAGTATGCCAAAATGAGTACACGTTATACTTGGATGCGATCACATTTATCAAACAATTCATCAATGTGGGTAACTAATTGGAGGTCGCCTACCACAAACTTAGCCAAATTAAAACCGGTTTCCGTCAATTCGTCATCGGTATGGTCGGACACGTTATCACCATCTCGATGCGATCTTCTCCTCTTCTTCCCAGTTGTATTTTTACCAGGACAGTTTCGCATGTCGTGACCATTCCCCCCACAACCTCGACAGCAACGACCCTTTTTATTGCCTTTAACGTTCTCTTCTGCTCTAGAATTGTTTTTAGACCTGCCTTTCGATTTTACCCTTTGTGAGTCAGCAACACGATCTTCCAAGACAACATTATTGTCTGTTGCCCCATCCCCCCTTGCCACGGCATGTATTCTTGTTGCAAGATCCGACATCCATTTGTTTGCCAAATCATACCCTTCCTTGCTTTTGGAAGCCAACCCCAAAACACTGTTCCACCTAGTACGAAGTGATGCGTACCTAAATAATTCAGCTTCGTTCGCACTAAACTGAGGCTCCAAGCATGACATGAATTCTTCTCTGACTCCAATAGTCCATCTTCGATTAATCAAAGAATCGGGGATGTTGGTAATGTGACGCACGATCATAACATGAAACACATGCCTGCACGGTATACCTTCCGACTCGAACTTCTTACACGAACATGAAAACCTCTGTTCGTCCTGGTTATATATGACAGTAGTTACCTTATCACCGTTCATGTACCTTTGAACTGTGTATGTCACGGTGGTACCATCCTTGGAACACTTGTATCCATCGGGGGCAACACTATATAAATGTTGACGGCTGAGCTCCTTACGTACTCGCTTAAAAGCATTCCGTGTGAACACCCTAGCTGCGTGTCCTTCAATCAACTCCAGACCAGCAATCGTCAACACAGGTCTTGTGTAACAAGCCCTGAAATCCGCTTCTACTTCAAGGCTGCGAATATTGTTAACGGCCAAACTAAGCTGTTCCACGAATTCCAGCAACGTTCCACTGTACTTTGTATACCTTTTAAGATACGAGTTCAGCCCCTCGCACCTCGATGTGCTCTTAACTGTTGCAAAAAAATGGCCAGTCAAGTACGCTTGTGCCCACCTGTGCCTGGTGTTCCACTTTTCAATTACCCATTCGTTATCATGCAGTCCATATTTATTAACCATTTCCCTCCAAGCCTCATCAAACTCATCCCTGGTACACCAATGTAACATGCACCCACTGAAATCTTTCACAAAATTAGAATTAGGGACGTTTGACCTGGCATTACGAGCCAGATGCCAAACACACAGTCGATGTCTAGCATCTGGGAGGACGACTTCAATGGCATTTTGCATTGCTTTATCACCATCTGTGACTACAGATAGTGGCCTCTTATTCCCCATGGCGGAGACAAACTCCTCCAGGACCCATATAAATGATTCTACTCTCTCATTTGAAAGCATAGCGAAACCAAAAACAAGGGTTTGGCTGTGATTGTTCACTCCTACGATACTAAGCAAGGGCATGTTGTATGCATTCTTCTTGTACGTGGTGTCGAATGCTATAACATCGCCGAAAACTCGAAAATCCATTTTTGCCTTAGCATCGGTCCAAAATAGCTTCTCCAATCGATTTTCTTCATCACTGGAAACCCGATACACTAAGCTTGGATCTGAAATCTTCTGTCTTTCCAAGTATAGCAACACGGCATTTGCATCACCTTCCACGATTCTGGACCTTGACACCATTCTCATACTATTGTACAGGTCCTTCCTTATGAACTCGAGCTTGTGCGCACCACCAACCTTGTTTGCCAAATGTTTCATCGCCTCACAACCTCGTATACCGCTTGCCTTCATTGCCATAGCTTCTTTCAGTGATCCATCATCAACGTGCCTATGGATCAAATACAAATTCAGTGTCAAACATAACAGTACAAACAACCAGGTAAACAAAAAAACCCTTAATTCTTAAAAAACTCGATTTAAAACATCCATAGTCGATTTGACTAAAATTAGTGAAAACGATGCACACACCTACATACAGTATAGACTCGATTTCCATTTCCATGTGACACAAACCGATTCTACATAACAGCAACACAACCCGATAATTTAGAATCGATGCTATATGGCCAGAGTCGACCCTATGAAACAGAAGTTACTTGATCGATGGAATACGGATCGCATATTAGCATCCATTCTTGATCGTAAATAAACTCGATAATAAATCCTCAAAATCGATACTATTTGTCCAGAGTAAACACTGGGTAACAAAACCAAACTTGCCTCCATACAAAAAGAGAAAACGCTTTACAACTCCGACTCTAAATATGCATAATTGATTAGACAATAATGAGAAAAATTACAGTAACAATACTGAAATTCTGTTTGAAAGAATAAAACAGATAAGTATGCATGCCTGTGAGAGCGAAGAAAAGGCTTGTGAGCTGGGGGAGCAAGTTCGTGATTGTGCTCAACACGAAATGTGGAGATTCTCCATAACATCGTATTAAGATTCAAACGAACTAGCATTGCCGCCTTGCAACGTTCTCTGCTCAAATCCTTAGGGGGTCGCTTCCGATCCTCATACTTAAACCACTGTTCTCTTCTAACACCTTCTTTGCTACATACCCACGATTTTCCATTAATTATTGGCCTGACCTTGCTGCTGTGCGAACTGTTTTTTCTTATACTGAAACCCATACCTTTTGCATATGTCAAGTAAAATCTCCCTGCTTCAGCTAATGTCTTAAATTCTATCTTTTTAATTTCGTCTATATCCAAACTCCTAAAATCCTTCTCTTCGAAGTACTCGTGGGGAACAAAATTCATCTCCTTCTCATCATTGCACTGCTCGAACTTACTCTCCCCATTGATACCGTTGTCATCAAATTCGCCTATTATCTCATCATCGTCTAACAAGTCCAAGTCGTCATCTGAAACATCCATGCTTTAAATCCCACCTTCTATCTAAATTGTCGAATCGATCAAACGGATATATTGGCTCTCCACAATGACAATTGCTCGTCCAGATTGATGATGATGAGCAGGATTGGGACAAAATTGATAGAGAAAAAGAGATGGAAGGAGAAAGATTGTGAATTAAAAAATCAGTGAATGAATGATTATAGAAACTCTCATTCGTTTTTATAATTTTTACAATTGCCTGCTACTGACATCAAAAACAATAAAAACGATTCTGTTTCATCAAAATTTCGAGCGAGAGTTATGGGTGTGAGTGATTGCTGAAATTAAGGAAACTGATAAGTCAAAAAACGAAACAACCTAAAGTTTCCCTTTGGAATACCCAACAACCTGTTTGACCGGTTGCAAGTTTTGCCCAAAACCCTAAATATAACAACAACTAAATCCAACAGTTGGTAAACAGCCATTGTATCTGACGGCTCACATCAGGGGGGCGGATTGGGGGGCTGACTGTAGGGGGGCTGACTGTAGCCTTCACCTTCTTTAGAAGGTTTAAAGAGTGATATTTTGATTTAGAGCTCTTTGATATTGCATTTGAGTGTTAAGATATTGTTTTTCACATGTAGAATCCGTTTTGTTTTACTTTTGATTGTCAAAAAACTGTTTCTCATCACAAACACAACGCAACCCTAAACAATTATTAGTTTGGGTGAAAAGCACTCAACTTCAAAAGCTAATTCTTAGGTGTTTTTACGTTTAAAAAGTACTTTTACATTAAAATCATATTTTTTCACAGTAATATCAAATATTAAAAAATTTCAACAATACTTTTTAGTAACAATTCTCCAAAGCACCTTTCAAAAGTATTTTTTCAAAATCAAGTTTTTTTTACCGTAATCTTAATATCAAACGTGGCCGTAAGGTAACGCCAAAAACTAGTTTTAATAGTAAAAGCCCATCCAATTCGAAAAGCTAATATTTAGATGGTCTTACGTTTCAAAAGTATTTTTAAGTTAAAACAACATTTCTTAATAATAATGACAAACATTTAAAAATATCAATCATATTTTTTCATAATAATTTTATAAATCACTATTTTTAAACGCACTTTTTCCAACCACAAACAGTAATGCTATACTAGTTCTTAATGAATAGAAAACACTTTATCTGGAAAAAAAAAAAAAAGTAAGAGCCAATTTGACATTACTTTTGTGGTTGAAAAAAAAATCAATTTGAAAAAAATGTGTTTGAAAATGTTTTATAAAAATGCCATAAAAATGTAGTTTAAATATTTTTAAGTGTTTAACATTAATGTGAAAAAAAATGATTTTAACTTAAACACTTTAGTAACGTAAAAGTATCTAAATATCAACTCCCCAAAATTGGATGATTTTTTTATCAAAACTTACCTTTGATACAAGTAAAAAGAATGTTTGGTATTAGGTTAAAAGTGAAAATTAACTTTTTAAAATTCTAACGCAATACTAAACAGACTCTAAATATAGTCAACTTTTAACATAATCAAAGTAGAAATAAACATGTAACATTTGTATGAGAAATTTTTAAATAAGTCCGGTCTAACATGTCATTTATAGGCTCTACCATAATTTGTACCAACTCAAAATATTTTTTCAAATTAAGGCACAAGTTTAATTATAAGTTTAGCATCACATTATAAAGAGAAAGAATTTAAATATAAATTTTGTTATGAAATATTGAATATTGGAGAACTATAAAAAACAAAAAGTATGAAAAGAAGAGAATAGAGAGAATTTTATTACTACAGAAAGAGGGAGAATACAACTATTGGTGAGTTGTATGAGATGTAATACAAAGGGTGGAGGAGCTCCCTATTTATATTAGGGAACCACTTTACAAACAACATAGGCTTAACCTAACTTATAAGCTAAGTTTACTTTGAGGCCAAGTAAAACGGTAATTTCTAAAATCTTATATATATTCTCCTTCATTTTCTCTCTCCATTAATTCTCTTCAATATGGGCTTGTCTTCAAGATAAGGTAAATAGGACTGAGGTGTGAAAGTCAATTATTCCATAGCACCCCCCTTGAATAGAACACTATTTTAAATTGCCTTATTAGATGTATAGCTATTGTTTCGTTAAAAACCTTAAGTCAAAAAAATCCAGTGGGACAAAAATCGATCATAAGGGAAAGAGAGTACAGAGCAATTAAATTCATCTAATGTATCTTCAAGGCATGTCTTCTGGACATTCGTATGTGCTATTACTGCCTCCTTGAAAACTTTTAGCCGGGAAAACCCTATGGGACATAAAAGAACAAAGGAAAAAAAAGTACAATGCATAATATCTATAATCCGCTCCCCTTCAAATAATCACTATTACTGTGGCATCTATCGATTGCTTTATAGCATCTATCTATGACCACTTCTAGGGCTTTCAATCTTGCATCTCATTGACTTGCCACATACCAATGTCATATATTAATTTCTCGAATGTTGATGTTGACAATGACTTGGTGAATAAATCAACAATATTGTTAGTAGAGCGAATTTGTTTAACATCAATTTGTTGACTTTTCAAGAGTTCATGAGTATAGAAAAATTTCGACGAGAAATCTATTGCTGGTTTCAATCCACTAGCATTATGAATATGTGATATTACAAATCTTAACGAAAAGCACTCTATTCTGACCTCATATAAGGAAATAATTTCAAAGTGATTTAAGGAGGTAGATACCAGCGTTTGCTTAGTGGAACGCCAAGAAATGGCTATATCATTATAACAAAACAAATAACCAATTTGAGAGCGAGTCTTGTACAGATCATATTTATATCCCGCATTAGCATGTCCCATTAATCCGGATTTAGTGGTTTTCTTGGAATGAAACAACCCCAAATTTATAGTCGCCAATATATTTAGTACGAAGCAATCTTTGGGTCTCTTGCACTGTGCCAAGTACACCAATTCCTCGATAGTATTAAGATATGATATTTCAGGACCAATATATCCTTATCAGGTTCTTTAAAATGAAACAGATCTATTTGGGATCAAGAGACCTTACAACCATAAGGGCGCTCGATGGGTGAACCTTTATCCATGTTAAAATGTTTAAGCAATCTCTCTATATATGTTGATTGATGGACAAGTATTCCATTTGATTTATGCTCAAGCTTTATACCAAGATATAATTTGGTTTTATCCAAATCTTTAATCTCAAACTCCTTTTTCAAATATTCAATAGTTTTAAATTACTCTTCAGGAGTTCCTATCATATTCATATTGTCGACATAAACTACTATTATAGTAAATCCGATTTGAGATTGCTTAATAAATACACATAGGGCAAATGGGATCATTTCTGTACCTTTCCTTAATTAGATAATCATTTAAACATTGATACCACATGCGCTTGGATTACTTCACCCATACAAAGATCTTCGCAACTTTATCGAGAATAAGTTACGGGGAGTGTATGCTTCAGGCATTTTTAATCCCTCAGAAACTTTCATATAAACGTCAAAATCTAGTGAACTATATAAACCGAGGTTCATAATCATCATTCATAATTTCATGAGCAATTGTGAGAGAAAAGCATCATTGATAATAACCTCAACTTTTATTACAATAATTTATGAAAATTTCAATATTCCTAGGGTTGGGGATCTTTTCATGGGTTTATGTCACTTTAGGGACAATGTGGTCATGATTTTGTTCTGCTTCAGTGGCAATGTGCTCTCTTTGAATGTTATGTTGTGCCACTTCAGAGGCAACTTGTTTTCTTCGAGAAAGATCAACATGCTCATTTGGAGCAGATTCAGAATTCCTCCCTTTTCTTTTTTGATGAGCTATGTATTTTGATCCCATCGGTCTACCATGATTCAGGCATGAGTCATATAGATCCATTTCAGGATATTCTACAAGAACATGCATGGCCAGAATATGACTTTAACAGTCTATTAAATGCATTAGACAACCTATTAGCAATAGTTTGTAAATGGATCAAATTTTGCATTTCATTTTCACACTCGGGTGTTCTTAGGTTTAAATGAGACAATCATTGCTCATTCCCATCCTTTTTCTGCGTTCTATTTATGGAACCTTTTGATGCCCATAAACTCTCATCAATGTTTCAAGTAACCCAATAATGGATGGGGAATCAAAACCAACATAGATGCCCAAATGTTGGGGACCCATTTTATTTCTTTGAGGTGGTGTTATCGGTACTTGCACAACACATCCAAAGGTACAAAGATGTCAAATATCAGGCACCTAACCCAATACTAACTGAAAAGGGGGATATGAATGAGAATTAGTGGGCCATAATCTAATAAGTGTTATAGCATGCAAAACTGCATAGCCCCATGCCAAAGAAGGAAGTTTTGTTCTCATTAACAAAGTTTTGGAGATTGTTTAATCATGGATTCTGCCAATCCATTTTGAGTATGAACATATGGAACTGGGTGCTCAACCTCAATTCCTAATGCTGTATAATACGCATTAAAGTTTTTTTTTTTTGTAAATACACCAGCAGTATCCATTCTTATGCTCTTGATTTGATAATTAAGGAAATGTGCCCGAAACTTTATAATTTATGCAAGCAAATATGCAAATGCAACGTTGCGTGTGGATAATAGACAAACATGGGATCATCTGCAGGATGCTTCCACTAATACCATAAAATATTGGAATGGTCCACTTGCAAGTTTATTGACCTATAGATATCACCTTGATTTCTCTACAAGAATGATGGTGATTCATGATCAATCTTTGTAACTAAGTAGATTCCTCTTTGATCTACCATTTAATAATGCATCTTCTATATGCAAGATAGTACCATTAGTTAAAACAATTGTAGCGTTTCAATAGCCATCTATAATTTGATAGGACTAGTTATGGTATGGATATTTACCTTACACAATGTCATAGTTGAGAAAAATTCTTTATTACATGACATGGTATATGTTGATTGGCCAAAAAAAAAAACATGGTATATGTTGTACCACTATCAAGTAAGCAAATTATTTGCTATTTCTCTTTGTCCATTTGCATTTTGTTGATGAATTTTGGCATCAAATGCTTTTCACTCATATTAATAAACACTTGATAGGTATTTATATTGACAACTTTAAGTGTCAAATAAAAAATTTATCCATGTTATTGACAACTTCTTGTGTCAAAGGCACATAAAATTCATTTACGGGTAAATAGCCTCAAAACCAATATAAAATTCATTCACGTGTAAATAGCCTCAAAACCAATATGAATAATTATAAAAATAATACCAGGTAAATTCCTAGAAAAGAATAGAGGGGTCACAAATGGTCCCACTTAAATTTCACACTCCTTAAACATAAATTTCCTAGATATCTAATTAATAACAAAATCATGACAACTTTATATGTCGATAGTTTTACCCAACAAGAGCGCTAATATCACTTGGATCAATATGACAACTTTAGGTGTCAATTAATATTTCAAAAATCACCAGAACCAATTTGACGACTTCAGGTGTCAAATTTTCTCGAGAAACACTTCAAGAAATTATTTATCATGAAAAGAAAAGAATATAGTTAGTATGATGGAAATAAGAAATCAAAACGAAATAATTTGAATAATGAAAACAAGTATAGAGAGATATGATCTTCTACCATAAAATCAAACCTCAGAGTTTTGTTCTCCTTTGATTAGAGTTTTGCTTAGACAACTTTGGGTGTCTAGCATTCGATTAAAACCTAGACAGCTTCGGGTGTCTATTTTTCTTTGATTAATATCTAGACAACTTTGAGTGCCTAATATTTGATGAAAACTTAGACAACTTTGGGTGTCAAGTCTTTCCTCGTTTCTTCTTTAATATAGACAACTTTAAGAAGAAATTTTGTACAATAAGTTTTGTACACTTCAAGTGTAAACAAAGGATTCTGCACAACTTCAAGTTATGATATAGAGGAATTTTACACACTTCAAATGTAAGTAAATAATTTTGCACAACTTTGGGTTGTGATATGAATGAAAATTAATCCAAATAATTTTACACAACTTCGGGTTGTGATATAGAGGAAAATATTTTTAATATTTTGTATGACAACTTCTGGTGTCATTCAATCTAAAAAATAAAAGTAAATAAATATCGTAACTCTTGAGATTGAAATCAATAGGGCTAAAGTGAATAGATGAAGAACATAATTATGAAAAAAAAATTGAATAAAGAAAAATCTAACATTGAGATCAAACCTTAAATCGTGATAGAGCTCAAAACTTAAATCTTGAGAGAGCTTCATCGTGCAGATAATGTGTTATGAAATATTAATTATTAGAGAACAATAAAAAACAAGAAGTAGGAGAAGAAAAGAATAGAGAGAATTTTATTACTAGGAGAATACAACTATTGGTGAGTTGTATGAGATGTAATATAAAAGGTACAGGAGTTCCCTATTTATATTAGAGAATCCCTTTACAAATAACATAGGCTTAACCTAACTTGCAAATCAAGTTTACTTTTAGGCCAAGTAAAAAGGTAATTCCTAAAACCCTAGATATATTCTTCTTGATTTTCTCTCTCCATTAATTCTCTTCAATATGGACTTGTTTTCAGGACAAGATAAATGGACCTGATGTGTGAAAGTCCTTTATTTCATAACAAATTCTAAAATTTAAACTATAATTGTGGTAGGATTTTATCATTATCTTTGAGTAGACTTAATTTTATTGATGAGACCTATAGATGACGTGTTAGATAATATCTACCTAATGATCTCTCCCAATGTATTTTTTTTTAATTTAGTAAAGTAATGCATTATATGTGAAAAAGAAAATCCTTAAATGGTAAATTACTTATACTTAAGAAGTGCATATGAGCATTCATTAGTTGAATTTTTCCTTAATTTTTCTTTACTAACGTTATGTCTTTTATTTTTTTTCAACTTATTTTACAGTATAGAGTAATAAGCCTTTTCTTTTCAAAGATGAAAAGAGAGGGTTTACACTTGTTGTAGAAAGTATCTAAGTTTGAGGCTCATAATTATTTATTACTCCCTCTGTCTCCTATTATCTGTCTTAAATTGGAATTTTTTTTGTCTCTTTTTATCTGTCCATATTTTAATATTAATGGATAGTTTTTCAAATCTCTCTCTCTCTCTCTCTCTCCAAAGTTCTCTGCTTTTCTTAAATGTATTGAATTTTCAATTTCCTTCCACAGGCCAATACACAGAGGCAATTTTTCGTTTCCAAGAAAATGGAGAAAGGTGAAGCATCCATGGAGAAAGTTGAAGCATCCATTAGTCCAGATGATCAGTGTATAAAATTTTCGAATTTGTCTTCTCTAGTCATCCAAAAATGGAGAGTAATAGTTCAGATTTTACAAATTCCCCCAAATCAAGTGTTGAGCTCAATGGAGAGATTGAGAAAGTTCCTTTCAATTTTGATTTGAATGTAGAGGCAGACTGTGGCTTTAACTTGAACAAGTTACCAGAAGAAGAAATTGAAGATTTTACAGATTCTCCCAAATCAAGTGTTGAGCTTAGTGGAGAGATTGAGAAAATTCCTCTCAATTTTGATTTAAATGTAGAGGCAGACTGTGGCTTTAACTTGAACAAGTTTCCAGAAGAAGGAATTGAAGCTTTTGAGCAACCAGAATTCCAACAGGTGGTTTTACTCATGCTGAAAGCCTATCTACCCAAATTTTATTAAATTTAGTGGTGAAGCTCCTTGGGTTATTGGTGGGTTTTTATTAATGGGTTTTGGATTGATTCTCCCATGTCTTAACGTCTCATTTGCGAGACTTTCTCTCTTCGTCTTTTTTTTTTTTTTGCAATTTGTGGGACTTTTGCTTTTTATGTTGAAAAAATTAGAAGGATTTAGGGGTTGAAGGCAGGGATGTTGATTTTGTTTGCAGGATAGAATTGCAAGTTAAATGGACACTGAAAATGTCTTGGTCAGTGAAAAATTTTGTTTGATTGATGTAATAGTTGCATTAGGTTGGTCTAAATGTTTCTGCGTTGTAAATCCATCGACTGAATGTTTCTTGTTTTGGCTATAAATGAGTATTATTCATCAATTTGCATCACAAATTGGGTTTTTCTCTATATCTAATCAGCAGGTATATTCCAATTACAGACTTGGTATTTTAATTTATTCCAATTACGCGATCTCTTCTCTTCTTCACTCTTCGCATGTTTCCATTTTCCCTCACCGATTGAAACACTAGAAACCAAAAAACTCCTTTTTTTCTCAGTTTAATCGCAGGTATTTATATTTTCTACTTTCAATTACTATGTTTCCTATTTCAATTAAATCCTTAGATCTATTTGCTTTCGCCTGTTGCTCGCGCTTTTGTCCCAAAATCATACCTCCACTTTTCTTTCGATAAACTGATTGAATCATAAATTAAAGCGAAAAAGTTTCAATTTTTGTTCTAAATTTGCGCTTTACCGTTGAGAGTACTTTTATTCTAAAGAGAACGCATTGCAAATTTTGGCGCAATTAATTCTTTGATTTAGGTTAAATATTGTTCTTAATTTAGTGAGTTATATGTTGTGTTTATTTTATAAATTGAGCCATCTGATCTTCTTCTTGTAGGGAACTTGAGCAATAAGTACCTTGTTTGACCATTTATGGCACTAACAAAATCAATGTCTCCTTTGGTGGTTTATTTTGCAGTTTTTTGAAGCATTGGTTATCATGGGACATCGTTTGAGCAGAGCTATCGATGTTACCCTGCATCTTTCATTGAAAAGGTATGAGAAGTAGAATGTTATTGATATGCTTTGATAGAGATAGCTCAGTCAGTCTTCTATCTTTGGTTTGTAAAACTTATTTTGTCTTACTTGGTCATTTATTATCAGGTCTCTCATCTCTTATATTGTGATTTTTTTTTCTGTTTTTTATTCCTTGTCTTGATTTTGATCCTTATTTTTTCATTGTTTCCTTGCAGCCGCAAATCGAATGTGGTGATAAAAGTAAGTTTTTAGACATATGGTTATGGTAACATTTTCCTTTCTGTTCACTTCTCTAATGAATTTTCTTTTATCATTGTTTCAGTTATAATGCCTCCATCAGCTCTTGATCGGTTAGGTTAGTTATTTCAACTGTGGCATCAGTTTAAGTTGCATGATCAGTTTTGGTTCCAGTTTAAGTTAAATAATCTAGAATGCTGATGTGATATTCCAGTCCACATTGTTGCTTTTTCTTGAATTTAGTCTGTGGTGATATTCCATTATGTCATGAGTCATGACTTGAACCTGTGATATGGATAGGGCAGAGGTCACTGATTAGTTAATACTACACTGCAAAAGTTTAGCACCCTCTTTTAAGTCACTTTGATTTTTTTTTTTTTGGGTAGCAATCCTGACTGAATTAAGAGCAAATGTGGTGATTGGATATCTTTCTAGCAGTGATTTTCTTTATGAATGAACTTGCTAAGGACTTGATAATTAGGAACATGCCCTTCATTTTAATGATTTCTAGACTTCAGATTGAGCATCTTTGAGACGCAACATACAAGGCTTTTTGATGAAGGGATTTTGCTTACCTCTTAAGATCAATGCTTTTTGTATAGCATTAGAGATCAGATAATTAATGGGAGATGCTTGGGGGGGGTGGAGGTGGCTAGTATTTGATGTAAAGGGTGTCTAAATTAAGAAGGTTTTTTTACATGAAAGAGGTTTAAATACCTAATTATGCTGTAGGAATTGATCCTTTTTTTCTTTTGTTTGTGATGGTGCGGTGTTTCTGTTCAAATTAATTATTCAAATATTGAAGAAAATAATCGAATTTATACCAGCACCTGTCAGTGCCATTTATTGCCATTTTCCTGTTTCAGTCAGTTAAATGAATGCATTACCATCTTTAGGCATTCTAGTTAAATGAATGCATTACTATTTCACAAAGTAGTGCACATCAGGCTCAAGGCAAGCTTGTATTTGGATCAAATGTCAGCAGTCCTAAGGAAAAAAATGGGTAGACAGTAATTTTTGCACTCTCTTTCTTTCGTCAAATTGCTTACCCTTACCTAGCCAATGATATTTTTATACAGAAAATGGAGATATTATATGGTTATTTCTTTGATTTTGCAGGAAAGTGGAAAAGAAGCTAAACAGGAGCAGCCTCAAAAGAAGGAAGATCCCAAGTTCCCTTTTACTGGGAAAAAGTACTCATTGAATGGTTGATTAAATATATCCTCATTTTATCATTTTACTTGCCCTTGTAGACTAAGGAAAGCAACAGAATTTATATATTCATCTGGAATGTTGTACTATCAAAAGATTGAACTGTAGGTTCTCATACCAAAATGAAGAAAAGGAGGTCCTAACTTATATTCCATTCTGTTATGAATCTTAAGAGAACTTCTTCAAAGAAAAGAAAGAGGGCCTTATTATCAACCTGCTATTGTTTGCAATTGTGTTTATTGGCTATAGGGGCCTTTGCATCTTCATTTAACGTACGCTAGTTTCTTGAATCTTGGAATCCAACTTCAGCATTATTTTTGTTCAACTCAAATGGAGCTGCATTAAAAAGTGCTGTAATCAATTTATCGGTGGTCTGGTATTGATTACTCTGGAGGGAAAAAGTCCTGTAATTCTGTCAGCATTTGGAAGTAACTATGAGGCTGTTACAGAGCAGAACACCACAAAATATGGAACAGATGAGCAATAGGTGATTATGTTTTTGGAATGAATTTTAGAGGCTCATAAACTTACATTACTATCGTAGCTTGTTTTTAAAGAACTGTTACTCCAATATTACATGAATACACGAATTAAATCACAATCTTACTCCAATATTATGACTAACTCTTATCCTCTGGTGTTGGGAGAAACCTCAAGCTATCAGAAAAAGGAATAATAAAGAATACAGTACGTGCATATACATATCTTAGTTATCTTGTAATCCTAGGAAAGAATGGATTTAAGTGCATCCTTAACATAAGGGTACTTAAATGGGAAAACCCAACTGCTTCGCTTTTGTTGGAAACACATAACATAAAACCAACTTCTCACAATTTAAACAAAAAGTTAAATAACCTTCCATCATGCTAAGAAACATAAGAAAAGAAAAACAGCAGGCAATTAGTCCATAAACATAAGAACAAATGATAACTTCATCAAGTTCAGCCACTACTTAAGTGATGGATAACTTCTTCCACTACTGTGGGATCACACTTCATTTGACTTGGAAGTCGACCTTCACTTGCCAGCAATGATTTCTTCATATGAGGGATTTTGTAATTGTTCGAACCCTTCACCTTCGTAATTTCTATCATGCAACTTTGAAGTGTTACAAATATTCTATCAGATAACTCTGGACTGAAGCCTTCAAATGCCTTATCAACAGCACTAATAAGACCATCAATGTTCTTAGATGGTTCATTGTGTTGTAGTGATTGAATAGCACGAAAGAATCCAAGGTCTAGGATATTTAAATCTGGAGAATTTGCTGGTTGAAACAACAGACGAATGTCCAACCCATATTGTGCAGCAGCTTGACAAAATTCAGCATCATTACAATCAATGTGAGTTCTAGCATTGTCTTGCTGAATAATTATTGGACAACTCACCTCATCTCTTGGCCACTTTTCTTTAATGGCAGGGAGAACATTCTGAATTAGAAAAGATTTGATAACTTCTTTAGTAACCGAAGTTATTGGCTTTGTTTCTATTGTCCCTGCAGCCCTGTTGACAGTAGTTCTTCTAGCTGGCTCTTTAGTGACCAATGGGAATAGACCAATTTTCCCTAAGAAGATTGCATTCCGTTGACTATCAAACCTTGGACGAGCTACAGCAGCTAAGAACATGACTTTAGGAATGAAGTTTTTACTCTTACAAGTCCGAAGCGGTTCTTCCTCATCAGGTAGCAAATAATAATTCTCTGATTTCTTAGTCATGTAAAACCATTTTTCATCAATATGGATGATGTTATACATACCTTTAAAGGTCGGATCATGTGGTATGGTACCATTTTCTAGCATTGATAAACAAAATTGAAGCCGAGATCTTTTGTTTTTTTCCTTCAAAAAGGGCTTAATTGCATTGGAATGACGCCGTATAACTCCACTTTGGTGAAGTCTACTTAACGAAGACTTGTTTGTGTTCAATGCAGCAGCTAACGTCCTAAATGTTCTCCTCTTTGATAACTCAGTGTCACGGAATTGATCCAAGTCAATTTGAACTCTTTTACGGCCACAATTTCTTGTCTTCCTATGAGAAGCATCACCGCTGACCTTACCTTAAGTCCAAATGCGTTCAATGGTTTTAGGGCTAACAGAATATGACGCAGCCAACATTCCTTTAATTCTTTTATGGACTTTCCCACAAACACTGGTCTGCAACAAAACACGATACACTGCTTGGCGTTCTTCGTTGGTCAGGGTTTTAAGCCGAGAAGAGTCATTGCGTTCTGCTTCACCCACTTCCCTGCTTGCACTACCTTCAAGCAACACAAATAGAAATCAGTGTGAAAACATTGAAAAACAGTATTGACTCTGTTATAAAGGATTGATCATAACATGTAAAAGTAAACCGGTGTGAATATGACTATATATATATATATATATATATCAATGACCTTAAGCACTACAAAAACAACAATTTGCAATTTAGTAGCAAATTATATACGCCTACAACAAAGTAATTGTAAGCCAATTAGATTTTCATAGCTTATCCAACTATATGTTCACTAGACTAAACATATACATAAGTCTTGATAGTTATTCTACTACATAATGATGCACTCTAATAAAATAAATTGAGTCCAAAACCTCACAATAAAAGCAAAATTTCCCACTTAATATGAAATATAGATTTCAGATCATACTAAAATGATCACTAAAGCATGAATCAGATACCTAATTAAAGCCATTTCAAGCTAAATATGGTATAAATAAAAAACCATAAATTTTAAACAACAGAGAGAGTACATTCTTAGAGTAAACAGCCAGCAAAACACAAGGCATTTCCACTACCTACACCCCCAAGATCTAAAGATGAGGCAAGTCCTTAGCCTGCTTAAGATAATAGGATAAGATTCATAAAGTCCATGTATATTTCGGCTATTTATAAATGCTAATAGTATTGTTCCTTTGATTTCTTGCAAAGCTCAAAGATGTTCGGTTGATTTATGTTAATCCTTAATAGTATTGTTCTTTTGATTTATTCGAATAATAGTTCAGTTGTTTTACTAATGGAACTCAGTACAGCCATAAAAGATACAGAAATAAACTTCAAATGGACATATAAAAAATAACATACCAGCAGATGGTTCTTCCACTCCTAGATTAGCTTCTGTGCCTAAATCCTCTTCAGCAGCTGGATCATCTTCAGCAGGTGGTTCTTCATTTAAATCAAAATGAAACTGTGTTGATGATGATAAGTTGCTCGAATGACAACTTGGGTGAACATTAAGATAAGGAATTTCATTGCCAAAAGTTTCTTCTACAACATCATTAAGATCTGGAATTGTATTTCGTGGTTCCATTGCAGCAAATGAACAGTTCCAGCTT
The DNA here is from genome assembly GCA_030664755.1 of Microcos paniculata. NCBI lineage: Eukaryota > Viridiplantae > Streptophyta > Magnoliopsida > Malvales > Malvaceae > Microcos > Microcos paniculata. The sequence continues at coordinate 44,496,607 of CP131456.1, read as the reverse complement.
GAAGACACAAAAGTAAAGTTTCAGAGAAACAAATTAACCAAATAGAAAAATCGATGCATTATTATCGTAAACCCATAGATTTTGAGTAAGACTAACCTCAAATTTTCCTTCCAAAAGGCAGCAACAAGCTTGGAGTGTGCACCATGAAGGGTGAAATGCCTGAACTTCTAAAAGAGAGTTTGAATATGAGTGAAGTAGAATTTGGGATTCTGAAATAATTTGGTGTAAAGAATGATAATGGGTGAAAATTTTGGCGGTATTCATTCTTAATCAAAATAATTTTGTGATTCAAAAGCATTTTCAAATTGAAAAAAGGGGGAGGGGGGGAAGTATATTTCTTGCTACAAGGTCGTGACTTCTTTTTGGGTGGAAAAGTTATGAACTTGCTGGTTGTCTCAACCAGTGAATGTAAGAGAGAGACTGAGGGGAAAGAGAAGCTTGCCTGGTCGAGATTGGAGAAAGACGAAGAGGAGAGAGAATAAATGGGAAGAGAGAGAGAGGGTAAAATTGGAAAATAAAGGTAAAAATATATAAGATTTTGAATCCAACTGATTTTCTTGCCCTGTGTACAACAATTAATAGGGACAGATAATAAGGGACAGAGAGAATAATAGGTAATCTATATAAATCTGAAAAGTCCGCATATAACACAATACATTCATAAATTTACAAATGGATTAATAATTTGTCTTGCTCTTTGAAAGTTAGTAACCTCCCATACTCTTAAAATTTTTATTATCAAAAAAAAAAGAATAACAAAATTAGTAAATATTATTTACTTTTCTAATTTGATTTTTAAAATTAAATAAAATATATGATTTGTTTTTTTGGAGGGGATTTGGTAAGTAAGCACGAAAGGCGAAGACTTTTGAAAAATTTAAGTGGGTGGGGCAATGCTATTTGGTAATGCTTATCCAAAATGCCAGGTTGGAAACTGAAGTGGCTTGCTGTCTTGGGTCATTCTTCTCCTTCCAGTCTTCCACTCTCCCAAGTCAATAGTTTTTTTTTCGTTTTCTTTTATTTATTATTATAAAATCCTTTTCATTATTTTGAGGTTACATACATACACACATATATATATATATATATATACTTCCTCTGTTTTTATTTAACCGTTTTTTTTTGGTCAACTTATTATAATTTTGATCGTTATTTATGATAAAATTATAAAATTGTAAATTTTTTGAAGATAAAATTTAAAAAGTATAAATCTTAAATTTTTCAAAATATATTTTTTAAAAATTTAATTATATATATATTTTTTATAATTAATGATCAAAGTTATGATAAATTGACCGATAAAGAATAATTAAATAAAAACAGAGAAAATATATATATATATATATATAAAGAGAGAGAGAGTTAAAAGGAAGGAGAAGATATAAATTACCAATATTTAATTTATAATAATTGAGTTTTTTTTTTTTTTTTCCTCTTGAGAGAAGGAAAGGAGAAGTGGGAGGGCAGGCCCTTAACCAGGCTGTCCTGTCATATATTAAGCACACACACAGCTCACCTCATCCACTTCCAAGTTCCAACTTCTAACAATTTATTAACTAATTAATTAATATCTTTTTGCTTTCATTTCTTTCTCTCTTTTTTGCCATTAAATTACCCATACCATTATTTTTATTTACAACAATGTCCTCTCGAATATTCCTCTTCTATCCAAGTCCAAATTCCATTTGTAGACTTGTATATAGGACTAAAATAAAATAATTAATATTATCAGGAAGAAAAAGGTGCTGAGTGGATGATGCTGTGAAGATCGTCTTTTTGACCGCTGGTGCATGCACCCGATTTGTTTCGAAAAATCAAAGTTAGAATTGATTTGATAAAAAAGATACGATTAAATAGAGATACAGATAGTATTAATTTATAATTGTAAGGCCTAATTTTGGTTGTAGTTGCAGTTGTAAAAAGTTTGATTTTGTAAAAATACTTTTAAAAAGTACTTTTGAGAATTATTGTGAAAAAATATTTTTGAAATATTTGAGTGTTTGGTATGACGGTTAAAAAGTGATGTGTAGGATAAAAAAGTTCAAAAATACATGTTTCAAAAAAATCATTTTCTAATGTAATAAATGAGGGACAATTAAAGTAATTTTATATTAAACGTAATTTTTCTAAACGTAAAAGCACCTATAGAGTAGTAGCTTTTTAGATTGGATAGATTTATGCTATCTCAACTTGAGGTGAAAAGCAGCGTTTTGGCACTCAACCACAATGCCATCACAATGCCAATCGAGCTCTAAGTAGAGGGATATCTACAACCTCTTTTTGGTGAAAATATGCATCTTCAATTTATTTAGCTAGAATAGAAATTAGTACTCTTTACATTTCATTTCTTAATCTCCATTTTCTAATTGACCTAATTTTTTTGAAACGAAATTAAATTCCATTTGAGCACCTTTCATGCTTTTTTGATGCTACCTGAATTAAGCATCGCCATACTAAGAAAATTAGTACTAGAATTATTAAATTTTTTCATGTATATTTGATGAAATTGTTATCTGCTCAATACAATAAGAAAATGAAAATTATTAATTTAAATTAATATTTTTATATTAGTTTTTCGCTCTGTTAATCATTCAAATCAACTCCAAAAGATTAATCGAGCACGCGAAAATTAAGCTAGATTTTCTCTTTTGCGGCCATAAATGTGACATAAGTGTATACATAAACCCCCCCCCCCCCCCCCAAAAAAAAAAAAAAGAAAAAGAAAGTTTTACTACAATAAATAAAATCAGCATGCACTAGCCAAAATATGTTACTATTTGGCTTCTATATAATTTAGATTAAACATTTGCTATAAATGATATGACTTTTAACATTATAAATTACCCATTCAAAAATACCTATCATTGTATGCAGTACATCTTTAACTAGGATCTTGAAAACATTAGTATCCTAAATATCAATGCCCGAAAGGATAATATATTTTACTAGAACTATACATATATAAAATAAAATAAAATAAAATCTGAGGTAGGCTTGGCTGGAGTTGGAGTTTATGACAAAGTATTATAGGTGCCTAGCCTTAAATAATCTCTCCACATTTGACTTAATGTTTGTCCATTAATTGAACGTATAGGTAAAGCAAAATGTGTTGGACTTAAAAGGATAATATTCTTTATTCGCCACCTAATTCCTAGTTTGTTTCGTTTATCAACCTACCCTAATTATTAAAAAAAATTTAAAAAAAAAAACCCTTAATTATGTCGAGAATTATGCTCACATTCTAATAATTATAGTTTAATTCTGATAATCAATAATGACCATTTTTGACCTTATCACTTTCATTTTTTACACAAAATAGATGTTTTCATACATACTAGAAAGTGACCTGGGCTACGTCCTGTGAATTTTTTAAAAATTTTAAGTATTTAAATTTTATTTTTTAAAATTATGAGAAGCTAGCGATAAATAGTATTTTAAGATCAATCTATATAATCTTATATTGATCTTATATGTAAATCAAAATATAATACAAAATATATATAGAAGTTCATTTTGATATACATAAATAATGTTAATTAATTAATAATAAAACTCCATTTATAAAATATTATACATAAGTTGAAAATGTTGATTAACAATTAAATAAAAATATATAGATAAAATATTAACTCTTTCATAATAAGTAAATTTTAATAACATATGTGACATACAAAAATGTGAAAAAATTTTCTCAAACTCAACAAAAATCATCAAGCTAAACTTTTTCTGTAGACTTATTAAGGATAAAAAAATTCCTAAAAAAATATATTAAGAATTACAAAAATATAAGAAAGCATCAAAATAAAAAAATAAAAAAAAAGAAAGAACTAATGAGCTTTAGCTCGAAACATCAAAAAAAGGGCAAAAAAAAAAAAAAAGAGCTAATGAGAAGGTGACAATTGCACCTCTCTCCTCTAATATCCCTTCATCTTTTATATAGGGTAGTATAGATATCCATATATATACGCGCGCGCGCACACACACACACACATATATATATATATATATATATATATGAATGCGCTTTTATATAATTGCTAAAGTGATTTTGAACTTATACTAATATTTTGTTCATTCCCTCTCAATCAATCTATTTATTTTATGTTTTTTTAGCGAAATATTATTTTATTTTTTGAAAAAATGTTGAACTTTTTGAAATTCATAAAAATTGTGTTCGTGGTATGTCCTAAAATGTATTGAGTGCTATTTATTGTTTAGAAAGTTTTGTTAATTCATATTATGTTCAATTGGTTCTTTTAAAATGTTCATTTAGTAGAATTTTTCCAAATCCATTGATTTAAGAACCAACTCCTTGTCTGTCAAAAGAAGAAAAAAAAAAAAAGAACCAAATCCTTAAGAGTGAAATTAGACTTGGCTCCTGTAACTATCTTGAAATCATACATTTTAAACTTAGATCATTATATTTCCAATACATTTTATAGGAACTTATACTCACAAAACAACTTTATTTAAGTTATTATATTCTTCTGCTTTGAAATATGTATTTTGAAATATTTGTTCATATCAAAGATTTATATTGTATTATCTACTTATACAAATTGCCTTAAATAATACAAATGATATTCCAATGCTATTTTGAATAAATAATCCACAGCGGCGATAGCATAGAAGGAATTGCTAGTAATATAAAATAATAGCAACCTAATAGTTAAAGTATTTTAAATTTCAATTTAATCATTTATAAGAAATTGAATGATAAAATCAATTTGCTTTGAAAAGTATAATAAATAAAGCTTAAGGTCTCAACATTTATGCTATATTAGCAATTTGTCCCGTGTTATCGTTGCGGGTATATATAAAATTTGATTTAGTCAATTCGTTGAGAGAGAAACAAAAAAATACTGATATGATATTTATTTATAACTTCACAAAAAATTAAATAAAATTTAAAAATTAATAAACTTATATATGAGAGAAAAAAGAAAATTAAAAAATTAAAAAAGAAAGAATAAATATGACCACAATTTTGAAAAATTGAATTAAAAAGATGTTAAATTCTTACATTAAAGTATTTTCAATAAATATAAAAAGTATGAAAAAAATTTTAGACAAAATTACGAAATAATTCACCTTTAAAATTATTAATTGTCAACTTAAATGTTAAAAAAGAGATTTTCATACAACATTGATTTCTTTAGTATAAAATTATAATTCAATCAGATAAGCAAGTTATTTTATGCAAGATTAGAAAAATTGAAAATGAATTTACTATGAGACAAAAATAAAACATAATATAAGTATCGATTTCTCTTTTAGTGTATTCAAACATTTATATTTAACTTTTTACATACTAAATTGAGTACGGTCAGTGACTAGACTTAAGGGCTTATTATCTAATGATAGGAGTTCCATTCGAACCCGGATCAACTAGACTTGTAAATTTGTAAATATAATTAGTCCTTTTACTATACGAAAAGTGTGAATTTAGTCTCTCTACTTCGATTTAATCAAATTAAATCATTTTACTTTTATTTATTGTCAATTTTAGTCTAATTATTAACGGTATTAAATATCCACTATTAACTATACTGATGTGACGTTGATTATGATAATATATATTTTTAAAAAATATAAAAAATTTATGACATATCTTTTGTCTTGAACATATCATTTTTTATTTTCTTTTTGAATATTTAATTTTATTTCTTCGTGAGAGATTTTATAATCACGACCAAAAAATATTTGATGTGATAAAAAAGGTTAGATAAAAATTTTTTAATATTTTTAATAGTAGTACTAAATATAAAATTTAACAAAAAAAAAACTTTCGCATACTAGTCTGTCACATATTACAATTGTAGAGAAATCCAGTAATTAATTAATTGTGCCTCTATATAAATAAAAATAAAAATAAAAACAGAGAAATAAAACCTTAAATAAAGTTCAGAAAAGGGTATTTATGTAAAAAACCAAAAGGAAAAAAACCACGGTTAGAAAGGCAACCCAGGTAAAGAAGAAGGCAAACTATGATACCCCATTTGCAAATGGCAATATGATAATAAAAAATAAATCATTAATAAAATAACATATTTATATTTTTTTTCTTGAAATTTTTAATTTTAATTTTTCACTGCAACTCATTGTTTATTTTTCTCTTCTGTATTGAAAATCCAGCGCACCCTCCATTTTCCTCCTTCCTCTTTCCTCACGCTTTCCTTCTCTTTCTACTTTATCTTCTTCAACTTAACGAACTTTCCGATTCCCGTTCAAACCAATACTCGCTTCCCTCATCCGCCGTAGATTCTTTTCTCCAACCGCCGTTAACGGTCAGGTAAGCAGCTAACTTCCCATAAATTTTTGACCGTTGCACCCGTCGATTTTGTTAGTTCTCCATTTCTTCTTGATCTACTGTTTGACTCGCTATCCGTTTCTTAGAAGTTTTTCCTTGTTTGTTCTCTCAGAAAATGCCGGAAAATATACTAAATCGATGTTTGCTTTTTTAAACAGTTGATAAATATCGCATATTTGGGTTACGTTGAATCGAGGAATCGAATAGTTAGTACTTGATCAGTTTTACTCTCTCTCTCTCTCTCTCTCTCTCTCGCTATTATATATATATATATATATATATATGTATTATATGTCTATATATGTATGTATGTATATTTGACAATAAGGTAAATAGAAATTTGATCAAAATCAAATTGTTGGAATTCTTATTATCTGCTGACAATAAGGTAAATAGAAACTTCCACCTTGAACTGTATTATTACTTTTCTTTTTTGGTTGTTTCTTTTAGTTTTTTTGTGTTTTATATTTAGTATATAAATTTGTTAAACTTTGTTGTGCTTAGGTTAGGTTTCCCCGTTAAATTTCAATTTCAATTTTCTGTTTAATTTTCATTTTATAGTAATGAAATTGGCACAATTTTTTCTTCTTTTATTAGCATTTTGTTAATAGAAAAATGATGAAAGAAAGGTTTCCGATCTTGTTTTTGGATACAAATAAGACGAAGAAAACTCTTTAAGGCTTCTTATGTACTTGTCCTTATCCTTATAATTTGTTTTAGTCATGCTATTTAAGTGAACACTGAACAATGTATGCGAAAACGCAAAAGTTTGATATGTAAGAAAATGTTGAAAAATATTCTGAAAAGTCAAAACTACAGAATTAAGTAAAAAACATCTAGAAAGAATGATCTATAACTCTAAGAAATGGTGTTTAATGCTCAGTGATTTATTTGGTTTGATAAATGTGAATGAGCTCAATTGACTTTTATATTCTTTTCTCGGTGTCTAGGTTTGTAGACATTTTAATCCAAGGTATTCTTGTAGTGAGGGGTTTATTTGTATGCCTTGGTAATTTAAAACATTCCATGGCAACAAGATCATGTGCAAACTTTTTACACCTGGTCTCTGGGGACTTGCTTGATATTCCTCAGACTCCAAGAGCTCTCCCTCGAGTAATGACTGTTCCTGGGATCATCTCTGATATGGATTGCAGTAGCAGTAATGATGGGGATTCAGATGTTACTTCATCTTGTTGTAGAGAGCGCAAAATTATAGTGGCAAATATGTTACCTTTGCATGCTAAAAGAGATGCAGAAACCTCTAAGTGGCGCTTCAGCTTGGATGAGGATTCACTCTTGCTACAACTAAAGGATGTCTTTTCTCCTGAAACGGAGGTTATGTATGTGGGGTCTCTCAAGGCTGATATTGATGCCAGCGAACAGGAAGAGGTTGCCCAAATGCTGTTAGATGAATTTAATTGTGTTCCTACATTTCTACCTCATGACTTGCAGAAGAAGTTTTACCTTGGGTTCTGTAAACAACAGTTGTGGCCACTTTTTCACTACATGCTGCCCATGTGTCCAGACCATGGTGATCGGTTTGATCGTTTATCATGGCAGGCATATGTTTCTGCTAATAAAATATTTTCTGACAAGGTTATGGAAGTAATAAATCCAGACGATGATTTTGTTTGGATTCATGATTATCACCTCATGGTTCTCCCCACATTTTTGAGGAAACGCTTTCATAGAATCAAGCTTGGATTCTTCCTACACAGCCCATTTCCTTCATCAGAAATATACCGAACGTTGCCTGTTCGGGATGAAATTCTGAGGGGACTGCTGAACTGTGATCTAATTGGTTTTCATACATTTGATTATGCACGGCATTTCTTGTCTTGTTGCAGTAGAATGCTAGGCCTAGATTATGAATCTAAAAGAGGACACATTGGTCTTGATTACTTTGGCCGCACAGTATTTATTAAAATTCTGCCTGTAGGAGTTCATATGGGTCGACTTGAATCAGTGTTGAACCTTCCCTCTACTGCTACCAAGGTCAAAGAGATTCAGAAGCAGTTTGAGGGGAAAAAATTGATTCTTGGTGTTGATGATATGGATATTTTCAAAGGCATCAGTCTAAAGCTACTGGCTGTGGAACAGCTTCTACGGCAGCATCCAGCCCTGCAAGGTAAGATAGTCCTGGTTCAGATCGTAAATCCTGCTAGGGGCTCTGGGAAGGATGTCCAGGAAGCAAAAAAGGAGACATATCTAACTGCTAAAAAGATCAATGATCTTTATGGTTCTCCTGATTATCAGCCGGTAATTTTGATTGATCGTCCCGTTCCTCGTTATGAGAAATCTGCCTATTATGCGCTTGCAGAATGTTGCATAGTAAATGCTGTGAGAGATGGAATGAACTTAGTTCCTTACAAGTATATTGTTTGTAGGCAGGGAACTCCTTGTATGGATGAGGCTCTGGGCATAAAGTTAGATTCTCCACGGACAAGCATGCTTGTTGTGTCTGAGTTTATTGGTTGTTCACCTTCTTTAAGTGGAGCAATTAGGGTAAATCCGTGGGATGTTGATGCTGTTGGTGAGGCCTTAAATACGGCTATTACCATGCCCGAGTCTGAGAAGCAATTGCGACATGAGAAACATTATCGGTATGTCAGTACTCATGATGTGGCTTATTGGGCTCACAGCTTTTCTCAGGACTTGGATAGAGCGTGCCAAGATCATTATAGCAAACGTTGCTGGGGCATTGGTTTGGGCCTTGGTTTCAGAGTGGTGTCTCTTTCTCCTAGTTTTAGGCGGCTGTGTATTGATCACATTGTTTCAGCTTATAAGCGAACAAATAGAAGAGCAATATTTCTGGACTATGATGGCACTGTTGTTCCTGAAGCTTCAATTATTAAAACTCCTAGCGCTGAAGTTCTCTCTATCCTTAAGACTCTTTGTGATGATCCTAAGAACACTGTGTTTATTGTTAGTGGGAGAGGAAGAACTTCACTTAGTGATTGGCTTGCTCCATGTGAGACGCTGGGAATAGCTGCTGAACATGGATACTTCATAAGGTATGCTCCTTAAAATGTTTTTAACACTTGGCTTTTAGTACATCTAAATGCCCTGAAAGTAAACTGAGGTCATTTTCCTTTCTCATCCTGCAGATGGAGTAAAGACTCTGAATGGGAAACCAGCCCTGTGGGTGCTGACCTTGAATGGAAAAAGATTGTTGAACCTGTTATGAGCCTATACAGAGAGGCAACGGATGGTTCCAGCATAGAGACGAAGGAGAGTGCTTTGGTGTGGCACCATCAAGATGCCGACCCTGACTTTGGATCATGCCAGGCCAAGGAATTGTTGGATCATCTGGAGAATGTTCTTGCAAATGAACCAGCAGTTGTTAAGAGAGGTCAGCATATTGTTGAAGTTAAGCCACAGGTATGAAAAAATTGGTTTCCCCTACTAAATGCTGGCACCCATCGTTTTCCCTTTCTCATATTTGTCAGTATGGTTGAATCCAGTTTTCTCATCATGGTTCTTTATCACTCAGGGAGTAAGCAAAGGGCTGGTTGCTGAGAAGGTTCTCTCAAGAATGGTCGGTGGTGGGAAGCCACCTGATTTTGTGATGTGTGTTGGTGATGATAAATCTGATGAAGATATGTTTCAGAGCATATTAACATCAGTTTCAAATCCATCCTTGCCTATGGCTCCTGAAATATTCGCATGCACCGTTGGGCGAAAGCCTAGCAAAGCTAAGTATTACCTTGATGATGCTGCTGACGTGTTGAAGTTGCTTCAAGGTCTAGCAACAGCTACAAGTTCAAAGCCAAGATGCCTTCCGGAGATTCAGGTTTCTTTCGAGAGTACTGCTTGATTTAAAACAGGGTGGCTGGCATAAATTTACCACTTCTACATCTATATGATGGAATCTTTGATTTGCTTCAAGGAAATTTCCTTGAATGAGGGAATATACTCAAATCATAACTTATCCGAAGCATTGTCGGTAGTCAGCCAGGTGCAGTTTGAATGCGATACCAGCTCTATTGAAATTTTAGTCTTGGCTGGAAGGTGGTTGGCAGATTTACTGCGACGGAGGACCCGACAATGCTTATTATTGTATATGATGTCAGTCAGTCATCCATTTTCTGGCGCCGGCAAAAATTCAATGGGATGAGTTATCACTTGTTTATAGTGTTTTTTTTTTTTTTGGATTGACTAAAGGCACCCTTAACTTGTATAGATACATTGCTTTCCAATACAAAATGCCAATTTGATTTCAGTCTCACTTGGTCTGCCCTCACTTGTTATGACTTATGAGAAATGCTCCTTCCGGGTAGCTGAGTCCCGGGCAAAATAAAAAGTGAAAATCGACCGAGCTTCAGAATTATAATTCTTTAGAAACTATTTTAAGAAGGAAAAAAGTAATCCAAAAAACCAATATAGGAGGTAAAAAAATTTTAGACAAATGATATATATATATATATATATAGAATGAATTAATTTAATTGTTGTCATTCGGAATGGCAGGAAATAAAGTTTATAGGTGTTATCCATTTTTTTTTTCTGGTGGAAACAAGGGGTCAACGACCCAAATTAAATGGACATAATCCTAGGGTGGCTAATCCCCATGACATCAGCCAAAAAATAACTACCGATACCAGACGGGGGTTGGCTAAGAATAACAAGACCCTCTGCCTAGAACAACTCCACTTGGGTATGTCCTCTGTTTTGAGGCTTGGTTTCTGAGATATCAGTAATGTAAAGACCATTTACATAGGTTGGGGCTTCAAATGGATCATTTCAAGCTTGTAGGGCCTTGGCCCTCTTTCAATAGACCGCAAGGCGTGAGCACAAATATCTTGACAAATTTACTGAAGAATATGCTATGGTAGTAATTCCTTTTCCATTCTTTCAAAGACGAATGCACTAACTAATACTAATGTTAATGTTTTTCATATTTGAATGGGAAGAAATGATGAGTCGTTTTGGGAATCACTGGGAAGATTTGGGGGGTAGCAAAGAGAATCGCATAAAGACGGAAAAAGAAGGGAAGCGTGATATTTATCCGCAGCAATGGTTCTCTCTTTGCAATATCAAGACAAACAAGAAACACAACGGAAGCTGTTACATCAGCTCTGCTTTGTTCCTTATTTTGGTCTCTAGGGATGTTGGGCACAAAATTCACCCTACCTCGAAAGACAGAAAGCATGGGCCATCCCCAATGCATTCCATTGATGATCAGCAATCAATATTTTGAATAATGTTGTAAGGAGCTGTGATTACAAGAAAGAAGGCAATAATTTTGGCTTAAGAAGAAGATACAAACATCCCATTTTGCAATTGCTTTATTATGTTCTTTACCATAGCTACCTGGATGTTGGTCCAGAATGTTACACACACAACCTTTTATTTCTTTATACATCCATTTGTGAAATATGGGGTGGTTTGCCCCTAAATTTTGTGTCCTTAGTGCAAAGGGAACTTGTTATTTTCTATTCTATATATTTTCTTCTGTAATGAAAAACACTTGTCAAAGATGACCAAGTCCAACTTGGTAGCTAGCTTTCCTGCCCATTTCACTTACATGGCATTATTAAAATTAACAACTTGCTATGAGGCAAAGATGGAAACTGTTAGGTTTAGCATCCCCCTCCTCTCACCGACCTAACTGTCATCATCCAAGCCTGTCCATGGCTCTCAACAAACAATGGGTTATGGGTTGGGTTGGGTGCCTTGCTCCAGCCCATTTTCTCTTTCGACCTACTCAATCCTTTTTTCACCCAAAAAGGCCGAAAACTACAATTCTTTTACCACTTTCATCTTATCTGCTGGGCAATTAAATATAAACCATGTCAGGTGATTTCAGCAGAGTAATGTATAAGATGCTGCTATTGCTAGAGCTGGACCACAGCCACAAGACCACCAACTAATATTCTATCATGAAAATCATTAAGCATTGTTGTCTACTAATTTCCTCTTAAGAACCCAAATGAGAGAGACATGGTAGGCATCCATCGCCCCATTTTGACAGGTTAGTACTATAGTATTCATTTTAGAATCAGAGCCCCACCTTTCCATCTTGCTGCTCAATGCAGCAAGTGGTAAAGTGGTAACCATGGAAAACTATGTGCAAAATTACTTTGGCTAATCTAGAAATTAGGCAATGCTTTCCACATCTCATATCCCAAAATCCGTTAAACCAAATTCCATGTTCTTTCTTAAAAGCTCCTTAGAATAAGCAAAGAGCGGGCATTATAAAGGGCATAAATGATCATCAGTGCAATGAATAAAGAAAACCCATTAAGGGTAGACAGGAAGGAAAGCAGCCGGGGATTTAGGCAGGGAATGTAAGGTTGTTGCTAGGCCATTCTCTTTCTAGTAGTAATATAATAAAATGAAGAGAGTGGCATTTTTAAGGCTTAAGACAGTAATCACATCAAAGTGATTCTCTCTCTCTCTTACTCTCAATAGTGAGTGCCCCTTTGCCTTCATTTTTTTGCTTCATTATTTTTCTGGTTGCTTTTCCACCCTTTGCTTGTCTCTTTCACTTTCCTCTTCCTCTTCCTCTTCACACTGACTCTACTCTCTACACACTCACTCTCTTAAAAACCCAGGAAAAAGAACCGTCCTTTTAGTCTTATTGTTATCGAAAAAGAGAAAGAGAAAGAGAACCCCATTCAAAAGACCATACTGTTTTGCTCTTGCTCATTGCGTGCATTCACTTTTCTGCTAAAAAGGCCCAGATTCCAACGAGGGTTTGGGTTTCTCTTCAATGTATAAAGAGTGAATCTCTTTTGATATATCTAAGAGTTTGTTTTTTTTTTTTTTTAATTTTTTCCTTTTTTCTTGTTGAAAGTAGCAATGGGTAAAAATGTGCTGGTTTTAGGAGTTGCTCTTTTGCTTCTCCTTCTGCTTGGAGGTCTCTCTTCAGCTCCTATTACTTCTTCACCTGCAAGTAAGCTTCCAAAAGAAAACAATAAAAAGTTTTACTTTTGTTTTGATCTGCTTTTAGTTTAAAGCTTAAATCCCTACCTTTGATAACATATGCATTTTTGTTTTTGCAGAGATCGTTAGTGGGTTTTTCTCTAATGCTTTGTCTGCTTTTATGAAATGGTTATGGTCACTCAAAGCTACCACCAAAACAGGTTTAGATCTCTGAGCATTAGAATCTACATTTTCATTTCTTTTCTGTTTTTTCAAGTTGTTTTGGGCTCTGGAGATTGGTATCTGATATGGTAGTTTCATGGGAGTTATGTGTGTGTATAGCTATTACCGGCCGTCCAATGATGAAGTTTGAGGGTGGATACACTGTGGAAACTGTGTTTGATGGAAGTAAGCTTGGGATTGAGCCCCACACGGTGGAGGTGTTGCCTAATGGGGAGCTGCTGATTTTGGACTCTGCCAATAGCAACCTTTATCGGATTTCAGCTTCCTTATCTCTATGTAAGTGGGTTTCTTCTTTCTTGTAATGTTATTCAAATGGTTGGTTTGCTTTAGTTTTGGTGCATTTACCTTTTATTAGTGTGATCTTTGCTTACTCAAAGTTCAAAGTCTTATTAATGGATAAAACAGAAGGTTTTTGCATCTGTTGGCAGTTGAGTCATGTCACTCAACTTGCCTCTCAATGGACAGTGCACGTTCTTGCTGAGTTTGTATACCTTCCCCATTCCCTCATCAGTCCTCCTCAGTGCAATTTTTTATTTTCATGGGCCTTTCTGGAGCTAATTGTTTCATGTGTCAAGCATTTTAATGGAATTCAAATGCAATTTGATTTATTATATTTGAAGTTTTCGGAAGTTAGATCAAGATAAGAGTTAACATTTTTGTAGAAAAACTAAACTTAGAAAAATGGTGCAGTTCTTCTACCAATAGTTTATCAATATTATTAAATTTTTCTGGGAATAAGATAGGAACAAATAGATCTATTAGGAAAAGAATTTCTGTGAGGATTATAAAATTTTATGTCTGTAAACCAAGAATGTGTTATCATAGACATTTATAATGAGTTAAATGGAATCTTAATTTATTGTGCTTCTGCTCAGGTTTATTCCTATTAATTTGCTTTGAGGCATTACTCAAACACCTAGAATTTTTAAGCAAATTTCCCTCTGTCTATTTTTGTAAAATCTCAACCATGTTACCCCTTTGTTTTACTCTAGTGCGTACTTATAACCTCTTTAAAGATTGATCATAGGTAAAGGTAACGCTATTCGTCATGCTATTGTTTTGATTTTGTCCATGGCAAGTCTTGAAACTATTTTATTTAAATTGATGGGAGAATTGCAGATAGTCGACCAAGGTTGGTTGCTGGATCCCCTGAAGGGTACCCTGGACATGTAGATGGGAAGCCTAGAGAGGCAAGGATGAACCATCCAAAAGGGCTAGCAATGGACGACAGAGGTAACATTTACATTGCAGACACAATGAACATGGCAATCAGGAAGATAAGTGATGCAGGTAAGCAATGTAATAACCAAATAGTCCAAAAGAGAAATCCTGTTTCACGTGTTATTCCACTTAACTATATAAGTTTTATACCACTTATGCTCCTTGCCTCTTACCTCCATATGCCTGCTATTCTGTTTTCTCTGTACTAAAGATTTGCTGTCGAACTATAGAGTAGTGATCAAATTTGATGGCAATTTTTTTGTTTGCCAAAAAAAAAAATTTGCCATCATATTTTCTTTTCTCAAATATATTAATATGCATCATTGTTGGCAAGCTTAGTGGTTGTTTTTATGTTAAAGATTTTTAGTATCTTTATAGTGTTCAAAGGATGCTATTGGTATTTGCATTGAAAATAGGGATAACTGTCAACTATTGCTGATACAAGTGAAATTTTCTTCAGGTGTTACAACAATTGCTGGTGGGAAATGGAGCCGGGGAGGGGGACATGTAGATGGACCGAGTGAAGATGCAAAATTTTCTAATGATTTTGATGTGGTCTATGTTGGAAGCAGTTGCTCCCTTCTTGTGATAGATAGAGGAAATCGAGCTATCAGAGAGATTCAACTCCATTTTGATGACTGTGCCTATCAGTATGGAAGTAGTTTTCCTCTTGGTAAACTGATCCACCTGGCTTTGATCTTCATTAGTTGTTGGTATAGGAGGTTTACGTATAATTTCTCTTCATTGCAGGAATTGCTGTACTCATTGCAGCCGGCTTCTTCGGTTACATGCTAGCTTTGCTGCAACGTAGAGTGGGCACCATTGTATCCTCACAAAATGTGAGTATTTGGTGTTGTTTTTTATGTGCAAATACTTTACATATGATTCTGCTCGGGGATACTTTGGTTTCACTTTCGCTTTGGCTTTAGTCTTTTATATAAAAATATCAAACTCAGAAAGTGTTCCTTAATCCTAAGTTTTGTTCTATAACATAATATAATAGATACTTGTGATCAAAACGTGAACCATGATGGGGGACAGCAATCATCCTTTTTTCCAAGGGTTATTGCGCATGAGGGCTGTTTTCTTTTTGTTCATATTGCAAAATTTACACTGAAGTGGCAGTATTATCTTTATCATCTAAAATTAAGATATGAATCTTCTAAAACTTAGTGAAATTCTTATGCATGTTCGAATGCTTATGAAGGATCAGGATGCAGTTAAAGTGAATGGTGCTGTATCGAGCCCATATCAGAAGGCCCTGAAATCAGTCAGGCCACCTTTGATCCCAACTGAAGATGAACAAGAGAAGCAAGAGGAAGGCTTCTTTGGATCCCTTGGGAAGCTTTTTGTCAATGCTGGTGTTTCTACAATGGAAATTTTGGGAGGAGTGTTTCCTGGATTTAGGAAAAAGCCACTTAGCTATCAATATCAGAGCCACCAGCAGCAACAACAGAAGCATTCAATGCCCTGGCCTGCACAAGAAAGCTTTGTGATACCAGATGAAGATGGACCGCCTTCAATTGATACCCGAACCCCTACACCACGGAAAACCTACGCCTTCATGTCCAAGGATGCAGAAAAGATACATCAGTTGCGTCAAAGCAGGGCCTTCTACAGTGGATGGGATGCTGATATGCAGCAGCAGCAGCATCAGCATCAGCATCAGCAGCAGCATCAGCAGCAGAAACAGCAGCATCATCATCGATATCAATCGTCCACTCCACATACCTACTATGAGCAGAGTAATGAGAAAACGAATGAAATTGTTTTTGGGGCAGTTCAGGAACAAGAAGGGAAGCGTGAGGCTGTGGTCATAAAGCCAGTTGATTACGGAGACCAAACATATGATCATCACAACATTCGCTTCCGATCAAAGTTCAGTTATAATCATGGTTATTGATCATACACAAGAGATTTTTGGAGTAATTACCCCATTTCAGCTTGATATTGGTCCTTAAAAGATTTAGCATATACTAGTAGTTAAGGTTTGTTGACAGAGAAAATGAGTGTGTGGCCTGTGGAGCAGCTTTAGTGCTACTTGAGGTTCAGTCTCAGCTGGCTTAAATTTTGTAAGGCTACTGGTATTAAATATCATGAAACTCTCTTTTCTCTGATTCATTCTTCAGCTTCCCATACAAGTTCAGCTTTCTCTGCAATTTTGTATAATTGAGGTTATGTTTCAAATTCTTTCAAGCATGGGCCCGGTCGCATCCCTAAAATGATTCAAATTAATAGTAATCCTTTTAAACTTAGAAAGAAAATGGGTTAAAAGTTAATATAATTTTTTTTTTAAGCATTTGCATTGCACGTGATTGCATCTTTTTAAAGATTTGTACCCATTATGGGTAGGAAAATTGTATACATATAAAGTATAAACAATCATGTTACTTTGGACCGTAGAAGATCCATTCATCATGTTTTCTAGTGTTTTGGAAGGGAATATTATATCATGGCCTAATATGAAAGAAACATTATTCTATTATTACTATCATCAGTCATCACATTTTGATCACTGCACCAATTCTCAGTGAGAACCCGATTTTTCCAATTATGAAAATTCTGACTTCTGAGACTGCTTTTTACAAAACTATATTGCTACTACTACTACTTGGTATTAACTTTCTAGATTGATCCCTTTCCACAACTTTTTTTTTTTTTTTTTAAATATTGGTGAGGTATACTTTTAGGTGGATGAAAATGCATAAGTTGAGACTAACCTCGGACTTGCAAGAAATCTAATTCTTATAAGAGGGGGGTAAACCGGTTCTTTTTTTCTTTTTCTTTTTTCCAATATGTGGATAAATCGATTAAACTAAACATTGGGTTCAAATAATGTAAATTTGAGGTTACATGAATATTCCCTTTCAAGGATTTTAAATGTCAGTATCCATCCTTTGCCCTAGAAGTCTAGAACATTATCATTGATCTCACTTTCCCAACAGAGAACAAAAAAATTGCTACTACTATCATTTGTGGTTTCTTATGGGTTGCCTATTAGGCACCTCATAAGAAACATTTATTACTTAAAAAGTTGTGTAATAATGACAATAAATAATTGTTTGGCAAGTATATTAATCTGTTTTGACAAGATTACCCTTACAACAATAACAAATATTTTAAATATTAAGACTTGTCTTATAAATTAATTTTTTTTCTAGTAGTAGCTAAACTTTGACAAATTAGTGAAAATCTTTCTAAACCCTATAACCATATATTTTAAATTTTAAAACTTTTCCTTAAAATTTAAGAAAAAATTGGGCTAAACTTTGACAAATTAAAGAAATTTTTTTTTTCAAAACCTACAATAACATATTTTAAATTTTAGAATTTATCCAAATGGAGGGTTCTTGCCTCTGTTAATGGTCAATTGGCTGCAGTTGCATTTAAATTCATTGGAATTTTGCATCTTTTCTTTTGCCTTCAACGGGACATGGGGAATGAATTCTGACCGAACACTGTAAGTAGCTGATGTCGGTAGAAGTGTACTCTGTATGTATAAGAATTTGGAAATAATCTTCATTTTCATTTCACTTATCTGCAAATATAGTAATCGAACTCTTTGGTACTTGTAAACTTTCAAAACAAAAAGTACATGGTGAGTTAAAAATGATAGGGAAAATGCTACGGTGCCTTATGGCATCAGTTAGCACAAAATTTGAAGTGTTTTTTTCTTTCGTGTTTTTTTTTTCTTGGAAAGAGAAAAAATGTACTAATAATGACGTGATTGACTCTTTACTATGATTAGAATACCCTTCAATAAAATTTAGTCATAAATTAAAAAAAGTTTAGTCCCCAATTAAAAAACATTTAGCCCAAACTTATTTTTATCAGTAACTCTCTTTTTCTACTTCTATCGCTGATGAGTGACCAGAGAGAAAAGTGAAAAAAAAGTTTTAAAAAATAAATCAAAAGGTAAAGAGGCAGGCCAGCTAAGGCAAAGAGCATTTGCAGGCACCAGACTAACAGCTCCATAAAAAAAACTTGGAAATCAAACTTCAAACTACATATATATGACGCTTTGAGTAACCAATCATGCTTACGGGGAAAATGAGAAAAGAAAACCGGGCAAAAATAATCACACACACACACACACACACGCATCGAATTGCATTAATGATTTTCTTCTTGGCAGTAAATGAATATATCAAGATATGATGCAAAATGTAAGCACAAAAACAACATAATACTAGCTAATATAAACCACAACCTGTTTAGATTGTTTCTTATTAAGTACGATTACCAACTATTGTTCGAGGACAATAACCATGTTCAGATATTTACAAAGCACAAAACAATACCTATGCATCTATGGGTAGAGAGTGTAGATTCCTACTTCATTCATCTTCTCTTAACTAGACCTAAACTGCTCGCTACAGGCTCAACTAGTGCAATAGTTTCTCCAGCTTCTTTTGCAAACCCCACAATATTAGCTTGTATCAACCTGTCTATCAGTCCATCACAGTCAGGTACAACATTACCTCCATTTTGATTCCCTTCTCCTTGCTTCAAAAGGAACTCAGATGTGTTTGGCAACTCTAGGTTTCCATCAAAACAGATCAAATCTTTCATTTGATCTGCAAAAATTTGAGACTCTTTGACCTCAGGATTACTCAAGTCAACAGAATCAAGCAAAGAAACAGGCTCCTTTTGTGATGTACAAGATTCTACAAAATTAACCCTAAATGTAAGAGACACATAAGAGAGGCACAACCAAAAGTGCTTCTGCAGAAATGCATAGAGCTTTATGTTAGCAACTGCGTTTTTGATGTCGAAGCAGAGTATCATTACTTGTTTCCCCAGATTGATTAGGCAATGCTTCCATATCTGGCTGAATGTGAAGAGGCTGGAGCCTCCCTGTCTACAGAGCATGGTTAGAAAAGGTGTAAATAATTCCTTTTGTGATGAGAAACCAAAAATGTTCACAAGTAATACTTACATGGCGTATGATATAAGGGCCAAGTACAATCCCCATGACTAAGCCTAGTAAACATGAAAGTACCATACCTAGCGTCCAAATTGTAACTGCGCCAAGCCCTTACAAGAAGAAAATATGGAAACAATAAATAATTACCATATAAAGTTTAGGTCGCAAGACCGATATTAATGCAGCCAATATAGGTTTCACTGACCACAACCTTTTGGCATATCTTGACATGAGAAATATATACATATGAGCTAAAGAAAACGAAGTGCAGATATTAAGCCATTCATTATCTCTCTATCCACCTCAACCCAAATGATAGAGGATAGAACTCACTAAATTTGGACAAAACTCAAATAATCCAAAAACATATCAACCAAAACAGAACAAAAACCCGTTTTCTAGCCAAACTTGACAACAAAATCCTCAACTAAATACAAAAAGTAAATAAAAACAAAAATGAAAATCCATCTCACAGCTAAAAGAAAAAAAACCACTTAGCAGCTACAGAACACAAACCACTTATTACTTATGGAAAACAACAATGTTAGGCAAAAGCACATAAGTCAGACAGCAGATGGTCCCTAATTTAGACAAGAGAGGACCACTCAATATATTTTTTAAAACATTTCTAGCATTTTGAAATCACCGTCCACAACCCTGAGAGGTCACACATAGGCAACATACAAGGGAAGAACTTGGTAAGCAACTTTATAAAAGCAAATTAGTGTTCAAATAAATGTAGGCATTATTAATATGTCGAATTCACTGTCCACAACACCGAAAGGTCACACTTTAGCAACATGAACTAGTGAATGAAATCTGCAAGAATCTTTACAAAAGTGAATACATATGTACGTGGATCAATTTAAGAATGAAATAGATACCAAAAATTTGGCCAGACGAAGAGCTTGCGGTGCAATCTGCTGGCTTAAGATCAATCTGGCGGATGGATTGAGTGCCATGCTCCACAACCAGTAAAATGCATCTCTCTGCAACTATTGCTAACTCAAAATCATTAGAAAATGTTGCGTTCTGTGCTGGACCGTCCTTGTTGCCTATTGCCTTTGAGTAACCACCGGCAATAGTCGTCACAGTACCTAAAGAAATTAAAAAAAAATAAAAAATAAAATGAAAGTCGCGCCAAGAAATTAAAGAAAAAGTTCTATTATAATAAAAATGGGTACAACTAAAGACAGATGACCTGAGGTGGTGATTTTCCTAATGACATGGTTGTCTCTATCAGCCACATAGAGGTTGCCTTTAGCGTCGAGGGCGAAGCTTCTCGGGTCATTGAATCGGGCCTGCGCCAGTTCCCCGTCACAGTGACCCGGCTTTGCTTGTGCTGATGATAACCGTTTTACCTCGCTCTCTATGTGTACAATACAAGACAAATGCTCCTGAGATATTCTATTTCAATTTTTTTCCTGAAATTCACATATTAAAAAAAAAGGGGGGGGGGGGGGGGGGAAGGTGCATAAATTTATGTACCGTTAGAGAGAGGAAACGATAGAGTGTAGAGGCGGCTATTAGAAGAATCAAGGACCAGCAGATCAGAGGAACCAGGACGAGCGATGACTGAGTGTGGATTTATCTTGATCTTGTGGCCGTCGGACACTGTGGTCACCGTGTACCCCTCTTCCCGTATTATCTCGCTTGAAACTGAAACAAGGAAAAAAAATTACAATTTCTAAAAATAAAATCACTACTACAAAAAAAAAAGCCGCAAAAATGGAAAATAAGTGCAGAGAAATCAGTTATACCTAACTTGAAGAGGAGGAAGGGAGCGATCAAAAGTAAGTGTGAAGCCATTATGAAGACCGATCAGAATTTTCTCAACTCTGTTTAGTGGAAAGCAGGTTGTCTTATCTCTTTTTATTGACCTATATAAAGGTGCTTTTCTTTTCTCTATAAAAAGTTAAGGTGCTTTTCTTCTATCTCTTTCTCACTCAACTTCTAGAAGAAGTACTTTTTTTTTGCTCAATATCTAAGAGAAGTACTTAAAAAAATTAAAAAGAAAATTTGGTATGAAAACGGACTTCTGCTCAGTTCTAGTAATGGCAAAATGGGTACCTTGAAGTCTTTGAACTATTTCATCCGACCTGCTTAATAAGTGAGCGATGATTTTATGGATTTCCTTTAGTGAAAGTTATAACAGAATTAATTAAAATATGGTATAATTATGATCACATATTTAAAATAAATTATACTCCAATTAATGTCATTAATTATGAAATTTATCTTGAAAATTTTAAAAAATTTTTATTTGGAATTAAATCTTTTTAAACTAATGACTAAAATTTATGACACGTCTTGATTTCGTAATAATTCTATGGAACGAAGTCCGTAAGATCATTTCTCTTAATAACTAGAATTAAATTAAAGTATAATCGGGTTTAGGTAATAACTTTAGTACCGTAACAGATTTGGATAGGATTTGGGTTAGAGCTACTCAAGGGCTGGGTCATCTGTCCAAGTTCAAAAGCCCGTCCGAAAAATAGGAGGGTTTGGACAATATAATAAGACCCAAAGTTCGAACCCTAAACAAATAATGAAGCTCATTTTCAAAATGGGCCAGGCCTTGGTCATAACCTTTGAAGCTCGAGCCCGCCCGGACCCAGTTTGAATTTAGGTGTTATATATAATATTTTATATTTATTGTTTGTAAATATAACTTGTTACTTGTGATAATGATGAAGGAGATGATGATAATGTGGCTGCTACAGTGACTTTATAGTTTATAGGTAATTATCATTTTCATTTAAAGATCAGTTTCTTTTACAATTTAGCTAATTGCACATCTTGATTAATGTTACTTATTACTAAAGTAGGTGTTGAGAAGATGAACATGGAAGATTTGTCAGGTTGGAAAGCTATTCAAAAAGAATAAATACTGATATAGACTTTGTGCTACTTTATTTGGACATTTGTTTTGTTATTATTTGTTTTAAACTTTCTAATGTGAGGTGTGGAGTCTGGAGAAGGTTTTGTTTCTTAACTTTAATTGAATTTGAATATGTGAACTATGTGGTGTGATATCATACTTAAATTTGGGTTTATTTTAGATTATTCTATTATTATTATTTATCTAAATTTTCGTTTAGGTGTTGAAAAAAAAAAAGATGGGCTTTTTGTGTGGGTTTTGATCATATCATTAAGCCTAAAGAGTCAAGCCTAAACAAGGCCATATTCTATTTTTTCTGAGTCAAAGCCCAGCCGAATTCAGCTTGGCCCATGATCACCTCTAGTTTGGGTAGTAATATTAAAGTACTCATTATCTGAACTCGATTATAGATGATTTTTTAATATTAAATTTTTATTTTTATGATACTTTTACTTATGAATTGCAACAAGAAGATGTGTACGAACAAGATATCCAGCAACAAGAAGAAGGAAAAGGATTGAATAGAGGAACTCCTGAACATTTGGCGATCTTAGATGGGTCGATATCAATAGTGACTCATTATTTCGATGAATCATTTCTTCGGACAGAAGAAAATTAAGTAAACACTTACTTGAAATCTCACTTATCAAATTCCATTGTGGAAGACACAATTTTTTCTGAAGAATCTGCCATGATATATCTGATCCATGCATAATATCATGAAAAATGGATACAAATTTTTGACTGCTACTTAGTATAGGCAATAGGTCTGAAAAAGTATCTAAAAATATCAAATTTAGATATTTGTACCCTGTCGAAGTAAGGAACCATACCATATATGTTTAGAATAGATTCCGTTTTGAGAGAGTTGAAAAAGCACTATCTCGTTGAAAGGTTCTATACATCCACCCTTTCTCAACACATTTCTTTAGACAAAGACTCCGCTTTTTTATTTTTGCTTTTCGGATGGTAAATTCTCAAAACATGGAGTGCGAATCAAACCCATGTTTGAATAAGTTTGTCTCTCTTTGCCTTAGGGAATTCACTAGGAAATTCTTTAGTCACAATGTAATTAACAATGTTAGCATACCAAGGAAGTTGAACATTGAGAACACAAAGCATTTCATCCGGAAAATGAGTCGTTTATGGAAGAAGTTGCCTTAGAACTTACCAACCGGCTAAG
This sequence comes from Microcos paniculata, assembly GCA_030664755.1. Lineage (NCBI taxonomy): Eukaryota > Viridiplantae > Streptophyta > Magnoliopsida > Malvales > Malvaceae > Microcos > Microcos paniculata. The sequence continues at coordinate 44,472,975 of CP131456.1, read as the reverse complement.
GTGATCAGCTACTAAGTTTTCTGCACCCTTTTTGTCCTTAATTTCAAGGTTGAACTCTTAGAGAAGCAAAATCCAATAGATTAAGCGATGTTTAGCTTACTTCTTGGCAAAGAGGTACTTTAAAGCTGCATAATCGGAGAATACCACCACTTTGGTGCTAAGTAAATAAGAACGGAACTTATCCAATGCAAAGGTAATGGCAAGAAGCTCCTTTTCTGTGGTTGTGTAATTCTTCTCAGCCTCATTCAAAGTGCGTGAAGCATAATAGATAACATATGGAATCTTTTCTACACACTGACCAAGCACTGCACCCACAGCCATATCACTGGCATAACACATAAGCTTGAAAGGAAAGTCCTAATTAGGAGGTTGCAAGATGAGGGCTAAGGTGAGAGCATATATCCATAAAATCCACAGCCATAATAGACGAGTCATCAAGAGGATACTTCATACCATCAAATAGATTAAAAGTAACTACCTTGCCATCGAACTCCATCAAAAGAATGCCCTCATGACAGTCAACTTAGGTTCAAACAGTACAAAAAAAAAGGTTGGCTAAGAAAAATAGAGGAAGAAGAAGTACTTTCCTCATTTCCCACTTTCAACACATAAATATCAGTAAAAAAACCAAGTCAATCACTTGAACAAGAACATCTTCCAACATGCCATCCGGATAGACAAAAGAATGATCAGCCAATTGAATTACCACACCGGTTCTTTGTGAAGGTCCCATGCCTAAATAAAGATAAAGAGAGTATGGCATGAGACTAATAGCAGCCCCCAAATCACACATGGCCTTCTGAATGTGAGTTTTACCAATAGAAATAGGGGTGGAGAAAGAGCCACGATCCTTACATTTGGGTGAAAGCTTGTGTTGAAGGACTACCGACACATTCTCACCCAATGTGATCACTTCGTTTCCTTTTAGCTTATGCTTGTGAGTGCACAAGTCTTTAAGAAATTTGGCATAGCGGGGAACTTGTTTGATAGCATCAAGAAAAGGGATGTTGATTTGAACCCTACGAAAAATGTCCAAGATGTCCGTTCAATGTTCTTTTTAGGTTTTCTTGTCAACCTAGAAGGAAAAGGAGCCACTTCTTTAGGTTTTGAAGTAGGAGGGGAAGAGGTATGATGATTTTTAGGGTTATGAGCTAAAGTAGAGGCTTCAAAATCATGTTGCTATGGGAGGAAAGGAAGAACATGGTCTGATGAGAACATTCGTTGATGGATAGGAAATTCATCCGTCGACGGATTGAGTTGGTAGGGAGAAGTGACATTGGCCTTTGGATTGATGATAGGTTGAGAAGGTAATTTTCCTGAAGAATGAGAAGTAAAACTATTGATTTAAGTTGCAAGTTGCCCGACTTGTCGTTGGAGATCTTTTAGGAAGGTGTTCACTTGCTGAAACTATGATTTAGTAACCTTTTGGAAGGATAGCTAAAACGATGCAAGTTGAGTAATAATATCCTCGAGCTTAGTTGTAGAGGAGGATGAACATGATTGGCCTTGGTGGGGAAGAACAATGTTTGAGGGATTTTGAGTTGGTCTGGAGTTAGGATTTGCTGGTAGTGGGAGTCAGGTTTGGAATTATAGTCTAGGTTGAAAGGAAGGGGCTGTATAATTCCCATAGCAAAGGTTAGGATAAGTTTTCCAATTGGGATTATATGTCGAGCAAAAAGGATCACAATATCACCTCGGTTGGCCAAGGAATCCAACATCGTTGACATTCTCAACAGTGTCCTCTTGTAAGGTGGGGCATGCATCAGTGGGATGAATATGTAAAGAACATATGCCGCAAGGAAAAATGGAAGGAGGTGTACCCATTTGAGCCATCATAAGAGAAGTAAGTTGAGAAAGTTAGTGATTTATGGAGGTGAGTTATTGCTCCAGGTGAGAACAACCAAGTTCATTTACTTGATGGCTAGAAACATCATCATAAGTCTGAAAAGTCTAAGAGCTAGTAGCCATAGGAATGATAATTTGTCGTGCCCTGTTCGTTGGTTAGTCAAGAAAAGCTCCATTGGCAGCAGCATCCATGAGTTTTTTGTTGACAAGAAGGAGACCATTATAGAAATGGTTTAGCAAGCATTGTTCCGGAATTTGATGTTGAGGATAGCTAGCTACTAGATGCTTGAACCATTCCTAATAATCATAGATGGACTCATTAGTTTTTTGATGAATGGTGCTGATTTGATTCCAAAGATTGAGAACCTTAGCAGTCAGAAAATACTTAGTGAAAAATTGTTTCTTTAATTGCTCCCAATTGGTACTGGAATTAGCTTCTAGCCGATACAACCAAGACTTGGCGATATCCGCCAATGTGAAAGGAAAGGCCCTAAGCCAGACTTGTTCTTCAGTTAAGCCATGGGGCTTCATAGTAAAGTAAACCATAAGGAACTCCCTCAAGTGTTGGTGAGAATCCTCACTAGAGAGACCATGGAAGGTAAGGAGATAGTAGACAAAGTTAGATTTCAACTCAAAAGCCCCTTCCACCACCGAAAAGACAATGTAAATGTAATACCTAGTCCTATATTAATTTGCATCGGAGCCATATGCTAACGAATTTACCATTTTACCCTTGTAGGGATCTTAATTTCCAAATTGGGAAAATTCTCCCCACAAGCCTAATGATTTAAGCACTTCAACAAATTCACTTTATTTTGGTAAATTTTTGCCAATTGGTTTTGATTGTGAAATCCTTTATTTTGCCTTAATTTACATCATTGCTCTTTAGGATGCAAAGGGAATTTTTAAAATGAGTAAGGGCATTTTCGTAATTTGACACAAAAGAGCCTAGAAATTTCAAGACAACTCTTTGGTGTCTTCTTATTATTTTCCCTTGCATGGCCAGACACCACCTTATGACTTCTCTACCATTTTCTTACCTTCAAGCTCCAATTTCTTCTCATTTAAACACTCTCTCTCCAAACTTCATCATAATCTTTAAGAAAATTCACTACTTTACCTTCCAAGCAACACCTATATCAAAAGAATTTCAAGAAGAGCTTCAAAGAATTTCAGCAAACTTACAAGCCTTCAATTTTCATCAGAAACTAAAGGTTTGCTTTCAATTCCTTTATTCTTCTTTGCAATCTTAACTATAGAATAATGATTTTTGAGCTTCATGCATAATTAATTGGTAAATTCTCAAATTATTACTGGTTTATGGCTCTAAAACCCCCATGATATGTCTGCCCATAGAATTAAGGAACCAATAGAGAATAGGAGGATTTAGGCAGTCCCTTGAATGTAGAAAGGACTTAGTTGAATGAAGAAAAACTAAGTCTATTAAGCTAATGACTAAGTTTCATGAAAATGCCACTATGCCACCTTAGAGGAAGCCCTATATTTATGGTCATAGCCCTGGAATTTTATTACATAAATAGTAGTTTGGCAATATTAGAAAGTGTTGCGAATCAAGAAATGGGTGGAAAGAGGTTTAGGAGGAGTAGCTGTAGAGTAAATCCTTACAATAGCCTAATAGGAGCCACCTTGGACAAGTACCATCTAGGAAATTCATTGGATGCCAAACGAAGGAGGAACCAATCATAAATGAGTGCAGAAATAAATGTAGGGGGTTAACACCCTCAAACAAACACCATATCTAGTTATGACCCCTTAAAGTGTGAGGAAATAATGTATTTTTCCTTCCAAAACACCATGTAGGGATTAAAACGTGATCATTTTTGGTGCACGGTACCTCTGTGACGCGCTTAAACTGTAGGAATTGAAATCACGGAATTCCCACGCCTCTAACTTACCTAGCTCGAAATTCACTTAACCTAGGGGCAAAATCGTCCAACTTTTCCGTTAGAAGGAGTTAGTCCGAACGGAAAATATGTACAAGTGCTAATTGATGAAACAAACTTGGTCACACCTTGAAAATGCTTAAAGGACCACTAGAGCTCGATTTGGACCCTTTGGTTCCAAGTTAGCAAACAAATTCCACAAGTCAAGCAAATATTGCATACTAGTTCAAATGCCTCTGTAACACGCCTTAATCTTTTATTGGACCGATTGTATAGGTAGTAAAGCTGATCCAAGGGAGAAAGAGAATGAGGATTAATGGGAGTGCGCACCCTCCCTAAACCGGTGAGTGAGACTTTAGGGACAAAAACAATATTCTATGGCTTTTACTTTGTTTTCTAATACATTATGAGTGTTTTATATGTAAATTGGTACCCTGATACAATTACCTCTCGATGTGCATAGGATTAGACGTTGACGGGTGGGTAGATAACTCAATTTCGCGTGAAGTCAGAAACTTTTGTCCGTCGACGGCTAAAAGACTGCTCGTAGACGTCTCTACTTATTCTCCCAATTCGAGCGTTGGCCCACGTTACCCGTCGACGTGTGCACCCTTGCCTGTCGCCGGATGACTGAATGACCTGAAATTACTTGAAGTCAGAAACTTTTACCCTTCGACGTACACATACTTAGATGTCGACGGGTGTGTGAATAAGTTAATTTCACCGAAGTCAGAAATTTCTACCCATCGACGGTCAAGCTGAAAGACATCGACGTCTACTACTAAGCGTACCCTGGAAATTCTGATCGTGGACGTCCGCCCTTGATCCTTGGATGGATGGTTTAGATTCGAGAATTGTAGTCATTAGACAGCTTACCCGTCGACGGCTAAAAGTTTGCACGTCGACGGGTATCCGTGTAATCTTTGTTAAAGTAAATGTTTTCATTCATTTGATTTGGCTTGAACATTATGAAAAGGACTTTTGCATTTATTTAGGCCTGGTGGCCGAGATGTATATTTTGGATATCAAAGTGTTATGATGATTTTCATTGATTGGTGGATGGATGTGAGTCACTGTAGTGGCGCCTCTCACGGGCCGAGCTTGTAGAGCAGGCGTGAGTAGGCTTTCACTCCAACTTGGGGTGGATGATACAGGGGATTGATGTGCGCACTGTGATTGTGAATTGCGACCCCTGTGGGAGTACTATGGATATAGCCACGTACCACCCGTGGTGAAGGCCCATGCCAACGCCGAGTAGAGGGCTTTTTCTTATAATGTGATAAAGAAAGCCACCTCGGCGGGCTTAGACCTCGTCTTGGCCAGATGAGATTTAAGCATTGTGTTTTGGCGAGCCCTTTTTCAAAGAAATGATTATTTTTACTACATTGAGTGGATTTCATAGGCTATGGAAATATTACCTTTTTATGGTTTGAGATGCATTGCCCGAGTTTCATAATTGTGGCATAGTTGTTCTTTTATTTCAAGTTTTCTCAAACTCTTCATAAAATGAAGTTGTTTCCTTTAAAGAGTGATTTGTAATATCTTCATAATTTATATAGTCATGCCTCACTCACTGAGTATAATATAATATACTCACTCTTTTCTTTTTCTGTAAAAACTTACCTTTCAGGGAAATAGATTCATGCACAGAAAGTAGTTAGATGAAGCTTGAGACTCGACTCCGGACCTCTCTTTCAAATGGTAAGGTTTTTACTCCAAACCAGCGGACCCACTGGCACTGATTCGAGTTATTTTCAAAGGTTGCTCAATCATGTTTTTCCTAACTTAAATTGTTATTCGGTAACGTTTAATGATTTTACACTGTTTCTATAAAACGATTTATATATATATATATATATATATACATATATCTTTCAACCTTCATTTCTGTATGAAAGGTGTGAGTCCTAAATGGTTATTCTAAGTAAAGTAGAAGTTTTGTTTTCATGAGGAATATGAAATATTTTATGTAAGAGGATTCCTGACATCATAAGCCTTGCGTGGTTGGAGTTTCGAGTGAGCGCGCCATTCGAAATTCTTACTACTAGGCGGTTGTCATATTTCGACCCTCTCGGGTCGAGGTGTGACAGTAAAGGATTTGGTTCACGCTCCAAAAGTTGACTGATGGTAAGTTGATTATCATTAAGAACGGGAGGAGCTGGGAAAGGTAGTGGTGAAGGTGGATAATAGGGTGGATCGATAGGTGGTAGATACTCCATAGTGGTAGAAGATAAAGAACTTGTAGAAAGTAGAGAAAGATGTTTCGTGCATTCCATAAAAGTCTTAATTTCCTTTAACTTAAAAGTTGGAGAATCCAAATTCATGCAACAACTACAATGAAAGAAAAGAAAAGGGTAATCAAAGCAAATAAAATGAAGAAGAAAAGGAATTGAAAATAGAGGAAACAAAAGAAAATGAAAAGAAAGTAACAATAAATGCCGTAGCTCCCCGGCAACGACACCAAAATTTGGTACGCCTCGATGAGCACCAAATATAAACTTACTATTCTAACAAATAGCTAGGGAAGTAAGGTCGAATCCCACAGAGAACTACTGTAATTTATCGATACTTTCAAAAACTAATAAGTAAGAAGCTAAAGAAGAAATGGGAAAATTTGAGTAATCAACTTAAGCAATATAGTAAAGAAACTATCTGAACTAGTAATAACAAAGATATAAATGATTATTAAAGCCTCCAATCTATTGTAGAACTAATTCTTTGATATAGCTATTGATCCTAGACTCACTAAACGGTTATTTCCCCCATCAATTGGCTAATTTAATTGATTAGAGTCTAGCCTCACATCAATTTATCTTTTCTTAAGCATATATTAACAATTACTCAAGTTACATTATCAATCCCTTCCTCTATTGCCAACCCCAACAATTCGAATTTAAGCATAAAAGAGCATTAATCTATAGAAAGATATTAATTAGAAACAAAAAACAACATACCCAGCATATATCATTTAATTTGCATCTTCAATTCCTTTGGATGTAGCCAATATATCCAAGTACTACCTAAGTTCTAAGAATCCCCTAAATCAAGGATGGGTATTCAGAGATTAGCAAGCAATTGAATCACCTAATTAACTATTTGCAACTAATCTATCAAGTAATTCAATAGGCAAGATAATAAACAAGCTTATCATCTTCTAATTGCAAGGGTTTAAAGAACAATCAATGATTAGGAAATTGATTAATCACAAGAGTCTCACAATGGCAAATCAAAGAATTAATTCATACAAAAGATTGAAGTACTAAATTGTTCAGCTACACATAGGCATATGTAAAGAACACAAGAAATTCTAGAAAATTGTCAAAATCCCAGAAAATCCAAGTTACCTTCTCTTTCCTAGCTGACTCTATAAATTTCTCTTCATTCTTTCTTCTCTGTACAAACCTTTCTCTCTCTTAGCAAAGAAATGTATTGCAATTACAATAAACTCCTAGGGTTACAAAGCAAGTGAGAGATAGAGACTAAGGGTAAGATAAGAATTTCTCCTTGATTGGCTGTTGAATGACGAGCTGGGCCCACCAAATCACCCTTAAAATACGTGCACATGAATGGCCTTGTTGTCAGCTGAAAACGATAAATTCGTTGATGGGTAAGAGGCCATCCCTCGACGGACGAGCTTAGATTCTTTGAGTAAGGCAATTGCTCGATTGATCTGTCAACGGGTTAGTGTTGATCCGTCGACGGATCAACACGAATTCCCCTCAAACTTCATGTCTGCCTAATGGATCTATCAACGGGTCAATGTTTATCTGTCAATGGATCAGCACGTGATTGAAGATGTTGGCTCTGCCAAGTCTACCCGTCGACGGCTAAAGCACTCATCCATTGACGGGTCTTGCTGATTTTTGCTCATTGTAGCTAAATCCAAGAATCAACTCCATTTTAGCTCCATTTTCATCATGCTCTTCCAATTTCACTTTCAAAGCAAAAATTAATTAAAATTAGTATTTCATGGTGTTGAAAAAAAGAAGATGAAGGATGTTAAGATATATTTATAGAGTTAAAATGGAGTTTAACACATATCTTTTTGTAGGGTTTGTTGCCATATAAATAAAGATAAGTGTTTGATTAGATATAAAAAACCATTTTAGGGCAAATCATTAAAAACATTACCATTAAAAAGTTTAAACATATTCAATTACCTTGGTATCCCTCATGTGACAGCCTATTTTATTATGCCTTTCTTGATGGCAGTGAGTGCATTTTTGTATTTGTCCCTTTCATCCCATTTTGGTGCCATCTTATGTTGTCTTCATAGGTTTAGTTGGGTCTTTTCTTCTACTAGTTTAAGGCCTACCAGGCCTGTTCTTGAATTTTGGTCATTGGACTTTCTCACTTTCAGTTTATGGGCCATTAGACCAATTTAGCCTCCCAAGCACAGGATGCAACGTTTTCCTATAAGCCACCATGTAAATGTCATTATGATTCCAACTAAAGCAGTACTTCTCAACATGGCCTCTTTGATCTCTAATGGCATAGATTGCATGGAGACAAGGAATGCCAGGCAATGTGTATAGTTGACAAGAATAAGTTTTATTACTTAAATTAACTACATACTGCTCAAGACCTTGAACTATCTCAAACCCAGCTTCCCCATTGCAACGAACATAACAATGTGATTCCTTTTCTGAATTTTTCTCAATAACACCCCATATATTGGGTCCTATGGTACCCTTCTGTCTTTTGCAAGCATTTCTCTTCCTAACAATCCTTGTCATCATGTTTCTTTTGATTTCTTCAAACAATGACAAAATTGGTCTCCTTCTTTAATCCAACAATGTCTTGTTGAAAGCTTTATAGAGATTATTATCAACCGATTCAACCATGCTATTAGTGTTGAAGAATGCTCTGACCCATTTATGTGGATGAGGGGCATATTGTTTCAAATCCCTTGTTGTTTTTAAGTGTTTATGTCGCATCTTATTCATGCTTGCTTCAAAATATCTAACAATTAGAGATTTTGCTATCTTCCAGAAAGACATTTTAACTCTTGACCTCTGTTGCTTCGTTTCCACCAGTTAACATATATATGCCTTGCACAAAACCTGTGTTCAGCATTTGGAAGCAAGTTTGTAATTGCTCTATCCAATCCTTGCACCATACAAAAAGCTTATAAGACAACATCTATATGTAGATTATATTATAATATTCTAACTAAAACAAAATTGAAATACCTTTTCTTGGTCTGTCATGATAATCTATCTAAAACCATTTTGCAAATGTGGAAAATCATTTTGCAATAATTCTATAAACAATTCCATGTAGCAGTGCACTCAACCTCTACCAAAGCGCATGTTAATGGAAACATTTGATTGTTTCCATCTCTTCCAATAGCACAGAGAAGCTCACCTTTGGCTAGGGTTTTCAAAAAGCATCCATCAAGTCCCGAAAACTTCCTGTATTCGCCAACCATACCATTGCGTAATGCTTCAAAATACGTATAGTATCTTTCAAACACAGAAGGGCTGGTAGGAATAGGCCTATGAAGTTTTATGCACACAGTGCTACCCGAATTAGTCACTTTAATTATATTAGCAAACTTTTCTAGCAAGCTAAATTTCTTCTTCATAATTTATGACCATGCTATCAATTATTTACCTTTTGGCTCTTCTAATCATGCTAATACTGACTCCAACCCCATAGTCATCTTTGGCTATAACCTTCAAATCATCATCTTTAATGGACGGATCACTAAAGATCTTATCTTTATACAAATTAGCTAAGATTTTCTGAGTCACCCATGGATTCTGCAACTCTAAATTACAATCACGCTTGTTGATGAACCTTCTTACTTGAAAAGAATATAAATTCCTAACAATTGCCCCATATATATGATAAGGACACTCATCTGCTTTACACTTACCCTTGATAAACCTTTTATCATTTTTAGCCCAATAGATATGCCTTTTAGACCTTATGGATAGTGGTGAAATAACCCTCTTAAACTGATTTGCATTATGAAATAACATCCCAACTGTGATGAATGGCTTTTTTGCATTAGGGTCATAGACAACGAATTTAGATATTTTAACAATTACATTATCCACCATGTCTTCAACATTACTAACAGGGTCTTCATATTCATCCGAAGCATAATAATCAGTTTCATAGCCTTGCTCTTGATCCTCATGAACCTTATTACAATTAGAAGATGGCTCTACACCTTTATCATTATCATTAAATTCATCACCTAGTACCTCCACGTGTATAGCATCCCCAGATAAGTCTCCATTGGACCTTCTAATATTTTCTGCCATATTCCCTAAATTAACCCTACTATCAATTAGATCTCCATCATCACATCCAAAAATTGATCATCTACCTTAACCATATCTTCATCATTATTGATATTATCCTTAAACCCTAAACCATTATCACCCTGATCATTCCCTAAATCCCTATCATTATCAACTACATCATTTTGCCTGTTAATAGATATATCACTACCCTTATTCCAACCAGGATTGTTTTGCTCATTCTCACCAACATCATCCTTCTATTCACCTAAACCAGCTTCATCATTATGTTCAATATCACCAACATCCTTATTACCCTCAATCTCACTTAAGCCATTCCTTCCAAGATCCCCATTACCATTCTCTACATTTTGCCCATTCCCATTCCTTTCATCTAAACCCATGCTAAGACCATTACTTAAATTTCACCATGCCTTCAAATAAAATATAGTCTTAACACTCTTATATCCACCCCTACAACATATAGCTAACAAATCAAAATAACCCACTATTTCAAGATCGTAGTCAGTTAAATCTTCATTCCATCAACATAGAACAAATGAAGCATCACCCATCACCCGTTCCCTATCAATGATAATGCACTTTGTGACAAAACATAAGCCATAAACTTTAAATAAATAACAATACAAAACCAAATTAACAAGATACAGACACAAAGTATATCATTCAAATTCAATATCAATTGTTTAAACATATTAACAACATAAATTTTAACAAATAGATTGCCCTAAACATGTTTAATTGAATTTTAGAGACTTGGCTCTTGCATTAACACAAGCTACTATTCTTAGCTTAATATCAATATCATTCAAATTCAATATCGATATCAATATCAATATCAATATTTAAAACCTATTAACAACATCAAACATGTCTACAAATAGATTACCATTAATTTAATTTAACAGACTTGACTTTTATATTAACAAGAGTTAATATGCTTATCAAGTTACAGAACTAAAGCAGAAAAAAGAAATCCAATGTCAATAGCTTAATCATATTAACAATGTATAAAATTCAACAAACATATTACCCTAAACACTTTTAATTTAATTTAATATACCAAAATTTGACATTAACAAGAATCCAAAAACTTAGTACAAATAGAAAGTTGCCAAATGACATAGGAACGGGAAGGACACCTAGCTTAGACACGCTTTAGTGGAACTGATGCCCAGTTTATCGCAACTTTTAAACCTTCAATCGACTCAACCCTTCAATCGACCTCAACCCATGTCTGAAACCCTAAAACAATCAATTTCAATTATTCAACCCTAAACCCGCCTTTATCCAAACATACTTTACTCGAATGCCTACCTAATTTAAACCCAACTCTGAAAATCCTAAACTCTGAAACCCTAATTTTCGCACTTCACCATCGAAAGATTCGCACTTCCCTAAATCCTCAATCGAAATAAATAATTCAATCGAACTAAACCCAACTCTAAAATCCTAAATTCAAAAACAATTGAACCGTTTTGAAAACCTAAATTCGAGAACTATCAACCCTTTACCCTGAAAAATCAACCCGATCTTTTATCAAATGCGAAAAGGAATGTTTTGATGTTTTGAAACCCAACAACTAAACAAAGAAAACATTCAATGAACTCATTAAATTGAGATTTGGATATATGAATGGACGATCTGCTATTCTTATCTATTTCAAAGAGAAAATTAGAAAATGACTACTCGTTTTTTAATTAGAAAATGATTACTCTTTTTTAACTTAATGAATTAATTAACCCATGACTTTCTTTTTTTTTTTAAGAAAAATCCATTATTTTCTTCAATTTATTTCTTTTAATTCCACCTGAAATATTTCATTGACTATTATGCTAGATGGCCTTTTTTATGCCTACATGGAGTGAACCCTTTGGCCTATCACATGAAATGATGGCGCGTGCAAGTCACGACTCGACTTTCATCCATTTTCATCCTACATTGAACAAACTAGCATTTAGACCTTAAATGCCAGAATTGAAACGTTTAATCCTTAATTGTGTAAACCTTTAAACGTTTCATCCTTATTTGAGTGTTTAGCCATTCGAACCCTAGTTGGTTGGGTGAATGTGGTCAATGTGGAAGATATAAAAAAAGTTTTGAATGTGTCATAACTGGCTTTTCTAGTGTCATTTTGAGCTTGCTTTGCTTTATTGCCAAGTTGGCTAAAGCATGTGTAGAGTCAATCATGGGCTATTATTATCCTAGACCCTTGTAAACTTTATGCCAATGTAATCTATTTAATAAATTATAAGCTTCAAATCCATACTTCAATGCCAAAATTATTACTAAGCTCCAATGACTTTAAGATAGAATGCCAAACAAGATTAATAAAAGTAAAATAAGATGGAAAATAAAAGGTGTGCGCGTGCGCGTGTGTATAACTAATAAACTAAAATGTAGATAATCTATTCCAAAATGTTTAAGAGGGTGTGTACAGCCGTGTAGGATTGTAAACTAGGTGATACCTTTGTATCTACAGGTGATAAGCTTAGTTTGAGTCATTGTCCCAAGAATGACTTTGAAATTTATGGTATGTTTGGATTCAAAAATGGAAGGGAAAGGAAGGGAAGGGAAGGGAAGGGGGACCCTTGTTTGGATAATCAAATTTAGTGAGAGAAAGGAAAATGAGGGTTGTTTGATGACCCTTGTTTGGTTAAACAGTGGAAAGGAAGGGAAAAGATAGTATTTTCATATAATTTTACAATTATAACCCTTTTGTCAGATGTTACTTATTGAAAATGGAGGATATTTATGATATTTTTTAAATTATAAAAGTTTTTTAAATTTTTGTCCCTTCCTTGGCACCCCAAATTGGGGTTCCTGAAAAATTGAAGTTTGAGGGGTTTTGGAGGGCCATGAGAATCCTCCCTTTCCCTTGAGAAAAATTAAAAAATTTTATCCAAACAAAGGGAGGGTTCTCTCTGACCCTTCTTAACCCTCAATTTCCCTTCCTTTCCCTCCTCTTCCCTCAATCCAAACACACGCTAAGGAAATGTAAAAGATTCTTTATGCCTTGACTGTAAGGAGTTTAATGTATGCCCAAGTTTGTATGCATTCGGATATTGTCTACATTGTTGAAATGCTAGGAAGATATTTAAGTAACTTGGGATTGGAGCACTAGAAAGCAGCCAAACAGGTTGTAGACACCATATTCTCATCTTGTTATTTTATTTATTTATTATTTATTTTTTTATTCTTATTTTCTTGTATATATTTTCATTTTTAATTTTATTGTCATTGGGCTATGGGTACTTAGGACTTGTTTGAAAAATCTTGGACTCGATATCAATTAGAACCAAGGCTCAATTTCATTAAAAGAGAGGATTTGAGTTACATGAAGTCAAACTTTACACTAAAGAAAAGGCCCACTTCATGCAGTTATAAGGCCCAACTGTTACACAGGAACAAGTCTCCTAATTAACGTTAAAAAAAGACCAAGTGATAAAAAAAAACAGAGCAGCAGGATAAGTGCTGAGCAGCTCCCATTCTCGGCCAACATCAAGTATGGTGGACCATCCCAGACCATCCTTCAGCTGAACATTGTCAAAAGGGACTATTGTCAACTTGCGTTAACCTGCGATAAATAAAAAGGAAAAAAGGCAATGAATCAATCAAGTTGGGATTAAAAATGTCACTTATATTGTAGAAATCACTCCCTGTCAGCCAAGAACAATGAGAAATCTAAAGCAAATCCAAAACAACAAGCAATCATAAACCAACAAGCAATCAGAAAACTGAGGAGGCCAACATTAGAAACTATTAATACCATGAATGGCACGAGAGCAGGGGAGGAAAAAAGATAGAAGGGTAAGTTCTGCAAATTTTTAGGGGGGGGGGGCAGAAAAATTAGGATTGAGCTCTACAAATTTTGTTTTAGTGTAGGTTTTCTAAGGAAAAGGAAAGTCAAGTTTAGGAGAGGTGGTAACTGGGTTCAAAGGAAAACGTAGGGAGAGTAAAGCACTTTTTTTGTCATGTTTCATGCAATTTGAAAATAGTCTTTTTGGGGGATCTTTGTTTTGTAACCTGAACTGTGAAAGGGTATATTTAAGTGTGGAAAACAACATACTCAAATTTGGTAGCAATTTTGACGGTGAGTCTTGGCTAAATCTAGGTTGGAAAGTCACCAGCTTTAGAAGCAGATTTGAGAAGATTAATATGTGTTTAGAGCAAATGATTTTCGGGAAGGAGCGTTGAAGAGTAGGTAGGGAGTTTAATTGATTTATGGGAAGTTCTAGAACAGTGAACCATGGAGGAATATAACTCTGTTTAGTGGTCTGAGGATTTGTCTAGTGAGACGAGCAGAGAAGTTGAGGCGTGAAGAAGGAAGACAAAAAAAAAGAAGCAAAAAGAAAAGAGCACATTGAAGCTTGTTGCTTTTATATCTCAGAGGGGTGTTAGTATAATTTTACTTGGTTAAGGGTCATTGGATAGTTGGATCTTGGTGGTGACCCGCGTGTTTTCATTTGGAGCCATCTGTCTCATTTGATAACATATCCTTTATCGTTTCTAGTATATTTCTTCTTCTAATTTTATTTGCTTAAAAACCCATCATGTTGGTGATATCATTCATTTATTTTACTGACTACTAATACTTTCTTGATTCCATACGGTTTTGACCTTTGGGTGCAACATTGATTTTAATGATTAAATAATGATGGCTTTGGGTGCAATAATGATGGTGATTCGTAAAATAAAAATGGCAACAAGGCAAGTCTGCCAAATAAGAAAATCAAGTTGGTACGTGCAGTAGTAAATGTGATAAAGAAATGATACCTTTGGTTTATATATATATATATTTTAAAAAAAGAGGTTAATAAGGGTGATGAAATTTTCTTATGCAAAAGATGTACTACTCTTGAAATCGAAATAAAGTTGAATTATTTTTTTAATTGAAATTTCTTATAAAATATGCATACACATTCCCTATTGTCATATTATTATTGTTATCCATGCGAGTAATGATATGCGGGGATAGTGAGGGTCCGATCATGGAATCCGGTTCGATAAGGTAAAAATTCACACTCGATATGGGTTCATAGGTAAGAGATCCATTTTGAATCAGACCCAGAATTGGACGAGGTTCACTGTGGGCCTTGATAAAATCCTCACTATTCTCACTTAAAATTGGTAAGATAACATTCCACATACCATGCATTTAAGCATCTAAATAAATTATAGGTATTAGTTTTAGAAAATAAATAAACCAATAATGGTAAATTCCTAAGCCAATCAGGACAATAAAACTTTACGTTAAAAAAATAAAAGTAGAAGAATGATAATCTATGCCTATAAAAAAATCCTTACAAGTGGTTTAAGTGATGAGGATTCAATTATGGGATCTGGTTTGGGAGGGTGAAAATTCACACCTAGTCCGGATTCTTAAGTCAGAGTCTCGCTTTGAATTGGACCTAGAATTGGGCGAGGTTCACCGTAGGCCTTGATAAAATCTTGCCATTTTTTAATTGGTAAAAATAAGATTTTACTCCTCAAACATTCAAATGTTCAATAAAGATTGCAAATTTTGAAAAATCTCAAAACCAAAAAATAAAAAAACAAAAAATGAATGAAAGTTGTTCGAAAAAGAATGGAGTAATAAAAATGGACTTTTGAAAAAAAAAGGCTATCCAATAGTTTCATTCTAAACGTCAATTTCTCAAAAAGAAAAAAATTGCTTTTCTTGAATAAAAAGTGAATTTCCTAAAAAATCAAAAGTTGAAAGAATTCACTTGATATTTTTTAAAATGTTGATTTAAGATGATAATAATAAACCTTGATTTATTTAATGAATTTTGATCTCATTTAAAAATAATATAAAAAAAATGTTTTGGAATATAGTTTTCTTTCAACTTTTCATAAATATAAAAAAAAAGATTTCGAACCTGCTTTTATTTTTTAAGTTTTCTCCAATAAAAATAATAGAAAATTACAAAAAAACAAAAAAAATAAAAAAAATCAATCAAACAAAAAGGAAAATTATAAAGACATTTTTTTAATTAAGGCCTAAAAATCATTAAATTAATCGGTATCGTCATTTTGACGGGTGTTGTGGGGGTGCTCATCCTTCCCTGCACGTAACCGTACTCTCGACTCCAGTTCTCTATTCCGTAGATCGGGACCTACCTAACTTAAGTACGCCATCTAACGGCCAATACTAAATTATGTAGATTTATAATATGTGACTAACTGCGCCTAAACAAACAAAATGGTTAGTGGTGACTCTATAAAAATTTTCTTAAGTTCCAAATTTGTCGTCATTTCGGTTAAACGCAAGGACACGGGTCATGCGGTACTTTGCAGAGAATGAAAGATTATATACTCACATACAGGAAATCAGATCAGTTAGAGATTATTGGTTATTCTTATTTCAATTTTTCTAGATGCCAAGATAGTAAGAGATCCACTCCGAGCTATATCTACCTGCTTACTAGATGAGCTATTTCATGAAAGAGTGCTAAGCAGACACTCAAAGCTTCTTTTAGGATGGCAGTGGAGTTTATAATGTGTTTTAAGGCATCCAATTATGGAATATGGCTATGAAACTTTGTCATGGGGCTACGCATGATGGACACTATTAAAAGACTACTTAAGTTATTTTGTGACAATAAGTCTACAGTGCTATATTCCAATAACAACAAGAGCTTGATAAAGTTGAAACATATACATATCAAGTTTCTGATTGTTAAGGAGAGAGTTTAGAGTGGATAGTTGTCTATTTAGCACATTAGGACAAACTCCATGACTGCAGATTAAATGTAGTAAAAGTCGCTTTGATCCTATGTTTGGTATAATTGATGTTGGATTCGATTATTTGGGGATGCATTCGATAATGATAGCAAAATTCTTTTTTTTTTTTGTTTAACCATGGGCATCCTCGGGCCTTTAGCCAAGACTAATCCCTTTCGGGTCAGGAGCATTAAAGGTAAAGCCTTCCAAATAAGTGCACTTTCGGGGGATCAAACTTGTGTCCTCACCCTTACCGGGGTAGAGGCCACTACCACCTCAACCAATACTTGTTGGTAATGATAGTAAAATTCTGAGTACTCATAAGGTTAACACATAATTGTAAGGTAAAACATATAGACCAAGTAGGAGATTGTTAGAAAATTTTAATCAACCATGTGGGCTTATATGTGTATAGTTATGTATAAAGGCTATCATATAAGGTTGAGTCCAATAATTAAATGATCTAATTTGGTTTAGATATTTGGACTTAATGCATCTAATTTAAGTACGGGCCTCATATGTGTAAAGACTATGCTATAGTTTCTAGTTTAATGATATGTCAAATTAGAAATTACAATATCAGGGTTTTATCCAATAGGTGGTTATAGTGACATCCCACCATCAAAGAGAAATTAATGGCTAAACTAAGGGCTGTATTATAATTTAGAAGGTAAACTATAGTGAAGATTTCCCAAAAGAGAATTTATGTATATTTTTGCTCTATTTATTTGATACTTGATCTAATATTAACGGATTCTGACTTTAAGAGGATTAAAATCCAACAGACAATAGATAGGATTTTACGAATTAGTTTAAACTTGGCTCAATCAGAAGTAGTACGATTTATTATAAGTTAGATAAGATATGACTACACAAAGAAATAAATGTTAAATGTGAAGGTGGAAGCTATAAATTTGCCAAATTTTGAGCCTATCGCTCGTGGAAAATTGAAATTGATTGTGTAATATGCAAAGATTGTCTTTAACAATAAAAATAAAAAAGAAAATATTAAATGATGCACGGATGCATTATTTGAGGTGTTAAATATAAAAATTTTTATATAATTAATGTTTTATTTTTTATTAAATTAAAAAATTATTATATTAAATAAAAAATAGTTTTTTAAATAAAAAAATCAACTAAGCTTAAAATGTATATGATGCACCCACACCCGTGGGTAAGCAAAACCGAAATAAAAATGAGGAAACGTTTCATAAGTGGAAAACGGCATGTTTCCCTTGCCGTCATTTAGAAATATTTCACAGGCCAATGAAATCGAGCCTTGACACGTGAGAGTGCGAAGCCAAATACCAATAACCAAATTTAACCCAATAGCAAATCCGGAGTCATTTAATCATGTACCCTCGGGTGACCCACTCATCACTCGCAAGTCGCAGATGAAAATTTGAGTGCTCCCGTTTTCTCCTTTCCGAGTTCCCGACTTCCCGTTTCGTTTTGTTCTTTCTTTTTTACATTGACAACAAAAAGAGAACGAAGCCGGCATTTTCATCGTCACTGCTGGGGAACGTTAAAAAGAAGAAGAAAAGAGGAGGAAAACAGTCTTCTTTTTCTCTGTTGCTCAGATCCAAATCTCTGTTTGGCTCTCTTTCTTAGATCTTCGAATTCCAACATTTGGATCTTGAATTACAGATTCTTACATTCGTGGAAAAAGAAAAAAAGAATAGTAACTCGATTTAATTCGGAATAGCGCGAATTCGAGGATTGATTTAGCGGCAGTACTTGGTTTTAGTTTTTCATTTGATTGGATCTGATTTGAGCTTTCTACAACAACTTCAGCCCTGGACCCAATCATGAATCCTTTTTCGTCCGGTACCCGTCTACGGTGAGCACCAATTTCTACCGTTGCCATTTCTTCTTTTGGTTCTTCATTTTCCTTTTAATCTGAAAAACAGATCAAGAACACTTGAGGTTTTGATTGAATGGATTGGTTTTATGATTTAAAGAGCTTGGTTTTGTTTAATTGGGGTTGTTTTGATTGCCGTGATTGAAATTTGGTCAGTTCGGTTGTAATTTGTGAAACTTAAATGGTGATTGCATCTGAATTTAGAGCTAAGTTAGAGTTCGTTAGCTTTCTTTGGTTTCATAATTTGGTCATTCTAGTTAGCTTTTCCTATTCATCTTGATTTTGTTTGAATGAGTTGCAACTATTGTTTGAAATGTAGAAATATCTGAAGTTACAACATACCAATTTAGTAATTGGTGGGAGAGTAGATTGATCTATTTTATTATGATTATTGGTAATATGATATCATGTTCCAAATAGCTTTCGTGCCAGAAGTTTCCACTTTCTTGAGAGAAACCGAAGTATTTGCTGGTTTAGTGGCAACAACCTTACGTTCTCTACTTCTTGTATTGTTGGAATGAAAGTTGCGGTATATTTTTGAAAATTTGACACTAGTACGTTGAGCTTTTTAAACACGAGTACCAAGTTGCAAAGCTTGAGACAATAGTAATTTAAATATAACATACAGTCCAAGATAGTCATCACGTATTTAAGCATCCTGTCATATATAGTTAGCAGAAATACAGACTGAGTACCCTGGTTACTTGGTTGTAATTGTGATACTTTGGTTATCTTTTCAAACTGAATTGTACAACCTATCCCAATTTTAGGCAAAAATTGTAGTAGGGGAGAGTGCTAGGTGATATAGAGGTTGCATGGAACCTGATTGTTGTATATGTCTTGACATTTATTTAGAACAATTTAAAATATTTGAGCTGCCAAAGAATATATAGTTGGCACAGATCTGGTTGTAAATGAACCACCATACCCTGTCATTGAAATTCTGAGTCAGTTCTTTGCATTAGATTACTCGATTTCTTCCATATTATATGGGTAAGAAGATCTTTTATCTCCTTTTTTTTTGTTGGTTAGATAAATTTAAGTCTCACAAGTTGCTTCCCATATGGAGTAATCAATAGTGAGTGTTGCTCTTCATGAACAAATTAGTATGTAGGAATAGATGTTCTTTCATGCATTTTTGAATATTTCATGTTTGGAAATTGTTGACAAAGAACTGTTTGTTCACTTTGGGAAAGGGATCTCTAAGCAATATAATTATTTTTGAGAAGAACAAAAGGAAAAAGGGACTATAAATGTCCATATCCTATAGCGTAAAAGGTTTATGCTCAGTCAGGACCTTCGGCTGCTAATGCCGAGTATTTTTTTTTAGTGATATTTTTATCTGGGTATAATTTTGTTTTGCATTGCACTGCCTGAATTAGGTTCATGAGTAACACATCTTTGGTGCATTTTCTTTTCTAAGTAGTGCGAATGAATCTCTATGATTGACCTGACTGTTTGCATGCTAATTGAATATTGCCAATCTTACTGTTCCAACGCAGGGACATGATACGAGCAATACGTGCTTGTAAAACTGCGGCAGAAGAACGTGCTGTTGTAAGGAAAGAGTGTGCGGCTATTCGTGCTGCAATTAATGAAAATGATCAAGATTATAGGCACCGTAACCTGGCAAAGCTCATGTTCATTCACATGCTTGGATATCCCACTCATTTTGGCCAAATGGAGTGCTTGAAGTTGATTGCCTCTGCTGGATTTCCGGAGAAGAGGATTGGATACCTTGGCCTTATGTTACTTCTTGATGAAAGACAAGAAGTTCTGATGTTGGTCACAAACTCGTTAAAGCAGTATCCTTTTTATGGGAAGGCTTTTCTCAGGCATAGTTTGTTCCCATTTTCTTTTCTTTTTTACCATTTCTGCTCTGGATGAATAACTTTGTCCTTGATTATGGTGGTATTGCAAAATGGGAAATGGAGCGATTTACTTTACTTTGCAGGAACCTTAACTTTTACACAGAGATCTCAATCATTCGAACCAGTATATTGTAGGGCTTGCTCTTTGTGCTCTTGGAAATATTTGTTCAGCAGAAATGGCCCGTGATCTTGCACCAGAAGTAGAAAGATTACTGCAGTTTCGAGATCCAAACATCCGGAAGAAAGTAAGTGTGCTCTACTCTTTATTGAAGGGCCTGTCAGCCACAGATTCTGATTTTGGTGAGATGTAAACTAAAGGAGGAAAAGGGGCCTCCTCAATTTGACAATCTCTTATGCTTAAATATCACTGAGTATTGCGCTTAAAATATTCAACTTCATCCACTTTTCTTCTACAGAATGTGGAAAATTTTGGGTTGTTTTGTTTGAGGACTCCGAGATTATGGTTTGTGTTCCTTATTTCTTTCTAATCACACCTTTGTAATTTTGGTAATACAGAGGTTAAAAGCATCCATGTAAATTCATGATAAAGGACAAGAAACCATATCAGTGGGACCTCTTAACTATGTGATGCATTTATGATCCTACCTCATGGGTATAGTGTTATATGTGCAATGATATTCTGTAACCTTCATACAGGAGCTACTTTATGAATCTGGGAATTTCTCTTTCCATTTATCTTAACCAGAAGAATTTGCAACATATAATCATTCAAGCGAAAATGCCAACATATTGTAATCCTTGAGTCTGATGTCTTAGTAACTTGAAGAAAGTCTACTTTAGTTCGCCTGTTTAGAGTTGAGGCAAAGACATCTACTCAATGTTGCCGGCCACTCTTGCAAAGGCATTTTTCTGATGTACTAAATTGGTTCATCAACAATTACTCATTTGTCTAAGGGAAGATTCATCTGATTAATTAGGCTTACTACCTGCCCCACCTATTCTCTTGCCTTTCCCCAGCAAGTGGTTTTTGGTTAATAAGTCTTATCCTGCACATTATCTGATAAATTATAGTTTATCTTTTATTGTATTCAGTGCTGGCTACATTTCTTGCTTTTCTTTTGTTTCCCCCCAGAAAGTGGTGTTTGGTTATAAATTCTTATAATGCACGTTATTTGCTAAGTTGTAGGTTAGTTTTCATTCTTCAGCACTTTTACCACAGTCTTTAACTCCTCTTTACTATCCTGTTGTTTGTAGGCAGCATTGTGCTCCATACGAATCATAAAGAAAGTCCCAGACCTGGCTGAAAACTTTATAAACCCTGCTGCTTCCCTACTTAAAGAAAAACACCATGGAGTCCTAATAACTGGAGTTCAACTTTGTACAGATCTATGTAAAGTCAGTTCAGAAGCCCTTGAATATTTTAGAAAGGTGAATTGGTTATGCTTTTTCGGTATGTAGCTATAGTATCAAAAAGACACTGCTGAGGATATGAAAATTTTGCTATTTGTTTGCCTATGTAGGAAGAAGCTATAATGAATAAAATTTCTTGTAATATTTAGTTCCTGCTTTGGTTTCTTGTAGAAGCCATGCTGGCAGGGCAGTCTACTTTGTGGACAATCCTTTTTGTTTCTGGCTGAAGAGTGTTTACCATCAAAAGGATCAAGTTTTAAAGTGATTTATCCTAAATTTTGTGCTTATTTTGCAATTTGGTTTCTATAGGACTTGAACTTGTTTAGGCCTTCAGGGTCATGCATAAACAGGGGAAGAACTGCCATGTTCTTGTCAAAATGGATAATGCAGTTGGCTCTTTAATTGTGATAATAATAACTTCTCTTATC
The DNA here is from genome assembly GCA_030664755.1 of Microcos paniculata. NCBI lineage: Eukaryota > Viridiplantae > Streptophyta > Magnoliopsida > Malvales > Malvaceae > Microcos > Microcos paniculata. Next base: position 44,450,691 of record CP131456.1, on the reverse strand, counting down.
ATCATTGCAGAAGTGTACTGCGGGTTTGGTCAAAACTTTGAGGGATCTTGCGAACAGTCCATATGCACCTGAGTATGACATTGCTGGCATTACAGATCCCTTCCTTCATATAAGATTGCTGAAACTTCTGCGGGTATTGGGTCAGGGAGATGCTGATGCTAGTGACTCTATGAATGACATACTTGCCCAGGTAAGTTGTCATGTTTTTTCTGTGACCTCTCTTTTGTAATATCTTCAAAGCCCTCAAAGTGGTTTAGGACGATGCCTATTGTATATATTTCTTATTTCACCAATCAGTGACTAAAATTGGTTTTTATAGGTAATCTCTTTCTTTTGCTATAAATCATGTGCATGTCAAGTGGAAGGGTTACACCAGATTTTTTCTTATTACAAAGATTCTGAAAATGACAGTTTTAGAAGAGAAAACAAATAATCCCTTAATTCAAGGAATGTCATTTGTTCTTCTATTTCATTATTTGTATTGCAGTATGAAAGAATACAAGTTCTATCCTTGTAGAAAATAAATTAGACATTCCACTCAATTTTCACTCCTGCTCATGAGAAAAACCTTAATGAAATTGCACCAAACATGCTCATTGCCAAAATGGTAGATCATATGGGGTATATTGGATATTCCTTCTAAGCTGATTTTTGGCAATAAAACTAAAAGTTAGTCTGTTTCAGAGAACTTCTTTCGTGGTTAATAAATACATTCATTTCTGTTTACTGATTTTGCATTGTCAGATCTTGTTTTTGTTTATGGACTTGTTTTCCCTTTCCCCCTTAGGTGGCAACAAAAACCGAATCAAACAAAAATGCAGGAAATGCTATTCTTTATGAATGTGTTGAAACTATCATGAGCATTGAAGATAATGGTGGCTTACGTGTTCTTGCTATCAATATCTTGGGAAGATTCTTGTCAAATCGTGACAACAATATAAGGTATTTTGTTCAAATGTTATCTTCATTTTTATATCTCTCTCTACACCTTGTTCTATTGTATTATGAAACTGAACCTTGCATGTTTTCTCAGATATGTTGCTTTAAACATGCTTACGAAGGCTATGACAGTGGATGCTCAAGCAGTGCAAAGGCACAGAGCAACTATTTTGGAATGTGTAAAGGTATTACCTGACAATAGTTAATTTCATGTTTGAAGATTCTGCAGTGGTTTCCAATTATTACTCTTTACTCAAGGAGTTTGGTTTTGCTTTCCTTTTGTCTGTCCTGATTCTCTGGTTATTTATGTATTTATTTGTTACTTTGACAAACCACATGTCTGAGACAATACTCTCATATGTCTTCCTAAAGCGGCAAGGATTAATCCTCTCTATAGGAATCCATGGATCTTTTTTTTCTTTTCTTCCTTTTTTTTTTCGCCCTAAAGGATAAAGATCCTCCAGTTCACGCTCTCTCCTTGCATTTTGACTGATATTTGGGCAGATACATAGTAGTTATATCTTTGGAGATGTAATTATTTCCATCGTTGCCTATTGGGGTTGGATAGTGGGTAGAGTGGAGTAGGAATTGGGATGAGATTCTAATTCTAAGTTTGATCCTTGGTATTCTAGCCAAAAAAAAAGGAAAAAAAAAAGAGAGAGTTTCCTCAGTTGTCTTAGTTGCTTTTGATCCTCTGATTTGATTGTGAAGTGCCATTATTCTCAAAGGTATAGTTTTCTGATGTGAACTAAAGCAGTTTTTTGTTTATTTTTTTCCAGGATTCAGATGCTTCTATTCGGAAACGGGCACTTGAACTTATATACCTGCTAGTGAATGAAAACAATGTGAAGCCTTTGACAAAAGAGTTAATTGAATATTTGGAAGTAAGCGATCAAGATTTTAAGGCGGATCTTACTGCCAAGATTTGCTCACTTGTTGAAAGGTAAGTTAACACACAAGAGGTGACGCTTAAACTTTTCTTATGCAGGCTATGTTTTTGGGTAATTCTGTCCGATATATGCTTTGTCATCTTGTATGTTCATATATATCATGTGTGCTTGGATATGTATATGCCTACATGAATATATGTACCTATGTATGCGATGTATTCTCCTTCCTTAATCACGTTTTTAAGAGCAGTTTAAAAGGTTTGGTTCTTGCTCTTGGAGAAGGAAGTTATTTCACAGATTTATTTAATATAGTCAATTTGAATGGATTGCTTGGTTTATTAATTCATAGAAGTTCCTTTTAGTTTTGTCTTTACGTTGGATGATCTTTTCTTATGGTTTATTGGACAATTTTTTGTCATTATTTTGTAACTTCTTTTGAGCCGTTATTTATCCAACTAACAATAATTTTTGTTGCCTCAGGTTTTCCCCAGAGAAGATTTGGTACATTGATCAGATGCTCAAGGTTCTTTCAGAGGTACTGTTGTCATTCTAAGAATCGTTATGTGATTGGAGTAAAAATACTTTATTTGTCATATTCCACTGTATTTATCCTGTCCATGTCTCTGTTTCACTACTATATTCTTTCTTTACATTGAATCCATTGCAACTTGAACAAGACTTAATAGACAGGAATCGTAAAGAAATTTGAAAACAATCCTAAACAAAGCTATTTAAAATTAAAGAATCCTAAACCAAATTGAATGAGGAAAAGTAAATAAAAAAATTATAAAATGCTAGTGCACTGCTTCACTGTCTCTGCTATTTTGACTCTGCTGCTTTTCGCCTTTGAGTAAATGAACTATTAAAGGCTGAAACAGGGATATTCTGTTTGGACATAGGATAGGATTAAATGTTGGGATGGAAACCACACAAGGCTTCAAGTAACTCACTTCTAACAACTTAAGTGTAAACTTTTGACCTTCCAGAATAGGTTTAGGCCTAAAAAATTGCTGGGCTGTTCCAATCGATGTTAGATCATGCTGTTCTCTAGTGTGAGTGCAGGTATGATCTTCGTCCTTTTGTTATAGTTACAATTGTGAAGTATGACACCAATGAGGATCTTATGACTTTCAGTGCGGACGGTTATGGTGCCTTTCTATGGCAATAGTATATGGGAATGTGATTGATGAAACGATTGAAATCCATAGAAGACTTAAAACCACCGCTACTAGTAACTTGAGCTTAAGCTTTTAAGTGCAAGTGTCTGCCACTGGAAAAGTTGCTGGGACAGTGTTTGTTTATTCATTGATAATATATGCAAGAGCCATGTGAATTTTTTTTTTGTCGTTTTGTTTTTTTAGTTAAAAAATAGGTTATAGATGAAGATGGCTGCTTGAAGAAGGGAAAAATGAACTTCTTTCTGGCCCAACCTTTTGCTGTTTGCATTGTAAGGCAGCAATTGGAAAAGTAGGCATCATAAATCGCCGGAAAGTATGGGTACTGATGTTTAGAGCCAGTGGTCCTTATTACCCAGTACCATATTTGCATTCGCTATATGTCTATGTAATTCCATTTTATTGATGAAACTAAAGTGTCCATATAAAAAACTGGACCATGGCCACTTTCATTCAAGTAACTGATTGAATGCTTCTTTTAACCTTGTTTGTTGTGAGAATCTCCACAATTTACTAGTTGTGTTTTCTCGTTTCTTTACAAAATTTTAGGTAGGAGAGCAAAAGGGAGTGAGAATGATTTGCCATTTTTCTGCTTAACAAGTTAATTATCTTAGCTCTTTCAGTGTTTCTATTAAATAATTTTGTGCAAGAGTACTGATATTTAGCCTTTGCTTAGTAGGCTGGAAACTTTGTAAAGGATGAAGTCTGGCATGCTCTTATTGTTGTCATAAGTAATGCTACCGACCTCCATGGATATACGGTCAGGGCATTGTACAGAGCATTCCAAACATCAACAGAACAGGTATTCTTTTTTTATTTTGGATGTTGTATTGAGTTTGATACTCATATCTGCTTAATTATTCAAATGCAATCTGATTATATCACTAGGAAACCCTTGTTCGAGTCGCAGTTTGGTGTATTGGTGAATATGGTGACATGTTGGTGAATAATGTTGGGATGCTTGATATTGAAGATCCAATAACTGTAAGTGCATGCTTACCCATAGATTAGTTTGCTTGCTCTTACTGTGATCATGTTATACTTCTATACCTTCAGATCAAAGGAAATAACAGCCAGGTAATGGGCTGTGTAATATGAACTTGAGTATGTATAGGAAGCTTCTAATTGAAGAAAGTTGTTAGGACCTTTTCTACTAAGGTTTTCATAAATTATGACTTTTAAGACTTATGCCATGTTTGCTGTTAAAATTGATAATAAAGTAATTGGTAAGTTGTTAAGGATTCAGTAATCAATTGGTTATGTACCAAGTGGAAATAGAGAAAATGAAAAATATTTCTTTTGCTTCATCAGGCAGTCAATTTTCTAGTTTTCTTGTGCAATTTTCATTTTTATTTAGAGTGGTATGCAGAATTACTTCCAGTTGAAGCTTGTTTTTATTAATCAAATTCCTTCTGGGCAGTGTTATTAAGGCGCGCTTAGGCGCAGCCCCAAACACCCAAAAGGCCTCTAAGGGTATCAGGCGAGGCGCCTTTAGCCAGGCGAGGCTTTTCTGCGCTTTTGTCTGAAGCCCAAGGCGTTAAAAAAGCACGCTTGATCAAAAAGACTGATCGTTTTCTATTTTCTCTCTCTTTTTTTGATTGTTTTATTAATTTTCACATTAAAAGTCAAAGTAAACCCTATTTTAAATCTTCTAATTAAATGTAAGATCTTAAACAGTGATAATTTCCTAGAAAAAAGCCATAATTTACTAGGTAAACCTATTTTAAGGAAAATTGCTTTTAAGTCTTCTAATTAAATGTAAGATTTTAAATAGTGATAATTTCCTAGAAAAAACCCTTAATTTACTAGGTAATTAGGTATATTTAAAGTCTCTATAAGTAATAAGTCTATTTAAGAATAAAGAGTGAAGAGTCTACTAAGTAACAATCTATTAAGGATAGAAGTCTGATTTTCTTCAAGGAAAGAGGAAAAAAAAAAGTCTGGTACGTTTGAAGAGCTGCAGCCACTACACTTCAAAGATCAACAAGCTTTCCGTTTATAATATATACATTTCCAGTTTATAATATATACATACATATATATATATATATATTTTTTTTTTTGTGTTTGTGCGCCTTACTTCGATCGGGCATGCGCTTTTTTTGCGCCTTGCGCCTCAGGCAATGTGAGGGTCCTAGTGCCTAGGGTGAGCCTAGTGCCTTTAACAACACTGATTCTGGGTTACCTAGGGATAAATCTATTCTAAAGATAACAGTACTGATTAAAAAAATTACTGATGGATAAGTGTGGCCATGATTTTAGGATTATTATGTGATTTTACAGATCTAGAAATAGGCAAGGAACCATTCAATTCCCCTTTTGACAGGCATTTCAAAGTACCTTATGTTTTAATTGACAATAACTTGTTTAACATATTTTTTTTAAATGCTGGTTTAAGTATCTCCAGTTTGCTTACAGGTGTCACCCAATGGAGTGCTTTGTCTCTCTGTAGAATCAAATCGAAGATGATTTTTAAACTAATTAGATTCTTAATCTGTTGTATCCTCAGCTGAAAGTCTTCAGTTTCAGCATCCGTTTCATTTGTCAGTGGCTGCATTAACTAAATTGAATGTTTAGCCCCATTGCTCTGCATGTTCCATTATTGTTTGATGAGTGTCAGCTTTATTTCCTAAGCAGGTAACAGAGTCTGATGCTGTGGATGCCATAGAGGTTGCTATTAAGCGTCATACTTCGGATCTCACTACCAAGGCTATGGCCTTGATTGCTCTGTTAAAGCTCTCCTCTCGTTTTCCTTCTTGTTCAGAGTATGTTAATGTTTTGCCAGCAATTATGACACAATTTCCATGGTTATACGTTTCTAATGGCATCTTAGGTTGGTTTTCGGGGTTTAAAAAATGTATTTAATTTGCATATACTTGATTCAGTTATAAGGTCATTGTAAACACAACCGAAGTTGAATTTATTTCTTGGAATCCTAATTTTTGTGAAATTTATCCATGAACTAGTTGAATAGTTTCTTCTTGTTTGTTTATACGGTATAAAAATTGTAAATTTCCATTGATTGTTATCGGCAGGAGGGTCAAGGATATAATTGTCCTAAATAAGGGAAGCCTTGTGCTTGAGTTGCAGCAGCGGTCTATTGAATTTAGCTCTATTCTTCAGAAGCATCAGAACATTAGGTAAGTGATTAAAAGTTGTTTTCTGTTCTAGCTCATTACCTTATGGATGGTTTCAGCATCATAGCATAGTTCTCACTTGTGAAGCTGATGGATGAATTTGTACAGATCTGCGCTGGTTGAAAGGATGCCGGTTTTGGATGAGGCAACTTTCAGTGGAAGGAGGGCTGGCTCCTTGCCAACAGCTGTTTCAACTTCCACTGGGGCACCTCGTAAGCTTCCAAATGGATTTGCAAAACCAGCTGCTGCTCCTATTGCAGATTTACTTGATCTAAGTTCTGATGATGCTCCTGCACCTAGCTCTTCTGGTGGTGATTTTCTTCAGGACCTTCTTGGTGTTGATTTGTCACCAACTTCAGCACTGTCAGGTTAGTTGGGATGCATAATTATGCATCTTTAAGAAACAATTGAGATGAGTTTGTTCAAGACCCAAATATTTTGTGTTTCATCCGTTTATTTTTCTTATATTGTTTTGAATTAGTTATTTACTCTCGATGATCGTAGAGGAAAATAGTTCAGGCAAATACCTGTTGGTTGAAATCCGTGTGCTCTAAACTTTACGACTCTAACCAACTTTTGGTCTGTCCTATGGAAGAAAATTATAAAATTCTTTTAAATTTGATTTCCTATAATTACAATTATGCATTCCTAATTGGTTTTGGATATTATGTGTGTGGTGATGGTTGCATTGCATAATTACTTTAATTTTGCTCTTGGACTTTTTAGGCACGAGTCAGCCTCCAAAAGCTGGAACAGATGTTCTGCTGGATCTTTTGTCAATTGGAGCATCGCCTCCTTCACAAAGCAGCTCATCTACATCTGACATACTATCCTCCAGTCAAGACAACAAAGCACCACTAGCCAATTTAAATGGCCTTACATCACTTACCTCACTTCCTCCCACTGCCTCACCTCCCACAGCTGCTGCTCCAATGATGGATTTATTGGATGGGTTTGGCTCCAGTCCTCAAAAGCACGGTAAGCTTTTAAAGCCCTGAACTCTGTTTGGCAGATGTGTAGACTTGTAGTTGCCGAAGTTATTATAATTTATTTTCTGTGGGCAGAGGAAAATGGTCCGACTTATCCATCGGTAGTTGCATACGAGAGCAGCTCCTTAAGGATGACGTTCAACTTCTCAAAGCAACCAGGAAACCCACAAACAACTTTGATCCAGGCTACTTTTACAAATTTGTCACCTGATGTCTACAATGATTTTCTTTTTCAGGCAGCAGTTCCAAAGGTAATTCAAGATAGTTGTTTACAGAGCTTGCTGTACTTGTAGTATAGAAATTAATAATTGGGTTTCACTGTCATCTATTAGAGATATCAGATTTGCCATGTTGACTTATCTTGTATTTGCGTGAAAATCAAAGAACTTTAAACTTCAAGCCTCTCCTGACTAGTAGTTTGCTTTTTGCATGAAGAATTCTTCTCCTTTTATATAGCCTTTTCATTAGTTTGACAAAATTCATAATACCATTATCTTCCTTAAAAATAAAATTGAAGTTTGTTATATCTTTTTATGTAGTGTTTGTTTTTCAAAATTTTGTATATTCTTAATAGGTCTGAAGCTGATATTCTTTGCTACTCTTAAAATTTGCAGTTTCTCCAGTTGCACTTGGATCCAGCTAGCAGCAATACATTGCCAGCAACTGGTAATGGCTCCATCACTCAAAATTTGAAAGTCACTAATAGCCAACATGGGAAGGTATGTGTTCTGAGTTTCATTAATCTTTATGTTACTGTCTGAACCCTGGGACTAAAGAACACTTCAATGTGCCACTAGGGCAATAAGTGGTAAGTTGGGAATGGGCATATAGATCCTCCTATTTGTACAAAAAACAGAAAAAACGAAGAAAGTTACAGTATACCAACTCTTATATCTAGTTGTTTTACCATCACTTAAAGTAAGTTGCTTTAGGGTAATGAAATGGTTTACTTGGATGCTTTGTTGCTTCTTCATTTCATTTCTTTTCTTATTTAGATTTATTGCATTTAGTGCCACTACTGCCAAGATTTGAAATTTGTGTATTTTTTTATTCTCTTTTACGGAGGAGAACAAGGGTGGTATAGGCTCTGGGGTGATCATAATTTATTGCCCTAGATTTTAGAATTTCCTGTTGTACCTGAGCAATCGAACTCGAGAGCTTGTGAACCTTGAGGCAGCGAAGATTTTTCCCTTTGAGTCCTCTTTACCACAGCTTTCAGATTATATTTTTATTTTGAGTAGCAGAACAACTCCATTGTGTGCTGAAACATCTCTTCAAAAGGTTAAGAAAGAAAGCAAAAGAAAATTAAAGTACCTTCTATAGCAGGGTTGCTAATGTTCGATAAAAATTGATAAATGATAATGGAGCTAATAAAACTACTTTGCTCTTGATTGATTTCACCGGTACCCTAAACAATTATTCTGTCTCTGATACCTTTCTTTGGAAAGAGAAATTCTTAATGTGGTATTGCAGATATGTAATTTGTTTCGTTAGCTTAATCAACCATTTTATTGCTGCTACCCGTATTTTCACTGGGTCGTTTACAGAGGCTGAGTTATTACATTTATTTTACTGTCAGAAATCATTGGTAATGCGTATAAGGATAGCTTACAAGGTGAACAACAAAGATGTTTTGGAAGAAGGACAAATCAACAATTTCCCTCGCAATTTGTGAGGTTGATTGATGCACAGAGATGTTAAAGATATTCATGTACCACCACTTTTCTCTTTTATATATCTCTGAGAAACATGTTCTCACCATTTGTAGTGATAGTGCTCAATCTTTTGTTTCAAGTTCTGGTATCCGGGGGCAGGTATAGTGTGTAACAAATGGCATGAGATTTTGCTCGGGTTCGTGTTGTGTTTAAGTGGGGCCGTCACACTATTCTTCAAAAAATTTTCTCCTCTTAGGCGTTTTATATATGTATATTATTGTAATCCCTTTTCTGTACGGAATTGTGGGAATTGAATTTTGCTGTAGGCACAAAGAGAAATTTGTTATATTTGGAATACAAGGTGTGCTTTTCTTGCGATATAAGCACAGATTTATGAAACTCACAACCTTATTTGTTCCAAGGGAATATTATTGTATTCAATTCCATTCTTCATTTATTATTTATTGTGCCTAGTCATTGGTGTTCATTTTATTTTAGTACTAATAATGTTTAGGATCAGGGAATTCATAATTCAGATCCGATGCGACTAAACTATTGAGAATGCTGGTGCGATTAAGGACCTTTTTTTTGTTTTTAACATGAGATTGTCGAAGTTTGATTTTTGATCACTAAAATTAAGAGTACAGGATGTGTCATTGTTTGTTGACATTAATGGCATGTTTTATTTGCCACAAGGAATTTCTGAGCTCACAACCTACGGGTGTGGGCAACAATAGAGGGTGAAGACTTCTAAACTATGTAAACTCTACCTTGTTTGGATGGGGTATTTAGGGGGTGTTGGGAGGTTCTTGTCATGTCTGGTTGGGAGGATAGAGGAGGAGAAGGGGTGAGGGGAGGAGGATAGAACTCCTCTTAATCCCTCTTATCCCACTCCCCTTAAATTGGAGCCTTTTGGGGAAGTGGTAATTTTTTTGACAATTTTATTCTTTTAATATTATTGATATTTACATCATGTCCTTAACTATATAATTTATCTTACTCTTTTTTTACCCCTCTCAAATTCCCTTTTTTATTTCATTATTTTTTTAAATTTTTTTAAATTATATATATATATATATAGATATTGCCAAATAATTTTCTAATATTTATATAATTTTTCTTTTTTTCTTTTATTTAATTTTTTTCATTTCATGTTTCAATTTTGACCCCTTTATGTAATTATATATTTGTGGTATGTAAATTTTTATTAGTTTATTGTTTCCTCTCCCTAATCTTCATTGCTTACATTTATATTTGATTTATATTTTTTATTTTTTTATAATCAAGAATAATAATAATTAATAAAGAATATAAGATAAATTATTTTTTACATGACATGACAAAATAGAAAAAACTGTATTAATATTAATGATGATAGCAATAAAGATTTTAACACAGGTATAATTTAAAAAAAAATATACATTAAACTTCTCCTAACTCTTTTTTCGATCAAATAGAGAAAAAGGATTACAATTCACCCTCTTCCTTTAAAATCCTCCCATTTCTCCCCTCCCATCGGAACCAAACAAGGGCTTAAGTTACCAAATGATGGTCTTCAAACTTTTGACCATACAAGATTATCAAAATTTTGCAACTCATCATTCCCATTGGCGTAATGAAGATCATCGTTGATTTAGACGGTACAAATTTTTTTTTCCTTTTACTCAGGCCTCAGGGGCCTTCATTTCTAATAATTCTTTCCTAAAATGGCAGCTCATGAGCCAGCATCTTTTTTTTTTACCATGGCTCTTTACCTAACTTGTAGCAGAGTCGGGTGTCTTGTGATTAAAACACCGAACCGGGCAACTTAAATGATTAAAATATAATAAAATGGTTAGGGGGAGAAGAGTGCAGTGAATGAGCATTTCAAAGAAAATTTAACTCTTAAATCTTCAATGGTTTTGTTTTATTAATTGCACATGGTTGCTTTTATTTCCCCAAAGCACTCGGCGAGATGCATATGCCACTCTTTAGAGGCAATAGCTTAAAACTTCCAAGTCTATTGAACAATACATAAAGAAATCGGAAGAAATGAATTTGCTAATTCTACTGAAAAGATTTCAATTCTTCCACGACTGATCAAAAATCCTTTTGTTAATACCGAACATAGGAAAACTTTGGATTCTTCCCACTAAAAGCTCAATAAACCATGCTTGTTTGTTTTCAATCATACAATATCTTAATCCTTGAGCTTGAAAAAGACAGATTGGTATTGATATATGTTTTGACTAGTGTGCCCCTCTCTCTCTCTCTCTCTCTGAGTTGTTATAATAATCGTCATCGCTTTAGCTTACCAAATCCCTCTCATGCCAAATGCATCACTTTGACTTTTGGCTTACTTGATGTCATCTTTCTCCCCCCTGCTCTGCACCCTTCATGATTTTTGGGGTACTCATGTGCCAGTCTCACATGCCTATCTTATGCACGGGACGAAAATAATTATCAGAGCCAGAACTTGTTCTTGATGGTAAATGGGCTATGGGGTTTTCATGCTTCTTCTCCAACAAAAGTTTCAATACTAGTCCCACTAAGCATGCCATAGTTGCCATTTTTAATGTCGTGTGTTGCTTTAAATGAACATTTTACTCTTAAAACAAACTATAATTTAAGGACTTTAATTAGATTGAGAGAATACTCTTATGACCCCACAATCCACTGACTTATGTCTTATCACTTATGTCAACTTTTTCAAATAATAGCTATACACAAGAGTCCCTCAAAGCACTTTTTAGGGCTCTCACCACCCTCATACAAAGCAAAAAAAGTTCCTATTAGAAGATCAAGGAAGGGACGTTACCACATCATAGATTTAAAAAAAAAAAAAAAGGGGAAAAGAAGACCTCCTCCAGATGCTCACAGAAAGCACCATGTGATTTGACTTAACAGTGATCCCCATCTTTCTTTTCTGTTTAAAGAATTTGTTCTTGTTTTGGTGTGTTGTGTAATTGTTGGCAAGAGAGCTAAAGTAAAACTAGAAACTACTTTATCTACATTCCGATGTGTGCAGTCCGCGGGATGGTAATAAAGGTTCCAAGAGTTAGGCACCAGAACCGGATGGAATTTTTCCTGAGAAGCCAAGGACATTGCCATTCGCCATAAAGTAACAACATTTTCTATTTTGTACAACCATAAAGAAACAACAGTAAAGAAGCCTATTTCACAGAAGTTGCGAAACAGTAGTAAAGAATCAATTTCTTTGAAAGAAAAAAGAGAAAGTAAAAGCTAAAAGGAAAACCATTAATAAATAGATTCATTGAATTATATATTATGAAGTACAAAGGAAGAGTAAATACCTTCAAGTAACCTGAGTTCTATTATCAGTCCATGGCAAACCAACAGTAATAGAGGAAGAGCCTATTGTGTCTGAAGAACTTGAGAATTTACCCTTATTAGATGACCATTGCCAGATCTTGGAAACAGAAAAGCTTTCACCCTTGCTTCGTATGTTAATTTTCTTTCCCTCTACATCCCCATCATTTGATGAATTTTCATTCTGTCCACTTCTCACTTTCACAAGCTTCACACTAGCATTACCGTTGCCTCCTCTAGTGGGGCATAGAGCCACTTGCAAGTCTGAATCACCAACCACATATTGGTATGACCCCATCGAGTAACATCTCCTTGCGCCCAAATTACTGCTACTGCTTTCTCCGTCTCCTCTTAATGCACCTTGAGCTTCTGCTTCCTCTCCTCTTCCATCATTTGAACTTCTAAATTTGCCTAGTCTGACAGAGAACACCCTCCTTCCAATGTCATTTTCAGCTGGTTTTGGGCCAAGTGACCCCCCACTTCCTCCATTGCTTGATAACATATTTTCTTCCCTTGGATATTCCAAGTCAAAAACTGGGTTTTCAATTGGTAGCCCAGACGTGAAAAGGGTCCCTCTACAGAGAGGGCAAGTAGAATTTGACATCAACCATGTGTCTATGCAGTCTATGTGAAAAGCATGACTACACATAGGAAGTAATCTCAACTTGTCCTGTTCCGCGAATTCACAAAGACATACCGCACAGTCAAATGGCTCTTTCAGCCCCATTATTTCCTTATAAAGAAACAGAGGTAGGGCATCTATAAAAGCTTGATCTAGACCTGAATCATGGAGATGGAAGAGTTGTTGTAACTGTCTTTGGAAAGCATCAGACCCTGACATGTCTGGGTATCTGTTGGATTCAGATACTGAAGAGGGAGACCTATGCTTCATGAGAAATCTAACAAGCAAGTGAAGAAGGCCAGATATGAAAAATACAACAGCAAGAATAACTATGATAAACAAAACCGCTGGACTTATTTTACCAGCTGAAGATGAAGATGACGGAGGGTTTGGTTGCCTTTGGTAATCACTATTGTATGGCAGTGGAGGAGGGGAAGAAGAAGAAGAAAGCATCGAGCGAGGATGGTAATTCAAATGACCGTCTTTTAGCTTTATTTGAGAGTGTATCCAATACATTTTAGGAAATTGCTAGAAACACCTGTTCCTTCAACTTTCTTGGATCAAGCCAATTGTGGAACCCTATATGGACTCTCAAGAAACCATGGTCTATTGCTTCCTTTGAGATTAAACCCAACTCATAAACTAAAATGAACAAGCAATTGGCACATTATTTCTTGCACCCTCAACAAACCCAGCTCAGTTCAGTCGATAATGTGTGACAAAAATCAAACATTGACTAAGATTTACAAGTAAGAGGATTGCTTAGGTAGAAGACTTGGTAATAAAAATAATAGTAATAAAAAAGAACTAACTTGTGATAGGTGTAACAAGAACAGAAGGCAGACACTCTTCTAACACTTTTAACTGGGTCAAGGTTTTAGTTTACCTACCTTATAAACTGGAAAAATCTGGCACTAATGGAACACCATGTTCAATACGTTGATCCAGTCTTTGTTGCAGTGAACCCCCATTTAGTTGGCCACAAAAACCCCATTTAGTCCTTCTAAGGGTTTTGTCTTTTTTTTTTTTAATGCTTTTATGTTTCGCCCTGCTCGTTTAGCAGAAGGGAAGGAGCTCAGGTGTGGGATGTAGCTCCCAAAAGGAAAAGGCTTGGAGACAAAAGGATTAAAAGAATATCAAGGGCAGTTTTGTCATTTACTATGATATGGGCTTTTGCAGTTTATTTTATGTCATACCTAAAGTTGTCGGAGTTTACAAATAAATTAAAACCCCAAATTGTTCGGACATGAAATGATTTGAATCTGAAAATAATTAGAACTTATCATGACCTAATATTTACTAAGAATCCAAGATTAGCTTGAGCCCAAACTTGTAACGATTCAAATTTAAGTTAATATGCTGAAACAATCTGAAGCTAGCTGAAACAATTCAAATCTTAAATGATCAAAGTAAATATAAACCTAAACGACAACTAATCTGAATCCAGAATAACATAACTTAAATCCATCCAAACACGTACAGTTGCCACCGCCTCTGGTAATAAAGAGTATGACCAAACTCATTACAAACCTAAACAAGAAGTAATCCAAATCTAAAAGGTAAAAGTACACCAGAGATCCTTATATTATAAGAAAGTATTTAATTTAGTCTCTATACTCCAATTAAGTCGGTTTAGTCACTATATTATTGAAAATATAACAATCAAGTATTTCAATATCACAAAATTAATTTTAATTGCTAGAATTGTCAATATGGGACTAATTCTTGCCTTTAAAATTACTAACATAGCAATGATATGACAAGTTAAGCCATAAATAGGCATGTTCAGCACTGAAATGACATTGACAAGTCGATCTATAGTATGAATTGTCATAATCACGTAGACACCATTTTAACATTTTGTTGACTTGTTAGTACTGCATCACTACCAAACATATTAATTTATGTTTTAACTTATCAGATCATATCAACATTATTATCATGTCAGTAATTTGAATAACAGAAATTTATCATATGATATGTAAGGACTTAATTGTTTAATTTTTCATCGTACAAGGATTAAATTGACCTAAATTATAGTACATGGGCTAAATTAAATATTTTCATGTAATATAGGGACCTGTGATGTGCTTTCACCTATCTAAAATCATATCAATCAAAACCATTTAAACTTGTCCATTTGCTACTGTAGACCTTTAGTTTTTTTTTTTTTATGAATTATTATTTCATATACTGTTAGTGGAGTTTTAAGACTCTACAAACAATTTAAGAGAGTGTTACATACCCTACTACTTAATTAACTAATTTATCAATAGCCAAAAAAAAAAAAACCTAAATGTACAGTTAAAACTCTACAAGCCATGTCAAAAGAGTGATATATACCTCACTACCTAATTAACTAATTTATTAATAACAAAAAATATATCATAAATGAACATATGTCAACTCTCTAAACTCTACTTGTGAAATATAAAAACTTCATTGATGATGTATGAGATAATTTTCCTTCTTTTATTGTGATCATAGGGTTGTAAAAAGAAAAGAAAATAAAATGTAAAATATAGACGAAGCCTTACCAAAACCCTGACTGGGCCAATGGCTATTGGACAATGTAGACATAGACATAGGAGGAAGCAGCTTGGATTGCCATATTGTCTTGTGAACGCCGAGCAGTGATTTCGTGGCTCCATTTTTGTTACTTTGTGTGGTAAGACAGAAGATGACCCTACAAACTTTTGGCAAAGTAATTTGTTTGTGTGTTGGGGGCCTGCTAGCTTGGCCTGGCCTGGCAGCAAGTAGTCAAGCACAAATACGACAAATGAGATTGGGCCGTGGTAAAAATACGGATACCCGAAATGGATGCATGACATGGGCAGGCCATTAAACAAAACCTATCTTTTCAAAATCAAATCATCACCGCTCGCTTTCCTCAAAATAATGTTGTCGTGACCTTTACCTCCTGGCCTAGTGACTAAGAGGCTTGAGAGGTCACAAGGCAGGGGTTCTACCCTGCCATCCCCCACCTCTCGGTCCTAGTACCCCGTGTTGTACTAAAATAATATTGTCGCCCTTAGGAAAATAGTACTAATAGCAAAACCAATTCCCTTTTTTCCCTTTTTGGTTGGAACCAAGTTTTTACTTCATGGTAAAGTACTAGAATGTATTATGCATGTTTTAATCATCTTACCAAATTGATTATTAAAAATGTTAAGTTCTATTTTGAGTATACTAAACACGATGATTGGTGAAAACATAACCTTATTAGAACAAAGAGCTCACCTAGAGACATCCCTTGGTCTCTCTCTCTCTCTCTCTCTGTGTGGAAGGGAGAGGGGAGTACAACATCCCTTGGTTTCAAACACATATATTAGACATCCAAGTGTTTGATGCAATTAATAGCAAAAAGATGCTAGCTATTCAAAGGTTAGTAGATAAATTACCCTTCTCTTGAAAGAAAAATTTTGACGACATCTAAAAGCTCATTAGTTTGTACTTTGAAGCAAGCCTAATTAAGGTCGACAAAAATGGAATATAACCTAGCCTGTAGCAAATCCAAGAAGCAAGCCCAATGGGAAACAAGAAAAACCAAACCTATTGCAAGGGTGTAAATGACTTGACCACTCAATAAGTAAGTCAAGCTGAGTTTAGATATTTTAATTTGTTGGTACTTATAGTGTGTTTGATAGGAAGAAAATAGGAATGAAAGAACAGGTGTGGAAAGAAAATTTCTTTGTATTGGGAAATATTAATTAATATTATATTTGTAGATCAATTTTTAATTAAAAAGTGTACAAGGTTATAAATATCAATGAAAAAGCAAATGAAAAATCTTTATCTTATTAATAAATGATATTTAAAGTGAATTTTTAATAGATTAGTTTCTGTGTTATGTACCCCGTACATTATACAACACGTTAGTAATAATTATATAGGCGTATTTTTTAAAAATCTCATCTAATTTATTATTATTATATTTATTTTTTCAAATATATTTGATTACAATAATTTATATAAGAGTAATATTTAAATTAAGTTACTTTGTTTTTAGTGTCACTACAAGAAAAATGGCGATTTCCACAGAAAAAATTCCTATAGAAAAATCGTTGGAATTTTTCCATGTATATTCCCACCACTACCTACAAAAACAAAATACCGTAGTAAAATCCAAGGGTAAACATAACCAATTTATTCAACAAAAAATTCATTGCAAAATTCCTAGGAATTTTTCTCGCTACATCGGGCGCATACAAATCGATAGCAAATCGTAGTAAAATTCAAGGCAAATTAGTTGCAGCAAAAATTCCCATGGAATTTCCACAAAAATTGATAGTTTTCATGGGAAAACCATGGGAATTTTCATCGCTTTGATTTTCATTGCCCTGATTGAATTTTCCAATAGATTTTTTGATGGTTTATAAACATCAGTAATTTTTGCCATGAATTTCTTAATCTGTTGGAAAATTTTTCTCGCGAGCTTATACCAATTGAAAATTTTTTTTTGTTGTAAAATCCGTGGGAAATGAATTTTGCCACGGATTTTTTATCATTTTCCGTGGCTATATCTGTGATTATCGACAATTTTTCTTGTAGTGGTATTATAAAACAATATGCGTAAGAATGTGTTAGGGGCTTTTCTTGGATAGGTACATGTGAATGTAAACAATCTTGCAACTAATAGTTATGAAGAATACCGGTCGCTGTATCAAGTACTTCTATATTAATGTTGCAGTTACTTGATACAGCGACCGGTATTCTTCTTAACTATTAGTTGCAAGATTGTTTACATTCTTAGTTGAATATCATAGTGATTTTAAGTAACTAACTTCTTAATCTTGCACTAATTAAGTTGTTTTCATCTTTTAGGAACCATTTGAAGTTTTAAGAAAGAAAGCAATCAAACCAAGCCAAGTTGCAACACAAAAGGAAACAATTCAAGAAGAATCAAGCAACCGATCGCCGCCTCCTCCATTAGTCGGCCACCACTTGTCACTTGGTAAGGGAGACAAATCGGCTGGTCACAGTCGGCCACCAGGTGTATGACCAGCCGACGACAGCTCCTAATGAAGCAACATAATATGGGCTCGTTTTGAAGCCCTTGGCTTATGGAAACTCAATGCTTGGCCCTTGATCCTTCCTAACTCTCAAGTTTGTCAATTGAAGCTCAAAATCAAAAAAGATTCAAGAGGAAAATTGAAACTTAGAGGCCAAGACTTGTAATTAATGAGGTGAGAGGTTTCAACTACAAGTAAAGGTGGCAAAATGAACCCGAACCCGAAAACCTACCCGAGCCCGCCTGAACTCGAACCCGACCAAACCCTATTTGACTAAAAAAGTCAATGATCCGAACCCGCTGGAGCCCGAACTCGAAAAAACCTGAACCCGAAATTATCCAAACCCGAAGTAACCCGAACTCGATAAGGCCCTAGCCCGAACCTGACCTGAACCTGAGCTTGAGCCCGACCTGAACCCGAAATTGAATTTAATATTAAAAAAAGTAATCTTATAATATTTTTTATAATATTTTCTATAAGATCAAAATTTTAGTTTTGATGTTCATAATTATTTAAAATAATGTATTCTTTCTTTTTCCTTTCTTAATATTATTACTAGTTATGTGTCATATCTTGTAAGTTATTAAACTATTATTTTCTTTAAGATAATATATAGTAATAAGTTAATTATGATAAAAGTAAAATTGATTAATTACTATTAATTACATTTCTGAAATATATCAATTGGTTAATTATCATCCTCATTTAATAAATAAAATATAAAAATATTTAATTAAAAATAATAAAGAGTTTTAATTTAATTCGACAATAACAATGATATTTTTGAAATATATTTGAAAAACAATGGTATTTTAGATGATTGAAAAGTTTTGTAATATTCATACTTTTATATTTTATATATAAGGATATTGAATTAATAAAAAATTTTAATATTTAATAATTAAAATTAATCTTACTAAAAATCATTAATTATTAATGTGAATTAGTAAATTAATTATTAATTATTAATAATTTTTTATCTTCTAATACTCAATGATAAAATAATTACTCCTTCTATTTTTGAATAATAGTCATTTGAAATTGTTATATAAGGATTAAGAAAGTTAATGAATCTCCTAAAACCTTTACAAAAAATTGACTATGTGATTAAACGACCACTTCTTTAGATTATGAATTATTTAAAAATTCATTAAAGTAACTTGAAAATAGTATAAAAAAAGAAGGGTAAAATTGATAAAAAAAGCAATAAATACTATCTTGATTTTGTAAAATAACAAGTAATTTGATACAAAATTTTTTTCTAAAACTATTATTATTTAGGAAGGAAGGGAGTAATAATTCTCCAATTCTTTTTTACTTAAACCCATATTAATCATTAGATAATAAATACTTTTTAATATTATCCAAGAATTACTTTCTCTCTATTCTTGAATAATAGTCGTTTAATGTTGTTACATACTCCTTTCATCCCAAAATGTCACTTTTAACTACTCCCTCTGACCCTATATAGATGTCATAGTTAACCGAATCACACTTATTAAGAAAATCAATTAAAAGTAGTTATTATAATTGATTTAGTCAAAATTTATCATAAGTTTCCAATATTGCCCTTTACTTTAGTTTACCTAATTTCTCTCTCCAACTTTAATATATTTAATCTCTTCCCACTAATTATTTCCCAAATTTCAGTATACGTATGTTTCCAAAGAAAATATTCTCCCATTCTTTTGTTTTGCAATTTGAAATTTTGTTTAAATTAAAATTTTCAATTCTATCTCCCTCCAATTTTTCCCCTAAATTTTTTCAGAAGTTTTTCCCACCAAAATTTGTTTTAGAATCTAAAACATTTCGACTTAAATACTGGTTCTTATTTATTAATCAAACAAGAACTTACTAGCATTCTTTAATCATGATTTCAGGGGAAAGACATCAAATGCCATTCATTGAAATAGATTTAAATGTAATTTTGATGCTTTCAAATATTGATGATGAAGGTAGTCAATAAGCTGTTTCAATGGAATCAAAAAACATCAATTGCCAAATCTTAACATTGCTACAGAAGAAAGTTTTCTTGCTGACCTCCAATTCAGTCCAAGTTCTCAAGTGACTGACTTACCAAATCAATTTCTTTGAAAACGTATGCAGTGATCTCTTATTTGGATCCAAATTTATAAGAAAACTTAACAAAGAGCAACAGCTATGATCATTAATCCTTTATTGCGAACAAAAAGAAATTGAATAGAGTTCTTCGTTGCCCAATACTACTTGCAATATTTAATTTGAGTAGTTGACAATACTCTTTATTTTATTAGGGGTGAAATAGGAAAAAAACTAATTAATGCTTGAATAGTTTTCTAAAGTGACAGATAAAAAGGGACAAAAAATCTTTCTAGAATATGACATTTATATAGGGACATAGTGAGTATTTTATAAGACCAAGAAAACAGTTTTTTTGTTAAAAAATTTGTATTTTTCATTTATTTACCTATTTTACCCATATTTCAACTATTCTTTCACTTGTTGAAGAGAGGAGACATGAATTAAATATAACGTTTTTAACCTTACAAGGATAATTTTTAAAAAATACAATAATATTACCTTGGTTTTGTAAAAGTGACAAATATTTTAAGACAAAATAATTTCTCAAAGTGACATATATTTTGAAACGCAGGGAATAAGCATTACGAAAATTAATAAATCTCCTAAAGTCTAGACAAAAAATTAGCTATATGACTAAAATATCATTTTCTTAAGATTTTAAATTACTTAAAAACTCATTAAAATAACTTGAAAACAGTGTTGAGAAAGAATGATAAAATTGATAAAAAGGTAATAAGTGCTTTCTTGATTTTGTAAAATGACAATTAATTTGAACTAAAAATAATTTGTTAAAACGATTATTATTTAGGAATGGAGGGAATACTTCTTAAACAAATGAAAAACGAAAAATAGTAAAATAAAATTCGACTTATAAAACAAACAAAATAATTTTTAATTAAAAAAATCAAAACTCGAACTCAATTCGACTTAAACCCGAACTTAACCTAACCTAAATTCAAATCTGACTGAACTTGAACCTGAACCCGACCTGAGCCTGAGCTCGAGCCCAACCCGAACCTGAACTAGAACTCGAAAATACCTGAACTCAAAAGAGCCCAAACCCGAAAGAACCTGAACTTGAAAGAACCCGAACTCAAAAATTATCTGAACCCGAAGTCGCCCGAACCTGAAGTGACCGAGTCCAAACCCGACCGAACCCACCCATTTGCATCTCTAAGTACAAAGAAGAAGACTTCTTATTTTTTTAGTATTGTAACCCTAGCTCATACAAATACTTTAGTTTGCTGCTGAGCTAGGGCTTTTGGCTTTTTAGTGGACTTTTGTAATTACTTTTGACACATTCGGACCTAATCGGACTTTTTTGTACAACCGGAATCGTGTAAGACGGCGTATTAACTTAATAATACATCGGTCCGGATGTGTTAAGATAATGAAGAGAAGTGGAAATTAGAATAAGAGGGAGTTGGAAGATGAGGCAAGTGACCATGCATGGAAGCACAATTTGGACTTTTTAAGTCCATAGCCAATGGATTGGATATCCATTGGTGAATTGGTTGGTGGATTAGGCCAAGGATCGAGATTATAAGAAGTGGAAAAAGGGAGAATTAAGTCTGGCCGGGGATCCGAGTAGGGCCGGTGTCGAGCTTAGGGGGAGTTATGCCCTCCCTCTCTCATATTTTTCTTTTCCCTCTCTTCCTCTCTTCTCATTTGCTCTCTCGAAGCAATTTTGGACTTTTACCCGATCCGAAAAATCCGACTGAAGGATCAAGGTGAGTTTCTAATATGTTATTCTACTCACCTTAATCTACATTCTATTAAGTTTTCATGCATTTCCATGCATTGGTTTAGGAGAGATCTGAGTTTAAAATTAAGTTTAGCTTTTTTGCCAATTTAAGTTTAGATTTCAGATCTATGGATCTCAAGCCGATGATTCTCATTTTTGCTTCGATGAAGTTATTTTGGATGTTTTTAAGGATCACCTATCTAAGTTTGTGCATTGAAAGGAGGAGAAACGAGTGCGAAAACCGTGAAGGAACCGACTGAGTCCCTGTTTGGTCTCCCGCGCCTGAGCCGACCCACTCCTATGCGAGAGTGGGCTTTTAGCCCAAGTCCCATGTTGGACTCGACCCAACCCATACGGGTGGCCCTTTAGGCCCAAACCCACACGGGGCCGGACCCGGTCCGGGCGAGGGGCCCAAGGGCCTTAGGGGTATTTTTGTAATTTTTCATAAATTGTCCAATTTTGACCCCGAACCTTCCCAGGCACTTTTCTAAGACCGGATCACATCCAAACCCAGTCTTAGGTCATGCTAGAGCCTCATAGGTGCAGTCATAGTTTAATTATGAATGTTAACGCGTATTTCTGTGTATTAGGGTTCCGGATGATCGAGTGCGGCGATGCTCCAGAGGTTAAGCTACGTGGATCATTTGGGAGTATATGAACCTCCCAACACTGTGGGTGGCTTAGACTTCATTGCTTAGCCACTGGGGTAAACGTTTTTAAAAAATAAAATAATTTTCGAAGGTTTTGGGACACGGGGAATCCACCACCACACGCACACTTATTTGGTGATATACTCACGTAAAGAGTGGGATGTTTTAAAAAGGAAATATAAGGATTTATGTGTGTGTGTGTGTTTATGTTTATATGTTTTAATATATATGTTATATATATATATATTATATATATGATATTTGATGTGGATGGAAGCCGAGATGAGTGATTGAGTGGTGTCCTCGGTGCTTCGATTTGAGGGAGCGTGGACTGAGTTGAGAGGCATGCATAGATGCGGCCGTGGACCACCTATCAAGGGGCACGGTGAGCGAAGACCCTGGGAGAGGTACGTAGGAAAGCTCGCCATGGCTCGATGTAGCTGTGTTTTACCATAGCGTCTGGCACCACCGAGGGAACAAGTTAGAGAAAGAGAAATGGTTTATTAAGAAAAGAGATAGCCCTCGGTGCAGTAAGGTATACGACCGACCAGTCGTATCTTCAGTATGTTTGAGGCCAGCCTATTTTATTTATTTATTTATTATTTAAATGGTTTTAAATCAAATTCTCACTTGGAGAATTTGAAAATAGGCTTTGAAAACAAAATTATTTATTTTATTATTATTATGCCTTTGGATTACCCCTGTTTGCCCTAACCCCTGATGGAGATTCATTGAACCTCTGTCACTCACCTATATCCAATGTGGATGGATGCAGATCCGCGTACGAGGATAACAGATAGATCAAAGGCTCACTAGGAGACATTGGTGGCGTAGGAGTAGTAGTTTCCGCTGCGTACGTTTTCTTTTAAATAAATCCACTAATACTTCTTTGTCGTTAATTATTTTATTAAACGATTTCTAATTTAAGTTTTAGTTTTGTTTTGCAGCGATGATACTCTTTCTATGCTTTGTGCCGTCTCGGATAGCCTGCCTTTCATGGCACGCATCTCGATGAGGTATGGAGGTTGCCACGTGGCAAGCCCGATGGGTCGGGGCATGACAACTTTAGCTTTCAATTTTATAATGCTAGCGTTAACTCTTTTATCTTCAACCTAGTGAACTAGTTGGATGCTTTACTTCTAATTATAAGGTTTTATAATCTAAATTCTGTTTTCCTTTCAATTGTTCTTTAAATTTTCTTTGCTTAAGGAAAATATGCTTGTTTATTTACTAGTCTATTGTTTATGGTTTGATTAGTTCGCAATAATTACTTGTTTATTCGATTGACTAACCATTCTCTTTGAATCCATGCTGTTTAGGGTTTTATGGAGATATTAGTGGAACTTGAGTAGAACACTCTATTCAAGGGGAATTTAGAAAGGTTATTTAAAAGATTTATGCTAGGTGAATCTCTGATAATGGTTAATCTAAATTGATCTAGTTTTTAATGCTTCCGACGCACTTAAACTTAGGCTGCTGGGTTTTCGAGTTAGTGTTAGGTTAAAAGATGTGTTATGAAACTTGAGTAATTCCATGTGTCTAAGGCTTAGGATCAATTAATCGGTAATGATGTTGGGTTCTTGCTTGATTGGTTAATACAATTGTGAATGAAAACACTATCTTTTGAAAAACCAAGGATTAATTAGATAGTAAGCATCCATAGTCTCTAGGTTGGAGGTCTTAATATCATTGAATTCTTCTTAAGTAATTAGTATTTAATTTAATCTCTTTTTATCTCAAATTGCTATCACAAAACCCCATTTTTTAATTTATTATTTTGAAGGAAAAATTTACCAAAGCTCTCTGTGGGATTGACCCTTGTTTACTCTACCACATTTAGGTTTAGCAAGGATTTCAATTTATGGAAGTATTGCGGCAACTCTCCCATCAAATTTTGGCACCGTTGCCAGGGAGCAATTGGCTAAACTTTGTCTTTCTCTTTATTTTATTTTTGTTCTACTTTATTTCTTTGTGTACATTACTTATCTTTATGTTTTTCTTTAATCTTAAGTGTTTAAGAGCTTGGTTTTTGATTGATTTCCAGGTTTCTGAACCCTAGTGATCTTTTGAAGTCGCTTAAGGATATTCGAGCTTTCTTTGGGACTTTCAACAAATCAGAGTCTTTTTTTTCTTATTCAAGTGAAGTTTCTTTAAGTGAAGAAAAGCCTCTAACAATTGAGCACTTGAAGGTAAAAATAGAAGATACAATGGCTGACCATCTGCGTAACCAAAATCAGAATGAGGTCTAGAATGAGAACCAAAATCAAAACAACCAACAAGTTGAGAATCAAGATAGAAGGCAAACAATAAAGGAAATGATGGCTCCTACTATCAATCGTCAGCCCTTTTGCATTCGAATGCTAGATGTTAATGCAACTTTGAATTGAAGTTTGCTCTTCTTCATCATTTGCCTATCTTCCATGGGTTGTCTGAAGAATACCCCTATAATCATCTTGATCAATTTAGGGTGGTTTGCTCAACCATGAAGCCAACAGGAGTAACTTCAGATCAAATCCAACTTTGAGGTTTTCCTTTCTCTTTGGCGGGCTCAGCCAAGGATTAGCGCTATAACCTTCTGATAGCTTCAATTTCATCATGGGAAGATATGGAAAAAGGCATTCTTAGAGAAGTATTTATTAACTTTGAAGGTAGCCAATATCAAAAGAGAAATCAATAGCATTTGCCAACAAACTCATGAATTTCTTTATGACTATTGGCATCAATTTGAAAAGCTTTGAAGAGTTGCCCTAATGATCAAATTAGAGAGGGAAGCTTGATTTAGACCTTTTCTATTGGGCTTAGGCAGAATGAGAAGTGGCGTCTTGATTCAGTAGCTAAAGGTTTCTTGCTCCAACTATATCTTCCCGATGCTAGAGAGATCATTCGAATCACAGCCTTTACTACTCAAGAGTTTGAATCTAGAGATGATTTGGATCATTGAAAGGTTAATGAAGTTAACATAGAGAGTCAGCTAGTTCCAATTCATCAACAACTATCAAAGTTGACTTCTATAGTTATGGGACAACAACAAAATGGACATTCTCCTTCTTCTTCTTCATACCCTTGTGGGATTTGCTACCTTACCACTTATCCTACAGATTCTTGCCCTTCACTTTATGAAGATTCAAATGAGCAAGTTAATGCTGTAGGTAATACTCCAAGAAGATATGATCCATACTCAAACACTTACAATCCTGGTTTAAGAGATCATCCAAATCTGAGATATGGTAACTCATCATCTCAAAATCAGCCATTTAAACTTACATTTTAGCAAGGAAACCTTCATTTTCCACCAAAGTCATATGGCAATCAAGGCAACCAAGGCAATCAAGGAAATCAAGCTTTCAGAATTCCAACAATTCTGGTTTGGAAGCTTTGGTGAACAAGATAGCCAACTCCCAAGTTGAGATCCAACAATCAGCAAGGGCATTCCAAGATTCAGCAAAGGCATTCCAAGATGTAGCAACAATGCAATTCTAGCAAATGAGGACTTCCATTGATGATATCAATAGACAAATGGAACAAATGGCTACTTTAATCAATGAGCTTCAAAAGCAAGCTTCAAATAGATTTCCATCTTAGCCTTTGAAGAATCCAAAGGAGAATGCAAGTGTCATACATTTGAGAGGTGGAAAGGTCTTACAAAAAAGAAAGGCTAAGTCTAAACAAGTTGCCACTGAAGAAGAGGAGGAGGAAGGCTTGTGTGCTCCTTTAGAAGAGAAAAATGATGAAAATCAAGCATAAATTCTTCATCAAGAGCCGGCCACTGCCTCATTCACCAACCGACCACTATTTGTATTTGAAAAGACCAGCTCACTTCTAACTTGTTCTGAACCGACGTCGGGTCCTCCACCATCCGGCCACCACCTACTACCAGAGAAATCCCCCAAAAATGCTCCTCAAGGGCCTGCCACCGACTTGTCCTCTAGCCTGCCACCGGTTGGTTCATATGCACCTAAAAAGAATGACTTTGAAGCTTCAACTTCCACAACTCCTTTCAAGACCTCTAAGGTAAACTCTAACTCAATGAATTCCTATTATAAAACTAATTTGTGTGCTCCTTTTCCTAGTAAATTAGCAAAGAAATCAAAAGGTAAAATGGATAAGGACATTTTAGAAGTTTTTCGGAAGGTCAATATCAACATTCTTTTAATTGAGGCAATCAAATAGATTCCAAAGTATGCAAAGCTTCTCATGGATCTTTGTACTAACAAGAGGAAGTTACAAGGGAATAAGATGGTGACTATGAGTGAGAATGTTTCAGCTGTACTCAAAAGGAAATTGCCACCAAAATGCAAAGACATGGATTTCTTCTCTATTCCAATCACAATTGAATCAAGTCACATAGAGAAGGCAATGTGTGATCTAGGAGCTTCAATCAATGTGATGCCCTATTCCATTTATTTGTCACTGAAGTTGGGACTATTAGAAGAAACCAGAGTGATAATTCAACTTGTTGATCCCTCTAATTTATATCCGGAAGGTGTGATTGAAAATGTACTTGTCCAAGTGAATCAATTAATCTTTCCGGCAGACTTATATGTGATTAAGATGGAAGATGATGAGCTCTTAGCCTCTGGAACTTTACTTCTTGGGTGTCCATTCCTTAGAATAGTTCGCATAAAGATTAATGTCTTTGAAGGCCTACTATCAATGGAGTTTGATAGGGAAGTGGTTACTTTCAATTTATTTAAAGCTATGAAATATCCCACTGAACCTAATTCTATTTGCTTTATTGATATTGTAGGAAATTTGGCAAATGAGATTGAAAAGTAGAACCAAGAGAATGCTCTGAATACGGTCATCACCAACTCCATCACTCAAGAATCATGCAAAGCCATTGAGTATGTGATGAATGAGGAAGTCTTGATATAACCATTGATTTAGATTCACTTCCAAGGAAGTTATTCAAAGCTTATGTCTTCGATATTGATCTTCCTATGCTAAACACTACGCGGAAGCCATCTATCATTGAGCCATATCAAGTTGAGCTTAAGCAACTTCCACCACATTTGAAGTATGTTAATCTTGGGGATAATGAGACACTTCCAGTCGTTATTTCTAGCACACTTACTGAACTTCAAGAAGACATTAAAGGATCAGCCCTTCCATTTGCATGCGTAGAATTCTCATGAAAGAAGATGCAAAACCTTCAAGACAGCCACAAAGAAGACTTAGTCCTCCAATGCAAGAGGTTTTCAAGAAGAAAGTGCTTAAATTGCTTCAAGTAGGTGTGATCTACCCTATTTCGGATAGCAAATGGATGAATCCTGTCCAAGTGATTACCAGGAAGACCGAAATCATAGTGGTGGAAAATAATCAAGGTGAGTTAGTGCCTTAAAGAGTTCAAAACGGATGGAAAGTGTGTATTGATTATCACAAGCTCAACTCTACAACTTACAAAGATCACTTTCCTTTGCCATTCATTGATCAAATGCTTGAAAGATTGGTTGGTCGTGCATTCTATTGTTTCTTGGATGGATATTCAAGCTATTTCCAGATTGTCATAGCTCTTGAAGATCAAGAAAAGACAACATTCACCGGCCTTTATGGAACATTTGTATATAGAAGGATGGCCTTTGGATTATGTAATGCTCCTGCTACTTTTCAGAGATGTATGATGAGCATCTTCCCCGAATTTGTTGAAAACATCATAGAAGTCTTCATGGATGACTTCACTGTTTATGTTGATAACTTTGATTCATGCTTACATCATTTATCTCTCATTTTAGCTAGATACATTGAAAACTAATTTGGTTTTGAACTTTGAAAAATGTCATTTTATGGTTGATCATGGCATTGTGCTAGGACATGTAGTTTCATCTAAGGGAATAGAAGTAGATCAAGCAAATATTGATACTATCAAGAAACCACCTCACCCCTATTCGGTGAGGGAAATTCGTTCTTTTCTTGGTCATGCAGATTTCTATAAGAGATTCATCAAGGATTTCTCTAAGATAGCAGCCACAATGTGTCAATTGTTGCAAAAGGAGGTGCAATTCGACTTCAATGATGAATGCAAGAATGCTTTTGACAAGCATTGATGTGTGATGCTTACTGCCAAATTGGGAATTGTCATTTGAATTAATGTGTGATGCTAGTGACATTGCCATTGGTGCTGTTTTGGGACAAAGAGTTGAAAATCAATCACATGTTATCTATTATGCATCCAGAGTGTTGAATGAAGCTCAAAGAAACTACACCACAACTGAAAAAGAGCTCTTAGCTATTGTGTTTACATTAGAAAAATTTTGATCTTATCTTCTAGGAACTAAAGTTATCATTTTTTCTGATCATGCAGCTTTAAAATACTTACTTGCAAAGAAGGAAGCCAAACCAAGATTAATCTGCTGGATTCTCTTGCTCTAAGAATTTGACATTGAAATAAGAGACAAGAAAGGAGCAAAAAACTTGGTGGCTGATCACCTGAGTAGATTTGTAAGTAATGAGGTAAAGTTGCCTATTGATGACTCTTTTCCTGATGAGCAATTGATGAATGTTATAGTCAATATGCCTTGGTATGCGGATATTGCAAATTACATTGTCGCGAACACATTTCTACATGATATGTCTAGGTCCCATAGGAATAAATTAATTACAGATTCTAGGTCTTGTGTATGGGATGACCCTATCTTTGGAAATTTTGTGCTGATTCGGTGATTAGAAGTTGTGTTCCTGAGCATGAGCATCATAACATTCTTTCCTTTTGTCATGCATACTCTTATGGAGGTCGTTTCGATTCTCAAAGAACAGCTCAGAAGGTGTTAGAGTGTGGTTTTTATTCGCCAACTATTTTTAAAGATGCATATATTTTCCGAAAATCTTGTGATATGGTAAGTTATCTTCTAGAGATCAAATGCCATTGTACTCTATTGTTGTTTATGAAATCTTTGATGTTTGGGGCATTGATTTCATGGGCCCTTCCCCAATTCTTATGGTAATATATATATATTCTGTTGGCTTGTGATTATGTTTCTAAATGGGTAGAAGC
Organism: Microcos paniculata; assembly: GCA_030664755.1. Taxonomy (NCBI): domain Eukaryota; kingdom Viridiplantae; phylum Streptophyta; class Magnoliopsida; order Malvales; family Malvaceae; genus Microcos; species Microcos paniculata. The sequence goes on along the minus strand of CP131456.1, from coordinate 44,421,517 downwards.
TAAGGCCACTCGAACTGATGATTCGAAAGTTGTTGTGGCATTTGTCAGATCTCACATTTTTGCTCACTTTGGAATACCTAGAGCTTTGATAAGTGATCAAGGCACTCACTTTTGCAACCGGTCTGTTGAAGCACTTTTAAAAAGATATGGTGTGACTCACAAAGTCTCCACTGCATGTCATCTTCAAACCAGCAGCCAAGCTAAAGTGTCAAATTTCCAAATTAAAGCAATCTTAGAGAAAACTATCACACCCCGATCCGAAGGTCAAGAATGTGACAACCGTCTCGTGCCACGAATTGTGAATGGCGCGCTTCATCCACAACTCGAAGCTCCAAGTCTCATAGCGTCTTGAACCCATTTAGTAACTCAATTTCAGCTTGTCATGCAAGATGAAAAATAAGATTTTAAAATATTTATGTAGTCCAAAATTTAAATGAAAACAGTCATTTTATAAGTCCACACATTCGTGTGTACTTACACATGTATATCAAAAGGAATAAAAATTGGAAAAATCTTCTCAACCATCTTTAAAAATAAAACATTGGTAACTTCTACGTATTATAGAACAATCCTTTAAGCTAAAAAATGTAGGTAAATAATAATTTAACAGTAGATAAATTATGCCAGTGGATCCAATAATAAGAATACATAAGTCATATAGACTTATTATGGAAAGTCCGGAGTTGAGTCTTGACACTTAGAGATCTACCATTTTTGCATGGTTAATTGTCCTGAAAAATAGATTTTTAAAAAAAACGGGATAAGTATATTTTCTATACCCAGTGAGTGAGACAAGACCATAAACTATTACGTAATCATACAATTCATTATAAAATAATTTTTTTTTGTAAATTTTGAGAAGTCTAAGAAAAAGTTTTTTGGGCAAAGTTTCAATTTTCATATTTTATAAGCTTTGACTAGAAAATTAAATTTGAGGATTTTAAAGGGCTTGTCAAAACACATTACTTAAATCTCACTAGGCTAAGATGAGGTTTAAGCTTGCAGAGATAGTTTTCTTTAATTTCTTTATTTAGGAAACAAAAGCCCTCTACTCGGCATTGGCATGGGCCTTCACCACGGGTGGTACATGGCTATGTAGATAGTACTCCCACTGGGGTCGCATAATCACCATCTCAGTGTGCGCAAAACCTCTGTACCATCCACCCCCTGGGTGAGTGAAAGCCTACTCAATCTGCCTCCATAAGGTCGGACCATGAGAGGCACCACTGCAGTGACTAATATCTCATCCGCCAAAATTATGTCACAAAGTATCACAATTTAATCATACACTATTTGGCCAACTGGCCTATCATCAAAATTCAGTCCAAGAGCATCAATTTTCGTTAATTTCATCACATGTCTAAACATTTAATTGCTAAAATCATAGATTGAACTTTTAAAAATCATAGGTGGGATAGATTCATATTGAAGTCATAATACCCAAGATTCATAAATAAGTAGCAATCATCATAATTCAATTTAAATTAAAAATCAAGCAATTGCATTTAAAAAAACTTAAACAGCAAAACATTTATTTAGGTCTATAAAGTCCTACTCACTGGTTTGGGAAGAGTATACACTCCCACTATTCCACACGCTCCTTGTTCTTGAAAGAAAGCTCACCACCTAAATATTTATTTTCAAACAATACATCAATGTTTGATGATGGAAGTGAGCATTGGGTGAGTGTACAAGAATGTATGTCTTGCATGAAACGCGAGACTAATTTCTAAATCTTCTTGATTTCTCCTTTCTCACTAACAAATCTGCATACTCTTCCTTCGTCAATCTTCATTCAAATTCCTAAATTACTAATACCAATTACATCTCAAAAGTTTCAGCCAACATCCCCAATTTCACCAAATTGATATTTGTTCATCTCCATAATTTCCATTTTCATATTTACACCTAATTTACTCAAAAAACACAATTAAACGAATTTGGTTTTGCAAAATCAATACCTTGCATTTCCTCTTGGAAAATTTCGGTACCCATACTTTCATGTTGCCAATTCCTTCTTCAATACATCCAAAAATCAAATTCTAATAATTTAATTCTCCACATTTACACCCAAATTATTCCAAGAATACAATTAAACTAATTAAATTCTTGCAAAATTGAAATCTTACATTTTTCTGTAGGAATTTCGGCTCAATCATTCTATGTTGCACCTTGCCCATTTGACACTTTCCAAGATCAATTTCTAGCAAATTTTAACCTCTCATATTACTCTATTTCAACTTGTAAATTCTCTTGTACATAAATTTCATGAATCTAAAATCTATAACATGATAATTCCTTTCTTCCTTAATTTTATATACATAATTCATATTTCATGCAAAATTAACCCAATATCCATGATGAGCATGTTAAGATCTCCAACATAACTCAAAATTTGGTATACTTACCTTATGATTTTCCAACTTCAACATAAACCCTAATTCTTCTTCTCCAAATTACTTCCAACCAAGCTCAAATTCTTCAAAATTGATAAAGGGCTGTTGATGGGCTTGTTGAGAGCTTCAATTTGACTATAAACTTGTGAGGGTTTAGTGGATTAAACTAGGAGAAATTAAGGTAGGAAAAATTTTTGGTGAAATGGAAGAAAAATGGAGAAAATTGGAGAAAAGTGTAGAAATTCTTAAATTCTCCCTTGCATGATCTTATGTCAAAATGACCATTTTGCCTCCATGGATGATTTTACCCTGGAAAAATTTTAAAATTCCCTTCATTTCCTTAGTCAGTCTTGAACCTTATACAGTATCCCAAATTATTTTTCAACCCATGTCGAGCTATTCTACGCGTCACAAAATTTCTAAACTCCTTACCTTTGTAAGTTATATGGCTCCAAATTTCTTCCTCATTCTTCACCAAAATTTCTAACTGTCCAACTAACTTTAAGATATTTTCCCTATTTACATCTGGTAATGTATGGCATGGTCCGATAGAAATTGAATTCACGAAGTGGGTATTACAACTAGCTAAAGCCATTGAGGGTGTACAACCTATGTGTTAAAATGCCTTTCAATGTTTCTTAAAGGTAAAATGGTAATTGTACTTTAGATTTTCACGCAACAACTAGGCAGTTCTCAAGTAATAACAGTGTACAACCACATGGCGTCCTCCTGTACTGTAGGAAAAATAATTTTCAATGATTAAAAGTTCAGTTTGTGTCCTACAAATATTTATGAAAATGCCATCGAAAATTGTGGCATTTTCTTCTGCAATATTTTCCCTCAATGAGGATGTTCAGAAAAATGCTATGATAGCTTTGAATTCTAAGACACACTAAAAAAGATAACTGGATGGTTTGAAGAGTCATTTATGCCCTCAGTGAGGTATACGAAATTTTTGAAAAATAATACAAAAAGTTGACTTTTACTCCCTAGCTAAAAATTTGCCTTAGGTGTTTGGAGGCCTAATTCTTCAAAATGAGAAAACTTTCACTAGGTACAAGTTATTCCTATTCTTACTAAGAATACCTCTACATACATACTGAGTATGAAAACTCTCATTACCTAAGTCTACGCTCGAAACTAGGCCATTCTAAGACTAGGCGTTACAAAAACAGTGAGTAAAAACCGGATAGATTGGAGTACGAAGCTAGATGGTGCATTTTAGGCCTATCGAACAGCTTACAAAACTCTTTTGGGCATGTTCCCTTATCACTTGGTGTATGGGAAAGCATGTCATTTATCGGTTGAGCTTGAACATAAGGCTTGGTGGGCCATCGCAAGTTACAATTGCAAGAGTTAGAAGAGATTCGGAATGACGCTTTTAACAACTCACTTATCTACAAGGCAGAGACAAAGGCCTACCACGATAAGCTTCTAGCTAGGAAGATTTTTAAGGTTGGACAGAAGGTTTTGTTGTACAACACCAAATTACATATCTTTCCAGGCAAGGTCAAGAGTAGATGGGTTGGACCTTTTGTGGTTGTTCAAGTGTTTGATCATGGAGCTGTTAAAATTCAAAGTCTGGCTACTTCCAATACTATGAAAGTGAATGGGCATAGATTGAAACCTTACTTGGAAAGTATTCCAGCACATGGAGTGGAAGATGTTAACCTTAAAGATCCTAATTTCACTCGAGAAGATAATGGACTGAGTCTAGCCAAAGACATTAAATAAAGGCGCAAATTATGAGGCAACCAAATCTCTTTCTTTTTAAAGTTTTACTTCCTTTTACATTCTTTAGTGTTATGGTTTCTTATTTACATTTTTCATAAGCTTGATTTATGGTTTTGTGTAGGTAATCAAAGCAAGGAAGAACATGAACAAGCTTGGCAACTCATTTTGAGGGAGTTTTTATTAGCTTACTTAAAGCATGAATCGTTTATATTACTTGATAACATTGGTTTAATTGCCTATATTGATCATAAATATGAGCATTCATTCATCATTCTTGGTGACAATCCTTTCAAGATTGAAGATGTCTTTCTTTGGTAAAAGATTTGTGAAGACTTTCAAGAGTTTATGCAACTTTCAAGCTTGTTTCTTAAGTGCATTAAAGTGCTTTGATTGAAGAAGCTTGAAAAATCACTTTGGAAGTTTGGAAATTGAAGATTGAGCATTGTTCCAAGGTCCCCTACTTGCTGCCCCATAGCCGGCCACTACCTCCACCGTTACCCGGCTACCGGCTACACCATCTCCAAGCCGCCCAAACTTTCAGCCCACACCTGGTCACCGAGTCTATGACCAACCAGAGCCGGGTCTCAACAGGGCAGCTAACCGGGAGCCTTTTAAGCTACCAGCCAGCCACCATTTCCTCATTTTCTCAGATTCTCACTTGCTTAGCCATATCAATTCTATGCCAACATTGAAGAAAAGACTTCTCCATCTAGTTCCATCACGACTATGGTGAAAGGGCAATCTATTTGGCTCACTTTGAAGTACCTCACTAGACACTTCAAGATTTCCAGTGAAGGTATTCTTCCTGTTTTCACCACTGTTCAGAAGGATACTTGCCAAGAAATAGACAGAGCTTGGAATAAGCAACAAATTCTTGACAAACTTGATGTCCTAGAAGAAAAGAATGGTGTTTTGTGTAAGCATTTAGACATCAAGGCTAGACTTGTGGTATATTTTCTTTAATTCAATGTTGATCCTAAGTCTAGTGATATTCACAAAGCTCACAACACTAATCTTTACTACATGTACAAGCTTCTTTTTGGCATTGAGAAGGATAGAAAGCTTTCTTTCCATCATCATTGAAGCTATGAGAGGTGTGGTTACACCTAAAACGATGCTTCACTGTCTAATCTTTTCGATACCATTAGTAAAATCATTCGAAGGATGGGTATTGATGTTAGTGGGGAGATCACTCTTAAACCTACCACCAATGATGTTGTTGACAAAAATAAGCTTATTACATTACACTACAAGTTCAATGGTACTTGGTGGAGTAATCCTAATAGATTGACTAAGGATTGTGTTCCTCGTCCACTTGATGAAGCTCAAGTAAAAGAAGGTGAGATGGAAGCTACTCATGATGAGCAAGAGGAATCTTCTATCCCCTCTTTTCTTAGGCCAACACATGGCAGACCTCTCTCTAACTTTGAATTTCTGAATCAAGTCTTTGATTGGATGGAGAGGCAAGTGAAAGACTATGCCGATCTTTAAGTTCATGTGGAAGACATCAAAGAAGCTTCATTGACTGATAGATCCAAGTTCAAAAAGATTTTGGCTAACAAAATCGTATTTAGGAGCTTCTCCATGGACAATAGCCACCACCTCAGTGATTAGTCACTAGGATTGCACTGTTACGTGCATTGCATTTAGCGACTTAGTTTTATTTATCTTTTTTTTTCTTTATTTTTGTTTTTATTCAGAATTAATGTTTTGTATATTAACCCCCTTATTCATTTTATTTGTGTATAGCCTTTTGGGGAGTCGAATTTGAGGTAACATTGTTCTTCTCTTGCACTTAATTCCTCAAATTCTTGTTTTCTTTACACATTAAGGACAATGTGCTATTCAAGTGTTGGGGCGTGAAGTATACTTAATATTTCAATTTTATTTTCTATTCGTGTGCTTAATTCTTCTCTTTTATTTGAATTCCTTTATCTTGGTTAATTGTTTATCCTCTAATTTTTTCAATTGTTTTTAATAATTCTTAAGTTACATTGTATTTTTGCAAGTGCTTTAGGAGAATAGTATGGCTTTTGAGTAGAAATCATAGGAAGTTGAAAATTTTGAGTCAAAATTCTTAGCTTTTATAACTTTGAATCAACACAACTTGATGAGTAATTTAGCGCCCTTAAGTGAGTATTTGTGCTTTAAAGATTGTTTCCAATCTTTTTCTTTCTTGAGTGTTATTAAATCTCCATAAGCTTTAATTCTAGAACTTGCTTGGAAACCTTTTTGAGATTACATAAGACACATACTCACTGAATTTGCTAAAGATCTTTAGGATTGAGTTTGAGCCAAATTAAGCCATCCTTTATGAAAGACCATTGTAGTCAGCCCTTTGAGCTTTATAGATTATACCTTTTTCTTTTGTTAGCTTTTCCATGAAGAACCTTGAGCTTAAAAGAAAAACAAGTTTTCTCTACCTTATTCTTGATTTAGTAGAGCTTACTTACATTTGCATTGTTTCTTTCAAAGGTAAACAAAGGAAGAAGTGTGGGGGAAATCTACATGATTGATGTATGGTTGGAAATATATATATAAAAAAAGAGGAACTTTGCTAAGTTTTTTTTTTTTAAAGAAAAAACATTTGTAAAAGAAGAAAAGACACTTCAAAGAAAAGTAGCAAAGATTCCTAGTGCTCAAAAGAAAGAAAAATAAAAAGGAAATCAAAGTATAATGGAGTAATGAATTAAAATAAGAGATGGGTTATTAATTGATAAATCTGCCTATATTGTCTTCTTTGCTCTACTATTTCTTAAATTTATGTTTTGATTTCCTTATCTATTCTTTCTTAACTCATTTTTCCCAAGCCCCATTACAACCCTTTTGAGGAAAGATCTTAGCATTGAAAATTTAGTAAAGAATGGTTAGTGGAGTAGTGGAAATTAGGCTCACAAGCAAGCCTATGGTGAGAGGAGTTTCATGGAAGATTGGAGTGAAAAAACCTAAACACTTTTAGGGTGAGAATAAGTGATTGAGTGGAAACCTTACTCTACTTAGTTGTTATTTGATAAAGGATTGTGATTGTTAATGATTTTTACTCTTTCTTTTCAATTGCTTAATGCTTTTGTACTTGAATTTCTTATTTACTTTCTTAAGGTATTGTAATTTCATGATGTAGTTTGAGAATTATTACTCATTAAGTTTTGGTTTGAAAAAGATTTGTTTGAGGATAAGCAATTGATTAAGTATGGGGGAAATTTGTTAGTTGCAAGATTGTTTACATTCTTAGTTGAATATCATGGTGATTTTGAGCAACTAACTTATCAATCTTGCACTAATTAACTTGTTTTCATCTTTTAGGAACCATTTGAAGCTTTGAGGAAGATAGTAATCAAACCAAGCCAAGCTGCAACAAAAAAGGAAACAATTCAAGAAGAATCAAGCAGCTGGCCACCGCCTGTACATGGTGGGGGAGACAAACCAGCTGGTCACAGCCGGCCACCGGGTGTATGACCAGCCGGCATCGACTCCCAACAAAACAGCATAATATGGGCTTGTTTTGAAGCCCTTGGCTCATGGAAACTCAATGCTCGACCCTTGATCCTTTCTAACTCTCAAGTTTGTCAATTGAAGCCCAAAATCAAAGAAGATTCAAGAGGAAAATTGAAACTTAGAGGCCAAGACTTGTAATTATTGAGGAGAGAGGTTTCAAGCACAAAGAAAAAGACTTCTTATTGTTTTAGTATTGTAACCCTAGCTCATATAAATACTTTAGTTTGTTATTGAACTAGATCTTTTGGCTTTTTAGTGGACTTTCATAATTACTTTAGCTTTCAATTTTATAATACTAGCTTAAACTCTTTTATCTTTAACCTAGCGACCTAGTTGGATGCTATATTTCTAATTGAGGTTTTATGATATAAACTCAGTTTTCCTTTCAATTGTTCTTTAAATTCTCTATGCTTAAGGTAAATATGCTTGTTTATTTACTAGTCTATTGTTTATGCTTTTGATTAGTGCGTAATAATCACTTGTTTATTCGATTGACTAACCATTCTCTTTGAATCCATGCTGTTTAGGGTTTTATGGAGATATTAGTGGAACTTGAGTAGAACACTCTATTCAAGGGGACTTTAGAGAGGTTATTTAAAAGATTCATACTGGGTGAATCTCTGATAATGGTTAATCTAAATTGATCTAGTTTTTAATGCTTCCGACGTACTTAAACTTAGGCTGCTGGGGTTTCGGGTTAGTGTTAAGTTGAAAGATGTGTTATGAAACTTGAGTCATTCCATGTCTAAGGCTTAGGATCAATTAATCGGTAGGGATGCTGGGTTCTTGCTTGGTTGGTTAATGCAATTGTGAATGAAAACACTATCTTTTGATAAACTAAGGATCAATTAGATAGTAAGCATCCAGAGTCACTAGATCGGAGGTCTTGATATCATTGAATTCTTCTTAAGTAATTAGTATTTAGTTTAATCTCTTTTTATCTCAAATTGCTATCACAAAACCCTCTTTTTTAATTTATTGTTTTGAAGGCAAAATTCATGAAAGCTCTCTATGGGATCGACCCTTGCTTACTCTACTATATTTAAGTTTAGCAAGGATTACAATTTGTGGAAGTATTGTGGCAACTCTCCCATCATTAACTCTGGCCATAATTTCCTACAAACTAACTTCTTCTGTACTTTCATTCAAAGAAACACTCCGACAATGCTATAGCTTCTATTTTTTTGTATCCTTATAACCGCTACTTCTTCATTCTCATGTGTGAAATATAAAGAGTTGGTTTTTTTTGAAGCCCTATTATTCAAGAAAACTATTTTTATCTCCTCATTCAATAACATCTTATTACCTTTGCCAATATCGACTCTTCCTCTTCTATTGTTCTTCTTCTTCTAAAAAAATATACAAAAGAAAGCAAAAGATTGAAAGGGAAAGCAGAACTCACACCGTCGAGACTTAGTTTGACCGATTGCCTTTTCTCTCTTGGCCATCGACGATAGGGCTTCTCTTATCTTTATGAGTAACTTTTATCTTTTTAAGCAACTTTTTAGATTTCTCTTCTATTTTGCTTTCGTAAGTTTTGTAACTTTGCTTCTATTGTTTCCATTAGATTTGGGTTTTCGAATTTTGCAAGGACAATGTGAATCCATCGAGGCCATTCACTTTTTGGTGAACTTCTTTTCTTAAAACTTTTATTTTTCATACAAATGCTCTCTTCGCTTCTCTTTTGCGGCCCTGAAATGCAATATCCTAACCAACCCTCTAGGTTTTCTCCCTTCTTCATTCTATGTTGTATTGACTATCGACGACCATTGACTGGGCTCTGTTGTCTTCCAAATTTTGTGGTTATCATTATTTTCTTTTGGTGAGGTTCTTGCCCTTATTGAATTCCAAGGCTTTCTATTGATGTTGGTTGATTTTTAAACATCTAACATTGGTCCCTTACCTTTATTTGCCTATTTGATTCGTTTGATGGGTTTTGATAACTTCTCCAGCTTTTTGGGGTTCGATGGCTTAGATTGATCTTGCGACTCTTATCTTTTGGATTGCAGAAGATTGCCTGCTAATGGCATTCAGTGCTTTTTCTTGAGCAATTGCATCTTTCATCTTTTTAACAATGAGTAACTTGCTCTTGTTTCCTTGTGGGCTTGTGGTTGAATAGTAACTTTGTGTTCAATTTTGCTGAGAACCATGGGAAGATTTTACATTTGACACTATTCTATTTACTTTGCGAAGTGAATTTTGCATGTCTTTGCTAGTGGTGGGTTGTTTTTTTACAATGATTGTGATTCTTTATGATGCGGTGTGCTTGTCGAAATGTTTATACGAGGATAGCAATGCATGATTTTCAATGTGCAATTAGTTGCTAGTGTTCTGATAGGGCTTTGTTTTTCCTTTTGATGTCTTACAAATCCTTCTGAGGAAAAAAAGCAGACTCTCTTTTACAGCTTTACTGAATTGATAAATCCCGTATTTGTTTTGGAGGATAAATTGTTGGATTTTGATAAGGGAAGGCATCTTCTCAGAATGTGCATTACATGGTCACGAGCAATGAACACAGTCCACTAGTCAATGAGGCCCGATTTCTAGTAGTTGATAGCTTCCTTCAATCTATATATGGCAGAGTGATACATCCCGTATCTCTTTATATCTTGAATTTCCTTCGCATGGATAGGTCTATTGGGAGAAATGGGTTGATCAAATGCTCAGTGATGAGGAGTTTAGAGATCTCCTGGGATGCTTGAATATACTATCCCTAATTATTCTTTCTAGAAAAGCTTACTACAATAAGGATGTTCTAGCAATGGACCACCTGGTGCGTCGTTGGAGTAAAGATAGGAATACCTTTTTTTGGTGAGTTCACGGTGACTTTGGAGGACGTTACTCAGCTCGCACTTCTTCCCATTATTGGCAATGCTGGTACTGGCAATATTGAGTTGACTGAAGAGGAGCGGAAAAAAGCATCACGGTTGCTTAAGTATTTTATGGTCGCCAAGCTAGCAGCTGCATGTCGTGGCTAGATGGTGTGAAGAGTCCAAGCCATATGGCGTGGTGCAGATTCTTTGCACTTTCTATTGGTAAGAATTCCCCTCTTAGGAAGGAAGCTTTCACTTTTCAATGGTTTAGTAGCTTTGTCTTTAGTGGCTATCCTGGTGGTAGAGTTATGAGTGAGTTAATCCCAATGGCCATCAAAATAGTAGGTGGTTCATCTTTTCTACTAGCAGCTTTTTTTCTTGGAACTCTTTATCATTATCTAGATTTACTAGTGGATGATGAGTTGGGTGGTGGCAATAATAGGGTTGTGTATTCTTGCATCTGTGCTCCTTTATACAAATGTTCTTATAGGAACATAACCTGGGGTATGCTAGTAAAGGCAAGATGTCTATAAGACATTGAATACTTTGGCTAGAAAAGAAACAAAGAAACGCAAAAAGATCTTAGCCCAAGAAAAAAGGCAATATGAGGGGAAGACTCTTTATGGAGGTGTCAAAGATTGAGAGTGAATACTATTTTTAGAAAAGCTCTAAATTTTAACCCTGGTAATGCTATAGAGGTTATGAAGAAATATGTTATGCTTAATACATCCATACATATGCTTTTCTAACATCTATTTACTGCTTGCTGACATTGGAATCCATCTTTTTAGGGTAACTCTGAGTTATTAGAGAAAGGATTGTTCTCGGAAGATGAAAGTTGCCAATAAGTGTTTAGTGTTCATAGAGTAAGCTTGCTTCCTTTTGTTAGAAGCATTTCTTTCTTATGGCGTTATGATGTTTCTAACTTTGGCACCATCTTAGGTTAAGCTTGCTGATGCATTTTAAAAAAGTAGTTGAGGACGATGGCAATGATCTTGGTAAGAGTATTTTGCTTTCTAGAGCTGGCTGTGATGGATTAGTAGTTCATAATACCATAAATTCAAAAAGTAATTTATTATAAACTACTTACTTGCAAATGCTTTGATGATTGTTATAAGAGATAATGTCCTTATATCGTCCTACTGTTAGATATAATTGAGTGCCATGTTTCTGATTTCATATGTGCCTGCTATGATGCTCATTCTGCAACTTCTAATTTTGGTGATAAAGACATCCCGAATGAGGGCAAGATAGGTAATAGTGATGATGAAGGAGTTCTTCCCACTGTTGGAGAACCTGTGCCAGCTGCTAGTGTTGCAGTTAATGATGAAAACCCACATAAGCTAAGAGGTAATCCTATTCTTTATGAGAAAACACCTTTGCACTGTACCCTCTTTTTAGGCCTTCTTCTTATACTTAGCATCACCTTTTTAGTTAACATGTTTCACTCTATAGAAAATGAGCTTCTACAAGAAGATTTCGACATGTTTAATATACCAGCTACTGCGTCAGCTACTAGTAAGTCACCTAGCCACTTTACCATTACTAATAATGCATTGCAAGTATGCATAGAACTGTCACAACAAAGAACGGTTATATATCTCTTTCTTCTTTTCCTTGAAGATATGTGGAGCACTGAAAGAACAATGGATGCCTTTGTACCCAATACTGGGACAGTTTGACTTTCCCCATCTCTCGAAGGTGTATATTTTCTTGACTTTAATTCCTGCAACTTTATTAGTTTTAACAATATCATAACAAGTATATCATTTAGTTGACATAAACACTCATCGAAGAGCAGGCGATGAGGGCAACTTGGACAACACCCTAACCCCCAGTCCTGCTACCATGCATGGTGAGAGCAGCAATAGTGCCACCTGGTACTTTGATGAATATGCAGCAATACTTTTGGCCAAGATAAGTGATAAAAATGTTTGGTCTATAGTGACCTTATCTGATTTTAAGGGAGTGTCTTCAGACGGCATGTCATGGCAAATTTACTTTGTGTGCCTTTTTTTGAGTTTCCATGGGCCGAGAGAATCTTCAAAAGGTTCCCAAATGTGGCTAGCAACATGAAATTCTGTGACCTTGTTTACGGAATTGTCTTCAGCCTGTTTTCTTGTGTCTTACGTGAAATGGATGATACTCCAACAGAAGTGTTGACTGATTTTAAGGGAGTGTCTTCAGACGGCATGTCATGGCAAATTTACTTTGTGTGCCTTTTTTTGAGCTTCCATGGGCCGAGAGAATCTTCAAAAGGTTCCCAAATGTGGCTAGCAACATGAAATTCTGTGACCTTGTTTATGGAATTGCCTTCAGCCTGTTTTCTTGTGTCTTACGTGAAATGGATGATACACCAACAGAAGAGTTGACTGAAAAGCTTTTTCTTTAAATGGAGTAGACCTATTAAAGAGGCTTTGAAGATGGGTTGAAGGTGGAGTTTATGTTAGAACATTTGAAGAAGCTGACTCATGTCTTCTTGGGTAATCATACACTTGCTACTATTGTCGCAGAGGACCTGTCAGTAGTACAGCTTCAAATACAAGAGAAAGAGGAGAGAATTAAAATTCTTTAGGAAGAGATCAGATTACTCCATCGACATCGTGCAACCTTAGAGGCTAACGCTATTTTAGATGTTCATAGTGAATGCATTCTAGCTTGTAAAGAGGCAACGGGTCGATCTACTGGTTTTGGACTACTTTTTTGTTGTTGTATGATTCGGGTTTTAGGATAGCTTTGGTTCCTAGCAGGATAGCTTGTAAGATTCAGATATTTTATGGATTTGTTTCATTATCTGGATTGTGTGTTTGGAATTTATTTGTTGGTGAGAGTCTCGTTAGAACTTAAAATGAATGGATTGTAGTTTGGATAAATGTAATCCCTGAGGCATTTCCTTTGTTCATATATTTTCAACAACATCCAAACACACATATTTTGACAAAATTTTTCAAGAATAGGATATGAACAAAATTTAAGGCAAGATGTGCTAGCAAGGAAGGGACTAGGCTAACAATAGGGATCAACTTTAATCAATAACTTCAACAGTAGTAGTGTTTAAGCCACTTAGTGTTAATAAGCTTGGTCCAAGATTCTCCGTCCGGACTTTCAATTTTATAGCAGCCACTATCGTGTGCCTCTAAAATAATGTAGGATCCATCCTAATTGACTGCAAACTTAGTGAGTTTAGAAAGGCCGTGCCTCACATGATCTACTACTTTAAGAACAAGTTGTCCAGTAACGAAAACGTTTTCTTTGACATGTTGGCCATAGGTTTCGACCATGGTCCTCTGATATTCCTTTACGTTTTCCTGGGTTGAACACCTCATCTCATCAATGGCTTCTAAATCTTGTAAGCGTCACTGACCATATTTTATGAAAGAACAATCAAACTCTGTTGCTGAGAGGATCCTAGCAGTGGGCAAAAAGAGTTCAGCTAGAAGGACTGTATCACTTCCATATATGAAAGAGTAAGGAGAAAATCCAATGGCTGTTCTTATGGAAGTTCGATAAGCCCATAAAGCATCTGGGAGATGTTGGGTCCATCCTTCTTCATACTCATAGACCATCTTACTGAGAATCTTCAAAAAGACTTTGTTAATGGCTTTCGTTTATCCATTGCTTTGAGGGTAATAGGGAGTCGACTGGCAATGCTTGGTCTTATAAAGATCCAGCAACTTTCTCACATATTGGTTCATAAAGGGAGTTCCATTGCCACTGACAATCTTGTAAGGGATCTTGAATCTACAAATGATGGCACCATTGATGAACTTAATGATGGTTTGTCCTATAGCTTTACGAAGCAGTATGGCTTCCACCTACTTTGTAAAATATTTAGTGGCAATGAGAATCCACATATGGCCATCAGAAGCTGAATTTACAGGACTTATAAGGTCAAGCCCTGAAGTATGGAATGGCCATGGGGTTTGCATGTCCTGTAGTGTAGAAAGGTGTTGGTGAAGAACATTTCCCAATCTTTTACAAAATGGGCTTCAGCCATGATCTTTTGGGATTCTAGCAATGATAGACACTTCAGTGGTTCACCATTGAAGCCTATTCTCAACAAGACTTCCTCTTGTATGAAAAATCTCCCAGCGGCTCTTTTTACTAAAATAGCCTCTTTTGTGTTTAACAATAAGAATCTAGCGATGAGATACTCAAGATAAGGGGCAAGCCAATCATTTTGAGCAGTCACTACATGAGTTTTGTATCTCTCCAGAAGGGCATTGCATTGTGCGCAATATAGTTGAAGCTCCATTACCTTCTGTTTCATGCTAGCCTAGTAGTAGCCCAATCATTAGAGACGTCTATACATAAGAACAACAGGGGTCATGCCATAGACTTTGTCATATACCTCCTTAAGGCATGACACTACTTCCTCATCACCTAAACATCTCGCAAGTATTCCACCAGGTAAAAGAAAATATAGTTCGCCAACAATAAAATCATATTCAGAGAGAGTGTTTAGAGTGGAGTTACCTCCCATCTGTAAGTTTTTTTGTATGAGAGTCCTCTAGTTCATTTGGCTAGGGTTTTCTATTTCCAACAGCTGCGTGACAGGTGTACTTCTTACAATCTGAAGGGTGGTGGATTCTCTTGAAAACAAGAATTTAGAGCCAAAAGTTGCTAAAGAATCAGTATATTAGTTTTCACTTCTTGGCACATGTTGAATTTGGAAGGCTTTAAAAGAGCTTTCGATCCTTTGAGCTAAAAACCTATAGGGAGCAAGACTTGGTTCTTTCAGGGCAAACTTTCCCCTAGCTTGGTTATCACAAAGCTTGAATCACCTATGGCTTTTAAATGTTGGACTCCCATTTCTTATGCAACAATGAGGATAATAACATAAGCTTCATATTCAATAGAATTGTCAGAGCATAGAAAGTCCAATTTGAAAGAGATAGCCTTTGACTAGATCTCTTGTCCTATTATCACAACTCCTAGACCACCACCTTCAATAGTTACCATCAAAGTATATAGTGCACAATTCGCGTTCCTTGGTTGACGTTACCATGTTTTTCCCCTTGGAATCTCATTAGAGATAATTGAAAAGTCACCCCCAGGAAACTCAGTAAGTAGATTAGCAACAGCGTGACCTTTGATCATTAGAGGGGTACAATAAACGATATCAAATTGAGATAGCTGAAACAACCAGTTGCTTAACATTTTTGATAATACTGGCCTGGATAACAAATATTAGACTGGGTGGAACTTGGTCATGAGATGCACCGTGTGAGCCAATAAGTAATGCTGGAGCTTTTGTGATCCATAAATGAGTGCCAAATAAACTCTTTCAAAATAAGGGTATCTCTTTTCAGCTTCATAAAGTCAAGGCTGAGATAGTAAACAGGGCATTCCATTCCTTGTTCGTCTTCTTGTGCCAGCAATGCACCGATCGCTACATCTATTATTGCTAGGTAGAGTTTCAAAGGCTTCTTAGGAATCGGAGCTTGAACAGTGGGTAATTTGGTGAGTTGTTGCTTGAAGCGTTTGAATACCTCATTGTGCTCTGAAGACCAAATAAAAAGATTTCCTTTCTTCAACAAGGGTGTGAAAGCAGAAATGTTGGTTGCTAGGCAGATATAAATTGTTTGATGTAGGAAAGCTTGTCAAGAAAACTCTTCAGATCCTTGACATTCATTGGATGACTTATACTGGTGATGGCTTCAATCTTTCTAGGATCTACGTTAATTCCCTTCTTGTGCATAAGAAAGTCCAATAATGTTTCAGCAGACACATTAAAAATAGCATCCGACAGGGTTCATTTTCAATTGAAATAATCGACATCTATCAAAGGCCCTTCTAAGTGCATCAATATGCCCTTATCTTATTCTAGACTTCATAACAATATCATCAGTGTAATCCTCAAGATCATGGTGCATAAGATCATGAAAGATAGCAGTCATAGCACATTGATATGTAGACTAGCATTATTTAAACCAAATGGCATTGTAATACAGTAAAAATTACACATTAAAGTGCAGAATGCCATTTTTTTAGCATTCTTAACAGCCATTTTGATTTGGTTATAGCCATTGAACCCATCCATGAAAAAAAAAGCATGTCAGGCGATAGAATCGATGAGCACATCCATGTATGGCTAAGGATAATCATCCTTAGGGCATGCTTTGTTTAAGTCATGAAACTCAACAAACAAATGATGCCATTTTTCTTCTTGATTGGGACAATATTTGATAGCCAAGTGGGATAATGGATGGGTTTGATAAACCCAGCAGCTAGCAACTTCTTCACTTCTTCTTTGATTTGTTCCTTTATTTCTGGGTGGAAGGTTTTTGGAGGCTGTTCTATTGGCTTGAAACTAGGTTGGACATTGAGTGAATAAGCTACCATGGCCGGATTTAGCCTAGGCTTTTCTTCATACTTCCAAGCAAAGACATCTCAGTACTCTTTTAACAAGTTAATAAGAGCTTCTTTCTCACTACTCGACAAAGTGGAACTGATAGAGATAGGACGTGGGTCTGTCCGATTATCACTAATATATACTATCTCCAAGAACTCGTTGCAAGTAAAATTTGGTTTTTTTCTTGACTTTTTCTTTTAGTTACTCTGGTGTTACTAAGCAACATTCATCTCCGCTACTAGTCACGGGATCCTCCAAAGGTTGAAAGGAGGAGGACCCCGTGCATCTTCATAAGCTATATTGAGTCGTTCCATCTAGAAGAGAAGTCTTGATGCACTTTGGAGTTGATTGTTCACTCCTTTACCTCTTGTTGATAACATTTCTCAAATCCCATTCTGGATCTTCTCTAAAGTCTTCCCACAGAAGGAATGGTATGCCTAAAACAATCCGAACTTGAGTAAGGTACGGAATGAGAACAAAAATCAAAACAACCAACCAGCTGAAAATCAAGAAAGAAGGTAAACAATAAAGGACATAATGGCTTTTAGTGTATCATCAGCCTTTTTATATACGAATGCAGGATGTTAATGCCAATTTTGAATTGAAGTATGCTCTTCTCCACCATCTACCTATCTTCCATGGTTTATCTAGAGAGAACCTCTACAATCACCTTGATCAGTTTTGGGTGGTTTGTTTGACCATGAAGCCAACCGAAATGACTGAAGATCAAATCTAACTTTGAGCTTTTCCTTTCTCTTTGGTGGATTCAGCCAAAGATTAGCTTTATGACCTTTCGGCAGCTTTAATCTCATCATGGGAAGACATGGAAAGGGCATTCTTAGAGAAATATTTATCTACCTTGAAGGTCACTAATATCAAAGGAGAAATCAATAGCATTCGCCAGTAAATTCACAAATCTCTTTATAACTATTGGCATTGATTTGAAAAGCTTTTGAAGAGTTACCTTAATCATCAAATCGAAGAGGAAAGTTTGATTTAGTTTTTCTACATTGGTCTCAGACAGAATGAGAAGTGGCATCGTGACTCCGCAGCCAAAGGTTCTTTACTCCAATTACCTCCACCCGATGCTAGGGAGATCACTCTAATCATATCTTCTACAACTTAAGAGTTTGAATCAAGAGATGATTTGGATCATCGCAAGGTCAATAAGGTAAACATAGAAAGTCAGCTAGTACCAATTCAGCAACAACTATCACAGCTGACTTCTATGGTCATAGGACAACAACAACATGGGCATTATTCTCTTTAAAAAAAATGGAATTTCCTACCTTACCACTTATCCTAGGGTTCATGTCCTTCACTTTTTGATGATTTCAATGAGCAAGTCAATGCTATAGGTAATGCTCCAAGGAGATATGATCCCTACTGAAACACCTACAATCCCAGATTGAGAGATCACAGAAATATGAGATATGGTAATCAATAATTTCAAAACCAACTATTCAGACTTTCATACTAGCAAAGAAACCCTCAGTTTCAACAAAGATCTCAAGCCAATCAAGCTAAGCAAGGGAGTATGGGTACTTTTCAGAACTCTAACATTTCACAAATGCTTTAGTGAACAAAATAGCCAACTCAACATATGAGTTCCAACAATCCACAAAGGCATTTCGGCAACATTGTAATTCTAACAAGTAAGGACTTCTATTGATGACATTAATAGACAAATGGGGTAAATGGCCACTTTAATCAATAAGCTTCAAGCTTAAGTCTCAAATAGATTTCCATCTCAGCCCTTGAAAAATCCAAATGAGAATGCAAGTGCCGTTCATTTGAGAAATGGCAAGGTTTTGTAAGGAAAAAAAGGCTAAGTCCAAGCATGTTGTCTTGAAAAAGAGATAGAAGATGAGGAGGAAAGTTTAAATACTTTTATAGAAGAGAAAAATGAAGAAAATGAAGGTCAAAATCACTGTCAAGAGCTGGCCCGCCACTTGTCCATCCAACCAACCATTGTTTGCACCTGAGAAGGTCCCCTCCCCTCCTTTCAATCTCGCTCTGAGCCAACATTGACTCCTCATACAGCTGACCATCGGGTGTCACAAGAGGAAAATTCCTCCTCTCTCCCTCGTCTAGACCTGACACCACTTAGCCCTCAAGTCGACCACCTTCTGGTGCCCGAGGAAACTGCCAACAAAGCTCTACAAGATCCTATCACTTCCTTGCCTCAAAGCCTGCCCCGTTTGATCAATGTACTCCCCAAAAGGATGACTTTGAAGCCCAAGCTTTAACAACTTTTTCCAAGACCTCTAAGGTTAGTTCTACCTCAATGAATTTTGATTTTAAGACTAATTTATGTGCTCCTTTTCCTAGTAGATTGGCAAAGAAATTAAAAGGTGAAGTGGATAAAGACATCTTAGAAGTTTTTAGAAAAGTCAGCATCAATATTTCTTTGATTAAAGAAATTAAACAGATTTCAAAATATACAGAGTTTCTTAAAGATCTTTGTACCAACAAGAGGAAGCTACAAAGAAATGAGATGGTGACTATGAATGAGAATGTTTCAACTGTACTCAAGAGGAAATTGCCACAAAAAATGCAAAACATGAGCTCTTTCTCTATTCCAATTGCAATTGGAACAAGTCACATAGAAAAGCCATGTGTGATCTTGGTGCTTCTATCAATGTGATGCCGTAGTCCATCTACTTGTCACTGAAGTTGGGACCATTGGAAGAGATCGGAGTGATAATTCAGCTTACTGATCACTCAAATCTATATCCAAAAGGTGTAATTGAGGATGTGCTAGTTCGAGTTAATCAATTGATCTTTTCAGCAGACTTCTATGTGTTCAAGATAGAAGATGATAAGCTTTCAACCTCTGGAACTTTACTCCTTGGGCATCTTTTTCTTAGAATAGCTTGAACAAAGATTGATGTCTTTAAAGGCCTATTGTCAATGGAGTTTGATGGGGAAGTCGTTACATTTAATTTGTTTAAAGCTATGAAATATCCCACTGAACCTAATTTTGTTTACTTTATTAATATTGTATGTAATTTGGCAACTGAAATAGAGAAATTGAACCAAAAAGATGCCTTGGATATTATCCTTTGTAACTCCATCAAACAAGAGTTAGGAAAAGTAATTGATATGGTGAATGAAGAAGTCTTGGACACAACCATGGATCTAGATTCACTTTCAAAACAGCTTTTTGGATCTTGTGTCTTTTATATCGATCGTTTTATGCCAAACAGTGTGCTGAAGCCATCCATTACTGAACCACCTCAAGTTAAGCTTAAGCAACTTACATCACATTTAAAGTATGCTTATCTTGGAGATAATGAGACATTACCAGTCATTATTTCCAGCAAACTCACTAAACTTTAAGAAGAAAAGCTCCGTCGAATACTCAGGGAGTACAAAGAAGCCATTGGATGGTCAATCGTAGATATTAAAGGGATTAGCCCTTCAATTTGCATGCATTAAATTCTTATGGAAGAAGATGCAAAACCCTCAAGACAGCCACGAAAAAGACTTAATCCTCCAATGTAAGAGGTTATCAAGAAGGATGTGCTTAAATTAGTTCAAGTAGAGGTGATTTACCCTATTTTGGAAAGCACATGGGCTAGTCCTATCGAACTCATTTTACTTGTAAAGAAGGAAGCCAAACCAAGATTAATCTACTGGATTCTTCTGCTCCAAGAGTTTGACATAGAGATTAGAGACAAGAAAGGAGCAGAAAACTTGGTAGCTGATCATCTAAATAGGTTGGTAAGGAATGAGGTAAGCTTGCCTATTGCTGACTTTTTCCTTGATGAGCAATTGTTGAATATTAATGCTATCATGACTTGGTATACTGATGTTGAAAATTACCTTGTCACTAATACTTTTTCTTATGATATGTCTAAGTCCCATAGGAGCAAACTCATGGCTGATTCTAGATCTTATGTATGGGATGATCCTTATCTTTGGAAATTTTGTACTGATTCAGTAATTAGAAGATGTGTTCCTGAGCATGAGCATCATAACATTATTTCTTTTTGTCATGCATATGCTTGTGAGGATCATTTTGATTCTCAAAGAATAGCTAGGAAGGTGTTAGAGTGTGGTTTCTGTTAGCCCACTATTTTCAAAGATGCATATCTCTTCCATAAATGCCAAATAGTTGGTAAGTTAACTTCTAAAGATTAAATGCCATTGCACTCTATTGTTGTTTGTGAAATATTTGATGTATGGGGCATTTATTTCATGGGACCTTTCCCTAATTCTCATGGTAATCTATATATTTTTTTGGCTTGTGATTATGTTTCTAAATGGGCGGAAACTAAGGCTACCTGGACTAATGATTCCAAAGTTGTTGTAGCATTTGTCAGGTCTCATATTTTTTGCTCATTTTGGAATACCTAGAGCTCTAATAGGTGACCAAGGCACCCACTTCTATAACAGATCTGTTAAAAAACTTTTAAGAAGATATGGTATAACTCACAAAGTTTTCACTACATATCATCCTCAAACCAGCAGCTAATTAGAGGTGTCTAATCGCCAAATCAAAGCAATCTTGGAGAAAACAGTGAAAACAAACTGGAGAGATTGGAGTACAAGGCTAGATGATGCATTTTAGGCATATCGAACAGCTTACAAAACTTTTTTGGGCATGTCTCCTTATCGCTTGGTGTATGGAAATGCATGTCACCTACCGGTTAAACTTGAATATAAGCCTTGGTGGGCTATCAAGTCTTGTAATTTGAACCTTGATGAATCTGGCAGCCATCGCAAGCTACAATTACAAGAGTTAAAAGAGATTAAGAATGAACCTTTCAATAAATCACTCCTCTACAAGGCAAAGACAAAGGTTTACCATGATAAGGTTCTAGCTAGGAAGAACTTTGACGTTGGACAAAAGGTTTTGTTGTACAATACCGAATTACACCTTGTTCTAGGCAAGTTCAAGAGTAGATGGATTGGACCCTTTATGGATCATGAAGCTGCTGAGATTCAAAGTTTGGCTATCTCCAACATTATTAAAGTGAATGGGCATAGATTGAAACCTTATTTAGAGAGTATTCTAGCAAATGGTGTAGAGGACGTCAACCTTAAAGAACCTTCTTACACTTGAAACAAAGATGGACTATGTCTATTCAAAGACTTTAAACAAAGGCGCTTGTTGGGAAGCAACCCGATCTCTCTGCCTTTAGCTTTACTTCTTTAGTTTTATACTGTCTTATTTTCTGTTTGCATCGTTAATAAGTTCGATTTATGATTTTGTAGGTAAAAAAAGCAAGGAAGATATTGGAAAAGCTATGGAGCTCATCTTGTTTATCCAAGGGAGTTTTTCTTAGCTTTACTTAAGCATTCATTATAGATTTGAACTTGAACTCGGGAGTTTAAAACCTAAGTAATCCACTTGTTTTTGAAAATGTTTAAAAATATTTGAAAAAATTTTGAAAACGCTTTATAACTTTGGAAAGCATTTAGAATCTTTTATTCGCTTTGATACCAATCAAATTGTCATGTCTCGACCTAGAGGATCGGCCACTTGGCAATCACCGTGCTACCTCGAAGTACGTGTCTACAGCCAAACATCCCAAAGCACCATAAGGCATGAATTGAGTATCTTTACTACAAAATGATTACTAAAACTTTAATAATAATAAACTATTTAATAAAAAAGATTTAATAAAAAGAAAATAGAATACCAGTGGATTAATTTAAGAGAAAACCTATGTAACAGAAAGTACTACTCATATGCCACCTACCTTTCTTAATGAGCCTCTGATCTATCTGACGTCCTCATACCTGGATCTATATTCAATGTTTAAATACAGGTGAGCGACAGAGGTTAACAACATTGGATACAGGTGAGCGACAGAGGTTCCATAAATTTCTACTAGGAGTTATGGAAATAGGGATAATCCAAAATAAATTTTATGAAACAATATTTTTAATAAAACTCGATTTAAAAAAAATGAACACTTGAAATGGGCTGGCAATCAAACTACTGAAGACTCGACCCGTCGGTCGACTGCCTTACTGCACCGAGGGCTATCTTTTTTCTTTCTAAAACATTTTCACACTTTTCTTTCTCTGACCCATTCCTTGGGTGGTGCCAGTTGCTGTGGGTAGAACACAGCTACAATAGCCTCGGCAAGTTATTATACACACCTCTTTGACTCGGGGTCTCCTCACTCATTGTGCCCCTCGATTGACGGTCAACGGCTACTTAGCAGCATGCATGTCTCACTCGGTCCACTTGCTCCCTCTCATCGGAGCACCGAGATCCACTCAATCGCTTCACTCGCCTCTCATCATCATCAAAATATATATACAAATACACGTAAAACATATAAACATAAACACACACACATAAACCTTTATATTTTCTCTTAAAAACCCTGCAACTCTTTACATGGGTATATCACTAAACATATGTGTGTTGTTGATTACCCTTATCCTACAACATTTGAAAATCTTTTTATGCTTTGAAAACATTTTGAAAACATTTAACCCTAATGGCTAAGTAATGTAATCTAAGCCATTCACAGTGTTGGGAAGTTCATATACTCCCAAAGGATCCACATAGATAAATCTCCGGAATGTCGCCGCACTCGATCGTTCGGAATCCTAATTACACGGTAAATTGTGTTAGCATTCATAATCAAACTATGAATTCACCTATAAGGCTCTACCATGACCTAAGATGATATTCGGATGTGTTTCGGGGTTTAAAAAGGTGTCTAGAAAGGTTTTCGGTCAAAATCGGACATTAGGGTGAAAATTAAGAAAATACCCCTAGGGTTAGAGGCTGTCCTGCACGAACAAGACCACTCCTACGTGGAACTCGGCTCCTATGTGGGAGACAAGCTTAAAAGCTCGGTTCCGGAGCCTTTTACCTCGATTTTCGCATGGTTCAATTGACAGTCATCTGAGGAACTTAGCCAGGTGATCCTTGTGACATTCACAATCGATTCACCAAAAGAAAGCGAGAATCACAAGTTGAAAGTTTCTAGATCTCAAATCTAAACAAAAATCTAGCTAAAAAGCTAAACCTAATTTTGAGCTAAAATCTCTCCTAAACCTATGCATGAAAATGCGTGAAAACGTAATAAAATGTAGATTAAGATGAGTATGATAACATACCAATATCTCACCTTGGTTTGTTGATTGGTTTGTTCGAATCGGCCAAAAGTCCGCAATTGCTCCGAGAGAGCAAAAGAGGGTCAAGGAAGAGAGGGAAAAGAGAAAATGAGGGGGAGAGCTTAACTCCCCCTATTTATAGGCAAGCCCGACACCGGGCCTACTCGGATCCTGGGCCAGACTTTCTCCCCTCTGTTTAACCTCTCCAATTCTCGATCTTTGGCCTAATCCATCGACTTCTACACCAATGGATATCCAATCCATTGGTTATGGACTTAGAAAAGTCCAATTAGTGCTTCCATGCATGGTTACTTATATTATCTTCCAACTCCATCTTACATTAAATTCCACATCTCTTCTTCAATTGACACATTTGGACCAACGTATTGTTTAAGTTAATATGCCGTTTACACTATTCTGGTTGTACGAAAAAATTTGAAGTAAGAATTGATAACTAAGAATTTTGAAAAGGATATCAAATTTACTATTTCAAACTGTAATGCACACAAGCGTGCTTGATTAAAAGAAAAAAGATTGGTGGAAACTAACTGGTATATTGGTTACGAGAAAAACAAAAAGAACAACTTTTCTTGTATTTTTCGAGAAAGGCAGGTTACAAAACTAAGAAAGTAGCAATATAGAAAAGGAATATTTTTGCCTTCTTTTTCTTCTCATCACCAACCATTACAACTCGGTTTAGTATGATTCTTGGATTGTATAAGTTCGACTACAATCCTACATAAAAGAATCGGCTGTGAGTCTCAGGATCATCAACAGATTGCCAATGATTTACGCTTTTGCCACGAATTACTAAAAAAGTATGTAACTTGAACTAAAAACTTTAGTTTCTAGATTTGGTATCAGAGACAGATTAATTAGTTTATTTGTTAAATGTTCTGAGATTCTAAAATCGTATTTTATAATTATAAATTTTTAAACACGAATCTTAGTAATTATTTGTTTGTTTATTAATTAAGAGAGAATGTCCATGACTAGAGGTGCTCATGAGCCAGTCAGGGGGGCATAGGAAAAATAAGAAGTTGGCTTACCCAAGCTCGGCCCGGTCCGACAATTCGGACTTGACCAAATATCCAAGGCTCGCACAAATTTTAATTTGTTTGTCCGAGACCCGCACAAAAGTCCGTCTAAATTTTTTATCTTAAATAAAAATTATAACATTATTTTCTTTAAGAATAAATAAGAATTATAGAATAATCTTTAGAATTATTTAGGATTATATTTTTTATTAAAAATATATCTAAAGTGTAATATTTAAAATAATAATCTTATATACATATTTAATATTTCTAGAAATAAAAATATAAAAGCTATATTATATGAAAAAATGGGTTGGGCTTGGGCTTTAATGCCTAAGACCAAGGCCCGGCTCGTTTTCTAAATAGGCCTCCTCCTTTTGTCTGGGCCTGATATTGGGGCCTTATTTTTTTGTCCAAACCTTTCCATTTTTCGACGGGCCTTCAGGCTTGGGCGGGTAGCCCAGCCCTTGGGCAGCTCTATCTATGAATGCTTTTTAGTTAAAATAATAAAAATCAAATCTTGGTGTTTTTTAGTGAAATATTTTTTTTAAAAAAAGCCAATAGATATTATTATTATTATTATTATTATTATTGTGTGTGTCTGATATAATTTAGGGATCATTTCAATTGGATCATTTGTTGCTCCTAAAATAGTTGTTTTAAAATTTGGTCTTTGGACTTGATTTTAAAATATTGTGAATTAATTTAGAACTTAATTTGCAGATATGGCGCTCATTAGGAAGGAACTAGAAGTCAGTATGTTCTGACACATTGAATCTGTGTACTTGATAAGTGAAGTCGCGATGCTAGAGTGAGAGGTGAAGTGGCACAAGATGATTGGAATGAATACAAAGTCGGGCTGTACAAGAAGGCCCTAACCTAATCATATCTGGCTATTATTGTGGATGTATTTGTTGAGGACAAATGAAGATGAGGCATCACTGCCACACGAGGAAACATTAGAGAGGATCTCGAGCTCCATTCCGATGTGATCCAAAACATTATCGTCTCTAGTATAAGGAGAGATATGGCTACATATCTGCTCTACTAGATTAAAAGTGTTGAGGAATAGGTTATTTGCATTAAGTCTGACACCGATGAGGAGGATCCGAAGGAAGACCCAGAAATGGTGGTGGAATTTGTTCATAGATTCCTTCCTCATCCCATCCTGCTCCTCAGCCTCCACTTCCACATCTGGGTGTTTTTGGACCTAGTAGGCATGGACCTCTCATTAGACAAATAGCTAGGAAATTCACCATCTGTGGAGTTCCCTTCAGGTTTGAGGTTCCAAACGTGTTCAGTTCAACGAATGATAGTAACTCCTCAAACTATGGCTTTGATTCAGGTCATAGCTTTACTCCGAATGTCCTTCTCGGCTTCCTTTGTAGGGTTTAGATAGGATATTTTATTTCTAATGTTGGACACGTTTCATGTGTTGATTCCTGTTATATTGGTTATTTTGTTTTTGTAAATATGAACATATTTTCATTTTAAATGAATTACTTATCCATTTCTATGTATCCTGGATCATTGTGCATTTGTTTTATTTTTTATATTCTTAAATCAAATGGGGAGTTCTAAACTTGGTAGAATTCAAGGAATTCTCACTTAGAACTATGAAATTTTGCACTTAGTTATTAACTAATGATTGTGAGACACTTGGTAATGAATGATGATTCGATGTGTTGCATGCTTTTCAATTTTACACTATGTGTCAAACTATCATTATGTTAATATATGTTGTGGCAAATTTGCTTTATAAATACATGCTAAAGTGCTATGTACCAATTTTAATGTCTCTTGATGTAGTAAACTCAAAATGGCAGTTAAAAACATAATTGTTGGCCTTAACAAGGGTGAGAAACTAAATGGTGATAACTATGATATTTGGCATCAAAAGGTTCAGTACATCCTTAAGAAGTAAGAGTACTAAACACATTAAATTTTGTTATGGCTGAATTGGAACAAGGGTCCACCACTTAGCATAGATAATACTAAGAGGCATACCAAGTCTGCAAGAGAAAATATAGCATAGCACATTACACTACTTAGCTATATGTCTGACAAATTCATTTAGGAATTCGAAGAGTATGCTATTACTTAAGCCATAAGGAATCTAAAAGAGAAGTTTGGCAATGTGTCCAACACTAAGCTCAAGCATCTTGTCATCAAGTTTCACAACTATAAAAAGTGCCCTGAGAATGACATGATGTAGCATTTGCAATAGATGCCAAACATGATTCGTGAACTCAAGATTGTTGGACCTATGTTGAATGATTAGCAACAAATGCATGTTATGGTTCACTCACTCCCAAAAGGGTGGGAGTACATGAATGTGATGCTAACACACAATGATAGCATCAAAACTTTTGTTGACGTTCAATGAAATTTAGAGTTAGAGGAGTACTGCCTCTTAGCAATGAGTGCTGTTAGTCCCGAAGCAAATATGGCTCAATCCAACAAGCATGGTGGTTCTAGCCATAAGCATAAGAGAGGTGGCAAGAACTTTAAGAAATATAATGGTGCTGAACCACATGGCAAGAAGGCTAAGACAAACAAATGCAAGAGAAGATCATTGTGCTGGAAAGAATAATGACAAGAGTAAGGTCACTTGCTACCACTGTGGCAAGCTGGGACACTTCGCTTGTGAATGCACTGAGCCGAAGAAGACTCAGTAGCAATAGACCATGTAGCTTGGACTTGTGATGCATATGTGGAGTATCGTCACATTCTAACTAGAACATGTCGGATATAGATGGGAGATGACACGATAGTTGAGGTCAAGGGTATTGGCACTTGCAAGTTGGATATGCGAAGAGGCCAAACCTTATTTCTTCATGATGTCCTACATGCCCAGAAAGTTCAATAAAATTTAGTTTCAGTACCTATTTTGATTTCGTTTGGGTTTTCATTAATGTTCAATGGTAACTCTGTGAAGTTGTATTTGGAAATAACTTATTATGGTTTAATATATTTGTCAAATGGTTTCATTGTGTTAGATGTTTCTTATAGTACATCTTATGACAATGACTATTGTGATTTTTCTTTTATTGCATCCTCATCTTCTAATTGTGGAATTGATGTGAATGTATGGCATGCAAGACTTGGTCACATTGGCCAAGATAAAATAAACCATTTGGCAAGTGAGGATCTTTTAGGACCTCTAACCAAAGAGGATTTGCCAATATGTGGACTATGTCTAGTAGGAAAAGCTATAAGAAAACCATTTGGTAAAGCAAAAAGACCTGAAAAACCATTGCAAATTATCCATTCAGACATCAATGGTCTAATGAGTAAAAGGGCGAGGCATGGTGCCTCATACTTCATCACTTTCATATAGATTGCGTTAGACAATACAGACAATGAGTGGAGAATCAATTAGACTCTTAAATAAAAGTTCTTAGAATTGATTGAGGATGCGAGTATCTATCAGATTAGTTTAAGCAATTGTGTGATGAAAAGGAAATAGTTAGATAGCTAACAATTCCTAAAATGTCTCAGCGAAATAGAGTTGCTGAACGGAGAAATAGAACTCCTGTTAGAAATGGTTAGGTCAATGATGGCACAAGTTACTCTCTCTATATCATATTAGGATGAAACTAGAAGTTTTGCCATCATTGACCTATCTAGAAGTTAAAAGAGCTTTTAAGGGTGAGTTTCATCCTAATATTAGGATATAGAGATATTAACTAAGTTGATATGCATCATCTTTTAATTTGCAAGTTTCATTCATGCAAAATCATGCATATCAACTTAGTTTTTGGTTCCAAAATTCTATTATGTTTTTGCTTAATGAGACTAGGATATAAATTGATATTTGGTGTTTTTAGATGACTAATTGAAGATAGGAATGCTCAATTTGGTGTAAGAATGCTTGGTTAATACTTTATTAAGTGACTTTAGGAGGCATATTGCACACCTAGGAGAAGTGTGGTATTTTGACTAAAGACCATGACATTTTATTTCATAAATGGTAGTTTGGTGAAATTAGAAAGAGATGCGAACTAAGAAATTGATAGAAAGAAGTTTATTTTTGGTAGTTGTAGAGAGAATTGATAATATGCCATTGGATCAACTCAAAATTGTCTGAAGAGACTGTTACAGACACTAAAAATGGATTCTACTCTAAAATATTCTAGAATATTGTAGATATGTGTGAACATGTGTGGAGTCATATAGAATAGTGTGGAACTCTCTAGATAACTTAGGGATATGGATGGGATTTTGAAGTTGTACGAGGGTAAAATAGAAATTTGAACGACGATAATTGTTGAGATTGGAAGACATGGTGACCTGTGGCATGGTATATTTGTAAGGAAGGTTATGATGGAGACCAGTGTTCAACATTTCTTTTGGAAAAAAATGGCCATCCAATATAGGTTAAAATTGGGCAAAATTATGTAAATTCTCATTGTACCCTTCCACCCATTCTTAAGCCATCTTCCAGATCTCCCAATCCCATAATTTTTCATTTTAATTCTTCTTTACTTAGCTCACAAACCCTCCACAATATGATACTCAAATCGAAGCTTACAACGAGCCTAACAATAGCCCTTTATTAATTTCAAGAGATTGAAGCTTAGTTGTAAGGAAATTTCGATGAAAAGTTTAGGGTTCATGGTGAAGTCTTGAAATCCATAAGGTAAGCATGCTTAATTTTGAGTTATATTGTAGATTTTGGCATACTTGTCATATGTACCAAGTCAATTTGGTATGAGATCCACCATATGCTTATGAATTGAGAAGGATGAAAACATGTCAATATGGGATTTTTGATTTGTGACAAAGGTGGATTCATTGAAGTTTGAATATGAAATATGTTAATGTTAGGAGCTTAAATTGATATTAGCATGCATTGAAGTTGGAGGTTTCAATATGAGTTTGCAGTTGGATAAACCTAACACACTCTAGGGGCAAAATTGTTCAAATTTTTCGTTACACGTACTTACACCAATTCAAGGTTGTACACAAGTTTTCCTAGGCAAAACAAACTTGCTCACACCGTAGCTTGGTTCATCTAAGCTCTAGAACACAAATTCATCCTTCATAACCTAAGTTGGCTAGTTAGCAAAAATGTATTTCCATTATACTTCAACAATTGTTCCCATTTGCATTTACTAATGTGTTATTTGAAAATATATAGGTAGTGAGCCTTCCTCCAAAGATAAGGAGCAAGTGGATTAGTGGGAGTGCTTACCTTCCCAAAACTTGTGAATATGACTTAACTAAATTAAATGATTAAGAAAAATAGTTTTAAACTGTTTAGATATTTAGGCTATTTTACAATTGAAAGAATCTTTGATTTCAATTTGGTTATCTTTTGCAATGTGACTATTAAAATAAAACTTGAGACTTTATGACTTAATGTGACTAAACTTAAATCTATAATTTTGATGACTAATTATTTACATATGTGTTCGATGAATTTACCTTGATATGGTTATCATGATTTTTTATGTTGGGCCAGTTGGCCCAATAAAATAGATGAATTGTGATATCCTTCATAAATGTTTGTTATTATGATTTCGGTCAATGAATTGTGAGTCACTACGGTGGCGCTTCTCACGATCCAACTTGGTGGAGGTGACGTGAGTAAGATTTGTTGACTCTTACATAGGAAGGATGGTACATGGAACTTATTGTTATTACACGCATTGTTGATGTGATTATTTGGTCCTTCTAGGAGTATAGTGGGCATAGCTATGTATTGCCTCGTAGTGAAGGCTCATGCCAACGTTAAGGGGCATGCATTTTGACAAACTAAAGAACGTGGAAAAAAACCCTCTACGGACTCAAGTCCCACCTTGGGCGGATGTAGGTTTGAGTACTATTTTTGGCAGACCCAGAGTTTATTTTCATGATATTATTGTCTATTTTCCTTTACAACTGAGTTATGGATTTTCGGAGCTTCAAACTCAAATTTTCTCTCTCGTTTGGAATAAATAAATATTCACATACGAAAAAGGCGCAAAAAAAAAAACACTTTATTAATGTAATGAATTTTTATGAGGTTAGCTTTAGAATTTTGCAAGTTCTCACCCTTAATTATTTAGGTTTAGTTTGTCTCACTTACTAAGTATATTTTTATATACTCATCCCTTCCTTTGTTGCCTATTTTTTAGGCTAGTAGTTATTGACTAGAGGGTAGTTCAGTATAGACATTGACTTGACACTAGACTCTCTCATGTAGGTCATCATGTTTTACATATTGGCATTGTTGGATCCGTTGCACGGTTTTGGGAATATTTTCTTATTTGCATGTGTGCCTATATTTTCTAAAGTCAGAAACTCTTTTTTGTGATTTGTTAGTATTTACCTATATTGCTTTTGTAAAAGTTGTTTGTATATTTTCTAACTTCTACTAACTTTGATGCACACGTGCGCATGCCCACACACAACGCGTGTGCCCACACACATATGTGAACTTTTATGAAGTGACTATTAGTACTAAACTTATAGATTTATGTATATTTTGAAGCACATTATCTATTTATGCACAAGGAATTATAATTACTTCTCAAAATAGTTACTATAAGCCTTGAGGGCTTCAGTTGTGGGTGAAGCACGCCCTTCGCAATTTGTAGCATGCGGCAGTTATCACAGTCTTAACTTACAGGTCAGAAGTGGGACAAAATGTAGCTTCATAAGATATAGTGAGCACTCTAAAGGTTATGTTTTTATAGGAGAACATCCTGATTGGAGTGTAACTGAGTTGGAATCATGAGATGTGACATTTTTGGAAAATGAATTTTCTAGTAAAGGAGAGGTAGACAAGGATTATCATCTTAATGAGATGGAAGTCAGACCTTACTGCACCTAGCAAATCACACTACAAGAAAAACAGGTAACAACGACAAAAAACCCGTCTCAAAGTCATTTTGAGATGAAAACAATGATGAAAAAATAGTTGTCCCGTTTTACCCAGTCGCATTTTCTTACGGCAAGAAAATCTCATTTGTCGTAGATTTGTGACGAGCCATCCCAAATGAAGTCCCAAGTTCGGGGTCAAAACCGAACGTCCATTGTGACAATTTTAATTACTAGAATTTAACTTCACAGATGTGTAATGACTTGATCATCACAAATATAGTCATATATTTCTAAGAAACGTGATGATACTAAAAGATGAGTTTTGCGACATATTTCACAACAAATCCTTTATTGTCGCAAAGGTAGTCCCAAATAGAGGAAATTTAGGGCGCCATTTATGATTTTTTTTATTCTTTTTATGATAGGAATATGGTTATTGCAAAACTAGTGAAAAATTATCTGAAATGGGACACCTTATTGTGACTATTTTGGTGACGAGATTTTTTGTGATATTCTTTTGTAGTCAGAGATGTCACATTTTATAAATTTACATATTAAAGAATTCTATTTTTTGCATTAGTTTTTGACATAATTGGGACCTGCTGTTTTTAATTATTTTTCAAATGAAATTAAAATGCAATAATAAATAGAATTTAATATTTATAATTCATTATAGTATATAAAAATAAGGTAAAATATTTAATAACGACAATATCTTAGTAACAACACAAAATGGTAGTTCTACTCGGCATCATCATTAGCTGCATCATCCACTTCATGCTCTTGGTATGCAACACCAATATAATCCACATCTTGTTATGGATCCTGGGCTAGGAAAGGTTGACTCTCTGGTACATGATCCCTAGAGGGCTGGGATGCAGCTACTCTACATGCTTGGCTATATCTTCATTCTTTTGATGGAGAGACTTATCGGTCCTGACAATGCAAACAACATCCGCAAGCAAACACACATCTTGAGGCTCCATACAAGTAACCAACATCTCCACAGTCTTGCAAGCATGCACAATCATTCTTGCATATTTGAAATTTACGAATTAATTTCCGCCTTCCAAGGGTCGGGCTACGCAACTGTCAGAGTGGAATGTGAGCAATTGGAGCACTAAGAGTGGGAGTAGTTTTGAATTACCTTTTCTACGAGATTGTTGAGACCATAACACCCTTTCTTAGATCCAGAGATTTTAAACCAAAGTTGATCGTCATTGATCTTTGCATCATTCCCCAATCGGGCTTACTCTTCCTCGTAAGCCTTGAGAAATTTCTCCTACAATAAAAAAGTAAGCATTATTATGAATTAAAGTAAAAAAAAAGTAGTCAATAATAAATATTATTAAAAGAGGAATACACTTGGAAAATGAGTCCAAGATGGAACCAAAAAGTTCATCAAACACTAGCATGATACAAAAACTAGAGCTGTCAAAAATTTAAAAAGCTTAGCAATGATGAGTAGAAAGCAAGAGACAGTACAGCCACAAAAAACAAACAAAATAGATTGCCGTCTCACAACAAAAGAAAATCATAATTTAACCACCAAAAGCTAACAAAAAAGATGGACATCAGCTCAAAGTAGAAGAAACATGCGGCTAAATAGCCATCCAAAGACACAACTCAAGAAAGGAGAAAAACAACGTACAATAGCATCAAAAGTGCATCAAAATTTAGCAGTGATGAGCAGAAAGTAGGAGACAGCACAACAACAAAAACAAAACAAAACATATCACCATATCTTAATAGAAGAAAATCACAATTCAACTATTAAAAGGTAAGAAAAAAGATGGACATCAACTCAAAGCAGAAAGGACATGTGACTAAATAGCCACCTAAAGACAACTCAGAAAAGAGAAAAGCAACAAATAACAGCATCCAAAGTGCACCAAAAATTTTGAAACCAAAATAGATCATCCATCCTAATGTAACAGTCAATCATATGCTAAAACCACATAAAAATCAATCCATCCCATTTTTTACAGGCATATCTGAGAATTAAACTGAAAATTTTTAATTTATTTAGAAAGCTAAACTTACATGAGTTTCACGTGCCCGATACTCTTTCCACGACCTATTGGGATTCCTGCTAAGGTTAACAAAGACCTCTACAATCAACATCTTTTTACCTACTTTATTTTCTTGAAATAGCAAAATCACCAAATCCAATACTTCTCCCAAGAATTGCAACAAAATCACGTGTGAACAAAAAAAAATCATAAATGTCACTCTTGTGGTGCTAAGGTTTTGCAATTGTTCCATACTATAATTGCCAAATAATCCAATGCGACAAATTGATTTTTTCAAGTTACCTTCCTAGATTTATGCTTTGACATGGGAATAGAGCTATCGTGCCAGACCGTGCCCTATCCTTGGGATTTTGATTTTCGATTTTTTCGGTTTTTCTAAAAGAGAGTCTTGTAGTTTTCATCCTCCCACTTCTTCAAGAGTTGCTCCCAAATGTTTGTCTTGATCCATCTCAGCCTCTTTTTTTTGTCTTTGCCTGACACATTTTTTATTAGCCAATTTCTTGCCTTACTCTTATATGTAGCCAACACTACATCTTCATCTTCTGGAGCCCAAATGAATAGAGTCTACCATAAAAGAATCGAAAATATATAAAAATTGGTTAGTAAGCTTAAATATACTATTAATATAGAATGGATCCATCTTTTTCTTTTTAAAATGTATATCTGAATTTTATCAAAGTTGCAATCAAGACACAACAAAAGGTGTTCGGCACCAAGCTAAGAAAATTAAAAAAAATGAATACATCAAATACAAATTCCTATACCTTAAATATCTACAAGTAGTGAGCCTTACCCTCCTCTGACACCTCAGTCCATGTGTTCCACACCCCATTGTACCATTTTGTGATGACATCGTTCTTCAAAGTGTCCAAGAACCATTTGGATCTTGAAATTTAAAATCTTATATTAGTAAGACATATTAATATAACAATAATAATAATTTAATTTAATTAAAGCATAAAAAAATGTTTTTATGTTACCGCATGTCACTAGGGACAATACACCTCTTTTCTCTCCCTCTAACCCGAATGTCAATGCCATCTTCTGCCTCTTGATGGGTGTCCAGATCATCACTATAGCCTAAACTCTCTTCAATGAGCTCTTCTTAAGCATGAGTAAGTGGTGGGACATCTAATGTGGGCGGCGGGGGAGGTGGGATATATGATGTAGCTGGTGTAGGTGGTGGGAGACCCTGACCAGATGGTGGGACAGGAGATGATATGAGATCATGGGTGGTTACTAAAATAGGAAAACCATGTGATCCGAAGGAGTTGTGTGCACGTGTAAGGGGGTTTGAAGTGAAGGATTTCTGAGTCTGTGGCCTTTTCAGTGTCCAAGGAGTTGTTGATGGTGTTAAAGTTTGCACACGCGAAAAGCTGTTGATGGTGTCAAAGTCTGCCCAGAAACAGATTGAGGCTAACCAACCTAAGCAGATGATGTAGGTTTCTTTCCCATCCTACATTAAAAATACAAAATATGAATTAAAGTAAAAACAACAATTACAAGAAAAAATAATAATTAAAGCAAAACATGGCATCATGATCAAATATCAAAATACCAACAAGAAAAAGAGATTTACTATAAAAAAAAGTTAAAGAATACTAACAATCTTCCTAATTGATCACATAGAGTATATTTAAATGTTAACACTTCATATTTTAGTAAACACAAAGTTATCATTTATATCACTAATCATTCAAGCAAAATAAAAGAGGTCTTAACTTTTTTCTCTTGCCTTTGAAATGATTCATATTAACCTCAGCACCTCAACATCATTTCACTTTTATCATTATGCATTTGCTCTAAAGAAGCTATCAATCAGCTATAGTTATTGGAGGATTTCTTTATTCTTTTATAAAAATATGGAGCATTTTACATATGTTAAAGTATCTAATTGAATATACCCAAATTGTTTCACTCATTGCCCCCAAAAGTGAAAAAACATTTAATGAGATGTAGATGATCAACAAAATAATCAAGACTAATTGATTACTTAGAGTTCTTTGATCATCAAATCATGACGAATTATGATGTCAGAAACCTATCTTTTGAAATTTAGCTGTCAGAGAGTATATTTAAATTTCTACTAACATGCTTTTATTTGGACAAACTACTGAGTGTGTTGTGCTTTAAGCAAAATGCCACAAGTAGTAGAATGCACTAATTTCTGCTTCCTATGCTCATCAACTAAAACTAGAATTTAAAATACTCCCTAACTATCTTCTTCACATTTCCAATTTTCTAACCCTTCCCATTGGCTACCTCATTTCCTTTCTTAACAAAATTGAAAAAGGCTAGTTGGCAGCCAAACTACCCTTTTGGAAATATATATGCTTGATTTTAGCTCTAAAATGAACAAACTGGAAAATGGGATATCTCTATTTTAAAGATGAATTGAAGTAATGGGTTAAAACTAACTTGCCAATCGGAAGTTGCAGCCACTAATATCAAGAGGCCTAACTACTACTATATAAACTCTATGGATGTCATAAGCTTTGGCACTGTGGCAAATATATGCAGAGGCAGAGCTTTGAATGGTGTTCCAAAAAATAAAAGAGAAACCTAAACCAACTATGGACCTATTTTAATGGGATCCAAAATATTAAAATAACAATTTGATAAAAAAAAATAAAATGAGTCTTTTGATCGAGGCTTTTCTTCAATGTGTTCTCCAAACATGAAGCTATTTATAAGACTGTATACTTCAGCATGTACAATAGTTGATGCAATTCAGCTAAGTCAAATTTCAAATTCTAACTTAGTTGCTTTCACCTTGTGGTCCAAACTACATACTCTCGAAGCTATTGCCTCAGCATGCAGATCAGAGTGGCATAGCACTTCCCACTTACAACTCTGTTGCACTTTAGTTATTATTGCTTAGAATAACATTAGCAAAGTCCTTGATTCCTTGTATTTTCCATCTAAGTTAACCTAGAAGGTGGGCAAATTCATTCATTCCCAGTTCTCTAAGTATTCTCTGTTATTCAATTCATAGAACTTTTCAAAAGCATCTTTGCATTTTCCATTGGAACACCGATTTTTAAATGGTATGTAAGCTTAATACGTGGATATTAAACTTAAAAACATAACACTCTTCACCAAAACAAGTTTCTAGAGTGGTTTAGTCACTAAACCCTAAATGTAAAAATGACTAAATGACTCTAGAAACTTGTTTTGGTGAAGAGTGTTATGTTTTTAAGTTTAATATCCATTTATTTATTTCCAAGTAAAAAACAACAAGATCACCATAATCCATTTACTACACCTGTCAGCACTTTAAAATCCAATGTAATCAACTTATCATCAACTATGTTTTAACCTTTTTTCTACTCTCGTTCATTTTAATACTCCTCCAAATAATTAAGAGCACAATTTACTATTAGATCTAGTTCTATGAAACTATTGACTTTTATCACTTATTGGAGCAATTATACTCTTTACCAGTGTTGACCTTTATTTCTTCACAGAGCAAAAGTCGTCAACTATACCTAAGAGAAGGTTTGGGATGAAAGTTCAGTGAACCTATCAATTGAAAAGGAGCCAGATCTTAATAGTTTTAAGGAAAAATAAAATTGGTTGGCCTAAAAAAAAGATAAAAATAAATTGGAAGAAAATATATTTATTTCTTAAATTTTCAATGGAGCGTATTTTTCATTGAAGGAATAAATTTTTATTTTATTATAAAAATTTCTAGAAGTTTGTTGAAAACTAGTTTTGCAAAAAAAAAAAGTTGAAAACTAGTTTTACTGGTTTTAAGGCTTAGAAGGCACAAATAATATGGCTACATGACGAAATACTTAGTAATTTTTCCAAGTTTAACTAAAATCCTTTCCAGGTTACAGATCCATTTCTTTGTCAATAGATTACTTTGTTTCTTACATAAACATGAAGCTATTCCACAATGGTTTTAAATATTAATAAAACCAACCCTAAATAAGAGGAATATAAGAGAAAACATAAATAAGAAAAATACTTGTTCTTTTGTTTCTCGGCCTACAATCTACTAATGGTATTAAAAATCTCCCTATGATGTTTCATATTTCAGTCAGTGCTTCAGCTAGAAATTAAGAAACACAAAAAGAAACATATGAATAAGAAATTTTGCCCAATTAAGAAGAAAAATACCTAAATAATTGTCTTTTGAGAAACAGAAAGAAAAGTAAACCGTAAATAGATGGACTTTAAACAAGGAAAGAGAAAGACTCACGTCTGAAACTAAAGTGTAATGACTGAGGGAAGTGACTAGAGAGGGACCCTAAAACCATCAAAAACAAGTACCAAATTCAAAACTTTGATAGAGAGAGAGAGAGTAGAACGAACGAAAATGGAGAGGGAAAGTGAGAGAAAAAAACCCAAAGAGAGAGGGTAAGAGAGAGCACGACGGTAAGGGTTAGGGATTTTTTGGCTTTGAAGAAGGGGAGGACTTTCTTTTAAGTCCTACCAATGTTGGGAGAGAATGATGGCCTTTAAATAGTTAGACTTTGTGATGACCAATTACATCTGAAATTCTGTCACAAAGCAAATAAATTATAACTTGAAAATTTAATCAGACCCGCCTTTTTTTTTTATAGCAATGAAACCGACCTAATTATCTATGGATTATGAAGCAACAAAAGCCAATGTACTCTTGCAATCAAAGAAGCAAAATAGAAGCAATAGATTATATTTCACCAAAGAATAACTAACCAATCATGTCTCGCTTCCAATTCTTAAGCCTACGGAGAAACTAAGTATAAACATGCATTTTTCTGCTTGAACTCATCAGTTTAGTTGCACTCAGATATCAATACTATTAACTAAGTTCCAGTAAAATCCTAATTCAACTCATTGACTACTCGACTACAAATTAAATTACACAAGCGTCTAGCTTAAACTAATCAAACTCTTTAACTATTAGAAAAATATATTAAAAGAAAACAAATCGGTAAGACATAATTGATTAAGCTACACTCAAAACTTGAAAAGTGCATAAAAAACTTGGTTCCAATCCATTTAAGTAGAAAAACGAAGAGATTTACTTCTAAATTTTAAGATGCACTAATTTCTTCTAAAACTGTCACAAAAAGTGACAAATTGTGAATTATAAATTTTAAATTTAATCATTGACTTTAGTAATTTTAAGTTTTATAAAAAGTGACAAAATGAGTCACAAAAGTCATCGCAAAATTTAATTTTAATTTAAAAAAAATTAAAACTTTAATTCCCTTTTTATTTGTGATCCTTGAGCTGTACACATTTTGATTAGTATAATAATATTTCATACAACTGAACTTTATAGATGACATTTCAATTTCAATCATAGCCATTCATTTCAATTTCAATTGCAAATGATCTTTCAATTAAAAGGTTCATCATCTTGGCTAACCTCATCATCACTAACAACATTTGAGTCATCTTGCTTTTCATCACTATCCTTCGATTCAACATAATCTGATTCAGTTGTCTTCTTCCAGCACTGTTGGTAGGTGCATAAAAGAAGAAAGGTGAACAAACAAATCAATACCATTTTGAGCATGTAAAGGTGGAAGTACTTCAAAAGTACTAATATCTGCAGTGGCATCAATTTCATCTATTTAGTAAGGATCATTAACTTCCTTGATTTCCCATCGTGCCTCAATCATCCTCCTAGGTTTTATATGGAATACCGCCAACCAATTGGCTTGATCCCATTTCAAACTTTAATATTCATAATAATAAACCTAGATAGCTTGCTGTGCTAAGATAAAGGGGTCATACTTTATGTACAACAACTTCTTATTTATATCGATCAAACCATACTTGGAGTGAACTGTTGTTCCTTTTGTAGGATCAAACCAACGACACTTAAAAAGAACTATGTACTTTGGTTTCCAGCTCGAAAACTCTAACTGTATTATTTCTTTGAGTAATCCGTAAATGGTTTTGCTAACAGGTGCACCCATGCACCTTTTAATATGTGTTGACTTTCTATTTAAAGAAAGTACGTTTCATTTAATACAGTAACTTTTTCTGAATTCAATAAAAAGTGAAGCATTAATTATAAAAAAATTCTAAATTTGGCACCTTAAATGGTGCATGGGTGCACCATTTAGCATTTCCCATCCATAAAAGTCACCAGAAGAGCTTCACACACAAACACTGCTATTCATTGTCACTTTATTAACCCCATGTCTCATGGTGTGGAAGTTATACCCGTCAAAAAAGTAAGCCGACCTTGTTTAACTTGCCAAGATGGACCCTATACAATACTAAACAACAATGAATCACTTTTTATATGATTCTCTGGATTTTGAACCTAAAACCAATAACTCAATATACATACATATATATCAATATAAAGTCTATAAATATTATAAATGTATATTATATATATGTATAATGTAAACGAAATGGAAAATATTAATAAAGTTATTGCTCACAAAATCCTTAAACCATTGGGTGAAATGTTTATCAACCATCTCTTCAATCAAAGTAGCAGGTAGATATTGAAGGTGCTGGAGATACATGCTAAATGACAAACAAAACTTCTTATAATTAATATGATAGATTATGAAAAAAATTGAACTAAAGACAAAAACAATGCTAAACATACTAGTGTATGTCTTGTGCTTCTTCATAGTTTCCCAATATGTATGTTTGCTATGCGTGTAACTCATCTTCATTTAGCCACCTTTCCCGTACTCGGGCTTGGCCTCAACCCAGATGATTGAAAATGGATTCTTGTCAAGGACTCATATCAATTCCCTCTTCATTTATTCCCACGTTCATTCTTTTGCTTGTCAAATTTTGTTCGAAGAAATGATTGGCAAATAAAGACATTTCCCCCATAATGTAAGCCTTACATATTGAACCTTCCACTTGAGCTTTATTCTTAACCTTTTCTTTAATATGTAAGGAATCTAATAAAGAAAAACAAAGAAATAATAGTAAGGTTATTAACAAGTGCAATTATTAATTTGATTATGTATAAATAACCATGCATGTATAATATGTTACCTCTCGAAGGAATACATCCATCTATATTACATAGGATCTCCGATAATAGCCTCATATGGCAAGTGAACAAGGAGATGCTCCATTGAATCAAAGAATGTTGGTGGGAAAATCTTTTCCATGTTGCATAACATAATCGCAACATTGTTCTCTAATTCTGTAAGCTTTCCCATATATATAAAAAAAGATGATATGATCTGAAAAAACAAGCTC
This sequence comes from Microcos paniculata, assembly GCA_030664755.1. Taxonomy (NCBI): domain Eukaryota; kingdom Viridiplantae; phylum Streptophyta; class Magnoliopsida; order Malvales; family Malvaceae; genus Microcos; species Microcos paniculata. The sequence goes on along the minus strand of CP131456.1, from coordinate 44,380,570 downwards.
AACTCAGTCAATGTTTTCCATATGAAATCTAGCAACATTTCTCTAAACATAATAAGAATAGGTCTTTGCATGAACACATGACAATCATGACTCTTCATGCCTTTCAACTTCAAATCATTCATGTCCACACATCTGTCGAGATTTGAATTGTACCTATTAGGAAACCTTAATCCCTTAACCCACTAACAAATCTTAACTTTTTGTGCTTTGCTCAGAGTGTACCTTGCTTTAGATTTACGCTCGAAGGTACTGTCAAGATGAAGTTCTGACGGATCGTAGAGAAGCTCAATATCTTTTCGTGCATTCATATTATCCTTATTACTTCCACCGTGTATATCCATAACCGTGTCAATGACATTGTCAGACACATTTTTCTCAATATGCATCACATCAAGATTATCTCGAATCAATAAGTTTGTCCAGTACCGTAACTCCCAAAAAATACTCATCTTTGTCCATTTATGAGGGTTACCATATTGAGGGGTTTTACCTCGAGAGCCCTGAATGACAGAATTATATTGTTGCATATGATTCCATATCTCCTCCTCATTCAACCTTGGTGGTGGACTATCCTTCTCCACTCTACCTTTAATGAAAGAATTCCTATCCTTTCTAGAAGGTGATTTTTTAATAAAAATTGCTTGTGACAATCAAAATAACATGCCTTCTTACCATGTTGTAGATGAAATGACTTGGTCTTTTCCATACATATTAGGCATCCTAGCAACCCAGTAGCACTCCATCCAGATAGCATTCCATATCCATAATCAAAGGTTGTAGAAATATATCTAATTCTTTTTGGGGTTTTTAGGCCCAGGACAAATCAATGATAGGAACATATACTGGCACTTCATGCACATACAAAGAGGAAGGTTATATGGAGTGGCAATCACTTGCCAACATGAATAAGTTTTCCCATATTATCCATGCAGGGAAAACCTATCAGCATAAAGGCCCAAACGAACATTGCGGAATTTTGAAACAAAATCAGGATAAGCTCTGTCAAAATGTTTCCATGTCTCAGCATCGACACATGTACCCTTCATTTGTCTCATGATCAACATGCTAAGTCATGTACGGTGGAATCATATCTGAAGCAAATAACCTTTGTAATATATGAGTTAATGGCAAATACCTTAGTATGGCATGAGTGACCTTTTTACAGTTCCTGTTATCAACTCTGCCTCTTGCTTTTTTGTACCTTGGCAATCCATAAAACTTGCAAGATTCTAAATATTTGTCATCATTCCAAAATAACATGCATCATATTTGCAAGCATCAATCTTCATGATAGGCAAACCAAGGTCTTAGATCAATATTTTATAACCATAGGAATCCATTAGCAAGTTGTTTTCTCGAGGTAGTAAGTTTTCAATCACTCTTGCATATTCATTAGATACATCTTCGGAAACATTGAATTCAGCCTTCAAACTTAGCAATTTAGCAGTCATAGACAATGGGGTGTAAGTATTTCATCCACTAAACAAACGGTCGTCGATATCTTTAAACAAATTAAAGAAACTATCACACAAAGGTGTAACATCCTCACCAATAGGATTGCGATCTACATACATTGGAAGATGGCTATGCCATATTAGACTATGGTGAGCAACTTGGTCCTACTTCATCATGACTAGTGGATGGATATTCAGCACCATAACCAACCTCATTGAAACCCCACTATGCACTAAACGCCGTAACTGTTTTAAAAAAAATTGAACCCCTTATTCAGATACTCTGGGAATTGATCAACCTCAACCTCTTGCTCCTCAACATGATTTGTATACTCTGGGAATCGACCAAACACAACCTCCTGCTCCTCAACCCAAAATACTTCACCATGAGAAATGCAATTAAAATAATTCTAAGTAAATCCTCTGAGAAACAAGTGCATCAACATTTCATCTGATTCATGGAATTGCAAATTGTCGCATTTTCGACATGGACACCTAATTAATGTCTCGTCCATATACTCATGTTGTGAAGACGTAAACTGAATAAATTTATGCACACCTGTTATAAATTCATTAGTCAATCCTCTACGGTCAGGAAAATTCTTGTTACACATCCATCGCTTAGATTCTTTTAACGACATTCGTTACTGAAAAGAAATAATAATATTGATTAAAAAATATTACTAAAATAACAAATATTATTAATTTCAAGTAATAATAAAAGGATATTGATTAAATTACTCTAAATTATAAAGCAATAACTAAATTATCCAAATTAATGCATGTAGTATGTAATTAATCCATTATTAGAACAACATGCCCAAAAATCACTAGAATCTGCTATCAGGATTGGGATATCCAACTTAAACTTCCTAGTGACTCCAGTGGCTCCTCTTGGCACCTTTTTACATTTTCCTTTCTTAGTCCTTGATTCCAGGCTTAGGTAGGCTAGGGATTTGATTTGGAATGTATAGAGGGATGTTTTAAGGGCGGTTAAGTGGCTGGTTTGGGCGAAGAAGGGGAAGGAGAGGAGATAAGGAAGAACGAAGAGGAGAAGGAGAGAAAATAGGGTGTTCGGCCCAACCCTAGTGTATACAAGGGCAATTTTGATGCCGTTATGACATGATCCGACAATAAATTTTCTGAGATATTTTCTCTTTCCTCTAGAGCCAATTCTCAAAGCTTCTCCTATCTAACACCTAGATTCGATATTGGTTCACTTCTAATCCGGTGTTAGAGGTCTTTTTGGCCTCGTTGGCTCTGTTTCAATTCTGATTCAATCTGAGCTCTTTCCCAAACTTCATTACTCTTTTCTAACTCCTTCCTAAGCTTCATTACTACTCTATTTGAAGTCCAATTAGGTCACGTACGAGTCCCTTAATCGTATGAACCAAATCAAGGTTTATGTTCAGATTAGGGTTTAGGTTTCTTTAATTTATCCTAGGTCAATCCATTTACAACCTAATGCCTCATCTTCCAACTTCGCCTTATTCTACCGTTGACCTCTTTGCTTTGTCGTCCACACCAAGGTTTATTCATTACTAGACAACACCTTTCCCGTATTAGTCACCGTATTTCGCTGTTTCGATTGTACAAAAAAAATACGAAGAGGTTCTGGGTGTGTCAACTGTCCCCTCTTTTTAAATTCCTTTCTTAAGAATTTCGTTGATGAAGTTTCTAACTCTATAGCAGCAGTGTTTGACTTCTCCTAAGTTTGACCTTCATTTTCTCCTTCGTGACTCTTCATTATTTCAGCTATAGTTGCACTTTAGCTGCGCTTCTCTGGTGTTTTTACATTTTCCTTGACCTTTCTTTAAAAGTCTCTCCTAATGAGAGTACCTCCATATTACTTTTGAGGCTCCATAACTCTTCTTCTCTTTAGCCATCTTTATTCTTTTCATTGATATTTCTTCCCGATCTATGGCTACCCTTCAACGTGCTCTTCACCTTCATTATGTCTCTTATACTCATCTTTGTAACCAAGACATCGGGAAAGGCTTCAATTTTAACTCCCTTACCTATAGACCAAGGTGTATAGCGAGTTAATTTGTCCTTCCCCAATCTAGGCCATTTTCTTCTATTTCTCTTTTTGGTGCTCTTCTTCTTCTTTTTGATCTCTTCCCTAAATCTTTGGGATATACATCGAGCCCTAGTACATAATGGCCTACTCTCAGCCAGACCATATCAAAGGAATTAGAAATCATGCCTTTGTGGCTCTCGTTTGCTGACTTTCTCTATGACCGACCATCTTTATCTCATCTAGGACCCTTGGCTTATCTCATCTCATCTTTCATCCTTTCATGAGTAGTCATCTGATAGATCCTCAAGATCTCGATTTCTGATCCTCTCTCTCGGTGGGATGAGTCATATGGCTCCAAGTCACATATACTTGAGCCTTGACTATATGTCTATCCATGTCACTTCCTCTAGCTTCTTTAATCTCTTCTTCATCTTTTATCTTCTTTGCCGCTGATTGGTCTCATTTCTTCACTCTCACCTATCGTTCGTTTAGAGTCTAACTACTTTTGCTTGTCGTATTCGTTTAGCATCGCTAGTAGCTTCCTTATCCTTATACTGCTTCTATTAAAGTTTCAGGCTCGTTGTTGTCTTTTACGCTCCTTAGTTGTTGCAATCTTTTTTGCCTTATCCACGATTTCTTACACTCTACTTTCCTCTTTACTCCTTTTGTCATTGCGTTCTTTCCCTTTTTTTCAACTCCCGTACTTCATCTAGATGTTAAAATTTCCTTTCTTCTTCTACTTATACTAGTTATGTTCATAGAAGTCTATAAGCTTGACTAGTTTCTCTCATGTCCCAATACTTCTTCCATTAAGTACTCGAGGTTTTCCATTTTTGCTCTTTCATCTTAGTTCCCGTATCTCTTACTTTTTGCTTGTAGGTTTCCTTTATCTTCTACATTATTCGGTTCTTTTTTCTCTTCTTGTTCCCAAGGGTGCTCCAACTGACTTTTTATATCACCTTCTTTTGCAATCCTCAAGCTTGATGTCACATCACTGCTACATTGATAAGGCATCTCCTTAGCATCTTCTACTCCCGACTGCACTTAGCTACTTTAACCCAATCTTAACCTATACTGCATCTCCCTCATCTTTTCTTTACTTATCTTCCTTAGGGGAGAGAGTTATCCCATAGGGTTAAGTTGTTCCCCTCCTTCTAAATTTTTGACTTATCATTTTCATTCCTTCACTCTTTATCTGAGTCGCACTATCTCACATCCCTATCCTTTTCGATCCTTTTTTGTCTTCTGCAGTTCCAACTATCATTATGGTTCATCCTCACTCATTCTTCGACTCTTATCTGAGTCGCACTATATCCGATCTTAATTGTATTTGCAATCTCCTTATAACTTCGATCATTATCCTTTTCATTATTCTTCTACCTCCGTTGGCTTTTCCATACTCCAATGTGTCCGTCCTTTTATGCCTTTTTTATTCTCCTAAATTCGTTCTTTACTTGTATTCAGAGGGTAGAGATTCCAATTTTGCAAAATTTAATTAGTTTAATTGTACTCTTGGAGTAGTTTGGGTATAAATGTGGAAATGGAAATTTTGGAGATGAACAAATATCAATTTGATGAAATTTAGGTTCAAGAGGTATTTGGTAGTGGTTCCTTGTGAGTTTGAGTAGAAATCGATGAAGGAAAAATATGTAAGTTAGTTGGGGAGAAAGGAGAAATAAAAAATTTAGTAGTTAGTCTTGCATTTCATACATTGCATGCATATAGGTTAAATTAGAAATTATGTAATGTTTAGTAGTTCATGCTTAAACATGGAAGTGTACCCAACATTCAATGTTTATATAGGAACCACACAAGCCAATGGAAAGGAAAAGGCGGATGAAGATCAAGAGCAGATTCTTCGCAAATAACAGTGAGTGGATGACTAACTCAAATTTTGCCATTATACTTCATTCAATATTTTTAGATTTAATGTTTTAAGTTATTGAGTTTTCCAACTAATTAAATGATAAATTGGCCTATGAGATGATGATCTTGATGGCTAAATTAGACATGTCACATATATGTTATGAGATTTTATGAAATCTTTGTAGACACTTATTTTTAATTTTAATTGATTAATTAATTAATTGGTTAATTGATTGATTAATTAGTTGGTCATCTCCAAATTTTATCTCACTTATCATCCTCATTGCCTTGTTAAGATAAATTTCTTTATTTATCATCATTATTATTATTATCATTATTTTAATTAATTTCAATTTTATAATATCGCAGGTGATTTTGAATAAAGTCATGCGAAAGCCAAGCTAACCAGAGAATAACCGAGTTAACACGGTTTTCATGCAAAGATATATATATATATATATGTACGTATACATATATATGTATGAATATATATATATATATGTGTATGTATATATATGTATATTTATATATATATATATACACACACACACTCTAGAAGCCTACGCACGTAGGGAGCAGATTTTATATGGCAGCCCCCACCGCAAGGATGTCCAAATATTTTGCAAAAGAAAATGATGATGTGACTCTACGTATGGACAATTGTGCAGGGGAGACCATACTTTATTATCACAAAAGCTTTGATTATGGAGAGCTTTATGGTGATTAGAGGAATTTTTTTTTGTGACAACAACTCAGAAGAGGACGATGTGTGTGTATTTGCACCTGCCAATCTCGGGAAAAGACCAGTCGCCCCCGGACCAAAAGGTCAGCATGCCGCTCATGGAAGCAAATATGCATGACTCCCCAAAAATTATTAATGGAGTGACAGTGGCAAAGGAGGTTTGTTGATACATGGAAAAAACGTGTCGAGACTGAGATGGATGCTAAGTCTGGTTCAAACAATGTTGTTCCCTGGTCTACAAGACCTCATCTTTCTGGAGTTTCTCGCAGTGGCAGCAAGCTGAAGATGATTGTAAGCTACGTAAATAATCTCTTTCCCGGTGTCTTTCCAAAACAACAGCGGCTTCAGTCCCTTTGAGCTTTGGATGAAAAGCTACAGATTTTTGATCCGTCCCAAAGGTTCCATTTTCAGGTTCAGGGCAGGAACTTCATCTTCGACGCCAACAAACAACAGCTCCCAATGCAAAGCCAAGACAATGATCGATTTAATTTGATGTTAGTGGACTTGGAGTCACATGGTCCCAATCAACAAAGTTCATCATTTGCTCTCTATTATTGCAACCAGCTTTCTTTTATTCTTTGTCAGAAATTGATTAGAAAAAAACAAAATTGAATTCCAAAGTCAAAAGTCATCCTACTAGCAAATAATTTAGTAATACCATCATCATCAATGGATGGTGGAATCGGTTGCCATTTCCTCGCATCCTCTCAACTTTGTGGACCCCTCCACTCCACTGCCATAATTCTCCTCGAGTAACTACTAAAGAAAAACAAAATGCTGTCTTGGTTAAAGAGAAAGAGGTGGAAGTTGTCAAGAGCATCTCCCCAAGAAAACGCTATGCAGGATCGGCCGTGTCTCTTGGCCAAGATTGTGCTAGTCAGAGTGTCCTGTAGTATTTCAAGATGGACCGGGAATAACAGCTCAGCATGCATTCCCACGTGATTTTCTTGCGAGCTCCAGCTGGGTACCCTCCAAAGACAGCAAAAAAAAAATGGAGTCAGTAATATAAACAACCAATCACAGCAGAGGAAGAGAAGGCAAAATAGGGAGCATAGGACTAAAAATTAGAAGCCATCAGATGAAAAAGCATAGAGGAAGGAGAACCGTTGGATCAAGGCATGAAAAGAGGATATAAAATAACATCTTCAGCAGCAAAAGGGGGCGGCTCTTCATTTTCACAAAAAAGCAAGGTTTTCAAAACAGCAAAAAAAAAAAAGAAGTTTTATTTCTTTTGTTTTCAAAACAGGGGGCTCTCTGTTTTGTTTTTCATTTTCTGAAGAATGAGGGCAACAAGCTTTGGTTTTTTTTTAAGAAAAGCAAGCAATCGGCCATTTTTGGTTTTCTTTGGCCTTTTGGAAACAGAGAAGAAACAAGTCTCAGTTCAAAAAGAGATTTTCCTCAACAAAAAGAGGACCTTTACGGTTTTGAAAACAAGTTTTACAAAAAAGCAACGATTTTTTAGTCAAAAAAGAGAAGAAGTTTTCCTTTTTCAGTTTTGGAAACAGAGCAATTTGATTCTTCTTTGTCTTGAGAGTAAATCGTCTGGAGAATCAAAAAGAAAAGGTAGTTTGGTTTTCCAAGCTAGAGCCATTCTTTTCTCTCTCAAAAATAGACACTTACCTCCTCTGTTGTAATAGTTTATACCAGTCTCTATTATTTTCATCAGCTTACACTTTGAGTTAAAGCTTGGGTAATTGTCTGTCTAAACTTTTATTACTTCAGTCTTCTTGTAAATTTAGGTTTAATTTTTCTAACTTGTTAAATCTCATACAATTTTCTTTTCAAGTTGTTTTTGTGCAGGCCTGCTTACTTGTCTTGTCACTAAGGGCTTTGATGTGATTTTTTTTTTTGGTTTTGCGAATTATAATTGTGTTGTTTGGATTGATTAGTTTATTGATTGTTGCGTTATGCTTAGTGGTAATTCGGATTTTTTTTTATTTTTAAATGAATTTGATGGCTTGTAGCTTTTGTTGACTTAGGCCGGCGCCTATAATTTGCATTTGGGCTACGTTTCTTTTAGCCATAGGAAAACTAGACTTACATAATTAAGGTAATAGGTTTGCAATTACTGCTTTAAAGAAAAGATAGTAGTAAAATGAGTAAAAATAAAATATACATAAAATGAAAGATGTTTGCATTTTTGTAGTTTCATTTTTTATTTATGCCAATCTCTGTTCAAAGTTTCCTCTTTTATATATATATGTGCATTAATCTCTGTGTATTGCTCAAAGTTTCCTCTTTTATATGCGTTGATCCCTGTGAATGTCCTTGTGCAAATTACCAATTTTAGTGCTTTGTGCTTGAATACCTGTCAAAGTTACAGTCATTTTTTTTGTTTTGTTGATTTTTATACGTATGTTGTCCAAGTTTATATCTTTATCAATATGCACATGAATCTCTGTCAAAGCTCATATTTTTGTCGCAAATTCTCATCAAAGTTTTCATTTTTACTATTCTGTGTATGTGCATCTGTTCAGAGTCTCATGATCAGTTAGCTCTTTATGTAAATGACGTCCATGAGTTCGACTGCATTAATTTTCTGTCCAAAATATTTTGATGATCTTTATATGAATATTTACCCAATTTTATATCTTTAGTGATATTTTACGTACTTTACAATTCTAGTTTTCATTTTTATTGGTTTTATGTATAATTCTCTGTTCAAGGTATTAACTTTATGTTTAATTGTAAAACTTGCATCTTTAAACCTGTTTAGGTTAAAAATTTAATTTTGACTATAAAGTTCATATCTTTAGACCTGTTTAGGCTTAAAGATTTAATTTTGACTGTCAGGCTTGCATTTTTAGACCTGTTTAGGCTTAAAAATTTAATTTTGATTGTAAAGTTTGCATCTTTAAACCTGTTCAGGTTAAAAATTTAATTTTTACTGCAAAGTTTGCATCTTCAAACCTGTTTAGGTTAAAAGTTTAACTAAAAATTAACCTTGGTTATATAAATATATATATATATATGTTTTATTATTGTATTTTTAAGTTTGAATAGATGCATATTTAGTCTAATATTTAATTATGATCTTGTTAAATTACTTTCTTGCCCTTAAATCCATGCCTGTCTTAATTAAAATTTAATCATCTGTGTAAAATTACTCTTTTGCCCTTGCCTACATGTTTGTTAAATTATGAATTGAATTTTGTATAAAATTCCATCTTTGACTTTATATACGTGTTTATTTAAATTAAGTCTACTTATCTGTTATATAATTAATTGTGTTTATATATACTAACCTCTGTTTTCTTATCCTACTCATGCATAATTAGATTTAGAACATCGATTTTTAAAAAATTCATATGCAAAGGGAAATCGGAGGGTGCCTCGGGAGTCCGAGGTTTCTGAAGGTTTTTCCGATGGATAGTTTTCTCGGTGTCTAATCGGGAGTCCGATCGGGTCCGGGGAAATTGTTCATCCCTTCAAAAATGAAAAATATATTTTTCTCATTTAATTTTCATAAAAAGCATACATCATGTTTATGATTTCTTTAATTTCTTAAAATTTGCAAATGAACCTCAAAAATTTTCTTTTTACGAAAAGGAATGTTAATTCCAAAATTTTTTATTTTTTATTTTATTTTATTTTTACTCTTATGTTTTATTTTCATTTTATTTTAAGAAAATCTCTTGTTTAAGAAGCTCAATTAAATTAAAAGGAATGTTTATTCCGACATTAATTTCAAAACACATTTTAAAAGTTTTTTGAGAGATCTTAATTACCCAATTATAGTTAAGGCCTCTCAAATAAAAAACTACTTTCAAAATTTCTTTTTTTTTTATTTATTTCTTTCCAATGAAAGGGAATATTCATTTTCTTTCTTTGTCTTTTTAAATATTTTTTAAAGCATTTTTCTTGAGAAGACTTTAGTAGGTTTAATTAATTAAGACCTTTCAAGTAAACTTCATTTTTATCAAAAGGCATTTTTGACTTCAATAAAAAGAATATTTATTCCTAAAATCTTTAAAAATATTTTTCAAAATTAACTTTGTTTAATAAAAAGGAGATTTATCTTCTAAAGCTTTTTTTTTTTGAAAGATCTTAATTTATCAAATTTGCTAAGGTTTTCCTATTAGACTAAATTTTTGTCAAATTATTCCCTTCATTAAATTAAAAGGAATATTTATTCCGACATTGTTTTAAAATTAAATCTTTCTATGAGATTTTAATTTAAGTAATCATAATTAAAGTCTCTTAAAGTAAATTTCAAAGCATAAATTTGAGGATGTTTATCCCAACTTTTTTGCAAAATGTTTTCTAGAAGGTTTCAATTAATATTCATATAATTGAGACTTTCTAAAATTAAAATTAGACCTTTGTTTTTCATAAAAGGATATTTATCCTCATTTTTAAATTTGACTTTGATTTTTGAAGAATATTTATTCCTATTTAGAAATTGAATCTCCATTCTAAGTAGGAAATTTCTTCAAATTCAAAATTGGGCTATGGATTTTCATATCAAAAGGAATGTTCATTCCGACATTAAGTCTTTAAATTTCAAATTTAGCTTTTATAATGAGATGCTTATCCTGCATTAAAAGGAATATTTATTCCGACATTTAAAATTATGTTTTTCTGAAAATGATTTTAAACACATTTTATTATTATTTTCCAAGTAAAATATTTTTAAGACTTTTGTGGTACCGATTTCCGGACGTCTTGGGGGTGCTAATCCTTCCCCAAGCGTAACCGACTTCGAACCTAAAATTTTTTTCGTAGACCAGTTTCTTTCCTTAACTTGACATAATCTTTCTAGATTTATGTTGAGTTAAACAAGTAGGTGACTAACCACACCTAATCAAATAAAAGGTTAGTGGCGACTCCATTTGTTTTTAGACTGTTTAGTCCCGAGCATTTTTCACGCCATATCATTTATCGTCAGAGCGGTAAAACGTCTCGACAATCTTATTATGTTAAAATGAAACTTATTTCTTGAAAAGAACCAATGTTTTACAAATGTTGATGCTACTACTTTATATGATGAAATGTTATTATGTAAAAGCCATCTTGGTCGTAAGCTTGTTGCACGCAGCAGCACCTGGGGGGTTTATTGTTACTGCGGTGACTAAGTAACTTGCGGACTGCCTTTTGACGGATGTGATTGAGTGTGGTTTCTGCCTTGATGGGAAGCGTGAATGGAAACCTATAAGGCAATTATGAGTTCGTTCTGTGGCACTGTCAGGCAGAATGGAACTGATTTACCCAATGTCGACCTCAACCAAGGTGACAGCTTGGGTAGAGGACTTGACGAATAATGTTCATGATCTCATAGGCCCATATTCTTTAAAATTTCTATTTGAACTGTTCAATTTTATTTACATGTTATTATGGAACTTTTAGACTATTAAAACTCTTGAATTTAATTTTAGCTTTAGTAAAAGTTTATATTATTATTAATGGTTATCGGTTATCCACTCACTGAGTACTTATTACTCACTTACGTTTTATTATAAAAATAAAAAATCATTTTCAGGCTATAGACATTCTCCACATTGTTGGGAAAGATTGCAGTGGAAAAAGTTTCATTCCTAGGAAAAGTTTGACCAATGAGGTAAAAAGTCAACTTTTGTATTATTTTTCAAAAATTCACGTAGGTCTCACCGAAGGTGTATGGTCTTATCCAAATGCTTACTTTCTCTCTTTAATGTGTTTAGGACTTTTCGAAACTGTTGTGGTATTTTTTGGGTACTATAAGTCTGTGGAAATATTATTTTAAAAATATGTCGCAAAACTAATGGCATTTCTATAAATATATGTAAGTTTACAACTTAAATTTTTATTTCACCCATCACTATTATATTTTTATATTGAATGACATTATATTTCTATAAACTTAAGAGTTGCGTGATCGTTGCATAAAAATAAAATGTAAAATTACCATTTAAGCTTTGCGCATCTTTGGAGTGTATTCTAATACGATAAAATGCACTTTAAGGATTTGCAACAATTGTTACGTGCTCAATCACTGTGTCAAGGTGTGACGATTCGATTAGCATCAGAGCTTGAGGTTTTAAACTAAAATTTTGATATTGTTAGTGTCAGTGGGACCCGATGAAAGTTAGTCAACTTTGGCCAACCTTGGTCAAACATTTAGAACATGCACATTTCATGTAGAATTAACTATTTCGAGCCTAAGCTTTTCCTTTTTCTAAATTGCATGATGCTACCAAGATGACAGTATGGTTGTGGTCAGTCGAGGTAAAGATTGCCAAGGCCGAGTCAAGTTAGGTAATGTTCTCTTAACCCCCCCCCACCCCCCACCACCACCACCATCACCCATTCCTCTTTCTCTGGCAACTACAGCTCGACCACCTCTACAACAATAACCTCATCCTGAGTTTAATCATACATTTATGGCAGTTTGAAATGCGGTGCCAGGTCAATTCCAACATGGACAAACACCTCCTCTAGTTCATCCCCTGCCACCTGTACGAGTAGATTCGTCTTCATCTGACTTTAATATTGCAAATAATATGAAAGATGTTAAGAATCCGGGGTGTGGACCATTTCAAGGAAATTTGCATGCAGTGGTAGCTAAGAATTGGATCAAGAAAATAGACGAGACCATGACTGATCTAAACTTGAATGATGATATGAAGCTGAAAATAGCCACTGGATCATTTGAAGGGCAGCTGAAAAATGGTGTGAGAATGTGTAGGCATGGACCACTATTCCAATCACATAGGCTAGGTTTCTTGCTGAATTTGATGCTAAATGTTATACTCATTTCCATTTGAAATAGAAGCGGGAAGAGTTCATACAGTTGCAATAAGGAAATCGTATAGTGGAGGAATTTGAGGCGGAATTCAATGAATTACTACTTTTTATGGGAGACATGGTCAAGGATGATTATGATCAGGTATCATTCTTTGAATTTAAGCTTAGACTAGAAATCAAGGAACGGATGCCGGTGACAGGTGAAGAAAATAGCAAACATGTCATCCAATTAGCCCTACGTGCAGAAAAGTTGATTACTTTTAAAGGGAAAACAGTAGCCACAGAGACTTTCAAGAAGAAAGAAGCAGGATTTACTAGCTTTTAGCCCTTTAAAAAAGCTAGAGGTATTATCGAGTAGTAATAGTTCGGTGAGTTTGTTGAGGTTACCACTTCAACAGCAACAGAGATTAGTTAGTTTTGCTCCAAGTGCAAATGTTGGCAAGGGGTAGAGTACCTTTGATAAATGTAGAAATTGTGGAAAGTATCATCTTGGCCCTTGTATAGAACCATTGAGCTGTTATCGGTGTGGGTAGACTGGCCACATTGAGAAATGGTTGCCTAGAGCTTAGGCAAGGAGCTACTGGTATTCCACTTCCTTCAGGCTATATAACAGGTTCGAGGGGAGGCCACCTCAGTCACAGCGGCCTAATGCTAGGAATCAGACGAGTACAAAAAATACTACATCAGCTCAAGGAGTACAACAACCACAGATTCAAGTTCAAACTCGAGTGTTTGCTTTGATAAAGGAGGAGGCATCGGCCAGACCGACCACATTATGGGTACGATGACTATCTTTAAGCAGCCTACACATATTCTCATTGACTCTGATTCAAGTAGATCATATGTTAACACTTCATTCACACATGCATCCGATAGAAATTTATCACCATTAGACACAGAAATATTAGTGAGAACTCCATTAAGAGGGAAGGTGATTAGAAATACAGTTTACAAGGGGTGCAGTGTAAAAATTGGTGAATAGAAATTTTTGGCGGACTTAATTCCCTTAGATATTGGTGATGTTGATGCAATACTAGGGATGGACTAGTTAGAAACCCATCGAGCCAAGGTGGATTATTTTACTAAAGAGGTAACATTTAGCAAATCAGGTGAACTAGAGGTAGTTTTTGCAGGTGAAAGGCGAGTGTTACCCACTTATGTTATCTCAGCAATTAAAGCCAGAAAGTTAGTGCCAAAAAGATGCCCGGCATACATAGCTCATGTCATTGACACCTTTAAGCCTGAACCTAGATTGGAGAATGTCTTTATTGTGAATGAGTTTTCTGATGCATTTCTTGATGAGCTACTAGGATTACCCCCAAACAAGGGTTCAATTTTTCCATTGATATACTCCTAGAAACCCCACCCATTTCCATCCCATCATATAGAATGGCACCAATTGAATTAAAGGAGCGGAAAACTCAACTACAAGACTTGGTTGATAAAGGTTTCATTCGAACTAGCACTTTGCCTTGGGGTGCCCTCGTCCTATTTGTGAAAAAGAAATATGGTACCTTGCGGTTGTGTATTGATTACCGTCAGCTGAATAAGGTGACCATAAAAAATAACTATCCCTTACCCTGCATAGATGATTTGTTTGATCAGTTACATGGTGCCAGTGTGTTTTCTAAGATGACCTTAGATCGGGACATCACCAACTGAGGATCAAGGAATCAGATGTTCCTAAGACTATTTTTAGAACCCGATACGGACATTATGAGTTTCTGGTAATGCCGTTTAGATTGATCATTACTCCTGCAACCTTTATGGATTTGATGATGGGTATTTCACCCTTATTTGGATAAATTTGTTATTGTGTTTATTCATGATATATTAGTATATTCTAAAGATGATGCAGAGCATGCGCAACATTTAAGGATTGTGCTGTAGATGTTGCATGAAAAACAACTATATGTTAAATTCTCAAAATGTGAGTTTTGGCTATGAGAAGTGATATTTTTGGGTCATGTGGTTTCTGGAGCTGGAATATTTGTAGACCCCAAGAAAGTTTAAGCTATATTATAGTGGGGTGACCAAAGAATGTCACCGAAATTAGAAGGTTCCTCGGTTTGGTAGGGTATTATCAGAGATTTGTCGAGGGATTTTCTATAATAATGGCTCCACTGATTCGACTTAGTCATAAAGGAGTTAAGTTTGAGTGGGATGATAGTTGTCAAAGAAGATTTCAAGAGCTCAAAGATAGATTGACATCAGCCTTAATGCTTACACTTCCCTTCAGTGGGAAGGAATTCACAGTATATAGAGATGCTTCTAGACAAAGGTTAGGATGCATGCTAATGCAAGATGGAAAGGTTATTGCATATGCCTCAAGGCAATTGAAGAAACATAAATTGAATCATCCTTCCCATGACTTAGAGTTCGCATACTTGGTGTTTGTACTGAAAATATGAAGACATTATATTTATGGTGAACGTTGCAGAATATTAACTGATCATAAGAGCCTCAAATATTTATTCACCCAAAAAGAGTTGAATTTGGGACAGAGACGATTGTTGGATTTGATCAAGGATTATGACTTGAATATTGACTACCACCCCAGGAAAGCAAACGTGGTAGTTAATGGTTTTAGCCGAAAATCAAATACTACTACACTAGCTTCGATAAAGAGCTCACATTTTCCTCTTTTATTAGAAATGAAGGCCATGGGTGTTTGACTAGAAGAAACTAAAGATAACACCTTAATTGCAAGTTTTATAGTTCGTCGCACCCTAGTTGATCGAATACTAGAGCTACAAAAGACTGATGAAAAGCTTAAACAAGAACTCCAGAAGATACAGAGTTGTGAAAGCAATAGAATGCAACTTAGATAAGATAGTGTTTTAACCATGAATGGTTGAGTATGTGTTCCAAATAATGTTGAATTGAAAAAGGCTATACTAAAAGAAGCTTACTCTTCAGCTTATGTCATGCATCCTAGAAGCATAAAAATGTACAGAACCATAAAAAGAAGCTATTAGGGGTTAGGAATGAAACGAGAAATAGCTGATTTTGTTGCACGATACCTAGTGTGTCAGTAAGTAAAGGTTGAACACCAAAAACTAGTGGTGTCTTACAACCGTTAACCATTCCAGAGTAGAAGTGGAAACACATTACTATGGATTTTGTGCTTGGGCTACCTCGGACCTAGTACGGACATGATGCTATTTGGGCGATTATCGACCGTCTGACAAAGTTCGCTCACTTCCTTGCCATTCACGTTACCTATTCCGTTGATAGGTTAGCTCAGCTATACATTAATGAAATTATTAGATTACATGGTGCCCCAGTATCTATTGTGTCAGATCGAGATCCTAGATTTACATCGATTTTGGCCTAAGCTCCAAAAAGCCATGGGCACTAGTTTGAAGTTTAGAACAGCTTTCCACCCCCAAACAGATGGATAGTAAAAGGGGACCATTCAAACATTAGAAGATATGCTTAGAGCTTGTGTGATTGACTTTTTTGGAAGTTGGGATCAACATTTACTATTGGTGGAGTTTGCTTACAATAATAGCTACCAAGCTAGTATTGGCATGGCACCATATGAGGCATTGTATGGAAGAAAGTGCTGGACACCAGTATGGTGGGATGAAGTTGGCAAGTGGAAACTCCAAAGTGCTGAATTGGCCGATCTCACCACTAAAAAGGTCTAAATTATTCAGGAAAGATTAAAAACAGCTTAAGATCGATAGAAGAACTATGTGGATAATCGAAGACGAGAGCTTGAATTTCAAGTAGATGACATGGTGTTCTTAAAAGTCTCACATTGGAAAGGCATTATTAGATATAGAAAGAAGGGGAAATTGAATCCTCTCTACATTGAGCCATTCAGAGTGATTGAACGAATTGGCTCGATTGCATATAAACTAGAGTAGCCTGCGAAACTAGACAAAATTCATAATGTGTTCCACATATGGATGTTGAAGAAGTATATTCCTGTTCCCTCTCACATATTATAAGTTCCTCTAATTGAACTTGTTGAAAGAGAAGGTATGGGAGAAGTATAACTCACACATTTTACTCATATATTCTGTAGGTATTTATATGTACATGACTATGTCTCTAGGTAATAAAGTCAGAATCAAATCTTCCTATTATCTCCTATAATCAAGTCTTAGTTAATTCTCCTATAATCAGGTCTCCTATAATCAAGCCTAGACAAATCTCCTATGATCAAGTCTATCTAATTATACAACAATATTCCCTATTCTATAAACTCCCCCTCAAGCTAGAGCATAGACATTAATCATGCCCAGCTTGTCACAAAGATAATCAACTCTAGACCCATTTAAGGCTTTCGTGAAAATATCTCCTAATTGTTCTCCAGTCTTTACATGCCCTGTAGAGATCAAGCCCTTCTGTATCTTTTCATGAACGAAGTGATAGTCAATTTCAATGTGTTTCGTTTATTCATGAAACACAGGATTAGAGGCAATATGAAGCGCAGCTTTGTTATCACACCATAGTCTTGCTGGCATCAAAACCTTAATACCAACTTCAGTCAAAAGCTGATATATCCATATTATTTCACTCGTAGATTGTGCCATAGCTCTATACGCGGATTCTGCACTTGATCGGGATACAACGTTTTGTTTCTTACTTTTCCATGAAACTAGATTTCCTCCAACAAAGACACAGTAGCCTGTGGTGGACCTTCTATCCATTTTGGACCCTGCCTAATTCGCATCTGAAAAGCATTCAACTTGTGTGTGTCCATTGTTTTTATATAATATTCCATGTCCAGGGGCTCCTTTTAAGTAGCATAATATCTGTTCTAAGGCTGCCCAATGATGAATTATTTGAGAAGC
Organism: Microcos paniculata; assembly: GCA_030664755.1. Classification (NCBI taxonomy): domain Eukaryota; kingdom Viridiplantae; phylum Streptophyta; class Magnoliopsida; order Malvales; family Malvaceae; genus Microcos; species Microcos paniculata. Next base: position 44,362,957 of record CP131456.1, on the reverse strand, counting down.
CATAAATTGACTTACCACATTGACAGAGTATGCAATATCAGGCCTAGTCACTGTAAGATAATTTAGCTTCCCAACCAGTCTTCTATATCGCTCAAGATGTTCAAACAATTCACCATCTTCTGTAAGTTTCAAATTAGGGAGCATTGGTGCATTGCATGGTTTAGCACCTAATTTTCTTGTCTCAGTCAATAAATCAAGCATATATTTTCGTTGAGATAAAAGAATACCTTTCTTGCTCCTTATCACCTCCACACCTAGGAAATATTTCAATGTTCCTAAATCTTTTGTATGAAATTGGGTATGAAGAAAAGCTTTAAGTGATGAAATTCCTAGAAAATCACTTCCAGTAATCACACTGTCATCAACATACACCACAAGAAGAATGATGCCATGCTCAGAGTGTCTGTAGTCGTTAGACTTACTTTTCTTCATCCCAAACACTTCAATAGCCTCGCTGAACTTTCCAAATCAAGCCCTTGGACTTTGCTTCAAACCATACAGAGATTTGCGAAGATGGCATACCTTCCCAAGCTCCCCCTGAGCAACAAACCCAGTTGGTTGCTCCATGTATACTTCCTGCTAAAGATCACCATGTAGAAAAGCATTTTTAATATCCAGTTGGTACAAAGGCCAGTCATAGACAGCAGCAAAAAAAATGAATAAACGGACAGATGTCATCTTAGAAACTGGAGAAAAAGTGTCAGAATAGTCTATGCTATAGGTCTGAGCGTAGCCTTTAGCCACTAGACGCATTTTGAGGCCAGCCACTGATCCATCTAGGTTAACCTTCACTGTGTACACCCATTTACACCCAATCGCCTTTTTGCCTACAGGTAAACTTACCAAATTCCTAGTACCATTTTCATCTAAGTCCTTTATCTCTTCTATCATTCCATTGCGCCAACCAGGATAAGATAAAGCTTCATGAACAGTTTTTGGAATAGTGATAGAATCAATGGAAGCGACAAAAGAGAAAGAAGAACGTGACAAGTGATCATAAGACACAAATGAGAAAATAGGATAAGTACATTGTCAATTACCTTTTCGAAGAGCAATAGGAAGCTCAAGATTAGGATCTAATGAAGAAGTGGATACTGGTATAGGACAGGAATCAGTTGGAGCTTGTCTTCTAGAGTACACATGGTGAATAGGAGGCAAAGGTGGGGGTGCCGGTGCTGGGTTTTGGAGTGGTAACAGCGAGAACTATACTGGTGACAATATAAAGTAACCAATCATCATCCTCATCTTGAACCTTATAAGAAGATGTAGAAAAGAACTTTGTTTTTTCAAAAAATGTAACATCGACAAACACAAGATATTTGTTAAGTTTAGGACAATAACAGGGATATCCCATTTGGAGGCGAGAATAACCAAGGAAGACACATTTAAGAGATTTGGGATCTAATTTGGTAATATGAGAACGAACATCACTAACAAACAAGTGATCCCAAAAATCCGCAGTTCAATAGGAAACAAGGGTTTGTTAGGAAAAAGAACTTTATAGGGAATCTTACCATGAAGGACAAAAGATGGCATACGGTTTATGAGGAAACAAGTAGTAGAAATTGAATCTGCCCAAAAAGGTTTAGGAACTTGCATTTGAAACAAAAGGGATCTGGCTGTTTCAAGAAGATGTCTATTTTTCCTCTCTACCCCATTCTGAGAATGTGTGTCAACACAGGAAGTTTGATGGAGAATGCCATTTTGGGTCATGTAAGTTTGAAAGGGTTTAGACAAATATTCCTTGGCATTATCACTCCTTAATGTAAGAACAACAATGTTAAATTGTGTTTTAATTTTAGCACAAAAGGCAGCAAAATGCGAAAACAACTCTGAACGGTTTTTCATTTGATAAAGCCAAGTAACACAAGAATAATCATCAACAAACGTGAAAAAATATCGAAACCCAGATTTAGAGACTATGGGACATGGACCCCAAACATCAGAATGGACTATCTCAAAAGGGAAATTAGCCCGTTTATTGACTCTTGGACTAGAAGAAAAACGATGATGTTTAGCAAATTAACAGGACTCATAATCTAAGGTATTGATATTAGAAAATTGAGGACACAATTGTTTAAATACTGGTAGAGATGGATGACCCAACGGGCAGTGAACATCAAACGGTGGTGAGAGCACTGGAGCAAGCAATAGGTTTAGGCACTTGAGTATCCAAGATGTAAAGTCCTCTTGATTCATATCCACTACCAATAATTTCCTTCATCATAAGATCCTAAAATGAACAATGATTACGAAAGAATAAGACACAACAATTCAAAGCACGGGTGATTTTACTTATTGAAACTAAATTGAAAGACAATTATGGAAGACTTAGAACAGATGATAGAGAAAGATTTGGAGTTAGATTAACAGCTCCTGACCCAAGAACACATGAGGTCGACCCATCTGCTAAAGTGACACTAGAGGAAGTGATATTGGACAGAAAAGTGGAGAAGAGGTTAGGGTTACCTGTCATATGATCCGTGGCACCTGAATGAATGACCTATTTAGTTAAAGAGGAAAGAAGACACTGAGTGGGATTACTTGATTCTGCACTAGCAGTGATAGATTAAGATGAAGTTTTTAGTGATTCTTAATACTGAGAAAATTTGGGAAATTCATCTGCAGAGACCAAGATAGTTTTATCAGAGGATGGAGTAGGAGTTGTACTGGTTGCAACATGGGCAACCTGATGCTTTTGAGACTTGTTTTGCAATTTTCTACAAGTGCGCTTGGTATGCCCTGGTTCATGACAATAATAGCAAACAACACTGCAAAGCTCTTGAATACGATTGTCTCTGCTGCTTGAACTCCCTCCCCTGTTATTGCGAAAATAGGAAGGACGACCAGACTCACCACTACGGCTTATCAAAACACTATTAGATAGTTGTAAAGTAACTGATTGGGATGGAACAATTGACAAACTAGTCTTAATGCGGAGGATTCGGGTAAACGTTTCTTGTACTAATGAAACTTCAGGACTGGTAAGAATTTGGGACTTCACTGCGTCAAATTCTGGACGCAGACCAGCTAAGAAACTCATTATAGCCATCTGCTCTCGCTGAACTTTTATATAAGAACTAAAAGGCAGCAAGAGATTAAGCTCTTCATAAGTTCTTTTAAACCCCATCAGATAGGTTGTGAGAGATTGATCTTATTGTTCAGCATGATAAAAATTCTTACAGACATCATAAATATGTGAAATGTTTCCTTTGCCAGAATACAAAAACTCCAAATAGTCCATTAATTCCTTAACATACTCAGAGTGATCAATAAAAGAGATTACCTCACTGTCAATAGAATTTCTTAGTTGTAGAAATATACGGGCATCATCTTTCAACCATTCTTGCCTCGTATCACCAGCAGGAGGGTCATTAGTCAAGTGATGAGCCTTCTTAATGCTTCTTAGATAAACCCGAATAGTCTTGCTCCAAGCAAGAAAGTTAGACCCGTTGAGTTTATATTCCATGATTTTTGACATCATCGGAATTACGTCAGGCACAACCACAGATTTCTGTCCATCACCCATGAGAAATAGCAAATACAAAAGAAAGAAAAACACCCACTAGACTAGAAACAACAAACGTTGCTGACTTGGGCAACCAAGGAAAAAAAAAAGAAAACAGAACCTTTATGGCTCGGATACCATGTTGAAAGAGAAGGTATGGGAGAAGTATAACTCACACATTTTACTCATATATTCTATAGGTATTTATATGTACATGACTATGTCTTTAGGTAATAAAGTCAGAATCAAATCTTCCTATTATCTCCTATAATCAAGTCTTAGTTAATTCTCCTATAATCAAGTCTCCTATAATCAAGCCTAGACAAATCTCCTATAATCAAGTCTATCTAATTATACAACAATATTTCCTATTCTATAACAGAACTCAAAGAAGATTTAAACTTTGAAGTACGACCAGTGTAGACCCTCGACATACAAATAAAGGTATTAAGGAATAAAAATATTCTTATAGGTAAGGGATTGTGGAGAAATGCTCAAGTCAAGGAAATCACATGGGAAACTAAAGAGTTAATGAAGAAGCAACACCCACATTTATTCATCACTTTAGGTTAGTAAAATTTTGAGGACAAAATTTGTTTTAAGAGGGGTAGTAGTTGTAACCCATTTTGCAAATTTTATTTTTATCAGATAATGTCATGCGTTTCATAATGTAGCGTAGGGAGAATATTATAGTGCAAAATGTGTAGTCAAGAACTTCGGTGAAAAATATGAAAGAAGTTCGAACTAGTATAGCTTACGAACGGTAAGGAGTTTGAAAATTCTGTGATGTGTAAAATAGCTTGATACGGGTTGAAAAATAATTTGGGACACTGTATAAAGTTTGGAAGTCACTAAGGACATGAATGGAATTTTTAAAATTTGTAGGGGAAAATTTGTCCATAGGGCAAAAAACGGTCATTTTGCCATAAGATTTTTATGGTCATGGGCATGGCCATATAAAAAAGATCATGGTCGACCATTGTTCTTGCAAATTCAAGAACTTTATCCAATTTTCCCACTTTTTTCCTTTATTTCACCAAATTTTACCTCCATCTAGAAATTTTTCTAGTGTAATTCACAAAACCCCGCAAGTTTGTACTCAAATTGAAGCTCTCAACAAGCCCATCAATAGCCCTCTAACAATTTTGGATAATTTGAGCTTGGTTGGAAGTAATTTGCAGAGAAAAGATTAGGGTTTATGTCAAAGGTGGAAAAACCATAAGATAAGCATGCTTAGTTTTGAGTTATATTGTAGATTTTGGCATGCTCATTATGAATATTAGGGCAATTTGGCATGAAATGTGAATTGTGTATATGAAATTAAGGAAGAAAGGAATTGCCATATTATGGATTTTAGATTCATGAAATGTATGTGCCAAGAGAAGTTTACAAGTTGAATTAGATTAATATGGGAGGTTTGAATTTGCTAGAATTTGATATTGGAAGGTATCAAAGGAGAAATGTGCAATGTAGAATAACTAGGCCGAAAATTTTAAGAGAAAAAAATGCAAGATAACATGACACACCCGGACCTAATACGACTTTTTTGTACCAACGGAATAGTATAAGACGACGTACTAAGTGGAGAATAGGTCGGTCCGGATGTGTCTAATTAAGAAGAGAAGTTCAAATTAGGATAAGACGGAGTTGGAAGATAAAGTAATTAACCGTGCATGGAAATTAATAAATGCCAAAAAGACCTCCAATTAAGTCCCTAGAAATTTATTATGGGCCCTATTGGCGCAAGAAATCATAGGATTTAGCCAACGGGTAAAAATGAAAGAAAGTTGAAAAAGGAGAAAAAGTTTGACCCGGGGCCCGAGTAAACCCGTTGTCGGGCTCCTCTATAAATAGGGGAGGGCCGAAACTTTTTCCTTCATTTCTTTTTTTCTTTTTTTTCTTTTTCTTTCTTTTTTCTCTTTTTCTCTCTGGAGCTAAACGGAGGCATTTTGGAAAATTGGCAGATCCGGACAAATCGGCAGGCAGAACAAGGTGAGTTTCTAGTATGTTATTGTACTCACATCGATCTACGTTATATTAAGTTTGCACACATTTCCATGCATCGGTTTAGCGTAGATCTCAGTTTTCAGCTTTTGACCAGTTTAAATTTTAAAACTCAAATCGGCAGATATCGAGTCGGTGAAATAAGGTGAGTTTTTAGTATGTTATAGTATTCATCTTAATCTATGTCATACTTCGTTTTCACGCATTTCTGTGCATCGAGTGAGAATAAATCGGAGATTTAGTCAATTTAGGCTAAATCTTGATTTTTACGAAAATTGGACCGGTGTTTCTCGTTTCTGCCTAGCGGATCCATCATGGATGCCATGAGGATCGCCTCTCTAAGTTTGCACGTCGAAAGGAGGAGAAACGAGTGCAAAAATCGGGAGAGAAACCGACCAAGAAACAGGCCTATTGAGTCCCTGTTTAAATATTTTTATTTTATATTATATATCATTATAATATATAAATATCTAGGAGGACTTTTTGAGCCCAATTTTGTGTAGAACTTGGCCCAACTAGTGTGGGGCGCAGCCCAGTCCGGGTATGGGGCCCACGGGCTCCGGGGGCATTTTGGTAATTTTTTGTCTAGAGTCCGATTTTTGCCCAAAACCTCCCGGACACTTTTCTAAGTGCCTGGCCTAGCCGGAGTGGGCGGCCCATGGGCCCAGGGGTATTTTCATAATTTTTCTTCAAATATCCAATTTTTACCCCAGAACCTCTTTGACACTTTTCTAAGCCTCAAATCACATTCAAGCCCAGTCTTAGGTCATGTTAGAACCTTGTAGGTGCATTCATAAATTTAATTATGAATGTTAATGTATATTTCCATGTACTAGGGCTCCGGGTGAATCGAATGCGGCGATGCGCCCGAGGTTGAGCTACATGGAGCGCTCAGGAGTATACGAATCTCCCAATACTGTGAGTGGCCTTGTTTTCAGTGCTTAGCCACTAGGGACAAACATTTTTAAATGTTTTAAAAATATAAATTGTTTTAAAAAAGGTTTTACAACTGTTTTGGAATAAGAGTAATCCACAACACACATTTTTTATTTTATGATACACCCATTTAGTGGGTGGAATGATTTTAAAAATGTAAAAACTTGTGTGTGTGTTTAATGTTTTAAACATATATGTTTTGTGTGAATATATGTATATATATATATGATAAATATATGGATGAGATGAGACATAAGTAATTGAATGGCTCCTCGGGATCCAATATATGCGGGAGCATGGACCAAGTTGGAGAAGCATGCTGGATTCTCAGCCGTGGACCCCCTATCGAGGGGCACGGTGAGACGAGACCCTGGGAGAGGCGCGGAGGGAAGCTCCCCAAGGCTCCAGAGCTGTGTTCCACCACAACTGGCCACCACCGAGGGAACGGGTTAGAGAAAGAAAAATTGTAAAAATGTGTTTAAAGACAAAAGAGATAGCCCTCGGTGCAGTAAGGCATACGATCGACCAGTCGCGCCTTCAGTGTATTAGATGCCAGCCATATAGTATAATTTATTTTAAAGGTTTTAAATCAAATTCTCATTGGGAGAATTATAAAAGAGATTTTGAAAACAAGTTTATTTATTCTATTTTTATTTGATTTATTATATTTTGGATTACCCCTGTTTTCCCTAGCCCCGATGGAGATTCATTGAACCTCTGTCACTCACCTGTATCCAATATGGATGGATACAGATTTGCGTACGGGGTCAGCTAATAGAATGAAGGCTCACTAGGAGACGTCAGTGACCTGGACTTAGCGGTTTTCGTTGCGTAGGTATTCCTTTAAATTAATCCACTGGTATTACTTTAAAGTTTATTATTTTATTAAAAGATTTTTAATTAAAGTTTTAGTTATTTTGTAGCGATGGTATCCATTTCAATGCCTTACGGTGCTTCTAGTGCCTGACCGGCCGGAACGTACTTCGAGGCAGCGCGGCTGTTGCCACGTGGTCGACCCGGGCAGGTCAGGGCGTGACATTCCAGTTTTGCAAAATTTAATTAGTTTAATAGTATTCTTGGAGTAGTTTGGGTGTAAATGTGAAGATGAAAATTTTGGGGATGAACAAATATCAATTTGATGAAATTTGGGGACACTGCCAAAAAATTCAAGGTATATTTGGTAGTGGTTCCTTGTGAGTTTGTGTAATGCCTAGCCTCAAATTAACTTGGATTGAAGCCATAAGCTAATACATTGAAAAATTTTACATGACATGCATGCGAATATATTCTTATGGGAATTAGAAACAACTTTCACCTAGTGAAAATTTCCCCATTTTGAAGAACTTAATTCCTAATTTCATGCATAGTAGAACAAAGCTTATTTGTGTATTATTTTTCAAAAATTCCATACACCTCACCGAGGGCAAAAATGACTTTTTAAACTACCCAGTTATCTTCTTTGGTGTGTCATAGAATATTCGAAACCATTACAGCATTTTTCTGAACATCCTCATTGATGGAAAATATTGCAAAAGAAAATGTCGCAATATTTGATGGCATTTTCATAAATATTAGCAAAGTTACAAATTAAATTTTTCTTCATTGAAAATGATTTCTCTCACAGTGGTGAAGAGTTCCATACTATTATACATTATTCAAACTTGAAAATTGTCAAGTTGCTGCGTGAAATTATCTCGTCAAAATTACCATTTTGCCCTTGTACAAGTTTTAAATGCCAAAATGGGGCAATTGCTTCCAATAGCTTAATGACTTAAATATTTTGATAAATTCACTTCATTTTTTTAAAACTTTGCCAATTGTTTTTAGTTTTAAAATTATTTTATTTTATTCCAAATTTCATAATTTCTTCTTAGGACACAAAGGTAATTTTCAAAATTTAATAAGGACATTTTCGTAAATTGAATAAGGACATGTTCTAGTCTAGAATTCTTAAGACAACTTTTTTGGCTTTCTTCTTCCTCTTTTTTCTTGTGAAGGCCGAACCTCCCCCATAACCTTTTGTTCCACCATTTTCAACTTTCAGGTTTCTAGTTTCTTCCACACAATTTCCCCACCAAAAAACACCACCTAATTATGCCAAATTCCATCAAATTTTCCAAGGAAATTCATTATCCTCAACTCCCAAACAACACTTCATCAAGAAAATGTGAGGAAAAGCTTTGCAAATTGCATCAAGTGTATAAGTTTCAAACTTTCATAAAAACTCAAGGTTTGTTTTCTTTTCTTCCTAAGTTCTTTTATAATTTTAATCATGAAATAATGAATATTAAGTTTCATGCATGAAGACTTTGCATTTTTCTTTAATTCATTTTTAGTTTATTGCTCCAAAACTTTCAAAATATTCATGCTCCATGAGGCTAAGACATAATTAGAGAATGGAAGTGTTAGGATAGTCTCTTGAATATAGAAAAACTTAGATGAATAAAGAAAAAATCTAGTTTGGCACTTAAATGGCTAATGTCCATGACGTTATGCATCCTAGAGAAAGTGCCATATTTTTGGCAATGACCATGGGGTTTTGTTCCATAAATGATAGTTTAGCAATATTAGAAGATGATGTGAATTAAGAAATTGGTGGAAAGAACAATGGTTAAGATAGTTGTAGTGTAAACCTACATTATGGCCTAAAGGAACCTACATTGGGCAAGTACCATAAGGAGACCTAGTTAAATGCCATTTAGAGTTTGCATAAGTCACAAATGCAATAAGAAACAAATGTGGATGGTTAGTGTAATTAAACAAACCCCACAGTGAAAAATGGTCATTTCAAGCTCATGGAAAGAAATACATTTTTGTCTCCAAACCACAATGTAGGTCTTCAAATCCAATTCTTTTTGATTTACGGCATCCTTACCACTCATTTAAGCCTTAGGAATTGAAAGAATTGAATTCCCCACCTCAAAAACCTCAATGCAGAAAATCACCTTATCTAGGGGCAAAATCGTCCAACTTTTTCATCTTAAGCTTTTAGGCAAAATGGCAAATTCCTACAGGTATTGTTTATCGAAACGAACTTGCTTATACCTTAACCACGTTATTTGAATCACTAGAACTCAATTTAAGCACCAAGTTCCCATATTAGCAAACTAGTTAAATAACTAGTCCAAATTGCCATTTTCCCACCATAGTTTGTGTTAACACCTTAAGTGAATAATTGTATAGGTGGTGAAACTTCTCCAAAGGAAAGGGAAAGAGAGGATTAAAGGGAGTGCATACTCTCCATATACTTGTGAGTGAGACTTGTTTGACCTATAGTTGACTTTTTGAATTTTTGCTATATTTTGCCTACCATGATTTTTAAATGCAACAATTTCATGTTTTATGACTATCGGAAAAATGAAATCTTGTTATAGATGTGAAAATTTACATGATTTTCCAGTGAATGGGTTTATTTTGAAATTTTAGTAAATTGATGCCTAGTTATGTGTTTATATTGAAATGAGAAATTCCAACATTGACTTAAGTCATATAAATGGCCATTTAACCAAACTACATAGTGAAAGTAATGTTGCTATTACGCTATTCTTATTTTGGTGGATGAGTAGAGGTCACTGCAGTGGCACCTCTCACGGTCCGACCTTATGGAGGCGGCGTGAGTAGGCTTTCACTTCCACTTGGGGTGGATAGTACACGGGTTTTTATGCGCACTGAGATAGTGATTACGCGACCCAAGTGGGAGTACTATGGATATAGCCACTTACCACCCGTGGTGAAGGCCCATGCCAATGCCAAGTAAAGGGCTTTTTGCTTCCTAAATCAAGAAATAGAAGAAAACTACCTCGGCGGGCTTAATCTCATCTTGGCGTGTGAAGTTTAAGCAATATGTTTTGGCGAACCCTTTTAAATTCGCAAACTTTAAATTACTAATCGGAATTTCATAAAATATCAAATTCTAAACTTTATATAGAAAAATTTACTTAAATTTCTCATAAATTATATAAAAATTATTTTAAGACGAAATTGCATGTTTGTGTGGCATTTTATGGTCTTGTCTCACTCACTGGGTATAGAAAATATACTCACCCTATTTTCCTTATAAAATTTTTGAGGCCGGTAGTGTTAGATAAAAAGTAGATCATCCAGAGGAACAACTCGATCAGAGCCGATCTTTTATCAAGTATGTGGTCAATTTTTGTAAATTAGTTATGGGTCCACCGGCAATATTTTGTTACTGCTCACTTCTAATGTATTTAAATACTTAATCAAAAATTTCCCATATACTTAGTATCTTTTTATGAAAAGGACTTTATTTCATCACTGTATAACATTTTATCTTTCAATGTAATTTAATATGCATTTTATCTATTCAATAAATTCTATTTAATTGAAAATGGGTTACGAGAACCATAAGCCTTGTGTGCTTGGAGTTTCGGGGTAAGCGTGCCATTCGAAATTCTTAACACACGGCGATTCTCATATTTCGAACCTTCGGGTTGGGGTGTGACAGTTTGAGTAGAAATTGAAGAAGGAAAAATATATAAGTTAGTTGGGGAGAAAGGAGAAATAAAAAATTTAGTAGTTAGTCTTGCATTGCATGCATATAAGTTAGATTAGAAATTATGTAATGTTTAGTAGTTCATGCTTAAACATTGAAGTATATTCAATATTCAATGTTTATATAGGAACCACACAAGCCAAAGGAAAGGAAAACACGGATGAAGATCAAGAGCAGGGTCTTCACAAAGAACAGTGAATGAGTAACTCAAATTTTGCTTTTATACTTCATTCAATATTTTTAGATTTAATGTTTTGAGTTATTAAGTTTTGCAACTAATTAAATGATAAGTTTGCCTATAAGATGATGATCTTGATGGCTAAATTAGACATGTCACATATACGTTATTAGATTTTATGATATCTTACTATGTTAAAATGAAACTTATTTCTTGAATTTACAGTTGAGAAAAGAATCAATGTTTTACAAATGTTGATGCTACTACTTTATGTGATGAAATGTTATTATGTAAATGCCATCTGTTAGTTGCTAATTTATTTATGATTTTGATTAATATTCATCTTGATTTAGAGCAACTAATCTTCTAAACTTAAGCTAATGGCATGTTTTTCTTTTTGTAGGAACATTTGAAAGATCGAAAGAAAAGCATTCAAAACCAAGGAAAAAAAGACCAAAAAGAAGAAATCCTTGTCTGACATTGGCCGGCCCCAGATTGAAGACTGGCCCAGAAGATTGTTTTTTATTTCAGCAGGCTGGTCGGGTAGAGTTTCAGCCTGCGCCGGCTGGACACAGAATGCCTCCCAGTTGCCCTAATTTATTCTTCCGAGCCTCCAATGCCTCTGAACCTCTCCTTGATGTTCCTTGGACCTAAAGTTTCATCAATTTAACCCCAAAACAAGGAAAATTCAAGAGAAGAATGAAGGATTGATTGGGCTAAAGAATTTCAAGATCAAAGCCAATTGAAAAAATGTTAAAGGAAGAAGAGTCAAGCACAAGATTGAAGACCTTTAGAGATCTCTTAGGAGTTAGAAACCCTAAGTATATATATTCTTTTTAAAACACTTAGGGAGATATCTAGAGAGATAATTTTTGTCATATTTTTGAGAGCTTCATATTTTTGAGAGCTTTTAATTTCCATGGCAGCTTAAACATCTTTTCTTCAATCTAGTGTTCAAGTGGATGCTTATTCAAGTATTTGTGAGGTTCTTTTATACTTAATCTAGTTTTATACATAATTATTCCTTGAATTCTTTGCTCTAAGGTAAACTTGTTTTTTAGTTTATAAATCTTTTGTTTGTTTTTTGGTTAGCTCGCAATAATCAATCTTATGATCAAAAGTATTGCTATTCTTGTTTAGATTCATGTTGGTTAATTGAATTTGATCAAGTTATAGGTAGCAATTGAATAGGATGCCCTATTCAAAGGAATTCAAAAGGGGATTATTGAGTAATCTTTGCTGGGTAGATTTCTAATATTGATTAACTTATATTAATCTTGCTCTTAGTGCTTTCTAATTCTTGAAACTAGGTTGCTAGGTTTTGGTTTAAGTATTAGATTGAATGATATTTTGTGAAACACGAGTAACATCATATCTAGCTTTAGGATTAATGAAATCATTGAGAATGCTGGGTTTTCTTTGATTAGTTAATACAATTGTGTTAGAACTATATATCTTAATAAACCAAGGATCAAATATCTTGTGAGCATCCCAAACACTAGGTTGAAGATCTTTAATTTTGACTTATCTTTTATCATCTATTTCTTTAGTTTTATTTACTTATATTCTTTTTAATTCTCAATTTCAATCAAACCCCTTTTTTACGTTTACCTGTTTTGAAGAAAGCAAAAAGTCAACCAAAAACTCTCAGTGGGATCAATCCTTACTTATCCTACTACATTAGTTAGTTCGAAATAAGGTCAATTTGTCAAGCACCACAACATGCTTCATCAAATTTGACACTGTTGCCGGGAATTAGCAACTGGCTAAACTTTGTCTTTCTTTTTATTTTATTTTATTTTTATTTTATTTTTCTTTGTTCATTGCTTATCTTTCTGTTTTTCTTTAATTTTGAGTGCTTAAGAACTTGGTTTTTGATTGATTTCTAGGTTTATGAACCCTAGTGATCTTTCAAAATTACTCAAGGGAATTCGAGAGTTCTGTGAGTCTATCAAGATATTGGAATCTTCTTCTTCTTCTTCAAGTGAAGTTTCTTTGAATGAAGAAAAGCCTCCAACAATTGAGTACTTCAAGGTAAAAATAAAAGATACAATGGCTGATCCTCCACATAACCAAGATCAGAATGATGTCCGGAATGAAAACCCAGAGAGAATGCAAACCATAAGAGAGATGTTGGCTCCTACTGTCAATCGACAACCATTTTGCATTCGAATTTCGGATGTAACTGCATTATTTGAACTTGAATCTACTTTTCTCCATCATTTGCCTATCTTTCATGGTCTTTCGGGAGAAAATCCATACAATTATCTTGATCAGTTTTGGGTAGTTTGTTCTACTATGATGCCAATTGGAGTGATGGATGATCAAATTCAACTATGAGCCTTTCCTTTCTCATTAGTGGATTTAGCCAAAGATTGGCTTTATAACCTACCAGCAGCTTCAATCTCTACTTGGTGAGAAATGGAGAAAGTTTTTTTAGAGAAATACTTCTCAACCTTGAAGGCAGCCAACATAAAGAGAGAGATCAATAGCATTTGAACAACCTCTTAAATCTCTCTATGATTATTGGCACCAATTTGAGAAGTTGTTAAAGAGTTACCCTAATCATCAAATTGGAGTGGGTAGCTTAATTCAGACTTTCTACATTGGCCTCAGACAAAATGAAAAACAGAGACTTGATTCAGCAGCCAAAGGTAGTTTACTGCAATTGCCCCCTCCAAATGCAAGAGAAATTGTCTGAATTATAGCTTCTACAACTCAAGAGTTTTAGTTCAGAGATTATTTGGTTGAACAACGCAAGGTGAATGAGGTGAATACAGATAGTCAACTAGTTCCAATTCAGTAACAAGTTTCGAAGTTGACTTCTATAGTAATGGGACAACAACAGAATGGATATTATCCTACTCCAAAGCCTTGTTGAACTCATCCTACGAACTCATGTCCAACTCTTTATAAAGACTCAAGCGAGCAAGTGAATGCCAGAGTTAATGCTCCAATGAGGTATGATCCTTACTCTAATACCTACAATCCAGGGTTAAAGGATCATCCAAATATGAGGTATGGAAATTTGTCAACTCAAAATCAACCATTCAGACTCCCATACTAGCAAGGAAATCCTTCTTTTCCATCAAATTCTTATGGAAAACAAGGTAATCAAGCTAATCAAAAGAATGAGAGCTCTTTTCAAAGCTCTAACACTTATGGATTGGAAGCTTTGGTAAACAAGATAGCTAATTCAACATTTGAGCTCCAACAATCCACAAAGGCATTCCAAGACTCAACCACAACATAATTTCAACAAGTCCACACTGCAACTAATGACATTCAAAGACAATTTGGACAGATGGCTACTTCCATAAATGAGTTGCAAGCTCAAGGTTTAAATAGACTTTCATCTCAACCTTTGAGAAATCCAAAGGAGAATGCAAGTGCCATTCATTTGAGAAGTGGAAAAACATTAGTTGATAAGCATGACAAATCCAAGAGAGATCAGTTTGAAGAAGAATTTAAAGGAAAAAAAGACAATTCCAATCGATTCTAAGAAGATGAGAAGTTGAATAACAAAAAAAATGGTTCCTATTTTCAGTCAGCCCCAGGCCATATTTTGGCCAGCCCCAGCCTGACAGATAAGGTTGATACTCCTCAAACCCGACTCTAGCCGGTGTTGCTTGACCCCATAGCCGGCTGTCGGCCAGAAACAAAGAGCAACCTCTCTCATTTGCTCTCAATTTCTCCAGTTTTCAACTCTGAAAGAACTTGTTCTAATCGATTTGGCACCCTATTCTCTCCTCAAGAACATGATTCGGAAGCTTCTACTTCAACCACATCAATGAAGGCCTCAAAGGTAAATTCAAACTTAATGAATTCTGATTTAAAGACTAATGTGGTTGCTCCTTTTCCTAGTAGGTTAATAAAGAAAGCTAAAAAAGTTATGGATAAGGATCTATAAGAAGTTGTTCAAAAAGTGAACATCAATATTCCTTTTCTTAAAGCTATCAAGCAAATCCCAAAGTACACTAAGTTTCTTAAGGACCTTTGCACAAACAAGAGGAAGTTGAAGGGAAATGAGATGGTGACCATGAATGAAAATGTTTCAGCTGTGCTTAAAAGAAAGTTGCCACCAAAATGCAGAGATATGGGATCCTTTTCCATCCCCATTTGCATTGGGAATAGTCGATTTGACAAAGCAATGTGTTACGTTGGTACTTCCATTAATGTTATGCCATACTCCATTTATTTATCGCTGAAGCTAGGACCTTTGGAAGAGACCGGAGTCATAATTCAATTAGCAGATCGCTCCAACTTATATCCGGAAGGTGTGATAGAAGATGTACTTGTTCAAGTAAATTAATTGATGTTTTAGTTGATTTCTATGTGATTGAGATGTAGATAATGAAATCTAAACACTTGGAACTCTATTGCTTGGAAGACCTTTCCTTCGAACAGCTCGCACCAAAATCAATGTCTATGAAGGCTTACTTTCTATGGAAATTGATGAGAAAGTGGTAACATTTAATTTGTATAAGGTTATGAGATATCCCATTGAACCTGATTCTGTTCATTTTGTTAATGCTATATGTAACATGGCTAGGGAAGTTGAAGAACTTGAGAAAGAAGACACTCTTGATGTGGTACTTTCCAACTCGATCACCAAGAGAACTTGTGTTGATATTGAATATGAAATGACAGAAGAGTTGATGAAGACAATAATGTTACTCGAGTCCCTTCCATCTAAGCTGAAAAAGGCCAACATTTCTTATGTTGATTTACCTATGCCATCATCAAAGTTAAAGCCTTCTATTATTGAGCCACCAGAGCTTGAACTGAAGCAATTTCCTTCTCATTTCAGGTATGCTTTTCTTGGAGATGATGAGACATTCCCGGTTATTATATCAGGTAAACTCATTGACCTCCATGAAGAAAAGCTACTTAGAGTGCTTAGGGAGTATAAAGAAGCAATTTGGTGGACCATTGCAGACATAAAGGGAATCAGCCCATCTATTCGCATGCACCAAATTCTAATGAAAGATGACACCAAACCTTCAATACAACCTTAAAGACGATTGAACTCTCCAATGATGGAAGTGGTTAAGAAAGAAATCATGAAACTGCTTCAAGTTGGAGTCATCTATCCTATTTCAAACAAAAAATGGGTGAGTCCAGTTGAAGTTGTACCTAAAAAGACTGGGATTACAGTGATTGAGAATGAAAAGGGAGAGCTTATGCCTCAAAGAATTCAAAATGGATGGTGAGTTTGCTTCAATTATTGAAAACTCAATGCTGCCACTAGAAAAGATCACTTTCCTTTGCCCTTCATGGATCAAATGCTTGAAAGGTTGGTTGGTTGAGCTTTTTATTGTTTCTTGGATGGGTATTCGGGTTACTTCCACAGTGATAGCTCTTGAAGATTAAGAGAAGACTACTTTCACATGTCTATTTGGTACATTTTCTTATCGAAGAATGGCTTTTGGTCTTTGCAATGCACCGACTACATTCCAAATGTGTATGATGAGTATATTTTCAGAGTTTGTAGAACACATCATCAAGGTATTCATGGATGATTTTACTGTTTATGGTGATTCTTTTGACTCTTGTTTATATAACTTATCTCTGATCATAGCTAGGTGTATTGAAACAAATTTGGTGCTAAATTATGAAAAATGTCATTTTATGGTTGATCAAGGTATTGTCCGAGGCCATGTGTGTCATCTAAATGTATGGAGGTAGATAAAGCTAAGGTTGATACTGTTAAAAACTTGCCTTACCCCTCTTCAGTGAGGGAGATTCATTTTTTTCTTGGCCATGCAGGTTTTTATCCGAGATTCATCAAGGACTTTTCCAAGATTGCTGCTCCAATGTGTCATTTGTCTAAAAAAGAAGGTCCCTTTATTTTAATGAAAATTGCAAGATTGCATTTCACAAGCTGAAAGCTGTTGAACTCCATGTGTTTTTTATGAATACAAAACAACCCAATTAAATGCTCTTGATGAATCTAAGTTAAGTGTGCAGATACTTAATAGTCAAAAGTGAAAATACTAAGTATTAAGGATTCAATCGATTGAGGTTCTATCCTAATCGATTGAACTAGGTTGAAATGAAGCAATAAAGCACTAACCCAAGATATTCAACCGATTGAGCAAGAATGTCAATCGATTGAGTGAATGTTAAAAGAAGTAGATGTTAGAAGTCAGAGATTTTCAACCGATTCACAGTGGAGCTCAGCCGATTGAGAAGGAACTAGTGCATACTACAAAGTCTAAAGCCTAAAGAAATTGAACAGATTGAGTTTATTGCTCAATCGATTCAGCTCCCTGAAAAAAATGGTAGTTGAAGAAATTGAATCGATTGAGGAGGAATGTGAATCGATTCAACAGAAAAAACAAGAACTTTAAAAGACAGAATCAGAAAGATTGAACCGATTCAGCCTTGACCTGAACCGATTGAATGGCATCAGAACAGTGTACCGACTAGTTTTTTCAAAGCTATAAGTTGACCTCTCTCTTCATTAAATGCCACAACGAATAGAATTAACTCTCTAGCTATTTAAAAGGGTCTTAAATGCTGAAGAAAAATAAGAAAGTGAAGAGTATTGAAGAGCATTAACTACACTTACATTCAATATTGGTTTCTCTCTTTTGTTCTTACACTTTCACACTTTGTGAGAGAAACTTCAGTGAGCTAAATTTCTTGTACATATTAGGTCTTGTTAAAGATCACTCTTTGGACACAATTTCTAATTTCTTGTATTCTTAGAGGTGAGATATTCACTCTAAGGGGTTGCATCAACAAGATAGTCCTTAGTTGATTTGTAATTGAGCTTGAAAAGAGCTCTTTTTGTAAAAGGCTTTGTGGAAGCTAGAATTCCACAAACTCAATGAAGAGGAAGTTGTAAATCCTTGATTGTGAAGATCAAGGCAGTGGATATAGGTGAAGAGCACCGAACCACTATAAATAGAACTATCAATTCTTCTTTACTCTCTTAGCTTTACAAAGAACTCAATCTATCATCCAAAACAACCCCAAACACTAACCACCTCACTTCCAAAAGTTCCAATTGAAGTTGCACCATTGAGGAAGAAATCATAAGTGCTATTCGCCCCCCTCTAGCACTAATCTAAGGGACCAACAATTCGTATCAGAGCTTAACCTAATTAGAAGGCTTAACATCCTTGGGGAAGATCGAAAATGGCCTCATCTATCAGTTTTATGGTTGAAGGTCAGTCCACCAATAGACCACAACTCTTTGATGGCATCAACTACCAATGTTGGAGCACTAGAATGTCTATATTCATAAGAGCTAGTGAGTATGAAATGTGGGATGTTATAGAAGAAGGTCCATATGTGCCAATGAAGGAGGTAGATGCCATTAGAGTACCAAAGGAAAGAAGAGAATGGAATGAAGCCAAAATAAAGAAGGTGCAAATCAACTACAAGGCAATCAACACTCTACATTGTAGACTCAATGCTATCGAATTCAATAGAGTGTCCACTTATTCAAGTGCCAAAGAAATATGGGAGAAGTTGAAGGTCACTCATGAGGGAACTTCTCAAGTGAAGGAGTCCAAAATTGCACTTATCACCCATAACTATGAAGTGTTCAAGATGCAACTAGAAGAAAGCATCATGACAATGTTTGATAGGTTCAATGGCATTGCAAACCAATTGAAGCATCTTGGAAATGAGGTTCCGGAGCATGAGCTTGTGAAGAGATTACTAAGGAGCTTGCCAAAAGCTTGGAAGCCCATGCATGGTGATTGCTATTATAGAAGTAAAGGATCTCAACACCATTTCATTGGACAACCTTTGTGGTTCTTTTCTCACATATCAACAAGAAATGAAGAAAGATGAAGAAGAAGAGAAAAATGATGCCAAAGAGAAGAAAAGAAACTTGGCATTGAGAGTGAGTGCTCTTGAAGAAGAGCCTGGTTGTGCTAGTAGTGAAGATGATGACGAAGAACTTGCTATGCTTGCTAGGAAGTTTCAAAGACTAATGGGTCATAGAGGCAAGAGGTAAGGAAGAAAATTCTTTAAGAAGGATCAAGGAACTTTTTGGACAAAAGAAAAGAATGAGGCCAACAAGGGCTATAAGTTAGTGTGCTTTGAGTGCAAGAAGGCCGAGCACTTCAAAGCGAATTGCCCTCTACTCAGAGAAGGTCAATCCAAGAAATACAAGATGCAAAAGAAAGCAATAGTGGCTACTACATGGTCCGATAGTGATTGTTCCACTTCGGATAGTGATGAAAGTGATGAGAAAGTGAACCTTTGCTTGATGGCTAAAGAAAACATCATTGAGGTAATCTCTAAACTACCTAGTGTCTATTTAAATAATTGTTATGATAATTATGTTGATGAGCTTGATGATGATGATATTCATAATGATTATGGAAGCCTTTATAATGAGTTTGAAAAACTTGCTTCAAAATATAAGACATTGAAAAGAAAGGCAAACTCATTGAGTAATGAACTTGAAAAGATTAAACTTGATTTCCATGATGTGTTTGATCGTAGAAATATATTGCAAATTGAGTTAGAGCATGCTAAGAATGATTATGATGCTTTGAAGCATGACCATGAGGCTAAAAACTCAACCTTACAAAAGACTAAAAATGACGTGTTAATCATGGTATCTAGTTAAAAAAAAGAATAAAAAAGAAAAAGAAAATGAACATATTGCATGTGAATCTAGCAAGAATGCATCTATTAGGAAGAAAAAGCATGCTTCTAATGTTGATTGTTATGCTTGTGGGAAGAGAGGACTTATATCCTTCAGTTGTTACATGAATGAGAAGTCCCTCCCCAAAACCAAGTTGGTTTAGGTGCCCAAAGGCTCTCATGTGCTAACTAACCCCCAAGGAACCATCAAAGTATAGGTACCTAAGAATAAAAACTGAAAAGTTGTTTTGTAGGTTGAGCATGAGCATAAGGAAAAATGTTTGAAGGCTCAACCAAGGGAGAGGCAACCATGGATTCTTGATAGTGGTTACTCAAAGCACATGACTGAAAATAAAGCCTTATTTCAAGAGCTTGATAGAAGAAAGAAAGGAAGTGTTTCTTTTGGTGACAACTCCAAAGATACCATCCAAGGAATTGGAACCATAGGTAACACATCTACTAGCTATGTCAAGAATGTTTTATTTGTTAAGGGTCTTAAGCATAACTTATTGAGCATTAGTCAATTTTGTGATAAAGGATATAGAGTATGCTTTGACTCTCAAGTATGCTATGTAATTGACATTAATATTAACAAGGTAATTTTTGTTGGAAAATGTTTTGAAAACATTTATGTAGTCTCTCTTGATGAACTTGATGATTGCAAAAATGAAACTTGTTTTATGACAAAATAGTTGATCATGGCATGCAAGTATGAATACTATTTCAAAACTTTTAAGAAAAGACTTGGTCATTGGACTTCCAAAACTTGATTTCAAAAGTGACCATATTTGTGAGGCATATCAATTTGGAAAACAAACTAAAAGCTCTTTTAAGTCAAAGCAAGAGATTTCCACTTTTAGACCACTAGAACTATTACACATGGATTTGTTTGGTCCAATAAATATGACAAGCTTAGGAGGAAAATCCTATGGCTTTGTTATCATTGATGACTATTCTAGGTTTACTTGGTTATATTTCTTATCCTCTAAAGATGAAGCATTGCATATGTTCATGAAGCATTATAAAAGAGTTCAAAAAGAAAAAGAACTTAGCATTGTTAGCATTAGAAGTGATCATGGTGGTGAGTTTGAAAAGAAAGATTTTGAAGAGTTTTGCAATGAAAATGGTTTTCAACATAACTTTTCTGCTCCAAGAACTCTCTAGCAAAATGGAGTAGTTGAAAGGAAAAATAGGACTTTGAAGAAATGGTAAGAACAATGATTCATGAAAACAACTTGCCAAAATATTTTTGGGCAAAAGCCACAAACACTGCTTGTTACATTCTTAATAGAGTTTCCATTAGGCCAAAGATTTCAAAAACTCCATATGAACTTTACAAAGAGAGGAAACCAAACATTTCACATTTAAGGAGCTTTGGTTGCAAATGCTTTGTTTTAAATAATGGAAAACACCCTATGGGAAAATTTGATGCTAAAAGTGATGAAGCTATATTTCGTGGTTATTCCATGAACTCTAAAGCATATAGGGTTTTCAACAGGAGAACATTAGTTGTAGAAGAGTCTGTTCATGTCATTTTTGATGAATCTAACAATGCACCAAGAAAGGTAGTGCATGTTGATGATGATGATGTAGGTGAATTAGACTTAAGAATGAAGAAGATGAAGATCCATGAGGAGCCACCCAATGAATCTACTACCTTGGAAAGAAACGAAGTTGAACCACCTCTTGAAGATCTATAAAGAAAAGAAGAACATCATGAAGATCTACCTAAAGCATGGAAGTATGCTAAGAGTCATCCCAAGGAGCAAATACTTGGTGATCCTTCCGAAAAGGTGAAAACAAGAAGACAACTCATGGAGACTTGTGAGCATGTGGCTTTCATCTTACAAGTAGAGCCTAAAACCTTTGAAGAGGCGGAGAAAGAGGAAAATTGGATGATTACAATGCAAGATGAGCTAGGCCAATTTGAAAGGAGCAAGGTTTGGACCTTGGTTCCTAGGCTAAATAACCATCCAATTATTGGTACTAAATGGGTATTCAAAAATAAGATGGATGAGTTAGGTAATATGGTAAGAAACAAGGCAAGACTTATTGGCAAGGGGTACAATCAAGAGGAAGGTATTGATTTCGATGAAACTTTTTCTCTGGTAGCTAGATTAGAAGCTATTAGGTTATTGCTTCCATATGCATGTTACATGAATTTCAAACTTTCTCAAATGGATGTAAAATGTGCTTTTTTAAATGGTTTTATTCAAGAAGAGGTTTATGTAGAACAACCTCTTGGTTTTGAAATTCATGATAAGCCCAATCATGTTTATATGGGCTGAAACAAGCTCCTAGAGCTTGGTATGAAAGGCTTTCAAGATTTTTTATTGAAAAAAAAAATTTAAAAGAGGTAGTGTAGATACCACTCTCTTTATTAAAAGTAGTAAAAATGATCTTATCATTATACAAATATATGTTGAAGGCATTATATTTGGTGCTACTAATGAAAAATTGTGTGAGTATTTTGCTAAAGAAATGCAAGGAGAATTTGAAATGGGCATGATGGGAGAGTTGAACTTCTTCCTTGGTCTACAAATAAAGCAAAGTGAGGATGGCATCTTCATAAACCAAGCCAAGTACACTAAGGATATGTTAAAGAGGTTTGGAATGATAGACATGAAGGGAATTGGAACCCCTATAAGCCCCTCAACAAAACTTGATAAAGATGAGAAAGGTAAAGAGGTGGATCAAAAGCTCTATAGAGGTATGATTGGATCACTTCTTTACTTGATTGCTAGTAGACCTGATATCATGCTAAGTGTATCCCTATGTGCTAGATTTCAAGCATGTTCTAAGGAATCACATTTGACTGATGTTAAGAGAATCTTTGGATACCTTTTGAATATTCAAAACTTAGGTCTATGGTATCCTAGAGGTAGTTCTTTTAATCTTAATTTCAGGCTACTCCAATTCTGATTTTACTGGTAGTAAAGTGGATAGGAAAAGCACCAGTGGTACTTGCTAGTTTCCAAGAAATATGTTTGTGTCTTGGTCTAGCAAGAAACAAAACTCTGTAGCACTCTACTACTAAAGCTGAATATATATATATATATATATTTAGGCAGTTGCTGTGCATAAGTTTTATGGATTAGGCAACAACTTAGTGATTATGGCATGTCAATAGAACAAGTTCCCATTCTCTATGATAATACAAGTGCCATAAATATCTCCAAGAGCCAAGTTCAGCACTATAGGACCAAGCACATTGAGATTATACACTACTTTATTAGAGATCATGTTCTTAAAGGAGATATTAAAGAAGAATTTATGGACACTTTGCACCAATTAGCTGATATATTCACCAAACCTTTTAAGGAGGATCAATTTTGCAAAATTAGAAGAGAGCTTGGTATGACTAATATACATGAACTTAGATTGTGACTGATTGTATGAAATTGCATGTTTGATTTGCTATTTGATTGTCTTTATGTACTCTGATTGCATAAAACTTGATCTTGTCCATATCTGTACTTCATGTGCTTAAAAATTCAAGTTCCCAATCTTAAAATTGATTCTTCAATATGTTGAATTGATTGAGCATTTAGCTCAATTGGTTTTTCATAAGTTTTGAAAGAGCCTATTTTGAAGTTCTTCATGTTCAATCGATTCACCTCTGTAGCGAACCGATTCAATATTTCTATGTAAATGTTTTTAAAAATTGAAATTCAAATTCAATCAATTCTCAAATGGTTTTAATCAATTCAGTTTCAAAAGCTTTCAAAAGGAAAAATCCCAAACAGAAAGTTTAAATTGATTCAGTCTTCGATTGAACCGATTGAACAAGGTCTGGAAGCAAAAGTCAGAACTTGTTTAATCGATTAAGTCCTTCACTCAACCGATTGAACTCGTTGGGCCTATATGTAACCTAACGGTTCTCACATATTCAAAATTTTTCAGTTTCCCTCACAAAAACTCATCAATAAACTTTATCATTTGCAAAACCCAACCTCCAATTCATCTTCTAAACACAAAATCAACACCCTTGCACCCCAAAATAAAAAATTTCCAATTCCTAAAACCTAAAGCCTCACAAATGGCACCCAAGAGACAAATTCAACAACAAGGATAGGGCCCAAGCAAGAAAGTGAAGCACATGGACAAGAAATTGAGCAAAGGAAAGGGAATTGCTAGTGGGAATCCTCCAAGCGGCGGAGTTCGAATCCAAGAGGGAGGTAATCTCATTAGATACTTTAGGAACTCTATTCATAAGAAAAGATATGATGAGATTATATCTTCTAAAGAGGTTATTTGTGGTAGAGAGATTGATTGAAAAGAATTTGCGCTTTTCATGATAGTCTTAGGAAATTATTTATGGATGCCAAATGGTTTAGCTTGAGTAATTTCTAGGATAAAGAATATAGTGAATTGATGGTTAGGGAATTTTACTCAAGTATTCCTAAGAATCAAGATGAGTTAGGGAAAGGAGTAGAAATCAACACTGAGGGCATTCATGCTTTTGTCTGTGGTAGGCAGATTCTGATAACTCTTAAGGACCTCGCTAGTGTATTGAAAACTGAATGTAAGAATGGTGCCTATTCTAGGCCATCTGAGTTTACTTGTGGATTGCCTTAGAAAGAAATTATTGGTCTAGATGAGAGTTTTGATCTTAAGAACTCGGTCTTGAAGATCAAATCTTTGGAACTTAGATTGCTACATGTTTTTATTAGCACCACTCTCTATGGGAGATCTGGCAGCTTTAGTACTGTAACTCAGGAGAATGTTTGGTTGATGTTTTTAGCAATGCATGGTAGAGAGGTTAACACAGCTCAGTTCTTGATTGAAAGAATGAAAGAGATAGCATGGACTAAGAGAGCCAAGTTAGCTTTTGGAAACATCGTCACCAAACTACTGAAGAAGAAAGGAATCTGGGGTCAAAGGTACCAAAATGAGCTTAACGTAAGCACTTACATTCCTTTGAACTCCTCCAGTTTTCAGAAGATGCATTATGTGTTATATGGAAACAATTGGATCAAGCAAATTGTGAAGACAACCAAAACAGTGCTAAGAGAGCCAGAAAATAAATCAAAACAAGAAGAAGAAGCAATACAAGAGCAAGCCCCAAAAGAAGTCCAAGAACAAACTCAAGATGCACCGCAAGATGATCAAATTGGTTTGATTTTGGACGCTGTGTTAAGAATGAAGGCCACTATAGGAGAAGAGATTCGGGAGTTCAAGCAACTAGTTCTAACTAGGTTAGATACTTTGGACAAAAAGGTGGCAGAGATCAGTAAATAAAAAGATGATCAGTTCTTTGACATTGGTGACTTGGATCATGGTGATGAGCACGAAGCTACCTCGGAACAACGAAGGCAAGAACAAGAGATTCTGAGCAAGCCAGCGGCAGAGGACAAGTTGGCAGCAGGTACTTAGATTGTGGAAACTATCATTTCCACCTTCAACACCCCATCCGAGCCTGCGCCATCCGAGCCTACCCCAAAAGCCTCCACTCCCACTCTCCAATACGAAAGAAAACCTAAATGATTCTAATGAGCTTTTTACTTCTTTCTCTTTTTGGTGATGTCAAAAAGGGGGAGAGAGATTGAAAACTTTCAATTGGTTTTTAATTGTGCAAACTTAGGGGGAGCTAGTATTACTTTGAAAACAATGTTTTATTTTGATTTGTTTTATTTTGGCTTTATTGGAGAATCAGGTGTTATTTAGAAATTTGAATAACAATTACTTGAAGTTATACATATATTTGACGATTTGCTTAGATTTTATACTTTAGTTGTGATCAAACACATGTAGGTACAAATTGTTGTTTAACCTTTTAAAATACATGTATGTATGATTGAATATACAAAGTGTAGGTTGAAGATAGCATATATTCAGGGGGAGCTTTTGCTTAAATCTTAGCATATGCACATTTATTATTTAACTTAGATAATCTTTTTAAGTTTGTCAATTTAAAGGGATGTTTTGTCATCATCAAAAAGGGGGAGATTCTTGAACTCCATGTGTTTTTGATGATTACAAAACAACCCACTTAAATGCTTTTGATGAATCTAAGTTAAGTGTGCAGATACTTAATAGTCAAAAGTAAAAATGCTAAGTATTAAAAATTCAATTGATCGAGGTTCTGTCCCAATCGATTAAACAAATTTGAAATGAAGCAATAAAGCACTAACCCGAGATACTCAACTGATTGAGCAAGAATGTCAACGGATTGAGTGAATGTTAAAAGAAGTAGATGTTGGAAGTCAGAGATTTTCAAACAATTCACAGTGGAGCTCAACCAATTGAGGAAGAACTAGTGCATACTACAAAGTCTGAAGCCTGAAGAAATTGAACCGATTAAGTCTATTGCTCAATCGATACAACTCTTTGAAGAAAATGGCAACTGAAGAAATTGAATCTATTGAGGAGGAATGTGAATCGATTTAACAGAAAAAACAAGAACTTCAAAAAATAGAATCAGAAAGATTGAACCGATTCAGCCTTGGCCTCAATCGATTCAATGGCGTTAAGACAGTCTAACAGCTAGTTTTCTCAAAGTTGTAAGTTAAGCTCTCTCTTTATTAAATGCCCCAACGAACAGAATTAACTCTCTAGCTATTTAGGGGGTCTTAAATGCTGAAGAAAAAGAAGAAAGTGAAGAGTATTGAAGAGCATTAACTACACTTACATTCAATATTGATTTCTCTCTTTTGTTTTTACACTTTCACACTTTGTGAGAGAAATTTCAGTGAGCTAAATTTCTTGTACATCTTAGGTCTTATTAGAGATCACTATTTGTACACAATTTCTAATTTCTTGTATTCTTAGATGTGAGAGATTCACTGTAAGGGGTTGCATCAACAAGGTAGTCCTTGTTTGACTTGTAATTGAGCTTTGGAAGAGCTCTCTTTGTAAAAGTTTTTGTGGAATCTAGAATTCTGAAATCTCAGTGAAAAGGAAGTTGAAAATCCTTGATTGGGAAGATCAAAATAGTGGATGTAGGTGAGGAGCACCGAACGACTATAAATAGAAGTGTCAATTCTTCTTTACTCTCTTAGCTTTACAAAGAACGCAATATCATCCAAAACAACCCCAAACACTAACCACCTCACTTTCAAAAGTTCCAATTGAAGTTGCACCATTGAAGAAGAAGTCATAAGTGCTGCTCACCCTACTTTAGCACTAATCTAAGGGACCAACAAAAGCAGCCCTTACTTCTACTCTTATCATTTAGCTACCAAATTGGGAAAAGCCATTTCAGTTGATGTGCGATGCAAGTGACTTTGCAGTTGGAGCTGTCTTAGGCCAGCGAGATGGAAAGGATTCATATGTTATATATTATACCTCTCGTGTGCTGAATAAAGCTCAACGAAACTATACCACCGTTGAAAATGAACTTGTAGCCGTAGCTTTTGCTTTAGATAAGTTTCGTTCATATCTTCTGGGAACTAAAGTTATTATATATTTTGGCCATGCAGCTCTGAAGTATTTACTAGCAAAGAAAGAGGCTAAACCAAGGCTTATTCGATGGATTCTATTGTTCCAAGAGTTCGATATCGAGATTAGAGATAAGAAGAGAGTTGAAAACTTAGTTGCTGATCATTTAAGCCATTTCGTAAGTGAGGTGTTAAGGTCTCCTATTAATGACTCTTTTCCAGATGAACAACTCATGCATATGCACAGCCTTTTGCCATGGTTTGTAGATATAGCCAATTACCTTGTTACCAAAACTTTCCCTCATGATATGCTTAAATCCCGTAGAGATAAATTGATGTTCGATTCTAGGTTTTATGTATGGGATGATCCATATTTGTGGAAGTTTTGTTCTGATTCAATAATTAGGAAATGTATTCTAGAACATGAGCATCATCATGTTCTAGCTCATTGTCATGCATATGCTTGTGAGGGTCTCTTTGATTCTCAAAGAACAACTAAAAAGGTGCTTGAATGTGGTTTATACTTGCCTACCCTTTTCAAAGATGCTCATTAATTCTTCAAATCATGTCATAGATGCGAAAAAGTTGGTAAATTAAATTCTATGAATCAAATGCCTTTGCATCCCATTATTGTTTGTGAAATTTTTGATGTATGGGGTATTGATTTCATGGGACCTTCCCCAATTCTTTTGGAAATTTATATATTTTATTGGCTTGTGACTATGTTTCAAAATGGGTAGAAGCAACAGCTACCCGTATTGATGATTCTAAAGTGGTTAAAGGTTTTATCAGGTCTCACATCTTTTCCCGTTTTGGAATTCCTAGAGCCTTGATAAGAGATCAAGGAACCCATTTTTGCAACCAGTCTGTTGATACACTTCTTAAGAAGTGTGGTGTCACTCACAAAGTTTCAACTCCATATCATCCTCAAACCGGCGGTCAAACGGAAGTCTCTAATCATCAAATCAAGGCCATTTTAGAAAAGACTGTGAACATAAATCGGAGAGATTGGGGTACTCGATTAGGGGATGCACTTTGGCCTTATTGAACTACCTATAAGACTCCTTTAGGCATGTCTCCTTATCGGTTGGTGTATGGTAAAGCATGCCATTTACTTGTTAAGCTAGAATTCAAGGCTTGGTGGGCTATTAAATCTTGCAACATGAACTTGGATGAAGCTGGAAATCAACGTAAATTGCAATTGCATGAATTGGAGGAAATTAAGAATGAAGCATTTGACAATTCACTCATCTATAAAGCGAAAACTAAAGCTTATCATGATAAGTTTCTTTTAAGGAAAACCTTTGAAGTGGAACAAAAAGTGTTGACGTCTAATACCAAGTTACATCTCTTTCTGGTAAAGCTTAAAAGTAGATGGCTAGGACCTTTTGAAATTGTTCATACTTATGATCATGGAGCCATTGAAATCAAAAGTTAAGCTACTTCAAAGACAATGAAAGTGAATGGTCACTGGTTGAAGCCTTACTTAGAGAGTTTCCCATCTTTTGGTGTGGAGAATGTGTATTTAAAGGCCCCTTCATATAGTTGATTTTGAATGAAGGCAAAGTCTAGCTAAAGACATTAAACAAAGGCGCTTATTAGGAGGCAACCCGATCTTTCTTTCTTTCTTTAATTTCTTTATTTTTCTTTTCAGTTTTAATGTTTTTCATAATTAATCGTTTCTTGTTTTGTTTTTGTAGCTAAGTAGGCAAAGTACAAGTATTCAAAGGTTTAAAAGTTTCTATCAATCTTTTGAGAGAGTTCTTTTAACCTTATTTGTATTTTCATTGCATTTCTTCGATGCTTATTTACTTTTCTCATTTTCATAAACATTCATACATAATCCTTTATGGTTAATCACTTAAGAGACTTTATCTTCATCATTGACAAGTGGTATGAGAAGTTTGAAGAACATTTGAAGCCTTTATGGTTGTATTCTTTGTGGTATGGATCCATTGAAGCATGATTTAGAATATTCGAAAAGTATTTAAAGCTGGATTTTGCTCTATCTTTAGCCGGCCACCGCCTAACCAATGGCCGACTGCTGCCCAAAAAAATCAAAACCCGAGACATCTCTCTGTTTTCAGCCGGTCGGCTGGCTAGAGCTATAACCGACGCCGACCCCCTCTCTTCTTCATCCGGCCCTCCGTCTATCAATACGCCACTCATCTTTCTTCCTTAGCCATTTTTGCTTCTTTATAACCTCATTCAAACCCTCTACACTGCATGAACCTCTCAAACACTTTAAACATCCAATTTATCTTCAAATTACCATCCTTTCACAAATTACAATTCCATTAAACACTTCATCATTCATCAAATCTATCATTACACCTCACTTTGAACAACATTGAAGATTGATGGAAGTTTGAGTCCTATTGAGGCCATTTTTGAATTTAAGTATTTGAGTTACAATTGTGGCAAATTTTCATCTTCTCTTTGCTTAGTAAGTGTTTCTCAAGACTTCTCTTCACTTTGTTCATCATTAATCTTGAGTTTACTAGCAAGTTGGAGTTGTTAGAACTAGAAAAACAAGCTTGAATTTGGAATTGATGATTAGTTGTTTGAATTAGTGCCAATTGGTTGAATTGAGTTATCGGGTTTGTTGAGTTATTGCATTGGATTAAAGATATAGATTCCTAGCTTTGTTAGTGCTTGAAAACGTTGGTAATTACTTGTTGATTGAAGGTTGCTAGAATGGTACCTACCAAGTGTTTGATAAAATGTCCAAGAGAGTTAGTAAACCTTCCACCAAAGCTAAGGAAGCAAGTTCTTCAATAGCTAAATCGATCACTAAAAAGTCCAAGCCATTAAAGAAACATAAGGAGCCGGTTGTTATGAATGTTGAAGAAGATTAAGAGTATGAATTGGTTATTTTTAGAAATGCTAGTTATGAAGATTGGTTCAATCTTCATAAAACTAAGAAATTTGTTGTTGAAAAGACCATTGATCCTAGCATTGATGCATACTTTCATACCATTGAAGCTTTTTCTACATTAGGTTGGCAAGAAATTTTCAATCTTCATTGTGAGTATTATCCTGAGTTATATGCCAACATTGAAGACAAAAAGCTTAAGCTTGATGATATCAATACAAGAGTCCAAGGGATAGAAATTGTGAGCACACTATAATTCTTCTCAAGGCAATTCAAGTTTCCTAATAAGGGACTTCCTCTTGTTTTCGGGACTAAATGTAAATCTCATCAAGAAACAAACAAGGATTGGAAGATTGCATGAAATATTGAGAAGCTTGATATTCCTTATGTCAATGAGGTTTCCTTTTGCAAGCATATGGACATCCGAGCATGTCTTTCTACCTATTTCCTTTGCTTCAATGTTGATCCAAAGTCTAGTGACTTTCATCTAACTCAAAATACTGATATTTATTTCTTGGATAGACTCCTCTTTGGGATAGAGAAGAATAAGAAGATTCTTTTGGCTCCTATTATCATCCAAGCTATTAAAGGTGTTGTCTCCACTCACAAAACACCAAGATGCCCTATTTTTCCTGTTTTGATTAGTCAGATCATTCGCATGATGGGTGCTGATGTAAGTGGTGCAAAAGTGTTGAAGACTTCTTCCAAGGACATTGTGGATGATACTAAACTCATAATCTTCAACTACTCCTTTAATGGTCGTTGGTGGTCTAATCCGAATCAATTGACCAAGGATTTAGTTGCTCCACCTCCAGAAGAACATGAAGAACCTAGTGATGAAAAGGATGATGAAGATCATGAAGACCAAGAACAAGCTCGTCTTCCCATATTAGTTCAGCCTAAGCCTGGCAGACCTCATTCTCAAGTTCAATTTCAAAATCAAGTGATTAATTGGATGGCAAGACAAGATAAGAACTATGAGGAATTACGAGTTCATATGGAAGACATTCGAGAGGCTCAATTGACTGATAGTGCCAAGATTAAAGAGATTCTCACTTTTTTCAAGGGGCAGCCACCATCTCAGTTATTACCACTTTGAATTTACATTTTCTCATGCATTGCATTTAGTTTCTGTTTATTAATTTTCGTAGGACTATCTTTATATTTATGTTTATGTTTATTTGGATTTTATGGTTTGTAACTTAATCCCTATGTCCATTTTCCTTGTGTATAGCCTTCTAGGATCTCAAATTCATGGTAATATCACTATGAATTTTCACTCATAACCTTGAATTTTTGTTTTCTGTGCACATTGAGGACATTGTGCTATTCAAGTGTTCGGGGGGGGGGGGGGGGTTGGGTGGATTATATAATCTATTTTCAAATTTATCTATTTTATTTTGTTGCTAATCTTTGTGCTTAATTTTTTAACTTTGATCTTTATGCTTAATTCTCAACTTTGATATCTTTCTCTTGATCAATTGCTTTTTCAAATGTTTTGAGTAATTCTTGAGCTATATTGTGGATTGTAATTGATTAAGTATCCTTTATAAGTAGAATTCATTGGTTGATCGAAATTTTGAAATGAGAATTTTTAGCTTTTCTAGATTTAATTCTAGCACAACCTTTAGAGTGTCTTAGCACCCTTAGTGAGTTTTTGAGCGTTAAAAGATTGCTTCCAATCTTTTTCTTTCATGAGTGCATTATTGATCTCCTATAAGCTTTAATTCTAGAACTTGCTTGAAAATCTTTTTGAGATTACATAAGACACATGCTCACTGAATTTGCTAATTGTCTATAGGATTGAATTTTAGTCAAATTAAGCCATCCCATGAGAAAAAACAATTGTAGTTAACCCCTTTTGAACCTATATGAATATCATTTGCCTTTTTCTTTGTTTAACCTTTTCCTAAAGAACCTTGAAATTAAAAGAAAAACAAGTATTACTACCCTTGTTCTTGATTTAATAGAGCTTACTTACATGTTTTTGTTCTTTGTAAGGTAAAATAAGGAAGAAGCGTGGGGGAATTTTATTTAATGGCTTGGAAAATAAAGAAGTTGGAAACTTTGCCAATTGAAAATTGAAAAGAGAATGAAAGTGTCAAGAAAAAGAGAAAGATTGTATGCGAAAAGCATTTCAAAGAAAAGAAAAGACACTATAAAAGATGATTAGCATTGATTTCTAGTCTTTGGAAAGAAAAGTGCAAAAAGAAGTTAAATTTTGGTGGAGTGTTGAATCAAGCTGAAAGTTGGGTTATCATCAGTTAAATCTGCCCATATTTATGTTTAATTGCTCTACTAAATTGTGAACTTTGTATTTTATTCCTTTTATCTTTTCTTTGTTGAGCTCATTTACCTCTGGCCCGATTACAACCTTGTGAAAAGACTTTAGCATTAAAAATTCAGTTGAGTATTGTTAGTGGAGTAGTGGAGATTAGGTTCACAAGCAAGCTTATGGTAAGAGAGATGGGAGTGGCAAACCTAAACACTTTTAGGGTGAGGATGAGAGATTGAATGAAATTCCACTCTATTTGGTTGTGATTAGATAATAACCTAGGATGGTTAACTTTTCTTTCTTCTCCTTTTCAATTGATTATTGTTTTCTCACTTGAACTTTGCTGATATACTTATTCTTCTGCAATTCCATGATATTGTTTTGGAGTTATTCTTTAATGCTTCTTAAAGCTTTTCAAAAGTTTTGCTTGAGGACAAGCAATTAGTTAAGTGTGGGGGAATTTGTTAGTTGCTATTTTATTTATGATTTTGATTGACATTCATCTTGATTTAGAGCAACTAATCTTTTAAACTTAAGCTAATGGCATGTTTTTCTTTTTGTAGGAACATTTGAAAGATTGGAAGAAAAGCATTTAAAGCCAAGGCAAAGAAGACCAAAAAGAAGAAATTCTTGTCTGACATTGGCCGGCCCCAGGCCATATTTTGGCCGGCCCCAAGCCATATTTTGTCCGGCCCTAGCCTGAAGACTGGCCAATAAGATTGTTTTTTATTTCAGCCGGCGCCGGCTGGACACGGGATTCCTCCAAGTTGCCCCAATTTATTCTACCAAGCCTCCAATGCCTCTTAACCTCTCCTTGATGTTCCTTGGACCTAAAGTTTCATCAATTTAACCCCAAAACAAGGAAGATTCAAGGAGAAGAATAAAGGATTGATTGGTTAAAGAATTTCAAGATCAAACCCAATTGAAAGAAGGTTGAAGGAAGATGAGTCAAGCACAAGATTGAAGACCTTTAGAGATTTTTTAGGAGTTAGAAACCCTAAGTATATATATTCTTTTTAAAATACTTAGCGAGATATCTAGAGAGATTATTTTCGTCATATTTTTTAGAGCTTTTAATTTCAATGGCAGCTTAAACATCTTTTCTTTAATCTAGTATTCAAGTGGATGCTTATTCAAGTATTTGTGAGGGTCGTTTATACTTAATCTAGTTTTATACATAATTGTTCCTTGAATTCTTTGCTCTAAGGTAAACTTGTTTGTTAGTTTATAAATCTTTTGTTTGTTTGTTTGTTTGGCTAGTGCGCAATAATCAATCTTATGATGAAAAGTATTGCTATTCTTGTTTAGATTCGTGTTGGTTAGTTGAATTTGATCAAGTTATAGGTAGCAATTGAATAGGATGCCATATTCAACGGAATTCAAGGGGATTATTTAGTAATCTATGCTGGGTAGATTTCTAATATTGATTAACTTATATTAATCTTGCTCGTAGTGCTTTCTAATTCGAAACAAGCTGCTAGGTTTTGGTTTAAGTATTAGATTAAATGATATTTTGTGAAACACGAGTAACATTATATCTAGCTTTAGGATTAATGAAATCATTGAGAATGCTTGGTTTTCTTTGATTAGTTAATACAATTGTGTTAGAACTATATATCTTGATGAACCAAGGATCAAATATCTTATGAGCATCCCAAACACTAAGTTGAAGATCTTTAATTTTGACTTATCTCTTATCATCTATTTCTTTAGTTTTATTTACTTATATTCTTTTTAATTTTCAATTTCAATCAAACCCCTTTTCTTATGTTTACCCATTTTGAAGAAAGCAAAAAGTCAACCAAAAGCTCTCCGTGGGATCGATCCTTACTTATCCTACTACATTAATTAGTTCAAGAGGAGGTTAATTTGTCAAGCACCGCAACATGCTTCATCACCATCTTGGTCATAAACTTGTTACTCGCAACAGCCCCTCTGTGTGTGTGTGTGTGTCTGTGGTGGGGGGGGTGGTTATTGTTACTGCAGTGACTAAGTTGCTTGTGGACCACCTTTTGAGGGGTGCAAGTGAATATGGTTTTTGCCTTGATGGGATGCATGGAAGGAAACCCATTAGGCAACCATGAGTTCATTCTATAGCACTGTCAGGTAGAATGAAATTCATTTATCCAGTATCGACCTCAGCCAAGGCAATAGCTTAGGTAAAGGACTTGACAGATAATGTTCACGATCTCATAGGCCATTTTCTTTAAAATTTCTGTTTGAACTATTCAATTTTATTTACATGTTATTATGGAACTGTTTAGACTATTATAACTATTGAATTTAATTTTTGTTTTACTAAAAGTTTATATTATTATTAATGTTTATCGGTTATCCACTCACTGAGTACTTATCACTCACTTATGTTTTATTATAAAACCATTTTCAGGCTGTAAACGTTCTCCGCGTTGTTAGAATAGGTTGCAGTGGCAAAAGTTTCATTCCTAGGAAAAGTTTGACCGAGGAGGTCAAAAGTCAATTTTTTGTATTATTTTTTAAAAATTCACATAGGTCCCACCAAGGTTGTATGGTCTTATCCAAATGCGTACTTTCTCTTTTTAATGTGTCTAGAACTTTTCGAAATTATTGTGGTATTCTTCTGGGTACTATAAGTCTGTGGAAATATTACTTAAAAAATATGTCGCAAATTTCAATGGCATTTCTGTAAATATATGCAAGGTTACAACATAAATTTTTATTTCACCTATCACTGGTATATTTTTATACTGAATGACATTATATATCTATAAACTGTCGAAACTTGAGGACTGCGTGATTGCTGCATGGAAATAAAATATAAAATTACCATTTTAGCCATGCGAAACTTTGAGGTGTATTCTAATACGATAGAATGCACTTCAAGGATTCACGGCAATTGTTACATGCTCGATCACTGCATCGGGGTATGACACCATTGATGGGGACCTGTTTTAATTGCTAACTTTTTAGTTTTAGAAGTTTTAGTTTAACTTTTCTATTTGTAGTTTTTAGTTTATTTTTCTTTAGAATTTTGCTTATTTTTCTTTTTCTTATTTTAGGTAAATATGGAAGATGATTTCACCACTTTGATCAATAAGATGGAAGTGATGAAGCATATGTGGATGGATAAAAAGCAAAGGAAATCACAAGAATGCTACTGTTGTGGTATGTATGGTCCTTCTTCAAGATTTTGTATGAATGTTGATCCTTGTGAAGATGAATACTACTCGAAGAATGTGAACTACATGGGAGGCTATGGAGGACAACAAGATGGTTGGGATAATTCTTTTATGCCCATCTATAATCCATGGAGGAGAGGTCAGCTGAATTTCTCTTGGTCTCATCAAGTAGCCATTGCTGGACCTTCAGGATTGCAAGGTTTCCAACAAAGATAACATCTTCAACCTCAACCATCCACATAAGATAATAGTAGTAAGGACAAGTTTCAAGCCTTCCTGGCACAAATCAGTTTGAAACTTGAGAAATTGGACAAAATTGATGAGTTGGAAAGGATTGTTGAATCTCATTCCACTGCAATTAAAAATCTTGAAGTCTAAGCTAGTCAAATCGCACAAATTATTAATGAGTTGGAGGATGAAAATGAAGAGGAATGGTGCAGTGAATATCTGGTGTTGGAATTGCACAAAAAGAAAGCAAGGAAGACTGTGATGATGATCTGGCACCAGATGATGATAGAAACGACGTCAGTTACGGAAATTCAAAAAAAAAAAAATGATGTGCAACTCAATCTACTCTTCAAAATCAAGATGAAATGGACTAAAGGAGCATACAAGTGATTCTGGAGTTGTCCTGAAACCAAAAACTCAAATTCAACCTTATGTGCCATCTGTTTGACATCCTAAAGGAGACATAACCACTAATGAAGCATCCTATACCACATTGAAGAATGGCAAAGAAATGGAAGTGTTTCGAATTTTTAAACCTTTTTCAATCCAATTCTTTTATGGTGCTCGTTCACTTTTGTTTGTGGTTTCTTTACGGGAAGGTAATTTGAAAATTTCCAATGAGGCTAGCACTGAGGCTATCCAACGAGATAAATTGTGGAATTATATGACAATATGATACCAGTGGAATTACGTGACCTCCTTTTGGTGATAATGTCTAGCTATAGACATTAAATTTAGTGCTTGTTAGGAAGCAACCCAATATTTTAGCTTTTCTTTTCTTTTTGTTTATTTTTATTTTACTTTATTTTATTTTATTTTATTTGTTTTCTACATACTAACATTTATTTCAATTTTCTTTTGTAGGTAATTTTTCTTAGATTTCTTAAATTTACTTCACCAACTTTTCATGGACTTAAGTTCTCTTTATCTTTTTTTTTTCCATGATTATTATCAATGTTTTTCCATTAAGGATAATATTCATGTTAAGACTAGGGATGAATTTTTAATATCTAATTTTCATGGATACATACATAAATATATTTTTTTAGTTAAAGGTTAATGGAGAGGAGGATACATATCATTCATTTGAAAAGTTAAATCAAATAGGAGTTGGAGTAGTGGGCTTGTACGTGGACTAGAAGTCAAATAGCTGCCACACAAGTTGAATATTTCTAGCCTTTACCAACGTGGTAGCTAAGACTTAAACCCTTTAGTATTTCATCTTCCCACTCCAAATTGATTTCCAAGATACTAAATCAACTTTCTTCTCCTCAATGATCTTGGCTTTATTAATTTCATGCATACATGTAGTTCATACTTACTTCTCCACTTACTTTATGATTTTTATTTGACACACCCGGACCTAATCTAACTTTTTCATATCAATAGAACAATGTATACTACTTATCCCCCGCTTATGGATTGGATGAGGTGATTGACCATGCATGGAAGCAACTAAACTCCAATTGGACTCCTTTAAGTCCATAGCTAATGGATTGGATGTCCATTGGTGTAAAAGTCCGCAGATTAGGCTAAGGATCGAGATTAAGAGAAGTTGAAAAGAAGAGAGAAAGTCTGGCTCAGGGTTCGAGTAGGCCCGATGTCGGGCTTCCCTATAAATAAAGGGAGGCCGAGCCTTTCCCCATCATTTCTCTTTTTCTCTCAATTCTCTTTTCACTCTTTTGCTCTTTTGGAGCAACTTCGAACTTTTGGCCGATTCGAACAAATCGACTGACGATTCAAGGTGAGTTTCTAGTATGCTATCATATTCACCTAGATTTGCATTATACTTAGTTTGCACGTAAATCCATGCATAGGTCTAGGAGAAATCTCGGTTCAAAATTTAGTCTAGCTTTTTAACTAGATTTAGATTTAGATTTTAGATATAAGAACTTTAAGCCGATGATTCTCGTTTTTCTATCAGTAAACATGTCGTGGGAGCTAAGGGGATTGCATGTTTCAATTTTCGAGCCAAACTGTGGAGAAACGAGCCCAAAAATCGAGGAAAACCTCGGGATTAGAGCTCACAGAACACCTCTCGCGTGGGACCTGAGCCACTCCCACGCGGGAGTGACCAAAATTACTGAGTCCCGCGCGGGACTTGACCCAATCCCGCGCAGGAGTCAACTTGTTCTGGGGGTGAAATCGTAATTTTGCCCCGAGTGTCCGATTTTGACTCAGATTACCCCCGAACACCTTTCTAAGCCTCGAAACGCAGCCAAACATCACCTTTCGAAGCGTCGTAGGTGCATTCATAGATTGATTATGAATGCTAACGCGTGTTTTTGTGTAATTAAAGTTCCAGACGATCAAGTGCGGCGACATTCCGGAGATCGATCTTTATGGGACAATTGGGAGTATACGAACCTCCAACACTGTGAGTGGCCTTGCGTTCAGTGTTTAGTCATTTAGGGCTAAACACTTTAATTATTATTAAAATGTTTTAATTAAATGTTTTGGGATTCGGGTATTTCCTCACACCGTCACACACGTTGTTATATGCCATAGGGGCAAGGGTTTTGAGAAAATTAAATTTATAAAATGTAAGTATGTATGTATGTTTTTATATTCAAATATGGACAGAATGTCATGAGTGCTCGATCGGGCATAATCATACATACGAGTGGACTCGATGAGACTCGGCACTTCATGTGATGAAGCGAGTGGACCGAGGTAGAGCATGCATGCGAGGTAGCCGTGGAACGCCTTTTTGAAGGGGCATGGTGAGTGTATTAGCCTGAAGTAGAAAGGCGTGAGTGGAGACTCACCAAGGCCTATGTAGCAGTGACCACACAACGACTGGCACCGTCGAGGGAACGGGCTTAGAGAGAGATACCTATATCTTTTTATAAATATATATTTTTTCAAAAAAAGAATATAGTTTCCTTATTAAAGGAAAGTTTTAAAAAGAAAAGAAAAAGCCCTCGATAATACGAGATCCTTAACCACGA
Source organism: Microcos paniculata (assembly GCA_030664755.1). Classification (NCBI taxonomy): domain Eukaryota; kingdom Viridiplantae; phylum Streptophyta; class Magnoliopsida; order Malvales; family Malvaceae; genus Microcos; species Microcos paniculata. Next base: position 44,324,336 of record CP131456.1, on the reverse strand, counting down.
CCAAGGTCGAGCTTCGTTGGTTTCCACGGCCAGCCCATAGTTAGATGTCGTTATTATTATTATTATTGTTTTCCCAAAAAGGATTTAGGGAAAAATGTTTTGAAAAGAGGTTTTTAAAAGAAACGTATAATGTTTTCTGAATCGTTTTGGTATTACCCGAACTCCCCAAACCTATTTGACTTTGCATTGAACCTCTGTTACTCACCTGTATCCAATGTTGTTTGATGCAGTTCCCAGTACGAGGATGCTAGATGGTTCGGAGGCTCATAGGAGTGGTTGGTGGCTTAGGAGTTGGTATATTCCACTGCGTAGGTTATTCCTTAAACTAGTCCACTTGTACTCTTTTTATTATTTATTATTATAAATATTTTCTAACTAATGTTTTGTTTTAATGGTTTTACAGTGACGATACTCTTTCTATACCTTGTGCCATCTCAGATAGCTCGCCTTTCATGACATGTATCTCGAGGTGATATGGCGGTCGTCACATGGTCGACCCCAATGAGGCGGGGTATGACAATTTGATTGGTATCAGAGTAATTAAAAGATTCTAACTATTTTCAAAACTATAAAGTATTTTTAAATGTTTTCTAATGTTTTTAAAACCAGTGGATTACTTAGGTTCTAAATTCCTGAGCTCGAGTATGTGATTACTCAAATACGTCATAAATGCCCTAACCTACTCTTTATAATACCTTTTTTAGCAGTATGCCACCATATAGAGTACTCGAGTGCGGTCTTTAGGTGAAATGCCACCACGACCATCGTATCCTCAATATTTGTGAAAGCAAAGTAAGCTTTTTGAGAAATCCCCAAGACCAATCCTTCAGCTTTTAATATTCTTCCTACTCGTTAGCCAAACTATGTAAGGGACTTAGTCCCTTGAGATGATGAGATATGTGATATCTCATCCAACCCTTCTAGCAGCCTATCCAGAGGCTTTCAAGTAAAGAAAACCAGCTTGGCGTCCAACCTTTAAGGTTGTGGACATCGAGGCTCGTTAGTGAAGAAGCGAGTTTGATGTTTAACCCAACCTAAGGGCTATTTCCCCCATTCTCTACACAAGTAATGTGTACGAGTTGCGAGGAAATGAAGCAGCTAAAGCATTACAAGGAGCAAAGATAGACTTGACGTGCACGAAGACTAAACCAACTTCTCTCGCTCTCTAAACCAATGGTGTATAGACTTAGGGAGAGAGAGTCGGCTAGGAATGAAGGAGTCAAGGGGATACGAGATCACAGAAACTGAGGTTGACAAAATCTTAGAATGCGGGGTAAGGCACCTGAATAAGAGGATTAAGGAAAAGTCCTCCCTGTTCTTCAAAAGAGGACTTCATCGAACAACAAATGGAAGGATGAAGGGTGAAGCCAAGGAAAAGCTAACCAAATGTAGAAGTCAAAGAAGGATCCACACGATGTGGATCAATTCCTCTCACTCTCAACATCAATTACATGCAGACTTGGAGAGGAAGTTCAGAAAGAAAAGGTGATTGAATGACGAAGCTGAGGTATCAACGAGTCCATATGGGATAGCTCAACCTCTTTCTTCCCTAATTTCTACACCACTCGTGTGTACTCTGAGAGAGAGCGCAACGAAGGCGAACCGACTTTCCCTAATTCTGCTCCAATGGTGTGTAAGTTCTGAGGGAAAGTATGACAAGGGTGGAAGAAAGAGAGATCATTCAGAGTCAAGCAGATTGGCGGTCAAGGACTCCAAGTTATGGCATAAGTGAACACTGAGAAGGATGATGAAGGAGGAAGACCCCAGTAAGAGAATAATTTGAACCCTTCTGATGGACTAACTTGGCACCTCCTACTTTCTACACTGTTTATGTGTGGAGTTTGGGAAAAAGATGATCGAAGAAGACCACCCAAGGAAATTGGAAGAGATCGAGTGAACCCAAGACCATGAGAAATGGATTAAGGAAAAGTCACTCGAGGATGTGAAAGAAACTGCTAAGAGGAAGCCCTAAAAGACTCGAGGATGACAAAAAGATGGTAAAGAGAAGAACAAGAAAGAAGCTATTCTTAAGAAACGACGAGGAGGAAGAAGGCAAGGATAGCAAAACAGAGGATGAGGAATGGAAAAAGACCTCATACCCGTATGATGGATGCATAATGGACCCTTCATTGTGAAGTCAGCTTTTGGGTCCCAGTGCTAAACCTAACTAAGGACCAAAACGTGAAGAGAATGGTGATGAGAAAAAGGAGAAGATATCTCATCCATATGGTCAACGAGTAGTACATCCGTTACTCCTTGTTGAATCATTGGATTCCAATGTTAAGAGAAGATAACAGAGAAAAATAGAAAGGAAATGATGATTAAGGAAATGGAATAAGGAAAAAGATAAGCTGGAAACCTCCACACCTAAGGGGTTAATAAGTAATAAACCCCTCACCATTGGTTAACAATAAGAGTAAGAAGAAGGAGACTCTCAAAGGATGATGAGAAAAGACCTTGTCATGGTCAAGATCAATGGGAAGTAAGAAAGCGCAGAGAAAATAATGGACGACAACAGTGGAAGTACCTGCTTGCATGTAAATAAAGAGCACGAAGAGAATTTTTCCTCAGAATTGAAAGCACATCACCAGAAGGAACTGGTGAGAAAGAAAAAGGGGGGAAGAGAAAAGAAAAGCAAATGTTGAAATAAAGGATATAAGAGATGATGTGATGTAGTGCGGAAGCTTTCTTAATGAAGAAAGAAAGCACAAAACTCTAGGTAAGTCAAAATTCTAGGCTAATCAAGATGAATAAGTCCTAGGAAGGAGAAAAAAAAAGAAGCTTAGTTCAGTTGATGAACTAAGTTTAGGCTAACTAGGAGTAGAGCCTTAAAAGAAGAAAAGCGTAACGTACTATAGGATCCTTAAACCCTTAGAAAACTTTAACCTTTAATTAGTAATGATTTCATAATGAATGATAGGTTAATAACCCCAAAATGACTAGGCAAGATTAGTAAAGAGTAAGATGTAGGAAATTAGGACTTGAGACAAAAACCTGGGTAGATAAACTAGGAAGGGGTTTAAAGAAAGTGAATAAAAGACTTAGAAATAGATATTAGCTAAAGAAAGTCGAGCACAATGTACCCCAAATTCGAGTCAAGCCAAGGCACTACATCATATTATGAATAGGATAAAGAAAAGAACGAATAAACAAGAATGATTAGAGGCGAGAAATACTAAGGAAAATAAGGGTTAAAGACGTGAGTCGGTGAAGAAAAAGAGAACCCCCAACAATTTGAGTTATAAGAAGAGATAAGAAGGTTGGATAGAAAGAAAAATTAGAGAGGAGAAAGAGAAGAAAGCACTCAAAGGACACGAGTGGATGGGGATGATTACATCCTAAAAGATGAGGAAGAAGATGATGATGATTGAAGTTATAAGGATATTCTAAACCCAGTTAAAGAGGAAAGTGGATTGACTTAGGTAAGAGTTGAAGAAAGAGTGAGGATAAGACAATGATGATAATTGAAATTGGGGAAGACAAAAGGTGAAAGTAGGATGATAGAATGAGATAGAAGGAATTAAGAGTAATGAGTCAATGAACAAAAAGGATAAGTTAAGAATTAGAAGGAGGGGAGTAGCTTAACCTAAGGATAAATTTCCCTCGAAGAATGATAGGTGAAGAAAGGATGTTCGAAATGGAGCTAAACTATGGTAAATTGGAAGTAACCAGATGCGGATAAGGGTGGAAAAAGGTGAATGATTAAGAAAGGTGATTTCCACGACAAATAAACCTTGGTGTGGACGACAAAGAAAAGATATCAAAGGAATTGAGAGCCGATGGCGGCTAAGATAAAGAAGACCCATATACGAAAAGTAAATGATGTGGAGACTAAGACAGAAAGATGACAAGGATGAACCCCGAGTACTCAATAGAAGGAGTACAAGGATAAGGAAAGAAACAGGTCAAGCTTATAAACCTCTATGAGCACAACCAGTATAAGAAAAGAAGGAAGAGAAAGAAAGAAAATTCTAACACCTAAATGAAGAACAATAAACAAAAGGATGACAAAGAAAAAAGAGAAGAAAAAAATGAAGCTTGAATAAAGGAAACCTTGGATCAGGTGTGAAAGATCACAAAAACGAAGGTAAGACAAGGTTGGTAGCGAACCCGAAACCCTAATGGAATGGGTATGGAGAAAATGAAAGCTACAAAAGATGCCAAAGGATGATAATGAACCCAAGATAAGGCAAGTCAAGTGAAAGGATAAGAAACACTAAGAGAAGGGAAGACGTGGATAAAAGAGCCACAAATGATGTCGCACGGCTACAACGTGCATTGTTGGTTAGTCCCATATAGACGGGAATATGAGAGAGGGTGGACCCCATAATGGATTGTGGGTGAATGAAAAGAAGAAAAGGAATGAGGAAGGGGAAAGGATACCCCAACCTGAATTATAAAAGGAAGAAAAGAAAATAATTTATAGCAAAGAAGATAAAAGATGATTAAGAGCCCTAAGAGGCTCGAGAAAATGGCGTGGATGAGCATGTAGTCGAGGCTCAAGTACGGATGTCTTGGAGCCATGTGAGGCATCCCAATGTGTGGAAGCGATCAAAGATCGAGATCTTGAGAATCTCTGTGATGACCACTTGAGAGGACCGACCTAGAATGTGACGAGGGAGAGCATGAGGCCACCCAGAGTTCTCCATCCTAGAGAGGATGAGAGATGAGATGGGTTGAGGGACCTATTTGAGTTAGAGATAGGCGGTCAAAAGTGCGTCAGATTGTGAGAGTCAAGAGGGCATTACCTCTGATCCTTTGATATGATACGACCAAGAGTGGGCCAATGCTTACAAGAGTTAGACTCATTTGCTATGAGAGAAGAAAGAAGAAATATTGAAAATGAAAAGGAGAAGAAGACTAAAGAACGAAAAGGAGAAGAAGACTAAAGAACAAAATGGAGAAGAAGACCAAGGTAGGGGACAAACGAGTTAACTTTCCGGACCCTTCGCCTTAGAGGTGAGGGAGTTAAAAAAAAATCTTCCCCGACATCTGGGTTACAAAGACGAGTACAAGACATCGAAAGAGGAAGGATACGTCGGAGAATAGCCTCGAAAAGGGAAGCACAATTAAGGAAAGAAGAATAGACTTTTAAGAAAAATTGGAGGAGTAAACCTCAACAATAATAAGGAGGTAGTCTCAATAAAAGAGACTATAAGGGGGAAACAAAGACTAAGTGAAATGATCAGGTAGAGCACGACGGAGATTGAGCAGGAACTTCCGAGTAATATAGTCGAAGTGAAGCGAGCCTAATCCACAGATGGATAAGGATAGGCTTTGCTAAAGTAGAAGATGAAGTTCAAACTCAAGAACAAAATCGCCAGAAGGCTGTTCTTAAGAAAAGATGATCGAGAGAGATTAAGAAGCAACAAGGGAGTTTGGAGACAGATAGTGATGTGAACACTATTCAAAACCAAGGAGAAGGCTTACAGTAGAAGCCAAAACTCCCCTACAACTACTTCAATGATTCCGAGGACGAAATTTTTGAAGTAGGGGAGAGTTGACACACCCGGACCTAATCAAACTTTTTTGTACCAACAAAACAGTGTAGACGGCGTATTAAATTGAACAATACGTCGGTTCGAATGTGTCTGATTATGAAGAGAACTTAAGCTTAGGAAAAGACAAAGTTGGAAGATGAGGTGATTGACTATGCATGGAAGCAACTAAACTCTAATTGGACTTCTTTAAGTCCTTAGCTAATAGCTTGGAAGTCCATTGGTGTAAAAGTCGGTGGATTAGGCCAAGGATTGAGATTAACAGAAGTTAAAAAGAGGAGAGAAAGTCTAGCCAGGGATTTAAGTAGGCCCGGTGTCGGGTTTCCCTATAAATAACATAAGGCCGAGCCTCTCCCGCTCATTTCTCTTTTTCTCTCATTTCTATTTTCTCCCTTTTGCTCTTTTGAAGCAACTTCAGACTTTTGGCCGATCCGAACAATCCGACAGATGAATCAAGGTGAGTTTCTAGTATGATATTCTACTCACCTAGATTTGCATTATACTTAGTTTGCATGTAAATGCATGCATAAGTCTAGGAGAAATCTCGGTTCAAAGTTTCGTCTAGCTTTTTAGCTAAATTTAGATTTAGATTTTAGATCTAAGAACTTTGAGCCGGTGATGCTCATTTTTCTTTTAGCAACGCGTTGTGGGAGCTAAAGGGATTGCATGTTTTGATTTTCGGGCCAAATTGTGGAGAAACGGGCCTGAAAATAGAGGAAATACCTCGGGATGGGTGAAACCCGAGCCACTCTCACACGGGAGTGACCAAAATTGCCGAGTTTTGTGCGGGACTTGGCCCAATCCCACTTAGGACTCAACTTGTTCTAGGGGTAAAATTGTAATTTTGCCCCGAGTGTCCAATTTTCACCTGGATTACCCCAGACACCTTTCTAAGCCCCGAAACGCATCCAAACATCACCTTAGGTCATACTAAAGCCTTATAGGTGCATTCATAGATTGATTATGAATGCTAACGCGTGTTTCTATGTAATTAGGTTTCGAACAATCGAGTGCGGTGACGTTCTGGAGATCGATCTTCGTGGGACAATTGGGAGTATATGAATCTCCCAACACTATGAGTGACCCTACATTCAGTGTTTAGCCATTTGGGGCTAAACGCTTTTATTATTATTAAAATGTTTTAATTAAATGTTTTAGGATTCGGGTATTCCCTCACGCCACCACATACGTTATTATACACCATAGGGGCAAAGGTTTTGAGAAAATTAAATTTATAAAATGTATGTATGTATGTATGTATGTATGTATGTATGTATGTATGTATGTTTTTATATTTAAATAAGGAAGGTATGACATGAGTGCCCGATGGGGCATGATCATACATATGAGTTGACTTGATGAGACTCGACGCTTCATGTGATGAAGCGAGTGGATCAAGATGGAGCATGCATGCGAGGCAGCTGTGGACCGCCTTTTTGAAGGGGCACGGTGAGTGTATTGGCCTGGAATAGAGAGGCGCGGAGGGAGACTCGCCAGGGCCTATGTAGCTGCGACCACACAACAACTAGCACCGTCGAGGGAACGGGCTTAGAGAGAGATACGTATATCTTTATATATATATATTCCAAAGAAAAGAATATAGTGTCCTTATTAAAGGAAAGTTTTAAAAAGAAAAGAAATAACCATCGACGATATGAGATCCTTGACTACGGCTAAGGTCGAGCCTCGTTGGTTTTCACGGCCAGCCCATAATTAGATGTCGTTATTATTATTATTATTGTTTTCCCAGAAAGGATTTAGGGGAAAATGTTTTCAAAAGAGGGTTTTAAAAGAAACGTATAATGTTTTCTGAATCGTTTTGGTATTACTCGAGCTCCCCAAACCTATTTGACTTTGCATTGAACCTCTGTCACTCTCCTGTATCCAATGTTGTTGGATGCAGTTTCCAGGGCGAGGATGCTAGATGGTTCAAAGGCTCATAGGAGTGGTTGGTGGCTTAGGAGTTAGTATATTCTGCTGCGTAGGTTATTCCTTAAACTAGTCCACTGGTACTCATTTTATTATTTATTATTATAAATATTTTCTAACTAAGGTTTTGTTTTAATGGTTTTACCGTGACGACATTTCATTATATGCCTTGTGCCATCTCGAATAGCCCACCTTTCATGGCACGCATCTCGAGATGGTACGATGGTTGCCACATAGCCAGCCCGACGGGTCGAGGCGTGACATTGTTTGTGTAGTCATTTGGATAGATTGGTGCACTCGAAAATTGCATGTTTCATCTAACTATTTTTTTAAGAAGCTTTTGAATTCTTATCTATTTTTATTTTTGCACAATATTGGGACAATATTGCTCTAAGTACGAGGCAATGGCTTTGAAATTTTTTTAACTTTTTGTCAAAATATTTTTCTAACTATTTTCTGGTTTTATTGGTTGTTTTGAATTAATAGAATGAATATATAATTTTCTTGGTATTGAATTAATTGTTGATTATGAAGTGCATGATATGATTGGGAAATTATTTCATGGTTTAGATTCTGTAAATGCTAGGAGATGATGCTTTGAATTGACTTGGGTTAACTAGTGAGAATTTGAGCCTTTTTGCCTATTTTTCTTGGTTATATATCTTCCATGATTTTGTGATTTCTAGAACTTGAAATTCATCTTTTTGAGATTACATGTTTTAATATATGTGTAAGCATTAAAATTAGGGTTTTTAGGATTTTCGTTTGAGCCAAAAAGCATACCTTTTATACATTAATCCACTAGTGAACCTTTTTAAGCCTAATTGTTATATCTTTAGCTTTTTTTTTCATAGCCTCATCCAAAGAACCTTAAGCCTAAATTAAGAAAATTAAGTTTGGACCCTTTGAAATTTATGATTAGTAGAGAATTACTTATTTTTATTTGTAAGTTCTTTGAGGTTTGATTGTAAAAGGACAAGTGTGGGGGAGATGGTAATGTATATGAGGTGGTGATGAAAAAAAAAGGGAGAATTCTTGCCAATTAAAAAAAATGAAAAGAAAGGCACCAAGTTCGAAATTTTTCCTTAAAAAAACTGAAAATGTTGAAAATTTATTGGCATGTAATAATTTAGCTTAAAAGAATGAAAAAAAGATGACTTTTGCAAAATATGAAGATGTTCTAGACCATCTTCAATTTCTTGCTCTACTAATTTTGAATTATTTTTTTCCTCTTATCCTTTTCTTTGCGAACCTATGACATTCCCTTTTGGCCCCATTACAATATAATTTTAAGGCCTTATGATTATTGCTTGCATATATATATATATATATATTGGAGCATTGGAGATTAGATGTCTTTCAAGCCTATGGTAAGTCCAATTTCATATAAAGATAATGAGAGTACTTCACCTAAAAATTTTTAAACACTTGAGAGATTGAGTGAAACCTTGTGAGGAATTAGTCAATTTGAAATGTTTGATTTTAGTGAACGAGGTAGATTGGTGTTTACATAGTTTAATTATTTAGTAATTTATCTATGAAATATTGGTGTGTGTGATTTTTGGCAACTATATTGATGGTTGAAACTTTTATATATCTTGTATTATTAATTTGAAGCTAACTAATGCTTTTCAAAAAATTTTGTGGGTATCGTTCACTAAGGACATTTATGGTTTTAAAGGCTTTTGGCATACACTAAAAGTCACTATACACCTACAAAAGTGAAATTGTTTCTTTGTTTTAGTTTAGATTAGGACAGTTAGGTTGGGTATTACATATCAATTGCTTGAGGACATGCAATGAGCTAAGTGTGGGGGAATTTAATAGGTGAAATTTGCACCTATATTATGGACTATATTGGAGTATTGTACGTGCATATTGATCATATTTGTTCCTCTATATTACATAGTTTTTCCTCAATTTAGTTTATTGTTTGTTTTGTACAGAATCAAGCTAAACTTGGGAAATGTGAAGCAAATTGGAGCTATGAGGAATAAATAAGGCTAGAGAATGAAATTGAACGAAAATTATGGTCAAGTGACATGGAGAAGAAGTTGATTGAAAAAGCAAGTGATGTTATTCATGAAGACAAAGCCAAGCCATGAAGTCGCCACATAAGGTTGGTTCATATGAGAAATCCAATTTAGAGCAAAATCAAGCCAAGAAATGCCCAGCCATGATCCGGCCCCGTATATTGGTGCAAATGGTGCCAATGTTGTTTGTAAATAAAGCCAAGGAAGTGCCTTGTGTGTTAATTTGAAGCCATTTAAGACTTTGGGCTGGACTTAATTTCTAACCAGGAGTGGACATATTGCAAAGAGTCCAAGTTTAATTGGGATTAGACTCTACTTAATCTCCAAACAATTATATTTAACCTAGCTACTAGTATGAATAGACACCTTAGGGTTCTCTAAGGGTGTCTTGAATCTTGTATCTTCGACTTTATTATATTTTTCTTTAATGCATTTATTTTTCTTTATTATAATTTCTTTAGCAACTAATCTCTTGTTAGGGGTTTGGGTAGATCTTCTAGGGATTTTAATTTAATTATTGTTGAATTGGTTTTCTTGGGGTTAAATTTATTTTCTTTGTACTTAATTCTGTTGAGATGAGGAAGAAGAAAGTGGAGGATAAAAGAAAATGGGGTGCTCAGCCTGACCCCCGCCTATATAAGGCCAATTCCGACATCATTTGTGACATGATCCAACATTGGAATTGGCTGAGATATTTTTCTCTCTTTTTTTAAGCCAATTCTTGAACCTTCTTCCACCTAACACCTAGATCCGGCCCATCTCATCTTATCTTTTATCCTTTCTCGGATGGAGAATTTTGAGAGCCCTCATGCTCTTCCCAAATCATAGTCGAGGTCGATCTAGTAGAGTAGTAACCTTATAGATCTTCAAGATCTCAAATCTTTGATCCTCTCTCTCAATGGGATGCCTCACATGGCTCCTAAGTTATCTATGCTTGAGCCTCGACTATATGTCCATGTCATTTTATCTAGCTTTTTTACTATCTCTCCTTCATCTTTAATCTTCTTACAGTTGGTCGATCTCTTTTCTTCATTTCATCAATAGTTCTTCTTAGGGTCCATCTTCCCACTCTCACTCCTCGTCTACATGGGACTTAGCTAATCATGCACGTTGTAGCTGTCGAGCATCGCTTACTGCTTTCTTATTCTCACTCTCCTTTTATTTAAGCCTCATGTTCGCTGTTGTCTTTGTCGTGCCATGGTTGTCGTATTCCGTTATTCTTTATCAGTGGTTTCCTTCGCTTGTCCTTTATCTTTCCTTCCTGTCTCGGTTCGTCCACACCTTTAACTTTCTTTTCTTCTGTTACTTTCCTTCTCACCACCTTTTTCACTTTTCTTCTATCACCCTTACTTCATTTGGATGTTAGAACTTCCTTTCTTCTTGTAATTATACTAGCTGTGCTTATAGTAGTCTATCAGCTTAATCAGAGTCTTCCTTATACACGTACTTCTTCCATTACATACTCAGGGTTTGTCCTCTTCACTCTTTCTTCTTAGTTCTCGTATCTCTTGCTTTGTGCTCGTAAGTCCTGTTTGTCTTCCAAGTTCTTCGATTCTTTTTTCTCTTATTGTTCCTATGGATGCTCCAAGTGACTCTATACTTCACCTTTTCTTACGATTGTCAAACTTGATTTCGCATCACTGTTCCATTGAGAAGGCATTTCATGTAGCATCTTCTACTCCCGTCCGTACTTAGTTACTTCAACTCTACCTTCACTTAAACTTCATTTTCCTTATCCTTTCTTCACTTACCTTCCTTCAATGGGAGCTATTTCATAAGGTTAAGCTACTCCCCTTCTTCTAAGTTTTCAACTTATCCTTTCCAGTCCTTGACTTTTACTTTTAATTCCTTTTTTCTCACTTCTTCATCCTTTCTTATCTTTTTTGTCTTCTCTGGTTCCAACTATCATTTTGGTTCATCCTTACTCTTTCTTTGACTATTATCTGAGTCAAACTTCCTCCAACCTAATTGAATTTGCAATCTCCTTATAGCTCCCGTTGTTATCTTCTTCGTCTTTCTTTTACCTCTTTTTGCTTTTCTTTAGTCTAAAACGCCCATTTCTCTATCTCTTTCTTCTTCTCTCATATTGTCTCTTTACTTGTATTTGGAGCGTAGACAAGTAGTAAAAACTATTCATCATCCTACTTGGATACAAGTGTCACCATCCTTTCATTCTTTCTCCACTCATCTCTAAAGGGTAGACAAGTAGCAAAGGTCCACCACTTGTCACTCTACTCAGATACATGCAATACTGTCCTTTCTTCCCTTCGCGTGTTTTTCTTTCCTTCTCTTCTCAAATTTTTCTTTCTATCCAATCTCCTTACCTCTTCTCATCTCTTAAATTATCGGGGTTTGTTCTCTCCTTCAACCAATCCTCGTCCTTAGCCTCTTTTAATTCCACACTTCGTGCCTCCACTCATTCATGTTGTTCTTTTCCTTGACATTATCATGGCATGATGTAGTGCGTTGGTTTAGCTCGAGTTTAATTTATTATGCTTTGTTTCCTTTAGCAAATTTCCAAATCTTTAAGTATTTCATGGGTTTTCCCTTACTAGGTTTTCTTACTTATCTTTTTTAATCTTTAAGTTTTTTATTCATTTTCTTAACTTATTCTTTACTTATCTATCTAGGCTAATCTTTAGTCCTAAATTTCCTAAGTTTTAATCATTAAGTTTTTTTGTTAGGGTTTGGTCTTAACCTTTACTAAGTATCCTAATTATCTAAGTGTCACTAACGTAGGATTTGTTATGGAACTAGGATTATATTTAGGTTAAAGTTTTCTATAAGTTTATGACCCTAAGGTGTTGTGTTTGTTTCTATTCTTAAGGCTCTACCCCTAATTAGCCTAGATTCCTAATTTTCTTCTAAACCCAAGTGTTTCCTCCACCTAGGTCTTACTTGGTTTTAATTAGCCTAGAGTTTTGATTTACCTAAAGTTTTACACTTCATTTATTAATAAAGCCTCCGCACTACATCATGGTGTCTTATATAACGTTGTTTAAGCATTCTTCTTTCTTTCTCTTTTTTACTTCTTCTTTTTATTATCCTTTCTAGTGACGCCTTCTTCGTGATGGAGAAGGGTTTCCTCACGTCTGTTACATGTATCCATGTAGGTGCTTTCACTACTGTCGGCCATTCCTTGTGTTTCACTTGCTTATTTCCCTTTGATCTTGTCGTGGTTCTTTTCTTATTGCTTCTTGGAGTCTTATTGGTTGATTGAGTAATGTAGGGTCCACCATGTGCCAACCACTGGGTGTGGAGGTCTTCAGCCTATATTTCTCCTTATTCCATTTTTTCCATCTCAAACCTATTTTCTCTTCTTCCACTACTATCTTCTCTTAGTGTTAGTATCCCATGGTTGGACAAATAGTGGGAGATCTACTACTCGTCAACCGTATGGATATTGGATTTGCTTTCATTCCCCATCCTCCATTCATCGTCTCTGCCTTATTCTTTCTCATCGTTTCCCAAAATGGCTTTTGTTACTCTCTTTCTTACTATTTCCTTGCCATTCTCTATTTTCTGGGCTTCTTCTTCTCAATTGCCTTGCGTGCTTAGATGAATCTCTCTTTCCTATCTCTTTTTCTTGTGATTCTTGATCCATACGATCTCTTCCACGTTCCTAGGTGATTCTCTCATCTTCTGGGTTTCTCCTTAATGATTTAGTTGGTATTCTTAGTGACTTTTTTCGATTGATCTTCTTCTAAAGTCTACACATGGGTAGTGTATAGAGCGGAAGAAGTCAGTTTGGTTCGTTAAGGGGTCAAACTAGTCTCTTTCTAGTCTTTAATCTCCCCTTATCTATCTTTGGTGTTTGTGCACCTGGTGTTCTTAAATCCTTAAGTGCTAGTCTTTTTTTATATCGGGTGGTCTTCCTTTCGTCCATTGTCACTGCACTTTCTCTCAAAGTCTACACCCGAATAGTGTATTGAAAAAGAGAAGTCGGTTCATTTTTATTAAATTTCTCTCTCAAAATCTACACATGATTGGTGTAGAGAATGAAAGATATCCTAGTTCACTTTTTACCCACTCATCCTTACCAAATTTCCTCTCAAGGTATACACATGGGTAGTGTAGAAGATGAAAGGAGTTGGTTTGTCTTGCATGGCCTTCTTATCGATCTCTTCACCTTGCCTAGCTTTATTTGGGCCTCGTTTTCCATTTTTCCCGATCGTTGTTTCACAGAAGTCTTTGTTGTTCTTTGCCCTCTTTCGTAGATGGCTCTTCTCGTCATTTGAAGTCTCTCGAACTCTCATCCTTTATGATCTCAAACCGTCTCGATTTGTATCTCCTTAGCCTAACTCTCTTTCGTAGTCTACACACTAGTGGTATAGAGAATGAGAGAGGTTGACTTAGTCCTTATGGGCGTTTGGTCCTTCTTCACATCTTGCCTCCGCCTTGCTTCTCCAAATTTCTCTCAAAGTATACATATTGGAAGCGTAAAGAATGGGAGAAAATCAATTTGGTTTTGGGTTGGCATCACACCAATTTCTCCATTGGTGAGTTTCAAGGTTATTTGGGTTTAGGGTTTATAAGATGACCAGGTATATCTCATCTTTTAAGGGAGATATTATCGTTTGCTTGGTTTGGCCTGCGATGAGGAAGGGAAACTGAATCAAAAAGGGATTGATCTCACAAACTTACTCAGAAAGCAGTATTGCCTTCACAAACCCTAAAATTAATAGTGGTCATGGTGTCACTTCACCTAAGGACCACACTCAAATGTTCTATTTGGTGGCACACTACTAAGGAAGGTATTCTAAGGATAAGTTTAGGTACTTACTATACGTTTGAGTAGTTATATACTCGAACACGAAAGATTAGAACTTAAGTAATCTACTGGCTTCGAAAACATTTGAAAATACTTTGAAAATGGTTTATATCTTTTGAAAACATTTAAAATATTTATATGCTTTGATACCAATCAAATTATTGTGCCTGGGACCCATTGGCCAGATCACATGACAACTGCCGTGACACCTCGAAGTACGTATCGGTCGCTCATGCACCCTGAAGCACCGCAAAACATAAATTGAGTATCTTCGCTACAAAACATTTAACTAAACCTTTAATTAGGACACATTTATAATAATTGGAAATCATTTAATGAAACAATTTAATTAAAATTTAGGTGCCAGTGGATTAGCTCGATGGAATACCTATGCATCTGCATTCAACAAAGTTGGCTACGGGTGAGTGATAGAGGCTCGATGGTCTTTAATAGGGGTTAGAGAAACGAGAATAATCCAAAAGAAATTTATAAAACAATTATTTTTGTTTTCAAAACCTTTTTTCCCAAAATGTTCTTTCCAAATTCAAAATAAGTAATTTAAATAAATGATCTTGAATTTAAAATAAAATCTTAAATGGGTTGGCCACAAAACATTGAAGGCTTGACCCGTCGATTGTATGCCTTACTATGCCAAGGGCTATCTCTTATCTCTTAAAACATTTTCATACTTTCTCTCTCTAGCCCGTCCCATCAGTAGTACCATTCGTTACGGGTGGAGCACAACTATAATAACCCTGGCAAGTGCCCCTACACCTCTCTCTCTACTCAAGGGTTTCCACTCACCGTGTCCTTCAAAAAGTGAACCATGGCTACCTAGTCGGACGCATGCTCAACTTGGTCCACTCGCTCCTTCATGGAGCACCAAGAACTACTCAATCTCTCATCTCACATATCATCATCATCAAAATTAAACATAAACATAATAAAATAAATATAATAAACATTTATAATTTCCTAAAAACCATCCCACCCACTATATTGGTGTATCATAAAACAAAAGTGTGTATGGTGGATTACTCGAATCCCAAAACATTTATAAAACATTTTGAAAATGTTTAATCCCAGTGGCTAAGTAATGAAATCTAAGCCACTCACAGTACTGGAAGGTTCGTGTACTTCCAAAAGATCCACGTAGATTAAACTCTGGAGCGTCACCACACTCAATTGTCCAGAAACCCTAATTCCATGGAAGTACACGTTTGCATTCGTAAATTTAAATCTATGAATGCACCTACGAGGCTCTACTATGACCTAAAATGATGTTCGAATGTGATTCGTGGCTTATAATAGTGTCAATAGTGCCTTAGAAGGTTTCGGGTCAAAATCTGACACTTTTGACAAAATTACAAAATTGCCCTTAAGGGAATCGGGTAACTCCCGCGCAAGACTTGGGACTTGGTCGAGATGGCCATTTTGGCCATCAGAGCTTACCCTCATGTGGGACTTGATTGGGATCGCCAATTGGCCATTCGAGCTCAATCCTGCACGAGAGTGGCCCATCTCCTATGCGGGAGACAAGACAGAGAGCTCATTTTGAGCTTTTTTCTCGATTTTCAAGCTCATTACTCCATGGATTGGCTTGCAAATTCAAACAGGCAATCTCCAAAACTTCCACAAAAACTT
The DNA here is from genome assembly GCA_030664755.1 of Microcos paniculata. Classification (NCBI taxonomy): domain Eukaryota; kingdom Viridiplantae; phylum Streptophyta; class Magnoliopsida; order Malvales; family Malvaceae; genus Microcos; species Microcos paniculata. Next base: position 44,308,461 of record CP131456.1, on the reverse strand, counting down.
TACGAAAAAAATTGAAATCATAAGCTCAAATTTCTTAAAATTCAAATCTATGCTTAAATTTAACCTAAAACCTAAAGCTAACTTTGAACCATGATTTCACCTAAACCAATGTGTGGAAATTTACGTGTAAAGCTAGGTAGATGGAAGATCAAGGTGAGTATAATAACATACTTGAAACTCACCTTGATTCACTGGTCGATTTGTCCAGATCAGCCAAAAATCCAAAACTCCTCTGTTGAAAGAAAAGAGAGGAAAAGGGGGAGATGGTGAGAAGAGAATAAGGGGGAGAGCTCCGGACCTATTCGAATCCTGCATTGGACTTGCCCTCCTCCTTATATAGGCACCGGACCTATTCGGATCCTGCATTGGACTTTCTCCCCATTACTTTAACTCTTCAATTTTTGAGCATTCACACCAATGAACTCCATAACTATTTGTTATGGACTTAGGGGAAGTCCAATTGGTGTTTAGTTGTTTTCCATGCATTTGGATTATCTTATCTTCTAACTCCGTCTTATCATAAGTTTAACACCTCTTCTTCATCTGACACATCCCGACCAATGTATTGTTCATACCAATACGTCGTCTTTTACTATTCTGATCATATAAAAAAGTCCAATCTGGTATGGGTGTGTCATAATATAATAGTAAAATTGGTTTATTACTATTATCATTTAATAAACATATAAAAAATATTTAATTAAAGATAAATAAAGAGTTTTAATTTAACTTAATAATATCAATGATATTTCTGGAATGTGTTAAAAAGAAAATATAGTTAAGCTTCAAATTAAATTACATGAAATTGAATTATAATTAAACTATTTTCTTCAAGATAATATAATAGTAAAATTAGTTTATTACTATCATCATTTAATAAACATATAAAAAATATTTAACTAAAGATAAATAAAGAGTTTTAATTTAACTCAATAATATAAATGATATTTCTAGAATATGATAAAAAGAAAAGGATATTTTAGGTGATTTAAAAATTTTACAATATCCGTACTTTTATATTATTATTATTATTATTATTATTATTATTATTATTATTATAGATTATAAATTGTAGATAGATGATAGATTATAGATATAGACATTGATAAAAATATGTTACATTTTAACAAATATGAAGAACTTGCTACAGTTTCATATTAGTATGGTATCATATAATCATGGTATTAGCATTGGTGTAATTTAACTTTTCCTTATGTATTGTAACAAATAAGAAAGAACAATATGCTACTATAATTTTACATTATTCCCCGCGTTAGTGGAGACTAATTTAGGCAAATTTCTCAAATAAGAAACTTAAAAGTGTTCAATTAAAAAAAAGACTAATTGTTCAATTTAGGACCCAACTTTCAAGGTCTACTCAAATAAGAACCTAAACAAATAATTGATTCAAATTAGGACCTAAACTTTTAAGATCTACTCAAATAAGGATCTAAACAAATAATTGACTTAAATTATAATCCGAACTTTTAAGATCTTTTCAAATAAAGACCTTAAAAATAATTGTAATAAATTAAAACTTACACTTAGCAATTCAAAAAATAATTACAATCAATTAAAACTTAAACTTAGTAATTTGTGATAAATTAAGTCCTCTGTAGATGAAAAATCAATGTGTATCATGCATGCATTAATTTTGATAAAAAAATAACGTCATTATATTAATTAAAAATAAAAAAAATATTAATTAATCTAATAAGAAAAAAGTTAGCAGGTGCCTAAGACATCTTTTAAGTAAAAAAATGAGAAGAACTTTTTCTAAAAAGGCAATACAGATAATAATTATATGATTTTGATTTTTTTTAATTATAACTAAAAATCCTTTTAACAAAGTTTACACCAAATAAAAAAAATTAATTTTAAGGGTAAGTTTTAAATTTTAAAAATATATTATTGCAGGTTTTAGAAAAAAAATCTCTACCAATTTGTCAAAATTTAATATAAACACAGTATTATATTTAAAAAAATTGTTTAATTATAAGATTTACTGTATAATTATTATCTATGTAAATCAATATATTAAAGTTAATATCATATGAAATCCTCAAAAGAACTCTTTAGATTTCTATGTGGATTTCAATTTAAAAGGCTTTTTAGTTATTTTCTAATAACGTATAAAATTTCCAAAATAATCTTTTGGTCATTTACCCATTTTCTTTTTGATTTTTTTCTAAACAACTAATGTACTATTACATTTATATTTCTTTTTTAAAAAATTGGGTTAGATTAATTTGACATTGATTTATTTTCTTATCCAAAAATTCTCCATCTCCAATATCAAAATTGTAATGCATCTCATAATTTTTTATAATCTGTAATCTATAATAATTTATATTTATAGAAAAACATATAAAGAGAATCGATTGAAGACCAATGTTATTTAAAATACTAGTATCCATTTTGTTTGAAAAGCATTCTATCATTTATTCAACACTTTAATTATTTTATCATCGTCGTCGTCGTCGTCGTCATCGTCATCGTCATCGTCATCTCTATTTTTATCATGTATTGATTTTATTATATTATTTGATTGTCTTTTTAAGCCTCCTTACTTGTTCAATTTACATATATTAAGTTATTTTTTCAAATCTTGCAAAGCTCAAATAACCATTTCGACTAATCTTTGCCCTACTTTTTCTTTTTTTCCAAACTTATTTAATTCAGCTTATATTATCCTAAACTCTAAAGTAAAACTCATTAAAGGAGACACGGTATATAATAATTAATTTCTCCTAATGATATAAATAACTCATGTCTAAAGCGGTTATATCACAAATAGATTATCATTTCGTTGGAAAAAAATCTATATATAAGTTAATATAATATGTACGTATCCTTTTAAAGACATTAATTTTTATAAAAAGTTATATTATTACTTGTATTGTTATGAAAGATTTTTTTTTATTAATATTTATACACATCCGGACTGACATATCATTGAGTTAATACGCCGTCTTACACCATTCCGGTTATTCGGAAAAGTTAGATTAGGTCCAGGTGTGTCAACTCTCCCCTCCTTCTAAAAATTTCATCCTCGAAATTATCGAGGTAGCTGTGGGGAGATTTGGCTTCTATTTCAAGCCTCCTTCTCGATTTCGAATAATGTCCGTACCACTATTCGCTTCTGCACTCCCTCATTTCGCTGCTGACGCCCATCAATTTACGTCTTAATCTCTTCCGATCATCCTTTCTCAAGAATAGTTTCATTGCTCTTCTGTTCTTGAGTTTGAACTCATCTTTTCCTTAGCATGGCCTATTCATATCCATTTGTGGCTTAGGCTCGCTTCATTTCAATTGTGTCATTTAGGAGGTTCTTTTTCCGCTTTAGCTATGCTTAATCAATTCTCTCACTTTATCCTCATCCTTTCTTTAAAGTCTCTCCTAATGAGACTATCCTCTTGTTACTTCTAAGGTTCCACACCTCTTACTCTCCTTAGGAGTCTCTTCTTCTTTTCTTTGTCACTGCCTCTCACTTTGAGGTCGTTCTTCAATGCATTTCTTGTCGTTTCGTGGTCTTGTACTTATCTTTGTAACCAAGATGTCAAGGGAGACCTTAGGTTAACTCCCTCGCCTCTAAGGTGAAGTGTGGGGTGAGTTAGTTGTCTCTCCCTTATCTTGGTCATGCTTCTCTAATCCATTCCTTGGTTTCATTCTCTTTCTTTCTGATCTTCTTCCTTTCAAATCTCGTGGTGTATGAGTCGAGCTCCTATACACACTGGCCCACTCTCGGCCATATCATATTAGAGGAAACAGAGATCATGCCCTCTCTGCTCTCACAGTCTGACTCACTCTCTGACCGCCCATCACTATCTCAAATAGGGCCCCTGGCCCATCTCATAACATCTCTCATGCTCTCTGAAATGGAGAACTCTAGGTGGCCTCATGCACTCCCCAGTCACATTCTGGGTCGATCCTCTCGAGTGGTCATCAAAAAGATCTTCAAGATCTCGATCTCTGATCTTTCCTCACATGGAGATGCCTCACATGGCTCCCAAGTCACTCATACTTGAGCCTTGATTTCATACCCATCTATGCCATTTCTCTAGTCCTTTAGGCTTCCTTTTGTCCTTCACTCCTTTGGAGTGTTCACTTTAAGAGATATCACATGTTTCTCTTTCCTATGACTCCTTTATTCACATTAGTTTCTTGGTTAATGGTCGATTTCTTTTCCTCCTTTCATCAACAGTTCTATCTGGGGGTTTCTTTATTCCCTTCTCTATCCTTTTCTTTCTTTTCCATTAGCCCACAGTCCATCGTGGGGTCCACCTTTCTCTGATATTCTCATCAACACGGAATTAGGCAAATCACGCGCGTTATACTCGTGCGGCATCCTTTGTCGCTTCTTCATCTTCGTATTTCTCTCTCTTAGGGTTTCTTGTCCTTTCACTTGATTTGCTCTTATCTTAGGTTCATTTCCATCTTTTGGCATCATTTGCAGCTTTCATCATCTTCATACCTTTTCCCTTAGGGTTTTGAGCTTTTCTGCTAACTCTCTTTTACCTTGATTTACGTGGTCCTTCACGTCTTATCCATGATTTCCTTTACCCAAGCTTCGTTCTTTCTTTTCTTTGCTTTCTTCCCTGGCTTTCTTCATCGTCCTCATCCTTATTTCTCTTTTCTTCTAACACCTTTGCTTCTATTGGGTGTTAGAATTTCTTTCTTCTCCTTATATTGGCTAAGCTTATAGAAGTTTATGAACTTGACCAGCTCTTTTTCTTATCCCCGTACTCCTTCCATCGAATACTCAGGGTCCTTTCTTGTCATCTTTTCTATCTCAGTTCTTGCATTTCTTGCTCTACGCATGTGGGTCTTTTTTTATCTTAGCTGTCCTTGGCTCTTGATTCCATGATATCTTCTCTTTGTTATCCACATCAAGGTTTATTTGTCATGGACAATGCCTTCCCTTACCATCCATTATCTCACAACCTTATCCGCGCTTAGCTATTTCCAAACTACCTTGGCTCCGGCTTCATCTCCCATATCCTTTCTTCACTTATCATTCTTCGAGGAGGCTATTCTTAGAGTTAAGTTGCTCCCCTCCTTCATGATTTCCATCTTTTCTTCCACATTTCTTTAACTCTTTACTCTTAATTCCTTCTATGTCACTTTTCCATCATGCTTTCATCTTTTTGTCTTCTCCAGTTTCAATTAATCCTCTTTCTAGGCCCTTTTAAACCCCTTTTTTATTCGTTTTCTTTAACCTATCCATAGGTTATCTATCTAGGTTTTGTCTCGAATCCTAATTTCCTAGTCTTACTCTTTACTAGTTCTACCTAGTCATTTTGGGGTTATTAACCTATGGTTCATTATGAAACTATCACTAATTAAGGTTAACGTTTTCTAGTGATATGTTATGTTTTTCTTTTTTTAAGGCTCTATTCCTAATTAACCAAAAACTTAGTCCATTAATGGAACTAAGTTTCTCTTTCTTCTTAGGCCTTATTCATCTTTGATTAGCCTAGAATTTCCATTTACCTAGAGTTTTATTCTTTCTTGCTTTATTAAAAAAGCTTTCGCACTACATCATGACATCTTTTTATCCTTTGCTTAAGGGTTTGCTTTTCTTTTCTTTTTTCCATTTCTTCTTTCTCACCAGTTCCTTCTGGTGATGTCTTCACAACTTTAGGAAAGGATCTCTTCGTGCCATCCATTTGCACGCATGCAGGCATTCTCATCATTGCCGTGCATTCTACTCGTTTCGCTTGCTTACTTCCCATTGACTTTGTCAAGGTCATTTCTTGTTATCCTTTGGAGGCCTCCTCCTTTTTACTCTTATTATCAACCAAGTGATAAGAGGTTTACTGCTTACTAACCCCTTGAGTGTGGAGATCTCTAGCTTATCATTCTCCTCATTCTGTTTCCTCCATCTCCACTTCCTTTCTCTTGACATTGGTATCCAATGGTCAGACAAGTAGTAACGGATGCACTACTCGTTGGCCATAAGGATGTGATTTCTTTTCATTCTTTCCTCATTCTCCGTCTTGTCATCCTTACCTTATTCCTCCTCATCGTTTCTTAAGAATGGCTTCTCTATTGTTCGTCTTCTCTTACTCTCCTTTATGCCATCCTCGAGTTCTTTAGGGTTTCCTCGTAACAATCCTTTCCACATCCTCGAATGACTCTCCTTTATCTCACCTCTCATGATCTTGGGCTCACTCGATCTTTTCCAATTTCCTTAGATGCCTCTCTTCAATTGACTCCAGGTGGACTCTCTTTCGTCCATATATTCCCCATTTCTTTCACCATGTACACACAAATAGTGTAGGGCTAAGAGAAGTCAGCTAGCCTTTGTCGCAGCCTCTCTCACCTCCTACCTACTCCCACGAGCATTCTCTAGGCAATCTGTGGACTCATCCCTCAAACCTGCCATCCTGTGGGCTCCTCGACGATCTCTTTACTTCGCCTTACAATCATCCTTCCTCTCTGAACTTCCTTTCAAGGTCTGCAAGTGATTAATGCAGAGAGTGAGAGGAGTTGATTTGCATCATGCAGGTCCTTCCCCGACCTCTACACTTGGTTAACTCTTCTTTGGCTTCACTTTTTCATCCTTCCGTTTGTTGCTTTATGAGGTCCTCCTCGATCCTTCATCCATTGGCTCGGATGCTCTATCTCAAATTCTGAGGTTTTGGTCAACCTCATTTTCCGTGATCGATCTCTTCGATTTCTTTCATCCTAACCCAACCCCCTTTCCTAAGCTACACATTAATGGTGTAGAGAGCGAGAGAAGTGGGGTTAGCCTTCATGCATGTTAGTTCCACCTTGGCTCCTTGCCTCAATTTAGCAACTTCACTTCCTCCCAAATCTTACACATTGCTAGTGTAAAGAATGGGGGAAACGCGTCTAGTTTAGGTTTAGAAGTCAAACTCACTCCTCTACTAGTGAGTCTCGATGTCCGCTACCTTGTAGGTTGGGCATCGAACCAGTTTTCTTCACTGGTAAGCCTCTGATTAGGCTATCTTGTATGGTTAGACGAGATATCGCCTATCTTGTCATCTCAAGAGATTTACCATCCTTTGCTCGGTTTAGCTGTCGAGTAGAAAGAACATTATAAGTTGAAGAATTGGTTTTAGGGAATTTCTTGGAAAGCATTCTTTGCTTTCACGAATCACGAGGAAAAAGGTGGTCGTAGTGGCATCTCACCTAAAGACCACACTTGAGTACTCTATATGGTGACTTGCTACTAAAGAAGGCATTCTAAGAGTAGGTTTGAACATTTACGACGTATTCGAGTAACCACGTACTTGAACTCTAGGGTTTTAAACCTAAGTAATCCACTGGCTTTTAAAATATCTGAAAACATTTGAAAATGCTTTGAAAACACTTTATAACTTTTAAAAACAGTTAGAATCTTTTAAACGCTCTGATACCAATCAAATTGTCATGCCCCGACCTGGAGGGTTCAACTACGTGGCAACCCCCACGCTACCTCGAAGTACGTGTCTACAGCCACGCATCTGAGGCACCACAAGGAATAGAAATAGATATCATCACTACAAAACAATACAAAAATTTTATTATAAATCATATAATAAAATAATTAACTTAAAAGATGTCCCAGTGGACTAATTTAAAAGAAATACCTACGCAGTGGAAACTACTACACCTAAGCCATTGACGCCTCCTAGTGATCCTTCGATCTATCAGCTATCCTCATACGCAGATCTGCATCCATCCATATTGGATACAGGTGAGTGACAGAGGTTTAATGAATCTTCATCAAGGGTTAGAGAAACAGGGGTAATCCAAAACATAACAATAATAAAAATAAATATTTTTTGAAAAAACTTTTTTCAATTCTCTAAATGAGAATTTGTTTTAAAATCATTTAATTAAATATATAAATAAATGGGCTGGCCTCTAACATACTAAAGGCTCGACCCACTGGTCGTATGCCTCACTACACCGAGGGCTATCTCTTTTTTTTCTAAAACATTTCTCTTTCTCTAGCTCGTTCCCTTGGTGGTGCCATACGCTATGGTGGAACACAGCTATATCGAGCCCTGGTGAGCTTCCCTACGCACCTTTCCCAGGGTCTCCACTCACCGTGCCCCTCAATAGGTGGTCCACGGCTGTGTGAATGCATGCCTCTCAACTCGGTCCATGCTCCCTCAAACTGAAACACCAAGGACACCTCTCAATCACTCGTCTCGCCTCCCATCCACATCAAAGATCATATATATATATATAAACATATATATTTAAAGCATATAAATATAAAAATAAGCACACACACATAAGTCTATACTTTTCTTTGAAAACACCCCACTCTCTACGTGGGTATATCACCAAGTAAGCGTGTGTGAGTGTGGATTGTCCGTAACCCAAAACATTTGTAAATCATTTATATTTTTAAAAACCTTTTCAAAACCTTTGTCCCCAGTGACTGAGCAAAGAAATCTAAGCCACTCACAATGTTGGGAGGTTCCTATACTTCTAAAAGATCCACGTAGCTTAACCTCTGGAGCGTTACCGCACTCGATCATCCAGAACCCTAATCACACGGAAGTAAGTATTAGCATTCATAATCAAATTATGAATGCACCTATGGGGCTCTAACATGACCTAAGGGTGTTTAGATGTGATTCAAAGCTTAGAAAAGTGTTCGGGAGGTTTCGGGTCACAAATCGGGCACTAGGGGCAAAATTACGATTTTATCCTTTGGGTTAGGGCCACCAATCCCGTTTGGGACTTGGCCAGAAAAGTCACTCCCACGCGAGAATGACTCGGCTCCTGCACCGGAGCTGTCTGGAAGCCTCTAGAACCGAGGTATTTCCTCTGTTTTCGAGCCCTCGGTCAATGGTTCGACCAGAAAATAGAGACGGACATTCCTCACACCTCCCACGATGTGTTTACCGAAGCAAAAAATGAGAATCAGAACTCAAAGTTCCTAGATCTCAAATCTAAGCTAAAATTTAACTAAAAAGCTAAACTAACTTTGAGCTTGGATCTCTCCTAGACCAATGCATGGAAATGCGTGAAAACTTAATAGAATGTAGATTAAGGTGAGTAGAATAACATATTAGGAACTCACCTTGATCCTTTGGTTGGATTGTCCGAATCAGCCAAAAGTCCAAAATTGCTCCGAGAGAGAAAATGAGAGAGAGGAAATGATGGAGAAGAGAAATGAGAGAGGGAGAGCTCAACTCCCCTTTATTTATAGGTAAGCCCAACACCGGGCCTACTCGAATCCCAATGCAGACTTAATTCCCTCTTTTCCACCTCTCATAATCTTGATCCTTGGCCTAATCCACTAACTAAATGACCAATGGATATCCAATCCATTGGCTATGGACTTAAGGAAGTCCAATTTATGCTTCCATGCATGGTCATTCATCTCATCTTCCAACACTATTCCAATTGTACAGAAAAGTTGGATTAGGTCCAAGTGTGTCAATTAAAATTCATCTAAGGTGTCTTCAGGACATTCTGATGTGCTATTATTGCCTCATTAAAAACCTTTAGCCGGGAAAACCCTATTGGACAAAAGCCCAAAAAAAGGAAAAAGGAGTACAGTGCACTATGTCTATAATTTGTTCCCCCTCGAACAATCACTATTGGGATATCTATTTATTGCCACTTCTAGGGCCTTTATCTAATGCCTCTTCTGGAGCCATTAGGTATTGCCACTTCTAAGATTATATATATAACCTCTTCTGGGAGTTTTTAATCTTGCATCTTATTGACTCGTTGCATACCAATGCCATAGACTAGTTTATCGAATGTTGATGTTGGCAATGATTTGGTAAATGAAATAAGTAAGATTATTGTTAGAGCAAATTTGTTTAACATCAACTTGTCGACTTTTCTGGAGTTCATGAGTATAGAAAAATTTCGACGAGATATGCTTGGTCTTATCACTTTTAATATATCCTCCTTTTATTTGTCCAATACAAGTAGCATTATCTTTACAAATTATAGAGGAAATGTATAGCCGGTTTCAATCCACTAGCATTCTGAATATGTGATATCATAGAGCTTCACCAAACACTATCTTTTAGCCTCACAGAGGGAAATAATTTCAGAGTGGTTGGAGGATGTAGCTGCAAGTGTTTGCTTAGTGGAATGTCAAGATATGGCAGTATCATTATAACAAAACAGATAACTGGTTTGAGAGTGAGCGTTGTGCAGATTAGATTTATATCCCGCATCAGCATATCCTACTAATCCAGAGTTGGTGGTTTTCTTAGAATAAAATAACCTCAAATCTATGGTTCCTCATAGATAACGAAAATTATGTATAATCGATTTGGCTTAGAACTAAAACGTGCCAATAAATTTACTGTAAAAACAACATCATGTCTCGTGCAATATGCCAAGTACATTAATCCTTCGATAGCATTAAGATATGGTACTTCAATACCAAGTATATCCTCATTAGGTTCTTTAGGACGAAATGGACCCATTTGGGGATCGAGAGACTTTACAACCATAGGGGTGCTCAATGGTGAGTCTTATCCATGTCAGTATGTTTAAGCAATCTATCTATGTATGCTGACTGATGGACAAGTATTCCATTTGATTTATGCTCAAGCTCTAGACCAAGACCTAATTTGGTTTTACCCAAATCTTTAACCTCAAACTCTTTTTTCAAATATTCAGTAGTTTTAGATAACTTTTTAGGAGTTCCAATCAAATTTATATCGTCGACATAAACTGCTATTATAGCAAATCCGGTTTGAGATTCTTAATAAACATGCATAGGCAGATGGGATCATTGTTGTATCTTTCCATAATTAGATTTCACTCAAATGCTTATACCAGATGTAGCCGGATTGCTTCAACCCATATAAAGATCTTTGCAACTTTATCGAGAATAAGTTGTGGGGAGTATATGCTTCAAGCATTTTTAATCCCTCGAAAATTTTCATATAAATGTTGGAATCTAATGAACCATACAAGTATGCCGTCACAACATCCATAAGACGCATGTCTAATTTTTCTTGGATATGAGGAAACGAAAGGTAAGTGTCATCATAATCTATCCCAGGTCTTAAAGAAAATCTTTAGGGTACGAGTCGGGGTTTATGCCTTACGATCTTATTTTTCTCATTTTATTTCCAAACAAAAACCCATTTGTATCCAACGTGTTTTACATTATCAGGTGTTTTAACAATAGGTCCAAAAACACCACGTTTGGCCAAGGAATTCAATTCAACTTGGATTACTTCTTCCAATTTAGGTCAATCGTGTTTTTGACGACATTCGACTATAGACCAAGGTTCATAATCATCATACATAATTCCATGAACAACTATGAGAGCAAAAACATCATTGATGATAACCTCATTCTGATTCCATATCTCGTTACAATAATTTATGGAAATTTCAGTATTCCTAGAGTTGGTGATCTTTTCATAAGTTTGGTCACTTCAGGGACAATGGGCTCATGATTTTGTGCCACTTCAAGGGCAATTTGCTTTCCTCGAGAAAGACTACATAGTCATCTGGAGCAGATTTAGAATTCCTCCCCTTTTCTTTTTCGAGGAACTGTATCTTTTGATCCCATCAGTCTACCACACTTCAGGTGTAGGACAATTAGATCCATTTTTGATGGATCTATAGGAACCTCTATCCTAGTTGGAACATTCATGGTTGGAATATGATACTTTGTAACTTTAGCATTCTCATTAAATGCATCAGGCAATCTATTAGCCACAGCTTGTAAATGGATCAATCTTTGCACCTCATTTTCACATTCAGGAGTTCTTGGGTCTAAATAAGACTAACTTTTCTCATTCCATGAGAAAATCTTATCATTTTTCTACTTTTCTTCTGTGAAAGCGTTTCGTGTCCTAATTGATGGGAATTCTATCTCATCGAAGTGGCAATTCGTAAATCTAGCAGTAAATAAATCCCCCGTCAATGGTTTAATAAACCTAATAATGGACGGTGAGTCAAACCCAACATAAATACCCAAACAATATCGGGGGCCTATTTTAATTCTTTGAGATGGTGCTATGCACTTGCACAGTACATCCAAAGGTATGTAAATGTGAAATATTAAGCTCCTCGCCCAATAATAACTGAATAGGAGAATATGAATAAGAACCAACTGGACGAAATCTAATTAGTGCTGCAGCATGCAAAACTGGATAGCACCATACTGATAAATGAAGTTTTGTTCTCATTAACAAAGTTCTAGCAATTATTTGAATCCATTTAATTAAGGATTCTGCCAATCCTTCTTGAGTATGAACATGTGGAACTAGGTGCTCAACCTCAATTCCTAATGTTGTACTATACGCATCAAAGCTTTTTGATGTAATTTCATCAGCATTATCCATTCTTATGCTCTTGATTTGATAATCAGGGAAATATGCCTAGAGCTTTAATAATTTGCTTAAGTAAATGTGCAAATGCGATGTTGCGTGAGGATAGTAGGCAAACATGGGACCATCTACAAGATACGTCCACTAACACCATAAAATATCAAAATAGTCCACTAGGCTATATTGGTCCACAAATATCACCTTGAATTCTCTACAAAATGATGGTGATTCATAATCAACCTTTGTAATTGAAGGCTTAGTAGTGAGCTTTCCTTTTGAACAAGATTTACAAATATAATTTTTAGACAATAGGACCTTTGAGTTTTTTTTAAAGATGTCTTTTAGTACTCTTGATGATTCTATGCATAATCGTAGCTCTTGGATGACCAAGGTGATCATGCCAAAGTCCAAACACATTAGGGTTTACTAATTTTTAGGGCATAATAGCATATGATTATATAAGCTCGTATGGGGAAACAATACAATATCATGTTAGAAACTCCCAACTTCTCATGGATGGTCTTCTGGCCCATCTTGTAAGAGATAATACAGAGAAAATCTTTGTTTTGCTCATTTTTTTGTTTCAAGATGATACCCATTAAGACGTATATCTTTGTAGCTAAGTAGATTCATCTTTGATCTACCGTTCAGTAATGCATCTTCTATATGCAAGATAGTACTTTTAAGCAAAATAATTGTGGTGTTGCCAAAACCATCTATAATTTTAACAAGGCCAGATATGGTATGGACATTTACCTTGCACAATGTCATAGTTAAGAAAAAGTCTTTATTACACAACACTGTATGTGTTGTAGCACTATCAAGTAAACAAACTATTTTCTCTTTTTTGTTTCTTATATGCATTTTGTTGACAACTTCAAGTGTCTAATACACAAAACAATTATATTCTTGGGTAAATAATTTCAAAACCAATATAAAATTACATCAAGTAAATTCCTAGGAAAGAATGGAGGGCTCACAAATGGTCCCACTTAAGTTCCACACTCCTTAGATAGAATTTTCCTAGACATGCAATTAAATATCAAAATCATTGACAGCTTCAGGTGTCAAGAGGTGTACCCAGTGTGAGCATTATTAAGTAACCAAATTGTTTACTTTTTCTCAATGTTTTCCATTTTGCACTTGTTATTGATAGCTTTAGGTGTCAAATATCAAAGGATACACAAATTAATAATATGATAATTGTGCATCAAAATAGAATAATAATGATAATATTCCAAATTTCTTTAGGGAAATTTCTACCCAAATATATGGAAAATATAAATTTCTTTTCTTTATAAATTTCTTTGGGGACATTTACACCCAAAGAGAGAACAATTTCTCAAAATATAGTTAAGTTTGGGTAGTTTTCCACCACTCAGATGACTTTTTATTTTCATCTTGATTTTTAAGAAAACCAAAGAATTCATCAGATTTTTCTGGACCAAAGTATTGTTGACTTCAACATCAGTCAAATTTTAGTCTTTCATAGTGGCATTGGTCTCAACATGCTTGCCTTTATCCTTTGGGAAAGAAGCTTGATACAAATCAGCCAAATGTTTGGCCGTACGACAAGTACGTGCCCAATGTCCAGTCATTCCACAGCGGTTGCAAGTATTTTCACCATGCTTCTTCATGGGCTTTCTGCCTCTAGGATTGTTTAGGGAGTTATTTGCATTGCGATTTGCTCTCCTAGCACCTTTTTGGAGAAAATTCCCACGCATGTGCTTACGGCCTCTAAAATAGTCAACAATTTTGTTCTCTCTAGCATTTGCTTCAGGAATTGCCTTAGAACAAACAGGTCTCAATTCATGATTTTTAAGTAGCAACTCATTAGTATGCTCGGCAGTCAAGAGAACATAAATCAACTCATAATACATCTTAAATTGACGTTGTCGATGTTGCTGTTATAGCACTATATTGGAAGCATGGAAAGTGGAGAATGTTTCCTCTAAAAGATCGGCCTCGGTGAGTTTAACTCAACAAAGTTCAAGCCTTGAAACAATATCAAATAATGCCAAATTATACTCGAATACGAACTTAAAGTCATGTGACCTCAGATTTTGCCAATCATATTGTGTTTAATGGAGAATAATTGTCTTGGTATGATCATACCTTTATCTTAACCTCGTCTATAAAGTTAATGGATCTCCACTGACAAATACTGGACTTTCAGGCTATCAGTCAAATGTCGACGAATGAAGATCAAAGCATTCACTTTGTTAGCATCACCATTTTCATCAATAGTAGTAGCAAGACCTTGTCTTTAAAGGTGCAATTCAATATCAAGGCACCAGGATAAGTAGTTATTTCCACTCACATCCAAGATATGGGATTTCAGCTTCTCAACATTGGCCATAATTCTATAAAAAATGCTCCCAACAAATTAAAAATGACAACTTCATGTGTCAATAAAATAACCAAATCCAATTTGACAACTTTGGGTGTCAATAAAGAATTCACACAACTTCAGATTGTGATATAAAAGAAATTTAATATTTTGTATGACAACTTCTGGTGTCATCCAACATAAAAAAAATTGTAACCCTTGAGATTAAAATCAATAAGTTTTAACTTGTCAAAAAGAATAACATAGTTAGTATAATGGAAATAAGAAATCAAAATGAAATAATTTGAATGAAAATAAGTATGGAGAGATTTGACCTTTCACCATAAAATCAAACCTTAATAGAGTTTCCTCGTGCTAATAACGTGTTATAAAATATTGAAATATTGAAGAACAATGAAGAACAAGAAATAAGAGAAGAAGATAATGGAATATTATTAAGAGATATTTCTATATGAGATGAGATGATACAAAGGGTGGAGGGGCTCCCTATTTATATTGGAGAACCTCTTTACAAGTAACACAGGATTAACCTAACTTGCAAGCAAGTTTACTTTTAGGCTAAGTAAAAGAGCAATTCCTGAAACCCTAGATATATTCTCCTTCATTTTCTCTCTCCATTAATTCTCTTCAATATGGGCTTGTCTTCAGGACAAGGTAAATGGGCCAGAGGTGTAAAAGTTCAGTATTCCATAACACATATATAATTCTTTGAAAAGAACATATAATATTACCTATGACAATATTATTTTGTGTAAACAACCCATAATGATAGTGCATGTTTGATTGCTACTATTACTTAATATTATTTAAATTTTAATAAATATAAAGATGTTAATTTTTTTTCAAAATTAACTTGCATACTTGACAAGCACTAATTTTTCATCAAAGGAGGATTCAATTTATCACAAATTTCTTAGTTTAAGTTTTAATTTATTGCAATTATTTTTAAAGTCCTTATTTGAAAAGACCTTTAAAGTTTGGGTCCTAATTTAAGTAAATTATTTGTTTATATCCTTATTTGAATAGATTTTGAAAGTTTGGGTCCTGATTTAAGCTAATTGTTTGTTTAAATCCTTATTTGAATAGGCTATAAAGTTTGGGTCCTAAATTGAGCAATTAACCATTAAAAAATGAAGAAAATAGTTTTTCTTTTTTTTCCCTGCCATATGTTGAGGACTTTTTAGTCGAAGGTGGAAGGAACGTAAGCACCTCAGCCTAAGGACTCAAGAGATCAGAAAAAGAGGCCCTTTGATGATCCTAGTCTAGCCCAAATGTCCAAGAAAAAACTTGCTCCTACGAGGAAGAAGAAAGGGCACTGATTTTTACCAGTGGGGCCCTTTTGGTGTGATAATCAGTGATGGCTTAAGAGATGGCTTGAAGATAATATAAGAGAGATAGTGAAGGGAAAATATAGTGGAATAGAGAGGAAAGAGGGAATAATAGAGAGAAAATGATGAATAGTGTATTAGTCTTACCTTTTATATGAGAGGAAGGGGATAGGTAGCAATAGTGGAAAGGTATATAGATATGACTATCTGTCATAGAGGTCTATACTTGTGTTAGGGAGTTCGGCAGACCCTGTACTTATGTCCCCTGTTGTCATCGAGCATTGACCTTTTATGGAGTATTTAGGGGTTCGCACATATCTGGGTACTTTACACTCTGCGCACATCATGAGGGTCTATGATCGTGAGGTCTGCTCTTATAGATTTACTGTGTGGGCTTATTCTTCTAGATCATTCAAGGTGCGCTCCTTTGGGCCTGCTAAGCTGATGTTGGGCCTGTTGTGTTGTGCTCAACAAGTGCCCCCAGGCATGAGGGGGTTATAAAGTGACCCCGTGAATGGCTGTGAGAAGTGTGAGATTGTAGTAATGATTTGACAACATCATACATTTTTCCCAATATAAAAGTAGTATGAGGGGTGTGGTTGTTTTTTTTTTTTAATTCAATTTTTGAAGTCGAAATTGAGTTTAAGTTTTTAGGAGGGATTTTTGAAATTCAAGAGATGGTGTCAAGTGGCGAAAACCCTTGAAGTGAATAGTTGTAGAGTTAGGGCAATGGGACACTTGTCCTCATAGGGTGCATGTATTGTAGTAAGTGGGGGTAGTTACTGATAAGAGTGATAAGTTTTGGGATAAGAAAAGTAGTTATTATCCCAAAATTTTTTCTCTCTATTTTTAATGACGGGCTTTTCGGGTTTGGTGGGGGTTTTAATTTTCAAAATTTTGGGTTGTGATCCTCCCAAAGATTGAGTTTGCCGAGATTTGTCTGTGGCTTTTCCCTTCCTCCTTTCTTATTTTTAGATGGCCCCTTGGCTTTCTCTCTCCATTCTCTTCGGTTTCCAGGTGGCTTGCTCTTCGTTGGAGTTTGGGTGTTCTATTTGGTTTTGTTTTGTTTAGAAGGTCTTGTCTCTATTTTCACTTTTCTGCTACCATCCCTTTGTTGAGTTTAGTTTGTGAAATTGGTTTTGGGTTTTGCAGGCGAGGAAGATGTCATTACAAGCGGGAGTGTTTGTTCGGTCAGTTTTAAAGACTGGAATTCCTTTTTCTCGATAAGTCTCGAGATTTTTGGGTATTTCATTTACGATTTCAGTTTGATTGTGGTTTTACGTATGGGTATAAAACATCTTACTGTAAAACGGCAAAAAGAGATGGAGATGGTGTACATATCGCCTGATATATCTTCCTTTTCTTCGA
This sequence comes from Microcos paniculata, assembly GCA_030664755.1. Lineage (NCBI taxonomy): Eukaryota > Viridiplantae > Streptophyta > Magnoliopsida > Malvales > Malvaceae > Microcos > Microcos paniculata. The sequence goes on along the minus strand of CP131456.1, from coordinate 44,291,128 downwards.
GTAACGACAATTATAGTGTTGAGATAGAGAAGGGCGGCCAGGGGGTAGATAATGCAGGAGGCTCAGGAATGGCGTAGGGTAGGGTAGATGACAATGAGGAGGTTGCCGCTGCATAGGGGGCTAGTTCTTCTAAGGTTTGCAGATTTACTAAGCCTTTAGAGAGGCCTACACTTGTGGGTTATGTGGAGGGTATGGCTTCTTTTGCAAGAGAATAAGATGATAAAACAGAAGATAAATAATTTTTATAAAGATTTGAATAGTTGGGGTCTAGACCTGGCTAAGGATGTAGTCAAGTTATGTGATAATGATAGATATGCATATGCCATGGGGAAATGGGGAAGGTCTATTTGCTTCTACACGGATCATTTTTAGGCTGGTTTCAAGTTACCTTTGAATGACTTCTTCTATGCTGTGTTGAAATATTATAAATTATCTCCTTCCCAGCTAGGGCGCACGAGTTGGAGGAGTTTAGTGGCATATTGAATAATTTGTCATCTTAAAGGTTGGACCCTCATTGTGGACGTGGTACACAATCTATTTTATTTGAGGTCATAGGAGAGCTGGTACCATTTGCACACCCGAGGGAAAGTTAAGCTTTTCTGTGTTCCTAAGGGTAGCAATTCATGGAAGTATTCATTGTTCATCGCAGAGGTGTCTAAGAAGACGGATTGGGGTTTTCCATGGCTTGGACTATTTCGGATGCAGAGGGTCAACACCGTAAAGATGCTAAGGCTGAGGAAAAAAATGAGTGGATAACTTTGTTCTTTCCAAGCATAAGAAGAAGTAGGTCCGCTATCTTGGGAAAGGGACTATTGATATGAGAAAATTAATCAAGGACCATCGTTTATTCGACTTTGGATTAAGTCCTGCGCCCCTTAATGGGATAGTGTTTAAAGAATGTTCTAATTTTGAATTAAGTGACAGTTTCGAATATGATGAAATGAAGATAATTCTGTAGGTGATGGGGAAATGGTGAAGGGGATGACAAACTAGATGAAGTTAAGGAAGTTGTACCGAAGGAAGTTGAGGAAATTGTTCCCTTCGTTCCGAAGAGAGAGACTATCTCAGAATAGGGTACCTCTGAGGATACCATCTCAAAGGATGTCACTTCTAGAAGATCGGTTGGTTCCAAGGAGAGGACCGCTTCTAAGGGGAATCTATTGTAGAACAGATTGATGCTGGAATGGCCTCAGGCATGTAACCTTCTTCTCCTAAGATTTCATTAGGAATTCCCTATCTATGTGCCATTTCTATGGGGCCGTTACCGCTACTTAATGTATTGTGTTTATTGGCAGCTTTTGGTTTGCTTTATGTTTCTCACTTTCTTAAGTCTTTTAAATGAGATGATTGTCTGGCGCAGGTGAGGTGGAAAAATTTGTGGCTAATTTGCCTGCGATGGCACCCAAAAAGGGTATTTTGTCTCTTCACTAGGAAGTGGTTGTAGCCCAAGTAGCGAAGTCTGTGATGCAGCGGCCAAATATGGTAAGTCACAGATTCCTACGTCTACAACCGAGGCTCCTATATCTGCGAAAAGGAAACTCATAGAATCTGTGACAATTAAAAATGATGATGATGATCATGAACCTTTATCTAAGAGGTCGAGTGTTGCTAAGCAGAAGAAATGATGTGTTGGTGTGTGTTCTTCACAAAGTAAAGGGAAGGTAAGCACGACACCTTCCGTGTGGTAAGTTGAGTTTGTTCTTGCATCGCCTTTTGGGCCGCAGAGTACATAGAGGAAGGAAGCGACTATAACTATATCCCCAGATCCTAAGATTATGACTAATGATGGAAGAAAATCAAGGTGAGTACCTGGTGTACAGATATTGATTTTAAATGTAGTCATCTAGATAGCTGGTTAAGAAATATTGGTGCAGCCACAGAAGGTGTTGCTCGTGGGATTCCCAAGGATGACAAAGATTATATGAAAAGTATGAGTTTGTCGCAGCTAATGATGTCTTCTGTAATTGCTTAGTGTAAGGTATGTGCGTGAGTTCATTTACTTAGGTATTCTATTTTGCGGGTTTGTTATAACTTGATTATATTGTTTGATATAGAGTTGTGTGGCACTTAGTGGTGCCTGCGCCAAAATGAATGAGGTGTTGATTAAGAATAACTCACTTAAAAATGAGACTGTTAGGTTGAAGGAGCAGTTGTAGAAGAAATCTTCTGAACTATCCAAGTTGTCCACAGATTTCCATAAAGGAAGGAAAAAGTAGTTTTCTTGGATCGTCAATTGAATGTGTCTTCAGCAATCGCTGTTAGGGAAGATAAGGCTACATGTGAGGCTAAAACCTTGTCTACACAGTATAAGGCTAAGTTGGATTGGCCGTCCACTGATTATCAAATATTGCAGGTATTTTGCATTCATCATGATGATATGTTTAACCTTTACTACGTTTATACGAGAGTGATTTATGCTGATCTCTGCTATTTTGATTGGCAAGACACTCATGAAGCACTTAAGGTCTCTGTAGCGGAAGAGAGGCAAAGTTTGCTTATCCAGTTGGGTGAATATAGGAAGGCTGTTAGGGAGTCTACGATCTATCTAATACAATAGAAATTTCATGATGTTGATACGAGCGGCATCAAGTTCGATCCACTAAGGTTTCCTCCAGGTAGCATGTATGCTGATAAGGATAAAGATGAAAATGAGATCGTAGAGGATGCTATTCTAAGGGGTGATAAAGGCACATATATGACTAGTGTTCCTGAAGAGCAATCCACAAAAGTGGTTTCAAGGAAGACTGTAATCCCCAACCTAAAAGTGCCTGTTACTACTGAAGCTTCTGCGCTTAGTGGTGCGGTCGATTTTGGGGCTATGGGTCCTGGACTTGTAGGTCCCAAGGTTGCAGATCCTACTGTTGTAAATCTTAATGTTGCATATCCTAAGATCGCAGATCATAAAGTCGCAGATCCTATGATTGCGGATCCTAATGTCGTAGATCCTAAGGTTGCAGATCCTAAGGTCACAAGTCCTTAAGATCGTAGACCTTATGTGTGGGCCAGTCATACAGATGTTTAAATCTAATTGTTTTGTAATTTGTAAATGACTTTCGAATTTATGACTTTTTAATAGGCTAACGTTTTAAGCCTGTCATAGATTCCTATGTTCTGATGATATTTCTAGTGGGTTGCTTAATCCCTTACCTATTTGAATTTCATTTGTCATTAATCAATTTGTTCTATTTCGTTTGATGGTTGTGTTCATCAGCATTTATGTTGGCAATGGACTAGCCTAGATGTTGGCTACCCCAAAATTCTTCACTATGTAAAACTTTGTTTACATATACAGCTTTTGCTCGGAGGGTGTGGTAATGTAGTAGTAGTAGCACTACCATCCCTTACAAAAATACATAATTGTGGTCATGCTTTTAGTGAAGTATATGATTTCCAATTTCACTGGTAATATTTTTTTCAAATGAGCAATGTTCTAGGTTCTAGGTATGAGCTTGCCCCCCAAGTCTTTGAGTCTATAGGCTCATCTGCCCAGAAATTTGCTGATCACATAGGGCCCTTCCCAATTTGGAGAGAGCTTTTTCTGCTTAGAGGCAGGTCTACTGGCCTGACAATTTCTCAATACTAGATCTCCACTTTGGAATTGTCAGGATTAGACCCCCTGAATTGAAGTATTATGCCATTTATTGAGCCCTTTGTGCTGTTTTTAGCTGAGAGTCAAGTCTAGTCTCTTCAAGTAAGTCTAAGTTGAACCTTAGATTCTCATCATTTAGGTTTGAGTCAAAGTGTGATGTTCTAAAGGAGTTCACTCCTATCTTTGTTGCTATTACAGCTTCTGTGCCAAATGCCAAGTTAAAAGGGGTCTCCCCTATGGCAAAGTAGGAGTTTGTGCGTATGGCCCATAAAATGCTGGGCATCTATTATGGCCAGGCTCCTTTAACTTCATCTAGTTTCTTTTTCAATCCTACCAGCCTTTTGCCATTCATGGCCTCAACTAGTCCATTGGCTTTAGGATGTGCGACTGAACTGGCTCTGAGCTCAATGTGGAAGTTTTTACACAATCGCCTGACCAAATCTGCTTGCATCTGTGTACCATGGTCAGTGACGATCACATTAGGGACCCCAAATCTACAAATGATATTCTTCTAGATGAAGTCCCTTACAGCTTTTTTTGTAATTTTAACTAGGGGTGCTACCTCCGCCCATCTTGTAAAATAATCACAAGCCACAATCAGAAATTTCTTTTGGCCTATTGCTAAAGGGAAATGACCCAGAATATCTATTTCCCATTTCGTAAAAGGCCAAGGGGAGTTTATGGCATTCAGCTCTTCTGTTACCAGTCTGGCAATTTTTACGAATTTTTGACATTTATCACATCTTTTCACCAGTCCTACCACATCCTTTTTCATTGTAGGCCAATAGAAGCCTTGATGGATGACCTTCTAAGCTAAGGCTCTGCCTCCCATGTGATTCCCGCATACCCCTTCATGTATTTTTCTGAGCATATAATATGTCTCTTCTAATTCAAGACATCTCAAAAGAGGTAGGGTGACGGACTTCTTATACAATATATCATTCTACAGAATATATTTGGCTACTTTTTCTGGAGTTTTAGCCTTTCTTCCATAGAGGACGAGGTGACATTTCCCTTCAAATATTCAATGATAGGAGTCATGCATGAGGTTTGTGCGCCCACATTATATATTCGTTTACCCTTCTATGCACGAGGATGAGGAACATACTCCACAATAATCTTCCCTCTGCTAGGGACGATATTAGCATATGCTAATTTGGATATTGCGTCTGCTATAGCATTCTCCTCTCAAAGGATCTGACGTAGGGTGATGTTTTCGAAAGTTGACCACAACTCTGAGACTTTTTTGTGGTAACTCAACAGAGAGGGTTCTTAGTCTATATTCTATCTCTTCATCATCAGGTCTTAGTAACAGTATGCCTGCTCCTGTGCCCTCTTTGGTAGATGAGCCATCCACAAATAATTGCCAGTGACTTTCCGTTAGCTGAGAAGATTTTAACAGTTGTCTTCTCGGGGTTATTATCTGAGATTCCGATTAGGTGGGATCAAATGAAGATCTAAGATTCTCAAAAAATGAGCATTATGCGATGAAGTCTGCTAGGGCCTGTGCTTTAATTGCCTTTCTTGGCTAGTATTCAATCCTAAATTCACTAAGTCCACTGCTCCATTTTACCATTCTTCCTGGGGCATCCACTTTCTGGAGGATTTCCCTTAACAGGAAACTAATGACAAATATAATTTTATGTGACTGGAAGTATTGTCGCAGCCTCCTAGCTACCACAACCAAGGCAAAAGCCACTTTCTCTAATTTACTATAGTTGCATTCTCCTTTTTGGAGTGCTCTGCTGACATAATCACTACAACAAATTTGACAATTAGTGGTGCTGTATTTAATGTCATAAAATACCAATTCTGCGTCACGCATAATATTCGGTGACGTCTTTTTTGTCGTCACACCTATCGTCACCTAAGCCACGTCGCTAAAGGTATATTGTGACGATTGAATATTTTTGTCAGAAAATAATGCTTTTACATGACGAATTAGAACAACGTCACCTTATAACTATACTTTTGGTGACGTTAAATTATGTCATAAATTAGTCTATAAATTGTCACGAAATATGAGAAAAATATTCAACTATTCATAACGATAGTGAAAATGTCACATTAATAGGTGACGTAATTTGCATCACATAATATAAGAAAGTAATGTCATTAAAAATGGTAAAATGTCAAGAAAATTTATAATTTATGATAATAATTAAATCATTGAGATAAAGGGTGACGTAAAATTCATCACCTATTGTTATGGGATTACGTCACAATTAGAATGCTCAATGTCACAAAATTAGTGTAAATGCTTAACAAATAGTGACATTAGAAAATCTGTCACTCGAATAGGTTAGTCATTAGTTGATTGATTTTGCTCTATGTTTCTTCTTTTTTTGCTTCCTTTTCCTGGCGGCATCCTAGAGATCATCAAAGAAAATTGCGATTTACCATATTCTTACAAATAATTGAATTAATAAATGGCAAGTGGCACATACTTTTTCAACTCAACATGCAACCTAAACATATGGCTGTAGTTCTTATGAGTACAAGAGATCTATGATTCGACTAGTATAACAATTCAAAGTACATATATTAATATAATGAAGCTAAACATTGATCCTCAATTAAGGGGTTTTTTTTAATCCTAAAAAAAAAACCTAAAATATATAATTTAGTTTGTTGTCTAAGGATACTTCTTTGTTTCTAACCTTTGTTCCTTAAGGCTTGAAGTGAAAAGCAATTAGTAGCAAAGTAAAGTGTTTAAAGAATCCATTTTAAGACCGCAGGGGAGGTAGTTAATTAAAGGTGTTTTGAAAAAAAAATTATATAATTCTAGTAAATCATATATGGTGGTGCTTTGCTCCTAATCAACATTTTTTAATGATAGGTAGGCATGAATTAGCCAACAAAGACTTACAATCTCTAACTAAGGAGGTTTTTCCCCACATGAAAAAGCAGTTTTGTGATTCTACAACTCCAGTATAATCATTCCTAATATGGACACAATTGGATTCACAACCATAACAAATAATCACAAACCAATTGAATGGCTGTATGATTGGAAATTTGGCCATTAAAAAAAAAAGAAAACAACGTACATTGTAAAGCAATAGGTTTTATAAACGTACCTTCTCTTCTTTAATTAAGAAAGTTGGGAGAAATATAAGGATATGATTATAAAAAAGGAGAGGAGAGTAGCAATTGTATTTAGGAGTTATGAGGTAATAGTTGTAATACCCGTTCTAAATTACTGTTTCTCTTAGTTCGCCCCGCATGCATCATTTAGTAGGAAATCATAGAAAATATATTTTAAGCCTTACTTAAGTTATGGATAGGATATAAATGGAATTAAAAGAATTGTTAAAGTTTAGTAGTCAAATTAAAAGTTTAGACGGATTTTATAAAAAATTGACAGAGAATTTAAAAATTTCACTGCCAATGGAATAAAAGGAAATTGTCTGAAGAATAAGAATATACACTGAAAATTTTATTACACTGATTTAGGATATAGATGGAATTTTGGTAATTTTGAAGGGTAAAATGGTAACTAAGAGTAAAATTTTCTTTTATGGATTTAATCACATGATCACAAGTGTCAAAGCTTTAAGAATGGAGGGCTAGGATTGAGCCAAATTTCCCCCACCCTTGGTCTTCAAAAATCTGGCCATGCATAAATAAAAGGCTAGAAAATTCTTGAAATCTCCATTGTTGTCTTCAACCTTTAGCTTGGAAGAACAAAAACTCCATTGTTGAACACTTGAAACCTTCCACCTATAAACATAAGTCCTAAATTCTCCAAATAAGCCTACCAAAATTTCCTATCAAATTAAACATCTAGTTTAGCCCAATTATAATCCCAAGTCAATTTCAAGAAATTCAAGCTAGTGTGGGAGGAATTTCATTTGGAAATTTTAGGGTTCTTGGTGGATTTTCACAAATCAAAGGTAAGCATGTCTAATTTTGATGTTAGAATGTAGATTATGGCATGCTAAACATGAATATAAGGTTAATTTAACTTGAAATCATTTGTAGGAGTGCGAATCTAGAAAATTAGAAAAGTTATGGAGGATTTTTGAATTTGAGATTTAGGCCAAATTTGGATTCAAAGAAGCTTGAGGTTGAAATATGAAGTTCATGGAAGCTTGCTAAACTAGGAAATGCCATCAAATTACATTAGAAAAGAAAATTTTGATTTTTTAATATTTATGCCAAAAATTTCAAGGAAAAGGACATTTTTGTCATTTTAGAATTTAAATGAAAATGTAGTAGTTTTGAAGAAATTCTAATGTGAATATATTAAAGAAAAATGTTGGAAAAGAAAAATGTGGAAATTGGGTGACGTTGGAGCAAAGGCCAAAATTTTCAATGTGTTATATCCATGGGAAATTTCCAACTTTCAATGGAACAAAATGTGAATTTTGAAGAAAATTGGGTAGAAGAATATTAGTAAGAGTAGTAATTAGCTATTGAATTACTAAATTATTGCATGGCATGCATGGCATTGCATGAAGATTAAGCTTTAGCCCAATTTAGTAATAGTTAGAAAACTAAATAAATTATGAAAATTAGGAGCGCCTGCACCATCAAAGGACAAGGAACTGGGTGAGGATGGTCAAGAATAGCGAGGACCTCACTGTAAGTGGATGACTAACTCAAAATTGCTTTTATACTTGATTTAATATTTTTGGATTTAATGCTTCGGTTTACTTGGATTTCCCAAATTAAAATATTGATAAATGGTTTATGAGATTTTATAAAATCCTATTGTGTTAAGACGAAATTATTTCTTAATTTATGGATTGAGAAAGGAACTTGTGTTTTGGAAAGTGTTGATGCTAGTATCTTGTGTGATGAAATAATACTGTGGAAAGGCCATCTGGGTCGTAAGCTTGTTACTCGCGGCAGCCCCACGAGGGAAATTTATCGTTACTGCAGTAACTAAGTATAAGCAGCCTGCGGACCGCCTTTTAAGGGGCGCGGGTAAGTGTGCTTAGCCTTGGATCGGGAGGTGCGGAGGGTAACCCACAAGGCATTTGTGAGTTCATTCTGCGGCATTGCCGGGTAGGATGGAACTCAGTCACCCAGTGTCGATATCGGGCCAAGGCGACAGCTTGGGTAGAGAAATTGACGGACATTATCTTTGACCCATGGGCCTATTTTCTGGAAATCTCCTTTCCTAATGGTTCTTTTATACTATTTTGAATATTTGAATTATTAAAGTATCTGAATTTATTTTCTTTGGTGAACTTCAATATTCCTATAAATATTTTACTGTTTATCCACTCACTGAGTAACCTAGTTACTCACACTCGTTTTCATAAAACTTATTTTCCAGGTTGTAGCTAGTTGACCGCGCTACTAGGGTACGTTGTGGTGGGAAAGTAGTTGGCACCTTGCACCAGTTTGACCAGAGGTGAAAGAGTCAACTCGTTTGTATTATTTTTAAAATATTCGTTAGGCCTCACCGAGTATGAAAATATCATTTCAAATAGCCAATTCTCTTCTTTAATGAGTCTAAGACTTTTCGAAACTGACGTGATATTTTTATGAATTCTAGAAGTCCGTAAATAAATTCTACAAAAATATGTCGAAAAACCTAATGGCATTTCTGTAAATATTTTGAAGTCCGGATATCTTATGTATAAATGAATTTTTATGCTACCGCAGTTTGATGGTTTATCTATTTTGATTTGTTCAAATGACAGTTAAATGTTTTAACTATTAAACTGGATTAAAACTGTATGATGGAAAAATATGTAAAATGACCGTTTTAGCCTTGCGACCCTTGGGGTGTATTCTAACCTAATAGAATGCATTTCGAGAGTTACGACGATTGTTACGTGCTCGACCGACGTGTCGGGACGTGACAATAGTTCTGAGTTTATAATCTGAAGAAGGATGAAAAAAGAGGAGACCCAAGAGATGATAGGAAACTGAAACAAAACCACTTCAGTCGTGCATTTGGAATTTGGTGGGAGCGCAAAATCAATAAAAAATTGGAGGGAACAAGATTTTATTGTATTATCCTAAAAAAAAAAACACTTAACACTAATCATTTCAAAAGATAGATATATATTAATATGAGGTGGGAGACCATTTTTCTCATTAGCCTAAAATTAAACACTTAAGCTTTTTTTTTAATTGTTATTTGCTTTTGTAAATATCAATAACGTGTGCATATTTTTACTTTGCTTGAATAAAAGAAAAATCATGGTAACATATTAAAATGTCATTCATAATTTAAGGGTATTTAGTTGATCAATTTTCTACAATACAAAACAACTATTAATAAATTCTTATAAATCTAATTTCCTATTCGTTGTCTTCAACTGCACTTCTTAGCGTACCTCAAGCAAAAAAAATCTAATAAATTAAAAAAAAAAGAAGAAAACGAACCTGAAATGTGCCCTTCATTCCATCATCAACTGTGATTGAAATTTCCCAAAGAGAAAATACAAAAAAAAAAACCAAAAAAATGTTAGTGATTTGCATATCACAAAATAATTGGGGGAAAGACACAAAAAAAAGAAAATATTAAAAATAAATCAATTTTCATACTCAAATCTCACCGTTTTCCATCAAAGACAGTCTCTTAATAGCTGCTTGATGAGTATTGTTCATTTTCGCTTTCTTCTTTACCTGTCTCAAAAGTAAGAAGAAAAGTAAAGAAGAAAATTTGATAGAAAAACCCAAAACTTTAACTAAAATTTGAAACTGATTCTATTAGGTCTCTCACTCTTACTCTACTTTTAGCTTAAAGTTTGAATTTAAGGGCGAAATCAGCAAAAATAGAGAAAGCATAAAACTTTTTAGAGAGAGAAAGAAAAATGGAATCAACATTGGAAACATTATTGAAATCTTTTTTTTTTTTGTCAGGGGTGTTATACAGCTGCTCTAGAAAGTATAGGAGATTGTTAAAGAAAAAAGTAATAGCTTTTTGAAATGAATGATTAGAAATGGGCAAAAGTTGGATTTTGATATGTTTCAGAAATTTTTGGATGTTTGAATTTAATTTATTTTCTTAATGAAAGAATTAATATAGCATAAAGAGATACAGGTATTGAGTTTGTCACAATGTAATGTAGTAGAGTAGTTGTTGTGCACATTCAAGTCACATATACATAAGTAACAAAACATATGGGAAGAATTTTTTGTAACTTTCTATTAAATTGAACTTGAATGGAGTATAAATTAAGATAAACCACAAAATATATATTTGTTTATTTAGAAACTAACCTCCTCATCAAAATCACCATAAAAAAGACTAAAGGTTTTATGATTTTTTATTCTATAAAAATTAATTGATTATTTGTTTCCATCTGAGACTATCAAATCTCTTGAGAAAATAAATTCATATAATTATTTCTCCCACGTGTTAATTATTTCTCCTGCGTGTTTCATTTGTAATTTTTGAAATACCATAGATCAACCATCAACATAAGAAAAAAAAATAATGTTATTATTGTAAGAAAATTTTTATTCTATTTATTTCATTTAATTTATTAGCTTGATTTTACTTCCCTTGGCACATCTCAAAAGGCAGGTAACACCATGCTAATTGTTTCTAGTTCCATCTTCAATAAATGGCTGACCCTTTAGCTCAATTGAGATTCATCCAATTTTATTATTAGTATTATTGTTATATTATACTCAATTAGTAAATTAAATTAAATTAGATCCCTCATTTCTATTAACTTGGTTTGGCAGATTTGCTTCCTTTCTTTTCACCAAACAAAATAAGAAATGTTGAAATCTAAGCCATAAAGTTGGTTCCAAAATATAAAATTGTTGATATTAGTCACTTGGGCATTGTTGGATGGTTCAACTTCCGAACTTCCAAACTATAAATCTTCATCTCCTGCTTGTAAAGTTAGAAAATATTTTAGACTAACCTTGCAATTCATCCTCAAATTATGGTAACATATTCATAATTTAACAATATTTGGCTGATAAATTGCAATTGGATTTACAATTTTCTACTATTCTCCTTTTTATTTACTTGATTTAAGACATGACAATTATTAAGGCTATGTTTGGTATGAGAAAATATTTTATGTTTTCATTCTCTAAAAAATATAAAGAAACTACCATCTAATATATGTGTTGTAAGGGGACATGTATACATATTTTAAAAAATGAAAATGAAAATGAACCTAAAAATGAGATTAAAAAAAATTGTTCTCAATTTTAGGTCCATTTTCATTTTCATTTTCTAAAACATACATATATTTTTATAAACTACACATATCTTACATGGTGATTTCTTTGTATTTTTAGAGAATGAAAACAGAAAATATTTTCATATACCAAACATAGCCTAAGATTCAATAAAGTGTGTAAAGGAACACAATAACTCCAGGTCTATTGTTTTGTGCTTCAGATTTGGTCTTAAGAACCATCTTAATCACTATAAAATAAAAGCATAATTATTCACAACAAACATTTCCTGAGGAAGTCCTTTTTGATCCTTTTTTTTTTAAACAATAAACTAATTACTAACAATGAATTCAATTTACAAAACTAAGCTGTCCACATTTCTAGACAAAATTAACGACTACTTGTAGAATCTGTTTCAAAGCAGATAACTCTATGGTTCTCTAAGAAGAGAAAGCAAAATTATGGATTATTTCTAGCTTGGAAAGTTCTTTTACTAATTCAAGGTGGTGGTCCTAAATTTATTTAGGAGTAGAATTTGTTTAAAATAGTCAAAAAATGCTTCTATGTATAGAAAATTTCACAAAACTTCAAATCTGAGTAGACAGGATCGGAACAAAAGTTCTATTGATATGGCGTAAAAATAAGGAATCAAAATAGAATGCAGAAATGATAGAGCAAAACTTAAAGAATAAAAAGCTACTGATTTCTAGAATTTTAAATAGAAACATATTTCATTTAAAGCTAATCATGTTTGCATCCAGCTAATATTCACTTACAACTAGTTCTATAACAAAAATGGGAAAATCCCATAAGATCAAGAGCAAAATCTTTTTACATTGATGCTATTACAAAGTAACAAGGTTCCAGTAGCTCTTACAAAGTAGGATCTATATCACTGTCATCATAGTCGTTACTCTCAAATTTCTCCTCTTCATCCTCATTACTCTCAAATTCCTCTTCCTCTTCAATGTCTTCGTCACTGTCGCCCATACAAGCATCCTCATTTGTTTTCTTATTTATTTTTATAGATTCAAAATCAATGACTTCTACAACAACATCATCCCTGTTTAATGGTCGTTCATTATCCTCAACCTGGACAGTCCTATCACCACCATCAATTTCTAAATCTTGATCTAAGTTGTTGTCCACATCAAATATTTCAAAGTTTTCCTCGTGTTGCATCTCTGAAAGATCATACAAATGCCTATGATTAAACTTTTGTACCACTTTCCAATCTCTCCCTAACTTGATGTCATCAAAGTAGAAAGCTTGCTTGGCTTGGATTGCCAAAATAAAAGGGTCATTTTTATACCAAAATCTGTTAACAAGAATGCTAGTTAAATGACCATCTTTATTAATTCTTCTCTTACCACCAAGATCAAACCATTGACACCTAAACATAACAATCTTACAATCTTTAATATAATCCAATTGAATAATATCAGTAAGAACACCATAAAAGTCAATTTCATCCTTTTCGTGATTCCCTCCAACAACCACACCACTGTTTTGACTTCTTAAATGAAATTCATGTTCCTTGGTGTGGAACCTAACCCCATTAACAATGCAACCAGTGTATTTTCTAACACGTTTATATGGACCACAAGCTAATGCAAACAACTCATCAGACACTTCTTGCAAACCTTGAGTTCGCAACCAAGTAATCTACAAATTAAAAGGGGGGAAACAATATAAATGTTAGGAAAAATATCTTATATTTTTGCTGTCACTGTCTCCAAATTAATATTTACTTACGTGTCTTTTAAACCACACGAAAAACTGTTCTTTATGCCTTTCTTTGATAGAAAATGCACTTTGTAACTCAAGCTCCATCTTATGTTTCCTACAAATAAATGTGAAACTAATTAAACTCTCTCTAAATTATATAACTTTAATAGAAAAAGTAAAAAACTTACTCTAAGTATGGTTGAGCTTCATCACAATTATTTAGAATATACCATTGAATCATTTTAAACTCGTGCTCCGACAAGATTTCATATTTGAATGCACCAAAAGGATGAACAGTTGTTGAAAAGATATATAATTCTCGATCATTCATGTCCTTCCCTCCATCATAGTTTCTCTCTTCCTGAATAAATTTGGTCTCAATCCCAGAAAGGTACAAAGAACAAAATGTTAAGCATTCAGTATAAATATATGATTCCGCAATGCATCCTTCTGGTCGAGCTTTATTTCGCACATATGCTTTCAACTTACCTAAGAACCTGTAATTAAAAAAAAAAACTTTATTACACTCTTTAAAAAGTTTTATTTCAAATCTAAAAATTGATTTAATATTATAAATTTTAACTTTCTATAGGATACATCCATCGGTAATGTACAGGCCCTCCAAGCAAGGCTTCACGTGGCAACTGTAGTGCCAAGTGCAACATTACATCAAAGAAAGCAGGAGGAAAAAATTTCTCAAGCTTGCACAAAATGATGACAATATCTGCTTCTAAATTTTCTATGTCCTTCCTCTCCAATGTCTTGCTACACAACAGCCTAAAGAAATTTCCCAACTTGTCCAATGCTTGGAAGACATCTCTCGATACAAAATTTCGAATAGCAACTGGAAACAGTCTCTGCAAAAGAATATGGCAATCATGGCTCTTTAATCCGGAGAGTTTACCATCATCGGCATTTGCACATCTTGAAATGTTCGATGCATATCCATCTAGAAACTTCACTGATTCTAAAAACTCACAAAATTTCTTCTTTTCATCGTTTGACAAGGTGTACCATGCATGAGGCATCAAGTAAGAACCATCTGATTGCTTTTTCAATTGCAATTCTCTCTTTATATTCAAATCTTCTAAATCTAATCTTGCAGTTACAGTATCCTTTGTCTTCCCTTCTATGCTCAACAGCGTGCCAACAACATTCTCACAAATGTTTTTCTCAATATGCATCACATCCAAATTATGTTGCAACTTCAATGTTCTCCAATAAGACAATTCAAACAAGATGCTCTTTCTAGTCCAATTCAACTCTTCAGGGGTTCTTTTTCTCTTCTTGTTGTTCGGATGCTTTCCAAAATTAATGTCTTTGACAACATCTAATTGTTGTAGCAAGTCTACGCCAGATAGCTCCCTAGGTCTTGGCCTATTTTCTGGTTTGCCATCAAATAATTTGCTTTTTTGCCAAACATGATCTTCAGGCAAAAAGCGACGATGATACATATAACAAATCTTATTTCTTAACCTTCTGTGAGGAGTTTCATTATTACAAACTGGACACGCCAAATATCCCTTTGTGCTCCAACTAGATAAATCCCCATAAGCTGGAAAGTCGTTTACAGTCCACATAATTGCAGCATGCAATTGAAAATATTCCTTCTTATAAGCATCATAAGTGTGAACACCAGCTTCCCACAAATCTTTCAACTCATCTATTAATGGTCTCAAATAGACATCAATATCTTTTTCGAGATAGTTTTTTCCAAGAGTAAGTAATGACATCATCATAAAAGGCTCTTTCATAGATTTCCAAGGTGGAAGATTATACGGCATAACCACAATAGGCCACATGCTATAGGTAGAGCTCAAAATCCCAAAAGGTTGAAGCCATCTATTGCTAATCCAAGCTGAACATTACGTGGATCTTGAGAAAACCAATCATGCTCCTTATCGAATGCTTTCCATGCATCTCCATCAGCTGGATGTCTTGGCATATGATCATCAATTCGTTTTTCTTTATGCCATTGCATATCCTCAGCTGTCATCTTGGACATAAACAATCTTTGTAGTCTTGGTTTTAAAGGAAAATATCACAAGACTTTCCAAGGAATTTTCTTATCATTGAACTTCCACCTTGACGTGCCACACATGGGACAATATTGTCTATCTTCAAATTCACCCCAAAACAAAGTACAATCAAATTTACAAGCATGAATTGGTATATAACTTAGGCCCAAGTCTCTCAAAATTCTTGTAGCCTCATAATACGATGAAGGAATTCCACTAGTTGGAAAAGCCTCTGTCAATAATGCCAATATCATATTCACTGACTTGTTGCTCATTCATGTGTACACCTTTGCATGAAGCAATTTCACAACAAAAGATAATGTAGACATATATGTATATTTCGGTAGTAATCTACATTGTGCATGACTCAATAATTTGCTGAATTTGACAGCTTCTTCCTCAATTGGATAGAACTAAAATCAACACCATTGTCAATCTCTTCTTTATCCATTCTGTGAAATACGTCTTGTAATATATCATGCACCCCATCATCCACTAGCTCATCATCGGAAAGAAAGTTATTAGTACTACCATTACCTTGCTTCGAAGAACTTGGGACTGTAGAATCAAATTTCTCACCATGATAAATCCAATTGGTGTAACTTATTGACATGCCTTTCAATAACAAATGATCTTCAACTTCATCTTGACATTTAGTAAATATATTCAGGCAATCTTGCTAAGGGCATCAAACTTTAGCTCATGTTCCCATACTCTCGCGCACAAATTTCATAAACAATGACACTCTTGAAACATACTTCTGAGAGTATTTATTCTCCATCATCCAACTTTTATCCATGTTAAATTTATTTCTGAAATGAGGAAATTACAAAAATATTAAAATTGAAAATATATGACACAGTTACTTCCTAAAACAATTATCAATGTATGCATCTACAATTTCCTATTCACAAAGGAGTCTTACTTGTAGAAACTATGAAGCTTGGATGAAACGGATTAGCTACGTTTTTCTATAAAGCAAACTAATGAACAAGAAAGACAAAAGTGCAAACGCATTAATAAGGTTTTTTTTTTGTGCCTTTGATAAGTTCAAGTTATTAATAACTTTAGAAATTGAGAACTTGCAGAAGAATTTTCAAGAGTTTGTCTTTAAGCTAGTTAGATAGATATGGACCTAGTTAAAATAGTACCTATATAAGGTCAAGTTGAGGTCTTTGCTATGGTACTACCTAAATATTCAAGTTTGCTTCTCCTAAAGCTTCTTCCAACATGTATGATCATAAAGTAATTTTCATTTTATGTTAAAAATGTGCATGGTCTAGTTGGGGTATATGATCTCTAAGTGAATTTAATCTTTCATTATTTGAAAGGCAAGTGAAAATTTAATTAAGGTTAGAAACTTTGAACTACAAACACTATATCCAATTCTGTTGGCAAAAGAGAAAGACAATCATCCAAAAAAAAGCAATAAAGGATTGGCAAATTTAGAAAACCCAAAGCTTAACTACCTCCCAAAAGTAACCTCATGAAAATAATTATTTCATCTACTTAAACTAAATTCTCCCTAGCAGCCAACATATTAAAATCAAATATATAAGTTTAATGCCTCACCAAAAAAATATATATAAGTTTAATAAAAAATCAAAGGAAGGAGAAAAAAAATACCTGCAAAATTGAAAGACTCCAACTTAATAGCTCACCAGGAGAAATCCAAACACGATCAAAATATCAATCTTAATGAGTCATATTGAGATGGTTAGATTAATGACAATAATTTCTATTTTCACATGTAATCTAAAGTAAAGCTGAGAGAACTTGATAAAAATTAATACATCAGTAAAATATATAGATTTACATACTTGGGCTATTGTCAGGTTCCTTTCAACTTTGATTTCGAGCTTCTCAATGGGTATGCTTTCTGCTGTCACCTACACGGCCAAAGGATAACGCAGCTAGGACTGTTTTGGTGTGTTGGTGCTTCTTGGAAGAACACCTGTAGCTTCAAGAAGTTAAAGCATATCCATTTTTATTATTTACAAATTTTCTGAGAAGGTAGAGAAGATTAAAGAGACCCAAGGGTTAAAGATTCAAATTCACTTTTTCATTTTGTTTGTATTATGGGCCATTTGGCATTTTGATAACAAGTATGGCTTTGTGCAAATGGTAGTTCCACGAGGCTATTTAAAGTAAATTTTCCTTTTTATTTTTTTCCCTTTTTCTTTTAAGGTATTATTATTAAGTATTATCGCTATATATATATATATATATATTATAGTATTATATTACATTACCATTGCACCACTGGCCAACATGGTTTATGAAATAGCTTTCCACTTTCTTTCTTTATTATATTAATTAATAATAATTAAGTTTAATTAATAATTAAGTTTAATTAATTAAATAATTATATATTGGTCAACTGATATATTATGAGTTTTTTCATTCATCGTTCATTTTTTAATTTAAAAAAACCAAAAGGTAGTTGTATTTTTTTTTTGTCGGTTTGTAATTTAGTTAGACAAATTTATTGTAGTAAAATTCTTTTTTATTTTTAGGTTTCCTTTATTGAAGAGAAATGAAGATGTTTTACTACGTTTTATTTTATACAACGTTAGTTTTTTTTCTATTTTTCCCCCTTTTTGGGCTTATGAGTTTTCAATTTTATCTTCCTTTTAATAAAATTTGAAAAAACACACCGTATCTTCTATTAATTTTCAGTTTTAGGTTAAAGAGAATAACTAATTAAATATTATATAAAATAAAGATTACCTTAGCCCAATTAAAAGATTATCTGTGACATTACTTTACGTCACAAATAATTTCATACATATGTGACACAAACATAGTGTCACTTATAATAATATGTAAATGTGGTCTCATTTGTGACAAATAGTTAATGTCCTGAATAATTTTAAAAAATTGTGATATTATGTAAAACTATCACACAATGCTGAACCTACGTGTGACGCAATAAGATAGTCATTAATACTTATATTTGAGTGACGTACATATATGTCACCAAATTATTATAAGATAAATGACAACACTAAAATGTCACAAATAATGAGCAATAATATTAATGACATAGTGTTGAAATATGTTAATAAATAATGACGTTATATAATTCGTTACAACAAAGGTATTACATTAAAGACGCAATTGAAATCGTCACGTAATTTTGTAAGCGTCACCAAAAAGTTTACTTCCATCTCTAATTGGTGGGAAATTTTGGCGCCAAATATTCTGTGACGCTAGAATGTGACATTGTAAAATATCATCATGAAAAATATTCAACTTATGAAATTGAGAGAGGAAATAAGATTTTCATCACATTATGAATACTTTTTGTGTTGTTTTGAAATTACATCAAACACTAATTTGTCACTAATCGTCCATTTTGTTGTGGTGAATATATAGGGGTTTGCTAACCTTCTTTTTCGTTCACCAACATTGCTGCCATGGTTTCATCAGTGGCTGCATGTATAAGTACAAATCCTCTTCCGGGTCTAGTCTGGATAGCAGAAGTGGGGAACATAAGTACTTCTTCAAGTTTTCAAATGATTTCTGACAATTCTTAGTCCAAATAAATCGGAAGCGTGCTTTGAGTATTTTGAAGAAAGGTAAGCATTTGTCAGCAGCTTAGAGACAAAGCGGTTCAGGGCAATTATTCTGCCAGTAAGGACTTGCACTTCTTTTGTGGATCTGGGGCGAATCATATCCAATATTGCTCTAAGCTTTTCAGGGTTTGCTTCTATCTTTCTACTACAGACCATGAAACCTAAGAATTTCCCGGCTTCTACTCTAAATGTGCATTTGGTCGGGTTAAGTTTCATGTTGTATTTCCTTATAATACTGAATGCTTCTCTAAGATCTGCTATGTGCTCATAGATTCCAGGGCTTTTTACAAGCATGTCATCAACATATACTTCCATAGACTGCCTAATTAAATCTTTGAAGATCTTGTTAACTAATCTCTGGTAAGTGGCACCGACGTTATTGAGGTCGCATGGCATGACAAGGTAACAGTATAGACCATCTTCTATGATAAAGGCAATTTTATCTTGGTCATTTGCTTTCAGAGGGATTTGATTGTATCCAGAGAATGCATCTATGAAACTAAGGAATCTGTTACCAGATGAGGCATCGACCACAGGATCAATCGACAGAAGTGGGAAGCTGTCTTTAAGGTAAGCTTTATTCAGATTTGTGAAGTCTACACACATCCGCCATTTTCCATTGGCTTTCTTCACCATAACCATATTTGTTACCCATTTAGGGTAGTGTGCTTCTTTAATAAAGCCTACGGCAAATAGCTTGTCAACTTCTTGCCTAATAGCTTCTGGATTAATTCTCGGCATGTCTTTTAGGCACCAAGCAAGTACATCCATGTTCTTCTTTAGAAAGTCTATTAGAGTAGCCTGCTCTTCTGGTTTCAAGAGAGAGCCAACATGTGTAATACTGTTCTTGTCATCCTCACACAACTGGACATTTAATGTTTGTTCCACTGGTCGTGCTTTGCTAACTGTTTACTCATCTTTCACATCCAATGATTCAATGAGAAGTGTCGATGCAGAAGATGGCACCTGTGCGTTTCACGTAGAGGTGGGTTTATCAGAACGGAAGTGTGTGCATAACATGTTAATTTCCATTTTCATGGGGGTTTTTTGCTGCTCTTGCCCCCAGTGCTGTCATCAACTTCCATCTATATTTTTGCAGCTTCCTCTATCCCAAACTTAAATCTTTTACTCAGTGCTCGAAATGTGAGGTGGCGTGGCCTGGCTATTACTTGGTATGTTTTCATGTAACCAACCCTTGTAGGTGTTGGAAATTTGATAGTCAGGGTGCAGATAACATCTATCATTCTAGCAGATTTCATAAGGAGGTGCTCGATAAGGGCATTGCAGGGTGTGGGGATGTTCACTACCAAAAATTAGTTCATGATGCTGAATACATGTTCTCCATCGCCTAGGCATATAGGGAGAGTGAGGATTCCTTTCACAGGTATTGGCTAATTGTTGAAGACATAAATTGGCATAAAGGAAAAGAGCGATGAATCTTGTAAACCCATACTGATAAAAGTTTTATACATGATAATATCCATATCACTACTATTGTCTACAAGTATGTAATTCACTTTTTAGTTCCCTATTATTGCTTTCATTAATGTGGGATCATTTCTAGAGTCTTGGCACAAATCCGTGTCTTCTGCTGAGAAGGTTATAGTCCAACTATTTTGCCACTCATCATCATTTGAGAGTTTTTTAGATGGGGTTATTATTGTTATAGTCTTAACACTTTGCAAGTGAGCTTTTCTTTTTTACTTAGAGCTGACCCATTCTTGGGTGGTGCCCATGATAGTATTAATCGTCCCCTGGATCGGTGGGCGTTTGTGCTCCAATTTCTGAGGATTTTCAGTATTCTACGCAAATTTATCTTCTTTGCGCACATATTTTCCAAGGTAACCCTTACTAATCAACTTTTATATGGCGTCTTTGAGTTGAAAGCAATCTTTTATGCTGTGGCCAACATCATTATGAAAAGCCCAGTGCTTTACCTACCTTTGACTCTTCTGAGATTATGGTGCATAGGTTATGGCCATCTGATCTTATCAACCATGTCAGTTTTGGCTATGTTATTTAAAATATGTGTTCTTGAAGTGTTAAGAGGAGTATAATCTTCTGCACAGGAGTGATGCCCTCTGCCTTCTTTTATAAGAGGGGGACTACACAATTTATCAAAGGCGCTTCTACGGGGGCTGCAATTGTCACCGTATTTCCTATTTTTCTTTTTGAATGAGTGATCCCTCTTTGGAGAGGTGCGGGCGGATCTATGCTCTCCACGAGACTCTTTTCTATAAGTCTAACCATGTTTTTAATTAGGCTTGCCTTAGTCTCTTTTATTTAAGTGGTCAGGTTTGCCTTCGTTCATCCCCGTATTTCTTTTGCTTCTGCATGCCTCTATGCTTTTTAAAAGAGTTCATGCATGTGCTTAGGATTGCTATCTAGCAGTGCATATTTTAATGCTCATTCCTCACACCCGCCTTAAGGGCTTGGGTAGCAAACATTATTGTCAGATCATCGATTTCTAATGTACCAGCGTTGAATATCTTTAGGTATGCCCTTAGCGATTCTCTCCTACCTTGTAACGTTCATAAGAGTAATTGCCAACCTCTCTGGTCTTCTACAGCTAATGAAATTGGACAAAAAAGCTCTTTTTAACTGCTCAAAGTTCACTATAGAATTTGCTTGTAATCTGTGAAACTAGGTGCGTGCAGTGCCTTGCAAAGTAGTAGGAAATAGGCTACACCTTATTGCATTGGAGGCTCCGTGCATGTCATATTTATTTTGAAATGCAGTATGTGATCTTTTGGGTCGGTTATGCCATCATATTTGTCCTTTGGAATTTTTACACTAGAGGGTATTTCTTCTTGCAGCACCCCTAATGATAGTGACACACCCGGACCTAGCACGACCTTTTCGTACGAACGGAATAGTACAGGATGATGCGATAATTACATAATATGTCGGTCCGACTGTGTCAAGTCTGAAGAGAAGATAAGCTTAAGACAAGATGTAGTTGGAAGATGAGATTGGTGACCATGCATGGAATCTCTAAGTGGACTCCTTTAAGTCCATAGCCAATGGATTGGACGTCTATTGGTGAATTGGTCGGTGGATCGGGCCAAGGATCGAAACTATGAAAGATTTCAAAGAGGGGAAAAAGTCTGGCCCAGGGTCCGAGTAGACCCGATGTTGGACCTTGCTATAAATAGGGGGAGATGAGCTCTCCCCCTTTCATTTTCTCTTCTCCCTCTC
The DNA here is from genome assembly GCA_030664755.1 of Microcos paniculata. Classification (NCBI taxonomy): domain Eukaryota; kingdom Viridiplantae; phylum Streptophyta; class Magnoliopsida; order Malvales; family Malvaceae; genus Microcos; species Microcos paniculata. The sequence goes on along the minus strand of CP131456.1, from coordinate 44,268,908 downwards.
TTCTCTCCTCTCATTTGCTTTCTCGGAGCAATTTTGGACTTTTGGCCGATCCGGACAAACCGACCTCAAGTTCAAGGCGAGATCTTGGTGAGTTGTTCTTAACTCCTTGAACTACGTTCCATTAATTTTTCACGCTTATCCATGTATTGGTCTAGGAGAAATCCAAGCTCAAAGTTAGTTTTAGCTTTTAGTTAGATTTTAAGTTTAGATTTGAGATTTAGGAACTTTGAGCTTGTAATTCTCCTTTCTGCTCCGGTAAAAGCGTCATGGGAGGTGTGAGGAACCTCCATTTCGAATTTCACACGAATCGGTGGACCGAGGGGCTCGGGAACCGAGGAAAGGCCTCGGAACCCAAGGCCTGCGGACGGCTCCGGTGCGAGAGCCGAGTCTCTCCCGTGCAAGAGAGACCCACCGCCCAAGTCCCGCGCGGGACTGGGCCTGTTTCGCACCTGACTGGGCCATTTTGGCCCAAAATGGCCGAGTTAGGCCCAATCTGAGTTGGGCTTGGCCCAACTCTTATGGGAAGGGCCTTTTGGGCCCAGAAGCAGGCTAGGCCCAACCCAGCCACGTGGGGGAGGCCGGCCTAGCCCAGAACCAGGTTGGGCTGGGCCCGTAGTGTGGGGCCCACGGGTCCCCAGGGGCATTTTCGTAATTTTTCACCAAGTGTCCAAATTTTACCCCGGAACCTCCCGGACACTTTTCTAAGCCCCGAATCACATTCAAGCCCAGTCTTAGGTCATGCTAGAGCCTCATAGGTGCATTCATAAATGTAATTATGAATGCTAACTTATATTTCCGTGTATTAGGGCTCCGGTTGAATCGAGTGCGGCGATGCTCCGGAGGTTAAGCTACATGGAGCGCTTGGGAGTATACGAATCTCCCAATACTGTGAGTGACCTAGACTTCTTTGTTTAGCCACTGGGGAAAAAGGTTTTTAAAATGATTTTTAAAACATAAATGTTTTCAAAAAGGTTTTGGGATACGGGAAATCCACCCACACACACTTGTTTGTGATATACCCACACGGTGAGTGGGATGTTTTAAAAAGAAATATAAAACTTCTGTGTGTGTGATCTATATGTTCTAAATACAAATGTTTTGTACGTATATATATAAGTTTTCAAATATTATTATTATGATTATTGAGGGTACGATGCCCTTGGGAGATGAGTGATTGAGAGGGTTCCTCGGAGCTCCAATTTGCGGGAGCGTGGACCGAGTTTGAGAGCATGCATGATACTCAGTCGTGGACCGCCTATCGAGGGGCACAGTGAGTCGAGCCTGGTTGGGAGAGGCGCGTAGGGAAACTCGCCAGAGCTCCAGTTCACTGTGTTCCACCACAGCAAGGCACCACCGAGGGAAAGGGCTAGAGAGATAGAAAAGGGAAAATAATTATAAATGAGAAAAGAGATAACCCTCGGTGCAGTGAGGCGTAAGGCGACCGACGGGTCGTGCCTCCAGTATGATAGAGATGCCAGCCCATTTGAGATTTATATATTTATTTTTTTTAAGAGTTTTCAAAAGAAATATATATATATATATATGTTATTATTATTTTATTTTGGATGTTCCTGTTTTCCCTAACCCCGATGGAGATTCATAGAACCTCTGTCACTCACCTGTATCCAATGTGGATGGATGCAGATTCGCGTACGGAGTCAGCTATAGAAAGGAGGCTTATTAGGAGACGTCGGTGGCTTAGGTTTAGTAGTTTTCCACTGCCTAGGTATTTCTTTCAAATTAATCCACTGGTGCATGTTTTAAGTTTTATTATTTTATTAAATGATTTTTAATTAAAATTTTAGTTTTGGTTTTCTAGCGATGATATCCATTTCAATGCCTTGCGGTGCCTCGGATGCGTGGCTGCAGACACGTACTTCGAGGTAGCGCGGCGGTTGACATGTGGCCGGCCCGGGCGGATCGGGGCGTGACAGATAGGGGATCCTATTCTTTATTCAACCATTATATATGGTTTCCCTTCACCCTTCTGAGGTCTGAGATTTCCTTCATAAGGGCATCAACATCGTTTGCAATATTTTCCCCCCAATTTTCTCTAATCGCAGAGGTGGTTGGTCTGCTTCGCACCGATTATGCTATTTCTCCCCTACTAACTGCTTGATTTCTAATTCTCTAATGATCGGCTGGTTCAGCTTTACGCAAAGGTAGTGTGTCTTTTGTATTTCCAGCCCTGCGCAAAGCTATTACATCTTTTGTGTTTATATTTCTGAGGTACTCTGCCGACTTTCTATTCCTTCGCTGGAGTGGGTAGCGCAAGTTAGGCGATGTATGCGATTAGAATGGGCTTATCGAGGTCCTTGCTAAGTGGTCTGAGCAACTCTAGTAGTGTTTTACTGTATGAGCATCTGCTTCTACCCTTGTTGTGCAACCAACTACTCAGAGAATTGCCTTATTCTTTACTCTGTCTGCTGTTGCATCGCACTCAACTATTGCATTATCGCTTGCTGACCCATGTAGAAGGAAGAGGCTTCGTATGCCTATGGGTTTTGCTCGAAAGTTTTTCTTGCATATGAGCATGAGCAACTTGTAATGTAATTTGTGACACTAGGTTTAACAAGGGGTTGTCCCCCACGGACGTCGCGGGAGCCTACAATACTCTCGTCGCATTTGTGGCGCCGCAGAGGTCTTCATTTCCCAACCTAGTTTTAGGTTTCCGCCATAGCTAGTAGTGTAGGTTGTGCGCTTGACAAAGGAGCTAATTCTGCATGAGACATCACAGCGTAGGGTGTCAACTATGCCATTGCCAAAGATGACAGCTGTGCGCTCGATAAGGTAGTTAGTCGCAGGTGAGGCATTATAGCATAGGGCTAGGCTGTGCGCTTGATAAGGGAGTTAATCTTGGCGTCATTAACGATAATGGGTTTATCGTACCTAGGAAAGTGTTAAATGCACCCGGGGGTCATTTAGTATACCTAACTCTACGCCAGAGGAGCCTGCTATCTGAAACACCGATATAGTGGTGATAGGTGGAGTAAAGTAAGTGCTAAATTGATAAGTACCAGGCCACATATCGAAAGTTGGTTTAGCTGTCAGAGGCATTGGAGCTATTTGGGTTACTTGGCATTGAAAAGGCACAGAAGGTAATGTTTGTTGTGGTGCAGAGTATGGTAGTGTTTGTTGTCCAAAATTTTCCTTTACTTCAATGCCATCTTTTGTTTGATTATAAGGTGATTTTGTCTGTGTATTTTCTGTGATTTCCAGATCATGATCACCCATGCGAGTTGCAAATAGTGCGGTCCTTACCTCGGAGTGAGTGGGTTATAGGGGCATGATGGGAACTCGATCATGTCCTTGGCCATGATATGTTTCAGCTTCTGGATCCATCCATGGATGAGAGGAAGACATGACTCGCTGGTCCTATAGACAGCACCAAATGTTGAGGACTTTTAGTCAGAGGTGGAAGGAACGTGAGCACCTCAGCCTAAGGACTTAAGAGATCACAAAAAGAGGCCCCTTGATGATCCTAGTCCGGCCCAAATGTCCAAAGAAGAACCTGTTCCTGTAAGGAAGAAGAAAAGGCACTAGTTTTTACCAATGCGGCCCTCTCCGATGTGATAATCAGTGATGGCTTGAAGATAATATAAGAGGGATAATGAAAGGAAAATATAGTGGAATAGAGAGGAAAAAGTGAATAATAGAGAGAGTATGATGAATAGTGTATTAGTCTTACCTTTTATATGAGAGAAAAGGGGTAGGTAGCAATAGTGGAAAGGTATATAGATATAACTACCTGTCACAGAGGTTTTTACTTTTATCAGGGAGTTCGGCAGACCCTGTACTTGTGTCCTCTATTGTCATCTAACGTTGACCTTTTATAGAGTATCTGAGGGTTCACGCACATCTTGATACTCTGCGTTCCGCGCACATAGTGGAGGTCTCTGCTGGTGAGGCCTGCTCTTATGAATTCACCGTGTGAGCTTATTTTTCTAAACCGTTCAAGGTGTATTCTTTTAGGGCTGTTGAGCTATTGGGCCCGTTGGGCTTGTTGGGTTGTGGTCAACACCACATATGCCCGAATAGTTGTATAAAACCCTAAACCTCCATAACGGAAAAATAAACAAGCGCTCTGAAAAAGAACAAATCCATTTTATTCTATGCTATGCACTTTCTCTTCTACCATCCGCCGTTACTCCGCTTCTGTTCAGCCAGCTCTCCTCATTTCTAAACTCTCTTCCTCTCTCCGCCGATTCTCGGCCTTGACCATGACTTCTCATCGCAAAGACGAAGGCTATCTCAACCAAGTGATTGTGAAGCGCATTAAAATCTTCCAACACCTCCAGTCTCAACAGCAATCTCAGCTTCAGTCTCTCCCGCACGACTCAATCAAGATCACGTTGCCTGATGGATCAGTTAAGGAAGGAAAGAAATGGGTCTCATCCCCTATGGATATTGCCCTAGGAATTTCGAAGAGTTTGGCTGCCAATGCCTTGATTTCCTCGGTCAATGGGGTTCTGTGGGATATGAATAGGCCTCTGGAAGGTGATTGTGAGCTTAAGATTTTTACTTTTGATACTGATGAAGGTCGTGATACTTTTTGGCACTCTAGTGCTCACATTCTTGGTCAGGTAAAATGGGAATTTTTTGTCCTTTTTGTTTTCATTACACTTTTTTGGTTGTTTTGCGTTTTCTTTTGGGGATAAGTGGCTCATTTGCGTAACTTTTTATGCAGTCTCTTGAGAGCATCTATGGTTGCAAACTGTGCATTGGACCTTGTACAACAAGAGGGGAGGTAAGTTAGTAGCCGGGTTGTTGTTGTATCAGAAAATTCTTTGTACACAACTTTGTCTCTTCCAATTACAATATTATTATTAAAGTTTGATAACTTTTTTTGGGGTTACACTTATACACTTCTGATAACTTTCGTTGTGTAGGATTTGCTAGTATGTTTTTTTACCAAATGAATTTCTGTGTATTTGTCTGTTAGTTTCGGAGGATAGCCAACGAGTTTCAGATGATTTTTTAGTAGCTTTCAGGAGCAATCAAGATTATTTATTAGGACCAAGCCTCATACATTGTGATCATTGAAATTAGTGTGCTTATTAGCTTGTACTTTCTACATCAGTTTTATGGTTTTCATTTGAGCGAAGCATTTTCTTTCTTTTGGTTTTGATCCTAAGTTGGTCTGCTGAGTTTCTTTGGTTGTGAATTTACTTTCTTACAAGATGGTAATGTGGTATTACAGGGTTTCTATTATGATGCATTTTATGGTGACTTGGGCTTGAATGAGGATCACTTCAAGCAAATTGAAGCTGGGGCGTTAAAAGCTGTTGCGGTATTGTTAATCTTCCTTAATGAGAAACTTCCTGTTTCTGATTGTTTTATTATGAACACCTTCCATCAGTATCTGTGTTAGTTTGGTGCTTATACAGTATTATTGTTTTCCGTGTTCAACAGCTTAATCTTGAGTTAATGCATACCATAACAGTATTAAACTATTCTGCTCATTTGTGTCAAGGAAAAATTGAGAGTTTTAAAATTGTATTTTGAATGTTGAACAGTTGCTATTTCCTATTAATTAGAAATTATGCTTGTAGCTAAGATGTTGTCATCATAGTTTCTTTTTTCTTTTTGGCATCTTGATGCAGGAAAAACAACCTTTTGAGCGCATTGAAGTGACAAGGGAACAAGCACTAGAGATGTTTTCTGAAAATAATTTTAAGGCAAGTTGATTGGTATTATTTTCATTTTCTCATACAGTTGAAATGATTCCTTTGTACCCATATGCCTTTTTTTTTTATTTGTTCTAATTTCTGCATTGGTAATTTTTATGTTTAGGTTGAGATCATCAATGATTTACCTGCAGACAAAACTATCACAATCTACCGATGTGGGCCCTTGGTTGATCTGTGCCGTGGGCCTCATATTCCAAATACATCGTTTGTTAAGGCATTTGCGTGCTTGAAGGTGACACGTTACATAATATATCAAACCTATGTTTTAGAGACTTGTGAATTGCTATTTATCTCCTGGTCCTAATTTACTCATTAATTTCTTGTATCTTCAGGCTTCATCAGCTTACTGGAGGGGAAACAAAGATCGTGAGAGTTTACAAAGAGTTTATGGAATATCTTATCCTGATCAGAAGCGTTTGAAGGTGAAATGATTTTTTCTCCTTTGTTTTGGTTCTTGCTGTTGGCTTTATTATTGTACTACTTGCACTAGTTTCGAATTTGCTTCGCGATTGTTGAAGCAATGATAAATGCGTACGATGCACAGTGAAATGTATTTGCTTCTCTCATTGTGATGCAAAGATTTCAAAAATCTGTTATGATTGCAGAAATTATGTTAAGAAGTCAATTCCTTATATTAGGTTTTGCTTTTACATAACTAGACGAAAACCAGAGAGTTAGGTAATACTTTTGCAATAAGAAAAGATGTTCTCTTGTATCATAGTGAAATGCTTGTTCTTGTATCACAATTTTGCTTCTCATGAATATCAGTATTTCTCCACAGGAATATATCCATCAGCTTGAAGAAGCAAAGAAATATGACCATAGATTATTGGGTGCAAAACAGGAACTTTTCTTTTGTCACCCCCTCAGGTATAACGTAATTTAATATGCTCAGCAGTAGTGTCTTCAAGAGTGTCTGGGTGTTAAGTGTTGGTGTATCTGGTGACTTTCAGCCCAGGAAGTTGGTTCTTTCTTCCTCATGGTGCTCGAATTTACAACAAACTGATGGAATTCATACGAAAAGAATATTGGAAAAGGGGTTATCAGGAGGTTATAAGTGTTCCCTCCCTCCCTCTCTCTAAGATTTTGTATCAAACTATATAACCTCGATAATGATTCAATAAAGTTGCACAACTCTGGCAGGTTAAGTCACCAAACATGTATAATATGAATCTTTGGGAAACATCTGGTCATGCTGCAAATTATAAGGAGAATATGTTTTTGTTTGAGGTGAGATTATGTAACTAGAGAAAAGAAACTTGTTTGAGCAGTTTTAATTGTTGATTGAGTCCTTGTGTGCAGTTCCTAGAAATTGAATATGATGTGTTAAATGGATATTTTCACATTTAGTTGATGTTTGGTTTTCACTACAGATTGAAAAACAAGAGTTTGGACTGAAACCTATGAATTGCCCAGGCCACTGTTTAATGTTCCAGCACAGAGTTCGTTCTTATAGAGGTCAGTTCATGTGCATCTTACTTTGGTAGCTTCCCTGCTGTATTTCGAGTGATATTATTTGTTTACATATCAAAATATGAGCGACATAAAGAAGGGAAAGAGTGCTTCTAGTGGCAAGCAGTACCAACATCTTCTGGCTAAGATTATTATACATCTTCTGCCCTGCCTTGCTGATTTTCAGCTTCGATGTAATTGCTATGTGGTTCAGTCTTAACTAAGATCTAGAGTTTAGTTAATGTAGCCCACCCTCTCTCCACTCTTTCTTAATGCATACTGTCAAGAGTGTGCTTATTTAAATTGTCTTCTTTTAAAGAGTTTACACACACACAGACACATGGTTTTCAGTTGTGGCAAATGGTGATTATCGTTTTATCATCTCTGGCTTTGCAATGTTGTTATTTTGATTAAATCAAGCAGAACTACCTCTTCGCCTCGCTGATTTTGGGGTCTTGCATCGTAATGAGGCTAGTGGCGCACTCACTGGGTTAACTCGTGTCAGGAGGTTTCAACAGGTACCACCCTATTGTTAGGTGTAAGCTTTTGAGATGATAGTACCCCCTACTAGCTCTCTTTTCTTTTGGCCAAAAGTGAAATTTTCAATTTTGGTCTAGCATTATTATTGCTTTGTGAAAATTTCCATCTTAGTTTTGGACTTAAGTTTGAAGAAGTCTCTATTGAGATCATATACATTTTGGTTGCCCAGTCATGCTAGTTAAAGAAGTCTCTCTGGTTACCTAATGAGCATTTTATTTGGTGAACAAGTCTCTCTGGTTACCTAATGAGCATCTCATTTGGTGAACAAGGTTCTTATTTTTTGTTCCTCCTCTTTAGTGACATTACTCTTCTTATTGTTTCAGGATGATGCCCACATTTTTTGCAGGGAATCTCAGGTGAGATTGGCTTTAAAATGTAATCTGCAGAATTGTGAAATAGTTTTAGTTCGCTCTTTGGTTATGCACCCTCTACCGTCTTTCAGATAAAGAAAGAAGTAAAAGATGTTCTGGACTTCATCAACTATTGTTACACTGTGTTTGGGTTTACTTATGATCTAAAGCTGTCTACGGTACGACAAATTCTGTTAACTTGAAATTTTTTATGTGGGAAGTAGTTTTTTCTGTGATTATTAAGTGGTTTCCTAGTTGCTGATTTCTAAGTACTACAAAGTGAGTTAATGACATTGACGTGATTGCTTTCTGTGTATTCATATTAAAAGTTGGAAGAAGTATTATTTTGAGCTGGAAATCTAACCTGGTGATCTTTAGCGAATATTTTGAGATGCTGTACATATGAAACCACTTATGCAATCTTGAATTTTCGCTGAAATTTATTTTAGTAACATTAGAATTAATTATTTTTATATTTTCTGGTTAAAAAGGTGTTTAAATAGGCCTAATATTTCTACTTGCATTGTAATTATATTCTTCAATGCATGTTATAATATTAGGACATTAAGATTTGTGATGACTTACTCATGCTTGCATTGTATTCTAGCATGAAATTTTTTATTGTGTAACAAATATTTGAATTATAGAGGCCAGAGAAATACCTTGGAGATTTGGCAACTTGGGAGAGAGCTGAAGCTGCTCTTACAGAAGCCTTGAACGAATCTGGGAAGCCATGGCAGGTCAGTTTTCTATCCTTCTTACAGTCAACATTTAGGGTATGACTAAGTCGTATGTGGATAACAAATGGGAAAACTTCAGCATGCAACCACCCTTTAGCATCCAGCCCATATGTTTATACTTCGGAAAGTGGTATAATTATTGCTATACAAATGCACCTAAATATACAGATTTTCAGCATTTTTTGGCCTCAAGGAGTTATTGCTTTAGTCTAATATTACTTCAAGCCTAAGATTGAATAGGATCTGGAAAGTGGTATAATTATAGCAAATATAAATGAACATAAATATATTTTTCAGCAATTTTTTTGGCCTCAATGAGTTATTGCTCTACTTCAAGCTTAAGATTGAATAGGATTTGAAACTGTGACCAAGCTAAGCTGGCGAAATTCATCTGGACCAAACATTGCTGCTTGATCTACGGCAACCTGACCGGACCTAAGCCTGAACCTGAAATGACCTGAATCGGAAACCCAATAAACTAAGAGTTAAGGCATTCGCCTAGGTGCTAAGGTGCAGAGCCAAACCAATGTTGTCAAGGGCACAAAGCGCACTCTAGCTGCTAGGAGCCTCATGTTGCCCGAGGTGCAAGGCGCAAGGTGCGTAAAAAGTGCTAGCCTAATCGAAGTAAGGCATGTACACCAAAAAATAAAATAAAATAAAATAATTATGTTTGTTATTTAAATTATATGCTCACTCTATGATAATAATAATTTTAATTACCTTAAAAGTTGTCCAATCAATCTTATTCATAATGTAGTTTAAATGAATCTAAAGTTCATTAATCTAGTTTAATCAATCATAATAATCCATTTTAGACATCATATCATAATTGACTAAAATTACTCCCTCTATTCCAAAACAAATGTCGTTTTTTTAGCTTGGCACATGAATTAAGAAATCCTAAAATCCAGAAATAAATTTTTTTATTTCAAGTTTACCCTTGTATTGGGATTATTGATTCCTATTAAAACATAACTCCCTCTCTCTTATAAACAAATTTCATTCAATGCAATTAGTTAGGAAGAAAATGGGAAAAATTGGAAAAGAAGCCATTAATGAAGCATAGAATTTTTAAAACGACACTTACTGTGGAACAAAAAAAATCTTAAAAATTGACACTTATTTTGAAATAGAGGGAGTATCTAGTTAATGCTTTAACCCAAACAAAAAAAAAATTTCTAGTTAATGCTTTAAATTACTATTAATTAATGCCTTGAATTACTAGTTAATGCCTTATAAATTTAATAGTCTAATTGCCTAAGAAATTATACTTGTTGACTTGTTATAACTCATAAAAATGAAAGGAAACTAAGGGAATCTTCAATCAGACGTGCCTTTTTAGCACCTTGCACCTTAGGAAAAGGCGTAAAAAGAGCAAGAAAACCCTTGCGGCCTTGCCTCATTAAAGAGGCCTGCCTCAACGGGTAAGAGGCGCCATCCCTCTTTTGTGCTGTGCTTAACAACGCTGCCCCAAACAGGGGATAGTGCCTTAACCTTTAAGGTGAGGCCCTTTTAATGAGGCGAGCCCGTTTTGTGCCTCTGGCGTGATGTGTTACTTAAACTCAAAGGCGCTAAAAAGGCATGCCTGATTTAAGATTCGTTTGGTTTTCTTTTCTTTTTTTTTTTTTTTCATTAGTGTGTATGTCAAAAGTGAAAACAACCCCTATCTTGAACTTTCTAATAATAATGTAAATTTATTAGGTAATTAGACTATTAAGGAATGAATTAAGTTAAATAGTAATGTAAAGCACTTATGATATGATTTCTGAAATAGATTTTTAGGATTGGATTAAGACTAGATCAAGGAATGAATTAAATTTTGAAAAATACTTCTTTATCCGTCTAAATCTATCCCTTCTACAACTCTCCTGATGTGATTTGTCCTGATTTGTCCAATAGTTTTTGCATTTCACAAAAGTTTAGCTCCACTTTAGAAAAAGTTACCTTATTTACATGTAAGTTTTGTCTTTTTAAAATTTGTAATGGTAGGATTTTAGAATAAAAATAAAGTGGGACCATTTCATGATGAGCCCTGTCAGGTGGGATAGATTTAGGTGACTCGTGTAGCAAAACTCTTAAAATTTAGAGTAAGTAGACTATATTATAAACAATATTTGATTAGACGATCTTTTGAGGTAATTATACTTATTATTATTATTATCGTCATGTATTGAGCTTATAATTTATATAACACACACACACTATATATATATATATATAAATCACATATATAATTTATTTATATATGTACATACATAAATTTATATACGTATTTATTTTATATATATATATTTATATATAATGTGTGCGCGCATGCGCGCTGTGCTTCGATTAGGTGAGCGTTTTTTTTGTGCCTTGCGCCTCAAGCAATGTAAGAGTCGTAGCGCCCTTAACAACATATCGATTCTAGTTGGAATGATACGTTTGATTCCAATTTGATTTGACTTTAGAAATGGTCAACAGCTCAAACCTTAAATGAATAGAAACTGAAATGATCCAAACTTGAAAAATGACTTGAGTTGACCAATTCAATTGCCATCTCTAGCTACTTGGATGGAATATTTGTGGGCCAGGAAATGGACATCAAGCTGGTAGGCTGATTTGGCACCTTTCTATGAGCAAAGCTGGTATCAGATTTCTCATCTTTCATTCATGTTTCCTCATTTTTGGTTTAAAAGAAAAGGATTTCAAATTGTTTAGGGTCCATATGACTATTGTAACCATAAAATGTTCTATTGAAAATTCAAGTGCTCTTAATTGGGTAAAGGCTGATTCTTCTAATTAAATAACCGGTGGAGTTGTCTATTGCCAATAGAATGGAAATCTTTGCATAGTTAGTTTGGATGTTCTGATCTATTTGTTTTGCCATATTTTCTTTGTTTTGTATTTGAGGATTGTTATCTCTTGCCATCCATTTTACCTGGCTTATACTGGACTCATGGTGTACAGATAAATGAAGGAGATGGAGCTTTTTATGGTCCGAAGATAGATATTAGTGTATCTGATGCTTTGAATAGGAAATTTCAATGTGCAACTTTACAGGTTTGTAATGTTCAATTGTGCTTCATTTTCTCTTTTGTCTCCATGCTCTAATTTGTTATAGAAAAGATTTTTGGTATTATCACTTATTAGCTGATGCCCTTTATTCCTTTATTGCAGCTTGACTTCCAGCTTCCTGATCGCTTCAAGTTGGAGTACTCAGCAGAGGATGAAGCCAAGAGGGAGAAACCTGTTATGATACACAGAGCTATCCTGGGGTCTGTTGAGCGTATGTTTGCTATATTATTGGAGCACTACAAGGGGAAATGGCCCTTCTGGCTTAGTCCCCGTCAAGCAATTGTTTGCCCTGTCTCAGAAAAGTCCCAAGATTATGCAAGAGAGGTAGTAGCAGTATTTTTCTTAGCTTGTTTGTTGACCTCTATTATGTCTTTATTTTTTTCATTCTACGCTGCCAACCTTACAATATTTGCAGTGCATGTACATATATTGTATAATATCTTGAATTCCCTGTAATTTTATCAGAATTTTATTTCCTGTTTGCTTATGTGCTACTTGGTTTTGTAAAAGTAAACATGGCATAGCAAATACTTCATCTCCTTCAGTTCACAATTTCAGATCGTGATGATGAGGGTAATTTTTGTCTGTCTGTTCTTAGCCATGGTATTCTTTATGTCTAATCTCCTGTACCAGTTCTCGGCTATTTTTTTTTCTCTTTTTGAGGTTCAACTTCACTGATGTCATGACACTCGAATTATATTCTTTTAAAGTCTTCATATGAACTTGCCAAAATAGAGCATTGCTTGGCAAAGATTCTCGGAACAAAGTTGTAGATCATAGATCTGGGTGTAAACTATTGAAAATAGGACCTTGCTTTTTTTAATCTTACGAAGGCAGAGCATAATGGCTTAGAGGAAATTTGGATCCATTTAGCTGATCCACGAAGGACGAAAGGGTTTATTTTCTTATTGATTAGTTAATTATTTGTTATAATTGTCATTAATGCCAATTTTACCTCTTGTTTCATTCTTGTAGGTCCAGGAGCTGATTCACGATGCTGGTTATTATGTAGATGTTGATTTGACAGATAGAAAAATCCAGAAAAAGGTGCAGCAACTGACATCCTCAATTGTATTGAATTTCCATTTTATTGGGAGTCTTGTTGTATGCTATGTGTCGATATATAATTCTCGTTTTGTTTCATGAGCTTGTTCTGTTCTATCTAATTTTCCACTTATTTTCCCTTTCTCTTCACAGGTACGAGAAGCTCAGTTGGCACAATACAACTATATATTGGTTGTTGGAGAAGAGGAAACAAGAAGTAAACAGGTATGCCTATGTTTTTGAATAGATTGTGTACTTTTCTGTGTTGTAATGAACTGTTTACAATAAATTTGAGCACCTTAGCGAATTGGAAAATTCTTTTTCTTTCCTCACCGGACAGTTATATTCCTTATCCAAACCTACGCATGCTGAAAGTAAATTTATTAGCCCCCCTCTGTCATGCATGTAATTTTCAGGTGAGTGTTCGGGTGAGAGATAAGGCAGATCACTCTTCAATGAGCATAGAAGGTCTACTTCAACACTTCAAGGATGAAACTGCAGCTTTTCATTAGGATGGGCTTTTGGATGTGTGTTGTAACCATTTCTATCATTGCACCCTGATAAGTGATTTGGGTGGAATCCTTTAAGTGGACATCCGACATCTCATTAAATGAAATCACTGGTGTGACATTGCTTTCCCTGATTAATACCATTCCACGCTAGTTTCTCTCTTTTTTTGTTACTTTTTTTTCATTCATTTTTTTACATAGTAACAAGTAACAAATCCTCTCTACCCCTGAACATGGGTTTAAATTTCTGATGAAATTATTGCTTGTTCAGCTGTTAGAAATATATTGCTGGTTTCGCTCCCTTTCTTTACTATGCTGTAGGAAAACAAGCACGCACACAATATCATGCATTTGCTACTTTTCTTTTTAGCAAAAATTGCTTTTAACTGTAAATGCAAGTATTTTTCTGAGAATAAATCTTGTCTTTTCTGTTTTTGTTATGGAATAATGGACTTTTACACAATTATTAAATCCGGATCAGTCCTGTGGTCAGAACGGTCAACCCGGTGACTCGAAGCCTAAACAGGGTTGGGTCACTAATTAGACCGTTTAAGCAATTGACCTGCTCAAAACCGTTTGACCTGACAAAAGCTCGCTTTAAGTTGTTGACTTTGATGGATGGGTTGAAGTTATATTAAACAAATGACCTTTTAGTCTTATTTTTATGTAATTTTTTATATAAAATGAGGGAAAATATAGAATTTATATATTATAACTTACAAGAAAAATTAAAAATGTTAAATTAAAAGACAAAAGTAAGCTAAAAACTTATCGATTGAATTTGTACTTTGTTTATAGAAAATATTTATTAGTATGGATAGATATTAGATGATCAAAATACTTTAAATATAAAATTTATGATTATTTAAAAGTTTGTTTAAGGTTGTTAAATATGTTTTATTTTTTTTATTACATTACAATGTTTTTATTCTTTCATTTATATAATTTTGTGCCATACTATATGCTAAATAAAAGTATTAAATATAAAAAATAATGTTAATATATTTTATTAATCCGACATTGACTAGATTGATCCGCCAATTAATCCGTGACCCGAAGCCTTGAGTGGGTCGCTCTTATTTCTTGTTCTTCATTGTTCTTCAATATTTTAATATTTCATAACACGTTATCAACACGAGAAAACTCTTTTAAACTTTGATTTTATGGTGGAAGGTCAGATCTCTTCATATTTATTTTTATTCAAATTATTTCGTTTTGATTCTTTATTTCTATTATACTAACTATGTTATTCTTTTTGACAAGTTAAACCCTATTGATTTTAATCTCAAAGGTTATAATACTTATTTACTTTGATTTTAGCTTGAATGACATCATAAGCTATCATACTAAATATTGGGAATATTTTCACAAATCAGAAGTTGTGCAAAATTTCATATCACAACCTGAAGTTGTGTAAAATCCTCTGCTTATACTTGAATTACGCAAAATTTCTCTATATTACAACTCAAAGTTGTACAAATTTCTTTGCTTACAACGAAAGTGGCAAAATTTCTTGTTAAAGTCTTCTATATTAAAAGGATATAGAAATGAGGAGAAAAACTAGACACCCAAAGTTGTCTAAGTTCTAATCAAATATTAAATAAAGTGTTTTAAGTTTTAATCAAATATTAGACAACAAAAGTGTTGTCTAGATTTTAATAAAAAAAACTAGACACCTGAAGTTGTCTGAGTTTTAAAACAAAGATTAGACACTTAAAGTTGTTATTATTTTTCTTTTCATATCACAACCTAAAGTTGTGTAAAATTCTTTATTTACAACTGAAGTAATCATAAAGTTGATTGATTATTTACACCTGAAGTGTTCAAAAATTCTTGTTAAAGTTAATTGAAAATTAATTTCTTATTGACACCTGATATTGTCATATTGGTTCTGGTCATTTCGACGCCTGAAATTATTATTATTAATCATGAAATTTTGGAACAATCTTTTACAGAGTTATGGGCAATGTTGAGAAATCCAAATTACAGATCTTGGATAGTTATAGCCAACATTGAAAAGACCAAATTCTAGATTTTAGATGTCAGTAGAAATAACGATTGTTTTGGTGATTTTTATTATAAATTGACACCGTAAGTTGTCAGAGTAAGTTTTACTGCTCTTGTTGGATAAACCTATTAACACCTGAAGTTGTCACAAGCTCTTGTTGGGTAAACCTATTCACACTTTAAGTTGTCATAATTTTGATATTAATTACATGTCTAGGAAAATTCTATCTAAGGAGTGTGAAATTTAAGTGGAACCATTTGTGACCCTCTATTCTTTCCTGGAAATTTTCCTGGTGTAATTTTTATAATTGTTCATATTGATTTTGAGGCTATTTACCTATAAATGAATTTTATGAGCTTTCGACACCAGAAGTTGTTCATAACATGGATATTGATTTTGAGGCTATTTACCCGTGGACGATTTTTTTGTGCATTTGACACTTGAAGTTGTCAATATAAATGCCTATCAAGTATCTATTAATATAAGTGAAATGCATTTGATGCCAGGAGTCATCAACAAAATGCAAATGGACAAAGAGAAAAAGCAAATAATTTGCTTACTTGATAATGCTATAACACATACCATGTTGTGTAATTTTTTTCAACTATGACATTATGCAAGGCAAATGTCCATTCCATAATTGGCCCTGCTAAAATTATAGATGGCTATGGAAACGCCACAATTGTTTTGCCTAATGGTACTACTTTGCATATAAATGATACATTACTAAGCGGCAGATCAAAAAGAAATCTACTTATCTACAAAGATGTACACTTTAATGGGTATAATCTTGAAACAAAAACATGAGCAAAACAAATATTTTCTCTGCATTACCTCTTATAAGATGGGCCAGAAGACCATCCATAAAAAGCTGAAAGCTTCTAACATAGGATTGTATTGTATCCCCATATGAGCTATAGAATCACATGGTATTATGCCCTGGAAATTAGTGAACCTTGATGTGTTTAGACTTTGGCATGATCGCCTTGGTCATCCAGGAGCTATGATGATGCATAGAATCATCAAGAATAGTAAAGGACATCATTCAAAAAAAAATCTCAAAGGTCCTATTGTCCAAACAATTATATTTGTGAATCTTGTTCACAAGGAAAGCTCATTACTAAACCTTCAATTACAAAGATTGATTATGAATCACCATCATTTTTACAGAGAATTCAAGGTGATATTTATGGACCAATATAGTCCACAAATGGATTATTTTGATATTTTATGGTGCTAGTGGACATATCCTGTAGATGGTGCTATGTCGGTACATTATCCGCGCGCAATGTTACATTTGCATGTTTGCTTGCACAAATTATAAAGCTTTGGGCACATTTCCCTGATTATCAAAACCAAAAGCATAAGAATGGATAATGCTAGTGAATTTACATCAAAAAGGTTTCATGCGTATAGTACAACATTAGGAATTGAGGTTGAGCACCAAATTCCACATGTTCATACTCAAAATGGATTGGCAAAATCCTTAATTGAACGGATTCAAATAATCGCCAGAACTTTGTTGATGAGAACAAAACTTCTTTCTTCAGCATGGAGCCATGCAGTTTTGCATGCTACAACATTAATTAGATTAGGCCTCACTGGTTCTCATTCATATTCCCCCATTCAGTTAGTATTAGGTCAGGAGCTCGATATTACACATCTATGTACCTTTGGATGTGCTGTACAAGTGCTTATAGCACAACCTCAAAGAATTGAAATGGGCCCTTAACGTCGTTTGGGAATCTATGTTGGGTTTGACTACTGTCCTATATTAAGTTTATTGAACCATTGACGAGAGATTTATTTACTGCTAGATTTACGGATTGTCATTTTGATGAGATAATATTCCCATCAATTGGGACACCAAAGGCTTTCACAGATGGAAAGCAAAAAAATGTTGAAATTTCTCATGAAATAAAAAAAAAATTGTCTCATTTATACCCAAGAACTCCTGAATATGAAAATGAGGTGCAAAAATTGATCCATTTACAAGCTGTGGCTAATAGATTTCCTGATACATTTAATGAGACTGCTAAAATTACAAAGTATTATATTCGGGCCATGAATGTTCTAGCTAGGATAGAAGTTCCTGTAGAACCAACAGAAATGGATCTAAATGTCCCACACCTGAAGTGTGGTAGACCAATGTGATCAAAAGATATAGTTCCTCAAAAAAGAAAAGGGAGGAATTTTGAATCTCCTCCAGATGAGTATGTTAGTCTTTCTCGAGGAAAGCAATTTTCCTCTGAAGCGACACAACATAATAATTAGAGAGAGCATATTGCCCCTGAAACGGCACAAAATCATGAGCCTATTGTCCCTGAAGTGACACAAACCCATGAAAAGATCACCAACCCCAGGAATGCTAAAATTTCTATAAATTATTGTAATGAGATATGGATCAAAATGAGGTTATCATCAATGATGTTTTTGGTCTCAAAATTGCTCATGAAATTATGAATGATGATTATGAACCTCAGTCTATAATCGAATGTTGTCAAAGACATGATTGGCCTAAATGGGAAGAACCAATCCAGGCTAAATTGAATTCCCTTGCCAAACATGATGTTTTTGGACCTATTGTTAAAACCCTCGACAATGTAAAACCTGTTGGATACAAATAGGTCTTTGTCTAAAAACAAAATGAGAAAAATAAGATCGTGAGATATAAAGCCCAACTCGTAGCCTAAGGATTCTCTCAAAGACCTGGGATAGATTGTGATGAGTATAGTTACCTTTTGTTTCCTCATAAGTTGGGTTCTCCAATAAAAATTAGACATGCATTTTATGGATGTTGTGATGACACACTTGTATCGTTCATTAGATTTCGATATTTATATGAAAATTTCTGAGGGATTAAAAATGCCTAAGCATACACTTCCCGTAACTTATTCTTGATAAAGTTGCAAAGATCTTTATATGGGTTGAAGCAATCAGGCCACATGTGGTATAAACATTTAAGTGATTATCTTATTAAGGAATGGTACAAAAATGATCCTATCTGCTCATGCATGTTTATTAAGCAATCTCAAACCAAATTTGCTATAATAGCAGTTTATGTCGACGATATAAATTTGATTGGAACTCCTAAAGAGTTATCCAAAACTGCTGAATATTTGAAAAAAGAGTTTAAGGTTAAAGATTTGGGTAAAACCAAATTGTGCCTTGGTCTTAGAGCTTGAGCATAAATCAAATGGAATACTTGTCCATCAGTCAGCATACATGGATAGATTGCTTAAATGTTTTGACATGACATGGACAAGGCTCACTCATTGAGCACCCCTATGGCTATAAGGTCTTTTGATCCCTAAACGGATCCGTTTCATTCTAAAGAACCTCATGAGGATATACTTGGTCCTAAAGTACCATATCTTAATGCTCTCGAGGGATTGAAGAACTTGGCATAGTACATGAGACCAGATATCGCTTTTGCAGTAAATTTATCGGCATATTTAATTCTAAGCCAACTCGGAGACATTGGAATGGAATTAAACATATTTTTGCTATCTGTGAGGAACCATAGATTTGGCGTTATTTTACTTTAAGAAAAACACTAACTTTGGATTAGTGGTATACGCTGATGCGGGATATAAATCTAATCCGCACAAGGCTCGCTCTCAAACCAGTTATCTGTTTTGTTATAATTTCTACTAAGCAAACACTTATAGCTATGTCCTCTAACCACTCTGAAATTATTTCCCTCTATGAGGTTGGAAGAGAGTGTTTGTGGTTAAGATCTGTGATATCACATATTTAGAATGCTAGTGGATTGAAACTAGTTATAGATTCCCCTACCATAATTTATGAATATAATGTTGCTTGTATTGCACAAGTAAGGGGGAGGATATATTAAGGGTGATAAGACCAAGCATATCTTGCTGAAACTTTTCTACACTCATGAACTCCAGAAAAGTCGACAAGTTGATGTTAGACAAATTCGCTCCAACAATAATCTTGCTGATTTATTTACCAAGTCATTGCCAACATCAACATTCGATAAACTAGTGTATCGCATGGTATGTGTGGCAAGTCAATAAGATGCAAGATTAAAAACCCTAGAAGATGTTACACATATAGATCTTAGAAATGGCAATACTTTGAGGCCCCGGAAGTGGCTATAGATAGAAGCCGTAGAAGTGGCAATAAATAGATATCCCAATAGTGATTTTTTTAGGGGGAACGAATTATAGACATAGTGCACTGTACTCTTTTTTCCTTTTGTTCGGTATTTGTCCCACAAGGTTTTCCCGGCTAAAGGTTTTTAATGAAGCAATAATAGCACACCTAAATGTCCTAAAGACATGTCCTGAAGACAAATTAGGCGAATTTAATTACTCTGTACTCTTTTTTCCTTATGATCGATTTTTGTCCCATTGGGTTTTTTCGACTTAAGGTTTTTAATGAGACAGTAGCTATACATCTAATAAGGCCATTTAGAATTGTGTCCAGTCCAAGGAGGAGTGTAATGGAATAATGGACTTTTACATCTCAAGCTCATTTACCTTGTCTTGAAGATAAGCGCATATTGAAGAGAATTAATGGAGAGAGAAAATCAAGGAGAATATATCTAGGGTTTTATAAATTGCCGCTTTACTTGGCCTGGAAGTAAACTTAGCTTGCAAGTTAGGTTAAACCTATGTTATTTGTAAAAGGGTTCTCCAATGTCAATAGGGAGCCCTTATACCCTTTGTTTCATCTCATCTCATACAAAAATATTTCTCAATAATATTCTCTCTATTCTCTTATTCTCTTATTTCTTGTTCTTCAGTATTTCAATATGTTATAACAGTTTTTATATTTTAGAAAAATTTTCAATGAAGCTTATGTTTATTGCAAATATTATGCGAGGGGTTAAAACGTAAAAGAATTTTTTTTGTACATTTCAAGAAATGTGGTTTGGACTTTTTTTTTTTGGGGTATAAGTAACAAGTACAACGACTATATTTAAACTAAGGGCAATTGTGAGGTACCTCTTTTGTTCATTTTTAATAGAGGGTAAATTCCATAGAGATTCTTAGGTTTTGAACGCTATTCAACTTAAGTCTAATTTCTAAAATGGATATTCCATCACAAATTCTCTTAACTTCATATAATTGCCGTTAGTTTGTTAAGTGGATTTTCTATTATACCTTTGTTAACTTTTGTATATATGTTTTACAAATATTTCTCCCAATTTTATCATTTAGTTTTTTATGCATAATTAGCACTAATGCTTTTAGAAAAATAATGAAAAGGGTTGATGCTAACAGAATATTATTAATGCATAAAAAATAATAGAAATTAGAAAAAAAATTAAATACGATTTTTTGCATTATATTTTTATAAAATTAATCAAAAACATTAATGCTAACAAGTATTATTACTGCATATAAAAATATAGAAATGGGGAAAAAAACTTCTAAGAATTGAATAAGGGTATAAGGTGAAACCTCTTAACAAACTAATGAAAACTCTAGACGACTTAAGTTACATTATATTCAAAATCTAAGGACCTCCTTGAAATTCAAATAGAAATATTTTTTTTTGCTATATATTTTTAACATAATCTATAATATATATAAAAGTACGAATATTGTTGTTGCACCAAAAATCTCTTTACCCATTCGTTGATGGGTGTGACAGTTGCTTTGTAATGAAAACAACAAAATGAAGAAAAAGTGCAGGTTCTAATTTAAAGTCACAGTCATACTGTTTAAATCATTGAACTAAACTGAGTATTTCACTATCCGAAAAGTGTAATGGCAACAAGATGACTTCCATGAATCTAAGTACTTTTCTTTGGCCGATCTGGCATTGAATATGATCTAATAGACTAATTGGTGATATTTAAACTTAGAACAAAAACTAATGGAAGTACAAAGTGAAAGGAAATCTAAACAAGAATAAAAGGAAGGAAAACTTTGATTGAAAAAGAAAAGTGTAGCTAAGCCATGTTTTAACAGAGTGTTATCTGCATAGTGTGAAGGGTTGTTGATGTCCCTTATCCTTCAGGTTGGGACCCTTTTATAGCCATACTTAGAATAACATTAAGGTCCTATAATTTTGCCGCCTTTGAATCAAATAATCCTACTTTGAAAGCTTCGCTTGATCTTTGGCCAACCTATGCTCAATCTTTCATTCTCATGTTGTCGCGGCCTTAATATCAATTAAAGCCATTGACTTTGAAACAGTCAATTTCTTTCTTCTTGGCAGATATGTTCCTGTATAGCCTATCCCGTGTCTTGGCCCATTGGAATTTTAAGCCTATCAACCTTACATGTAAATGAGGGTGTAAACAATTGTAAAATTTTTCAATTATCTAAAATACCATTTATTTTCTAACATATTTCAGAAATATCATTGATATTGTTGAGTTAAATTAAAAATCTTTATTTATTTTTTATATGTTTATTAAATAATGTTAGCAATTAATCAATTTTACTTTCATCATAATTAATTTATTACTATATTATCTTGAAGAAAATAGTTTAATTATAACTCAATTTCATGTAGTTTAATTTGAAACTTATTGATATATAGTTCAATTAAGATCCACTTTAATGTAGTTTGTTTTTCTATATTTTTTTATTTTTTGTTATTATTAATAAAGCGTTGTACCATGTGCAATACACGTGACAGAAAGTGACTAGTAATCTTCAAAAAAAAGGAAAAGCAATTAGTGAACCAATTACTAAAAATGAATTTCTCTCATAATCGAGATGATTCAAGATCGGAATTCACTTGTTTGAGGTCTAATTGAGAGGATTAAACATTAGAATTTACTCGTTTGAGCTCCCAAGAAAAATATCGTGGCTTACTTTTCTTTCAAATCGAGCACGTGAATCTTTGGCTGTTCTTGGATGTTGGATGTGTTCCAAACAACAATCTTTCATTAAATCATTTATGTATTTATTTATTTTTAAGTATTTCATAGGGAAAGAGATTAAGCCCTTATAGTTTATTTTTGGCTAAAATATCAAATTATCTACTTCATTGTAAAAAAAAAAAGCTATTCATTAAATAAATCTAACTTATTGTTTTACTAGAGCTAGTAAAACATGACCCTCAAATAAGATTGTGGACTCCAACCCCAATTTAATATACTATTAAATTTCCAAGTGAATAAATGGTCGAATGTGATTGGTGTAACTAAATCA
Organism: Microcos paniculata; assembly: GCA_030664755.1. NCBI lineage: Eukaryota > Viridiplantae > Streptophyta > Magnoliopsida > Malvales > Malvaceae > Microcos > Microcos paniculata. Next base: position 44,246,379 of record CP131456.1, on the reverse strand, counting down.
ACGTGTAATTGAACTTGTGCCGAAATTGAAGTTGAGAAAACTAGAAAGGGCAAAATTTGACACGCTCGGACCTAGTCACACGTGTCAAGTTATGAAATTTGTATATAGTTGTAAAGCTAAGTGATGAATTGGAACTTGTCTTACACATTTTGAATCTCTTTTAGCTCAATTACTAGCTTAGAAACCCTAAATTGTAGTTCGGAGTCAATGGGGGTGCACTAGGGGTTCAAAAATCGAGGTCAAGGGTTAAAAATTGGCTTAATTTTAAATTGGGGGAGTTGAGTTTGGCACAGGACTCGAGTGAGTCCGGTGCCGGACTCACCATTTTAAATGGGGGGTTGGGCATTTCACTATTTTCTTTTATTCTAAAATTTCCTCCGAATTCTCTCAAACTTCCACCTTTTCCATCACTGCAAATCACTTTCAAACATTTCATTAAACACCATAATCAACTTCTTTAACCTTTTTGAAGATCAACAACCTTAAAAACACGAAAAATTCTTCAAATCTTCAAAGTTGACAACTTGGAGTCATTTTGTTCTTCGAGCTATATCTCTCAATCCAAACATAGACTTTGGCTGATTTCTTGATATGTTATTCTAGACTTTTTAAGCTTTAATTTGACTTTTTATTTGCTGAATTTCGGGGGTTGAGCTAGGAGATATGTTGAATTGAAGATCAAAGTTCATTTTGTTCAAAAACCAATTGCACCCTTAGGCTTTTAATTCAAATTTCATGTATGATCAGCCATTCAATTTAGTTTTTGAAGCTATACACTCTTATTTTAAGTGTTGAAGTGTGTGTGTTTCGAATCTCATGTTGATTGGTGCAAAATTGAACTCAAACTGAGCTTAGAGGTGGAGGAATCGCCTTCTCGACCTCCAACAGAGGCAGGTCTCGTGTGGGATTCACTCCAATCCCGTGTCGGAGTCACCCATTTTGGGAGAAATCTCCTAAATTCGGCCATTCCCTTGTGGGAGTGAGCCAAGGCAACACCGTAGCTACACTGTACAAGGGCAATTTGGTCTTTTCACAACCCTAAACCCCAATTGACTTCCGAACTTGTCGAATTTAGTTTCGAGATTCTAGAAACCCTAATTAGGGCATGTTGTGATGTTTAACTGTTAGTCGAATGCCTTTATTAACCAAATTAGATTTCAATTTGATTATTTAGGCACGAGATTGTACGAGATTGGGCAGTAGCATTTGAGCTAAGGCATTCGAGGGGTTTATTCGGGAGTATACAAATCTCCCTTACTTGTGAGTGGCTTGGATTATAGTGGTTGACCATTGAGGTTCAACCATTTTCAAATTGCTTTATCTATTGTTCTATAAATGTTTATAACGTTTGGGATATGGATTATCCACCCTCACACATGAGTTTATAAATGGATTTAAGGGTGGGTTTTAAAAGAAAATATGAAATTATATTATTATGTTTTATTGATGATTATGACCTATGGGAGATGAGCGATTGAGAGGTACTCGGTGCTCCAATGAGAGGGAGTGTGTGGACTAAGAGAGAGGCATGTCACCAACCAAGTAGCCGTGGACCGCTTTTTGAGGGGCACGGTGAGTGCGAGACCCTGAGAGAAATGTGTAGGGAAGCTCGCCAGGGCTCGAGTGTAGTTGTGCTCCACCCATAGTGATAGCAATGTCAAGGGAACGGGTTAAAGCGTAAAGAAGGATTATTTTTGAGATATGAGTTGAAGCCTTTAACGGTCCAGCGGGGCACCCAAGTGCATGGGTGTACCTTTGGGACGATTTCAAATGCTAGCCCATTTGTGAGACTTGATATTTGATTTGGTTTTTGGGATTTCATCTATGATTTCAGAAAATGGCTTTATTAAATAAGTTTTGGATTATTTCATATCCCTAGCCTGAGATGATCGGTCATTATAACCGAGTCCCTCACTGGGTACATATATATTTGTACTTACCACATTCACTTATTTTTGTAAGTCATCAGGCTTCGGACGACAAACGTCCCAGTGGACAGTGATCACTGGTATCTTACCAGCATACCACGATTTTGTAGGTTCCACCCAGATCCTTATGAATTCTGACTTCGGAATAGTATTGTATATTATTATTATATTATATCTTATATGCTGCATATTTACATCGTAAAACGTGTCACTTTTATTATATAAATATCTTATAATATTTTCTATATTATTTTCATTATATATTTTTAAATATTGCTCGAGTACACTTTATTTATGTCTTGTACCATCTCGAATAGCCCGTTTTTTAAGGCACTCATTTCGGGGTGGTACGGCGGTTGTCACGTGATCGAGCCCTCGAGTCAGGGAATGACAATTTGATTGGTATCAGAGCAAATTTTAACATATACGTTATATCTATGTCATACCGAGCTGGATAGTTCACGTAGTTTTAAGGTTTCTAATGTTTTGGGATAAAGGTATGGGGCACGGATAGAATATAATTATTGCGATTACTGACCTAGATTTTATGCAGTATTACACCATGCCTCCTAGGAGAAAGGATACCATTAACACCTCAGTACCTAAAAGAAGAGTTTGCCCTCGTCGGCAACCTGAGGCACAGCCCAGTGTAGATCTGGAGACTGAGGCAACCCTAGATTTGCCCATTCAACCAGTAGCGCCTATAGATGAGACCCAGCAGTAGGGTTTCTATTCTGAGATTCCACCTCCCCCACCTTCGGCGACTGCGAAGCTGGTGCAGTACACGTCCGCCGACCTTGAGCAGATGTTTGATAGATGGGTCAGTCGATTCTTTTCTATGTACATGCCCAGCAGTGCATATTAGCCTATTGACACTGCACCACCTGTTCATCCATCTCCGGCGATGCCGATGCTGAAACCAACATGGCCACACTATGCTTCTGATTTACCAGAGTCTTTCTAATAGCCCGCAAATCAATCTGCTCATTCGTATCAGCCACCGCCTCCATTGACACTTTCAGCCTGGCGGTGCGGCGAGCACTTCTGAGGGTGTCACTACTTCGAAGACCCACCTAGTGAAGTTCCTTCGCATTATGAAGGGACTAGACACTCTAAAACTCTTAGATACTTCTATCGACGCAACTTGGGACTGGCTGCATTTCGTCACCAAGAACACGGAGGGTTTGGGGATGACTTCGGAGGAGTGAGTGACTTTTGTCACCAGATATCTTTAGGAGCAACCATTGAGTTGGTGGACCAACCTGGAGAGCCAAGCTACTAGACCAGTTACCTGGGAGACGTTTGTTGATGAGTTTCGATGGAGATTCTTGTTGGAGGAGATGATGATGAGGAGATACAACGAGTTTTTTCGATTATAGTAGGGTGACATGTCTGTCGAGAGATATGAGATGAAGTTGCAGAGACTTTCGCATAATCATCCGTCAATCACCGAGGAGGTCCTATTCGGTGGGAGATCATACAGCTTATGATGCCTAGCCCCAGAGCTACTTTTGAGCAACACCGACAGAATGCTTTATGGGCCAAGACTATGATTGCCTAGCATCTGCCGGGAGGTTCGAGTATGAGTGGACATCAATCTTCTGATGTATCTTCAGACCTTGCTCGAAGAAGTCAAAGGGCACAGGCTCCTATAGTAGGGTATCCAAAGGCGGTTTTGCTGAGTCCTTAGCACCATAGTTATTACTTACTCTGCCACCATCTTACTCCGGTGGTCGAGGAAAAAAGAAATTTGGATTTGGTTCTATGATCAAGGGATGGTTCGGGAATAAGAAAGGGAAGTCTGCACCACGGTGTCCACACTGCAAGCGACACCATTTTGGATTGTGCAGGAGCATTATCAGATGCTATCAGTGCGAAGGGTAGGCCACATGGCTCGTGCTTGTTCACTTACCGCCTTTGCACCACTTAGACGGAGTTTTGTTCAATCCTCGACAGGGCCAAGTGGTTATGGAGGATTCCATGCTTATTAGCCGGCGCGACACTCCTATGCTACCCCTTCATCTTCTCAGCAGCATTCTGGTGCTAGTAGCAGTTCAGTACCTTAGAGATGACCCCAACAGTAGCAGTAACACACCCAGGTGTACGCAATGTCACAAGAGGATGCCGACACAAGTCCAGATGTAGTCACCTGTAAGTATATATTTAAATATTCGTGAATAGTAAATTTTTGCAGCTGATCGTAGAGTGAAAGTAACCACTTTAGAAAAATTTTCAAAGTTAGGCATGGTAGTTATTTTTGATCAATCGGCATATGTGATCATGGATACCGGAGGTACTTTGTCATATGTGAATGCCAAGTTCATTGTGCATACGGATAGACCATAATCGCCCTTGGGATTTGAGTTATTGGTGAATAGACCCTTAGGTGAAAGAATGGTTGGCAGCATTATTAACTTCTACAGCGAGCTCAGAGACACACCAAACATCATTTCCACCATTCAAGCAAGTAAGTTGCTACGAAAAGGGTGTGAAGCTATGTTAGCCCATGTAGTAGACACTTCGGTGGAAGAACCTAATATTGAAGACATCCCGGTAGTCAATGAGTTTTCAGATATCTTTCCTGATGAATTATCCAATTTACCGCCTAAGAGAGACTTCGACTTCCCTATTGAAGTCTATCCTGGTATAGACCAAATCTTTATGGCTCCATACCGAATGATACCCACCGAACTTGTTGAGTTAAAGAAGCAATTCACCGAATTGTTGGAAAAAGGATTCATTCGGCCAAGTGCTTCACCTTGGGGAGCCCCAGCGTTGTTTGTAAAGAAGAAAGATGGTTCAAAGCGACTCTGCATCGATTACTGCAAGCTGAATGCTGTGACAGTGAAGAATAGATATCCATTGCCTCGCATTGATAAGTTGTTCAACCAGCTTCCAGGTGCAGGAGTATTCTCCAAGATTAACCTGCGATCGGGTTACCACCAGTTGAAGATACAAAAGGAAGATATTTACAAATCTGTCTTTCGTACCAGATACAGGCACTATGAGTTTTGTGTGATGTTGTTTGGACTTACCAACTCTCCAGCGGCATTTATGGACTTGATGGACCTAGTGTTCCATCCATATCTAGACCGATTTGTCATCGTCTTCATTGATGACATATTGACTTATTCAAGAAATAGACGAGATCATGCCAATCATCTCCGCATTGTGCCACAAATTCTTTGAGAGCACCAGTTGTATGCAAAACTCTCCAAATGCCAATTTTGGTTGCAGCAAGTTGGATTCCTTGGTCATGTTGTGACTAGGGAAGCCATATTCGTGGATTCTAGCAAGATTGAGGTGATCACCAATTGGAAACACCCCATAAATCCCACTGAAATTTAAAGTTTATTGGGATTAGCTAGACTGTACTTGTCTTACCAGTGAGCGGCAAGGAATTTACTGTGTACACTGATGCCTCGCATAAAGGACTTGGATGTGTGTTGATACAAGATGGAAGAGTAATTACCTGCGTTTTTCGACAATTGAAACCGAATGAAGAGAAGTATCCAGTTCATGACTTGGAGCTTGTAGCCATAGTTTTCGCTTTAAAGTTTTGGAGGCACCACTTATATGGTGAAACGTGTCACATTTACACCGATCACAAGAGCCTCAAGCACTTCATGAATCAATGTGATTTGAACATGAGGCAAAGGTGATGGCTAGATCTCATCAAGGATTATGAACTTGTCATCGACTACCATCCCAGCAAAGCAAATGTGGTTGTAGACGCTTTAAGCTGGAATGTAGTTACTTCTTTGGCAACAATCGAAGATGTCTACATACTAGAATTGGTGGAACTTAGGTCAACTAGAGCTAGATTGGCTTACAACTTTCATGACGAAGCATTGATTACATAGATTACAGCTAGACCGGTATTAGATGATCGGATTCGTGATCTCTAGACTTCTGATCCGAGATTGCAGCAAGAGCTATAGAAGTTGCAGTTAGGTGAACAATCTGAATTTTCGAGTTGAAGTAATGGAGTTAGAGGCTGAGTTTGCATGTCGAACAACCTGGACCTCAAGGGTACTATTTTTCAGCAAGCTCATTCTTTACCATTCGCCATACACCTAGGTAGCACCAAATTGTATCTAACGATCAAAGATCATTATTGGTGGCCTGGGATGAAGAGAGAAGTTGCTAAATTTGTGGCTAGATGCCTGACCTGCCAGCAAGTAAAAGCAGAACATCGGAAACCTTTCGGGACAATTCAGCCTCTACAAATTCTCAACTCTGCTTCAATACAACTTTCAATCCATAGACTTATGGTCTGTCGGAGTGCATCATTCAAATATTGGAAGACATGTTGCAAGCATGCGAGCTTGAATTTATCGGTGGATGGGATACTTACCTATCTTTGGCGGAGTTTGCATACAACTATAGCTACCAATCTAATATTGGTATTGCTTCGTATGAAGCTTTGTACGGAAAGAAATGTATAACCTCATTGTATTGGGATAAAGTGGGAGAGAAGCGAATCTTCGACAAAGCAGAGATTGAATTCACCACTAAAAAGGTGAAATTCATTTTGGAGTGACTCAAGACAGCCTAGGATCGAGATCAGAAGTATGCGCAACGGAGGAGGATGCCTTTGGAATTTTAAGTGGAGATCAAGTCTTCTTGAAGGTCTCTCCTTGGAAAGGCGTTATCAAATTTCGTAAAACGAGAAAGCTGAATCCGAGGTACATAGGCCCATTCTTTATCATCGAACGGATTGGGCCAGTGGCATATCGTCTGAAGTTGCCACCTGACATGGCCAGAATACATGATGTCTTTCATGTATCCATGCTTCAGAAGTATGTACCAGATCTATCACATGTTCTTCAGACTCCACCAGTGAAGTTGAAGAAAAGTATGAACTTCAAGGTTTGACCTGTAGCCATATTGGATCAACAAGCTCAATCCTTAACGAACAAATATGTTCCCTTAGTGCGAGTATTGTGGAGAAGCTCGCAAATTGAAGAACAAACTTGGGAACCTGAGAGTGACATGAGATTCAACTTCCCCACTTGTTCGAGAATTAGTTTTATAATTTCAGGGACGAAATTTTCTTAAAGAGGGAGAGTTGACACGCCTGGACCTAGTCTGTACGTGTCAAGTTATGAAATTTGTGTATAGTTGTAAAACCAAGTGATGAATTGCAACTTGTCATGCACATTTTGAACCTCTTTTAGCTCAATTACTCACTTAGAAACCTTAAATTGTAGTCCAGAGTCGATGGGGGTGCACTAGGGGTTCGAAAATCGAGGCCAATTGGCTTAATTTTCAATTGGGGGAGTTGAGTCCGACGCGGGAGGTTGGTCGCCCGACCCCCCATTTTCACTATTTTATCTTCTTATAAAATTTCCTCTGAATTCTATCAAACTTCCACCATTTCCATCACTGCAAACCACCTTCAAACATTTCATTAAACACCATAATCAACTTTTTTTACCTTCTTGAAGATCAACAACCTCAAAAACACCAAGAATTCTTTAAATCTTCAAGTTGACAACTTGGAGTCATTTTGTTCTTCGAGCTATATTTCTCAATCCAACCATAGGCTTTGGCTGATTTATTGGTATGTTGTTCTGACTTTTTAAGCTTTCATTTGACTTCTTATTTACTGAATTTTGTGGGTTGAGCTAGGAGATATGTTGAATTGAAGATCAAAGTTCATTTTGTTCAAAAACCAATTGCACCCTTAGGCTTTTAATTTGAATTTCATACATGATCAGCCATTCAATTTAGTTTTTGAAGCTATAAGCTTTTAGTTTAAGTTTGAAGTGTGTTTGTTTCGAATCTCATGTAGATTTGTGCAAAATTAGACTCAAACCGAGCTTGGAGGGGGAGGAACCACCTTCTTAGCCTCTAATAGGGGTGAGTCCCGTGCAGAATTCACTCTAATCCTACGCCGAACTCACCCATTTTGGGAGAAATCTCCTAAATTCGGCCGTTCTTGCGTGGGAATGAGCCAAGGCAGTGCTGGAGCTATACTGTAGCAAGGTTAATTTGGTCTTTTCACAACCCAGACCCCAATTGATTTCAATTGACTTTTGAATTTGTCCAATTTAGTTCCGAGACTCTAAAAACCCTAATTAGGGCATGTTGTGATGTTTAATTGTTAATCGAATGCCTTTATTAATCAAATTAGATTTCAATTTGATTATTTAGGTACGAGATTGTACGAGATCGGGCAGTAGCATTCGAGTTAAGGCATTGGAGGGGTTTATCAGGAGTATACAAATCTCCCTTACTTGTGAGTGGCTTGGATTATAGTGGTTGATCATTAAGGGTCAACCATTTTCAAATTGCTTTATATATTGTTTTATAAACGTTTATAACATTTTGGGATATGGATTGCCCACCCTCACAAACGAGTTTATGAATGGATTTAAGGGTGGGTTTTAAAAGAAAATATGAAATTATATTATTATGTTTTATTGATAATTATGACCTACGAGAGATGAGCAATTGAGAGGTACTCGGTGCTCCGATGAGAGGTAGTGTGTGGACTGAGAGAGAGGGATGCCACTGACCAAGTAGCCGTGGACTGCTTGAGGGACATGGTGAATGTAAGACCCTGGGAGAGGCACGTAGGGAAGCTCACTAGGGCTCGAATGTAGCTATACTCCAACCACAGCGATGGCAACATCAAGGGAACGGGCTAAAGAGTAAAGCAAGATTATTTTTGAGATATGAGTTGAAGTCCTTGGCGGTCTAGCGGGGCACCCAAGTACACGAGTATACTTTTCGGACGATTTTAGATTCCAGCCCATTGACTTGATATTTGATTTGGTTTTTGGGATTTCATCTATGATTTCTGAAAATGGCTTTATTAATAAGTTTTGGATTATTTTATATTCCCAACATGAGGTGATCGGTCATTATAACCGAGTCCGTCACTGGGTACATATATATTTGTACTCACCGCATTCACTTATTTTTGTAAGTCATCAAGCTTCGGATGACAGGCGTCCCGGTGAACAGTGATCACTGGTATCTTACCAGCAGACCACGATTTTGTGGGTTCCACCCAAATCCTTGTGAATCCTAGCTTTGGAATAGTATTGTATATTATTATTATATTATATCTTATCAGCTACATATTTACACCGTAAAACGTGCCACTTTTATTTTATAAATATCTTATAATATTTTCTATATTATTTTCATTATATATTTTCAAATATTGCTTGAGTACACCTTATTTATGCCTTATGCCATCTCAGATAACCCGCCTTTTGGGGCATGCATCTCCGGGTGATATGGTGGTTGTCAAGTGACCGAGCCATCCGGTTGGGACATGAAAAAATTGACTTTTTGTCCAAAAGTATAAAAAGGCCCAATAGTGAGTTGAAGAAGACTTTCTTTTTCTTTTTCTTCTTCCTCTCCTTTTTCTCTTTAAGCTCAAAACTTCTTTTCCTCATTTTTTCCTCAAATCTTGATGGATCAGAGCAAGTGAGCACACTAAATCACATAACTTTTCAAGCTCTATCCAGAAAAGTGGCCATTGGAGCTAGAAGTTGGTGAATTAAGCTCATTTTCCAAATGTAATTTCGGAGCTTTTTTTAAGATTGGGAAAGATTTAACCAACCATTGTTTAAGCTCTCTAGGTATGTTAATCTACTCCTCTTCAGCTTTTCAAAGAAGCAAGTTTCATACAATTTGGTTGGTTGAATGTTAAGATCTCCTAATTGGAAGAAAATGGGTATTTGAGAGCTAAATTATTATTATGTGGTGTTACAGAGGAAGTATGCTGAGTATTTAGGGCTTAGGAAGTTAGAATTAAAGTTAGAAGTGAGAAAATTGAGTTGGGTGCAGCGGAGCACCGCCAAACAATTGACGTGGGTGGTGTTTACGATGCATCTGTCTACGGATGGGCTTGAGCAAGGGAAAACTGGGCCTAGGATTGCAATCTGTCGATGGATGAGGGTAACAAGGTCCTTTGAATTGTAGTTTAAGGCAACCTGTCGAGGGATGAAGCATGATCCGTCCACAGTAGACCATGTTGTTGACGATCTTTAACCTACGTTGAGTTTTAGTTGACTTTTTGATTTTAGTAGTTTCCAATCCCGAGTTAGGTCTGAACTTTTCCTAAGTCCAAGAAAAGCCTATTTAGGCCATAGAGAGTAGGCATGAGCATATTTTCATGTTGAAAATGAATTTAACAATGCTTTAAATGGAATTTAGGAGCACCGGTGGCACTAGATCGTGGTAAAGCTCCACTAACACAGTTGGATTAGTGCGTGAGGATACTACTCTGCAAGACTGTGGGTGGTTTGGCCTCAATGTTTAGGGATATTGATGGCAAATGTTTAGGGATATTGATGGCAAATGTTTTAAATTGTTTTGAATTAAATGTTTTATTGATTTGGAATATAGTATGCCACTGCACAAGCATGCACCTTTCTATGGGCGGGTTATATGAATTGTATATAAGTATATGATGATGATATGAAACATTTAAAATGATTTTGTATAAATTTGAGTGAGGCATGCTGAGAGTCCTTATGTGACTTGCCTAGTCAAGGTATGTTTGTATAAACCTAATCATGGCATGATTACAGTCCGTGTGTGACCTACCTGATTGAGGTATGATGTTAATCCACGAGGGGCGATATACTAGCTGTTTACTGACTTATGGACCGCTCTCCATCAAGGAGACATAAGTGCACTACCCTTGAAGTTGAGAGGTGGTGAGGGTGACTTGCCAGGGTATTATTGCTGCTTTGAGGCAACGAAGGCCAATGTTGGGAGAACAGGCGTTATGACTTATATTAGTATTTTATGAAATGATATGATGAGTGCTCCCAACGGTTTGAGCCCATCGATGGATGGGACTCAATCTATTAATTATTGCCCTACTAATTATATTATGATTTCCAACTAAATGATTTATTTAGTGGGCGATATCTTAATTGATAATTGATTATTTATTAAGGGGATTTTGGTATTATTATATCCCTAATCATCCTTATCTTTTGCATTGTTTTCAAACCATATCACTGAGTTGTTATACTCACCATCGTGGTTTAACTATTTTCAGGTGATTAAGGCTCAAAAGGAGCAACCTGACTGTAGCTAGTGCAAGCTACAAATTTTTAGCCAGTAGGTGATCTTTCATTTTTTAGTCGAATGATCCAATTGTGGTTTTGGGCTTCTACTGTATTTGTTTTTCAAATGCTTTCGCACATTTTCTGAATATTCTGATACTTCATGTGATTTATTTACTTAGGGATATTTTTAGCCTATGTGATGGCTTATGATTACCTTAAATGATGAATATTTTGAAAGTATGATATATGAGAGATATTTATATGTATCGAGATGAAATTAAAATTTTCATATTTGATATTTGTATTTGGCGATGGATCTAATATATGCCTTGTGCTGCCTTCTAGATGTTTTACTAGCCAATGTAACGTGCCCCAAGCACTCTCTCTTTTACTATAGCTGTTAGATATGATGACTGTTTTATTACCGTTAGATAATTAGGTATTGTTTTATTTAAAATATAGGGTGAAACCTACAATCCGTCAAATAGGTTGCAAGGGAAACTTTTTAGATTATTGCTTTTTTTAGACCCTTAAATCTAGTGGAATCAATAGTCAAGATTAAAATATTTTTTTATTAAGTTTCACTTTTTTTTCTTCTTTCACGTTTGACTTTTCTTCTCTCCATCTCTTATCACTCTTCCTTTTTTTTTGTTTGTTCTTTTTCTTATACAACTCTTTTTCAACACTTTTTCTTACTATTTTTCAATTTGGTTTTCTTTCGTTTTTTGTTATTTTCTAATTATATTTACTACATCAGTTAAAAACTCATCCGAAGAAATAATTTCTTATTACTTGACTGAAGCCATTCTTCCACTTTTTACTTGATCAAAATTACTGTTCTTGACAGTCAAAATATTTTCTTTTTTCAATTATCTCAAACAATGAATTCTTGAAATACTACATTGCTGGTTTAAGAAGAAGTAAATATAAAAGATGTTATGTGATTGAGAAAAAAAATCATTTGTTTTAATTTTGGATCAGTTAACTTCTACGGTTAAAAGAAAAAAAAAGAAGCAATGTGAATATTGATGCAAAAGAATTGAGAAAGAAATTAAAAAATAAAGGAAAAAAACCGTCTAAGAGAAGTTGAGAAAGGTAGAAGAGTGATGAAAGACAAGAAGAGGAAAAAAGTGTAATGGAAAAAGGGATAAATGGAAAATTGATTAAAAGTTATTTTAATTTTGCTATTGGTTCCACTTGATCTAAGGGCCCAAAAAGAGTGTAAAAGTTTTGTTTTAAATTGGGTTTTGAGTATAATGTTAATAAAAAAAATAATTGCAACAAAAAAAATTCGAATCCTCCACCACATATCACAAAGGTAAATACACTAACCACCATACCAATTTAAATTTTTTGTTAAATATTTGCTTCTTATTATATATGTTGAATACAAAAATACATTAAAATACACATTAATCACTTGAAAATCGATTTTAAATCAATGCAAACTCAAACATGGGAAACTCGATTTACCACAAATTCAGAACCGATTTTAAAAACATAATTGCAAAGCGCTATTATATACTTTATTTCCCCGTGAAATCAATTTAAGTACTTATTCGATTTTAACATTCTTATCAAATTCGATTATATAGGTATTTTCCATTACGAAGGGTTGTAATACAGTTTACATTAAATATCCTCTAACAATTAACAAAAGATAAAAAATAAATAAGAAAAATTATAAACTAATATGAAAATCTTGTCAATTACAATAAACCAATATCAAATGATCCACTGCAACGATGTAATGGACTCCTTCAATACAATCAATTTACTCTTTAGATTTAAATACTTATCACGCCACCAATTATTCCTCTTAAAGTTGAAGTCTTCGACTTCTTATTTCAAATCGAATTACATTATGTGTAGAGCTTTCCTCGTAATAGCTTCTATAAAAACATAAATTTTATCGCATATAATACCCTTAATATGCTATTGAATTACCCCCAAATGGCCTATGAAGCATATATCAATTTAGAAACCATCACCACTATTGACTACATGCCACATTATGTTATATCATAATAAACTATACTTTTGGCAAGTCAAATATAACAATTTTTTTTAAAAAAAAACTAACATATATGATGATGACAACTATTTCTCTTATCTAAATGAAAACACCATATTTACCTTAAATAACTTCGAAATGTCTTCTTTATAGGAAAATACAACTTATATACAATCTTATATGCCTAATGACTAGAGATGACACGCTCGGACCCAGTCCGCACTCAAAATTACTGTTCTTGACAGTCAAAATATTTTCTTTTTTCAATTATCTCAAACAATGAATTCTTGAAATACTACATTGCTGGTTTAAGAAGAAGTAAATATAAAAGATGTTATGTGATTGAGAAAAAAAATCATTTGTTTTAATTTTGGATCAGTTAACTTCTACGGTTAAAAGAAAAAAAAAGAAGCAATGTGAATATTGATGCAAAAGAATTGAGAAAGAAATTAAAAAATAAAGGAAAAAAACCGTCTAAGAGAAGTTGAGAAAGGTAGAAGAGTGATGAAAGACAAGAAGAGGAAAAAAGTGTAATGGAAAAAGGGATAAATGGAAAATTGATTAAAAGTTATTTTAATTTTGCTATTGGTTCCACTTGATCTAAGGGCCCAAAAAGAGTGTAAAAGTTTTGTTTTAAATTGGGTTTTGAGTATAATGTTAATAAAAAAAATAATTACAACAAAAAAAATTCGAATCCTCCACCACATATCACAAAGGTAAATACACTAACCACCATACCAATTTAAATTTTTTGTTAAATATTTGCTTCTTATTATATATGTTGAATACAAAAATACATTAAAATACACATTAATCACTTGAAAATCGATTTTAAATCAATGCAAACTCAAACATGGGAAACTCGATTTACCACAAATTCAGAACCGATTTTAAAAACATAATTGCAAAGCGCTATTATATACTTTATTTCCCCGTGAAATCAATTTAAGTACTTATTCGATTTTAACATTCTTATCAAATTCGATTATATAGGTATTTTCCATTACGAAGGGTTGTAATACAGTTTACATTAAATATCCTCTAACAATTAACAAAAGATAAAAAATAAATAAGAAAAATTATAAACTAATATGAAAATCTTGTCAATTACAATAAACCAATATCAAATGATCCACTGCAACGATGTAATGGACTCCTTCAATACAATCAATTTACTCTTTAGATTTAAATACTTATCACGCCACCAATTATTCCTCTTAAAGTTGAAGTCTTCGACTTCTTATTTCAAATCGAATTACATTATGTGTAGAGCTTTCCTCGTAATAGCTTCTATAAAAACATAAATTTTATCGCATATAATACCCTTAATATGCTATTGAATTACCCCCAAATGGCCTATGAAGCATATATCAATTTAGAAACCATCACCACTATTGACTACATGCCACATTATGTTATATCATAATAAACTATACTTTTGGCAAGTCAAATATAACAATTTTTTTTTAAAAAAAACTAACATATATGATGATGACAACTATTTCTCTTATCTAAATGAAAACACCATATTTACCTTAAATAACTTCGAAATGTCTTCTTTATAGGAAAATACAACTTATATACAATCTTATATGCCTAATGACTAGAGATGACACGCTCGGACCCAGTCCGCACTCAAAATTACTGTTCTTGACAGTCAAAATATTTTCTTTTTTCAATTATCTCAAACAATGAATTCTTGAAATACTACATTGCTGGTTTAAGAAGAAGTAAATATAAAAGATGTTATGTGATTGAGAAAAAAAATCATTTGTTTTAATTTTGGATCAGTTAACTTCTACGGTTAAAAGAAAAAAAAAGAAGCAATGTGAATATTGATGCAAAAGAATTGAGAAAGAAATTAAAAAATAAAGGAAAAAAACCGTCTAAGAGAAGTTGAGAAAGGTAGAAGAGTGATGAAAGACAAGAAGAGGAAAAAAGTGTAATGGAAAAAGGGATAAATGGAAAATTGATTAAAAGTTATTTTAATTTTGCTATTGGTTCCACTTGATCTAAGGGCCCAAAAAGAGTGTAAAAGTTTTGTTTTAAATTGGGTTTTGAGTATAATGTTAATAAAAAAAATAATTGCAACAAAAAAAATTCGAATCCTCCACCACATATCACAAAGGTAAATACACTAACCACCATACCAATTTAAATTTTTTGTTAAATATTTGCTTCTTATTATATATGTTGAATACAAAAATACATTAAAATACACATTAATCACTTGAAAATCGATTTTAAATCAATGCAAACTCAAACATGGGAAACTCGATTTACCACAAATTCAGAACCGATTTTAAAAACATAATTGCAAAGCGCTATTATATACTTTATTTCCCCGTGAAATCAATTTAAGTACTTATTCGATTTTAACATTCTTATCAAATTCGATTATATAGGTATTTTCCATTACGAAGGGTTGTAATACAGTTTACATTAAATATCCTCTAACAATTAACAAAAGATAAAAAATAAATAAGAAAAATTATAAACTAATATGAAAATCTTGTCAATTACAATAAACCAATATCAAATGATCCACTGCAACGATGTAATGGACTCCTTCAATACAATCAATTTACTCTTTAGATTTAAATACTTATCACGCCACCAATTATTCCTCTTAAAGTTGAAGTCTTCGACTTCTTATTTCAAATCGAATTACATTATGTGTAGAGCTTTCCTCGTAATAGCTTCTATAAAAACATAAATTTTATCGCATATAATACCCTTAATATGCTATTGAATTACCCCCAAATGGCCTATGAAGCATATATCAATTTAGAAACCATCACCACTATTGACTACATGCCACATTATGTTATATCATAATAAACTATACTTTTGGCAAGTCAAATATAACAATTTTTTTTTAAAAAAAACTAACATATATGATGATGACAACTATTTCTCTTATCTAAATGAAAACACCATATTTACCTTAAATAACTTCGAAATGTCTTCTTTATAGGAAAATACAACTTATATACAATCTTATATGCCTAATGACTAGAGATGACACGCTCGGACCCAGTCCGCACTCAAAATTACTGTTCTTGACAGTCAAAATATTTTCTTTTTTCAATTATCTCAAACAATGAATTCTTGAAATACTACATTGCTGGTTTAAGAAGAAGTAAATATAAAAGATGTTATGTGATTGAGAAAAAAAATCATTTGTTTTAATTTTGGATCAGTTAACTTCTACGGTTAAAAGAAAAAAAAAGAAGCAATGTGAATATTGATGCAAAAGAATTGAGAAAGAAATTAAAAAATAAAGGAAAAAAACCGTCTAAGAGAAGTTGAGAAAGGTAGAAGAGTGATGAAAGACAAGAAGAGGAAAAAAGTGTAATGGAAAAAGGGATAAATGGAAAATTGATTAAAAGTTATTTTAATTTTGCTATTGGTTCCACTTGATCTAAGGGCCCAAAAAGAGTGTAAAAGTTTTGTTTTAAATTGGGTTTTGAGTATAATGTTAATAAAAAAAATAATTGCAACAAAAAAAATTCGAATCCTCCACCACATATCACAAAGGTAAATACACTAACCACCATACCAATTTAAATTTTTTGTTAAATATTTGCTTCTTATTATATATGTTGAATACAAAAATACATTAAAATACACATTAATCACTTGAAAATCGATTTTAAATCAATGCAAACTCAAACATGGGAAACTCGATTTACCACAAATTCAGAACCGATTTTAAAAACATAATTGCAAAGCGCTATTATATACTTTATTTCCCCGTGAAATCAATTTAAGTACTTATTCGATTTTAACATTCTTATCAAATTCGATTATATAGGTATTTTCCATTACGAAGGGTTGTAATACAGTTTACATTAAATATCCTCTAACAATTAACAAAAGATAAAAAATAAATAAGAAAAATTATAAACTAATATGAAAATCTTGTCAATTACAATAAACCAATATCAAATGATCCACTGCAACGATGTAATGGACTCCTTCAATACAATCAATTTACTCTTTAGATTTAAATACTTATCACGCCACCAATTATTCCTCTTAAAGTTGAAGTCTTCGACTTCTTATTTCAAATCGAATTACATTATGTGTAGAGCTTTCCTCGTAATAGCTTCTATAAAAACATAAATTTTATCGCATATAATACCCTTAATATGCTATTGAATTACCCCCAAATGGCCTATGAAGCATATATCAATTTAGAAACCATCACCACTATTGACTACATGCCACATTATGTTATATCATAATAAACTATACTTTTGGCAAGTCAAATATAACAATTTTTTTTAAAAAAAAACTAACATATATGATGATGACAACTATTTCTCTTATCTAAATGAAAACACCATATTTACCTTAAATAACTTCGAAATGTCTTCTTTATAGGAAAATACAACTTATATACAATCTTATATGCCTAATGACTAGAGATGACACGCTCGGACCCAGTCCGCACGCGTCAAGTTATGAAATTGCACCAAGTTGTGAGGCCAAGAAATGAAATTGGACTTCCCTTGGATATTTTGAACTTCGTTTAGCTCAATTCCCAGCTTAAAAACCGTAAATTGTAGACCAGAGTCAGTGGGGCCCACTCGTGCACGTAAACCTAGGAAATTAGGGCTAAGTTGATCGAAGTCAACTTTGAAAAAGTTGATTCCGACGCCAGACCTGGTCGGGTCCCATGCCGGACCCATTAAATCTAAATGGGATCTCGGGCCATTGTTGCACCATTTTCCTCATTTCTTCTTCCACCCGAATTCTCTCAACTTTCCACCGAATTCAACACTTCAAATCCTCTTCAAACTCTGTTGTAATCATCACCATCAAATTTTTTGGCCTCCAAGAAGATAAAAAATGCCAAAATTATCAAGTTCTTTTCAAATCACCAAAATTGCCAACTTGGAGACATTTTGTTCTTCAAGCTATATCTTCCAATACAACTGTGGGAATTGGCTGATTCTTTGGTGTGCTATCCTAGACTCCTTAAGCTTTAATTTGACTACTTATCAACTTGATTTCCTTGAGTGAGCTAAGAGAAATAATGAATTGAAGATTGAAATATGTTTTGCTCAAGAACACTTAGACCCTTTAAGTTTTGATTCGCAATTCATGCATGATTAGTTGTTTAATTTAGTTCTTGAAGCTGTGATCCTTTAGTTTAGGTGTTGAACTACTTATGTTTCAAATTTCATGAGAATTGGTGCCAAGATGAGCTCAAACCGAGCTCGAAAATGTGGTTGGCTAAATCTCAGCCAACCCAGAATAGGTCTGGTGTCGGACATGGCTAGGTCCAGTGCCGGACTCACCAAAATTTGGGGAAAATCCCCAAATCGGCCACTCCCACATGGGAGTGATCCTTGACCACGCCGGGCCTGTACTGTAACATGGGCAAAATGGTCATTTTGCAACCAAGACCCTAATCGATTGTAATTGACTTCTGGACCTATCCAATTTAGTTCCTAGATACTAGAAACCCTAGTTAGGTTTTGTTATGGTGTCTAATTGTTAGTCAAATGCCTTTATTAATCAAATTAGATTTCAATTTGATTATTTAGGCATGTGATCGTACGAGATCGGGCACTAGCATTCGAGCTAAGGCATTCGAGGGGTATATTAGGGAGTATACAACTTTCTCCTTGTGAGTGGCTTGGATTATAGTGGTTGACCATTGAGGGTCAACCGTTTTCTTATTGTTTTATAAACTGTTTTATTAAAAGTTTATAACATTTTGGGATATGGATTGTCTACCCTCACACATGAGTTTAGAAAAGGATTTAAGGGTGGGACTTTCAAAAGAATATATGAGTTATAATTATTTATGTTTTATTGATGATATGACCCCCTGGGAGATTGAGTTATTGAGTGGTTCCTCGGTGCTCTGATTCGAGGGAGCTTGTGGACTGAGTGAGAGGCATGCAGAGAAGTAGCCGTGGACGGCCTTTTGAGGGGCGCGGTGAGTGGTCAGAGAGGAGCGTAGGGAAGCTTGCCAGGGCTCGTTGTAGCTGTGTTCCACCACAACATCGGCAAACGTCAAGGGAACGGGCCAAAGAGTAAAAGAAAAGGATTTGAGATATGAGTTAGCCCTTGACGGTCTAACAGGGCACCCAAGTGCACGAGTGTATCTTTGGGACGATTTCAGATGCCAGCCCATTTATTATGTTTGATATTTGTTTTGGTGTGGGATTTTATATGATTTTACTAAATGGTTTATTAAACGAGTTTTGGATTATTCCATATCCCCAGCCTGAGGTGATAGGTTATTATTATTGGGTCCCTCACTGGGTACATGTATATTTGTACTCACACCATTCACTTATTGTTCTAAGGTAATCAGGCTTTGGACAACAGGTGTCTTGGTGGTCAGTGAACCCAGTATATCATTGCAGACACGATTTTGTAGGTGTCACCCTGTTTCCCTTGTGAACCCTGGCTTTGGATTAGTAGTGCATAGTATTATATTATTATTTTCCCATGTATATTTTACGTCGTAAAAGGTGCCACTTATATTATATAAATATTTTACCATATTATTCTTATATGATTTCATATATCGCTCGAATACACCTTATTTATACCTTGTACCATCTTGAATAGCCCGCCTTTTGAGTCACGTATCTCGAGGTGGTACGACGGTTGTCACGTGGCTGAGTCTTCTGGTCGGGGCATGACAATTTGATTGGTATCAGAGCAAATTTTAAAATATACGTTATATCTATATTATACCAAGTTAGAGAGTTCACATAGTTTTGAGATTTATGATTTTGGGATTAGAGGTATAGGGTACGATTAGTATAGAGATGCTTATGGATACTGACCTAGATTTTATGTAGCATTATGCCACCTAGAAGAAAGAACACCACCGGTACTTCAGTACCCACTACTATACCTACAAGGAGAGGTCGCCCACGTAGGTAGCCTGAGGCAGAGCCTAGCACTGATCCGGAGTCCACAGCGATCCTGGATGCACCTATTCCACCTATAGTACCCATAAATGAGACCCAGCATCAGGGTTTCCATACTGAGATTTCACCTTCCCCACCTCCGACGACTGCCACGCCGGTGCAGTATACGTCCAAGACTTTGAGCGGATGTTTGACAGTTGGGTCAGCAGATTCTTTTCAACACAGATGCCGAGTGGTGCTTATCCACCTGCCAGCAAGGCACCACCTGTCCATCCATCGTCGCCGATGCCGACAACGACAATGCCGCACTATCAGCCCGACGGTGCAGCAAGTAATTTTGAGGGTGCTGTAGCTTCAAATACCCGATTAGTGAGGTTCATACGCATCATGAAGGGACTGGACACCCTAAAGCTCTCCAACACTTCTACCGACGCAGCTTGGGATTGGCTACATTTTGTCACTAAGAACATGGAGGGTTTGGGCATGACTTCTAAAGAGCGGGTGAGTATAGTCACGAGATACCTTTAAGGGTAGTCGCTTACTTGGTGGACCAACTTCGAGAGCAGAGCTACCGAACCACTGACTTGGGAGATGTTTGTTGCTGAGTTCTGACGGAGATTCTTTTCGGAGGAGATGGCGATGAAGCGATACAGCGAGTTCCTCCTACTCCAGCAAGGCGACATGTTCGTTAAACAGTATGAGACGGAGTTACAGAGGCTATCACATCATCTTCCGTCCATCACCGAGGAGGCCCTTTGTCTTCAGTTTGTCAATGGTCTTCGGTGGGAGATCATATAGTTCACGACGCCTACTCCTGGAGCCACTTTGGAGAAGCATCGGTAGAATGCTTTGTGGGCCGAGGCCATGATTGCTCAGCATCGGCCAGGAAGATTGAGTATGAGCGGTAAGTGATCTTCTAATGTATCCATGGACCTAGCGCCGAAGACGTCACAGGGCATAGGCTCTTACAGTGGGGCATCTAGAGGCAGTTCAGCCGAGCCCCTAGCACCACAGATATCACTTCCTCCACCACCACCTCACTTTGGTGGTCAAGAAAAGGGAAAGTTTGGGTTTGGATCCATGATCAGGGGATGGTTCGGGAAAAAGAAAGGAGAGTCCAGACCACGGTATCCAACTTGCAGATGCTATCATTTTGGCCCGTGCAGGACTGGACTATGATGCTATCAGTGTGGAGGTATGGGTGACATAGCACGTGTGTGCCCAAATCCTGCCTCTGCACCTCATAGACAGAGTTTTGGTCAGCCTCCGACAAGATCGAGCAGTTATGGAGGATTTCATCCATTCTAGTTGGCGCGACATTCCCACGTTGCCCCCTCTTCTTCTCAGCAGCATTCTAGTACTGGCAGTAGTTCCTTACCTCCGAGGAGTCTCCAACAGCAACAGTAGCACACCCAGGTCTACGTAATGTCACAAGAGGATCCTGACGCTCGTCCTGATGTAGTCACCGATAAGTATATATTTAAATATTCATGAATAGTTTTTTTTCGCGAGTATAGATATCATTGCATCGCAACTGATTGTAGAGTGAAAGTAACCGCTTTAGAAAATTTTTGGATGTTAGGCGAGGTAGTTATTTTCGATCAATCAACTTATGTGATTATGGACATTGGAGCTGAATTGTCCTATCTAAACACCAAGTTTGCTGTGCATGCGGACAGACCGTTATCGCCCTTGGGGTATGAATTGCTAATGAATACGCCCTTGGGTGAAAGAATGGTTTGGAATATAGTGTATCGGAGATGTGCAGTGACGTTGGAGAACCTTGTTTTTGAAGCAGACTTGATTCTTCTGCAAATGTTCGACTTCGATGCCATCTTGGGAATGAATTGGCTTAGGAAGTATCGTGCTCAGATCTATTACAAGCACCATTTGGTGAGAATTCTACGATCTGATGGCAGCATGATTGACTTCTACAGTGAGCGCAGAGGCACACCAAA
Organism: Microcos paniculata; assembly: GCA_030664755.1. Lineage (NCBI taxonomy): Eukaryota > Viridiplantae > Streptophyta > Magnoliopsida > Malvales > Malvaceae > Microcos > Microcos paniculata. The sequence goes on along the minus strand of CP131456.1, from coordinate 44,224,530 downwards.
TATCATCTCTGCCGTTAAAGCAAGTAAGTTGCTACAAATAGGATGTAAAGCTATGTTAGCTCATGTAGTGGACACCTCAGTGGGAAAGCCTAACATCGAAGATATTCCGATAGTAAATAAGTTTCCGGATGTCTTCCCCAATGAATTACCTGGTTTGCCGCCTGAGAGAGACTTCGACTTTCCTACTGAAGTCTATCTTGGTACAGATCCAATCTCTATGGCTCTATACCAAATGGCACCCACTAAACTTGATGAGTTGAAGAAGCAGCTCGCCAAATTGTTGGAGAAAGGATTCATTCCACCGAGTACTTTACCTTGGGGAGCCCCAGTGCTGTTTGTGTGGAGACCCGGCCCAACTTGCAAGGTATTGTCTACTTTGGCCCGAAGCCTCACGATTTTGTCCCATTCAAAAGGCGCCTCACAATAGTGGGTTTGGGTCCTACTATATATATCACATTGAAATCTCACACCCTCACGATGTGCGATTGGGGTAGTACAATCGCACCCCTTAAAGGCTTGACGTCCACGGCAAGCCTAACACACATAGATCCAGGACCACACCAAGCATTGGGATTCTAAGAGGTGGCTCCCACCGCGCTCACGCGATGTAGCACTTAGTTCCCAGCCCGCCTGGTGCCTGCTCTGATGCCAATTGTGGAGACTCGGCCCAATTTGCAAGGTATTGTCTGCTTTGGCCCGAAGCCTCACGGTTTTGTCCCACTCAAAAGGCGCCTTATAGTATTGGGTTTGGGTTCTACTATATATATCACATTGAAATCTCACACCCTCACGATGTGGGATTGGGGTATTACAGTTTGTGAAGAAGAAAGATGGTTCAATGCGACTCTGCATTGACTACCGCATGCTGAATACGGTGATAGTGAAGAATAGATACCCATTACCTCGCATTGTTGATTTGTTTGACCAACTTTGAGCTGCTGGAGTGCTATCCAAGATTGACTTGTGGTCAGGCTACCATCGGTTGAAGATACGAGAGGAAGATATCTACAAATATGCCTTTTATACCAAATACGGACATTATGAGTTCTGTGCGATGTCGTTTGGACTTACCAACACTACAGCGACATTCATGGACTTGATGAATCATGTATTCCATCCGTATCTAGACCGGTTTGTCATCGTCTTCATTGATGACATATTGGTTTACTCTAGAAATCGGCGAGAGCACGCTAATCATCTTCGCATTGTGCTACAAACTCTCCGAGAGCACCAATTGTATGCTAAGCTCTCCAAATGTCAGTTTTGGTTACAGCAAGTTGAATTCCTTGGACATGTGTCTAGGGAAGGTATATTTATGGATTCCAGCAAGATCGAGGTGATCACCAATTAGACAGCCCCACAAATCCCATTAAAATTCGAAACTTCTTGGGGTTATCTAGATACTACCGGAGATTTATGGATGGATTCTCCACGATTGCTGCACCTTTAACTAAATTGACTCGCCAGGATACCAAATTTCTTTGGTCGAATGACTATGAAGAGAGTTTTCAGAAGCTGAAGAACAAGTTGATGACAGCACCAGTACTTACCCAACCAGTAAGGGGCAAGCAATTCACCGTGTATACCGACGCATCATATGAAAGACTTGGATTCGTGTTGATGCAAGATGAAAGGGTAATTGCTTACGCTTCTCGTCAATTGAAACCGAACTAGATTAAGCATCCCGTGCATGACTTGGAGCATGCAGCCATAGTCTTCGCTTTGAAGATTTGGCGCCACCATTTATACGGTGAAACCTGTTGTATCTATGCTGATCACAAGAGCCTGAAGCACTTTATGAGTCAGCGTGATCTCAAAATGAGGCAAAGGTGATGGCTAAATCTCATCAAAGATTATGATCTTGTCATCAACTATTATCCCGGCAAAGCAAACATGTTTGCAGATGCCTGGACCCGGAATGCAGTTACTTCTTTGGCAACAATTAGAGATGTCCATTTGCCAAAGTTGATGAAGCTTAGGTCAACTGGAGCTAGATTGTCCTGTGACTCCCAAGACGGTGCACTGATTGCCCAAATTCTAGCTAGGCTGGTGCTAGATGATTGGATTCGTGATCTCCAAACTTCTGATCCGAGATTGCAGCAAGAGCTTCAGAAGTTACAGTTAGGTGAACAAACTAAGTTTTTGATTCGGAGAGATGGAGTTCTATTGTTCAGAACCCAAGTTTGTGTGCCGAACTACCTTGACCTTAAAGGCACCATTCTTCAGCAAGCCCATTCTTCTCTATTTGCCATGCATCCAAGCAGCACCAAGATGTATCGAACCATTAAAGATCATTATTGATGGCCTGGAATAAAGAGAGAATTGCTGAATTCGTGGCTAGATGCTTGACTTGCCAGCAAGTGAAAGCGGAACGTTAGAAAACTTTCGGGACACTTCACTTTGCAGATTCTAGAATGGAAGTGTGAACACATCACCATGGACTTTGTAACTGGTTTTTTGCACATCAAGCATGGAATTGATGTCGTATGGGTGATTGTGGACTGACTCACCAAGTTAGCACACTTTCTGCCAGTAAGCATGAGGTGGAGTGTGAACCAGTTCACGCAATTATACATGAATGAAGTGGTTAGACTCCATGGAGTTCCAGCTTCCATAGTTTTGGATCGAGATCCGAGGTTCACTTCACAGTTCTGGAACAACTTTCAATAAGAAATGGGAACCTAACTCCGCTTTAGTACCACCTTCCATCCATAGATCGATGGCTAGTCAGAGCTCAAAATTCAGATATTGAAGGACATGCTGTAAGCTTGTGCGCTCGAGTTTACCGGTGGATGGGACACCTACCTATCCTTAGCAGAGTTTGCGTACAACAACAGCTACCAATCTAGTATTGGTAAGGCAGGGATTGAATTCACCACTAAGAAGGTGAAATTCATTCGAGAATGACTTAAGGTAGCCCAAGATCGAGATCAAAAGTATGCACAACGGAGGATGATGCCTTTAGAATTCCAAGTGGGAGATCAAGTTTTCTTGAAGGCCTCTCCTTGGAAGGGCATTATCAGATTTCATAAGGCGGGAAAGCTGAATCCGAGGTACATAATCTGTTCCTTATTACTGAACAGATTGGACTGGTGGCATATCGTCTGGAATTATCGCCTGAAATGGCCCAAATACACGATGTATTCCATGTGTCCATGCTTCGGAAGTATGTACCTAACCTATCACATGTTCTTCAGACTCCACCAGCGAAGCTAAAGAAGAATCTAAACTTCAAGGTTCGACCTGTAGCTATATTGGATCGTGAGACGCGATCCCTGAGGAACAAATTGGTTCCTTTGGTGCGAGTGTTATGGAAAGGCTCACAAATCGAGGAGCAGACATGGGAACCCGAGAATGATATGAGACGTAACTTCCCCCACCTATTTGAGGATTAGTTAGATTTAATTTCGGGGATGAAATTTCTATAAAGGGGAGAGTTGACACACCCGGACCCAATCTGCACGTGTCAAATTATGAAATTGTACCTAGTTTTGAGGCCAAGAAATGAAATTGGACTTCCATTAAATATTTTGAACTTCGTTTAGCTCAATTCCGAGCTTAAAAACCTTAAATTATAGACCAGAGTCGGTGGGGCCCACTCACGCACGCAAACTGAGGAAATTAAGGTTAAGTTGACCGAAGTCAACTTTGAAAATGTTGAGTCCGACACCGGACCTGGTCAGGTCCCGCACCGGACCTGGTCAGGTCCTGCACCAGACCCATTAAATCTAAGCAACCCAGACCCCCATTGTTGCAACATTTTCCTCATTTCTTCTTCCACCCGAATTCTCTCAACTTCTCACCGAATTCAACACTTCAAATCCTCTTCAAACTCTCTTTTAATCATCACCATCAAATTCGTTGGTCTCCAAAAAGATCAAAAACACCAAAATCATCAAGTTCTCTTCAAATCAGCAAAACTGCCAACTTTGAGACATTTTTTCTTCAAGCTATATCTTCTAATCCAACCATGGGATTTGGCTGATTCTTTAATATGTTATTCAGGACTCTTTAAGCTTTAATTTGACTGCTTATAAGCTTGATTTCCTTGAATGAGCTGAGAGAAATGATGAATTAAAGATTGAAATCTATTTTGCTCAAGAACACTTAAACCCTTTCTTAGCTTGGTTTGAGCTCATCTTAGCACTAATTCGCATGAAATTTGAAACACAACACAGCTTCAAGAACTAAATTATACCAACGTCGGACAGGGCTAGGTCTGGCACCGGACTCACCAAAATTTGGTGAAAATCCCCAAATTGGCCACTCCCTCACAGGAGTGAGCCTTGACCACGCCGGACCTGTACTATAGCAGGGGCAAAATGGTCATTTTGTAACCTTAGACCCCAATCAACCGTAATTGACTTCCGAACTTATCCAATTTAGTTCCTAGATACTAGAAACCCTAGTTAGGTTTTGTTATGGTGTCTAATTGTTAGTCGAATGCCTTTATTAATCAAATTAGATTTCGATTTGATTATTTAGGCACGTGATCGTACGAGATCGGGCACTAGCGTGAGAGCTAAGGCATTCGAAGGGTATATTGGGGAGTATACAACTCTCTCTTACTTGTGAGTGGCTTGGATTATAGTGGTTGACCATTGAGGGTCAACCGTTTTCTTACTGTTTTATAAACTATTTTATTAAATGTTTATAACGTTTTGGATATGGATTGTCCACTCTCACACAAGAGTTTAGAAAAGGATTTAAGGGTGGGACTTTCAAAAGAATATATGAGTTATTATTATTTATGTTTTATTGATGATATGACCCCCTGGGAGATTAAAGGATTGAGTGGTTCCTCGATGCTCCGATTCGAGGGAGCTTGTGGACTGAGTGAGAGGCATGCAGAGAAGTAGCCGTGGACGGCCTTTTGAGGTGCACGGTGAGTGGAGACCCTAGGAGAGGCGCGTAGGGAAGCTTGCCAGGGCTCGTTGGAGCTGCGTTCTACCACAGCGTCGGCAAACATCAAAGGAACAGGCTAAAGAGTAAAAGAAAAGGATTTGAGATATGAGTTAGCCCTTGACGGTCCAGCGGGGCACCCAAGTGCACGGGTCTACCTTTGGGACGAATTCAGATGCCAGCCCATTTATTATGTTTGATATTTGTTTTGGTGTGGGATTTCATATGATTTTACTAAATGGTTTATTAAACAAGTTTTGGATTGTTTCATATCCCCAGCCTGAGGTGATTGGTCATTATAACCGGGTCCCTCACTGGATACATCTATATTTGTACTCACACCATTCACTTATTGTTGTCAGGTCATCAAGCTTTGGACGACAGGCGTCTTAGTGGTCAGTGATCCTGGTATATTACTTCGGACATGATTTCTATATTTGTACTCACACCATTCACTTATTGTTGTCAGGTCATCAGGTTTTGGACGACAGGCGTCTTGGTAGTCAGTGATCCTGGTATATCACTTCGGACACGATTTTGTAGGTGCCACCATGTTTCCCTTGTGAACCCTAGCTTCGGATTAGTAGTACATAGTATTATATTATTATTTCTTCCACTACATATTTACATTGTAAAACGTGCCACTTATATTATATAAATATTTTACGATATTTACTATATTATTCTTATGTGATTTCATATATCGCTCAAGTACACCTTATTTATGCCTTGTACCATCTTGGATAGCCCGACTTTCGAGGCACACATCTCGAGGTGGTACGGCAGTTGTCACATGGCCGAGCCCTCGGGTCGGGGCGTGACAAGAGAATTGTAATCCCTCCATATGCGAAACTAACGTTTGATAAAAAGTAAGTACCAACGGTCATCACCTAAGATAGTCATTAAAGGGTTGAAAATATATATGCAATGGCGGGTTTTGGCATAAGGTATTGGAGGGTCACTTTGAATTTTTTTTTTTTTGGAGGGAGGGGGGATGTAGTTCATGACCCTGCTTCTGGACTTTTTCTTCATTATTTAATTAATATATTTATCAATCAAATTTAATTATAATAAAATTTTAAAAAATACATCTAAAACTTATAAATAAAATTGAAAAAGGTAATGTAAACATAAAAAGACAAATGTATTAGTTCTATGATTAATTAAAATTATCTCTATATACCTTTAATGCAAAAAATTTTCAAAATAAAAAGAATTTAAATAAGTGTGAGAAAAGACAATTAAATTACAAAAATGTTAATTGACATATAGAATTAAAATATAATATAAACATTAAGAAAGAGTAAAATAAACAAATATCATTTAAACTTTGACTAAAATTTTCTTTGAAATTTCATTAAAAAAATTTCATATTAATCAAAATCTAAATTCTAATTAATATAATTTATTTATTTAATTTTTTAATAGAAAAAATATAATTATATTAGATCTCATTTAGATCCAAAAGTCATTGAACAATAAGGAAGCTCACGACAATGATCTAATCTTAGATCCAAAATTGAAATGTGATGGCTCATCCATTTAGTAATTATAACAACCTAAATAGCCCTCACATAAATTTTGATACCACTCAATAGGTGTTAATTTTTAAGGTCATGTCTATAATTTCATAAGTAAGGATAGATATATAAAAATATATAGTAACTAGATATAAAAAATAATAAGGATTTTAAAATTTGGTAGGGCCAAAGCATTTCTACCATTCGTCATTGTACATATGTTATACCTTAGTGAATGTATGTCAATGATCATGAACATAATGACTCACTTAAGATAATCATTCATTTTCAAATTAATAGAAGTCACACAAAGTTTTAAAATAATTTTCAAATTTTATATCTTAATGAATGTATTTATTGGATGGTTAGGTTTCACAAATTTTGTACTCAAATAAGGTTATGAGCAAAACGATTGAAAGACCAATCGAGATCTGATTACATCTAAAATAGGTTCCAACTATATTATAAATTCTCAAAAATCGATTTTAAACATGTTCATACTTAATTACAAATAGGATCAAACATGGGAAACTCAAGTTATTACAAGTCCAAAACCGATTTTAAGAATAAAACTACAAGCTACTATTGCATACTCGATTGACATCCTCATAAAATTGATTTAAACACTTATTCGATTAGAACATCATCAGTGAACTCCACAACTTTTGAACTCTCACTGCGAAATACAATCGAAATAAAAAAAAGTGGTTAAACTTAACTAAAAAAACTTATTTACATATTATAAATTAGAATTGAAATATTCATAAATAATTTAACTACTTATGTTTTGTGGAAAAAAACACAAATCAATAAGATAGAATCGATTTTGATAAGCTAGCATCGATTCTAACACGGTTAGCATCGATTCTATATAAAATAAGATAAAATTACAACACAACCTAATATCATAGGTGCGATACTATCTCAGATACCAATAGTTAGTTACAAAACAATAAATTAATATGATACCCTAAACACTTACTCCCTTCGAAAATTCGATGTAAAATAATCACACACGATAATAGTGACTTCCATAAAATATACACATAAAACCATATTTCAGAATCGATTATATATAATTAAAATTGATTCTATACAATTAAATCTATTTTATACAATTAAAATCGATTTTATATTAATCCCTTTGTACGATCGATATAAAAAGATCAAAATCAATTGGAGGAATTATCAAGAGGGATAATGGTGGACTAATTATACCCTAATGGTGTAATGGGCTAACTTTTTATTATGTCAAATGTAATGGTAACTTAATTCCCGTAAGTGTAATATATCTTACATAACTTATTCATTGTTACCCTTTTTAAATTTTTGTTTTTCTCTTTTAATAACTATTCATTTCTTTTTTCAATGGTTTTTTTATTACATTAAATTTCTTGTTTTGATTCATTTGTAATTGCTTCATAAATATATTAAAATATTTTTATCAATATTTTCATGGCATAATATCCTTTAAATTCTTTACCAATTTTTAGTAATAATATTAAATTCTTGGGTTATTTTTTATTTTTAAAACTTCTTTTTAGAGTGTTCAAACGTGTTTGAGTTTTTTTAATTGATGAATTAAAATTAATTTTAACAAATTTAAAGTAAAAAATTACCAATTACAATTTCTTATAATGGAAGAAAATAAAAATAAAAGTTTTAGTTTAAAAGATAATATACTTTGAAAATATTTATGAAAAGAATAATATATTTAACGCAATTACAAATTGTTTTTTAAAGAAAGAAATTTAATATAATGGTCAAAAAAATTAAAAACTCATTGAAAAAAGAAATAGTATCTTGTTAAAAGAAAAAGTTTAAAAAGGTAGTCATGTCAACTACACTACACTTATGAGAAATTAAGTTACAATAGCCATGATAAAAAGTTGGTCCATTACACCTTTAGGATATAATTAGCCCACCATTATACCCCTTAATAATTCCTCTAAATAGAATTGCCTAGACAAATTTTAAAATTTGATTTCACATAATTACCTCCAAAATTTTAGGAAATTGACTTTCCTAAAATTAAGGATGGAATTATATAGTGGTTGAATTACACTTAAATTCGGTTAAATATAACTTGTAACCTTTTAAACAAATTTCCTAAATTCAAACTTTAAAAATGAAATATTTACATCTAATGGTTGCTAAACAACCGTTATATCTAACGGCTATAATTAAAAGGGTTGATTGGGGGCTGATTAGAAGGGGGCTAATTAAAGGTTGCACCTTTAATATAATTGTTGTGTAATTAACTAATTATTATAATTAAACGTAGGATTAATTGTTAAATTGTAATTAAGACTTGATTATTGTTATATAATTGTTGACTAATTAATTATTTCATTATTTACTTAATTTGTAATTATTTCATTAATTCTCCAATTTGCAATTGATTGAAATTAATTGATTAGAAATTTGCTAAATTAGAAATATGCTAAATTATTAATTCTACAATGCTAAATTGTAAGGTTCATAGTGCGGTCAGTCAAGTTCAGGTCGAGGTCGAGACCGACAGTCCAGTTCTGGTCGAAAAGGCTCCGTGACTCAGTCGTATCAGTCAGGATCTCCTTCCGTCGATCATGCTGCTCCTCAATTACCACCACCTCCATCGCCCGATCTACCTCAGGACACAATCCCTTCCCCATCTATTCACGCATCACATTATTCACAGGTGACTATATTTGATTTATTTTTTTGGATTGATGAAATTTAATTGCTACATTTAATCTAAACATACAACTATAAACTAACATTGTGATTTTATACACGTAGCCGACGTTTGCATTTGCCGTGCGAGCTCATTCTCCATCACTTTTGGTGATTCCTGAGACTATTCGTACATCTGCCCACACTCCCCCCACCTCAGACTTCCGGTGCCTCTCTATCTCCTTCGCCACTTCAGCATGAGTATGTGACAATAGATGGATTCACGTACCATCTTGTGCCTCTGGATCTAACGAAGTAGAGCCAGATCGCCCAGGCATCCTCCCAGTCGACCCAGCCTGCCCAGCCATCCTCCCAGCCGACCCAGGCATCCTCCCAGCTGGTCCAGCCATCCTCCCCAGCACCGTTGACACCGATCACCTTGACCTTCATTCATGAGTAAAATCTTAACTTTTTAAATATTCAACTCTTGTTAATTATATTTAAATATACTTCTTACTAACTACCACAGTTTATTAAATTTTAAAGAGATGAGAAGACGAACAAGAGGGTCAAGAAGGAAATAAAACATATCATCTACGATTACTGGATCGAGCCATGGTTGTAATGGAAGAAGGTTCCGCGTGAGGTCCATACTTGTATGTTCGACCAATGGATGGTAAGTTCAGTTATTCTAATTTTACCTTAAATTTGGTTTTAATATATTTATTTGTTTAATTAAATTATAACATTATTATATGTTTTTAAATAAAATAAAATAAATTAATTTGTTCCCAAAGTTTTATTCTAATTATTTGTTCAATTTAATTATTTCAAAATTATTTGGTTTTAAATATATTATTATTTCATTATTTCTTAATGTTTTAATCTAATGGTTTGTTATTTCAATATTTTAGAACTTTTATTTTAATTTGATTTGTTTAATTGAATTATTATATAGTTTTTTTATTCATATGGTTGAATTAAAATTCTTGACGTTTCACTTTCATTAATTGCTTTTTTCATTGTAGAGATTTTACTCCTCCCCCCGAGGAGCGTAAGTTGACGCGGGCCTTTTTTTATCTGGTTGCTGGCAATTACATTAGGCATCACTTTGGAAATGCCTGGAGACTGCATTCGCGACCTGATTGGCTTTCGGACAAGGTTTGGACCCGTCTTTGTGATATTTGGGCATCTGGCCCAAAGTTTAAGCGGATCAACGAGCAAAATAAAAAAAAATCGCGAGACTAATCAGGCTATTCTGTTCCGCGGTGGTAGTAAGGGCATTGCATTCCATTGGTCAGATCTGGTAATAATTAAATCTCTGTTTTATTTTGAGAAAGTTTTATATTTCATAAATATTGAGAATTGTCTCTGTTTTACATTTTTAACTTTTGCAGGTTAAGGAGAGAGGTGGTGATCCCGGTCCTGGAGCATTATTCGAGAAGGTTTACAAGACCAAGCATGGTGATTATCCTGAAGGCCATGCCAAGAACACTATTGTAAGTTTAAGTATTTAATTAAGTATATAAGGCTAAGTAATTAATTATTTAAGTATATAATTTAAGTAATTATAAGTCATTATATATAATTAACTTAAGTAATTAATTAATTGTTAATTTCGTTAAGTTTATTGTTATCCATTTCATTCAATTTACAATACAATTATCCGATTAATATTATATTATTATGTAATTAATTCAATTTATCTTCTTTTTTTAGGACAACTATCAGGCCACACTTGCAGAGGCCATTGCTCGAGCTGGCGATGCATTGGAGGTCAACTTGCATCGACTATGGTTGTTGGCAACAAGCGAGGTTACAGTTACGGTACGGCAGCTTTGTTCACCACCCACAGTTTCAGGCTGACTCATCCTCCATCCCATCTCCGTAGCAAGAAAACATTTCGATGCAACAAGAGATTGATGACTTATGCGCCGATATAGATATGAGAATGGAGGATGCTTATAGGAGGAGGGCGGAGGATGCACGGGAGGTAGCACGGATATTGGCAGATTCCTTAGCAGAGAGAGATAGATTGTGGGAGGCTCGATTCCAACAGATGACGACCCATTTTCCTCCACCTCTAGAAGTTAATCTTCCGACGCCCGAGCCATCTCAGTATGGTCAGGCTGGTACCAGAGAGTCCATCTCTTAGGCACAGTACCGAGATGAGCCCGTCGATCATGTGGCAAATCTGGCCAAGGGCAACAGCGAGGCCGAGGAAGTCGATAAGTTTGATGATGAGGATGTCGATAAGTTTGATCCATTTGATGATATTGGTCTTTAGATTTTATTTCGGATTGATTATGATTTCGGATTGATGATGAATATAACAATTGCAAGTAATACATATAATTACAATTTATTCATATTTGGGTATATTTTGTGTAATTTCATGATGCTCGATAATAATTATAATTATAATCAAAGCATTAGTAAATCATAATTATTTATTTCTTTCCAATTTTAATCAAAATTCCGTCCAAATTTTCGTTCTTAATTAATTTTTTGTTCCAAAATAAAATTTTCATCCCGAAATCTGTCCCCAAATAAAATTTCTGTCACAAATTCCATCCCAAAAGAGATGGTAATGCTTTTTTCGTAACTTTTTTGTGTTGTTTTTGTCCGAAATATTTTCGTTACAAATTCCATCGTAAATTCTGTCCCTATTCCGCTTCTAATTTGGTCCCAAAATTTATTTTCCGTTCCTAAAACCGTTGGTAATTGGCTTACTTGGTTCGTTTGTCATGCCCCAACCCGCCCGGGTCGCCACGTGGCAACCGTCGCGCTGCCTCGAAGTACGTGTCGGCCGCTCACACACCTGAAGCACCGCAAGGTAAAGAAATGGATATTGTCGCTGCAAAACAATTAAAACTTTAATTAAAAATCATTTAATAAAATAATTAACTTTAAAAGTAATGCCAGTGGACTAATTTAAAGAATACCTACACAGCGGAAACTACTAAGTCTAAGTCACCGACGCCTCCTAGTGAGCCTTTGATCTAGCAGCTGACCTCGTACGCGGATCTGCATCCATCCACATTGGATACAGGTGAGTGACAGAGGTTCTATGAATCTCCATCGGGATTAGGGCAAACAAGGGAAATCCAAAAATAAAATAATAATAAAATAAATATTGTTCTTTTAAAATCTCTTTCTAGTTCTCTAACCGAGAACTCTCTTTAAAAACATTTTAAATAAATAAATATATATAAAATGGGCTAGCATCTCTATCGTACTGAAGGCGCGACCCGTCGGTCGTTTTATACTTTACTGCACCGAGGGCTATCTCTTTTCTCATTCAAAAATATTTTCTCTTTTCTATCTCTCTAGCCCTTTCCCTCGGTGGTGCCTCACTGTGGTGGAACATAATGAACTGGAGCCTGGCGAGCTTCCCTACGCGCCTCTCCTAAGCAGGTCTCGACTCACCGTGCCCCTCAATAGGCGGTCCACGACTGAGTATCTAGCATGCTTTCTCCAACTCGTCCACGCTCCCGCTTAAATTGGAGCCCGAGGAGCATCCCTCTCAATCACCCATCTTTCAAGGGTATCGTACCCTTAAAAATCATAATAATAATATTTCATAATTATATATATATGTATAAAACATACATTTTTAAAATATATAAACACACACACATGAGTATTTATATTTCTTTTTAAAAACGCCCCACTCACTGTGTGGGTATATCAACCATGCAAATGTGTATGTGTGTGGATTTTCCGTATCCCAAAGCCTTTTGAAAACATTTATGTTTCCAAAACCTTTTTCCCCAATGGCTAAACAAAGTCTAGCTCACTCCCAAGCGTTCCATGTAGCTTAACCTCCGGAGTATCGCCGCATTCGATTCACTCGGAGCCCTAACACGCGGAAATATACGTTAGCAGTCATAATTAAATCTATGAATGCACCTACAAGGCTCTAATATGACCTATGACTGGGTTTGAATGTGATTCGGCGCCTAGAAAAGTGTCCGGGAGGTTCCGAGGTAAAAATTGGACACTTGACGAAAAATTATGAAAATACCCCTGGGGGTCCATGGCATAGGTCTAGGCCAGGCAGGCCCCCCATGTGGCTGGGTTAGGCCCGGCCTATTTCTGGGCCCAAAAGACCCCTTCCTTGCGAGTTGGGCCGAGCCCAACTCTATTTGGGCCCAACAAGGCCCAACCGCACGTTTTGGGCCAAAAAGCCCAGTCCGACGCCGGACTGGCCCAAGTCCCGCGCAGGACCTGGGTGCGGGTCTCTCCCGAGCTGGAAAGACTAGGCTCCCGCGTGGGAGCTGGACGCCAGCCTCGGGATCCTAGGCTTTTCCTTGGTTCCCGAGCCCTTCGGTCCACCGTTTGGCACGAAATTTGAGATGAAGGTTCCTCTCACCTCCCACGATGCGTTTACCGGAACAGAAACAAGAATCACAAGCTCAAAGTACCTAGATCTCAAATCCAAACTTAAAATCTAACTAAAAGCTAAATCTAACTTTGAGCTTGGATCTCTCCTAGACTAATGCATGAAAATGCGTGAAAACTTAGAAAAACGTAGATCAAGGAGTTAAGGATAGCATACCAAGAGCTCGCCTTGATCCTTAGGTCGGTTTGTCCAGATCGGCCAAAAGTCCAAAATTGTTCCAAAAGAGCAGTTGAGAGAAAAGAAAAATCAGAGAAGAGAGAAAGAGAGAAAATGAGGGGGAAAGGCTTGGCCTCCCTCTATTTATAGGGGAGCCTGACATTGGGTCTACTCGGGCCCCAGGCCAGACTTTCTCTTCTCTTTTTAAACCTCTCAAAACTTTGATCCTTGGCCCGATCCACCGACCAAGTCACCAATGGACGTCCAATCCATTGGCTATGGACTTAAAGAAGTCCACTTTAGTGATTCCGTGCATGGTCACCAATCTCATCTTCCAACTTCGGCTTACCTTAAGCTTATCTTCTCTTCTTAATCAGACACATCCGGACCGACGTATTATCGACTTAATACGCCGTCTTACACTATTCCGTTTGTACGAAAAAGTCGCATTAGGTCCGGGTGTGTCATCGTTAGTTCCATCGATATTTGGGACGAGCGTATTACGACGGATAATGTTTCATCCCAAATTCCATCCCAAATTGATTTAGGGACTGATTTTCTTGAGTTTTTGGTCCCTAAATTCATTGATATATATCTTTTTTCTAGTAGTGATCCTCGACAAATGCGCAAGGTCGAGTCTAGGTGTGTTCTCATGGCCAGCCCATAGTTAGTTTATTATTATTGTTACTATTAGTATTATTAAATGTTTTAGAAAGGATTTGGGGGAAAATAATTTTAAAAGGTTTTTAAAGATAAATTTAAATTTTTTCTAAATTGTTTTGGAACTACCTGACTCCCCAAACTCTATCTGACTTTACATTGAACCGAGGCTACTCACGGAGTACATCGAGGTGTATTCACCCCCACATCCTTTTTATGTTTTGTAGGCTAGATGTCTAAAAGCCCACTAGGAGATGTTAGTGGCTTAGAAGTTAGTAGAATCTGCTGCGTAAGTATTCCCTCAAGTTAATCTTGTCACGCCCCGACCCGCCCCGGGTAGGCCACGTGGCAACCGTCGCGCTGCCTCGAAGTACGTGCTGGCCAGTCACACACCTAAGGCACCGCAAGGCATAAATGGGCATCATCGCTGTCAAATAAAACTAAAACTTTAATTAAAAAATATTTAATAAAATACTTAACTTTAAAAGTAATGCCAGTGGACTAATTGGGAGAATACCTATACAGCGGAAACCTCTACGCCTAAACCACCGACGCCTCCTAGTGAGCCTCCTTACTATCGCTGACTCCGATCGCGGATCTGCATCCATCCACATTGGATACAGGTGAGTGACAGAGATTCTAAAAATCTCCACCTGGGTTAGAGGGGATAAGGGAAATCTAGAATGAAATAGAATAAAATAATAATAAAATAAATATTTTTCTTTTTAAAAATTCTTTTCTGGTTCTCTTGCTGAGAACCCTCTTTTAAAAACTCTTTAAATAAATATATATATATATACATATATAAAATGGGCTGGCATCTCTATCATGCTGGAGGTGCGACCCGCCGATCGTCTTATGCCTCACTGCACCGAGGGCTATCTCTTTTCTCATTTATTATATTTTTGTCTTTTCTATCTCTCTAGCCCTTTCCCTCGGTGGTGCCTCGCTGTGGTGGAACACAGCGAACTGGAGCTCTTGCGAGTTTCCCTACGTGCCTCTCCCAACCAGGCTCGACTCACCGTGCCCCTCGATAGGCGGTCCACGGCTGAGTATCATGCATGCTCTCAAACTCGGTCCACGCTCCCGCAAATTGGAGCTCCGAGGAACCCTCTCAAACACTCATCTCCCAAGGGTATCGTACCCTCAATAGCAATAATAATAATATTTCAAAAATTATATATATACGTATAAAACATTTATATTTAATATACAAATCACACACACATAAGTTTTATACTCCTTTTAAAACACCCCACTCACTGTGTGGGTATATCACAAACAAGTGTGTGCGTGTGGATTTCCCCGTATCCCAAAACCTTTTTGAAAACATTTATGTTTTAAAAGCATTTTTAAAACCTTGTTCCCAGTGGCTAAACAAAGAAGTCTAGGCCACTCACAGTGACGGGAGAATCGTATACTCCCAAGCGCTCCATGTAGCTCAACCTCCGGAGCATCGCCGCACTCGATCCAACCGGAGCCCTAGTACACGGAAATATACTTTAGCATTCATAATTAAATTTATGAATGCACCTATGAGGCTCTAATATGACCTATGACGATGTTTGGAAGTGACTCGGGGCTTAGAAAAGTGTCCGGGAGGTTCCGGGGTAAAATTTGGACACTTTGTGAAAAATAACGAAAATGCCCTTGGGGACCCATGGGCCCGCGCGGGAGAGACGCGGCTCCCGCGCGGGAGAGCGGCACCCCTCGGGATCCGAGCATTTCCTCGGATCCCGAGCCCTTCGATCCATGTTTTTGAGTGAAATTCGAGATGGAGGTTCCTCTTACCTCCCACAACACGTTTACCAGAGCAGAAACGAGAATTACAAGCTCAAAATCCCTAGATCTCAAATCTAAACTTAAAATCTAACTAAAAGCTGACCTAACTTTGAGCTTGGATTTTTCCTAGACCAATGCATGGATAAGCGTACAAACTTAGAAAAAAGAAGATCAAGGAGTTAAGAACAACTCACCAAGATTTCGCCTTGAACTGGCGGTCGGTTTGTCCGGATCGGCCAAAAGTCTAAAATTGCTCCCCGGGAGCAGTTCAGAGAAAAGAGAAAGGAGAGAAGAGAGAAAGAGAGAAAATGAGGGGGAGAGCTCATCTCCCCCCTATTTATAGGGGAGCCCGGCACTGGGTCTACTCGGGCCCCGGGCCAAACTTTCTCTTCTCTTAAAATCTCTCAAAACTTTGATTATTGGCCCGATCCACCGACCAATTCACCAATGGACCTCCAATCCATTGGCTATGGACTTCAAGGAGTCCACTTAGAGATTCCATGCATGGCCACCAATCTCATCTTCCAACTACGTCTTGTCTTAAGCTTATCTTCTCTTCAAACTTGACACAGCCGGACCGACTTATTGTTAAATTTTCGCGTCATCTTGTACTATTCCGTTTGTACCAAAAGGTCGTGCTAAGTCCGGGTGTGTCAAATCCACTGGTACCCAAATCTCAATTACATTATTTTATTAATGATTTTTAATAATTATAAAAATTTTCTAATTTAAGTTTTAGTTAATTATTTTGTAGCACCTATAGCAAAATTAACTGAATGGAAGTTCTGGTACTCTCATTAGTAAGGGTGCTACTTATTTTATAATAATAGCCCTGTCAGATAGTTAGGCTTCTTAGTAAGTGTCAGACTGATACGAAGAAAATATTATCCACTATAAAAGAGACTGACATGCCCGGACCTAATTCGTACATGTCAAGTTGTGAAATTGTATAAAGTTGTAAAGCTAAGTGATGAATTGGAACTTGTTTTGGACATTTTGAACTCCTTTAAGCTCAATTTTGAGCTTAGAAACCCTAATTCATTGTCTGGAGTCGATGGGGTCCACTAGGGCATAAAAACCAAGGCAAATGGGACCGAGTTGACTAAATGTCAACCCAAATTAGTTGACTCTAACCCTAGACAGAGTCAGGTCCTGTGCCGGACCCGTTATAATTACATGGGGGCTCGATTGCCCGAGACCCCTATTTTCACCATTTTTCTTCTTCTCTTCCATTTTTTCGAATTCTCTTAAATTTCCTTCAATTCCATCTCTTCAATCCTCCTTCAAACACTCCATTAGTCATCACCAACAACTTCTTTAGCTTCCAAGAAGATCAACAACATCAAATTTACCAAGTTGTCTTCAAATCTTCAAATTTGGCAATTTGGAGTCATTGTGTTCTTCGGCCTATATCTTCCAATCCAACCATAGGCTTTGGCTGATTTCTTGGTATGTTGTTCTAGACTCCTTAAGCTTTAGTTTGAATATTATTTTCTTGATTTCATTGAGTGAGCTGAGAGAAATGTTGGATTGAAGATCAAAATTTGTTTTTGTTCAAGAATGCTTGCACCCTTAGGATTTTGATTTGAAATTCATGCATGTCTAGCTGTTTAATTTAGTTCTTGAAGCTGTGATCCTTTAGTTTAGATGTTGAAGTGATTATGTTTCGAATTTCATGTGATTTGGTGTTGATTTGAGCTCAAACCGAGCTTGGGGAGATGAAAGGCCTATTTTTGGCCTAAAATAGAGCATGTCCGGCGCCGAACATGCCTAGGTCCGACGCCGAACTCACCAATTTTGGGGCAATTTCTGTAAATCAGCCACTCCCGTATAGGAGTGAGATAGACCAGTGCCGAACCTGCACTGTGGCAGGTCGTTTTGGTCATTTTACAACCTTAGACCTCAATTGACTATATTTGACTTTCGGACTTGTCCAATTTAGTTTCAACACCCTACAAACCCTAATTAGGCTATGTTGTGATGTTTAAATTGTTATTCAAATACCTTTATTAATTAAATTAGATTTTAATTTGATTATTTAGGTACGTGATTATACGAGGTCAACCGGTAGCATTTGAGCTAGGGCATTTGAAGGGATTATTTGGGAGTATATAAACCTCCCTTACTTGTGAGTGGCTTAGATTATAATGGTTAACCACTAATGGTCAATCATTTTCTAATTGCTTTATGAACTATTTTATAAAATGTTTATAACGTTTTGGGATATAGATTGTCCATCCTCACACACGAGTTTAGAAATGGATTTAAGGGTGGGTTTTTAAAAGATTATATGAGATTATATTATTATGTTTCACTGATGATTATGACCCCTAGGAGTTGAGTGATTGAGAGGTCCTCGGTGCTCCGATTCTAGGGAGCGTGTGGACCGAGTGAGAGGCATGCAACGAAGTAGCCGAGGACCGCCTTTTGAGGGGCACAGTGAGTGAGAGACCTGGGAGAGGCGCGTAAGGAAGCTTGCCAGGGCTCGATGTAGCTGTGTTCCACCACAGCGTCGGCAACATTAAGGGAATAGGCCAAAGAATAAAAGAAAATGATTTTGATATATGAGTTTAGCCGTTGACGGTCTAGCGGGGCACCCAAGTGCACGAGTGTACCTTTGGGACGATTTTAGATGCCAGTCCATTTATAACATTTGATATTTGTTTTGGTGTGGGATTTCATATGATTTTTAAAAAATGGTTTATTAAACGAGTTTTCGATTATTTCATATCCCCAACCAAAGGTGATCAATCATTATAGCCAGGTCCTTCACTGGGTACATATATATTTGTACTCACACCATTCACTTATTTTGTGAGGTCATCAGGCTTCAGACGATAGGTGTCTCGGTGGATAGTGATCCTGGTATATCACCAGCTGACATGATTTTTTAGGTTCCACCTAGATCTCTTATGAATCCTGGCTTGGGAATAGTATTGCATATTATTATATTATTTTTTTTTTTGCTTTATGTTTGCACCGTAAATGTGTCACTTATATTATAGAAATATCTTACGATATTTTCTATATTATTTTCTTATATGTTTTTGATTATTGCTCGAGTATCCCTTATTTATGCCTTGTACCATTTTGGATAGCCCGCCTTTCAAGGCATGCATCTCGAGGTGGTACAGCGATTGTCACGTGGCCGAGCCCTCGGGTCGAGGCATGACAATTTGATTAGTATTAGACTAAATTTTAAAATATACGTTATATCTATATTATACCGAGCTGGTGAGTTCACATAGTTTTGAGATTTCTGATTTTTGAGATAGAGGTTTGGGGTACGATTAGTATAGAGATATTTATGATTACTGACTTAGATTTTATATAGCCTGCACCATGCCTCCTAGATGTAAGGATACCACCGACACTACGATACCAAAGAGGATGGGTCGCCCACGTCGGCAACCTGAGGCATAGCTTACTACCGATCCGAAGACTACAGCGATCCCGGATGTACTTATCGCACCAGTAGCGCCTATAAATGAGACCTAGCAGTAGGGTTTCCATTTTGAGATTCCACCTCCCCCACCTCCAGCGACTGCCACACCGGTACAGTATACGTTTGCCGACCTTAAATGGATGTTCGATAGTTTGGCTAGTAGATTCTTTTCCACACATATGGCTAGTGGTGCTTATCCACCTGCCGACACTACACTACTTGTTTATTCGTCACCGCTGATGCTGACACCGACACAATTGCACTATACTCCTGACATACCACAGTCCTTCCGATAGCCTGTTGATCAGACTACCCATCCATATCAGCCACCGCCTCCATTTATGGTTCCCCTGCACTTTTAGCCTATCAATGAGGCGAGCAATTCTGAAGGTGCCACTGCTTCAGAAACCCGCTTAGTGAGGTTCCTTCGCATCATGAAGGGACTAGACACTCCAAAACTCTCCGACATATCCACCAACATAGCTTGGGACTAGCTGCACTTTTTTACCAAGAATATGAAGGGTTTGGGCATGACCTCAGAGGAGCATGTGAGCGTCGTTACCCGATATCTCTAAAGGCAGCCACTGAGCTGGTGGACCAACTTTGAGAGTCGAGCCACTAGATTAATTACCTGGGAGACATTTGTCACTGAGTTCCGATAGAGGTTCATGTCGGAGGAGATGATGATGAGGGGATATAATGAGTTCCTCCAACTGCAGTAGGGTGACATGTTCGTCGAGGCATATGAGATGAAGTTGCGAAGACTTTCACATCATCTTTCATCCATTATCGAGGAGGCCCTCTGTCTTTAGTTTGTCAACAGCCTTCGGTGGGAGATAATACAGCTCATGACAACCAGCCTTGGAGCCATTTTTGAGCAACATCGACATAATGCTTTGTGGGCTGAGGCCATGATTGCTCAGCATCAGCCAAAAGGTTCGAGCTTGAGCGGATAGTGATCCTTCGATGTATCTTCGAACTTCGCATCGAAGAAATCAAAGGGCACAGGCTCTTATAGTGGGGTATCCAGAGGTAGTTCTACCGAGTCCCCAGCACCGCAGCTGTCACTTCCTCTGCTACCATCTTACTTTGGTGGTCAAGGGAAAGGAAAGTTTGGTTTTGGTTCCATGATCAAAGGATGGTTCGGGAAGAAGAGAGGAGAGTCTGCACCACGATGTCCACACTGTAGACAAAACCATTTTGGCCAGTGTAGGGTGGGATCGGATGCTATCAGTGCAGAGGTGTAGGTCATATGGCGCGTGCTTGTCCACTTACCGCCTCTGCACCACCTAGATGGAGTTTTAGTTAGCCTTCGATCTGAGTGAGCAGTTACGGGAGATTTTATCCTTTTCATCCAGCGCATCACTCTTATGCTACTCCCTCTTCCTCTCAGCAGTATTCTAGTGCTGGTAGTAGTTCGGTACCTCAGAGACGACCCCAACAGCAGCAGCACACCCAAGTTTATGCCATGTCACAAGAGGATGCTGATGCTCATCCAGACGTAGTCACCGGTAAGTATATATTTAAATATTCATGCATAGTTTTTTTTCGCACGTAAAGATATCATCACGTTCGCAATTGATTATGGAGTGAAAGTAACCACTTTAAAAAATTTTTGGATGTTAGGCATGGTAGTTATTTTCGATCAACCGGCTTATGTGATTATGGACACTGGAGCTGCATTGTCATATGTGAACACCAAGTTCGCTGTACATGTGGATAGACCATTATCACCCTTGGGATACTAGTTATTGGTGAATATGCCCTTGGTTGAAAGAATGGTTCGGAATATGGTGTATCAGAGATATGTAGTGAAATTGGAAACCTTGTTTTAGAAGCAGACTTGATTTCTCTGCAAATGTCCAACTTCGATGCCATCTTGGGAATGGATTGGCGAGGGAGACATCGTGTTCAGATTTATTGTGAGCACCATTTGGTGAGGATTCCCCGACCTGATGGCAGCATGATTGACTTCTACAGTGAGTGCAGAGGCACACCGAATATCATCTCCGCCATTCAAGCTAGTAAGTTTCTATGAAGAGGATGTAAAGCTGTGTTAGCTCATGTAGTAGACACTTCAGTGGAAGAGCCTAACATTGAAGATATTCCTGTAGTAAATGAGTTTCCGGATGTTTTCCCCGATTAATTACTTGGTTTACCATCTGAAAGAGACTTTGACTTCCCTATCGAAGTCTATCTTGGTACGGATCCAATTTCCATGGCTCCATACCGAATGGCGCCCACTGAACTTGTGAGTTGACAAACAACTTGCCGAATTGTTGGAGAAAGGGTTCATACAGCTGAGTACTTCACCTTGGGGAGCCCCAGTGTTATTTGTGAAGAAGAAAGATGGTTCAATGCGACTTTGCATCGACTAACGCAAGCTGAATGCGGTGACAGGAATAGATATCCCTTGCCTCGCATTAATGACTTATTTGACCAGTTTCGAGGTTCCGAAGTATTCTCCAAGATCGACTTACAATCGGGTTATCATCATTTGAAGATACGAGAGGAAGATATTTACGAATCTGCCTTTCGTACCAGATACGGACACTACGAGTTTTGTGTGATGTTGTTTGTACTTACCAACGCTCCAGCGACATTCATGGACTTGATGAATCGTGTGTTCCATCCTAGACCGATTTGTCATTGTCTTCATTGATGACATATTGGTTTATTCAAGAAATCAGCGAGAGCATGCAAATCATCTTCGCATTGTGCTACAAACTCTCCGAGAGCACCAATTGTATGCCAAGCTCTCCAAATGCCAGTTTTGGTTGCAACAGTGTGGATTCCTTGGTCATGTTATGACTAGGGAATGTATATTTATGGATTCCAGCAAGATTGAGGCGATCACCAACGTGAGACGCCCTATAAATCCTACTGAAATTCGAAGCTTCTTGGGATTAGCTGGATATTATCGGAGATTTGTAGATGGATTCTTCGTGATTGCTGTACCCTTAACAAAAACTCACAAGGATGTTAAGTTTATCTGGTCAGATACCTGTGAAGAGAGTTTTCAGAAGATGAAAGACAAATTGACATTAGCACCTGTACTTGCCCTACCAGTAAGCGATAAAGAGTTCAACGTGTATACTGACGCATCATACCAAGGACTTAGATGCATGTTGATGCAAGATGAAAAGGTAATTGCCTATGTGTCTTGACAGTTGAAACTGAATAAGGAGAAATATCCAATACATGACTTGGAGCTTGCAGCCATAGTCTTCGCCTTGAAGATTTGGCACCACCATTTATACGGTGAAACTTATTGCATCTACACCGATCACAAGAGCCTAAAGCACTTTCA
The DNA here is from genome assembly GCA_030664755.1 of Microcos paniculata. NCBI lineage: Eukaryota > Viridiplantae > Streptophyta > Magnoliopsida > Malvales > Malvaceae > Microcos > Microcos paniculata. The sequence continues at coordinate 44,201,695 of CP131456.1, read as the reverse complement.
TGAGTCAACGTGACCTGAACATGAGGCAAAGGTGATGGCTAGATCTCATTAAGGATTACGATCTTGTCATCGACTACCATCCCGACAAAGCAACCGTGGTCATAGATGCCTTGAGCCGGAATGTAGTCACTCTGTTGGCAACAATTAGAGATGTCCACTTGTCGAAGTTAGTGAAGCTTAGGTCAACTGGAGCCAGATTGGCCTATGACTCCCATGATGGTGCTTTGATTGCCCAGATTCTAGCTAGGCTGGTGCCATATGATCGAATTCGTGATCTCCAGACTTCCGATCTAAGATTGCAGTAAGAGGTTCAAAAGTTACAGTTGGGTGAACAATCTGAATTTTCAATTTGGAACGATGGAGTTCTGCTATTCATAGGCCGAATTTGTGGACCAAGTGATCTTGATCTTAAGGGCACCATTCTTCAGCAAGCTCATTTTTCTCCGTTCGTCATGAACCCGGTAGCACCAAGATGTATCGAACTATTGAAGACCATTATTGGTGGCCTGGAGTGAAGAGAGAATTTGCTTAATTCGTGGCTAGATGCCTGACCAGTCAACAAGTGAAAGTAGAATGTCGAAAACCTTTTGGGACGCTTCAGCCTCTACAGATTCCCAAATGGAAGTGGGAGCACATCACCATGGGTTTTGTGACTAGATTTCCACTTATCAAATGTGGACTTGATGTTGTATGAGTGATTGTGGATCGACTCACCAAGTTAGCGCACTTTCTGCTAGTGAGTATGAGAATGAGCGTGAACCAGTTCGCGCAGCTTTACATGAAGGAAGTGGTTAGACTCCATGGAATTCCAACTTTCATAGTTTTTGAACGAGATCCGAGATTTACTTCACAGTTCTGGAGTAGTTTTCAGCAAGCAATGAGAACTCAACTATGCTATAGTACAGCTTTCTATCCACAGACCGAAGGCCATTCGGAATGCACCATTCAGATATTGGAAGACATGTTGCGAGCATGTACGTTCAAGTTTACTGGTGGATAGGACACCTGCTTATCTTTGGCGGAGTTTGCATACAACAACAGCTACCAATCTAGTATTGGTATGGCTCCGTAGGAAGCTCTGTATGGGAAGAAGTGTAGAACCCCATTGTACTAGGATAAAGTGGGAGAAAATCGAATCTTCAACAAGGCAGAGATTAAATTCACCACTAAGAAGGTGAAATTTATTCGGGAACAACTTAAAGAAGCACAGGATCGAGATCATAAGTACGCACAACAGAGGAGAACACCTTTGGAATTCCAAGTGGGAGATCAAGCCTTTTTGAAGGTTTCCCCTTAGAAGGGCGTTATCAGATTTCACAAAGCGGGAAAGCTAAACCCGAGGTGCATAGGTCCATTCCTCATCACTGAATGGATTAGACCAGTGGCATATCGCTTGGAATTGCCACCTAACATGGCTAGAATACATGATGTCTTTCATGTATCTATGCTTCAGAAGTATGTACCTGATCCATCACATGTTCTTTAGACTCCACCAGTGAAGTTGAAGAAAAGTTTGAACTTCAAGGTTCAACCTGGAGCCATATTGGATCGACAGACTAGATCCTTGAGGAACAAATAAGTTCCTTTGGGGTGAGTCTTGTGGAGAAGCTCACAAATCGAGGAGCAAACTTGGGAGCCCGAGAGTGACATGAGATGTGACTTCCCCCACCTATTTGAGGATTAGTTTAATTTAAATTTAGGGATGAAATTTCTGTAAGGGGGCGACAGTTGACACACCCGGGCCTAGTCCGCACATTTCAAGTTGTGAAATTGTATAAAGTTTAAAGCTAAGTGATGAATTGGAACTTGTTTTGGACATTTTGAACTCCTTTAAGCTTAATTTTGAGCTTAGAAACCCTAATTTGTTGTCTGGAGTCGATAGAGTCCACTAGGGCACAAAAACTGAGGCAAGTAGGGCCAAGTTGACTAAATGTCAACCCAAATTGGTTGACTCCGGCACCGGATAGGGTTAGGTCCGACACCGGAGTCGTTATAACTACATGGGGCTCGGTTGCCCGGGACCCACATTTTCACCATTTCTCTTCTTCCCTTCCATTTCCCCAAATTCTCTCAAAATTCCTTTAATTCCATCTCTTTAATCCTCCTTCAAATACTCCATTAATCATCACCAACAACTTCTTTAGCTTCCAAGAAGATCAACAACATCAAATTTACCAAGTTTTATTCAAATATTCAAACTTGGCAATTTGGAGTCATTGTGTTCTTTGGCCTATATCTTCCAATTCAAATATAGGCTTTGGATGATTTCTTGGTATGTTGTTCTAGACTCCTTAAGCTTTAATTTGACTACTTATTTGCTTGATTTCATTTAGTGAACTGAGGAAAATGTTGGATTGAAGATCAAAATTTGTTTTTTCTCAAGAACACTTGTACCCTTAGGTTTCTGATCCTCAATTCATGCATGTCTAGTTGTTTAATTTAGTTTTTGAAGCTTTGATCCTTTAATTTAGATGTTGAAGTGCTTATGTTTCGAATTTCATGCAATTTGGTGTGGATTTGAGCTCAAATCGAGCTTGGGGAGATAAGAGGCCGATTTTCGGCCTGAAACAGAGCATGTCCGGCCTAGGTCCGACGCCAGACTCACCAATTTTGGGGCAATTTCACCAAATCAGCCACTCCCACATGGGAGTGAGCCAGACCAGCATAGGACCTGCACTGTAGCAGGGCATTTTGGTCATTTTACAACCCTAGACCCCAATTAACTATGTTTGACTTTCAGACTTGTCCAATTTAGTTTCGAGACCCTAGAAACCCTAAGTAGGCTATGTTGTGATGCTTAAATTATTATTCGAATGCCTTTATTAATCAAATTAGATTTTAATTTGATTATTTAGGTACGTGATTGTACGAGATCGATCAGTAGCATTCGAGTTAGCGCATTCTAGGGGATTATTTAGGAGTATACAAACTTCCCTTACTTGTGAGTGGCTTAAATTATAGTGGTTGACCACTGAGGGTCAACCGTTTTCTAATTGCTTTATGAACTGTTTTATAAAATGCTTATAACGTTTTGGGATATGGATTGTCCACCCTCATACACGAGTTTAGAAATGGTTTTAAGTGTGAGTTTTTAAAAGATTATATGAAATTATATTATTATGTTTTATTGATGATTATGACCCCTGGGAGTTGAGTAATTAAGAGGTCCTCGATGCTCCGATTCGAGGGAACGTGTGGACCGAGTGAGAGGCATGCAACAAAATAGCCATGGACCGCCTTTTGAAGGTCATGGTGAGTGAGAAACCCTGGGAAAGGTGCATAGGGAAGCTCGCCACGGCTCGACGTAGCTGTGTTCCACCACAGCATCGACAACGTCAAAGGAATGAGCCAAAGAATAAAACAAAAGGATTTTGAAATATAAGTTTAGTCCTTGACGGTCCAGCGGGGCATCCAAGTGCAAGGGTGTACCTTTAAATTTCAGATGCCAGCCCATTTATGACATTTGATATTTGTTTTGGTGTGGGATTTCATATGATTTTAAAAAAATGGTTTATTAAACTAGTTTTGGATTATTTCATATCCCCAGCCTGAGGTGATCGATCATTATAACCAAGTCCCTCACTGGGTACATATATATTTGTACTCACACCATTCACTTATTTTGTCAGGTTATCAAGCTTCAGACGACAGGCGTCCCGGTGGACAGTGATCCTGGTATATCACCAGCTGACACGATTTTGTAGGTTCCACCTAGATCCCTTGTGAATCCTGGCTTCGGAATAGTTTTGCATATTATTATATTATTATTTCTTTTCGCTGCATGTTTACATCGTAAAACGTGCCACTTATATTATATAAATATCATATGATATTTTCTATATTATTTTCTTATATGTTTTTGATTGTTGCTTGAGTATCCCTTATTTATGCTTTGTGCCATCTTGGATAGCCCTCCTTTCGAGGCACGCATCTTAAGGTGGTATGGCGGTTGTCACGTGGCCGAGCCCTCGGGTCGGGGCTTAACAGAGACTGACTGGCTCGCAAATTGATCACATGTCTGTTTTGTTAGTACAACCTTTTTTTTCATGTCAAAGACCAGAAGCTACGTAAAAATTCTCATTGGATCTCGATTGTTCTTAATAGTGATGGTTATTTATCTGAGTCTTTGGGTAGCACCACTAGATCTTCTCAGTTTATACCTTACAATGGTTCAAGGTATGTGAACGATCGACACGTACTTTGAGGTGTCACGATGATTGCCATGTGGCTGACCTTCAGATTGGGATGTGACACATTATGCATGGTTTTACTGAAATAAGAAACCATTACTGTTATGATAGGCCTATATTCATTACTAAAGGCAACAGATATAATCAACCAAGTCTTGTATATACCCACAGCATTAGTGCAGAGCATCCTACTTGGCACACCTGGACCTAATTCGACTTTTCCATACAAACTGAAAAGTATAAGATGAAGTTGGAATATGAGATAAGTGACCATGCATGGAAGCACTAATTGGACTTCTTTAAATCCATAACCAATGGATTAGACATCCATTGGTGTGTTGGTCAGTGGATTAGGCCAAGGAGTGAGTTAAGGAGAGGCTGAAAAGAAGGGAGAAAGTCTGGCCGAGGGTCCAAGTAGGCCCGATGCCGGGCTTACCTATAAATAGGGAGAGTTGAGCTCTCCCCCTCTCATTTCTCTTCTCCCTCTCTTCCTCTCCTTTCTTTTGTTCTCTCGAAGCAATTTCAGACTTTTGGCTAATTCGGACAAACCAACCGAAGGATCAAGGTGAGATCTTGGTATGTTATCCTACTCACCTTAATCTACATTTTATTAAGTTTTCACGTATTTCTATGCATCGGTATAGGAGAAATCCAAGCTCAAAGTTAGGTTTAGCTTTTTAGTTAAATTTTAGCTTAGATTTGAGATCTAGGAACTTTGAATTTTAAGCCAAACCATGGAGCGACGGGCTCGAAAACTGTCGAAAAGCCTCGAAAAATGAGCCAAATGACGCCTCCCACATAGGAGTCACCTCGGATGGCCAAAATGGCATCCCGACCCACTCCTGTGCGGGAGTTGGTCAATCCCGCACGAGATTCAATCGGCCCTTGAGGGGTATTTTCGTAATTTTGTCGAAAAGGTCCGTTTTGACCCGAAACCTCCTCAGACACCTTCTAAACCCCGGATGACTTCCAAATCTTAGTTTTTAGAATATTAGAGCCCCAAAATCAATTAAGGAAGTTCGAATTAGAATTCTAACACATTTATCTACGTATTAGGGTTTTCGGGTGATTGAGTGCGGCGACGCTTCGGAGATCATTCATTGTGGATTCTTTGGGAGTATACAAACCTCCCAGCACTGTGAGTGGCTTAGATTTCAGTACCTAGCCACTAGGGTAAACATTTTCAAAGTGTTTTCTAAACATAAAAATGATTTTCAAATGTTTTGGAATACGGGGAATCCACCACACATACATCCGCTTCATGATATACCCACGTAATGAGTGGGAGGGTTTTTCTTTAAAGAATAGATAAAAGATTTGTGTGTGTTTATATTATATGTTTTATATATATGTATGTGTGTGTATATATATATATATATGTTTTATGATGTGGATAGGATGCGAGATGAGCGATTGAGTGGATCTCGGTGCTCTGATGAGAGGAAGCGAGTGGACCGAGCGAGACATGCATGCGACTAAGTAGCCGTGGACCGCCTATCGAGGGGTACGATGAGTGAAGACCCTGGGAGAGGAGCGTAGGGAAACTCGCCAGGGCTCGTTGTAGTTGTGCTCCACCCACAACAACCAGCACCATCGAGGGAATGAGCTAGAGAAAGAAAATTATAAAATGTTTTTTAAAAAAAAAAGATGGACTTCAGTGTAGTAAGGCATATGACCGACGAGTCCAGCGTTCAGTGGTTTGATTGCCAGCCCATTTCAAATGTTTATTTTCTTTTAAATATTGTTTTATAAAATTTATTTTGGATATTAAAGTAGGGGAGCAACTCAACCCTAAGGATAGTTTCCACTCGAAGAATGATAAGTCAAGAAAGAAAGTGGGAAACGAAATCTAAACCAAGGTAAATTGGTAGTAGGCAAGCACGGAAAAGATTGGAAAACTGTGAATGGTAGAGGAAGGTGTTATCCCACGGTAAGTAAACCTTAGTGTGGACAAAAAAGGAAAGATATCAGAGAAAGAAGAGTCGAAGATGGCTAAGATAAAGAAAACCTACAAACAAGAAGCAATAGATGCAGGAACTAAGACAAAAAGGAATGGAAAGTATAACCCGAGTACTTAAGGGAAAAAGTACGGGGATGAGGAAAGGAATTGGTCAAGCTCATAAGCTTCTGTGAGCATAGCTAGTATAAGTAAAGACGGAAAAGTAATTCTAACACCTACATAATGTAAAGGTGTTAGAAGAAAGTGAAGATGGGAATAATAAAAAAGTAAGAAGAAAAAGATAGGAAAGGAAGAGATGAAACACAAGTAAAGGAAAAGTTGGATAAGGCGTGAAAGATCACGACAACCTAGGTAAGATAAAGTTAGTAGTGGACCCAAAACCCTAATGGAATGGGTATGGGGACAAAGAAAACTACAAATGATGCCAAAAGATGGCAATGGACCCTAGACAAGGGAGGATCAAGGAAGAGTATAAAAAACCCTAAGAGAGGGTAATACAAGGATAAAGAAAGCTACAAATGGTGCCGCACGATTATAACGTGCGTGATTGATTTAGTTGCATATAGACGGGAATACAAGGGAAAGGTGGACCCTATAATAAACTGTGGCTAAATGAAAAGAAGAAAAGGAAAGAGAATGGGGGAAAAGAAACCCCAGAAAGAACTATTGATGGAAGGAAGAAAAGAAGTCGACCAATATCAAATAAGCTAAAGTGGTAAAAAGAAGGTTATATGGAAGAGAAATGTGTGACACCCCCTGAAGCGGATACCTTAAGGAAATAAAAGTTAATGAGAGCTCGAAGGGGCCAAAGGAAATGACATGGAGGAGCATGAAGTCAAGGCTCAAGTACGGATGACTTGAGAGCCATGTGAGGCATCCTCATGTGAGGAAAGGTCAGAGATTGAGATCTTGAGGATCTATGTGATGACCACTTAAGAGGACCGACCCAAAGTGTGACTGAGGAAAGTATGAGGCCACCCGAAGTTCTCTATCCCAGAGAGGATGGGAGATGCTATGAGATGGGCCGAGGGCCCTATTTGAGATAGAGGTGGGAGGTCAGAGAGTGAGTCAAATTGTGAGAGCCGAGAGGGCATGATCTCTGATTCCTCGATATGATATGGCTAAAAGTGGGCCAGTGTGTATGAGAGCTCAACTCACATGCCATGTGATGAAGAAGAGAGATTAAAAGAAAAGAAGAGAACCAAAAGACGAAATGAGAAGAAAGACCAAAGTAAGGGAAGAAAAGAAGTTAACTCACCGCACCCCTCGCCTTAGAGGCGAGGGAGTTAACCTAAAGCCTTCCCTAACATCTTGGTTACAAGGACAAGTACAAGACATCGAGAAGACAAGGATTGCGTCAGAGAATAGCCTTGAAGTAAGAGGCAATGTTAAGGAAAGAAGAAAAGACTTTTAAAGAGGATAAGAGGTGTGGAACCTCAAAAGTAATAAGAATATAGTCTCGATAAGATAGACTTTAAGAGAAAATCAAGAACAAAGTGAAAGGATCGAGAAAACAGGACTGAAATGGAGTAGGAGCCTCCAAGTGATGCAATGGAAGCAAAGCGAGCTTAACCCACGAATGGATTAGGGTAGGCTTTACTAAGGAAAAGATGAAATTCAAACTCAAGAACAAAAGAGTGAGAAAACTGTTCTTGAGAGAGGATGATCGGAAAAGATCAAGATGCAATTTAATTGGTATCAACAGCGAATCAAGGAAGTTTAGAAACGAATAGAGGTGTGAACACTATTCGAAAACAAGAGAAAGGCTTGAAAAGGAAGCCAAATCTCCCTGCAGCTACCTCGATGATTTTGAGGACGAAATTTTTTGATTGAGGGGAGAGTTGACACACCCGGATTTAATCCGACTTTTTTGTACATATAGAATAGTATAAGATGGCATATTAACTTAATAATATGTCGGTCTGAATGTGTCAGATGAAGAAGAGCAGTGGAAATTAGAATAAGACATAATTGAAAGATGAGATATGTGACCATGCATGGAAGCACTAATTAGACTTCTTTAAGTCCATAACCAATGGATTAGACATTTATTGGTGTGTTGTTTAGTGGATTAGGCCAAGGATCTAGTTTAGGAGAGGTTGAAAAGAGGGGAGAAAGTCTGGCCCGGGGTTCAAGTAGGCCCAGTGTCGGGCTTGCCTCTAAATAGGGGGAGTTGAGCGCTCCCCCTTTCATTTCTCTTCTCCCTCTCTTCCTCTCCTCTCTTTTGCTCTCTCGAAGCAATTTCAGACTTTTGGCCGATCCGGACAAACTAACCGAAGGATCAAGGTGAGATCTTGGTATGTTATCCTACTCACCTTAATCTACATTTTATTAAGTTGTCACGTATTTCCATGTATCGGTCTAGGAGAGATCCAAGCTCAAAGTTAGGTTTAGCTTTTTAGTTAAATTTTAGCTTAGATTTGTGATTTAGGAACTTTGAGCTTGTGATTCTCATTTTTGCTTTGGTAAATGTGTCGTGGGAGATGTAAGAATTGCTCATCTCGAATTTCGAGCCAAACCATGGAGCAACGGGCTCAAAAATCAAGAAAAAGCCTCGAAAAATGAGCCAAATGATGCCTCCCGTGTGGGAGTCACCTTTTGGCCATCCCGACCCACTCCCGGGCTGGATTTGGTCAATCCCGTGTGGGAATCAACCAGCCCCGATGGGTATTTTCGTAATTTTGTCGAAAAGGTCCTTTTTTGACCCAAAACCTCCCCAGACACTTTTCTAACCCCCGGATCACTTCCAAACCTTAGTTTTTAGCATATTAGAGCCCCAAAATCAATTAGGGAAGTTCAAATTAGAATTTTAATACATTTATCTACGTATCTAGGCGATCGAGTGCGGCAGGCGATCAAGTGCGGCAGGCGATCGAGTGCGGCGATGCTTCGAAGATCATTCATCATGGATTCCTTGGGAGTATACGAACCTCCCAGTACTATGAATGGCTTAGATTTCAATACGTAGTCGCTAGGGTAAATGTTTTCAAAACATAAAAATGATTTTCAAATGTTTTGGGATACGGGAAATCCACCACACACACATCTGCTTCATGATATACCCACATAGTGAGTGGGAGGGTTTTTCTTTAAAGAGTATATAAAAGATATGTGTGTGTGTGTGTGTTTATATTATACGTTTTATATATATGTATGTTTTATGATGTGATTGGGATGTGAGATGAGTTATTGAGTGGATCTCGGTGCTCCAATGAGAGCGAGTGAGTGGACCGAGCGAGACATGCATCCAACTAAGTAGCCGTGGACCGCCTATCGAGAGGCTCGATGAGTGGAGACCCTGGGAGAGGCATGTAGGGAAACTCGCCAGGGCTCGTTGTCGCTGTGCTCCACCCACAGTGACTGGCACCACCAAGGGAATGGGCTAGAGAAAGAAAATTATAAAATGTTTTAAAACAGAAAGAGATAGACCTCGATGTAGTAAGGCATACGACCGACGGGTCGAGCCGTTTGATTGCCAGCCCATTTCAGATGTTTATTTTCTTTTAAATATTTTTTTATAAAATTTATTTTGGATTATCCCTATTCCCCTAACCCCTAGTGGAAATTTATTGAACCTCTGTCACTCACCTGTATCCAATGTGATGGATGCAGATCTACGTACGCGAACGTCAGATAGATCAGAGGTTTGTTAGGAGAGGTCGGTGGCATAGGAGTATTTATTTCTGCTGCATAGGTGTTCTCTTAGATTAATCCACTGGTACTCTATATTTTTATTTATTTATTTATTTGAATCATTTTATTAAATGATTTATTATTTTATTATTATTAATAAAGTTTTAATAATCATTTTGCAGCGAAGATACTCAATTCATGCTTTTCCAGTGCTTCGGGTTATGTGGCTACAGACATGTACTACTAGGTAGCGTGGCGGTTACCACGTGGCCGACACCTCCAGGTTGGGGCGTGACACTACTAGTTTCATCTATAATATATATAAAAGTATGAGTTGGGTAAGAGGTTTATTTCCTATTGAATATTCTCTTTTCTTCAATATATTTCAAAAATACCGTTAGATTTGGGTTTTACCTTTTATATATAAGACTTTATAATCTATATCTATAATATATAAAAAACTATAAGTTAGGTAAGAGGTTTATTCCTTAAATATCTCATTTTTTCAACATATAATTTCAAAAATGCCATTAGATTTGAACTCTACCTTTTATATTGGGTTTTTAAAAATAAATAATTACACATTAAGATTTTCAAAGGATTTTACTCGTTGCTGTTCGACAATACCATTGGTTTTAAATTGGGCTTTGTATGATTAAAAAGTATAAAATGTCATGAGCCATTGTAATTTAATTTAAATATCTTTTTTATACACATTGTTTTACAATGTTAAAAACAAAGTAACTTAATTTAAATATTACTCTTATATATATTACTGTAATTAAATGTATTTGAAAAAAATAAATATAATAATAAATAAATTAGATGAGATTCTTAAAAAATACTATATAATTATTAATAATGCGTTATATTACGTGCAATGCACGTAAGACATAAGACAGATACTAGTATTAAAAATTATACCATATAGGATACATATCAACCCTTTAAATTGGTTTGAGGAGTCTAAAACTCCACTTACGGATAGTTTTCCTTGTATTATAATATTTTTGGATAATCCCATGGCCATGGCCGTTGCTCGATCCTCTCCTACACTCATAACTGCATCCATCCAAATGCTATGTGACGGAGTGGTGTAGTGCACAAAAGAATTACGTGAGAAGAATCACATACCGTCACCCAAGAAAAAATCACATATCAATAATCGTGTAATCTATTATTAGAATACTGCTCAATTTTTAATTCTAGTAACTAGAATTCAATCGCTTGCAATATCAGAGTATATATATATAAACCCAAGAAGAAGGAAGGAAGAAGGAAGACGGGCTGGAGAGCCTAGAAGATGAAGAAGATTCATTATAGATCAATCATCAATGATAGTATATATACTCAACTAGGAATCTAGGGCTACATGCAGCTTCAAGTTTCAACAGCTAATAAAGCTGCAAAACTAAAAGCTCATAGTAGAACAAACACCCGATGAGACAAATTAGGAAGAGAAAAGATGGCTAACTGGAACGTTAGAGAAATTAATGCACTGATCTGCCCTGCACAATCTAAATATAGGAGTAGAACTAGCCGCTATATTTCATTACTACATGACTCGCATATTCATATTTTGATCAAAATCCATTGTTGGACCTGCCGCTGCTTGTTACATTCAGATCTTGGTGGTGATGAAAATGCTGTTGACGACCATAAGCAGAAACGGAGCTGCTGCTTTCACCCATATCATGTTGTTCAGGCCTATAGTCTTCTTCGATTTCTTCTTTGGCTACTTTCTCCATTCCATTAATGTATTCTACAGGCCTCAGTGATGATGTTAAGAACTGTGAATGTGGCTGTGAGTGTGACTCGCAGTAGCCGGACGCTTGATGAGGTGGTACAACTGATGGGAGCTTGGAGAGAAGCGCTTCAAGACTACTCATGGAGGGAGTTATCTTCATTGGCTGATTGAAGTGGTCATAGAATTCTGCTGGTGGTGCAATTGTCCCTGCAGGGAAGTGCCATGCTTCTGGAGCGCCATATCCATCTACTTTAAAAGGGTACGCAGAAGATGATGGATGAGGCAAGAGGACTCCAGGAATGCTTTCTATGTAGCTGAATTTCTTTCTTAGCAGAACTACATAACTCAGGTCTTCAATAACCTTGAGTAATATAACAATAATCAGAAAGAAAATGGAGATATACAGTACTGTCAGGGAAACTGGAAACATGACAGCAAAGCAAGTTGTGGGTGAGCTTGAGATAGAGAGGGGGAGGGGCAGAGAGGGAGAGAGGGGGGGAGAGGGGGAGAGAGAGGAAGAGAGGGAGGGAGGACCTTGTGAACAGCTCCTAATTGGACAACACCTTCTCTAACTGCAATCAAGGCTATGGTCTGCAGCAAAGATATTCAAGTCAAAAGTATAGTAGATCTACCTACACTCTTTGGATCAGTTTGTTATGTTTTATGCTATTTTTATACCTTTATACCGGCATGGAACTGTGCTTCCCATGTCCTTGGATGCTACAGGAAAAGATTTAGTGAGAAACAGACATATTTTTCTGCTAACAAGTAGAAGGTGAAATCATCAATTGGTGTAAGCTAGCTTGGACGGGAAATCACATATATATGCTTAGTTGCTTACTGAGTCTGCTGAGTTATGCCACGCTGACAAGAAGTTGATTTCCTGCTCATTTGGTTCTTTGTATATCCACTTGTGACTATGATCTGCAGCCACTTTTCCTATCAAACTGCCCATGTAACCAAAAACGAAACAAAAGAAAAGAAAAGAATCAATTTGCTTGAAATATATTGTCTACAGTTAATTGAAATCACATAACAAAAATTGCAACAATGAATTGATCAGAAGCACATCAATTTCTCACCCTTCTCCATAGTTGTAGATTTCGTGGGACATCTTGAAAAAAAGCTCTGGTTGCAGTCCTTGATAGTGTTGAAACTCACAACTGCCATAGATTGAGGAGCCAGGACAGTCGCCGGAGTTGATCTCAGCTGCTGAGGCTGCAAAGTTGCAGAAGCCATCTTCCCAAACTAATATCCTACAATTTGTTGTGAACGAAGTTAAGGATCAAATATGCATGGCATATATTGTCCTTGATACTATTAAAAAGAACTTGGGGGAAAAAAAAAAGCAACTATACCAATTTCTCCTGTTTCCTCTTGACCTGTCATAAGCTCCTTGACCATCCCATCTATCATCAAGTAAAAACAATATATATCACAGAAAGGCATATGATAAATGATAATTAGTATAACAAGATTATGATATTTGTATGCTTAAATATCTACAGACTGAGTCAGACATATTAGATCCTCCATCTTGGAAGAAGAGGAAGCCTATATTTGTCAAGAGAAAGGAAAAAGGAAACCTATAGTGTTTTTTTTCTCCTTTTTTCTAGTTTGGCCTTTAGGCTTCCTTACTTGGGTGGTGGATAATTTCTAGGTAAGATCCTCCAAAACACCGCATAAACCCACTGAGAGTTCTCATGAATGCACAAGCTTCTTAGTGTGTGTTGAAGGAGATGAGTAACAGCTAAAGGGCTGAGATGTTCATCCATCAATTCTACCAGACAAGTTTTAAGATCCTCTCTCTCTCTCTCTCTCTCTTCCCCCTTTTGTTTTCCCCCTCTACTTTTATCTTTCCTTAAAAGAAGGGAAAACCCAACATCTTAACCTCCTTTATATAAGCAAACCAGCATGGAAATGTCACATTTATACCTCTCTCTCTCCCTTTCTGTTACTGTATTGTGTTTAATCATGTTTTAAATTTTACCAAAATGATTTTATGAGGCCCCACGCTTTTGCGTTCTCGGTTCCCAACGGTCTCTTTATCAATCCTCCGTTTAAATAAACTGCTCTCTGATCAAGTACTTTTTTTTGCCCCTTTTCTTTCTACCCTTATCCCGATAATGAAATACTACTATCAAAGACAGTTAGACAGACCAAACCTTATTATTCTTAGGCTACATCATGAGTTTTGCTCTATTTTCTACGAGGACCCGTATCTTTCTCTTCAACCCCAATGTGTATTTTCTTCCCTCACCCTCCCTGCCACATCAAGGTATTACCACTCATTTTAGTCCCAGGAACAACTTATTTCCACCTTCTCCCATTTATTCACTCTCAATGTCAAGCTGCTACTCCATTGATTTCTAGCAGAGCATGTTTAAATATAGTTCATCTAGGCTCCCTCCCTCCCTCCCTCTCTCTCTCTCTCTCCCCCATCTCCCCATTTCTATCACCAGTATTTTGGTACGTCCAAGTGTCCATCTATATGGGGCATATCATTATCACACTTTATTGCTTTCCTCCTGCAAATATATGTGGATTGAAAAATTTTATGACACGCCTTATTAGTTAACATGTATGCTTAACTTGTATGGTTTCAGATTCATGAATAGAAAGAGAGGAAAATGATCAGGAAGTATAATAACTATATTATTGATTCGATTTTTCGGTTGTGTGATTGTGATATTTTAGAGAGAAATGTCAAAATTTGCTGCTACTCTCAATATATACAACCTGTAACACATAGATATATACTAGGAAGAAGACGCATGATGAGATGAGATGATGTATTTATATTGCTGTACGCCCGCATGACTTCACAAAGTGTAGTACTCAAAATGTATGCCAATATCTGTCACATTCTTGTAACATGAAAGTATACACAGATTGTGAGTTTGAAAAACAAAGGACCCACCCTTGCTAGTGCTAGAGCACAAATATCACATGATTCTATTGATTTCTTGAGAGATTCAATAAGTGGTCTGTTTGACTAGCATTAGATGGAGACATTTTGTTCTAGTTTTGATCATCCGAGCTACGATTCGTAAAGAGTAGAGTTGATCAAATAAGAGGAGACCCCTGAAAGGCGGGGTTTAATTAGTTGTAATAATAAGTGTAAGAAATCAACCAAAAACAGGGGGTTCAACTTTCGAATCTTGAGTTGCTGCAGTAACAAGGCAAATTGATCATCAGGCTACTTTTAAAAAACAGTTTTGTACGCTTGACATACACGGACATTGATGCAAAGATGCATGAGACCCAGTGTACTTTCTAGTAGTAGATTTTCATCCTCAGGTAGAAAAGATTTTCATTAGTTTGGGATTTCTCTTTCTCTCTCACCCTCTCTCTCTCGTCTGCAGTTACATGATGACTAAAAGAAGCTTTCAGTGCTTTCAATTCACCTTCCTGACACCAAGAAAGTTTTGGCAGACAATTATACTCTTGTCTTTGACCATCTGTTTAGGAGAAACTGAGATCATTATGCTTGTAATTACTCTATAATTCACCCCATTTTTATATCATCAATCCAAGCCAGTGGTTGTAATCACCCTCCATTTCTTGACAATGACAGGCATGGCTAATTGGCTATCTTCTCATTACATAGGGTTTGGCCTTTGGCTCCTTCGAAAGCAAAACCTGTTGGTGTGTTAAGAGATGGAGTTATAAATAGGTTCTGTTATTGTTGTTGTTTAAAGTAGTGTAGTGCATAAATGTACGGTCATTTTGCAAGGTAAAAACAGCAGAGCTGGGGACAGCCTCTGATGACTTTGATGTCAGCAAAAGCGATATGCCGGGGCTCCCAAGTGAAAACTAGCTTTGGATTTTACTGAAGAGGAGGGCGATTGTTCTAGTGGCCATATTTTATTGCTTCTTCCTTTATAATATCAGTACTAGTATATAGTTTATGATATTTTTCTCTATAATTTCTCCTTTTTGTTGTGTGGAATACAACTGGGGAGAAGCCATAGATAGTATGGGAGAAAAGAGTGGCACAAGAGTCTTGGTCAAGATAACAGGTGTTGAAATGCCCCATCCCTTTCTTCCATTAAGGAAGTGGAATCTCTGCTCTTCCCATCCTTTTCAATGTCCCAATTGCTATTTAAAAACAATTTCCAATCCAACAAAGAAAAAAAAAAGTCAATAAATAAGGAATAATATAATTTGTATTATTTATATAAGATTAAATTGTCAAAAGAATTGTCAAAAAAAAAGAATTATTCAGTATAAGATGACTTAATCTTCTAAAAATGTAGAAAATTGACTCATCCTACACCATCAATATGATTATCTCCAATGGTGGACGATTATATATACCAATGAGGGAGCCAAAAAAAATTTTTTAGAAAAATCCCCTAGTAGTATATATATGCACAAATACTTAACAAATCTTTTAAATTGGCCCCCAAAATTTAATTTTCTATTGGTCCATCAAACGTATGTGTAAGCTCCACCTCTAACAATCTCCATTATTTAAATAATACAAATCATACGATATAATATTTTCTTTATCTTATATGTCATCTTATCTAGCGGACCAAATGCACTGTGTGCTTGTGCGCGCACTCGCGTATGTACATACAGGTGTTTTGTCTGAATGATGAAGATTGATGATCAGACAATGGAACACAATCCAATAATGCATACTTGAAAGCGGGCAAAATATCATCTATTCTCCCACAATTCTTGCCTTGTTGCGAATGAAATGAAGTTGGCATATAGGATTAAAGAGTGGGAAAAGGTGATTCGAATTAATTTGATATGGATTTGGAATGTTTGATAGTATATGAGATAATAGATTAGAGGTTGGCCTTTGATTTCCTTTTCTTGTTTTTGAGAGACAGAGGTACAAACTTGAACTCCGCTACTTTGGTTTGTGTTTAGAAAGGCTTGGATATTTGACATCGATGATGTCCAAATATCTAAATTTCAGTGTTTCTTGAAGTGATAAAATATCTTATCATCTAAACAAAACACTTTGTTTTCTACCTTGGATTTCATTGATATAATAATAATAATAATAATAACAATAATAATAATAATGCAATCCACATTTCCCGACATGGGTTTTTGTCCAAAATCTGGAAAACCTTGCTAGCTCCCAATCACTTCTATATGCATGCATCTTCATGCATGCCATGCTCATGTGTCCACAGGTTATATATGGCATGTTGTCCTCATGAGTAATAATGTTTACAGTTTCCCCTCCCCAAATTCATATTAGTAATTATTCCTTTTGGCAAGAGAGAGAATACGTATATGTGATTAAAATCATGAAAAATTTCAAAAGTGTGAAAAATTATATACTAACTAATGCACTTATCTGTTGATACAGTGTTGAATTTTAATTAAATTTCAATAATAATGACTATGATTTAAACCTTGACAACTTCAAAATACAGTAATACCACTAATTAACTCAAATGCCTGACAGAGGGATTATTAATTAGGCAAGTTGATCTCACCTCTTGTAAAACTTAATTAGTAGTGCTTCAATTAATATGGTTGGACGTCACAAGAGGGACAACTTCCTGAGGTCATCTGCTGCCTCTATCCTAACAACCACTATTAGTGGAACAACAAATTTGAAGCTGTATGCCATGATATAAGGTAAAATTTTTTCTTTAGTTATATCCCTCCGCTTATAAAGATGAAGATTTTTCAATGTACAAAATCAAAGTGCCCATGCACGTTTTACTTTATATATGATTAGAGATGCGCCCTAAAGCAAAATTGCATATAGGGGACGTGAAATTCTAAAGAAAGCGAGAGAAGTCGTCCGGAAAATGGAGGGCATGGGGAGTGGTAAAGAGGAAAAACATCATGGAGATCTAATATAATTTTCTAAAGAGGGAACTAATCCTGGTCAAATTTATCAAAATCACTGGGAATTCTAACTTCCAACAAAGAGAAAAACTCCAAAGACATCACGTGAAACATGGTGGTCACTATCTAGGACCTAGAAAAGCTTGTGTACCCACCCAAATAAACCAAAGAAAAAAGAGGAGGAAAAAATTATAAAAGAAAAGAAGGATAAAAGAAGAGACTGAAGGAAAGACAGTCCTTTTTAGGCACTTTCTCTAACCTTTTCATCACTGTAAGACTGGTCTTTCCTTCAAAAAAGAAACGAGTAGTAAATAAAGTAAATAAATGAATAAACTTCAGTAACCCTTGACTTCCTGCACACACCCAACTTTTCCTCATCATCCATGTAGGAAAAGGACTCACTTATACAATATTGTACCACAAGAAGAAAGAAGCATAGCCAACATGCTCCCAATCACAATATGGAAGCTAGCTACCTTTTTCAATCCAGGCCATACAATAGGCTGACATGTAAATTAGTGGGCAATTTGTGCACGTTTGATCAAATTAATTTACCCCTCCACCTCAAGTTGGGACGAAATTTTTCCTTTTTCTGCTTTTACGTTCATCAAATGGAAAGTGATTGATCGACTTTTAAGATCACCCACCCACTAGAGCAGTCAATCTATTGAACGATCCAGATGATGGTCCACCTACCCTTATTGTGGATACAAATGTTCAAAACAAGATCTTCTCATTAGAGCGTGTAAAGATCTGGCCATCTCCCTCCCATGTATATATCGCCATCCACCTTCACTATCATCATCCATCAGCATCACCAAAATGAAAAAAGGTAGATAGACCAAACAACTAGAAAAAAGAAACAATATGATTTTATGTTGTAATCACTGTTCTTAAAACTAACCCTTTTGTTTATATTACATTCCATATCCAATTGAATTTCTCACAAGCATTAAATGACATTAAATCGGAAATATTCAACAAAACCAAATCCTAATGATATTGATGGAACCATGCAAAATTTGTGATTTGACGTGATTATGGAAGGCATGCAACCAATTAAACTACTCTTAATCAGCAGCAGCAGAAAAGCAGCTTAATTTGAGAGAAGGGAGAAAAGCTATATGATTGAAGCACTTTGGGGTGGACTAGCTTTTGACGATGCTAGCTTCTTTAACCAACAGAGTACTGAAAGGGACTCACAATCATAGAGAGATGGAATAGGCATCTAAAGCCCCTTGGTTGAGGACAACATGACTGAGATATGTGGGGGCTATAGAGACAGGGACATTTGATCAATCACCCAGAAAGTGACCCTCGCTCTCCCCTTTTTTCCATCTAAATGACCCCTCCCAATATACACAATACATTTTCTTTTAATATATTTATTTATATATTTCACATGCATGTGCACACGTACACAAACGTACGTATATACATAAATACGCACAAAAACTCCGTTTTAAGAAGTCTCACAAGGGGTAACAGAAGTGTGACACCATATTGCATTTTCTCCCTAACTACCAACCATAGTATGTCTGCAAATTATTCATAATTTTTCACCCTTAAGATGTCCCCAACAATGTCATTTCAATGCAAACGATAGCACTTACTCCTTTGCCATTTTTCTCCTTTGGGATAGCACATGGGAGCATGGCCACAGTGTAGGCAAGATGCTCTTTGCTCGCTCTTCTCATTTCTCAAAAGAGAAGGAAAAGAAAAGAAAAAATGGAAATATATTGGAATTGGGTATTGGATTTTCCATGTTCATTCAACATTTTAATTTCTATTGGATGATGGCTCTGATGAGATTCTCCACCCCCACCCCCAAAACACCAAAGAAAATCAGGCCCACCCATTTTTCATGGGGTCCACAATTGCTTATTGCTGATTATGATGACGCTTCTCCACTTATTATTATTATTATTATTATTATTATTATTATTATTATTAATGTGATAGATAAACATTTGGTACCCAATTAGAGCCGTCAAAAGTTTATTCCAATTTGAAAAATTCATACAATAGATCTGAATTCGAAAATAATCCACTTGATTTGACAAAGAAAAGTAAACGATCTAAATTCATTTGATCCAAAACTTGTTTAACGTAAAATTCATTTGACTCAAAACTTGTTTAATTTGAAATCTATTTGATCAGAAACTCAAGAAACTTGAGGGTTAAACTAGAGAAACCAACAGCCTAACCTAAATAACCTAAAAAAAAATAATTGAATAACTTGTATACCTCCTTAATATTCATAATTTATTTTTTTATATTTTTTGTTAAGCTAAATATTAGTAATATTCTAAAAATAAATAATAATTATTATTTAATAATTTAAATCACTATTAGTATTAATAATTACTAATATATATTAATTATAACAAAATTTACCATTTAATTAATAATAACATTAATTATTCAAATTATATGATACATAATATATTATATATGGTGTGTGTGTGTGTGTGTGTGTATATATATATATATATCCAATGACGAATTACATATTTATTTTGTTAAAATTATATATAATTTATACTTTATATGAATAAAAAATTTGTGAATAATGTTAATTTATTTAATACATTACACATTTGATTAATTTAATTATAATTTGAGATGAATTTTTTTATAAAATCTCATTAAGGGGGTGTTTGGTTAAAGGGAATTTAAAATTACCTTGGGAATTCTATTACCATCTTAATTATCGGTAATTTAAAATAATTGGGAATTACTGCTTTTCTGTTTGATTGTCATAATGAGAATTTTAAATGATTTTGTTTGATAATTGTCATAGTGGGAATTTTAAATGATTTTGTTTGGTCTAAGGGGATATGATATTTGAAAATAAGTTTCTTTATTAAATTACATTTTTTTTGTTTTGATTATATGATAATATTTTATTGTAATTTAACACATTTATCAATATTAATACAAAACAATTTTAATTGAAATGAAATAAATCAAAAAATAATTAACTATTCCAAAATAATATATTTTTGTGAAAAAACTAATAACTTTTTTAAAATAATGCAAGCATAAAGAAATGAAAATATGTCTAAACTTTTATCCATTAGATAGAATTAGATAAATAATACAAAAATAAAATGGTATTATTGTCCAAAACCTTAATTTCATAAGGGTATAAAAGGTATAAAAGTCAAATAACCTTGGTAATTTCAAAATACCTAAGAAATAGTTGGTAATTTAATTCCCGCTTTTATAACCAATTTTTTTCATTATATGGTAATATGAAATTACTAAGGTAATATGAAACTCTCAGAATAAAGACAACTCAACATAAGCATTTAATATTACCAGTAATCAATTTTCAAGGTAATTTGAAATTACCTCTAATCTATCATATGATAATATAGAATTGCCAAAGTAATTTAGAATTTTCATAGTAAAGAAACCAAACATGACTATTTGACATTATCAATAATCAATTATCGAGAGAATTTTCAATTCTTTCAATTCAAACGCACCCTAGAGGTCAAATTCGAAAATTTCAAAAACTAAATGACTATAAACCCAAGTGACTCGAAGGTAAAATCCGAAAAACTTAAAACTCAAATAATTCGAAACTCAAAAAATCCGAATTCGAATTATCTGAAATCTAAAAGACCTATGCCCAAATGACCAAAAATTCAAAGTGACATGAAAATCTTTTTTTACCCAAACTAACCCTATCCTACTAAAGCGTACCTAAACCAACCCTACTTATGCAAATAATTACCTATAATTGGTACCCTAATACTATTTGCTGCGTAATTTCTCTCCAGTACGTACCTGGATGCTGGATATGCTTATCCAATTAGGCCGCTAAGTTGGTGAACCATGGCCCAACTGGGACCCACAATCCTAACTTCTAATTCTAAGGCCTAAAGTCCATCTCTACAGCCACCCTCCCTTATTGTCGAAAAATATGGGCTGGCTGTACGACTAAACCACTCATTTGGTCGGTAACAGTCAATTTTACAAATGGTTTTGCTTTTGCTTTTGTTTTTCTCTTTGGTCTGGTTCTGCACCGATTTCTTTCTGTTTACTGTAATATTATTATTTCACATTGAATTTTTATTCTACTGTCTGCTTCCCCCACATTCATGTTTGTAGAAATATGGTAGTTTTAGGAGTTTGTTGCTCTTATTTAAAATTTTAGAGCTAGTTATTATACCCGCTGATGGTACTACGGAGAGAAAATGGAATGACGTTTATGACCTTGAAAGGAAAACAAACCTTTTTTATTCCGGTGATTAGAAAAATCGAGTAGGGCCTTGAACCGGTGAGGAGGCCGGATTTCACTTCACGGTAGGTTCAATTGGAACAATAAATTTTTATGTAAAACATATTTTGTCGTTAAATAAACAGTAAACTCCGTGATTATAAATCACAAAAAGAGTTTGGGTAGCTGTTCAGGTATGTGCGAGGGACTAAGAGGTCAAAATATACCAAATCCCACACCTCCTACAAAAATGATTTTAACATTAGAAAAACCTTAAAAACCGGTCCGGTTTTTATCTACCTACATGTCAAGGTAAACAATATTCACTGCATTTTAAAGGGTTGGGAGGATCGATTTAAGATTTTCCTATACATTGAACTAAAATTAAGTGACTTAACTTGTAGTGTGATTTTAATACTACATGTAATTTATTTATCTTTTTATATATCTATGTCAATATATGTTAATATTATAAAATTGTAATATAAATTATATGTAATTTTTTTTTCTATTCAATCTATTTCAATATAACAAATATGTCCTTGGATCATAAAATTAGAACTCAAAATAATGGTTAGAAAACAATTTCCATATGCAATGAAAAGCATGTCGGTCTCTGGCATGGAGGATTTGAATTTTTTAGGTTAAATTGAAGAAAAAAGAAGGGTTGTGTTTTAGGCGGCGAGCTAAAACTTCTTTTTTTTTTTTTCTTTTGTACTTGATGACTGGTAATAAAATTATGGTGTGTCAAAGAGTTAGGCAAATACCAAAGTTGAAAAAGGGGCCTACCATTGAGGAGCAAGAAGGACCATGGAGTGTAACCAAAAAAAAAAAAGGACCATGGAGAAGAAAAGCAGAACGGGACCCCCCAGCTTTGGTGCAGAGCACAGAGGGTTGCTCCCTCTCTCTCTCTCTCTCTCTCTCTCTCTCTCTCTCTCTCTCTCTCTCTCTTATTTTGCATAAGTGAGATGTACAGGTACTAGCAGCCAATGGGTTGCACTAAGCAGTCTGCATCCCATTGCTAGCGACCTCAAAAGGAGGTGGATCAACTCACGTTGTACTTCTCTAAAGAGCAAGCGACAGCACCCACTCTTCAATTCATTCCTCACTACGTGGCATGTGATTTCCACGTGTTTGATTGCGACCCCCGCCATGTGGCAATGTCTCATCGACCAACCCTCTACCAAGTTTTGATGTTCATCCGGCCTACCAGGCTCCACTGAAAAACAACTAAGTTAATTTGGACAAAGATGATTTTATGGCAGCAAGATGGGGCTGCAGCGCACAAGCAGCGGCAGCAGCACCAGCAGGTCGATTGGACACCATGATTTTCATCACTATACTTAAAAACAGTTTCTTTTGGTTTCTATTCACCACTCAGGCAACTTCTCTTTAAACATGCACGCTTCTCTAAAAATCTTCTGGTTGCGAGGGAATTTGTCATATATCTGTCAAAATTGTTGCTAATAAATTGCAGATAATTGACTTGAGCACACATAGGTTCATACTGATAAAAAAAAAAAAGAGCATGTTATGTTTACTTCACATAATCTTAGGGGAAGTTAATGCAATTCAGTTTTATAACTATTTATTTATTTATGCTTTGGCATTCATTTCAATTTGTCTGTTTGCACCAAGTTATCTACTGATAGCTGTCAATTTTGCTTTCCGTTCTCTTGGTAGACAACAAGAGCATCAAGGAATTACCAACTTTTTGGTAAACTTATATATTTAAGGGCATGCAATCTGATAGGCAAAAGCTAAGGAAAGACAAGTGAATTTGGGATGGCCACAGGGGACCATGCCTGATCTAACGATGCTGTTATGCACTAAGGGAATTCACTGTTTAGTACGGGTAATGCTGTAATAGGTAGCATAATTCATTTGCGATTTGTCTCTGTTAGAGAAAAAAAGTACTGCTCTCTGGCTGTTTCTCACAACCATTAACATCAGTACCAATATGTATAATTAGTTAGCATGAAAAGACGGTCGCATCTGAAAATCATTCAAGGATATATAGAGAATCAAACGTTCATCAGAATGTTGATCCTCAACATGTCTCCATAGTCATATTCAATTCTGTTTGTCCACACATTTCCACTAGTTTTTTCACACTCAAAATATATCATTGTTTATCAAAAATCAATATTTATGTTCTCTAATCTCAAGCTTATTATAGCTCAGGTATAAGGCAACGACACCAGACCCGGTTCAAACTCATCTAATTCCTCTTTTATTTTTGCAAATAACTCTTCTTGGGTAGCTACTGAATATTGATCACATCGGATTTTAGGAGAGAGGAAGCAAGTTCTGGAAATTGTTGGTAATTTTCATCAGGAGTAAAGTAGAGCCGTTTTCATTAATGTTTGTGGTGGACAGAGGTCAAAGGGCGAGCCCAAGCAATCAGTTGTATCCCTTTTTTCTGTCAGTGTCCATTAATTCGTTTGATTTTTTTTTTCAGCACCATTAAAGGCCTCATAATGTAGATCCAACTAACTAACTTTACAAAATTAATTTACCAATATCAATTATGCAACATCCCCTGCGATGGACGTTAAATACCAAGCAACACCCCCCGCTCCCCTCTCCTCTCCTTCCCCCACTTTTTCCCCATATACTCCCTAATCAGCTTATGTCTACTATAAATGAAATAAATATCTAACAATACTTGTATATATGGATGTATGTATGTGTATGAGCCTCGATGAGTGCATGTTAATTGGCGGAAGTAAGTACACTTATAATCTTGCTCTGGATCTGGATCAGAGAGGAGTTGAGGAGTGATTTGGCACGCTACAATCTTCATCAGTTCTATCATCGATTGATCCCCTATTCAACCAAGAATCACATATGGGAAAATAACAGTCAAAATTTAATTTCAATAACTCTCTTTTTTCAAAAAGAAAGGGAAGATGCACCAATCCAGATTACAGAGATGTCAGAAGTAAGAACATAGAAAAAAGATAAGCCATAGGCAAATACAAAAAATATACGAAATATCTGCAGAGTATCTGTTTGGAGCAGGTTCCTAGTAAGATAAGCAACATGCGTATTCCATGATATTTCTCAATCGTAGAACCAAGTTTTCTGATGCAAAATGGTTTTCAGCAAAGTTTCAGGTAGCTTGAGACATAATAGACATGTCACAACTCACAACTAGTTTGAGAGAAGGGTATATCAAATGTTCAATTGCTCAAGTCGTTCCTGACTGGAAATCTGAAGTTGAATTTAGATATAACAGCGCAATTTTGGCAACATAAGATAATTAATCCAGAATATTGCCCTTTAACTCGTACAGAAAACGGATGAGAAAGTAATTTCAAGAAACTTTTTTCTGATGCAAATTGGTTTTCAGCAACTGTTTTCAGAACCAAGCATGCCACCCACAAACGGAACATATGAGATCTGGAAAATAAGACACTCAACCTGCCCCACAAAATAAGTTAAAAAGACAAATTTCTAATAATTGACCTCTTCTAACCCGTGCTTAATCGTAGACCTTGTCTTAATCACAGGACAGATGGAGCTAATAGGATGGAATATTGCAGCGTGCCAAATTTTTGAAATGCTGCAATCTGATGTCACTTTCTTATGGCTGGAAAAGTAAAATCTTTTTAATTTGATCATGAAATGATGCCAATCCTTACAAAAACAATAATAATAAAGCAAAATGGAAAAAGGAGCTATGCGAATTAAGAGCTCTACCATTTTCTCGTAGCAGCTGATCTGGAAACACTATTAAGTTGGAATTTCTTGACTTGCGTCCTGAAAGAGTGTAGAGTTCAAACAATTGGACCACTCTAGATTTGAATATCGCTACGATATTGGTCGAGTGCCTAAGTGCCTCAAAAGGGACGAACCGACGAACAACCAAAGCTAACAGCAGGAATAACTACTCTTGACCTACATCCACTCCTAAATTCATGCAAGTATCAAGATAAAATACATTAAAACTTCTATAAGTTGCATTTCAAAGATGAAGTCATATGAACGTCTTGTATGTTTTACAACAGTTGCACTGGCACATGGTCTTACAGGAAAAGTAGGTCTGATGAATGATTATCAATGCAACGCAACTACAAGATTTGCTAGTGAGAGGTGGAAGACAATATATAGGACAGAATAGAAATCCAAAAAATCGCAATTATTGCCCAAAAGAGTATGATTCAGTATTTGATTACTTGCTCTTATAACGTATCTCCCAGTTTTCACTTCCTGTTACTTGCTTTTATAACGTATCTCCCAGTTTTCACTTCCTGGGAAAGATTAACTGCATCCGCA
The DNA here is from genome assembly GCA_030664755.1 of Microcos paniculata. Lineage (NCBI taxonomy): Eukaryota > Viridiplantae > Streptophyta > Magnoliopsida > Malvales > Malvaceae > Microcos > Microcos paniculata. The sequence continues at coordinate 44,175,824 of CP131456.1, read as the reverse complement.
CCTAACATCTATTTTCTCCTGTATGCAGTAAAGTTAGTAAAGTTGATTGTATTCACATAATGTTCTTCCGATTGCCTAGCTCATATACACCGTATTTTACAAATGCTTTCTTGAATTTCTTGACATATTGTTTAGAGGTTATACCAAACATTTACTGCTCTATTTCTGCTTGATCTTCTCCGGAAGGCACTCATTTGTGTATAGGTGCGTTGAATCTTGGAAATTTTAGCTTTAGATATCTATACATAATAACATATTTCTTCATGGATGAGTGCAATTCCAAAATGGGATTTGAGCTAGACAATGTTCATGAATGTCCAACTAGCAGTTTGAAATTCGACTTATTTCGAAGCCTGAGCAAATGAAGCTACTCTGTTGCCTTTGACAAAATTCCATACATGTTTGTGGTAGAGGACTTCACAACCTAGTACACTGGCATTTTTGGTTCCCCGGTTTCTAAACCAGCCAACTCGATCGCGTCATAATCAAGGCTTCTCAACACCGCACTCAGGGCATTTATCTAGGAAAGAAGATCAAGCAAGTTACAACGCAAAAACTTTCCATTGTGCATTATGAGCTAATTCTCAATTGGCCATCAAGTCGCATTTGACTAGTGATTGAGAACATTCATTACATCCATGTTACCTCAACGACTCCACTAACTTGAAAAAAGTCACACCAAAACCATTTGGTGTGGGCTATGCAACATAAGATCCATAGTGCTTTAGCCAAACTTTGAAACTAGCGATCAACCTAAGAAGAAAATACTTTTTGGGCATATTATCGGTACATCATCATTAGCTGAAGCTTGATTTCCTCTCGAGATGGTCTCACAAGTCACAACTAACAAGAAGATTGGTAACTGCTATAATAGCAAGTGACAAGAATGTTTTGCGTTTGAATACCTAAGTGTTTGGCTTGGTGTTTCTTAATATGAAGATGTTCGTCCTCATTGCCTTACTGCCTATTGTACAAATTGGCCTTAAACTTTCGCAAATCAAGTAGGTAAACCCCTGAATTTTCGCTACGTTGTGTATGCAACTGTCCTCATTGGGAGACTCACCCACCATATCCAGGTGCGCGACACGGGTCGAACCTGGATTAGTCAGAGCAAAATTCTGAATACCGGGTGAAAAAAAAAAAAAAAACCCCTGAATTTTCAATTTGGTCAATTGCATACTTGGAACTTTCAATTTTGGTTAATTAAACCCCCAGATTTGATGGAAAACATTGGCCAGATAAATAGGACCGTCAATCAACCTACACGACTAGAAGTGGCAGATGGATGGGTTGGGTCGGGTTCGGGTTGGTTCATTTTTGGGTCGAAAGAAATTCAGGTCATTTCGGGTTCGGATAATTTTGGATTCGGGTCTTATTGAGTTCGGGTAATTTCGGGTCTTGGGTCATTGGGGTTCGGGTAATTTTCGGGTATCGAACCATTTCGATTCGGGTCATTTCAAGTTTGACCTCGGGTCGTTGAGGATTCGAGTTGACGTTCGAGTTTTTAGATTTAGGTTATTTGAAATTCAGCTTAGGTCATCTAATTTTTTTTTAATGTTTTATCCTTCTATCATAAAATAAAAAGTAACTTATACTATTTGTTAACAATTGAGTCTATTTTATTTAAAATTTTAAACAATTTCTATAAAATTATTTCAAAATAATCGACAAAGTTTTTAAATATTTATAAATTCTCTTTTAGAAAAAACTAATAGTCAATAAGATTTTAAATTTTGAAAAACTTTTCTTAATTATGACTTAAGGTGAATAATTTTAGATACCTATCACTTAATAGTGGATTTTTTTTTTGGTACATAAGATGCCTAAACAAGGCTTACAATCTTACCATAGGAATACTAGAGACATCATGGTCTAAAAAGGAAATGGGGTCGCTTGGTGGTTCGTCTAGCACTGTAACTCCTTTGCTACAACTCTGGCCAAGCCTGGCTAAGAAGTCTGCACATCGATTTCCTTCCCTGTATATATGGCGCACTGTGGTTACCCAACCCTCCTTGACTAAAGCTAAGGCATCCAAAGCCAACACAGAATAAGGATGATTAGCTGAGATTCCTTCCTTAATAAACTGGACTACGATGGCAGCATCAAGTTCTACCGTTACATTCATCAAACCCAAATCCTTAGCCAACAAAAGCCCTGTACGCAGCCCCCAAAGTTCTGCCGATAAACTATCTGCATGCCCAATCATCATAGCAAAGCCTTTCACCCATACACCGTTGCTATCTCTAATTAATCCTCCAGCTGATGCAATCCCTTGTTCAGCCTTGAAAGTGCCATCCGAATTAAGAATAAAGCAGCCTGCATCGGGAGGCTTCCACTTGACAAATCTCGGGACTTGATTATTAGGTGACTGTTTCACGAACACCAAACTAACTTCCTTAGCCATCTTTCTTGCCACAAACCAAACATAACTCGAACCCGTGGCTTTTTGCTGAAAAACGAACTCATTCCTATTCTTCCAAATAAACCAGAGAGTAGAAATAAATTGAGTACACCATGGTACCCCATCAACCCATCTCCTAGTATTATTACAATTACCCACCAACCAATCATGAAACCCAGAGGAAAAGAAAGTAGGATCGTCCAAACCCAACACCATCCAACTAGACTAGATTTCTTTAGCAAAATAACAATCCCTAAACAGATGAATAGCTGATTTCTCTCCATGAAAACAACGTGAACATGTTGGGGAGTCAGTCATATGCCGCTTGGATCGATTAACATTGGTGTTCAATCTATCCTTAGACAACAGCCAAATGAAAAAACGAACCCTTTCTGTAGCGGGAAGCCTCCATATCCATCTAGTATCAATCGAAGGCGGGTTGCCCATCTTCTGTTGTTGTAGTAACTTATAGGCAGAGCGAGCAGAAAACAACCCCGAGCTCTCTCCTATCCAATAAAGCCTTTCTTGTTGCTCACCAAGCATCGATATCGGTAGAGAAGAGATCTCTTCTAAAACAACAGCTGGAAGTAAATCATGAACCACATCCAACTTCCATGAACTATGAGCATCAATAACATCTGCAACTCTAAGAGAAGCAACGTTGGCCTCCAAAGATATTATTAATTATTAGTAATTTAGTATATCTATAATCTATATCTATAATCTATAATATATATAAAAGTGTGACTTGAATAAGTGCTTTATATTCATTAAATATCTTTTATTCTTTAACATATTTCAAAAATGCCATTAGATTTGGGCTCTACCTTTTACATTGGGCTTTTAAAAACTAAATACTTAAACATTGAGTATTAAGAGATTTGTTTCACTTTAAATATCCATTTTTCTTTAACATATTTCAATACTATACAATTGGATTTTGGTTTTATCTTTTATATTAGGTTTTTAAAAAATAAATAATTAAACATTAATATTTTAAGGACTTTTACCCATTAGTATCTAAGAATACCATTAGTTTAAATTGGGTTTAAACATTAGGATTTTAAAGGGCTTTTGCTCATTGGTATTAAAGAATGGCATCAATTTATATTAGGTTTTACACAATTAAAAAATGCACAATTAAGAATTAGAGGTGTAAAATAGACAGGTTAGGTAGATTATAGGTTCGGGTCAAATTGGCCCACAGAAATTTTTGGGTCATTCAAGTCAATCGGTTTTAGATTTTTTTTGGTTTGACTCTTAAGTCTTTCGAGTTTGGTCTATGGTTTTTTGAGTCATTTAGGTTCGAGTTTTTATTTTTCAGTTATTTAAATTAGTATGTCGAGTTTTTTTGGATCAATTGGTTTCGAATCATTCGGTTATCGGATTAATCTGGTTTCATATCAGTCGGGTTTAGGTCATTTATTTCTTTCAAAAATCAAATCGGATTAGATTAGTTTATGATTCAAGTTGATTGGACGAATTTCTTGAGTTAGTATAACTTGTTGTATTACGTGTGATGCACGTAACACTGAGACTAGTTATTAAATAAAAATAATTTAGAGCTCTTTCTTAGTTAAAAAAAAGATCAATTATAAATTGAAAGTTCGAAATCGTTATTAAATATTAACTTTTTCTTATTTTTTTTAAATAATGTTTTCCTACGTATATTATTATATATAGAGAATTAGACATAATGCTATATCAGCTTTTGAATCGTTAAATCATAAAAATTGGTTAAAATTTAAAATAATAAAATATTGATTGTAAAGTAAAGTAAAGTACTAAAATCTAAAGTTAAAACACCACCGCAAAAGAAAAAAGTAGTAAAGTTTCAAATTAAAACCAAAATAGTTAAACTTAACTAATTAACTAAATCCATAGGTTAAACTTAACTTTTTTTTAAAAAAAAATAAATATTACATAATGTTAATAGGATAAAATTAGTTAAATTATAAATATTTAATAATAATTAAAATATTAAATGATATTTGATATATTTGCTAAAAAATATAAAAATAATTTGAAAGTATTAAATTTTATTAACTGGTAATTAATTTTAGACTATTATGTTTTTATTTCTAATTAAACAACTATTTTGAAAATATTAAATTACAATTTCTTTAAGTTTGAGTTATTTCGGGTTAACTTTTTGGGTTAATCAGGTTTGGGTCACTTTGGATTTAGGTAATTTCGGATTCGGGTAATTTTGGGTTGCGAGTCACTTCGGGTTCAGGTTGTTTCAGCTCACTTCGGATTCGGGTTGAGTCGGGTTCTATTCCTTTGACTTTTTGGTCAAATCATATTGGGACTGGTTCAATTTCGGATAGGTTGGGTCGGATACCTATTCTCGGTCCAGCTCTATACATGTTAGCTGAAATAGCCACGCTGAATATCCATGTGCATGTGGGACCCACGTACTTAAAAGAAAAAAAAAAGAAAGAAAGAAAACTTTGTTTCTAAAAAGAAAAATAAATTAATAAAATAAATACAGTTAATTTTAAAATATTTTTTCGTTCTTTCTTCCTTTACAACCTAGGTTTCTCGATGCCTCTTCTCCCTCTTTGTTTCTCTTTCTCCTCCTTCGTTTTCTCTTTAACTCAGCTGCTATTCATCACCTCCCAAACGCATTGCATAAACTAATGAAATAAACAACACTCACGCACACTCCCCCATTCTTCCCTTATCTCCGCCTCTTTCTCTCAATCTAGTTTCTATATCATCATATTGAAGGAACCCACGTCCTTTGTCCAAATTCAGAACCCAGGATAAGTAAAAACCCAATGACGAAACCCATGCCTAGAAAACTAGAAAACTAGAAGCCCGTGCTCTCTCTAATTCCTTTTTCTGTATAAAAATAATTAAAAAAAAAAAAGTTCAACTAAGAACAACTCATGGAATTTAGATATTTGGTTCTGAGGTGCAATGATTGAAGAACATATGAACCGACAGACTCCGAAATAACATGCTTTTTACCTCATTCTTTTGAGTCATATAGGACTTCAACCACCCAATGGCATCAAGACAAATGTATAAAATCTAAGAGAGAGATTAGGAAATAGTAAAATGACCCTTGTCTACCATTGTAATCCTTGTAATAGCTTAGAGGTCATTTTGTATGAACAACAGATTTTTTCTTAGCTTATTTATTAGTGAGAGAATGGGCTAGAGAGAGGAGGAATCTGGAAAGTCTTGAGAGTCTTGGAAATCCTAGGTTTGCTCCAAACTATTTTTGTAAAATCTTCACTTTTATTTCCTTATTTGATTTCTTTCTTTGCAATTAGATAGTTATTTTACTTCAATCTATTGTATGAATTAATTCTTCGCCTTACAATTGTGAGACTTTTGTGATTAGTTGTTTTTTCATCCATTAATTATTCTTCAATTCCTGGCACATAGAAGATGATAATTGTGTCTATTGTCTTGTCTATTAAATTGCTTGATTGATTAGTTACAAATGATTGATTGGGTAATGCAATTGCTTACTATATCTTTGAAAAGTCAATCCTAATTGTAGGGATTTTTAGATTTTTGGTGGCAATGGTTCTATTGGCTACATCCAAAGGAATTAGAGATGTAAATCGAATGATCTATGTTAAGTGGATTGTTATTTGTTGTTAACTAACATCCTTCTAGTGATTAATGATTTTCTACACTTGAATTTGGGTTGCTAGGATTCGAGATAGTGTTAGAAGAAGGGATTAATGATGAAACTTGAGTAATTGTTGATCTAGGCTTAAGGAAGCATAAGATTAGTGTGAAACTTGAGTAGCACTAATTACGCTAGCTAATTAATGCTTGAAATGCACCTTTGGTTAGTCTAGGATCAATTACATTGTTATGGACTTATTTCTACAATCAGTTGAAGGCTTTTAATTACCATTTGCTTCTTTGTTATTGTTACTTAGATAGTTTCTTTACTTACTTGCTTTAGTTGATCATACAAACCCACAATCTTCTTTAATATCTTGTTCATCGTCTCCGAAAGTATCAATAAATCATAGTAACTCTCTACGAAATTTGACCTTTACTTTCCTAGCTACAGGTTAGAGTAGTAAGGTTTATTTTTGATAATACTACGACATATATCAGGAAACCATCAAATGCCAAGTTCATACGAGGTCAATGCACCGTGCAACTACTAAGCATGCATGAATTTCGAGAGCCCTACACTAGGACTTTGCTAGAGCCAACATAGAGACATCTACCCTTTTAAAAGAAATTTACTGTCACATGTGCCCCAAACCAATTTAATCACATTAGATTAAGTATCTCAAAATCCCTAAATGAATATACACATCAATCTTTCTTAACATTGTAGCATATATTCACAATTATGTCCAAGCTTCCAAGAGCTACATAATGGGCTAGTCTTGAATATAGTGCACGATGCAATATTAAATTGTCTTCCTTTTTGCCTTCATGTCACTTAGTTTAGAATAACCTACTTTCTTATTAATGCCCCATAGAACCAAATCATCCATGGTCTTAGGTAACATACCAAAGTAGCAAACATCTTTTCTGTACCTTATGACATAGTCAAAGGTCACAAAGGGCACTATGAAGAAGGTTTAATAAAACCTCCATAGGATTCACATGGTGAAAAAGTAGGGATCCATTCTTCCACCTCCTATATCAGTCGAAAAGCATATGTAGGATGAAATACATGCTACAGTGGAGTATCTCTTCTTTTAAGAGCATATGTCCAACTTTCAACATTGTATGGATCTTAGTCTAGTCCCTCTTCAAAGTGCCTAACTTGAGTTTCCCATTTACTTGCCATCATATGCGCCAAACTAGGTCTCACATCTGGCTTACTATATAGGCTACATGTGTTGCAACAATGTGAGAGGATGGCTCGGTGAATAGAAAATATTATCGGAGTCGCCACTAACCTTTTTTGTTTAGGTGCGATTAGTCAACAATTAGCAATGTATCTAACTTAACATTGGCTGTTAAATGGCGTAGTAAGCTAGATAGGTCTCGGTCGGAACAAAAGACTGGAGTCGGTAGTACAATTACATGTAGGGAAAGATCAGCACCCCTAGAGCGCTCGTCAAATAACGGTACCGATCAATTTAATATTAATTAGGCCTTAATAATGAGTTTTCAATTCACATCTTTTCCATTTTCTAATATGAATTTTAGTTTTATATTTTAGAAAAAATAAATAACTAGTGGGACAAATTACCATCACAATTCCTATAGAAGTTATCACTTATTTAATGATTTCCTTAAAAGAAAATTTTTATTTTTTTATTTAAGGGAAAATGAATAATTTCTAGGAGAAATTGCTATCACAATTCCTTTAGAAATTATCATTTTTAAAAGACATTTTTTTATTTTTGGTTTAAAGGAAAATAAATAATTCTGAGGAGAAATTACCATCACAATTCCTTTAGAAATTATCATTGTTTTTATTAATGATTAAAAGACATTTTTTGGTTTTTGGTTTTTGGTTTAAGGAAAAATGGATAATTCCTAAGAGAAATTGCCATCATAATTCCCATAGAAATTATCATTCTTTTATTAAAGATTAAAATATATATTTTTTTGTTTTGGCTTAAAGGAAAATTAATAATTCCTATGAAAGAGTGTCACGCCCTGACTTGCAGGCTCAAGTACAAGATAGTTACCACACTACTTCGAAGTACGTGTTCATGCCCACACGTCCAAGATAGGGCAAGACATTTATTGAATATACAAAACCAAAGCAAAATACCAAAATCCATGAATAAAATTTAAAGTAAAAAAAATATTATACTTGATACAGTATTTAAAATACTTTTAAATATTAGCCTAAGGCTTTCAAAAATCTCCCAAAATGAAATATCAAAAACTGAAAATTACAAGTGTGTAGAGTGGGGATAAAACAAAAAATTGCGGAAAAGGAAACCATGAAAGGATCACTAAATACTGAAAGAAATCACCAAACTAGATTGAAGCATAGCCCGCACTAGCTACAGACAAACTGCTTCTCAATGAGTCTCGATTTCTTGAAAAGTATTTAAACCACGGTGGTAAGTATAATGACTCAGTGATGTGGTTTGGGAACAATGTAAAAGATATAAATGGTGAGGGATATTATTATACAAAAAATATATTCATAAATCATTAATTTGTTTCTAAATCTGTCATGTGCTTGGCTTCTTGGATAGTCACACCCGGGCCCGGAAGCAGATCACGTGACAAAATCGATTCCCACCAATGAAAATCATTTCATGTAAAAATATATATCATATACTGGGGCAGTAATAAAGTGACCGAGTCCCATCCGTCGATGGACTCATACTGTTGGGAGCAATCATCTCATAATCATCCTTAAAATAATATATACAATTTAGTTGCCGACTTTCCCAACGTTGTCATTTGTTGCGCCATGCAAGTACAAACCCGATAGTGAGTCACCATATGTGCCTTTCCACTCTAGAGGCATATTCACATGTGCCTCTCTCAATAGACGATCCATAGGCTACTATGTCTACTAGCAAAAGCCCCTTAAAGGGCTGGTCCCTCAAAGGACCAATAATAAATATCGCAAATTGGTAGGCCTCACATGGACCGTAATCATGCCTCATAAGGGTTAATATCATACCTCAATCGGGTAGGCCACACATGGACCGTCATCACGACATGACCAAGTTCACAATAAAATCATCAAAATAGTTTCATATTTCATACATATATATGTGTGTGTCTGTGTGTATACATATATATAGAGTTTTTTCTCAAGTAAAGGTGGTTTCTAATCTTATTTCCCTAAATGGGGTATTTTTAAACTTAATTTCCAAAAAGAGGTAATGTTGTTCCACTAGACTCAATATCATTATGAAAATGCCACGTTACTCTCCTTTTTAAGTCTCATCCTCATCTTTATCCGTTCACTTTCTCTCTCCACCTCTGTAAATATAAAATTCCCAGATTCTCATAGAACAAAAAAAGAATAATAAGGTAACCTCCATAAATCTAGAAAAGAAACCAAAAAAAAGAGGATGAAATAGATTTTTTTTTGCACCACAAAAAGAAGTAATTTTATTACCAACGATATTTTTTTTCTTCTGAGAGTTCCATATGCTACTCTCCTTCTTGCACGATAATGCCATGACTTTGTACTTTTGTAATGGTGTTAAGCTTAATCATTGTTTATGACTAGAAGTGTGCATGCCTAACTCTTTGGAAAATCTTGCACTTGAGTTGCAAGGAGGAGCAATAGGAAATTAATGATTTTATTTATCTTCCCTGTGAAAAATTTAATGGTGCTTATCTTGTGATTGTATATGATTTAGAGGGAAGAAAAGTAGTAAATAATTTCTTTCAAGGAACTAGAAACAAGCAACTAGATAGATGTTTATAAGATTCTAATTAAAACAAGCTCTACAAGTTATCTTGATGTTGAATGTATATGGATCTAAAGATGTAGTCATTCAGAATGTTATTATCTATTTATTGATTCTTCAACAAGGATTCAAGGATTTTTGTCAAGAGCTGTAGGTTGTTTTGTTCACCTGTAGAGTATAATCAAGATCTGTTCAGCCAGTTTTAGTTTGAAATTTGGGCATTTTCCATTTGCAGAGATAGAGAGAAAGAGTGTGTGTGAAGGGATGAAGATGAAGATTCTCAAGAGGAAGGAGAGTGACGTGGTATTTTCGTAGTGAGGTGGAGTCTAGTTGGACAATATTACCTCTTTTTGGGAATTAAGCTTAAAAGTAACCCATCTAGGGAAATAAGATTAGAAACTACCCTTGTTTGGAAAAAACTCTCTCTCTCTCTCTCTCTCTCTCTATATATATATATATATATATATAACCCTCACACATAAAATGTGTATGCTTGTGCAGTGGCTAACTGCCCTAAAATAGTTAAAACATTTATTTTCAAACAATTAAAAACAATTGCCATCAATATCATTAAACATTGAGCTCAAACCACTCACAATTTAAGAGACTTGTATACTTTCTAAATTTTTTAACTATTGGTCCAATTAGCCCCATTTATACCTATTGGGCTTTTTAGTAAAATTTTAGCCCATACCATGTTCCCAATTGTCTCTAGGCCCATTGGGCCAAAAATCAAATTTTGGCCCTAAATGAATTGAGTCCAGGACCCAAACTAACTTGCTGACCTGAGTGGCCACCAAGCCGGCCAGGTGCGGGCACCGTGGTTCGGCTGACTGACCATGGTGGCTAGTAGCCTTGCTCAATTTCGATCCTAGATTGTGGAGGCCATTTCTCCCTTGTTTGAACTCTGATTTGGGCAAACTTTAAATCGTTGGAAATCCCTCTACAACTTTGTAGTTTAATACTTTTACTAATTTTAACTTTAACTAAGCCAAATTTCACCCTAAACATTTTTTCGCCAGAAAACTTGGTTTCGGTGATAGCCTTGTGTCTTGCCCATAAATTATCCTACATGCATTTTTGAGTGAAACACCCCTATGATATATATAAAGGACTCTTATAGCTCTCAAATGGAAGTAATGGTGCTTAGTTTCGACTTCATTTGCCTCTCCATATGTGGTTGTCAATTTGGCTAAAAATAGATACTAATCTAAACTAATCAAGGAGAGTGACATCCATAAAACTACATTTCACACCTGATATGAGCATTATGAGTTCTTAGTAATGCCATTTGGGTTGACAAATGCTCCGGCCGCATTTTTGGACCTCGTGAACCGAGTATTCCACCCATACTAGGATAAGTTTATGATTGTGTTCATCGATGAAATCTTGGTCTATTTAAGAAATGAGAAAGAGCATTCCGAACACTTAAGGATTGTTCTTCAAACTCTCTGAGACAAGAAACTTTATGCCAAGTTGTTGAACTATGAATTTTGGCTCAAAGAAGTTAGTTTTCTTGGATATATAGTGTCTGGTGAAGGCATATTTGTGGATTCAAAAAAAGTTAAAGCACTTATGAATTGGGATCCACCCAAAAATGTGATCGAAGTGAGAAGTTTCTTGGGTCTTGCTGACTATTATAGAAGATTTGTGGAAGGATTTCCCGAGTTAAACGCACCATTGTCTAGGTTGACAGGGAAGGGAATTAAGTTTTAATGTGATGAAAAGTGTGAAACGAATTTCCAAAAGCACAAGAATCGACTAACCTCCACTCTAACCCTCTCATTTCCTACAAGTGGTGGAGGTTATGTGGTGTATAGCGATACATGTAAACAAGGATTGGGTTCTGTGTTGATATGAGGAGACAAGGTTATTGCCTATGCTTCTCGCCAATTGAAGAAGCATGAAGTAAGCTACCCAACTCATTATTTGGAGTTAGCCGCGATGGTTTTTGCTTTAAAAATTTTGAGACATTATTTGTATGGAAATACTTGTAGAATCTTCATAAATCATAAGAGTTTGAAATATCTTTTTCAAAAAGTATTGAATTTGAGACAAAGGGGGTGGTTGGAACTAATTAAAGATTATGATTTAACTATTGATTATCATCTGAGAAAGGTAAATGAGGTGGTAGATTCTTTTTTGAGTAGAGAGTTTTCTTTTACTCTTGCGACAATCTGAATTCTATATGTCCCACAATTGGTTGGTTTAAGATCTCTTGGAGTCAAATTGATAGATGGTGAAAGTGAAGTCTTAATGGCTCGATTTGAAGTAAAACCAACACTTGTTAACAAAATTCGAGAGCTCCAAGCTTTATATTATGCTTTGAGAAAGGAGATGGAGAAAGTTAAGAAACATGAAGAGTCTCAATTCAGAATTCGGGATGAGGGAGTACTAATGTCCAAATAGAGGGTTTGTGTACTTAATGATATGGAGTTAAGGAAGGAAATTCTTGAAGAAGCTCACACCTTGGCCTATGCTATGCATTTAGGTAGCACAAAGATGTATGGCACCATCAAAGAAAGCTATTGGTGGTCTAGAATGAAAAAGGGAAATTGCTGAGTATGTTTCTAAGTGCTTGGTGTGCCAACAGGTGAAGGTGAAGCACCTAAGACCTGTCAGATTACTCTAACCATTGCCAATTCCTGAGTGGAAGGGGGAACACATCACTATGGATTTTTTGTGGGTTTACCACATACTCAAAGTGGTTATGATGCCATATGGGTGATTATGGATCGATTGACCAAGTTCGCTCATTTCTTGCCTATGCATGTCTCCAATCCAATTGAGAATCTTGCAACTTTGTACATTGATGAGATTATTAAACTCTATGGTATGCCAATGTCCCTCATGTTCGAAAGCAATGCTCGTTTTACTTCCCTGTTTTGGCCGTTAGTTCAAGAAGCACTTGGCACAAAATTGAAATTTAGCATCGTGTTCCATCCTCAAGCCGATGGACAATTCGAGAGAATAATCCAAACCCTTGAGGATATGCTCCGTGCTTGTGTGCTAGATTTTCAAGGAAGTTGGGATAGGCGCTTATCTTTGGTTGAATTTGCCCACAACAATAGCTACCAAGCTAGCATCAGAATGCTTCCCTATGATGCTTTGTATGGGAGAAAGTGCCCAACACCCTTGTGTTGGTTTGAGGTGGCCGAGTGAATGATTAGGAAGGTTGAACTCATTGAATCTATGGTGGAAGAAGTGAAAGTGATTTGGCAAAGATTGAAAATGGCCTAAGATCAATGACAGAGTTATGCCAATAATAGGAGAAGACCTTTGGAATTTCAAGTTGAGTACATGGTGTTCTTGAAGGTTTCTCCTTGGAAAGGAATCATCCGATTTCAATCTCATGGAAAGCTAAATCCTAAGTATATTGGGCCTTGCAAAATTGTTGGAAAGGTTGGAAATGTGGCTCATAGATTGGAGTTGCCACCAGAATTGGAGAAAATTCACAATGTGTTTCATGTTTCTATGCTTAAAAAGTATGTGCTGGATCCTTCACATGTTTTGGAGTCTCCTCTAGTTGAGTTGAGAGACGACTTAAGTTATGGAATTGAATTGGTTGCCATACTCGAAAGAATAATCAAGAGTTTGGGCAACAAAAGTGTGCCAATTGTGAAGGTGTTGTGAAGGATTAGCAAAGTTAAATAGATGACTTGGGAATCAGAAAAAGCAATGAAAAGGCAATGCCCCATTTATTTGAGAATATAGTGTAACAAATTTCGAGGACGAAACTTTTGTAAGAGGGTGGTACTTGTGATACTGAAAATTTCCATTCTCAATTTGAACTTGAATTTAACTTGGAATTTTGGTGTAATAGAAATTTATTAGTGATTTGAATCTAGATATTGAAGTATACTAAATTCTCTTGGAGATTTTGACCATTCATGTAAATCTTATTTATATAACTCTTAAGTTAATTTTATGAATTGTGGAGTCATTAAGAAGAATTATAAATTTTATTTTGGAGTCACAAAGTATAATGATAACAATATTGTGGAATTGAGGATTTAAGCTCTAATTATCAAGTAAGTGGTCTAGGGAGTTATTTGGAATTATGAAAATTATGGTATTGTGGAAAGAATAGGTGAAATTGTGATTATGTGATTACTGGAGGGCAAGTTGATCCTTTTGAGAGTTTAGTTGGATGGCGATTTTGGAAAGGAAAAAGAAGAAAAGAAAGTGGAAGAAGACTTCCCTTCTCACTCATCTTTTTCTTTCTCTTCGTTCGCCTATGAAGACAAACCAAACCCTAACTAAAGTTTCCCAAATCAATTCCTCTTTTCAATTCCTCTTTAAACTCTTATCAAATCTTCATGGAATCCATGAATTAAAGTCAACAAATCACTCTTGGTATTGTAATTTCATTGAAGACAAGTGAAAAGAGAGAAACCAAAGCTTAGAGGTGCTTTTGCAATGTTAAGCTCAAAAAGGGGGAGAATTTCGTAGTAGATCTACCAAGCTTTAGAAAGTAAGTTTGAGGTATTTATTCTATTTCATTTTAGCTTCAGGATACCTTTGGAATCATGTTGATTGGATTTGAAATTATCAAGATATGCATTTTGGAAGTTAGAAGGTGAAAATGGGTTCTTTAAGTGCATTTTGATTGAATTTGAGTTAGATTGATGTTGTAAAAGCATTAAGTGATGTTCTAGGCATGTTTTGATGATGGATTAAGTTGGAATGGAGTTGGGAGTGTTAAGGATCAAAATCGATGAGAAAAGGATGAGTTTTGGTGGAGTTTCGAGCTAGGCGGCACTATGAGGCCTTATGGTCGGTCGACAGAAACAAACAATGTCACGCCCCGACCCGCCCAGGTCGGCCACGTGGCAACCGCAGCGCTGCTTCGAAGTATGTGTTGGCCGGTCATGCACTAGAAGCACCGCAAGGCATTGAAATGGATACCATCGCTGCAAAACCTTTAAAACTTTAATTAAAAATCATTTAATAAAATAATAAAAATTAATTAGTGCACCAGTGGATTAATTTAAAAGGAATACCTATGCAGCGGAAAACTACAAAGTTTAAGCCACCGACGTCTTCTAGTGAGCCTCCTTTCTATAGCTGACTCCGTACGCAAATCTACATCCATCCACATTGGATACAGGTGAGTGACAAAGGTTCTAAGAGTCTCCATTGGGGTTAGGGAAAATAAGGGAGATCCAAATTAAAATAATAATAAAATAAATATTTTTCTTTTCAAAACTCTTTTCTGGCTCTCCAACCGAGAACCCTCTTTTAAATCTCTTTAAACAAATATATATATATATATCTCAAATGGGCTGGTACCTCTATCATACTGAAGGCGCGACCCGTCGGTCGTCTTATGCCTTATTGCATCGAGGGCTATCTCTTTTCTTTCTAAAACATTTTCTCATTTCTCTTTCTCTAGCCCGTTCCCTCGGTGGTGCCTCACTGTGGTGGAACATAGTGATTTGGAGCTCTGGCGAGTTTCCCTACACACCTTTCCCAACCAGGCTCGACTCACCGTGCCCCTCGATAGGCGGTCCACGGCTGACTATCATGCATGCTCTCAAACTCGGTCCACGCTCCCGTAAATTGGAGCCTCGAGGAACCCTCTCAATCACTCATCTCCCAAGGACATCGTACCCTCAATAATCATAATAATAATATTTGAAAAATATATATATATATATATATATACGCATAAAACATTTATATTTAAAACATATAATCACACACACATAAGTTTTATATTCCTTTTTAAAACATCCCACTCACTGTGTGGGTATGTCACAAACAATTGTGTGTGTGTGGATTTCCCATATCCCAAAACCTTTGAAAACAATTATGTTTTAAAAACATTTTTAAAACCTTTGTTCCCAGTGGCTAAACAAAGAAATCTAGGCCACTCACAGTATTGGGAGATTCGTATACTCCCAAGCGCTCCATGTAGCTCAACCTCCAGAGCATCGCCGCATTCGATTCACCCGGAGCCCTAGTACACGGAAATACGTTAGCATTCATAATTAAATTTATGAATGCAACTACGAGGCTCTAACATGACTTACGACTAGGCTTGAATGTGATTTGGGGCTTTGAAAAGTGTCCAGGAGGTTCCGGGATAAAAATTGGACACTTGGTGAAAAATTACGAAAATGCCCCTGGGCCCATGGGACACCCACTCGAGCTGGGCCCGGCGCTTAGAAAAGTGTCCGGGAGGTTTCGGGGCTAAAATCGGACTCTCGATGAAAAATTACCAAAATGCCCCCGGGGGCCGTGGGCCCCACACCCGGACTAGGCTGGGTCCCACACGTGTTGGGCCAATAACTACTTGAAATTGGGCTCAAAAAGCCCTTCTATGAGATATTTATACATTATAATGATATAATATATAAATATATAAATATATTAATATAATATATAAATATCTTTTAATATAATAATATTATATTAAAAATATCTAAACAGGGACTCGATCGGCCAGTTCTTCGACCGGTCTCTCCCCCGGTTTTCGCGCTTATTTCTCCTCCTTTCGACGCACAAACTTAGAGAGGCGATCCTCATGGTATCCATGACGGATACACCGAGGCAGAAACAATAAACATCGGTCCAATTTTTTCGTAGACCGAGATTTAGCCCAAATTGACTAAATCTCCGATTTACTCACACCCGGTGCACAGAAATGAGTAAAAATGGAATATAACGTAGATTAAGGTGAGTACTATAACCTACTAAAAACTCACCTTAATCCACCGGCCCGAAATCCACTTATTTGAGTTTAAAGTTCTAATCCGGTTAAAAGCTAAAAACTGCGATCTAGGCTAAACCGATGCATGGATGTGCGTGCAAACTTAACATAACGTAGATTGAGGTGAGAAGAACAACATACTGGAAACTCACCTTGATCTGATGGCGGGACTGTCCCAATTTGCCAATTGTCCAAAATGCCTCCAGTCTGCTCCAGAGAGAAAAGAAGAAAAAAAGAAAAGAAAAATGAAGAAAGGTTCGGCCCCTCTCCCCTATTTATAGCGGAGCCCGACGCCGGGTCCACTCAGCCCCGAGTCAAACTTTTTCCCCTTTTTCAACTTTATTCCATTTTTACCCGTTGGCTAAATCCTTTGATTTCTTGTGCCAACGAGGCTCATAATAAATTTCTAGGGACTTATTTGGAGGTCTTTTTGGCATTTACTAATTTCCATGCACGGTTAATTACTTTATCTTCCAACTCCGTGTTATCTTAATTTGAACTTCTCTTCTTAATTAGACATAGCCGGACCGACATAGTGTTTAATTATTACGTCATCTTGCACTATTCCGTTCGTACGAAAAGGTCATGCTAGGTCCGAGTGTGTCAAACAAAGTTGAGAAGGACCCCTGGTCAAAGCCAACTGGCCACTAACTATGCCCTTGCCAACAGTCTGTTGTAAACAAGGAGGTTCCCTCTATGTTTGTTCCGTCTTGTTTTGTTTCACTCCTAATTCAGTTTCTGATTCTTCAGACCTCCCGAAGCTTTAATTAAGCATGTGTAAAGGATACTTTGGGGTGGATAAACCTCCTAAGTTAATCTTGCATTGCGGGTTGGGCATTTGAGGTCTCAAAGTGGCTCAATAGAGCACATTGGTAATCATGTAGTATGATTTGGCGATAAACGCATTGGCATACATTCTAATCATGCGTTTCTTATCTTTTAATATTGAAGTCTGTATAATATGTGTGTTTCCATGTGTTCCTTACATTTGTCTCTAGGGGGAGGCAACCCCGGTTCGAGTGAAGCAAACAAGTTGGACTAGCCTTGGGAGTATACAACTTTCCTGTTTTTGTGAGTGATATGCCTCTTGAGATGTGTTGCGGCAATGGTATTGAGATTTATACTTGGTTATGAAAATGATTTTGTTATATGAATTATGATGATGAGTTTTGGAGTATGGCTTGTTCTTGAAATAGTTTGCCAAGCATGTTTTGTACAAAGGTGACTCAACTGATTGTATAAGACATGTTTTGCTTGAAATGTATTTGATATTAACCATATTGCTTATAAATAGTTTTATGAACTATTTTATGAACTATGACATGTACTTGAATCTTGTATTGGTAAGAATGTTGTGCTTGTGCAATTGGGGAATTATATTCCCAAAATTTAACCACAGTTACCAATGTAATGCCTAGCCTCTAGTTAGTTTAAATTGGAGTCATAGACTAATGTAATGAAAATTTCCATACTTGATGTGCATGCAAATGTGTTCTTAGTAAAAATAAGAACATTTTCTACCTAGTAAAATTTTTCTCATTTTGAAGAACTAGACTTCTTTACACCTAGAACAAGTTTTGACCAAGGAGGTAAAAGTCAACCTTTTGTATTATTTTTCAAAAAATTTCAAACGTCCCACCGAGTGTGTATGTGTTCCTCCAAACTACGTATTTTTCTTCTTTAGTGTATCTAAGACTTTTTGAAACTGTTACAATATTTTTCTGAACATTGTAAGTTGATGAAAATATTGCCAAACAAATATGTCGCAATGTTCAATGTCATTTTTGTAAATAATTGCAAATTTGTAAATTGAATTTTATTTTCATTGATAATAATTTTAATTTAGTATTTAATGGTTTATATCATTGTACACTATTGAAATTTGAAAAATGGGTCATTATTGCATAAAATTCAATGCAAAAATTATCATTTTACCCTTGAGCTATGAAGATTAGTAAGATGAATTGGTTTCCAAATTCATTAATCAAATTCCTAGTTTGAAAATTTCTTTCATGGGATAAAATGGTAATTAATAAATTTCATGAGGGGTATTTTTACTATCCAAAATTTGAATTCTTTAGAAAATTAAAGATGTTCAAACAAGATTTTTTTTCTTCTTTTCCCCTATTTTTCTTCTCTTGGCCAAACACCTCCCTCATATTTCTTGTCATGCCCTGGACCCATGGGCCCGACCACGTGACAACTTCTGTGACACCTCAAAGTTTGTGCCGACCGCTGACACACTCTGAAGAACTGCAAGGCATAAGTTGAGTATCTTTGCTACAAAACATTAACTAAAACTTTAATTAGAAAATTTTTAGTCCTATCCGACAACGTTTCTAGCTAGTTCCGGCACTGGTTGTGTCTTGGGTTTTACCCAAAAGTTTGCCTCTTCATTTCTCTCTCCAGATTCTCTTCAATGGAGCAATGGATTGAGCTAAAAATTCATAGCCAAGCACTTCAAGATATCTACAACATCCTACTGAGCTTAATTTCCAAAAGATTGGCTTAAACACCCATATTCCTGACCTATCTCTATTTATACTATTAAAAATTAAACCTAATTTTGAGCTAGCTTAACTTTTGATCTAGTTCATGGATTGATGCAATGTTTGGGGCGTTTTGAACCTTAAGGAGTCTAGAACAATATATCCAAAAATTACCAAAATCCATTCTCTAAATTGGGAGATTCGGCCTAATCTTTCTAATGGTGCCAATGGCTCCTCTTAGTTCCTTTTTTCATTTTTCTTCTTTCTCTTTGAATCCGGGCTTATGGAGGCTAGGGGTTTGATTTAGGATGTTTACAGGGATGTTTTGGCCTTTTTGACGGAGAAGGTGGAGGAGATCAGAGGAAGAATAAAGAAGAGGAGGATAAGAAAAAATAAAGTTCTTGGCCTAAAGCTGGCCTATAAAAGGCCAGTTCCAACACCATTTGTGACATGATACGGTGTCAGATCTACCTAAGATTGTTTTTCTTTCCTTTTAAGCTAATTCTTGAACCTTTTTCCACCTAACACATAGATTCGATGTCGATTCATTTAATTTTTGGCGCCGAAGGTTTCCTTTGCCTCTAATTGGTTCGTTTCACTTCTGATTTGATTGGTTCGAGTAGCAATGAAGAGTAGGACTAAATTAGTGTTTAGGTTTCTTTAATCTATTCTAGATCAATCCATGCACAACCTAATATATCATTTTCAAACTCTGTCTTATCCTACCCACAACATCTCTTTTTCGTTGTCCACACCAAAGTTTATTCGCCACCGGAGAACGCCTATTTTCGTACTAATCACGGTCTTCTACTATTCTGATCATACAAAAAAGTACGGAGGGGGTCCGGGTGTGTCATTTCTCCTTTCCTTCTAAAAGAAATTTTCTCTTCGAAATTCCTTCTTTTAGGAATTTTGTTGATGAAATTTCTAACTCCAAAATGGGAGCATTTGACTTCTTTTCATGAGCTTGAACTTCATTTTCTCCTTTCTGGTTCTCCCTTACTCCAGTCGTAGGTTAAGGCTCACTTTGCTCAACTGCATTATCTTGATGCCCTTACTCCATCATTGACCTCTCCTTGAAAGTCTCTCCTAATGAGACTACCTTCTTGTTACCTCCGCCGTTCCACTACTCTTTTTCTCCTTGAAAATCTTTTCTCCTTTCCCTGATATTGTCTCTTATTTCGAGGTCGCTTATCGACACATTCTTCATCCTCAAGATGTCCTTTGTACTCATCCTTGTAACCAAGATGTTGGGGAGAACTTCATAACTCCCTGGCCCATAATGCGAGGTGTATGATAAGTCAATTTGTTCTTCCCTAACCTTGGCATTTGTTTTCTATCTCATTTTTGGCACTTGTCTTTTTCTCTTCGATCTCTTCCATATTTAATTGACATAAGAGTCGAGCTCTAGTACGCACTGGCCTATTCTTGGCCAAACCATGTCAAAGGGATAAGGAACCATGCCTTCTCGGCTTTCATAATCTATCTCACTCTCGAGCTGCCTATTTCTATCTCATATAAGGCCATTGGCCCATCTCATCTCATCTCTCATCCTCTTTTGGATTGAGAAGTTCGGGAAGCTTTATGCTCTCCCCACATTGTAATCTGTGTCGGTCTTGTCATGTAGTCATTTTAGAGATCCTCAAGATTTCGGTCTCTAATCCTCTTTCTTAATGAGATGCCTTACCTAGCATCTAAATTGTTCGTGCTTAAACCTTGACCATATGTCTATCCATGTCACTTCCTCAAATCTCCTTACTATCTTCTTCATCTTTTATCTTCTTTGTTGGAGATCTATCTCATTTCCTTCTTTCATCAACAGTCCCTCCTTAGGTTTCCTTTCTCCACTCTCATTCCTTGTCTACATGGGACTTAGCCAATCATGCATGTTACAGCCATCTAGCATCGTTTGTAGATCCCTTATCTTCATCCTTGATCCATAATAGTCTCAAGTTTGCTGTTGTTTTTGTCGTGTCTTGGTTGTCGCAATCCTCTATTCCTTACCTGTGGTTCCTTTTGCTTATCTTTCATTTTTCTTCTTATCTTTATTCATCCATAGTTTCAATCTTCACTTTATCTCCTACTTCCCATGTCACCACTTTCTTTACATTTTCTTCTAGCACCCTTATTCACCTGGGTGTTAGAATTTCCTTTCTTCCTCCACTTATACTAGCGTGCTCATAGAAGTTTATAAGCTTGACCGGTTCCTTTCTTGTCCTTGTACTTCTTCCATTAAGTACTCAGGGTTTGTCCTCTTCGCTTTTTCATCTTAGTTCCCACATCTATTACTTCTCGCCTGTGGGTCCCCTTCATCTTCTGCTTTCTTTGATTCCTATTTCTCTTCTTGTTCCTATGAATGTTCTATCTCACTTTTCATACCATCTTCCATTACGCTCACCAAGCTTGATATTGTATCACTGCTGTATTGATAAGATAGCTCCTGTAGCATCTTCTACTCATTTCTTTACCTAACTACTTCGACTTTACCTTCATTTGAACTACATCTCCCTTATCCTTTCTTCACTTATCTTTTTTCAAGGAGAGGTTATCCTATAAGGTTAAGCTGCTCCTCTAATTCTAAATTTTTTACTTATCCTTCCATTCTTTAACTCCTTACTCTTAATTTTTTCTATCTTTCCTCTTCATCCTTTCTTATCCCTTTTGTCTTATCCAGTTCCAACTATTATTCTGGTTTATCCTCACTTATTTTTTGATTCTTATCCGAGTTGCACCACCTCTTCTCTTAATTGTATTTGCAATCTCTTTATAACTCCTGTCCCCATCATACTCCTTGTCATTCTTTTTCCTTTGTTTGTTTTTCCTTGCTCCAATGCATCTATCCTTTTGTTTTCTTCTTTTTCTTCTACATTCGTTCTATGCATGTATCCAAAAGGTAGACAAGTAGTAAGGAGTCTACTACTCATCATCTTCTCAAATACAAGTTGTACTATCCTTTCGTTCCCTTCATGTACTTTTCTTTCCTTCTCCTCTCAAATTTTTCTTTCTATCCAATATTCATTTCACGTACATTCATTCTTTCCTTCAACCAATCGTCATCTTTTCCTTCGACCAATCGTCGTCCTTAGCCCTTTTATTTTTGCACTTCGTGCCTTTATTCGTTCATGCTGTTCCTTTCCTTCATTGGTCATGGCATGATGTAGTGCATTAGCCGAGTTCATGTTTTAGTTTGTTTTGGTTGATTTTTTCTTCACTAGTTATCTCATCCTTAAGTTTTTTATGGATTTCTTTTTGCTATCTTTCTTAGTCCTAAAGTCTTTTATGAGTTTTCCTTTACTAGTTTTTTTTTTTTTAATTATCCTTCTTAGTCCTACAGTCTTTTATTTGTCTTCTTTAAGCTTATTTTTAGATTACCTACTAGGCTAAGTGTCATGCCATGGCCCGAAAGTCGAGCATGTGACAATCACTGCGTTGCATCGAAATACGAGTCTACAGCACTGTACTTTGACACCATGCAAGGCATTAAACGATGTCATTTCAAAAACATCTTTAAACTAATTTAGAGATCATTTAACTGGGTAAAACAATAATAAATGAAGTTTTAATAAAATTTAATAAATTTCATAAAGGTTGACTAAAGTGAACGAAAAGTCAAAATTAGGTCAATTTTACAAGTTTGGTCTTAATGACCTTAAATTTGTCAAGTTTGAAATAAAAAGGAATTTGGAAATCCCTTTCGTAAATCTATAACTTTTAAAAGATAAATTGAAGTACTACAATAACCAAAAATTTGAAAACTAGTCTTCTTTGTCTTTTCTTTCTCTAATGGAGTCCCTTACCAATCGTGAGCCCAAGCTCAAGTATACAAGCCATCTCTAAGAGAGGCACAACACAAAACAACCAAACCTACCACAGGCACCTCGAGGCATGAATGCATGATCAAACTAAGATACTATAAAACATGCAGACAAAAATGAGTGGTGAGTACTAACATGTACTTAGTGAGTGATAGTAATAATTCATAAAAGTCTACACACTTTGCAAGAGTATGGATGTAATTTGAAATGCATTTCTATAAAACAGTCATGGTAAACCATTTTATACTCAGATGTATAAATCATGTAATTATAAGACATGAATATCAAAGCACACTCAGACTCAAATTGAAATATGATAATATGGTTTCAAACCAAATTGATGACTTAAGCATTTTGATGAAATCAAACCATTCCATCAGTTGATAACATGTTTGGAAAGTAAAAAATCTCATAAATATCAATATCTCAAAAAAAGACTCGATTTTCCACAAAACATGGGCTTTAGCTGAAAACACGTTTCCAATCTCCAAAACTTTGCCAAGGTAGAGAAGGAAATCACTAAGGGTTCTGGCACATAACAATCATATCAAAACTACGATTTACCCCTTCCTTGGTGTTGGCCTTGGAAAACTCGATGTGGTGAGGTAAAGAGAGTCCAATAGCAAATATCCAAGTCATAAAGTCACCCTCTGCCATCAACTCTACATGACAACACTAAACATACTATCACATACCACAATCCATGCCATTCTCCTCCATGGACCATAGATTGGCAACCATGGTTGAGTTTGGGAATTCAATTCCCTAGGTGAATAAGCACACTAATTCACCAATGCAAGATCCAAGTACATGTCATAGTTCATATAACCATTTACAAGCAATATGGTTAATAGCAAAAGCATCTTAAGCAAAACATGGCATATACAATTACTTAGGGTCGCATTTTTACCAAACATGCTTAAAAAACCATTTCAAGAACAAACCACACTCTAAAACTTATCAGCATTATCCATATATCAAATTCATTATAAATCAAGCAAAGAGTTCAAAACAATTTTCACAACACGTCTCAAATAGCATACCACTCATGGGTCACAATTTAAGACCATATACTTATCAAGCAATATAGCAAGCATATAATTAAAAGATGGTTTTCAAATCTTTTTCAAAGTCTATGTTTGAAAATATAACCATTTATCATTCGAAATATCAAGTCACTATCCACTCACTACTTTGGGAGTGTGCCATATGCTCATGCATTGCCCTGCATCAAGGTGCCAACTCCTAGAAGGCAAGTTAAGACAATGTAAAAAACATGGTAAGACGCTTAACAAGCTATATGTTATGCATCTCTATGCTTTTACGCTCAAAGTGCACTACCCGATTGGCAATGCACTCTGTTGAGCCACTTTGAGCTTAAGGCTTCACCAAATTTTGTCAAATTGGGGCTTGAATGCCCAAATCTTAATCCAAGATTAGTTTAAGAGATTTATCCCAATTAAGTCTTTATGGAAGCATTTTTGATGATTTGGGGTGCTCGGAGAAGATGAAAATCGATTTGGGTTCGAAACAGGTTAAAACGAAGCAAAACGAGGTGGCCTTGCTGTGCACAGATGATGCTGGCTGTGCCACCACCCTGGGCTGGTTGGCCACAGAAAAATTTCTTTCCCCACACTGGTTGGAGCCGTGGGCCAGGTCCTTGATGACCCCTAGGGCCGGCTCCCCTCGGGATAATACCATTTCTCACACTTTATCACCCATTTTCATTCCAAACACTCCCAAACTCCATTCCAATTCAATCCAACACAATATCAACTCAAAACATCATCAAAACATGTTTAGAAAATCACTCAATGCATCAAAAACATTAATCTAGCTCAAATTCAATCCAAAATGCACCAAAAATTCCATTTTCATCTTATAACTTCTAAAATTCATAACTTGCTCATTTCAAAGCCAATCAACATGATTCCAAGGGCATTTGGAAACTAAAATGGAGTATAATAACATACCTCAAGGTTACTTTCCAAAGCTCGATGGATCCATAATGAAATGCTTCCCATTTTGAGCTTAATTTTGCCAAAACACCTCCAAACTTGTTCTTCCTTCCAATGCCCAACCAATGAAGTTGCAACCTTTATTGATGATTTTAATGACTTTAATTCTTGATTTCCATGGAAATTTCATGAGGATTCAGTGGGATTTTCATTAGGATAAGTGTAGGGTTGTTTTGCTCTTCAATTGAGAGAAGAGAAGAAGGAGGAAGATGAGAGAAAGTGAGAAGTAAAGTCCTCTTCTTCCAATTTAATCCATTAAGTTTCTTCAATTGCCCTCCACTTATCTTTCCAAATGTCCACTTTGTCCTCCAAAGCATAGAAATTTTCAATCTAGCGATATTCTCCAATTTACCATAATTTCCATAATTCTATTATCTCTTCAATTCACATAGGTAATTAATCTTGTGATTCCAAATTAATGTATGGATCAACTTAATATTTCCATTAACTCCCTTCCATCATAATTTCATAATAAACTAGTAAGATTGGCTCGCACTTTGCGCTTTAAAATTCATTTTAAAAATATTTTTATGAGTTTAATTATAAAGGTAATAAGTGACTTTTAATTTGATATATAGAAATATATGGATGTTAACGGGCGGGAATATGCAAGAGGTACATTTCCTGTCCCCGACCCCCACTCTCTCCACTTGTCCCCTTCCCCTTCCTCGATACCTAGAACAAATACAATAAATATAAAAAATAAAAAATAAAAAGAATAAATAGCTTACTTGGAAAATACTTCTCTATTATGAACAAAATGATATAATATTTTAGAAATTTTACACTATTAATTTGACATAAAAATCAAAATATATATTACAAAAGTAAAGTCGTCACAAACAATTAAATAATCAATGAAAATTAAATAATCAATGAAAAAGAGAACACCAACATTTTTATACAAAATGCAAAATTGTAGACACATACACAAAATAGTTAATAGTATAGGAATCTAAAATAAACTAACTAATCTCATGTTTAATTAATACAATCACCTTAACTCATCAAAATAAGAGATAAAAAAAGCATAAAAATAAAATATATATTAAAATGAGAAATGATATTATCATAAACAATAAACTAATAAATAAAAAAAAGAATAGTAACATTTTATATAAAATGTAAAATGGTAGATACAAACACAAAATAATTAGTAATATATAAAAATAAAAATAAAAATAAAAATAAACTAATCTCATTGTTAGTTTAATCACTTTAACGACTTAACACATGAAAATAAGATTAAAAAAATATGATAGATATAGTTTTTACCTACAAAACAACATATAAAAAAATTGTTAAATTAATAAACTACACTTTTTAATACTTAAAAAAATCAATTTATATTTTTGTCAACAAAATCATTTTTGTACTACTACGCTTCTTGATTTTATAATTATAAACATCTCATAATCGATAAACACAAACCTTAATTATCCAATCATCGTTTTCGAAAGACAACTTATCAATCATTATGTGTTTTAATTGCTTACTTGATATGATTGAATTGCAAAATAATTTATAAATTAAAAGCTAAAAACACCACAATGCATATTTTTTAGTTGAGAGAGAGGAATAAGAGATTAAAAAAATCAAATGTAAAAAATAAGCTAAAAAACCTCATGTATGCCCTGTAAAGAAATAAACTTATACAAAAACACAAAAACTCTCTATTACATAGAAAAAAAATATAGGAAGTTAGAATTGAAAATTAATATTTTACAAACTACATCTTTTTCCCCAAAAAAAAAATTATTCTGTAAAATCACATAATTAATGGTTAATTGTCTAAAAATAAGGAAAAAAACCTGCTAAACATTTGTTCAACGCTCGTTAAAATCAACATAGTCTACTGGCTCAAAGACATGTATTGGAATGTTGATTTCTTCAAATAAATCTCCTTCATAATAGTATTAGCATGAAAATGAATCATATTTCTATTATCAGAAATTACTTGAAAATTATCTCTATCTTTTAGAATAGAATAATTTTTAATATAGTATAAACTTTCTTCAAAAATAGCATTCTTCAACTGATATGCATCATTACTCCATATCATCTCATGAATATAAAATCCGTATGAAAAAAATAAATCAAAACAAATAAAAATAACAGCAAATAGAAAGACAAAATAACAAAATTCTAAACATATTATTTACTATTAATCCACCAGAACCATTTTCATATTATATGCTTTTTAGTTTTATAATTATAAATATCACTTAATTAGTATAAACAAATTTTGATTCTCCTATAATTTATTTGAAAAGATAACTAATCTATTGTTACGAATTCTAATTGTTTATTTTGTATGATCAAACTACAATATAATTAAAAAGAAAAAGAGTTACAAACACTACAATTCTTATCCTTTTGTTGAGAGAGAAGTGGAAAGAGATTTAAAAATATATATTCAAGTATAAAAAATCAACTAACAAACCTCATGAATAATATTATGCCCCAATGAAATAAACCTACAAAAGAAAATAAAAAACACAAAAAATCATCATCACATGAAAAACGAAAGAATTAAAATTAAAAATTAAAAAATTTCAGTTGTACTCTTTTGCGAAATAAATTTTTAGTTCGCAAACTATCTATTTATAGTGATATTGAAATGCTTAGGTAACTCAAAGGGTTTTTTTTTTAAATGACTTTTCATTGTCCTCATTATTAGAAAATTAAGATTAGGAGCTCAAAGGTTTTTTTTTAATTACATAATTAGAATTAGTAGCGTAAAGGTTTTTTTTTTATTTTAAAATTAAGATTGATGATTCAAAAGTCATCTTATTATTAGCAGTGATATTGAAATAATTTGACAACTCAAAGGTTTTTTTTAAATGACTTTTCATTTTCATTTTCATTTTCCTCATTATTACAAAATTAAGATGAGGAGATCCAAGGTTTTTTTAATTGTATAATTAGGATTGATAGTTTAAAGGTTTTTTTTTAATTGTAAAATTAATATTGGTAACTCAAAAGTCATCTCATTATTAGTAGGGTAAAACTGAGTTTTGCGATTTAATTGCAAAAGTAGGATTATATATATATATATATATATATATATTGATCATCTTCCTTCATTAATCCTCAATTTCATAAGTCCAATTGACTCCAAAAAAACAAATTCATATATCAACTTAAGGATTCCGCAAATTTAATTTCCACATATAGTCATGATCTCCAAATCAACTCACTACACCTCAATATGTCAATATTCAAATCAAAGATGAATTTCCATTTCATTTAAACTCGAGTTAAACTCAAGTTCAAATTGTGCCCAAACTTTTTGGTATTGCACTAATCTTCAATCCTAATTTCCTAAGTCCTAACCTTTTTCCTATACCTAACTAGTCATTCTGGGGTTATTAACCTATGGTTTATTATGGAATTATTACTAGTCAAGGGTTTAGGTTTTCTGTAATTTAGGATCCTAAAGTTTGTTATGTTTTCATTTTAAGGCTCTACTCCTAGATAGCCTAGATTCTAGTTTATTTTCTAGTCTATGTGTGTCCTCATCCTAGGTTTTGCTTGCATCTAATTAGCCTAGCTTTCTAATTTACCTATTGTTTTATGCTTTCTTCATAAAGCCTCCGTACTACATCATGGCATCTTATCTACCCTTGTTTAAGCACTTTTCTTCACTTATTCTTTCTCATTGTCTTCTTTGATAGTGCATTCTCTATGGTGAAGAAATAGCTTATCCTCATGTTTGTTGCATGCATTCACGTAGGTGCTTCCATCGTTGTTGTCCATTCCTTCTGTTTCACTTGGTTACTTCCCATTAATCTTATCTTGGCTATTTTCTTATTGCTCTTTGGGGTCTCCTCCTTGCTATGCTTGCTGGTTAATCACGTAATGAGGGATCCATTACATGTCAACCACTTAGGTATGGAGGTCTCTTGCCTATCTTTCTCCTTATTCCATTCTTTCCATCACGAATTTATTTCATAATCATTCTTCGATATATTCTCTTAGCGTTGGTATCCAATGGTTGGACAAGTAGTAAGGGATCGATCTATTACTCGTCAACCATATGGATAAGAGATCTTCCTTCGTTATTCATTCTTCGTTCGTTGTCCTTGCCTTCTTCCTTCTCATCGTTTACTTTTTATCCTTGCTACTTCTCTCTTGTACCTTTTCCTAGGTTGTCTCTCTTGAGGTCTTCCGCCTCTCTTGCATGTCTTCCATTGTCGTTGTCTAATGACCCGGAGTATTTGAGTGTGGGATCTCTGTGATTTCATGAGGTTTTTCACTCATCCACCTTCACTGTACTTTCTCTAAAGGTCTACACACAAGTGGTGTAAAGAATGAGAGAAGTGGGTTCACCTTATATCCTATGGCCCTTGAATGTTGGTCATTCTTGATTTCGAGTGATCTTTTTTTCATCTACCTTCACTAAATTCTCTCTCAAAATCTACATACGAGTGGTATAGAGAATGAGAGGAGTTGGTTTGCCTTATGTTGGCCCTCCTATTGATCTCTTCACCTTATCTAACTTTCCTTTGAGTTTGCCTTTTTGTTTTCCCCCAATTTTTGCTACGTTGAAATTTTCCTTGTTCCTTCATTCTCATCCTTGGATGGCTCATCTCGTTTTTTCAAGTTCCTCAAACTGTCGTTCTTCATGATCTCGAGCTGTCTTGACTTCTCTCTCTTTGACCCAACTCTCTCTCATAACCTACGCACACTGGGGTAGGAGTTAAAAGAGATTGAGCTGGTCCTCTTAGGTGTCTGGTTCATCTTTCCATCTTGCCTTACTTACCCTATCTCAAATTTTTCCCCCAAATTCTACATATTGAAATAATAGAGAATGGGGAAGATCGATTCATTTTGGGGTCAGCTAACAAGAAAAGAGGGTATTGGAATTCAAAAGGTAGATCTCATAGTCTTTCTCAGAAAACTTTCTTGCTTTCACAAGTCTCGAAATTAATGGTGGACTGAGTATCACTTCACCTAAAGATCACACTCGAATATCCTATATGATGGCATACTACTAAGGAAGGTATTCTAAGGGTGGGCTTGGATATTTACAATACATTTAAGTAACTACATACTCGAACTTAGAAGATTTAGACATAGGTAATCCATTGGCTTTGAAAACATCTGAAAAACGTCTGAAAGTACTTTGAAAACACTTTATATCTTTTGAAAGCATTTAAAATATTTTATAAGCTTTGATACCAATCAAATTGTCATGCCTTGAAACACCGACTCGGCCACATAACAACTGTTGTGACACCTTGAAGTATGTGTCGGTCGCTCATGCACCCGAAGTATCGCAAGGCATAAATTGAGTATCTTTACTGTAAAACATTTAACTAAAACTTTAATTACAAAACGTTTATAATAATTAAAATCATTTAATAAAATAATTCAATTAAAATTAGGGTACTAGTGGATTAACTTAAAGGAAGTGCCTATGTTTAAGCCACTGTGTTACGTGTCGCAAGGCAACAAAATAAACCTTACTAAACGTAAGTGTAATATGGAAAGTAAGGGTCGAATCCCTCAAGGAAGCCTAATGGATTTCACTAAACTTACAAGCATTTATCAAGAATTTCAAAACAAAACAAAAGGGGGAGTTGTAGGTTGTTGGCTAAATTAATGGTTGAGAAGCTAAATAACTGAAATTAAGGATTAAACAAATGAATGCAAGCCTCCAATCTATTAAGAATTAATCCCTTGATTTAGCAATTGATCCTAGACTCACTAAGGATCATTCTTCCTATCAATTGGTTAACTAAATGAACTAGAAACCAGCTTCAAATTTATTAGATCTTCCCTCAAGAATAGAATAACAATCATTCAAGTTCAATCATTAATCTCTTTCTCTATTGCTAACATAAATCCTAGCAATGTACATTCAAGCATAGAGAAGCCTTAAGCAATAGAAAGATGCAAGTTAAGTACAACTAACAATAAAACTTGGTATTTATCATTCAAGTTGCATTATTCAACTTCCTTGGATGTTTTCAAGACACCCATATGCTACCTAGTTCTAAGAACTCAACCTAATCAAGAGGTCATGCTCAAATATTAGCAACCTAGTGGATTACTTAATCAATCATTTGCAACTAATCAATCAAGTAAAACACAAGATAAGATAACAATCAATATCATCATCATTTAAGAATAAGAAGTTGGAGAACAATCAACAAGTAAGGAATGCAATAAATACAAGAGTCTCGTAATAGCAATTCAAGGAATAAAATTCTATTAATAGATTGGAGAAATGAGTATTTAGCTACACATGATAGGGAAAACGAAAAATGAATACTGAGAAGAGCCCCGAAATGCTATTAAAGAGAAGAACAACAAGTTACCTCTCTTCTCTCCCCACAAAGCTAATAATCCTCTCTTCCTTTCCTAAGATCTTTCTCTTTCTAAAATTACAAGAAAGATTCTTTAATAAAATACATACAAAAGTTACAAAAGTAAGGAAGAGAAAGAAGAACTGAAAATGGCTATAGTCCTTGGTCTCACTTTCCAACTACTCTGCCAGATTTGTTTCCTACTAAATCAACCTTAAAATCCAAGTACTCGAGTGGTCAAAGTTGTTCCCGACATCAAGTGGGCCCTCGACGGGTGAATGTTTAGATGTCAAGGTCTCTGCTAATTTTCTTCAGTTCATATGCTTCCTCGATGGATCTGTCGACCGGAAAAAGGCTAGACGTTGACATATGAGTGATATTTTGCAAGCTCCATGTCAGAAACTTCTATCCGTCGACAGGTGAATGTTTAGACGTCAACGGATCTACTTGTGTGAAGTAGACTACCATCTTTGCTCGATCCATCCGTCCATGGGTGAACACCCAGACGTCGACGGATCTGCTTGGTTGTTTCTTGGTTGGCCTAAATCAATTTGCAAGTCCTTTTTAACTTTAATTCTTCTGTACTCTTATAGTTTCACCTACAAAGCAAAATTGAACTAAATTTAAATTCAATATTCTGAGGTATTGAAGAGTAAAGAATGATAAACATTAATGCACATTTTATAAGATAAAATGGAGTTTAACACATTGACATCTCCTAATGAGCCTCCAGACATGTAACCTACAAAACATAAACGGGGACGTGGATTGAATACACCTCGGTGTACTCAGTGAGTAGACCTCGGTATACTCAGTGAGTAGACTTGGTTCAATGTAAAGTCAAATAGGATTTAGGGAGTCAGCTAAATCCAAAACAAGTTAAAAAATATTTTATATTTATCCTTTGAAAACCTTTCTAAAATTTTGTACTCCATGTATTTTTTATGAGTACAAAACAACCCAATTAAAGGTATTTGATATATCTAAGTTAAATGTGTAGGGCCCTAGATTTAAGTAGAAAAATGCTAAGTGTTGAAGGTTCAACTGATTGAGGTTCTGCCTTAATAGATTGAAACAAGCTGAAAAGAAGCAAGACAAGCCAACCAGAGATATTGAACCGATTCAGAGATAAACTCAACCGATTGAGTAAATGATGGAAAGAAGAAGAAGTTGGAAGTTAGAGATTTTCAATCGATTCACAATGAAGCTCAACCGATTGAGGAAGAACTAATGAAGACTAGAAAGTCTAAAGCTAGAAGGATTGAGCCGATTAAGTCTTATGCTCAATCGATTCAACTCTTTGAAGAAAAAAGCAATCGAAGAAATTGAACCGATTGAGGAGATAAGTGAATCGATTCAACAAAAGAAACAAAAACTTCAAAAGGAAAAATCAGAAAGATTGAACTGATTCAACCTTGGCCTCAACTGATTGAAATGTGTTAGAACATTATAATGGCTAGTTTTCAAAATTGCTTCATTAAATGCCCCAACGGACAGAATTAACTCTCTAGCTATTTAAAGGGTCTTAAATGCTGAAGAAATAGAAAGAATTGGATAGAATTGAAGAGCATTTACTACACTCATCTTGTATATTCTTTGTCTTTTTTATTTTCTCTCATTGTTCTTACACTTTCACACTTTGTGAGAGAAATTCCTTTGTGCTTAAACTCCTGTACATCTTAGGTCTTGTTAGAGATCAGTCTTTGTACACAATTTCTGATTTCTTGTATTATTAGAGGTGAAGGTATCACTTTAAGGGGATTGAATCAACAAGGAGGTCCTTGGTTGATTTGTAATTGAGCTTGGGAAGAGCTCTCTTTGTAAAAGCTTAGTGGAAGCTAGAATTCCACTATCCTAGTGAAGAGGAGGTTAAAAATCCTTGATTAGGAAGATCAAGGTGGTGAATGTAGTGAAGAACATTGAACCACTATGAATAGAAGTGTTAATTCTTCTTTACTCTCTTAGCTTTGCAAAGAACTCAACCTACTATCCAAAACAATCCCCAAACTTTAGCCATCTCAACTCCAAAGTTCCAATAATAGTTGCTCCATTAAGAAAAGAAGTCTTAAGTGCTATTCATCCCCCTTTGGCACTAATCTAAGGGACCAACATAAAACACTTCCCTAAAACCTTTCTAAGACTTTAACAACAACAACAACAACAACAACAACAACAATAATAATAATAATAATCATCATCATCATCATCTATGGGATGGCCCTGAAAACACAGCGAGGCTTGACCTTGAGCATTGGTCGAGGATCTTGTATAGTCGAAGGCTATCTTATCTCTTTTCTTTTCTTTTAATACTCTTCCTTTAAAATCTTTTCTTATAAAAATATACATATATATATATATATATATCTCTTTCTAAGATCGTTCCCTCGATGGTGCCATTCGCTCTGGTTGGAGCAGAGCTATATCTGCCCTGGCAAGTTTCCCTACATGCCTCTCCACTCCATGGTCTCTCACTCACCGTGCCCCTCGAAAGGCAGTCCACATCTACTTGTCAGATGCATGCTCTGCTCGGTCCACTCACTCTCATGCAGAGCATCGAGTCTCATCTAATCATCTTTGGGACTCCATTTCTCATCACGTATGATCATGCCTCATCAAGAACTCATCTCATACCTCACATATATATATATATAATTAAAAACATACATACATACATACATACATATTCATAGATTAAATTTTCTGTAAAGTATCCTGCCCAAGTGGCATGTAATAATGTGTGTGCAAGTATGATGGAATACCTGAATCCAAAAGCATATAATTTTAAACAATTTATAAAACAATAAAAGCGTTTAGCCCTAAATGGCTAAACATTGAAACAAAGCTACTCACAGTGTTGAGAGGTTTATATCTCCCAAATATCCCACAAAGATCGAACTTCGAAGAGTTGTTGCACTCGATCATCCGAAACCCTAATTACATGGAAGTATGCATTGACATTCATAATTAAATCTATGAATGCACCTAAGAGGCTCTAGATGCCCTAAGATAAGTCTCGGAAGTGGTTTGGGTCTCGGAAAGTGTTTTAGTTCGTCTTAGGTCAATTAGGGTTTTAGGGTGTAAAATGACCATTCTGCTCCTAGGCCATAATCAACTCATGGACCATGAATGGTCCGGCATCGGTTTTATCCAACATCATTGGCCATTTGTCCAAACTCACTTCCAACATTGTTTTTAGCTAGTTCTTGTGCCGGTTATGTCTCAGGTTTTACCCGAAAGTTTGCCTCATCAATTCTCTCTCCCGATTCTCTTCAACTGAACCATGGATTGAGCTGGAAATTCATACACAAGCACTTTAAATATCCACAACAATCATACTGAGATTAGTTTCCAAAAAATTGGCTTGAACTACCCAAATTCCTAACCTATCTCCATTTATACTCCTAAAAACTAAACCTAAATTTGAGCTAGTCTAACTTTTGATCTAATGTATGGATTGACATAAGGTTAGAGGAGTTTGAAGGCTTAAGGAGTTTAGAACAACATACCCAAAAATCACTAGAATCCATTGTCGAGATTGGGAGATTCGACTAGATCTTTCTAGCGTGCCAATGGCTCCTTTGCCATTTTACTTCTTTCTCTTTGATTTCAGGTTTATGGGGTCCAGGGATTTGATTTGGGATGTTTAGAGGGATGTTTTAAGGTGGTAGAGTGGCTGGTTTTGATGGAGGAGGCGGAGGAGATCGGAGGAAGAAGAAAGAAGATGAGGATAAGAGAAAATGAAGCTCTAAGCCCGACGTCAACCCATAAAAGGCCAGTTTTGGCATTGTTTGTGACATGAAACTGCGTCGAATCTACCCAAGATTTTTTTCTCTCTCCTCTTAAGCCAATTCTCGAACCTTCTTCCACCTAACACCTAGATCTGGTGCAGGTTCACGTAATTTTCGGTGCCAAAGGTCTCTTTTGCCTCCGATTGGTTCATTTCGCTTCCAATTTGATTTGATCCCTTTTATAGACTTTAAGACACTTCCTTAACTCCTTCCTACACTTCATTGCTACTTTGAGTGAAGTTCGGTTAGGTCAATATGATTCTTCTTACTCATACGGACCAAATTAGGGTTTAGGTTTCTTTAATCTATCCTAGGTCAATCCATGCACAACCTAATACCTCATTTTCCAACTCCGTCTTATCCTACCCATGACATCTCTTCTCTGTTGTCCATGCCAAAGTTTATTTATTGTCAGAAAACACCTATTTTTGTACTAATCACCTTCTTCTATGATTTTGATCATACGAAAAAAGTACAGAGGGGGTCGGGGTGTGTCATTTCTCCTCCCATTTTTCTTCCACTAACTTCTAGATTTCTCTTGTTTTCTCCAATCTACAACTCCACCTCCCTTCTCCATAATCTTCCATCAAAATTTTACCAATCAAACCATCATCAAACTTCCAAAATTTATTAGTCCATCAAAGAATTCATTAAGTGTAGTTTCCAACTACGTCAAGTTGGCTTAAGTTTCATCTTCTACAAAGGTTTTAAGAAGTATTCTCTCTTTTCTTTTCCATCTTGGTATGTAAACTCATCCTTGAAAGTCTTTATAAGTTTTCTTCATTAAAATTTTTGTATGTTAACTTAGTTTATGCGTGTCAACTTCGTTTATGACTCCACATTCCTATTATGTTCTTGCTTAAGGAGGCTTGGATAGAATTTAAAATTTTGTATTCTTGGATGCCTATTTAGAATTAGAAATACTTAGTTTGGTGTAAAAAAATCCTTAGACAAGGCACATGCTTTATTATGTAACAAAATACCTTCCTAGGATAATTTGGCATTTTGCCTAATAACTATGGCATTTTATTTCATATATGGTAGGTTGGTGAAATTAGAAAGAAATGTGAACTAAGAAATTGATGGAAAGAAGCTCAATATTGGTAGTTGTAAGGAAAGGTGACAATATGTTAATAAATACTATTTTCGAGAAAAGAAGTTTTCCTTCAAATAAGATCATGGTTTTATGTTGGAAATGGTACTAATATGAAATAAGAAAGTGTAGTGAACCACGAAATGGGATGTTGGTTTACTTCGCATGGTCACTAGAGAGTAAATCCATATTATGACATAAAGTGGTCACCTTGAGCAAGTATAGTGTGGAGGTTTAATTGGATGCTTTCCAAGGGTTACGCAAGTTACAAATGGAGTAAGGAATTGATGTAGGTAGTTGGCTTAATAAAGAGAGCCCCATGGGAAACTATGACCACCCCAAACCCTTGAAATTCAAATATTTTTACTTCAAACGCCCAATATAAGCATTTGTATTTATTAACCCTTGTAATACGTTTAAGCTTTTAGAAAGAGAATGACTAAATTTCCCACCTTGAAACTTATTTAACTGAATTTTTCATCTTTCAAGGGCAAAGTCATCCAAAATTTTTGTTATGCATAATTATGCCAAATTAATACTATGAGCAGGTTTCGTTAGATGAAACAAACTTGCTTACACCCTAACTTCATTCACTTAAGGTCTAGAACCCAAATTCACCTTTTTGAACTCAAGTTATTAGCCGGCAAGACATGCATTCTTGCGCCACTATCCAATGCTCATTTCCATCATCACATACTATTGCATTGTTTGAATATAAACACTTAAGTGGCGAGCTTTCTCCCAAAGACAAGGAGCATGTGGAATAGTGGAAGTGTACACCTTTCCCAAACTAGTGAGTGAAACTCTATTTGACATAAATTCAAGACTTAATGAATTAAAAATATTTTGATAAATGTGATGGTTTTCTTTTGCGAAAATCTTGATTTCTTTATAGTTAAATGTTATTCATGACATGAACATTTTCTTATGAACCTTGATTCTTGATGATTTTAAAATGAATCAATTTATTTCATGATTTTAATAACTAGAGGTACACATGTGTGATTGAATTGATCGAATTTAGTAAAATTGCTTATGATTTCTAAATTGGGCCAGTTGGCCAAGTGATATACATTTGAATTATGATATTTTTATGTTATTGTGATTAGGGTGGATGAGTTGTGAGTCACTACAGTGACGCTTCTCATGGTT
Source organism: Microcos paniculata (assembly GCA_030664755.1). Classification (NCBI taxonomy): domain Eukaryota; kingdom Viridiplantae; phylum Streptophyta; class Magnoliopsida; order Malvales; family Malvaceae; genus Microcos; species Microcos paniculata. The sequence continues at coordinate 44,138,702 of CP131456.1, read as the reverse complement.
CGACCTTGTGGAGGTGGCGTGAGTAAGCCTGATTCACTCCAACACAAGATGGATGGTACAGGGGATTTTTGCATGCATTGTTGCTATGATTATTTGATCCTTGTGGGAGTATAGTGGACATAGCCACATACCACCCATGGTGAAGGCCCATGCCAATACCGACGGATGTGGGTTTGGGTACAATTTTTGGCAAGCCCAAAAATTTAATTCTTGTGAATTCATTGTTTATTTTCATTTGACATTGCGTTTTGGATTTTTCGGACTTTGGAATCGAATTCTCTCTTTTTCCTAGAATAAATAAAAATTCACGTATGAACGACACATTACTTAAATATTTTTAAGCTATTAAATATTTATGATTTATAACTCCTAAAGCGTATACGTTTTTACCCCGTTTAATTAAAACTGGTCTAGTTTCATGCATTGAGTATAATTCCAGACACTCACCCTTTCTTTTCCTAATCATTTTCAGATTAGTAGACTGCATATAGAGAATAGATCGGTCAAATTTGTGAGTCGGCTCCAGACCCTCTTTTGCAAGCCGGTATGACTTCTGCATTAATACTGCTGGATCTGCTGGCACAGTTTTAGGTCACTTTTAAACTTTTTGTCCATCTATAATTTTCCAACTTAATTAACTATTTTGGAATATGTTGGAGTTACTCATATCCTTTATTTGTAAAACTAATTTATAAATGTTTTCCAACTTTCCCCCACTTTTAATATACATATATAAATATACATGTGCGTGTGAACTTTTAGAGTGACTGCCATTAACTAAATTACGAATTGTATTTTAAATTGCATGCGATAAGTTACAACTATTTTACAATATAAGCTTTAGGCATTGTAATCCTTACGGGCTTCGAGTTAAGGGCGAAACCCGCTGTTTACAATTCGTGGCTTGCGGCGGTTGTCACATTCTCAACTTTCGGATCGAGGTGTGACAAGGGTCCACTGTGGAGAATGGCATGGATTGTGGTATGTGATGTATGCTTTGTTGCTTGTCATATTGAGTTAATGGAAGAGAGAGACTCTTATGACTTGGATATTATTATTGAACTCTCTTTGCTCATCACATAGGGTTTTTCCAAAGCCAGTGCCAAGGAAAGGATTGAAATAGTTTGTGATATGACTTATTATGAATTAGAACCCTTGGTGTTTCCTTTCTCAACCTCAGCCAAGGTCTAAAGATCGGGAATATGTTTTCGGCTAACCCATGTTTTAAGGAAAAGTTGGGTCTACTTTGAGATATTGCAATCTATGAGAATGAATGCTTTGCAATTATGTTTTATTTGATGAAATGGCTTGATTTCTGAGAAATATGCCCAATATGATAGTTTGTTTCAGACTTGCCCACACTCAAACCCACACACTGAGATCAATGTCTTTGTCACTCATTGAGTAGTTATATACTTATTCTAGTTTGTTCATCTTTAAGGTGTTTAGAGTCTTCAAGATTTCTAGTTGAGTCTCCAAAGTTTGTGGTGATCTTCCTCACTTGTCAGAACCATCTTTAAGTGTAAGTTCCCATTTGATGCACATTTCTTGGTTAGGTAGATCCATGGAGACTAAAGGGACTTTAGATTTTGTAAAGGATATTTTAAATATGTTTATAACTATATTTTTGGATATATGGTTTTTATTCAAACACTTTTTCTAAATTTGTTTAATCATCGGTTGACTTTAATCAACTTTTACAATGTTTATCATATTTCCTCTCTTTTATGATCAAACTTTACTTAAAAGTTTCTTTTATGAAGTTATAACTATGTTGTTATTAAATGTGTTTATAAATGAGTTAAAAGAATAATATCTTAGAGCCTTATGGGGCTTCAGATGTATGAATCTGTTAGTACGTATCTCAAGATAATGCGGTGGTTGTCTCGTGCCATATGGGTGTATTGGGGGCATGACAATCAATTCCTTAATTATTCATTGAACGTTAGACCTCAATAATATTTAGATTTACTTATATCCTTTATCATCCACACCAAGGTTTAATTCTCTTTGAACTAACACATTTCCCGTACCAATTCACCGTTTTGTATTGTTTTGATAGTATGGAAGGTATGAAAATAGTTTCGGGTGTAATAATCTACATGTATATTGAAAACATGCATATATACATATATAGAAAACATCTCAGTAAGCTTGTTCCTTTAACGATGCCGATGACACAACTATAAATTGATGCTTCAATTTTTGCAAGAGAACAGAATCGTGTAGCAAGTAATCTAGGAGTATTCCTAGGTATCGAACCCAAGGGAATCGGAGAAGCACTAAGAATTAATCCTAGTAAACAAATAAGTGTTTTGATGAAAGGTTTAAGAACAATTAAATCTAAAATTAAACAAAAGAAATTGGAAACAATCAATAATGAGAATGATCAAGGTTTAGGTTTCTTCCTAGGGTCATTCAAAATAATTAAACATGATTGATTCGGATTAGAATAGCAATCAATAATCTAGTTAAAGGTTCTCCCAAACTCACTTAACCATTCCCAACTAAGTGATTATGACCTCCCAGTCTATAACCTAATTAATTGAGAACTTTAAGATCCTAGGATTTGTTGCTACCACAGAGAATTAGATTATCCCTAATCTAATATCTAAGCGTTTTCCTCCCTAGTGCACGGATTCTACTCCCTTCCCAGTTCGTAGATTCCCTAAGATTAAGTATTAGGTGATCAGGCTAATAACCAACAATTAAGCATAAAGAAGGAAAATCTAACCATAAGAAATATAGAAAATCAAATCATGTTTATATTAAATTGAAATCTCCATTGGAATCCACCTAAACCCTGATTAGGGTTTAGTTACTCATAATATAACTAAACAAAACAAAACAATCTGAAGTCAACATCAAGAAACTAGAGAAAATAAAATCACAGAAGAACTCTCCAATTGATATTGGTGAATTGTTCCTCGAATCTTGATCTCCACTGGTCTCCTGAGCGGCCCCTTTCTTTTCTAAGTCTAATTTCGTTTATATAATACCCTAAACTAAAAACTACTAAGTCTTGAGTCCAAGATGCGCTCAAATTCTAACTAGGTGCGTCATTTTAGAATTCTCGACCAGACCCCAGTTGAAGTAAGGAAATCATTTTCTGTTGCAAATCTTCCCAACCGGCCTTGGTTGAACTTGGTCCAGATCAGGTTAAACAATTTTCTTCATTTTCTTCAATTTCTCATGCAAATAAGCACCAATTAAGTTCATTTTGCCTTCAAAGCACATCTTTTCCTACAAAACACACAATTAACTAAAGTGAAGAATAATTAAGTAAAATTGACCTCAAACAACACAAAATATCCACAATTCATACTATAATAAGGTCTAGAATATAGGTGTTAATCACACCTATCACAAATCCCTAGTGAGTATCCTGCCGTATCTTAAGTGATCTCATCGGTCAACTCTACGCTTGTGCCCCCTAATAGGTTGCCCATGGTATGTCGGTTAGCATGCCTCGTCTCAGTCCACTCATTCTCATCAGAGCACCGAGCCAATGAATCTCATCCATTGCTCCCCTCGTCAGGCGGCCACAGTTACACATCATATATATATATATATATTTAAATACAACATTTTATAAACTTTTTCCATGTACTAACTCAATGTAACATACAAATGATACATGTGCAGGGGCCTACCCGCATCCCAAAATATATAAAAATATTGTATAAAATATTTTTATATTAAAAGCCTTAGCGGCTAAATAATGAAATCTAGGCCACTCAAAATTTTGGAAGATTCGTATACTCCCAAAAACCCTAGCGAGATCGATCTTTGGGTTGTTGCCGTAGTTGATCACCTAGAAACCTTAATTACACAAAATGCATTAGACATCTATTTCGAAATTATCTACATGTTTTTGAGGCTCTAGAATGCTTAAAATTAAGGTTCGAACCAGCTGTTGGAGCCCAGGTGGTACCATAAGTTGTTGATTCATTGGTCTAGTAACCACTCCACCTTGCTCTTTCCAAGAGAAATTAGGATTATTTCTCAAAATAGAATTGTGGGTAGGTGCAAATAGATTATTCCTAGCACCTTGACTACCACTATAAGCTCCCATATAATTAGCCTCCTTAATCAACTATGAAGATGGGTTCACATTCATACAAAATTGTGGATGATGACCATACATACCACACTGAAATCAAGCCTCTCTTTTCCCTGTTTGATGTGTCACCAACTCCTGAATTTGCTTAGTTAAACTCACCATTTGAGTTGTCAATTCTGAAGTTTGAGCATTTTGCATTGTAGCCTTGGATTTCCTTTTAGCAGTTTGTTGTTGAGAACTGGTTGCCAATTCCTTAAAGATTCTTTTCATGTTATCCACCGTATTTCCCCGAATAGTACCACCAGCTGCATTGTTCACTGTCGATCGATCATTCTAAACTAGTCCTTCGTAAAAGAACTGATACAGAAAATTAAGTGGATAACTGTGGTGTGGACACTGGCATATTAGCTCTCTAAATCGATCCCAAGCTGCATGAAAAGTTTCATCATCCTCTTGCTTAAAAGCTTGGATTTTTGCTCGAAGCTCGCTGGTTCGATGTGCAGGATAGAATCGTAATAGGAATGCCTCAGACACCTTTGGCCAAGTATCCAGTGAATTCTCCTCCAAACTTAACAACCAATTTCTAGCATTGCTCTTCAAACAATAAGGGAAACACCGCATCTTGAGTTCTTATTCAGACAACCCATGTAATGGAATATACTCCACTATTTGGTGAAAATCCGTTATAAAGGAAATAGCTTCCTCTAACGATAGCCCATTGAAGGTAGGAAGAACATTGAAATGACCATGCTTCAACTCATAATTTCTAGCCCTCTAACTAAGTCGAATGCAAGAGGGACTGTGCCCCACTACAAGCACCTGGATGTCCCCATTAAGATTTGAGGTGGATTCTGAACATTCTCAACTGCAGGGCTGATATTAGCATTCTGATTGTTGCCACCATTGTCAGCATTGACTACATTCTCAACATTCCTTTGCTCTGGATTTTCTGCCATCTCTCTTTGTTCTTGACGTTTCTGAGCGGCAAGTTGTTTTACGGTTCTTTCAATTTCTAAGTCGTATGGTATTAACTCAGATGTCTCTTTCTCAATCCACCAGGTCATAAACAACCTTGCAAAGAGAGAAAAAGAGATAAGAAAACCAGAAAACAGAATGAAATAAAAATAAAAATTAAAACACTAAAACTAATTAATCAGCAATTAAATCGATTCCCCGACAACGACGGTAGAAAACTTGGTGACTAAAAGCTGCAAGCGTACAGAGTCATTGTAGTAAACAAAACCTCGGAGAATTCCAAGGGTCGATCCCACGATGAACTGAATAATAGCTTGAGAAATTAATTCTAGTGAGTCCTTAAAATGATTGATGATTGAATTAAAATTGAATCTAGCTAATTAAAAGTAATCAAAATTAAATTATAAAGGAAAAATTCAATTGATGAGATCATTGAGCCTTAGGCTTCTCCCTAGGTTTCCAATTAACTAGCATGAAAAGATTGTTTGGGTTAAAATAGCAATCACTAACCTAATTAGGGATTTCTCAAATTCACCTAATCTTTCCTAGTCAAGGGATTATCACTTTTCAGTGCATAACCTAATTAACTAGGAACATTAAGATCCTTGGATTAAAGCTATCATAACCAATTAGACTATCTCTAACCTAATTTAAATTGCGTCTAATTTCCTAGTGCATAGGCTAAAATCCCCTCTCAGTTCTCCTAGCACCTAACACAGACTATATGGTGATCAGGCATATAATCAAAAATAAGAACAAAGAAATTAGATTTAACCCAATAATATGATGAACAATCAAATCATATTAAATTAATCAAATCCCTAAAAGGATCCACTTAAACCCCAACTAAGGGTTTAGTTGTTCATGATAAAATAAAACATTATAAAGAAAATAAAATTAATACAAGAAAAAGTATAAAGAGAAGAAATTGTGAGAAAAGAATACAGAAGATCTCTCTCTTGAATTCCCTTTTTTGAAATTCCTTCCTCTCCTCTTGTTTCTTGCCTCTAAGAATATCCACCCCAAAACATCCTAAAATATAGTATTTATACTTAGGGTTAAAATTACATCACTTTGAAAGGCAAAAATGGAATAAACCTCTTCTTTTCTGTGGTTATTGACCGGGCCAGGTGCACTGGTGTGCATGGCCAGAGTTTCTCTACTTCTTTTGCCATTCATGGCACTTGTGAATCCAGCCCAGGCGCACTACTACGCCTGGCCCGGAGTTTCCCTGCTTCCTCCTTTGTTGTTGCTTCTTTCTTTAAACCAGGGAGGTTAGGGGTCAGGCGCACCAGTGTGCATGGCCCGGAATTGGTCTGGAGCATGTCTTCTATATTCACTTATTAACACTTCAAATCGCCTCCTTCACTCCTTCCAAGTTTTGGTTTTGCTTCCACAACTATCAAACTATGCAATTTCACTTACAAAACAAACAATAACCAAAGTAAGGAGAATTTAAACAATATAATAAAATTACACAAAATATATATAACTTAGGTTCTAATATGGTCCAAAACATAGGTAATAAATATGCCTATAAGTCGTCGCCGTAGTTGATCACCTAGAAACCTTAATTACAAAAAAAATGCATTAGACATCTATTTCGAAATTATCTACATGTTTTTGAGGCTCTAGAATGCTTAAAATTAAGGTTCAAAGATAATTTATGGGTTAGGTCAGGGAAGTTTTGGGTCAAAATTAAGGTTTTGTACAAAATTACAAAAATACCCCTTATAGCACGGGACGAGTCTTGCATGAGCCCAGGTTCCATGCCAGACTTGATCAACGATGCAATATTAGCCCCTGCGTAGAAAGCAAGCCAAAAACCTCAAAAATGGGTTTTTCTTGACCTTCTCGAGCTTGTTTCTACCCTAATTTTCCAAGGATTGAGCTACAAATCGAAAGACATATTCCACACAACATTCACAACAAGATTATGGCTTCAAATGCCAAAATTAACAAAAATCAAATCAAATCATTTTAACCCAAAAACCCCTAACTTAATTTAGAACTAAGATTTCTCCCAAACTATGCATGTATTTATGGAAGTAAATAGGAAAAATGAACCTTGAGATAAGTAGAATAACGTATTAGAAATTCACCTAGATCCGACTGTTGGATTATCTGGATAGGGCAAAACCCCAAAATGCCTAGTTTTGTTCCTTTGCTCCAATCCTTAGAGTTTCTTTATTTTCTCTTCAAATCTTTGTTTAAGAAGTTGGATGATTGTTTAGAAGTGTTTAAGGATGAGCTTAGAGGTGGTTTGTGGTGGTGGTAGGTGGTTGAGGTGGAGAAGAAGAAAGAAGAAAGAAGAAAGAAGAAAGAGAAGAGGAAAGGAGAAAAAAGAAGGGGAGATGCTCAGCCTCCCCCTTTTAAAGCACAAGTTTGGGGCCAAACCTACCCAGGTCCTATGCCAGACCTCCCTTTTTTTCTTAAATTTTCTTTGATTCTCCTCCCTCTACCTGAATATCAGATTTCCTATGCCATTGGGCTCCATAATCATCGATTATGGACTTAAAGGAAATCAAGTTTTCATTCCAATAGGTTAGAGTAGAGATGGCAATATGGGTAGGTTGGGTCGGCCATGTGGCAACCACCGCATTGTCTCGAAGTACATGTCGGCCTGTCATGTAGCTGAAGCACCGTAAGGCATGAAATGGACATCATTACTGCAAAAGAACTAAAACTTTAATTAGAAATCTTTTAATAAAATAATTAACTTTAACAGCAATACCAGTGGATTAATTTAAAGGAATACCTACGCAGCGGAAACTACTAAGCCTATGCCACCGACATCTTCTAGTGAGCTTCTGATCTATCCACTGATCCTGTATGTAGATCTGCATCCATCCACATTGGATACAGGTGAGTGACAGAGGATCAATGAATCTCCATCGGGGTTAGGGAAAATAAGGGTAATCCAAAATATAATAATAATAATAAAATAAGTAAACGTTGTTTTCAATGCTTCCTTTCAAATTCTCCAAGTGATAATTTGATTTTTAAAACCTTTAAAATAATAAAATAATATATAACTAAAATGGGCTGGCCTCAAATATACTGAAGGCACAACTAGCCGGTCGTATGCCTTGCTGCACCGAGGGCTACCTCTCTTTCTTTATAAAACTTTGGTGCACCGGTCTTTCTTTATAAAAATTTCTCTTTCTATAGCCTATTCCTTTGGTGGTGCCATTTGCTGTGATGGAAGACAGCTACCTCGAGCCGTGGCAAGTTATTCCCTAGGCCTCTCCCAGGGTCTCTGCTCATTGTGCCCCTCGATAGGCTGTCTACAGCTGCGTCTCATGCATGCTACTCAGACTCGGTCCACCCTCCCTTATATCGGAGCCCTGAGGGACCCACTCAGTCGCTCTTCTCGCATCCCATCCATATATATATATCATAAGTATATTTATATGCATAAAACATGAAACATACACACACACACACAAGTCTTTATTTTTCTTTAAAAACATCCCCCCCTTTATGTAGCAACGTTACCCGAAACGACGACGAATTTGGGTCTTAAAGAAATTTTTATGGAGTCGCTACTAACCATTTTTTGTTTAGGTGCGGTTAGTCACCTATTAAGAATCTACCTAACTTAGCATTGGCCGTTAGATGGCGTACTTAAGCTGGGTAGGTCCCGGTCTGCGGAACAGAGAACTGGAGTTGGGAGTACGGTTACGGGCGGGGAAGGATGAGCACCCCCACAACGCCCATCAAGATGACGGTACCGATTAATTTAATAGTATTTAGGCCTTAATTAAAAATGTTTTTATAATATTCCCTTTTTTTTATTGATTTTTTTATTTTTTTGGATTTTCTATTTTATTATTCAAGCAAAAAAACACAAACAAATTTCAAAATATTTTCTCTTCTTTTTAAGTGAAATCAAAATTTGTAAACCAAAGTTTATTACTATCATTCTTAAGCCAATATTTTCTTTCCTTTTTTTTCTTTTTTTTAAAGAAAAAGTGAATTCTTTCATTTTTACATTTTTTTGGGAGTTCTAAGGTTCATTTTATTCAAGAAAATCATTTGTTTCACTTTTTTGGGAAATTGACACTTTTATTAAAACATTGGATAATCTTTCTTTTAAAAAAAATCGTTTTTTTTTATTACTTTATGTTTTTTTAAAACAAATTTTGTTTCATTTTTTTATTTTTTGAAGATCATCATCTTTATTAGATACTTACCAATTTTAGAATGAAGATAGCAAGGGTTTTATCAAAACCCATTGTAAATCTCGCACAATTCTGGGTCCGATTCAAAACATATCTTTTACTTAGAAACCCGGATTGAGTATAAATTTTTACCTTCCCAAGCCGGATCCCATGATTAGACCTTCACTATCCTCACATATTTTTAACTCATTTTCAAAGATTTGCTTAAAGATTATTTATCAATTTTATTGATCCTAATTATTGTCTTTTTTATTTATTTTTATTAAAAGAATTACACTAGTTTAAATTAAATCATATATTCAATTATTTATAATAATTTCATTAGTTGCCTAAACGCATGGCATGTAAAAAATGTTATCTTGCCAATTTTAAAATTGAAAATAACAAGGACTTTATCAAGGCCCACTATAAATCTCGTCCAATTCTGGCTCTGATTCAAAGTGGTTCTCTGACTTAAGAAATCCGGACTAGTGTGAATCTTCACCCTCCCAAACCGGATCCCATGATTGAATCGTTATAGCTTAAATGAATTGTAAGGATTTTTATAGACATAAGTTACCGCTCTTTTACTTTTATTATTTAACGTAAAGGTCTTATTGTCCTTATTGGCTTAAAAATTTATCATTATTGGTTTATTTATTTTTAAAACTAACACCTGTAATTTATTTAGATGCCTAAATGCATGGCATATGAAATGTTATCTTATCAATTTTAAAAATAAGGATAGTAAGGATTTTATCAAGACCCACCGTGAACCTCGCCCAATTCTGGGTCTGATTCAAAATGGATCTCTTACCTAGGAACCCAGGTCGGATGTGAATTTTCACCTTCCCGAATCGGATCCCATGATCGGATCCATACTTCCCGCATACCATTACTCGCATGAATGACAATAATATGACAATAAAGTGCAAGCATGCATATCTTATAAAAAAAACCCATCTAAAAAAAAATTAATTCAATTTTATTATTTCAACCTTAAGAAGTTTATTTCTTTTGCTAAAAAAAACTTTTCATTCATCTGTTAAAACCTTTCTATTCTCATGTCCCCATATTATTACAATTATTTTTATTATTATTGTCCCCAATATATTCTTAAAAGATTAGTCATGCCAGAAACCAAGTAAAAATAAGCTAAGCTACGTGCGTTGGTTTCCTAGTACCATCAATATTCCCATGTTCTTTTATTTATTTATTTTCTCTACATACTTTTGTTCGTCACCAACACATACTGTTAACTTCTTAAAGCTCCAAGTTAGATTTTTTGATTGGGAAGGCATCTAATGAAATCAAACATGGCCCACGGCATCATGAGATCACAAAAAGACAAAACAAATATGACATGGAGTATTAGAAGACTACAGGAATGAAATAGAAAGAAGATATACCCAAGAAATCAACAAAAGATTTCAGCCACTCAGATCCGGTCAGCAAAATGCACCCACGCGGGTCAACAGGACAATCAAAGGATTTTCTAGATGGCACCCCTTTCTAAGTAAAAGCTTCTTTTTTTTTGGCAGTCAATAATTTTAGTCAAACTCTGTGTCCTTCTTCTCTACACCCCAACTCCTCTGCTTTTATCTACCATCTTTGTCAAACGACTCTTGGCAGCTAGATGGTCACCGACGGTGCAGCTCTATCATTCACAAACCGAACTCCAGAGCTTTGATCTCAGAATACAGCCATCAGATCATCATGAAATTCTAACAAGTTGCTCCTTACACCTTGTGCTCCGTTCTCATCATCGGGATTATGAAAAAGTTTAGCTGGAGCTACCCAATTGAAGATTAAAAGGAAGAAAATGGTACTTTTCTTTTCACTTGTTTTTGTGTTTTTACTTCTTTTGTTTTTTTGGACTGTGAAAGTTGTTGATGGCGTTTGTTTGTTTGAGTAAAACAGAGAAGGAAGAGCGACAAAAGGGTTTTTTTGGAGACTCAATGGGGATATCGGCGAGAAGTGCTGAGGGCTCCCCGGGGTTTGAGTTTCTTTGTTTGAGTTTTTTTCTTTTTGGGAACGAAAGGTGATCAGGCTAGGTTTTGGGGTTGATGGAGTGGATACTAAACTTTCGGATGGTTGAAGGATGAGACTGTCTGACGGTGGCTAAAGAACAATGGTATTATGGTAGAAGGGAATGGTTGGTTCTCTGTTTCTTTTTTTTTTTTTTAGATTTTCTTGTTCTTTGATTTCCAATGTAGCCTAGCTGTGATTTCTGATAGCTTCTGTTTTTTTGATTGCTTGTTGGCTTGAACTTGCTTCAGAATTCATATCGTTCATGGCTGACAGGTTCTACAATATAAAGCTCCCTTTAATTTTATCCGCATTTGGTTTCTTTTTTTCTTTGTTGCAGGTTCATCAATATTAATGCAAGCTAACACTAGCCCCCTTGTGACAATGCTTTGCTGAAAATGGGAAAAATTGGTCTGTGGTGGTTGTGGCTTTCTGAGATTTTGCCAAGAAGAGGAGCCGAGCACTGTTTGTTGTTATTTTCTGAGATTTGCTCCATTTCCATTGGATTTCATTTGGGCTTTTTGTATAACTGGTGATAAGAATTTTTTGATGCTTTTGGGCTAAGAAAAAAAAAAACTTAAATCCATGCAACCCCAAATCCATTAATGAAATTGGGCTCTTGGTGCTAATTAATATTCAACCCAAGGTTTTCCAAACAAGTCTTAAGAACCCATGATGATGATAAAAAACAAGGAATGCAAAAACATAAAAATACAGGTAAATATAAGAACCAAGTGAAAATATGGTGTCTACAGTTGCCCCTCTTTGAACATTTTCTAAGAATATTGAAGTTGTACTCTTTGATAATTAGAAAATGGTCAAAGATGTAGACACCACTGCACTTATTGTTTTATCAAGACTATTAAACGGAATTTTAAAGTTAAACAAAATAAGAATGATTCCCTTGGAGGAATTATGTGTTACGCAATAACCTGAACTAGGTCTATATCGAAGCTAAGTGCCTTGACTGGGTCACAAGATGAAACGAGAGCCGTGATTCGATCTCTCAATGAACTAATTGAATCTCGAGAACCTAAACTAGGCCTCAAGGCGAAACAAGAGCCATGACTTGGTCTCTAGATGAAACAAGAGCCGTGATTTGGTCTCTTAATGAACTAAATGAATCTCGAGAAACTAAACTAGGCATCAAGGTGAAATAAGAGCCATGACTTGGTCTCTAGATGAAACAAGAGCCGTGATTCGGTTTCTCAATGAAATAATATAACTTCGAGAACCTAAATTGGGTCTCAGGTGAAACAAGAGCCATGACTTGGTCTTTTAATGAAACGAGAGCCGTGATTCGGTCTCTCAATGAACTAAATGAATCTTGAGAACCTACAATAGGTCTCAGAATGAATCAAGAGCCATGATTTGGTCCCTAAATGAAATAAGTGTCGTCATTCGGTCACTAACTGCAACGAGAGCCGTGATTTGGTGTCTCAATGAATTAAATAAACTGTGAGAACCTAAAATAGGTCTCAAAATAAAACAAGAGCCATGATTTGGTCTCCTAAATGAAATAAGTGCTGTGATTCAGTCACTAAATGCAACGAGAGCCGCAATTCGGTCTCCCAATGAACTACATGAATCATACCTTGGTTGCTTAAAGAAAAATAAGAGCCGTAACCTGGTCTCTTTTGATGAATAATCATACGTGCTGGGTTCTTGGAAAAGGCTACTTCCACCTTGGTATGGAGTTGATGTATCAAATATCTGACATGTTATCTAAAAATCTGATGCTCTAAAATGATGCAATGATCATGTCATGATGCATGCAATGCTTAATGCTTGATTTGCAATGAAAAATTCTAATGCCTTTTATTTAAAGTCTGATTCTTGTTTGTAGCAACACAAAACCTCTAGCTCAAATTCATTCATTCAGAGTAACCATTTCAAGTTGTAACAGTGTTTTTCTCATGTCAAACCTCTTCTGTCTGTTATCCCTGCACATTTTTTATGATTTGCCATAGACAATTTCATTTCCCTTCTGAATATTTCATCAATTGAACCTTTGTTCATCAGACCTAACCCATGCCCGTGAAAGTTAAATGAGCATTTTCATGCCTGTTTGATTTCTTGCATGTTTATACACATTTTGAAATTAATGAACAAAATTCAATGCGAGTAACAAATTAATTAACAACAAAGCTTTCATTGTGCAATTAAGAAAAGGATCAAAGAAATAAATCCACCAACTTGGTTCAATTTCAAATTCCAAAACAAGATTCATATAAATGAAAAAGAGGATTAATCAATCCATGACCTTCAATTCAAACTGAAAACTAGGTTCATATAAATAAGAAAGGAATGTTCATCAATCAAATACAAGAGAAGGATAAGGGGAACCTCCCGACAATGAATATTTAGAAGCACATGCACACGAAATCTGAGTTCTCCTTTGATTAATTGAAGCTTCCAACGAATTAGACTACTCGGCCTATTGAATGATTTGCTCCGCCCCAATTAGACCCACTGATACTGACCTTGCTTCATTCACTTGTTGTGATCATGCTTTTCTCGTCCTCCTGCCTAAGCTGCCTTTTTAGGTTTTCAACTCAAGCGACCCCACTCGATCCAAGCCGCCCTTTTGGGTTTTCAACTTGGACCACTCCTTTTTGTTTTCTTTCATTTTTTTCTTTTTTATTTCCTTTTTTTTTTACTTTTTCATTTTCATCGTTTTTTTTATTTTCATTTTTTTTACTTTAAGCATAATACTTTTTCACAGCATCAGCATTAATAGGACTGGAGAATTCTCTTCCATCCATCTCTTGCAAGATTAAAGCTCCACCAGAAAAGACTTTCTTAACAACATATGGGCCTTCCCAATTCGGTGCCCACTTGCCCCGAGAATCTCGTTGGTTTGGGAGTATCTTCTTCAACACTAATTCCCCTTCTTTAAATTGCCTCGGCTTCACTTTCTTATCATAAGCTCTCATCATCCTTTTCTGGTATAGCTGGCCGTGGCAAAGAGCAGTAAAACGCTTTTCATCAATCAAATTCAACTGATCATGACGTTCTTGAATCCAATCCGCTTCTTCCAATCTTACCTCCCTGAGTACTCTGAGAGATGGAATTTCTACTTCGATAGGCACTACTGCTTCCGTTCCATACACCAACGAGAAAGGAGTTGCCCCGGTGGAAGTTCTGATTGCGGTACGATAAGCAAGGAGAGCAAACGGCAACTTCTCATGCCAATCTCTATAAGTTTCAGTCATCTTGGCCACAATCTTCTTGATGTTCTTATTTGCTGCTTCCACTGTCCCATTCATCTTAGGCCGATATGGTGTGGAGTTACTATGAGTGATCTTGAATTGAGAGCATAGTGCTCCCATCATTCTACTATTCAAGTTCTGAGCATTATCAGAAATGATCCTTCCTGGAAGGCCGTATCTACAAATGGTCTCCTTCTTCAAAAACCTAGCAACCACAGACTGTGTAACACTGGCGTATGAGGCGGCTTCAACCCATTTGGTGAAGTAATCAATCATAACAAAAATGTATTGATGACCATTTGAAGCTTTTGGAGTAATGGGACAGATAACATCCATTCCCCACATAGAGAAGGGCCATGTAGATGCCATAACATGTAACGGATTCGGAGGGACATGAATTTGATCTATATATATCTGACACTTATGACACTTCCTTGTGTATTTGATGCAATCCGATTCCATAGTCAACCAGTAGTGACCGGATCTCATAATCTGCCTAGCCAATTTGTGACTGCTAGCATGAGTTCCACAAACTCCTTCATGTACTTCTCTCATTATTCCCTAGGCTTCTTTAGCCGCGACACATCTCAATAGGACTTCATCCCAAGTTTTCTTATACAAGATTTCTCCCTCTAAGTAGAAATTCATCGACAACCTCCGAATGATCTTCTTCTTGTTCTCCGATGCATACTCGGGATACTTTTGATATTTAAGAAACTGCTCAACATCATAATACCAAGGTTTGCCATCTTCTTCTTCCTCCACATTCATACAATGTGCCGGTTCACTTCTCAAATCGATTTTGATGGGCGGAATCTCTGTATCCGTATCAATCTTGAACATAGAGGCTAAAGTGGCCAAGGCATCGACAACTTGGTTCTCCTCTCGGGGTAAGTGACGGAAATAGATCTCCTTGAAGTTTTTCATGAGATCTTTGATATAATCATGATAAAGGACTAACTTCGAATCTCTTGTCTCCCATTCACCTTTTTACTGATAGATCACAAGTGCAGAATCACCATACACTTTCAAAATCTCAACTCTTCTTTCTATAGCCATTTGAATGCCAAGAACACATGCTTCATATTCGGCTACATTGTTGGTGCATCTGAAATCTAATCTCACAGTTGCTGGGAAATGATTTCCATACGGGGATGTCAGAACTGCCCCAATGCCATGGTCGATTGCATTTGATGCCCCATCAAAATACATTGTCCATGTTTCACTGTCATCTGGTTCTTCACCTACATGGAATACTGCCATTAAGTCTTCATCGGGAAAATCAAACTCCATAGGCTCATAATCATCGTTAGCCCTTTCTGCCAAAATTCTGCTACAGCGCTTCCTTTGATGGCTTTTTGATAGACATATTGGATATCATATTCAGACAATAACACTTGCCATCGAGCAATTTTCCCTGACAAACCCTGTTTCTAAAATATGTATCTGACGGGATCCAATTTTGCCACTAATAAGGTAGTGTGGTACAACATGTATTGCCTTAATCGATGAGCAGCCCAAGCCAATGCACAACACATCCTCTTTAATGGGGAATACTTGGCTTCATACTCGGTGAACTTCTTGCTCAAATAGTACACCGCGTGCTTCTTTTTTCCACTTTCATCTTGTTGCCCTAACACACATCCCATAGAATTTTCAAGCACGGTAAGGTATAAAATCAATGGTCTCCCGGGTACTGGAGGTACCAATACCGGTGGATTAGTGAGATATTCTTTAATTTTCTCAAAAGCAGCCTGACATTCCTCATCCCACTTACCAGGGTCTCTCTTCTTAAGTAATTTGAAAATCGGATCACATTTAGCAGTCAACTGTGATATGAATCGAGTAATGTAATTTAATCTCCCATGGAAACCTCTGACTTCTTTTGTGGTCTTAGGTGGAAGCAAGAGTTCTGAATAGCTTTGATCTTGTTTGGATCTACCTCAATCCCCTTTTCACTAACCACGAATCCCAACAACTTTCCAGACGTAACTCCAAATGTACACTTAGCCGGATTCAACCTGAGCTTATACTTCCGCAGCCTCCCAAACAACTTTTGCAAGTTAACAATATGTTCTTCTGCTGTCCGAGCTTTAGCAATCATATCATCCACATACACCTCAATCTCCTTGTGCATCATATCATGGAACAAAGCCACTATAGCTCTCTGATAAGTAGCACCGGCATTCTTCAAACCAAAAGTCAACACTTTGTAGTTGAAAGTTCCCCACACGGTGATGAAGGTTGTTTTCTCCTTATCTTTGGGTGCCATTTTAATCTGATTATCCCCCGAGAAACCATCCATGAATGAGAACATGGAGTAACGGGAAGTGTTATCTACTAAAGTATCAATGTGTGGTAAAGGGAAGTTGTCTTTACGGCTGGCTTGGTTGAGGTCTCGGTAATCTACACACATCCGAACTTTTCCATCCTTCTTGGGCACTGCGACTATGTTAGCAACCCGTTCCGGATACTTTGCTACTTCAAGAAAACCGGCATCTAGTTGCTTCATCACTTCTTCCCTAATCTTTAATAACATTTCAGGTTTCATCCACCTTAATTTTTGCTGAATTGGTTTGCATTCTAGCCTGATAGGAAGCTTATGCGCCACAATTTTCGGATCCAATCCTGGCATGTCTTGGTATGACCATGCAAAGACATCTGAGTACTCTTTCAACAAATCAACTAACTGCTGCCTTTCCTTTTTAGACAAAGTGGTGCCTATCTTTACTTCTTTCTTGTCCTCTTATGTGCCCAAATTAATCAACTCGATAGTCTCCTTATGAGGCACTATCTGTCTCTCTTCTTGCTCAACCAATCTCAACAAATCTTGGGGAAGATCAGAATCATCAATATCATCATTATCAACCTCATCAGTATCAATCAACCCCCCAAAGTCGAACTCAGGCCCGTCGTTTGTGCTATCTTTGCATTCATTGATGGTGGACCTGCAAGGAAAAATTTGGACTGGATATATACAAGGTAATGGGATAGAAGCATGTTATAAAAAGAAAAAGGCTAAATCAAAGGATATGAAAAAAAGGTAGGGAAACAAGAGGAAAAAAATATATAGTGAATATGTTGCAATGTAACTTCATTTGTCAAAAATTCATACATGCATCAATTCGTCATTGAAGTTTCAACTTATCTATAAACCAGAAAGAAAGCCATTAACAATTTCATGAAAATGTTCATCAACACTCTTAGGCATAAGTGTTGGTTTAACAGACAAAAGTTTCTGGTAATTACATTTCCTCTACAGATGAAAATATAGCTGGTATTTCAACAACAGACCAACTTTCTAAATCTGTACCCACTTCGGCTGCATAGATCAAACTATCTAACTTATCCGATGCCCCATAATCAATTGCATGGATGGCCAAATCCTGCATTCCCGTTTGAACAAACTGGATTGGAACCGGTGCTTGCTCATGCCGACTAACGTTAACCAACCAACTGATACAAAGGTTTGACTGATTGGTGGAAATTTCATCTATTTCCCCTCTTCCATGCATGCACCTTCTTTCCTGGCTAATCTTCAGGTTTTCTTCTTCTCCTTCATCTGTTGCTTATCTTTCCATGACGGCTTGAAACCCATACCAAAAGTATTGTCTTGGTGGCCCCAATCTGCCAATTCGGGATCCCCTTGTAGGTTCTTACCTAAACCTTTGCCGTCAAACCATCCTTGCTCGCGCATCTGCCATTTTGCACTGTTAAACCCTCTGAGCTTTGGCTTACACCCTTTTCTGACATAACTTCTGCTATCTCAAAAGATCGAAATGAACATTCCAAGGCCTCATCGACAACTTCAATGTATGGAGAATATGAAGATTGAGCCACCATTATATCCTCTTCTCCCCTTACTATCACTATTGTTCTTTCCACTCAGAATTTTACCTTCTGGTGTAGAGTTGAGGGGACGGCCCCAGCCAAATGGATCCATGGTCGACCAAGGAGGCAAGTATAAGAAGGGTTGATGTCCATTACTTGAAAGACTAGCTCGAATGTAACTGGGCCTACTTGAAAAGGAATTTGAATATTACCCAAAACCTCTCTTCGAGAACCATCAAATGCCCTGACTATCAAATTGCTGGACTGCATATAAGACATGTCAACTGGTAGCTTTTGCAAGGACCGAAGAGGCATAACATTTAGTGTAGAGCCATTATCTATTAGAACCTTGGCCATGGTGTAACCTTTACATCTAGTAGTGATGTGGAGGGCCTTGGGAATTCCTTTCATTCCCGTAGGTATTTCTTCATCCGTAAAGGTAATGTAATTTGTAGCACCAATACTACCAACAATATAGTCCATATCAACAACAGAGATATTACGAGACACATATGACTGGCTTAGGGCTTTCAGTAACGATTCTCTGTGAGCTTCTAAGTTCAACAGCAATGCAAGCAATGAAATACGAGTTGGAGTTTGTTCAATTGATCAACCACACTATATTCACTTTGCTTAATGATTTTAAGAAGTTCCTCAGGTTCACTAATAGAAGCACCCTGAGCACTCTCCTTTCCTGGCATCCTCTCTTGTGCAGTCATCGGTTCTTCAACCGCCTTAGCTTTTCCTTTAGAAGATTCAGCATTTTCAGGATAATAAATTCTACCACTTCGGGTAATTCCATCAACATCAGATAATGATGGGGCTATAGAATCACCGATTTTCTTAGTAGTGGAAAAGCTACATTCGTATTTCCATGGAACTTGATGATCGTCCTGGTAAAGGAATGATTGTAGAGGAGCTACTACAATAGGTACAACAATTTTGGATTGTGGAGGTTCATCATAATATACCACAAATGGTTCAAGCTTGGGTGGTGCCTCCACAGGTATAGAAACAAATGGTTTTTGTGCTGGAGGTGAGTCATAGTATACCACAAAAGGTTTCGACTTTGGTGGCTCGTCATAGTACACTATGAATGGTTTGACCACTTCCTTGCCGTTTTCCACCACATTTACCATTGTATTATCTGTTTCCACATAGAATTTGATCAACGACTGATCCATTAACTTCTGAACTTGCCAATGAAAAGCAGTACAGTTCTGAATATCATGATATGAGTCCCCACAATTCCAACAACCTTCATTTATCTTTTCAGAGCAGACCATTTGAGCTTTCACAAATGCTTTGAATACTATAGCCATTGGGATTTTCACTTCTTGGATAGATCTTTTCACGTATTCACCATTATCAACTACATTCATTGCGGCCCCATCATGTTTCGGCAAGGGATTTTGTCCCACATTAGGTTGTACATTCTGAGAGAAACTCAACCTTCCTTCCCTTACCAAATCCTGAACTTTAAGCTTCAATACATAACAGTCTTCGGTTGAATGGCCGGCTGCCCCATGGTGGTAGTCACAATGTTCATTAGGTTTGAACCAGTCTGGATATGGCGGTGTATAAGTCTTGGTCACACGAGGTTTCTCAACCAATTTCTGTTGTAAAAGTTGTGGAAGTAAGGCAGTGTAAGTATATGGAATGTGATCAATCCTAGTGTAGGTTCGAGTTGGCCTTTGGTTATTTTCAGTGTTGGTGGTTGTGATGTTTGGCCTAGGTGTGAAAGCTTGGCTCGTTGGGTGGAAGGTGGATCCGGAAACAACATAGTTAGTGGCTGGGGGTTGGTAGGTATTGGGACGCCGGTTGTATGAAGGTCTTTGGTAAGGGTAACGATAATTTGGTTGAGGGGCATATCGGTGTGTGTAGTTGTCAATGGCAGTGACTTCTCCATCCTTTTTCTTGCTACATTGTCCTTTTTTGGCACTAGATTCACCGACATCTAACCTTCCTGACTTAATAGCCTTCTCTAGCAACTCCCCAGACAGTATAAGATCAGAGAAATCCTTTGGAGCGCTAGCGATCAGCCTATCATAGTACGGGGCTTTTAATGTTTCCAAAAACATATAGTTGGCCTCCTTGTCAGTAAAGGTAGGAGTAACTTGCGCAGCCATATCCCTCCATCTCTGTGCATACTCTTTGAAGCTTTTAGTAGATTTCATCGCCATGGTTTGCAAAGTCAGGCGATCAGGAGCCAAATCGGTCATATGTTTGTACTGGGTAATGAATGCTTTTACTAAATCAGTCCAAGTCCAAATTCTGGAACTGTCTAACTGATTGTACTACCTTGAAGCTACCCAAGTTAAACTGTCTTGGAAAAAGTGGATCGGAAGCTTGTCATCATAAGTGTGTGCTGCCATTTTTCCGACATAGCTTAACAAATGGTCTTGGGGGCACTTCGTGCCATTGTATTTTTCAAACTCTGGTACTTTAAACTTATGCAGAATAACCAACCCGGGTACCAAAGTTGCTTCAGAGGCATTCATCGCCCTATGGTAGCTAAATCCTTCAATTAGCTTCAACTGTTCATCCAACAAACTGAACATTTTGCTACTTTGCATTGAATCATCTTTTTTCTCATCATCTAAAACCACTGGATTAGTGGCATCATGCCCTCGATTGAATGGAGGGATGGCATTTGGGATTGGTGGTGGTACAAAAGTGGGTGCAGGCACAAAAGCAGGTGAAGGCCCAAAGGCTGGTGCAAGCATAGACATTGTAGGATAAGTATTCTCTCCAATGGGGTGTTGTGTAGGATGTGATGGAGCTACCATTGGGGGTATGGCCACATTAACAGTATTGCCTCCTACACCTTGAGCTGCGTTTCCCATAAATTCAAAGCCTAGGGCATCAATTGGTGTCTCTTTACCAATATTTCTTCCTTCAGATGTTTCTTTCGCAGACTTCTCCTTGACCAAAGCTCTCATCATTTCCATTAACTCGTCTAACCTCTGGTTTGTCTCTTCGTTTGCCTTTTTCAGTTTCTCAATTTTTGACATTTGTTCATTCTCCATGATTTTAGCTTGCAATCTGGTAAAGTATCTTCTGGGTTGTCGATCTATCTTGAAACCTTTGTTACCACAAACATGAATTCGACTTTGTTATTTATTGAAAAAGCTTAATGAAATCCATCTTTTGTTTGTTTAGTAAAAATTAATTAACATGATGCATGCGTGACATGATGCATGAATGCAAAATCTAAAATTTGCCGTACATCAATTAGAAGCAAGTGAATTTATTTATAACTTCCTAATAAGAGTTCAGTACAAAAGCATAACTCTCATAACAAGAGTTCATAACATAAACGTCTTCCAAACTACATTCCCTTTTAAGTAAACCTTCCTAACACATATTCATTGAAATCCAGGACACGATTAGCTTTGTTGATGACATCTCGCAGAAGATCAATCAATTCATGGCCATTCGGGTCTAGTGGTTTTGTGGTTGCCTCCAAAAGCATCGCTCTGGCTTTTATCCTTTCTGCCTCTGCCTTCCCACTATTAATATGATGTATCATGAACCCCACTTCTAGACATTTACGCCCATATTCTCCATCCCTTTGTTCCACAAATTGTTTCAAGGCAAGGTATTCTTCATTAAGCTGATCTTGATCCTGTATTAACCCATCCACTTGCTTTTGTAGCTGAAGGACTTGCTGCTGTAGCTGAAGGTATTGCTGATATAATGGAGTTTGTTGTAGAAATTGCACCTTGTGATTCAGCCTTACTACTTCGTTTTGTAGTCCTTGCCTCTTGGTTTGTTCTTCCACAAAAAGTGCTCTGAAATTGGCATTTTGCTCCAGTTCTTGACTCAACCTTGTTACTTCAACTTCCAGACTCTGCCTCATTATGTGTTCTTCTTCCCTCAAACTAGCATTCTTTTGTAATTCAGCACTCAATTTCACTATCTCATTCTCCAAATTCTACCCTTTTGACTGTCCCGCCTTCACAGTAGACTTCAAACTGTTGTTTTCCTTTTCTAACTTTGTCATTCTTCGTAAGTCTACACCTTTGAATGAAATGGAGGTCGTCTTCCTTTTCAATTCTTGTTCCAGATTACTACACTGAGCCCGTTGAGCTTCTAAGTTCTTTTTAAGCCTTTGGATTTCAGATGCTTGGCTTTCTGGTTGGACATAATAGGATGCCGCTTCATTGCTTTCCTGGGTATACTTTCCCTTCCATTCTTGGATCTTTTTTCCTTTGTGTTTCACCATGTGCTTCTCCAAAGAGACATGCAATCCCAAAGTATGGATTTCTCCTTCCATTGTCAATTTTTGCTTCTTCCATTCTTTCTTTTCATGTTCGTGTCTTTTGGTCAATTCCGCTACCTTGGTACCATCTTTGAGGATCTGATTTTCAATTGCCAATTCGGTTACAATATTTCTTCCATCATTTCCCACAGGGTGAGTGGGATCTAGCACTTCAGGTTGTTTATCATCCTTCACCCTTTGCTCATGCCATATCTCATATTCCAATGTTACAGCTTCTGAGGGCTCACCCCATCCTACCACGTTCTTCTTTTTCCAGATTGCAACATAATCCAACCCTTTTTTGATGTCATCGGCTTCTTGGTAGTCAAGTTCAACGCTGTTCAAGCTGTTGGTTACTGGAATGAACTGTTCCGATCCATATTGCCTCCTTGCCAAAAGCGGCAAATAACTGATGACTCCCCAAAGCCCCATAAGTGGATCCATGGATCTCTCGCAGTTTGGAACCTTATCTTAGTTCTGGGCATCCAAATAGCTTTCCAAACCACTTTTTCACTAGTCAATTCCTTTAGCATGTCGATCCATTCCTCCTTTGTCTTTTCCTCCGTTTGAACCTTGCTAGCTTGCTCGAGACGGTCTCGATGCCAATATTTGCAATTGAAATACTTCAGATGGCTTATTCCCCAAACTTGCAACAATTGCAAACAAGTTTTGAGCCGAGACTCTTTGCGATATCGGGAATAATTCAAGGCACGAAGAGTTTCTGCCATTATTGTTGTAGATGGATCTACCTTGTGTAGCAACTGCTCTACTATACTCACCACTTCATGATCCACATACTCGATCGTCTTAGGGAATATGACCAGACCATATATCAACAAAGCAAACACATTGAGGCCTTGATCGTCATTCGGGTGTTGTTCCACAAAGTTGTACAAAGACTCGGCTTCATAACCATCTGTCTTGCTACTTTTCACTAATTCATCAGCTTCTTCCGGAGTCACTCCCATAATACCACTGAGTTTCTTAGACAGAGATCTTTTATTAAACCTCTTCCAATAGATTTTTCCTCTATGGTCTTCGGGCACATCAATCAACTATTCATACTCTTCTGGAGTGGGTAGCAAATCAACTTCATTGAATACAAAACAGTGATAAGAAGGATTCCAAAAATGAACCATAGCTCGGATGAACTCCTTGTCAACTTTAATCTTCATTAGAGAGGCTATATTCGTATACTTCTCATAGAACCTTTGTTGACGCACGGCATCCCAACTTCCCCAAATTCTGAGCAACCGTGATACATCATTATGTTCTCGGTTGAGTCGAAACTTCGCAGGCAATTTAGGCTTAGAGCTTTCTGGTAGGCGATCACCCACTTTTCCTTCACTACTGGGGCAAATGAATTGCGCTGGGTCGATCTCTATCTCCACCCCATTTTGCACCGAAGCTTCTTCAGAAGCCCTACTTAAATCCATTTGCTTAATAATTGATACACGGCAAATACCTACTTTTGATGTATGAAAATGCAGAGAATGCAGATGACAAAGAAAAGAAAAATATTTAAATTGGTAACAAAACCATGAGTAATAATTAATGATAGATAATAAATAGACTTTGCAGTTTGCCCCATTCTATTTAATTTAAAAACCAAAAGGGTCAAGCAGATATGCCTAGGGGCATGTAGTCATCCTAATATGGCCAAAATGCTCGACCACTCTACAGTCCTCATTACAAAAGCACAAGTAGTAAAAGGGATAGGAGTTGTTCCTTCATGTGTCTTATTTCGAGGTTACGCTCATTAAGGGTTTGGCCCTACCTAAATTTGGCTACTCGCAGGTGACCTATATGATGGTTATGGTCACGCCATCTAAAGGTGCCCAGACTGTCCTTATTCTGCCATCTATCATGGGCTAGTAAGGCCTCCAATCCTAACCCATTATAGGTCATTGGAAAGGATTCAGTCTGAGTGGGGTTTTTCGCTTAGAAACTCACTATGAGGAGTTGCCCCACGTGAGTAAGCTACTTTGCCCCCTCCTAAATAGGTGATATCCAATTCTGGACTTATGCATGTAATGCAAATGTGAGTGTGTGCGCAGGACCATACAAACCTTCCCAATTTACTAACATACCAAAATTCAACATTGATCAACAAGGAGTAAACTTCTATTCACAAACAAGAGAGAAAGAAATTAGTGACAACAAGAAAACATGTACATGTATTTAAAGCATCAAATCCCTAATATGCAAACTAGGATTCGTTTAATTATTCTTGGAGTTACCACAACATCATGCAATCAAGAAAGAAAGAAAAAAACATACTAAAAGGAAAATGAAAAACAAAAGAAAAAGTTAAGGCCTAAATAATTATTAAATTAATTTCCGGCTTGACTCTCTAACCACTCCCCAATGGAGTCGCTAAACTGTCGCAACGTTACCCGAAACGACGACGAATTTGGGACTTAAAGAAATTTTTATGGAGTCGCCACTAACCATTTTTTGTTTAGGTGCGGTTAGTCACCTATTAAGAATCTACATAACTTAGCATTGCCCGTTAGATGACGTACTTAAGCTGGGTAGGTCCCGGTCTGCGGAACAGAGAACTGGAGTCGGGAGTACGGTTACGCGCGGGGAAGGATGAGCACCCCCACAACGCCCATCAAGATGACGGTACCGATTAATTTAATAGTATTTAGGCCTTAATTAAAAATGTTTTTATAATATTCCCTTTTTTATTAATTTTTTATTTTTTTTTGGATTTTCTATTTTATTATTCAAGTAAAAAAACACAAACAAATTTCAAAATATTTTCTCTTCTTTTAAGTGAAATTGAAATTTGTAAACCAAAGTTTATTACTATCATTCTTAAGCCAATATTTTCTTTCCTTTTTTTTTTTAAGAAAAAGTGAATTCTTTCATTTTTATATTTTTTTGGGAGTTCTAAGGTTCATTTTATTCAACAAAATCATTTGTTTCACTTTTTTGGGAAGCTGACATTTTTATTAAAACATTGGATAATCTTTCTTTTAAAAAAAATCATTTTTTTATTACTTTATGTTTTTTTTAAACAAATTTTGTTTCATTTTTTTATTTTTTGAAGATCATCATCTTTATTAGATACTTACCAATTTTAGAACGAAGATAGCAAGGGTTTTATCAAAACCCATTGTAAATCTCGCCCAATTCTGGGTCCGATTCAAAACATATCTTTTACTTAGAAACCTGGATTGGGTATAAATTTTCACCTTCCCAAGCCGGATCCCATGATTGGACCTTCACTATCGTCACATATTTTTAACTCATTTTCAAAGATTTGCTTAAAGATTATTTATCAATTTTATTGATCCTAATTATTGTCTTTTTTATTTATTTTTATTAAAAGAATTACACTAGTTTAAATTAAATCATATATTCAATTATTTATAATAATTTCATTAGTTGCCTAAACGCATGGCATGTAAAACATGTTATCTTGCCAATTTTAAAATTGAAAATAATTGCCAATTTTAAAATTGAAAATAACAAGGACTTTATGAAGGCCCACTATAAATCTCGTCCGATTCTGGGTCCGATTCAAAGTGGTTCTCTGACTTAAGAAATCCGGAGTAGGTGTGAATCTTCACCCTCCCAAACCGGATCCCATGATTGAATCGTCATAGCTTAAATGAATTGTAAGGATTTTTATAGACATAGGTTACCGCTCTTTTACTTTTATTATTTAACGTAAAGGTTTTATTGTCCTTATTGGCTTAAAAATTTATCATTATTGGTTTATTTATTTTTAAAACTAACACCTATAATTTATTTAGATGCCTAAATGCATGGCATATGAAATGTTATCTTATCAATTTTAAAAATAAGGATAGTAAGGATTTTATCAAGACCCACCGTGAACCTCGCCCAATTCTAGGTCTGATTCAAAATGGATCTCTTACCTAGGAACCCAGGTCGGATGTGAATTCTCACCTTCCCGAACCGGATCCCATGATCGCATCCATACTTCCCGCATACCATTACTCGCATGAATGACAATAATATGACAATAAAGTGCAAGCATGCATATCTTATAAAAAAAAATCCATCTAAAAAAAATTAATTCAATTTTATTATTTCAACCTTAAGAAGTTTATTTCTTTTGCTAAAAAAAACTTTTCATTCATCTGTTAAAACCTTTCTATTCTCATGTCCCCATATTATTACTATTATTTTTATTATTATTGTCGCCAATATATTCTTAAAAGATTAGTCATGCCAGAAACCAAGTAAAAATAAGCTAAGCTACGTGCATTGGTTTCCTAGTACCATCAATATTCCCATGTTCTTTTATTTATTTATTTTCTCTACATACTTTTGTTCGTCACCAACACATACTGTTAACTTCTTAAAGCTCCAAGTTAGATTTTTTGATTGGGAAGGCATCTAATGAAATCAAACATGGCCCACGGCATCATGAGATCACAAAAAGACAAAACAAATATGACATGGAGTATTAGAAGACTACAGGAACGAAATAGAAAGAAGATATACCCAAGAAATCAACAAAAGATTTCAGCCACTCAGATCCGGTCAGCAAAATGCACCCACGCGGGTCAACAGGACAATCAAAGGATTTTCTAGATGGCACCCCTTTCTAAGTAAAAGCTTCTTTTTTTTTGGCAGTCAATAATTTTAGTCAAACTCTGCGTCCTTCTTCTCTACACCCCAACTCCTCTGCTTTTATCTACCATCTTTGTCAAACGACTCTTGGCAGCTAGATGGTCACCGACGGTGCAGCTCTATCATTCACAAACCGAACTCCAGAGCTTTGATCTCAGAATACAGCCATCGGATCATCATGAAATTCTAACAAGTTGCTCCTTACACCTTGTGCTCCCTTTTCATCATCGGGATTATGAAAAAGTTTAGCTGGAGCTACCCAATCGAAGATTAAAAGGAAGAAAAGGGTACTTTTCTTTTCACTTGTTTTTGTGTTTTTACTTCTTTTGTTTTTTTGGACTGTGAAAGTTGTTGATGGCGTTTGTTTGTTTGAGTAAAACAGAGAAGGAAGAGCGACAAAAGGGTTTTTTTGGAGACTCAATGCGGATATCGGCGAGAAGTGCTGAGGGCTCCCCGGGGTTTGAGTTTCTTTGTTTGAGTTTTTTTCTTTTTGGGAACGAAAGGTGATCAGACCAGGTTTTGGGGTTGATGGACTGGATACTAAACTTTCGGATGGTTGGAGGATGAGACTGTCTGATGGTGGCTAATGGACAATGGTATTATGGTAGAAGGGAATGGTTGGTTCTCTGTTTCTTTTTTTTTTTTTTAGATTTTCTTGTTCTTTGATTTCCAATGTAGCCTAGCTGTGATTTCTGATAGCTTCTGTGTTTTTGATTGCTTGTTGGCTTGAACTTGCTTCAGAATTCATATCGTTCATGGCTGACAGTTTCTACAATATAAAGCTCCCTTTAATTTTATCCCCATTTGGTTTCTTTTTTTCTTTGTTGCAGGTTCATCAATATTAATGCAAGCTAACACTAGCCCCCTTGTAACAATGCTTAGCTGAAAATGGGAAAAATTGGTCTGTGGTGGTTCTGGCTTTCTGAGATTTTGCAAGAAGAGGAGGCGAGCACTGTTGTTGAAGAGAAGCCGAGCACTGTTTGTTGTTATTTTATGAGATTTGCTCCATTTCCATTGGATTTCATTTGGGCTTTTTGTATAACTGGTGATAAGAATTTTTTGATGCTTTTGGGCTAAAAAAAAAAAAACTTAAATCCATGCAACCCCAAATCCATTAATGAAATTGGGTTCATGGTGCTAACTAATATTCAACCCAAGGTTTTCCAAACAAGTCTTAAGAACCCATGATGATGATAAAAAACAAGGAATGCAAAAACATAAAAATACAAGTAAATATAAGAACCAAGTGAAAATATGGTGTCTACAGTTGCCCCTCTTTGAACATTTTCTAAGAATCTTGAAGTTGTACTCTTTGATAATTAGAAAATGGTCAAAGATGTAGACACCACTGCACTTATTGTTTTATCAAGACTATTAAAAGGAATTCCAAAGTTAAACAAAATAAGAATGATTCCCTTGGAGGAATTATGTGTCACGCAATAACCTGAACTAGGTCTATATCGAAGCTAAGTGCCTTGACTGGGTCACAAGATGAAACGAGAGCCGTGATTCGATCTCTCAATGAACTAATTGAATCTCGAGAACCTAAACTAGGCCTCAAGGCGAAACAAGAGCCATGACTTGGTCTCTAGATGAAACAAGAGCCGTGATTTGGTCTCTTAATGAACTAAATGAATCTCGAGAAACTAAACTAGGCCTCAAGGTGAAATAAGAGCCATGACTTGGTCTCTAGATGAAACAAGAGCCGTGATTCGGTTTCTCAATGAAATAATATAACTTCGAGAACCTAAATTGGGTCTCAGGTGAAACAAGAGCCATGACTTGGTCTTTTAATGAAACGAGAGCCGTGATTCGGTCTCTCAATGAACTAAATGAATCTTGAGAACCTACAATAGGTCTCAGAATGAATCAAGAGCCATGATTTGGTCTATAAATGAAATAAGTGTCGTCATTCAATCACTAACTGCAACGAGAGCCGTGATTTGGTGTCTCAATGAATTAAATAAACTGTGAGAACCTAAAATAGGTCTCAAAATAAAACAAGAGCCATGATTTGGTCTGCTAAATGAAATAAGTGCCGTGATTCGGTCACGAAATCCAACGAGAGCCGCAATTCGATCTCCCAATGAACTACATGAATCATACCTTGGTTGCTTAAAGAAAAATAAGAGCCGTAACCTGGTCTCTTTTGATGAACAATCATACGTGCTGGATTCTTGGAAACGGCTACTTCCACCTTGGTATGGAGTTAATGTATCAAATATCTGACATGTTATCTAAAAATCTGATGCTCTAAAATGATGCAATGATCATGTCATGATGCATGCAATGCTTAATACTTGATTTGCAATGAAAAATTCTAATGCCTTTTGTGTAAAGTCTGATTCTTGTTTGTAGCAACACAAAACCTCTAGCTCAAATTCATTCATTCAGAGTAACCATTTCAAGTTGTAACAGTGTTTTTCTCATGTCAAACCTCTTCTGTCTGTTATCCCTGCACATTTTTGATGATTTGCCATAGACAATTTCATTTCCCTTCTGAATATTTCATCAATTGAACCTTTGTTCATCAAACCTAACCCATGCCCGTGAAAGTTAAATGAGCATTTTCATGCCTGTTTGATTTCTTGCATGTTTATACACATTTTGAAATTAATGAACAAAATTCAATGTGAGTAACAAATTAATTAACATCAAAGCTTTCATTGTGCAATTAAGAAAAGGATCAAAGAAATAAATCCACCAACTTGGTTCAATTTCAAATTCCAAAACAAGATTCATATAAATGAAAAAGAGGATTAATCAATCCATGACCTTCAATTCAAACTGAAAACTAGGTTCATATAAATAAGAAAGGAATGTTCATCAATCAAATACAAGAGAAGGATAAGGGGAACCTCCCGACAATGAATATTCAGAAGCACATGCACACGAAATCTGAGTTCTCCTTTGATTAATTGAAGCTTCCAACGAATTGGACTACTCGGCCTATTGAATGATTTGCTCCACCCCAATTAGACCCACTGATACTGACCTTGCTTCATTCACTTGTTGTGATCATGCTTTTCTCGTCCTCCTGCCTAAGCTGCCTTTTTAGGTTTTCAACTCAAGCGACCCCACTCGATCCAAGCCGCCCTTTTGGGTTTTCAACTTGGACCACTCCTTTTTGTTTTCTTTCATTTTTTCTTTTTTATTTCCTTTTTTTTTTTTACTTTTTCATTTTCATCATTTTTTTATTTTCATTTTTTTACTTTAAGCATAATACTTTTTCATAGCATCAGCATTGATAGGATTGGAGAATTCTCTTCCATCCATCTCTTGCAAGATTAAAGCTTCACCAAAAAAGACTTTCTTAACAACATATGGGCCTTCCCAATTCGGTGCCCACTTGCCCCGAGAATCTCGTTGGTTTGGGAGTATCTTCTTCAACACTAATTCCCCTTCTTTAAATTGCCTCGGCTTCACTTTCTTATCATAAGCTCTCATCATCCTTTTCTGGTATAGCTGGCCGTGGCAAAGAGCAGTAAAACGCTTTTCATTAATCAAATTCAACTGATCATGACGTTCTTGAATCCAATCCGCTTCTTCCAATCTTACCTCCCTGAGTACTCTGAGAGATGGAATTTCTACTTCGATAGGCACTACTGCTTCCGTTCCATACACCAACGAGAAAGGAGTTGCCCCGGTGGAAGTTCTGATTGCGGTACGGTAAGCAAGGAGAGCAAACGGCAACTTCTCATGCCAATCTCTATAAGTTTCAGTCATCTTGGCCACAATCTTCTTGATGTTCTTATTTGCTGCTTCCACTGTCCCATTCATCTTAGGCCGATATGGTGTGGAGTTACTATGAGTGATCTTGAATTGAGAGCACAGTGCTCCCATCATTCTATTATTCAAGTTCTGAGCATTATCAGAAATGATCCTTTCTGGAAGGCCGTATCTACAAATGATCTCCTTCTTCAAAAACCTAACAACCACAGACTGTGTAACACTGGCGTATGAGGCGGCTTCAACCCATTTGGTGAAGTAATCAATCATAACAAAAATGTATTGATGACCATTTGAAGCTTTTGGAGTAATGGGACAGATAACATCCATTCCCCACATAGAGAAGGGCCATGTAGATGCCATAACATGTAACGGATTCGGAGGGACATGAATTTGATCCGTATATATCTGACACTTATGACACTTCCTTGTGTATTTGATGCAATCCGATTCCATAGTCAACCAGTAGTGACCGGATCTCATAATCTGCCGGTTCACTTCTCAAATCAATTTTGATGGGCGGAATCTCTGTATCCGTATCAATCTTGAACATGGAGGCTAAAGTGGCTAAGGCATCGACAACTTGGTTCTCCTCTCGGGGTAAGTGATGGAAATAGATCTCCTTGAAGTTTTTCGTGAGATCTTTGATATAATCATGATAAAGGACTAACTTCGAATCTCTTGTCTCCCATTCACCTTTCAACTGATAGATCACAAGTGCATAATCACCATACACTTTCAAAATCTCAACTCTTCTTTCTATAGCCATTTGAATGCCAAGAACACATGCTTCATATTCGGCTACATTGTTGGTGCATCTGAAATCTAATCTCACAGTTGCTGGGAAATGATTTTCATCTGGGGATGTCAAAACTGCCCCAATGCCTTGGCCGATTGCATTTGATGCCCCATCAAAATACATTGTCCATGTTTCACTGTCATCTGGTTCTTCACCTACATGGAATACTGCCATTAAGTCTTCATCTGGAAAATCAAACTCCATAGGCTTATAATCATCGTTAGCCCTTTCTGCCAAAAATTCTGCTACGGCGCTTCCTTTGATGGCTGTCTAAGAGACATATTGGATATCATATTCAGACAATAACACTTGCCATCGAGCAATTTTCCCTGAAAAACCCAGTTTCTCAAATATGTATCTGACGGGATCCAATTTTGCCACTAATAAGGTAGTGTGGTACAACATGTATTGCCTTAATCGATGAGCAGCTCAAGCCAATGCACAACACATCTTCTCCAATGGGGAATACTTGGCTTCATACTCGGTGAACTTCTTGCTCAAATAGTACACTGCATGCTCCTTTTTTCCACTTTCATCTTGTTGCCCTAACACACATCCCATAGAATTTTCAAGCACGGTAAGGTATAAAATCAATGGTCTCCCAGGTACTGGAGGTACCAATACCGGTGGATTAGTGAGATATTCTTTAATTTTCTCAAAAGCAGCCTGACATTCCTCATCCCACTTACCAGGGTCTCTCTTCTTAAGTAATTTGAAAATCGGATCACATTTAGCAGTCAACTGTGATATGAATCGAGCAATGTAATTTAATCTCCCATGGAAACCTCTGACTTCTTTTGTGGTCTTAGGTGGAAGCAAGAGTTCTGAATAGCTTTGATCTTGTCTGGATCTACCTCAATCCCCTTTTCACTAACCACGAATCCCAACAACTTTCCAGACGTAACTCCAAATGTACACTTAGCTGGATTCAACCTGAGCTTATACTTCCGCAGCCTCCCAAACAACTTTTGCAAGTTAACAATACGTTCTTCTGCTGTCCGAGCTTTAGCAATCATATCATCCACATACACCTCAATCTCCTTGTGCATCATATCACGGAACAAAGCCACCATAGCTCTCTGATAAGTAGCACCGGCATTCTTCAAACCAAAAGACATCACTTTGTAGTTGAAAGTTCCCCACACGGTGATGAAGGTTGTTTTCTCCTTATCTTTGGGTGCCATTTTAATCTGATTATACCCCGAGAAACCATCCATTAATGAGAACATGGAGTAACGGGAAGTGTTATCTACTAGAGTATCAATGTGTGGTAAAGGGAAGTTGTCTTTAGGGCTGGCTTGGTTGAGGTCTCGGTAATCTACACACATCCGAACTTTTCCATCCTTCTTGGGCACTGGGACTATATTAGCAACCCATTCCAGATACTTTGCTACTTCAAGAAAACCGGCATCTAGTTGCTTCATCACTTCTTCCCTAATCTTTAATAACATTTCAGGTTTCATCCGCCTTAATTTTTGCTGAATTGGTTTGCATTCTGGCCTGATAGGAAGCTTATGCACCACAATTTTCGGATCCAATCCTGGCATGTCTTGGTATGACCATGCAAAGACATCTGAGTACTCTTTCAACAAATCAACTAACTGCTGCCTTTCCTTTTTAGACAAAGTGGTGCCTATCTTTACTTCTTTCTTGTCCTCTTATGTGCCCAAATTAATCAACTCTATAGTCTCCTTATGAGGCACTATCTGTCTCTCCTCTTGCTCAACCAATCTCAACAAATCTTGGGACAGATCAGAATCATCAATATCATCATTATCAACCTCATCAGTGTCAATCAACCCCCCAAAGTCGAACTCAGGCCCGTCGTTTGTGCTATCTTTGCATTCATTCATGGTGGACCTGCAAGGAAAAATTTGGACTGGATATATACAAGGTAACGGGATAGAAGCATGTTATAAAAAGAAAAAGGCTAAATCAAAGGATATGAAAAAAAGGTAGGGAAACAAGAGGAAAAAAAAATATAGTGAATATGTTGCAATGTAACTTCATTTGTCAAAAATTCATACATGCATCAATTCGTCATTGAAGTTTCAACTTATCTATAAACCACAAAGAAAGCCATTAACAATTTCATGAAAATGTTCATCAACACTCTTAGGCATAAGTGTTGGTTTAACAGACAAAAGTTTCAGGTAATTACATTTCCTTTGCAGATGAAAATATAGCTGGTATTTCAACAATAGACCAACTTTCTAAACCTGTACCCACTTCGGCTGCATAGATCAAACTATCTAACTTATCCGATGCCCCATCATCAATTGCATGGATGGCCAAATCCTGCATTCCCATTTGAACAAACTGGATTGGAACCGGTGCTTGCTCATGCCAACTAACGTTAACCCAACCAGCTGATACAAAGGTTTGACTGATTGGTGGAAATTTCATCTCTTTCCCCTCTTTCCTAGCTAATCTTCGGGTTTTCTTCTTCTCTTTCATCTGTTGCTTATCTTTCCATGATGACTTGAAAGCCAGACCAAAAGTATTGTCTTGGTGGGGCCAATCTACCAATTCGGGATCCCCTTGTAGGTTCTTACCTAAACCTTTGCCGTCAAACCATCCTTGCTCGCGCATTTGCCTTTTTTGCACTGTTAAACCCTCTGAGCTTTGGCTTACACCCTTTTCTGACATAACTTCCACTATCTCAAAAGATCGAAATGAACATTCCAAGGCCTTATTGGCAGCTTCAATGTATGGAGAATCTGAAGATTGATCCACCATTATATCCTCTTCTCCCCTTACTGTCACTATTGTTCTTTCCACTCAGAATTTTACCTTCTGGTGTAGAGTTGAGAGGATGGCCCCAGCCAAATGGATCCATGGTCGACCAAAGAGGTAAGTATAAGAAGGGTTGATGTCCATTACTTGAAAGACTAACTCGAATGTAACTGGGCCTACTTGAAAAGGAATTTCAATATTACCCAAAACATCTCTTCCAGAACCATCAAATGCCCTGACTATCAAATTACTGGACTGCATATAAGACATGTCAACTGGTAGCTTTTGCAAGGACCGAAGAGGCATAACATTCAGTGCAGAGCCATTATCTATTAGAACCTTGGCCATGGTGTAACCTTTACATCTAGTAGTGATGTGGAGGGCCTTGGGAATTCCTCTCATTCCCGTAGGTATTTCTTCATCCGTAAAGGTAATGTAATTTGTAGCACCAATACTACCAACAATATAGTCCATATCAACAACAGAGATATTATGAGACACATATGATTGGCTTAAGGCTTTCAGTAATGATTCTCTGTGAGCTTCTAAGTTCAACAGCAATGCAAGCAATGAAATACGAGCTGGAGTTTTGTTCAATTGATCAACCACACTATATTCACTTTGCTTAATGATTTTAAGAAATTCCTCAGGTTCACTAATAGAAGCACCCTGAGCACTCTCCTTTCCTGGCATCCTTTCTTGTGCAGTCATCGATTCTTCAACCGCCTTAGCTTTTCCCTTAAAAGATTCAGCATTTTCAGGATAATAAATTCTACCACTTCGGGTAATTCCATCAACATCAGATAATGATGGGGCTATAGAATCATCGGTTTTCTCAATAGTGGAAAAGCTACATTCGTATTTCCATGGAACTTGATGATCGTCCTGGTAAGGGAATGATTGTGGGGAAGCTACTACAATAGGTGTAACAAATTTGGATTGTGGCGGTTTATCATAATATACCACAAATGGTTCAAGCTTTTGTGGTGCCTCCACAGGTATAGGAACAAATGGTTTTTGTGCTGGAGGTGAGTCATAGTATACCATAAAAGGTTTCGGCTTTGGTGGCTCGTCATAGTACACCACGAATGGTTTGACCACTTCCTTGCCGTTTTCCACCACATTTACCATTGTATTATATGTTTTCACATAGAATTCGATCAACGACTGATCCATTAACTTCTGAACTTGCCAATGAAAAGCAGTACAGTTCTGAATATCATGATATGAGTCCCCACAATTCCAACAACCTTCATTTATCCTTTCAGAGCAGACCATTTGAGCTTTCACCAATACTTTGAATACTATAGCCATTGGGATTTTCACTTTTTGGATAGATCTTTTCACGTATTCACCGTTATCAACTACATTCACTGCTGCCCCATCATGTTTCGGCAAGGGATTCTGTCCCACATTAGGTTGTGCATTCTGAGAGAAACTGAACCTTCATTCCCTTACCAAATCCTGAACTTTAAGCTTCAATACATAACAGTCTTCGGTTGAATGGAAGGCTGCCCCATGGTGGTAGTCACAATGTTCATTAGGCTTGAACCAGTCCGGATATGGCGGTGTATAAGTCTTGGTCACACGAGGTTTCTCAACCAATTTTTGTTGTAAAAGTTGTGGAAGTAAGGCAGTGTAAGTATATGGAATGGGATCAATCTTGGTGTAGGTTCGAGTTGGCCTTTGGTTATTTTCAGTGTTGGTGGTTGTTATTTTCAGGGTTGGTAGGAATTAGGGCGCCGGTTGTATGAAGGTCTTTGGTAAGGGTAACGATAATTTGGTTGAGGGGCATATCGGTATGTGTAGTTGTCAATGGCAGTGACTTCTCCATCCTTTTTCTTGCTACATTGTCCTTTTTTGGCACTAGATTCACCAACATCTAACTTTCCTGACTTAATAGCCTTCTCTAGGAACTCCCCAGACAGTATAAGATTAGAGAAATCCTTTGGAGCGCTAGCGATCAGCCTATCATAGTACGGGGCTTTTAATGTTTCCAAAAACATATAGTTGGCCTCCTTGTCAGTAAGGGCAGGAGTAACTTGTGCAGCCATATCCCTCCATCTCTGTGCATACTCTTTGAAGCTTTCAGTAGATTTCATCGCCATGGTTTGCAAAGTCAGGCGATCAGGAGCCAAATCGGTCATATGTTTGTACTGGGTAATGAATGCTTTTGCTAAATCAGTCCAAGTCTGAATTCTGGAACTGTCCAACTGATTGTGCCACCTTGAAGCTACCCAAGTCAAACTGTCCTGGGAAAAGTGGATCATGAGCTTGTCATCATAAGTGTGTGCTGCCATTTTTCCGACATAGCTTAACAAATGGTCTTAGGGGCACTTCGTGCCATTATATTTTTCAAACTCTGGTACTTTAAACTTATGCAGAATAACCAACCCGGGTACCAAAGTTGCTTCAGAGGCATTCATCACCCTATGGTAGCTAAATCCTTCAATTAGCTTCAACCGTTCATCCAACAAACTGAACATTTTGCTACTTTGCATTGAATCATCTTTTTTCTCATCATCTAAAACCACTGGATTAGTGGCATCATGCCCTCGATTGAATGGAGGGATGGCATTTGGGATTGGTGGTGGTACAAAAGTGGGTGCAGGCACAAAAGCAGGTGAAGGCCCAAAGGCTGGTGCAGGCATAGACATTGTAGGATAAGTATTCTCTCCAATGGGGTGTTGTGTAGGATGTGATGGAGCTACCATTGGCGGTATGGCCACATTAACAGTATTGCCTCCTACACCCTGAGCTGCGTTTCCCATAAATTCAAAGCCTGGGGCATCAATTGGTGTCTCTTTACCAATATTTCTTCCTTCAGATGTTTCTTCCGCAGACTTCTCCTTGACCAAAGCTCTCATCATTTCCATTAACTCGTCTAACCTCTGGTTTGTCTCTTCGTTTTCCTTTTTTAGTTTCTCAATTTCTGACATTTGTTCATTCTCCATGATTTTAGCTTGCAATCTGGTAAAGTATCTTCTGGGTTGTCGATTTATCTTGAAACCTTTGTTGCCACAAACATGAATTAGACTTTGTTATTTATTGAAAAAGCTTAATGCAATCCATCTTTTGTTTGTTTAGTAAAAGTTAATTAACATGATGCATGCGTGACATGATGCATGAATGCAAAATCTAAAATTTGCCGTACATCAATTAGAAGCAAGTGAATTTATTTATAACTTCCTAATAAGAGTTCAGTACAAAAGCATAACTCTCATAACAAGAGTTGATAACATAAACGCCTTCCAAACTACATTCCCTTTTAAGTAAACCTTCCTAACACATATTTATTAAAATCTAGGACACGATTAGCTTTGTTGATGACATCTCGCAGAAGATCAATCAATTCTTCGCCATTCGGGTCTAGTGGTGTTGTGGTTGCCTCCAAAAGCATCGCTCTGGCTTTTATCCTTTCTGCCTCTACCTTCCCACTATTAATATGATGTATCATGAACCCCACTTCTAGACATTTACGCCCATATTTTCCATCCCTTTGTTCCGCAAATTGTTTCAAGGCAAGGTATTCTTCATTAAGCTGATCTTGATGCTGTATTAAACCATCCACTTACTGTCGTAGCTGAAGGACTTGCTGCTGTAGCTGAAGGTATTGCTGATATAATGGAGTTTGCTGTAGAAATTGCACCTTGTGATTCAGCCTTACTACTTCGTTTTGTAGTCCTTGCCTCTTGGTTTGTTCTTCCACAAAAAGTGCTCTGAAATTGGCATTTTGCTCCAGTTCTTGACTCAACCTTGTTACTTCAACTTCCAGACTCTACCTCATTATGTGTTCTTCTTCCCTCAAACTAGCATTCTTTTGTAATTCAGCACTCAATTTCGCTATCTCATTCTCCAAATTCTGCCCTTTTGACTTTCCCGCCTTCACAGTAGACTTCAAACTGTTGTTTTCCTTTTCTAACTCTGTCATTCTTCGTAAGTCTACACCTTTGAATGAAATGGAGGTCGTCTTCCTTTTCAATTCTTGTTCCAGATTACTACACTGAGCCCGTTGAGCTTCTAAGTTCTTTTTAAGCCTTTGGATTTCAGATGCTTGGCTTTCTGGTTGGACATAATAGGATTCTGCTTCATTGCTTTCTTGGGTATACTTTCCCTTCCATTCTTGGATCTTTCTTCCTTTGTGTTCCACCATGTGCTTCTCCAAAGAGACATGCAATCCCAAAGTCTGGATTTCTCCTTCCATTGTCAATTTTTGCTTCTTCCATTCTTTCTTTTCATGTTCGTGTCTTTTGGTCAATTCCGCTACCTTGGTACCATCTTTGAGGATCTGATTTTCAATTGTCAATTCGGTTACAATATTTCTTCCATCATTTCCCACAGGGTGAGTGGGATCTAGCACTTCAGGTTGTTTATCATCCTTCACCCTTTGCTCATGCCATATCTCATATTCCAATGTTACAGCTTCGGAGGGCTCACCCCATCCTACCACGTTCTTCTTTTTCCAGATTGCAACATAATCCAACCCTTTTTTGATGTCATCGGCTTCTTGGTAGTCAAGTTCAATGCTGTTCAAGCCGTTGGTTACTGGAATGAACTGTTCCGATCCATATTGCCTCCTTGCCAAAAGCGGCAAATAGCTGATGACTCCCCAAAGCCCCATAAGTGGCATCCATGGATCTCTCGCAGTTTGGAACCTTATCTTAGTTCTGGGCATCCAAATAGCTTTCCAAACCACTTTTTCACTAGTCAATTCCTTTAGCATGTCGATCCATTCCTCCTTTGTCTTTTCCTCCCATTGAACCTTGCCAGCTTGCTCGAGATTGTCTCGATGCCAATATTTGCAATTGAAATACTTCAGATGGCTTATTCCCTAAACTTGCAACAATTGCAAACAAGTTTTGAGCAGAGACTCTTTGCGATATCGAGAATAATTCAAGGCACGAAGAGTTTCTGCCACTATTGTTGTAGATGGATCTACCTTGTGTAGCAACTGCTCTACTATACTCACCACTTCATGATCCACATACCTGATCGTCTTAGGGAATATGACCAGACCATATATCAACAAAGCAAACACATTGAGGCCTTGATCATCATTAGGGTGTTGTTCCACAAAGTTGTACAAAGACTCGGCTTCATAACCATCTGTCGTGCTACTTTTCACTAATTCATCAGCTTCTTCCGGAGTCACTCCCATAATACCACTTAGTTTCTTAGACAGAGATCTTTTATTAAACCTCCTCCAATAGATTTTTCCTCTATGGTCTTCGGGCACATCAATCAACTGTGCATACTCTTCTGGAGTGGGTAGCAAATCAACTTCATTGAAGACAAAACAGTGATAAGAAGGATTCCAAAAATGAACCATAGCTCGGATGAACTCCTTGTCAACTTTAATCTTCATTAGAGAGGCTATATTCCTATACTTTGCATGGAACCTTTGTTGACGCATGGCATCCCAACTTCCCCAAATTCTGAGCAACCGTGATACATCATTATGTTCTAGGTTGAGTCGAAACTTCGCAGGCAATTTAGGCTTAGAGCTTTCTGGTAGGCGATCACCCATTTTTCCTTCACTACTGAGGCAAATGAATTGTGCTGGGTCGATCTCTATCGCCACCCCATTTTGCACCGAAGCCTCTTCAGAAGCCCTATTTAAATCCATTTGCTTGATAATTGATACACGGCAAATACATACTTTTGATGTATGAAGATGTAGAGAATGCATATGACAAAGAAAAGAAAAATATTTAAATTAGTAAAAAAACCATGAGTAATAATTAAGGATAGATAATAAATAGACTTTGCAGAATGCCCCATTCTATTTAATTTAAAAACCAAAAGGGTCAAGCAGATATGCCTGGGGGCAGGTAGTCATCCTAATATGGCCAAAATGCTCGACCACTCTACAGTCCTCATTACAAAAGCACAAATAGTAAAAGGGATAGGAGTTGTTCCTTCATGTGTCCTATTTCGAGGTTACGCTCATTAAGGGTTTGGCCCTACCTAAATTTGGCTACTCGCAGGTGACCTATATGATGGTTATGGTCACGCCATCTAAAGGTGCCTAGACTGTCCTTATTCTGCCATCTATCATGGGCTAGTAAGGCCTCCAATCCTAACCCATTATAGGCTCATTGGAAAGGATTCAGTCTGAGTGGGGGTTTTTCGCTTAGAAACTCACTATGAGGAGTTGCCCCACGTGAGTAAGCTACTTTGCCCCCTCCTAAATAGGTGATATCCAATTCTGGACTTATGCATGTAATGCAAATGTGAGTGTGTGCGAAGGACCATACAAACCTTCCCAATTTACTAACATACCAAAATTCAACATTGATCAACAAGGAGTAAACTTCTATTAACAAACAAGAGAGAAAGAAATTAGTGACAACAAGAAAACATGTACATGTATTTAAAGCATCAAATCCCTAATATGCAAACTAGGATTCGTTTAATTATTCTTGGAGTTACCACAACATCATGCAATCAAGAAAGAAAGAAAAAAAATACTAAAAGGAAAATGAAAAACAGAAGAAAAAGTTAAGGCCTAAATAATTATTAAATTAATTTCCGGCTTGACTCTCTAACCACTCCCCAGTGGAGTCGCCAAACTGTCACAACGTTACCCGAAACGACGACGAATTTGGGACTTAAAGAAATTTTTATGGAGCCGCCACTAACCATTTTTTGTTTAGGTGCGGTTAGTCACCTATTAAGAATCTACCTAACTTAGCATTGGCCGTTAGGTGGCGTACTTAAGATGGGTAGGTCTCGGTCTGCGGAACAGAGAACTGGAGTCGGGAGTACGGTTACACGCGGGGAAGGATAAGCACCCCCACAACGCCCATCAAGATGACGGTACCGATTAATTTAATAGTATTTAGGCCTTAATTAAAAATGTTTTTATAATATTCCCTTTTTTATTGATTTTTTTTATTTTTTTTTGGATTTTCTATTTTATTATTCAAGCAAAAAAACACAAACAAATTTCAAAATATTTTCTCTTCTTTTTAAGTGAAATTGAAATTTGTAAACCAAAGTTTATTACTATCATTCTTAAGCCAATATTTTCTTTCCTTTTTTTTCTTTTTGTTTTTAAAGAAAAAGTGAATTCTTTCATTTTTTTTATTTTTTTGGGAGTTCTAAGGTTCATTTTATTCAAGAAAATCATTTGTTTCACTTTTTTGGGAAATTGACATTTTTATTAAAACATTGGATAATCTTTCTTTAAAAAAAAAAATCGTTTTTTTTAAACAAAGTTTGTTTCATTTTTTTACTTTTTGAAGATCATCATCTTTATTAGATACTTACCAATTTTAGAATGAAGATAGCAAGGGTTTTATCAAAACCCATTGTAAATTTCGTCCAATTCTGGGTCCAATTCAAAACATATCTTTTACTTAGAAACCCGGATTGGGTATGAATTTTCACCTTCCCAAGCCAGATCCCATGATTGGACCTTCACTATCCTCACATATTTTTAACTCATTTTCAAAGATTTGCTTAAAGATTATTTATCAATTTTATTGATCCTAATTATTGTCTTTTTTATTTATTTATATTAAAAGAATTACACTAGTTTAAATTAAATCATATATTCAGTTATTTATAATAATTTCATTAGTTGCCTGAATGCATGGCATGTAAAAAATGCTATCTTGCCAATTTTAAAATTGAAAATAACAAGGACTTTATCAAGGCCCACTATAAATCTCGTCCAATTCTAGGTCCGATTCAAAGTGGTTCTCTGACTTAAGAAATCCGGACTAGGTGTGAATCTTCACCCTCCCAAACCGGATCCCATGATTGAATCATCATAGCTTAAATGAATTGTAAGGATTTTTATAGACATAGGTTACCACTCTTTTACTTTTATTATTTAACGTAAAGGTTTTATTGTCCTTATTGGCTTAAAAATTTATCATTATTGGTTTATTTATTTTTAAAACTAACACCTATAATTTATTTAGATGCATAAATGCATGGCATATGAAATGTTATCTTATCAATTTTAAAAATAAGGATAGTAAGGATTTTATCAAGACCCACCGTGAATCTCGCCCAATTCTGGGTCTGATTCAAAATGGATCCTATGATCGGATGCATACTTCCCGCATACCATTACTCGCATGAATGACAATAATATGACAATAAAGTGCAAGCATGCATATCTTATAAAAAAAAATCCATCTAAAAAAAATTTAATTCAATTTTATTATTTCAACCTTAAAAAGTTTATTTCTTTTGCTAAAAAAAACTTTTCATTCATCCGTTAAAACCTTTCTATTCTCATGTCCCCATATTCTTACTATTATTTTTATTATTATTGTCGCCGATATATTCTTAAAAGATTAGTCATGCCAGAAACCAAGTAAAAATAAGCTAAGCTACGTGCGTTGGTTTCCTAGTACCATCAATATTCCCATGTTCTTTTATTTATTTATTTTCTCTACATACTTTTGTTCGTCACCAACACATACTGTTAACTTCTTAAAGCTCCAAGTTAGATTTTTTGATTGGAAAGGCATCTAATGAAATCAAACATGGCCCACGGCATCATGAGATCACAAAAAGACAAGAAAAATATGACATGGAGTATTAGAAGACTATAGGAACGAAATAGAAAGAAGATATACCCAAGAAATCAACAAAAGATTTCAGCCACTCAGATCCGGTCAGCAAAATGCACCCACGCGGGTCAACAGAACAATCAAAGGATTTTCTAGATGGCACCCCTTTCTAAGTAAAAGCTTCTTTTTTTTGGTAGTCAATAATTTTAGTCAAACTCTGCGTCCTTCTTCTCTACACCCCAACTCCTCTGGTTTTATCTACCATCTTTGTCAAACGACTCTTGGCAGCTAGATGGTCAC
This sequence comes from Microcos paniculata, assembly GCA_030664755.1. NCBI lineage: Eukaryota > Viridiplantae > Streptophyta > Magnoliopsida > Malvales > Malvaceae > Microcos > Microcos paniculata. The sequence goes on along the minus strand of CP131456.1, from coordinate 44,095,457 downwards.
CGACGGTGCAGCTCTATCATTCACAAACCGAACTCCAGAGCTTTGATCTCAGAATACAGCCATCAGATCATCATGAAATTCTAACAAGTTGCTCCTTACACCTTGTGCTCCCTTCTCATCGTCGGGATTGTGAAAAAGTTTAGCTGGAGCTACCCAATCGAAGATTAAAAGGAAGAATAGGGTACCTTTCTTTTCACTTGTTTTTGTGTTTTTACTTCTTTTGTTTTTTCGGACTGTGAAAGTTGTTGATGGTGTTTGTTTGTTTGAGTAAAACAGAGAAGGAAGTGTGACAAAAGGGTTTTTTTGGAGACTCAATGGGGATATCGGCGAGAAGTGCTGAGGGCTCCCCGGGGTTTGAGTTTCTTTGTTTGAGTTTTTTTCTTTTTGGGAACGAAAGGTGATCAGACCAGGTTTTGGGGTTGATGGAGTGGATACTAAACTTTCGGATGGTTGGAGAATGAGACTGTCTGACGGTGGCTAATCGACAATGGTATTATGGTAGAAGGGAATGGTTGGTTCTCTGTTTCTTTTTTTTTTTTTAGATTTTCTTGGTCTTTGATTGCCAATGTAGCCTAGCTGTGATTTCTGATAGCTTCTGTTTTTTTGATTGCTTGTTGGCTTGAACTTGCTTCAGAATTCATATCGTTCATGGCTGACAGGTTCTACAATATAAAGCTCCCTTTAATTTTATCCCTATTTGGTTTCTTTTTTTCTTTGTTGCAGGTTCATCAATATTAATGCAAGCTAACACTAGCCCCTTTATGACAATGCTTAGCTGAAAATGGGAAAAATTGGTCTGTGGTGGTTCTGGCTTTCTGAGATTTTGCCAAGAAGAGGAGCCGAGCACTGTTGTTGAAGAGAAGCCGAGCACTGTTTGTTGTTATTTTCTTAGATTTGCTCCATTTCCATTGGATTTCATTTGGGCTTTTTGTATAACTGGTGATAAGAATTTTTTGATGCTTTTGGGCTAAAAAAAAAAAACTTAAATCCATGGAACCCCAAATCCATTAATGAAATTGGGCTCTTGGTGCTAATTAATATTCAACCCAAGGTTTTCCAAACAAGTCTTAAGAACCCATGATGATGATAAAAAACAAGGAATGCAAAAACATAAAAATACAAGTAAATATAAGAACCAAGTGAAAATATGGTGTCTACACTTTAAGTGGGTGTATCATGAAATAAAAGTGTGTATGGTGGACTACCCTTACCCCAAAGCATTTGTAAAACCTTTGAAAATCTATTTATCTTTTCAAAACGTTTTACCCTAGTTGCTAGGCACTAAAATCTAAGCCACTCACAGTGTTGGGAGGTTCGTATACTCCCAAGCGTTCCATGTAGCTTAACTTCCGGAGCATCGCCGCATTCGATCATCCAGAGCCCTAGTACTTAGAAAAGCGTGTTAGGATTCATACTCAAACTATGAATGCACCTATGAGGCTCTAGCATGATCTAAGAGGATGTTTGGATGTGTTTCGGGGTTTAGAAAAGTGTCCAGGAGGTTTCAAGGTTAAAATTGGACACTTGACGAAAAATTACTAAAATGCCCCTACCATCCGTGGCCCAACGTATGAAAAGGGCCACTCCCACGCAGGAGTGCCTTGTCTCCCGCATGAGAGTGCCTTGAAATTACCCCTCCCGGGTGGGAAGCACTCGGTTCCTGCGTGGGAGCCACTTAGAAGCCTCAGGAACCAAGGCTTTTCCTTGGTTTCTGGGCCCTTCGATCCATGGTTCGCAGTAAAAATCGAGATGGACATTCCTCGCACCTCCCACGACATGTTTACCGAAATAAAAATAAGAATCACAAGTTCAAAGTTCCTAGATCTTGAATCTAAACTAAAATCTAGCTAAAAAGCTAAACCTAACTTTGAGCTTGGATCTCTCCTAGAACAATTCATGGAAATACGTGAAAACTTAATAAAATGTAGATCAAGGTGTTAAGAATAGCATATTAGAATCTTGCCTTGATCCTTCAGTCGGATTGTCCGGATCGGCCAAAAGTCCAAAATTGCTCACAGAGAGGAAATGAGAGGAGAGGAAGAGAGGGAGAAAAAAAATGAGAGGGAGAGAGGTAATCTCCCCCTATTTATAGATAAGCTCGACACTGGGTCTACTTGGATCCCGGGTCAGACTTAATTTCCTCTTTTTCACCTCTCATAATCTCAATCCTTGGCCTAATCCACCTACCAATTTCACCAATGGATATCCAATCCATTGGCTATGGACTTGTTTTAAGTCCAATTTGAGCTTCCATGCATGGTCACTTGTTTCATCTTCCAACTCCGTTTTATCTTAAGCTTAATTTCTCTTCTTAATTAGACACATCCGGATTGACGTATTGTTGAGTTAATACGCCGTCTTACACAATTCCGTTTGCACGGAAAAGTCGGATTAGGTCCGGGTGTGTCACAGCCCAAAACAAGAGCTGCCCACATAAATATGGGCTCGGTTGTGTTAGCCCACCAAAAAATATGGGTCGTGTTGTGCCAGTCCATTTAAGGTTAAGCCCACCATAGCCTGTAGCCCATGACCCATATGGATCGTGCCATGCCAACATATGGGCTAATAATGGGCTGAATCGAGTAAGCACATGGACCAATGATTTTTATTAAAAAATTAGTTTTATTAGTCCTTTTTATTTTATTTCATTATATATTTTTAATAATTTGAATTTAATTTTATTAAAACATTACACTTTAATTTAATAATTTACTACTTTTTTGTTTAATTTTACCACTATAATTTTTAAAAAATAAAAATGTATAATCATATAATTGATCTATTTATACAATTCTAAATTTACATTAAATATGTCTCGACCCAAATAGACACACAGGTCATATTGTACTATGCTATTTTTGTGGGCCGTGCCGTGCCAGCCCACGTGTCACCGAAAAGCTATCTAGCCCATCCATGACTGTTGCGCCGTGCCGACACAGCTCACTAAAATAGTAATGTGGGTTGTATTGGCATAGTCCATATTGGGCTGGCCATGTTGGGCTTCATGCCGCCTGTCCATTTTGCCATCTCTATGTTAGAGTCGGATTAACAACCTCAAAATTTAATCGCATACGAATATTACTTAAGTATAGATAATATTTAGGGTTTATCCATGCATTGGTAATTACCTCATCTTCCAACTTCGTTTAGTCATATCCTTAATATCTTTTCTAATAGAATCTCTAGTTTACTCGATAATTATTATACTTAAACCTCATATACATTTAGATCAATATCCTTTATTATATGTTACACCTTAGATCTCAATATCATTTAGATTTACTTATTTGACTTCTATTAATCTTCAGTCGTCCTTAACCATTCCTCAATCTTATTCCAATAAAGAATTGGATCGAATTTGGCCTCTAATTAAAGGAGATGCATTACTTCGTGTCCAAGATTACACTTAATTTATCTTCCAAGCAATTATATGTAACCTCTTAGTATAGATAGACACCTTAGGGTTCTCTTAAAGTGTATTGGATCTTATATCTTAGACCTTATTATACTTTAGTTTATTGATTTCTTGTTCTTGCTTTATTTTATGAGTAGCTAGTTCCCTAGTTAGGGTTAGGGATGTAGCTTGTTTAGATTCTTAACTATCTATGTATATTTTGATTATTTATGGTTGAATTTTCTTTTCCTATTCTTAATTTTGAATTTATACTTGATTACCATATATTCACTCTTTGGGATTATATGAAGAACTAGGAGGTGAAATATGATCCGTGCACTAGAAGAATAAATATCTTTGAGTTAGAGACAGGGATGTCCTAGACTAGGATGATAACTAATAAATTACTTGTGCTTAATGAGTTTGATTAATTAGGTTATGCATTAGGAGATTGTAATCAATTAATTGAATATATCTGTGTCCCTTGGGAAAGAACTAGGTACAATTAGTGTAATCGTTATTTCAACCATAATAATTTGATTTGTATGATAATTAATTATTCTTTGCAAGTAGGGATGTCAACGGGGCGGGTTTTATGCGGGGAGGGCATTCCCCATCCTCTACACTAACATAAAATCTCACTCCCCATCCTTGCCCCCGTCCCTAGCTCTGATTCGTGGAGAAGAATTTTCCACGTCCCCGCACTTGTAAAATCCTTGTTGGGGCATGGAATCTCGGTTGCTTGTTGATTTATTTGAAATTTAAAAATTAACTCATATTATATATTATTAACATAATTAATGAAAATATTCAAAGTAAATTAAATACAATAAAATTTTAAAAAACCTCAAAAGATATTTGTAACAAATTTTAAATTAATAATAAGTTTCAAATACAAATAGTTCTAGTAACTTTTAATATACAACAATGTACATATATATAACAAAAAAATACAAATGGATAATTATAAAAATAAATGATAAAAATTTCTTAGTTTAAAATAAAGCCAAACCATTAAATAAAAACACCAAAAAGTATAAACTTTTATAAGATATAATTATAAAATATATTATTAAATATTATGTATTATAGAAATCGAAGACGAGGCGGGGCCAGGGATATATTCTCTGTTTTGATGAGGAATTCATATTTTCCCTCATCCCCAACTGTGTCCCCAAAATTTATTCCCTGAACCCATCCCTATTGCTATGGGAAATCGATTATCCATCGAGTTCAGATGAAATTGACATTCCAACTTGCAAGTGAACCACAAAGCCCTAATGTTTTCTTATCTATTGATTTTCCTTTATTTAATTATTGTTTTGTTTAGTTAATAATTTAGCTTTTAATTTTTTTCTTTAATTGATTGTTTACTTTAACTAGAATTAACTAATTTGGTAAATATTAGTCTTTGTGGGAACAACCTTAGAATACTCCTTCTTCTATATTATCTAGATTTTGTGCACTTGCATATTAAGGCGATTAAAGGTTTTGGGTTCTTTGAATCCTTGGAAACTCTAGCTAACCTCAAGCTAAACTAAGTATGTATGTTGTTTAGCTCTATAAAAGGATTCAAAAAATGGATTTGCATGTTAGATTGGGGGGCTAATAAGGAAATTATGAATTCTTGAAGGTCATGGCCTAATTTTGAATTTTTTAGTGTTATGTTGTATAAATTGTTGATTATTGAAATTCTGGCTAAAGTATGAAATTAATTAAGGCCTTTAGAGGTTGATTGGTTGTTTAGAAGTGACGATTTGGAGTTGGTAGGGGGAAGGATGGTAGAACGCCACCTTGCTTAGTGGCAGAAGGAAAAAATGATGCCAGAAAGGATCAGGATTGGTGCTAGATCGACAAAAACAAAGGCCTACCCCATGTCGATCAAAACTGGAACTGGATATTCTGAAAATCGATGCCGAATGTTATTAACCCTAAATTAAAATATTTTAAAACTTCATGATACCGATTTCCAGGCATTATAGGGTTAATAATAAAATGTCTCATTTTGGATAAGATTGAGATTAGCTAAAAAAAAAAAGTTTAGAAATTGAATTTGTATGTCGAAGTAAGACTCCATTAATGTCGATTGATGACTCTCTTTAAAACTTGTTTTGTAGTGATGATACTTAATAATGCCTTGCATTATCTCGAGATGTATGCGCGCATAGGGTGTTACACGTACTTCAAGGTACTATGATGGTTGCCACGTTGCCGAACCAGTGGATTAAGGCATAACAAGAACTAAATTAATCTCAAAATCAACTTTGAAATCCCATCAAAATATATGTAATTATTTTATTTTTTTAGTCCAATTCCAACAATTATTTAGCTAGTACTTTCTTTTTGCTTTCGAAAACATTTCAAAATGATTTCTTGTTCCATACCATCATGTCTTTCTTGAAGGTGCCAATTGAATGTGCAAAACTAACAAATGGTTTCAGCTAACTCTTCTTAATGATAGGGACAAATTCAGGTAATCAAACCATATTTTTTGTAACATAAAGGGTTTAGTGCCACTTGCACCTACAGTACTAGATAAAGACTTCGCAATTATATGAATGTACCTTGGTTATATGTTGAAAGCTTGCTTCTAGATATATGACTTTCTAACTAGGATTTGCACAAGCAAGGTCGATTAGTTCCTGAATTAAATCACTCGATTGCCTATAGCTTGACCAAGTGAATCTTAATCCATTAAATCCAAGATCAAAATGTTGCAAGCACTTAAATAGTCATCAACTAATTTAGTCTTATTCATAGTGTTTATGCCATAATTTACATTTTTTGGGATCAAGCAATAATTAGCTTACTTAGATTGATGGATCCAAGAGATAGGGTACCTTTGATTTATGGTTTAAGAACAACAACTTAAATTAAAATTTAGGGCCACGCCAATCTTGGAACATTTGAAAGACTGATTCCAAGCTAGCCGAGATCAAAGGGATGTAATCTTGAAGGCAAAGATTTTTGGGAATTAAAGACACTAGATTCCAAGGAGTTGACTATGAGTGGTGTTAGCTATAAAAGCCACATCCTAGAAAGTTATATGGGGCAGCTCTCAACACTCAACACACTGCATAATGACAGTCAATTTTAAAAGTTAAATTTCCTCCTTATTTTGCAAACTTTTTCTTTGATTTATATTGATTTTTTTTTCATTGTTCTTAACCCACACTTAAACTAATGTTGTCCTCAACATTGTATCACAAAATATCAAGAGATAGGTAACAACAATCCTTGATTATTTTGGAACAGAAGCTAAGCATGAACGTCGCTTGCGTATGCTTTTGCTAATCTAAAAATTCATCACATAGACAAACAACAACTAAAAGCATAGGAAATTAGTTATCATTAATGTCAAATAAAGTGCTTACAAATAAGAAAAATAACATATATTGAATTAAATAAATTGAAGTTCTATATAAACTAAGATGCAACTACTCCTACTATGACAAGCAAATAAACTCCTAAAACTAAGCTAGGGTCACTGTGGTGGAAGTAAGGGACATTGCTACTACATGAATGTCCACATCCTATCTAGCTGAGTAGTCAATACAGCATGATTTGCTTCAGACAACTCCCTAAATGCTTGAAATTCTATTCTTTGACTGTGGACCTTTACTCACAACTTTTATATGGCATCCACCATCTTTTGATTTACACCTCTGCCTACGGGAATTGATCCATCAACTTGCTCTTGTGGTACTGCACTATTATCTGATACAAATTCATGACTTGGCTCAGCATTTGGATCAATAGCATAAGGGTCAAAATCCACGAATTAACCCATTTATTATCACGCTGCTTTTCATATCCTAACGTCTTCATCTTTTTCACATCAATACAATGAGTGACACTAGTTTGGTGTTTTTCTATGCTAGGAAGAGTCACCCCTTGTTTCTTGAGAAGTTGGCTAATGAGAAACGGGAAAACAAAACACTTGGATTTGTAGTTGAGCCGTACCATTTTTTGAATGAAGTCAATAATAAGAGCAGAAAGCTTGATAGGACCATTGTTAAAGTCCATTTTAACTCTATAAATATGTCTTAACATCCTTTATCTTCTTCTTTTCAACACCATGGAATACTAATTTTAATCAATTTTTGCTTTGAAGGTGAAATTGGAAGAGCATGATGAAAATGGAGTTAAAATGGATTTGATTCTTAGATTAAGTTACGAGAAGCAAAAATCAACAAGTCCCGTCGACGGATGACTACTTTAGCCATCGATGGGCAAACCTGGCAGAGCCAACATCTTTAACCATGTGCTGATCCATCGACAGATAAACATTGACCCGTCGATGGATCCATCAGGCAAGCTCAATGGATCCATCAGGTAGGCATGAAGTTAAGGAGAATTCAAGGTAATCCGTCGACGGATCGATTGGGCAGCCCTTTTTTTATAGAGCTGACAACTTATCTGTCGACGGATCAAAGCTTACCCATCAATGAATCCTTGAATGTTAGTTGACCCAAAGGCCATTCGTGTGCACGAGTTTTGAGGGTGATTTGATGGGCTCAGTTCGCCAGTAACAACAGCTAAATAAGGAGAAATTATTATCTTGCCCTTAGTCTTTATCTCTCACTTTCTTTATAACCCTAGGAGTTTATTGTAATTGCAATACATTTCCTTGCTAAGAGAGAAAAGGGTTTGGAGAGAGAAGAGTGATTGATGAGGAATTTATAGGTTAGAGAGAGAAGAGGGAGGTAATACTGGATTTTCTGGAATTCTGACAATTTTCAAGAATTTCGTTTGTTCTTTAGTTATGTCTATGTGTAGCTAAACAACTTAGTACTTAAATCTTTTGTATGAATTGATTCTTTGATTTGCAATTGTGAGACTCTTGAGATTAATTAATTTCCTAACCATTGATTGTTCTTTAAACCCTTGCAATTAGAAGATGATACGCTTGTTTATTATCTTGTCTATCAAATTACTTAATTGATTAGTTGTAAATAGCTAATTAGGTGATTCAATTGCTTGCTAATCTTTGAATACCCATCCTTGATTTAGGGGAGTCTTAGAACTTAGGTAGCAATTGGATGTATTGGTTACATCCAAAGGGATTAAAAATGCAAATGAAATAATATGTGCTGAGTATATTGTTATTTGTTGCTAATTAACATCTTTCTATTGATTAATGCTATTTTATGCTTAAATTCAAATTTCTGGGATTTAGGTTAGCAATAAAGGAAGGGATTGATAATGAAACTTGAGCAATTGTTAATCTATGCTTAAAGAAAATACATTGATGTGAGGCTGGACTCTAATAAATTAAATTAGCCAATTGATGGGGGAAATAACCGTTTAGTGAGTCTAGGATCAATTGCTATATCAAGGGAGTAGTTCTACAATAGATTGGAGGCTTTAATCATCATTTACGTGTTTGTTATTATTAGTTAGATAGTTTTTTTACTTTATTGCTTAAGTTGATTACTTGAATCTCCCCGTTTCTTCTTTAATTTCTTGCTTATTTGTTTCTGAAAGTGTCAATAGATCATAGTAGTTCTCTGTGGGATTCGACCTTTACTTCCTTAACTATTTATTGGAATGGTAAGTTTATATTTGGTGCTTAGTGACACCCACCAAATTTTGGCGCTGTTGCTGGGGATCTATGGCATTTATTGTTACTTTCTTTTCATTTTCATTTTCATTTGTTTCCTTTGTTTTCTTATGTTTTTTTCCCTTGTTTTGAGTTCATTTTTTTCCTTATTTTATTTACTCTCATTACCCTTTTCTTTCCTTTCATTGTAGTTGTTGCATGAATTTGAATTCTCTGATTATTAAGTTGAAGAAAATTAAGACTTTTGTGGAACGAACTAAACATCCTTTTCTAGTTTCTACAAGTTCTTCATCTTCTACCACTATGGAGTATCCACCACCTTTCGATCCACTCTATGATCCTCCTCCACTACCACCTCTCCCAGCTCCTTCTGCTCCTAATGATAATCAACTCATCATCCATCAAGTTTTGGGGCGTGAACCAAATCTTCAACCCATTTGCATTGTCTTTCCGGTGGTGGAAGGTGATTTTGTGTTCAAATCCAACTTTGTTCACTACCTTCTGACCTTCCATGGTCTCCCTAGTGAGGATCCTCACCAACACTTGAGGGAGTTCCTTATGGTTTGCTTTACTATGAAGCCCCATGGTTTAACTGAAGAATAAGTCCGGCTTAGGGCTTTTCCTTTCACATTGGCGGATACCGCCAAGTCTTGGTTATATCGGCTGGAATCTAATTCCACTACCGATTGAGAGCAGTTAAAGAAGTAATTTCTCACTAAGTACTTTCTGGCTGCTAAGGTTCTCAATCTTTGGAATCAAATCAGCACCATTCGTCAAAAGACTAATGAGTCCATCTATAATTATTGGGAATAGTTCAAGCATCTAGTGGCTAGCTATCCTTAACATCAAATTTCGGAGCAATGCTTGTTGAACCCTTTCTACAATGGTGTCCTTCCAGTCAACAAAGGACTCATAGATGCTGCTGCCAATGGAGCTCTTCTTGACCAACTAACGAAGAGGGCACAACAAATTATCACTACTATGGCTGTCAACTCTCAGAATTTTCAGACTTATGATGATATTCCTAGCCATCAAATTAATGAAGTTTGTCGATCTCACTTAGAGCAACAACTCGCCTCCACAAATCACCCACTTTCTCAGCTTACTTCTCTTATGATGGCTTAAATGGGTACACCTTCTTCCACTTTTCCTTATGGCATATGTTCTTTACATACTTATCCTACTGATGCATGCCCCACCTTACAAGAGGACACTGTTGAAAATGTCAATGATATTGGATTTCCTGGCTAACCAAGGCGAAATTATGATCCTTTCTCTTCCACATACAATCATGGGTGGAAAGTTCACCTAATCTTCAATATGGGAATAACGTCGCTCTTCCTTTTTAGCCTAGACTCATTTCTAACAAGGCATTACTACCTTCTAAGGCCTACCATCAGCACTGGTAAACCCTAACTTAATTCAAGCTCAAGCTCCTTCACATAATACTCTTCCTAACCAAGGTCATTCATCTTCACCCTCCTCTACATCTAAACTTGAGGACATTGAGCAATATCATTTTAGTTGTCTTTCCAAGAATCCACTAAGTCACAATTTTAATAAGTGAATACCTCTCTAGAAGATCTCCAACGGCAAGTCGGGCAACTAACAACTTTAATTAATGATCTTACTTCTCAATCTTCAGGGAAACTACCTTCTGAACCTATCATCAACCCAAGAGCCAATGTTAGTGCCATTCATTTGCAAAGTGGTTAGGTTGTTCCCAATCGGGAGCATAAAGGGAGGCCTCAATAGGTTGATAAAGAAAACTTGGAATGGGAGATGGAATCTCTATCCCCTGTTCTTAATGATTCGTCGATGGATGGCATTCATAGCAATCGATGCATTGCCCCAGAATCAACTGATAATCTTCTCTACCCGACACAACCGTTGACAGATGACTCTTTAACCAGTTTGTTGGATCAGTGACCACGTTGAAAAACCTTAACCCTACCCAACCAATCCATTGATGGATAAAGCTAGCGGTCGACGGATTCCATCTTCAGCTCATTTCTTTCCTTTTTCTCCTGAGAAGAATGATTTTGAAGCCTCAACTTCCACTCAAACCCATAAAGAGCATCGTAACTCTTCCCATTCTGGTTCACCTTTCAAATAAGTGTTCCCTTTCCTTTTAGATTGAAAAGGAAACCTAAGAAAAACATTGAATCGGATATTTTGGACATCTTTCATCGAGTTCAAGTGAATATCCCTCTTCTTGATGCTATTAAACAAGTCCCCCGATATGCCAAGCTTTTCAATGACTTATGCATTCATAAATGCAAGCTAAAAGAAGAAACGGGGTGATTATCTTGAGTGAAAATGTGTCGACTATTCTACAACACAAACTCCCACCTAAATGTAAAGATCAAGGTTGATTCTCCATTCCGATCACAATTGGCAAAACTCATAATCAGAAAGCCATCTGTGATTTAGAGGCTACTATAAGTTTCATGCCATATTCTCTCTATATTTCTTTGGGCATGGGGCTTTTGCAAAGAACAGATGTGGTAATTCAATTGGTCGATCATTCTCTTATCTATCCAGAGGGCGTGTTGGAAGATGTTCCTGTTTAAGTGAATGACTTGGTTTTCCTTGCTGATATTTATGTGTTGAAAATGGGAAATGAGGAAAGTACTTCTTCTTCCTCTATTCTTCTTGGTCGACCTTTTCTTTGCACTGCTCGAACCAAAATTATCTGTTATGAAGGTATTCTTTTGATGGAGTTCGATGGCAAGGTAGTTACTTTAAATATTTTTTATGCTATGAAGTATCCTCTAGATGATTCGTCTATTATGGCTGTATATTTTGTGGATATATGCTCTACTTCAGTATTAGACTTTACTCAGGATGACCCTTTGCTTACTACCTTGACTTAAAGTATAACTTATGATGCTTTGGAATTCAATGAGGAACTCTATGATTCGGATGTTGAGCTTATCTTGGCATCAATGGAAGCTTCTTCACTCCACTCCAATGTTTCTTACATGGATCTCCCTATTCCCACGACTAAGCTCCTTTTTTCCATTGTCCAACCACCTTCGGTTGAGCTTAAACCTCTTCCAGCTCACCTCAAGTATGCCTTTCTTGGTAAGAATGATACTTTTCTAGTGATTATGTCAAGTATTCTCACTGATTTCTAAGAGCTTCAACTTATTCAAGTTCTTAAGGCAAGAAAGGAAGTTATTAGATGGTCCGTTATGGATATTAAGGGTATTAGCCCCGCTGTTTGCATGCATAGTATCTTATTGCAAGATGATACCAAACCAAGTTGGCAACCTTAGTGCCGCCTGAACCCTCTTATGATGGAGGTTGTCAAAAAGGAGATATTGAAGCTCTTGCAAGTTGGCATCATCTATCCTATCTAAATAGTAAATGGGTTAGCCCAGTCCAACTGGTACCTAAAAAGACGGGCATTACGGTTGTTCAAAATGCCAGTGGTGATCTTGTGCCATAACGGATCCAAAATGGCTGGAGAGTGTGCATCAATTATCAGAAGCTTAATGATGCCACCAAGAAGGATTATTTTTCTTTGCCCTTCATAATTCAAATGTTAGAAAGGTTGGCAGACAAAGCTTTCTATTACTTCCTTGATAGGTATTTCGGCTATTTTTAGATTATGATTGCCCCAGAGGACTAAGAAAATAGTACCTTTACATGCTCTTTTGGTACCTTCTCATATAGGCATATGGCCTTTGGTCTCTGCAATGCTCCCGCCACATTTCAGCGGTGTATGATGAGTATCTTTTTTGAATATGTCATTTTATGAAAATTTTTTTTATGATTGCTTGGATAACCTTGCTCTTATTCTTGATTGCTGTATTGAGAATAACTTGGTACTGAATTCCAAAAAATGTCATTTTATGGTTACACAAAAGATTGTCTTAGGCCATATAGTCTCGGGTAAGGGCATTAAGGTGGACAAAGCCAAGATTGACATCATCTAGAACTTACCCTATCCTTCCTCAGTGAAGTTAGTTCGATCTTTCCTTGGCCATACGAGGTTTCATCGGCATTTCATCAAGGACTTTTCCAAGATTGCAACCCCACTGTGTCATCTTCTACAGTAAGACGTCCTTTTGACTTTGATAAATCATGTCAAACGACCTTTGACAAGTTGCAAAATTGCTCTCACTTCAGCCCCTATTTTGCAACCTCCTAATTGGGACCTTTCTTTCAAGCTTATGTGTGATGCAAGTGATATGGCTGTGGGTGCAGTGCTTGGTCAATGTGTGGGAAAGACTCCACATGTTATCTACTATGCTTTACATACTTTGAATGAGGCTTAGAAGAATGACACAACCATGAAAAAGGAGCATCTTGCCATTGTCTTTGCATTGGATAAGTTCTGTTCTTATTTGCTTGGCACCAAAGTGGTTATATTCTCCGATCATGCAGCTTCAAAGTATCTCTTTGCCAAGAAGGAAGCTAAACCTTGCTTAATCTATTGGATTTTGCTTCTTCAAGAGTTCAACCTTGAAATCAAGGACAAAATGTGTGCTAAAAACTTAGTAGCTGATCACCCCAGCCGGTTGGTAAATTTTGAGGTAACTTCTTCCATAAGCGACTCATTTTCGAATGAAATGCTTTGTATTATCAATGTTTAAATTCCTTGGTATGCTGACATTGTTTATTACCTTGTGACTAAAGAATTTCCTAGTGACTTTCCTAAGGCAAAGAGAGATGAACTTAAACATGATGCTAAATTTTATGTATGGGATGATCCTTCTCTATGGAAGCATTGTAGTGACTTGATCATTAGTAGATGCATTCCTGACCATGAACTTCATAGTGTTTTATCTTTTTGTCATTCTCATGCATGTGGAGGCCATTTTGTTCCTTAAAAAACGACTAGAAAAATGCTTGAATGTGGCTTTTATTGGCCTTCTTTGTTTAAGGATGCTCACTCCTTTTGCAATTATTGTGATAGTTGTCAAAGGATAGGGAAAATCACACACAGAGACCAAATGCCCCTTCATTTTATTATTGTTTGTGAAATTTTTGATGTATGGGCAATTGATTTCATGGGACCTTTCCCTAAGTTCAATGGCTTTGTTTACATCTTGCTAGCTTGTGATTAAATTTCTTGTTAGGTGGAAGCAAAAGCCACCCGGACTGATGATTCTAAAGTGGTTTGTGACTTTCTCAAGTTAAACTTATCTCGCTTTGGGGTACGTCGAGTTCTCATCAGTGATAAGGGAGTGTACTTATGTAACAAACTCATGGCATCTCTTTTAAAGAAATATGGGGCTACTCATAAGGTGTCCACCGTATATCACCTACAAACCAGTGGACAAGTTGAAATTTCAAACCATGAAATCAAAGCGATTCTCCAAAAGATGGTGAACCCTAATCGAGCGGATTGGAATCAACGGCTTGAAAATGCCTTATGGGTGTATCGCACTACTTACAAGCACTGGCTGTACCAGCTCCTCTTCCATTCCAATTACCGGTTGGCAATGGGCCACTACCTCAGCACAAATTTTAGTCTCAAATGCTTGGTTGGTGAGAAAACATGAATCACAACTTCACCAATCTCCAAGGGCAAGTGACCAATCTCACTGAAAAGATTCATTCCATTCACACCAAGCTTGATCAACTTCTCACCTTCCATGCTCCACCACCACCACCACCACCGCTGCCTCAATAAACTTTAGCACTTTATTCTAACATTTTCATACATTGCTTTAAATTTCTACTCTTTACATTTACCTTTCCAGACTTTAGTTTGTCGTTTTCATTTTATTGAGTTTGTTGACATTTTCCACTTAACTTTGCTTATTAACTCCTATTTTGGCTTTATGGGACTATTTATGCTATTTGCTTCTTTCTCCCCTATTATGTTTGTTCCTAATTCTTTGCCTCATTGTCTATCTTCGACATTATCAAGGTACTTCACTCTAACTCTTATCTTGTTCATTACCTTGTTTTACTATCGAATTCCTTTACACTATGGACAATGCTTGTTTCAAGTGTGGGGGAGTTAGCCATTGCATTGCTTGACAATTAGGAGTTTTAAGGTAGTTAATTGGTGGTTAATTTTCAAATTGAATGATAAAGTCCTTCATGGAATGAGTATACGTTTAGTTTAGGATGAAAGGATGCAAGATGATGAATGACTAAGATGCTTTACTTCTTGATTTCTAAGCGACATGTTAGTTAATTTCTTTGAACCAAATATGTTTGAGTAGGGTCATGCATTTATAACCTTGTGAGGATTTGAAACGTATAGATTGCACTACAATCTCTTTTCATTCTTGAGTGTCATTTATGCCTTTTATGGTTGTATTTTTCTAGAACTTGCTTGATACCTTGTTGAGATTACATGTATTGCATTCATGCTTGAAAGATGATTAACATGATTTAAGCCATTTTCTCTGTTGTTTAACCTTGTTATCCAAAAAAACTCAAATTGTCAAAAGAGAAAATAGGTTTACTCACCCTGTCTCGTTGACTTAGTGAAATAATTGACTTCTTGTATATTTATGTTCTTTGTAAAAAGGCTGGCAACACAGATTAAGTGTGGGGGAATTTACGCTTAGAGTTGATCATTGGAGAAAAGGTTGAATAAATGAGATGCTCAAAGCATTGAAAGTTAACAAAAATGTGCCTTAAGAAAGCAAAAATTTATAAAGAAAGGCACAATAAAGGAAATAGGCATATCTTTGTATCAAATGGAAAGAGAGGTTAAAGAAAATGGTGAAAAGAAGTCAATTAAAAGAACATTAGGATAGCAAATTGTTGATCGAACTAAGAGTTGGGCTACCAAAAGTTAAATGTGTCCATTATTTCAACTAGTTGAAGTTTCACTAAGCTCAAAGAGACTTTTGATTGAATTCCTTTAAACTTTCTTTCATAACTTACTTACCCGAAGCCTCATTACAACCTTACTTTAACCCTTTTTCATCCATTCATTCATGGCATGCAAGATGGAGTAGTGGAGACGAGGTAGACTAGCAAGCTTAAGGTAAGTGTATGGCTATAAGAAGACTCTTAAGTGAACCATTAGCCAAACACTTGAGTGAATGATAGTTTACTAGCAAGGAATTACCTCATTCAAACATGTTTGGTTAAAGATTATTACTTACATTGTTGCTTATTTACCTTGTTAGTTTAGCTTCTTATTCACGAGTTGTTATGCTTTCTTCCATTTTTAAACTATGTTTCTACTTGCTCCATGAATATCTTTTGAAGTTTGATTTGAGCCTTAACTATCTTAATAATGTGACTTTAGGTAACTTTAGAAAACCTCAGGAGACTATACCTCTTCCTATTAGGGCCACCTAAAGGTTTAATATGTGCTTGTAGTTTAGGCTAAAAACTACCGTGTCTCCTACGACAATGACCAATAAACTCAGGTTTAGCTTTAGCCTTCTCTTTCTTTTATAGGCTTAATCGAAGGCGAGTAAGGTTCAAGTGTGGGGGAATTTGTTAAACTTAAGTTCAAGTGTGGGAGAATTTGTTAAACTCCATTTTAACTCTATAAATATGCCTTAACATCCTTCATCTTCTTCTTTTCAAAACCGTAGAATACTAATTTTAATCAATTTTTGCTTTGAAGGTGAAATTAGAAGAGCGTGATGAAAATAGAGCTACAATGGAGTTGATTCTTGGATTAAGTTACAAGGAGCAAAAATCAATAAGACCTGTCGATGGATGAGTTGTCACACCCCGACCTGTAGGCTCGGCCACAAGGCAGCTGTCGCATTGCCTTGAAGTACGTAATGCAGTCATGCACTAGAAACAATGCAAGGCATTGTATATCAAGCATAAATACAAATATCAAATAGAATTTATAAAACAATATATTTTTAACAAAAGACAATATCAAAACAAAATGAGATTTTCAAATGTGCGGAATGAAATAGTAAAACATAATACAGTGGAATTAAAATACACAAATGGATCATTAAAACTAAGAATAGAAGACCTACTGTAGCTGATAGCTAATCCGCACGTTTCACGAAGTAACTACTCTTCAATAAGCCACAATGCCTGAAAAATGTAAATAAACCACGGGGTAAGTCCAAGGACCTAGTGATGCAATTTGAAAACAATGTAAAAGACGAAAGATGGTAGGGGATACAATAATACCAAAATCGATCTTTAAAATCATCATTTATTTTCAAATCAAATCTCACCAGTTAATCATTTTCATAAAAAATGATTTTGTTTAGGTAGCTAAAATCGAACGAGTCTCATTCGTCGATCGGCTAAAACACTTGGGAGATATTCTCATCAAATAATGTTTTAAAATACATATACGTACTATGCCCTTTTCTCCCAACGTTGCGGTAGTTATCTCAAAACAACTACACTATCCCCTAGCGAGTCACCCTCTGCCCCTCTCTACTCCAGGGTAGTCTGTTTGTGTCTCCCTTTTGGAGAACGGTCCACAAGTGCCTATAATCAAGCTAACAATAAGCCCCTCTAGGGTAGTTGTTGAACCCAAGTGTTTTTAATGAATACAAAACAACCCAATTAGATGCTTTTAATAAATTTAAGTGTCCAGATTCTTAAAAGGCAAAAGTGAAAATGCTAAGTGTTAAGGATTTAATCGATTGGGGTTCTGTGCCAATCGATTGAACAAGTTTGGACTGAGGTTATACAGCACAAACCCAAGACATTCAACCGATTGAGCAAGATTAGTCAACCAATTGAGCAACTGATGGAAAGAAGAAAAAGTTAGAAGTCAGAAATTTTCAACCGATTCATAGAAGTGCTCAACCGATTGAAGAAGAACAAGTGAAGACTAGAAAGCCTGAAGCTAAAGAAATTGAACCGATTGAGCCTTATGCTCAATCGATTCTGCGCAATTGATTCAGCGCCTTGAAGAAAACGACAGCTGAAGAAAGTGAACCGATTGAGGGGGAATATGAATCGATTCAACAAACGAAACAAGAAGTCCAAAAGATAGCATCAGAAATATTAAACCAATTCAATAATGGTCTCAACCTATTCAATAGTGCCAGAACAATGTAACAGCCAGTTCTTTCAAAGCTGCGACTTGGCCTCTCTCTTCATTAAATGCCCCAACGGATAGAATAAGCTCTCAAGGTATTTAAGAGGGTCTTAAATGCTGAAGAAAAACAAGAAATTGAAGAGCATTAAATAGCATTTACTACACTTTACCTTGTACATTGATTTCTCTCTTGTTCCTAACTTTTCACACTTTGTGAGAGAAATTTGAGTGAGCTAGAATTCTTGTACATCTTAGGCCTTGTTAGAGATCATTTCTTGTACACAATTTTCAGTTTCTCTTGTATTCTTAGAGGTAGGGGAATCACTCTAAGTAGGTTGCATCAACTAGGAGGTGCTAGGTTGATTGGTATTAAATCTTGGGAAGAGCTTTCTTTTTAAAGGCTTCGTAGAAGCTAGAATTCCACTATCCTAGTGAAGAGGAGCTTGAAAAATCCTTGATTGGGAAGATCAAGGTAGTGGATGTAGGTGAGGAACACCGAACCACTCTAAATAGATGTGTTATATCTTTTTTGCTTGCTTTACTTTGCAAAGAACTCATCCAACTCTCCAAAACAACCCCAAACACCAACCACCTCATTACCAAAATTTCCAATTGAAGTAGCACCATCCAAGAAGAAGTCACAAGTGCTATTCACCCCCCTCTAGCACTAATCTAAGGGACCAACAGTAGTCTTTCATGGACTAATATCATACCTTAATCGGGTAGGCCTCACATGGACTGTCTTCATGTGACGATTAGGTTTATATAAAAACATATACCTTGATCGGGCAAGTCACATACGAACTCTTATCACGTCACGATCGGGTTTGCATAAAATCATTTTAATTTATTTATATCATCATATATATGATATACGTATAACCCACCCACAAAAAGGTGTATGCTTGTGCAGTGGCATACTATATCCCAAAACGTATAAAATATTTAATTAAAAATAATTAAAAACATTTGCCATCAATGTCACTAAACATTGAGGTCAAACCATTCGTGGACTGGGAAAGTAGTATACTCCTGCACTAACCTAACTGCACAGCAGGAGCCCTCACCACGATTCATCGCCGATGCTCCTAATTTTACAATTAAACCTCATTAAAATCATTTTCAAAATTTAAATATATAATTGATGACTTAAAATGACCTAAATAGGCTCTATCGAACTTAGAAAGGGTCTAGACTTAATTCGGGATCGAAAATAGACAAAATTAGAAAATTTAACTTTTCGGTCAACGGTCAAAACAATCAATCAAAGTCAACGGTCAATTGGTCAAACCAAAATCTGGCAGATTTTCTGCTGCAACTTCAAAAATCCATATCTTTTAATTTACAACTCAGATTAAGGCGTATAATATGTCGTTGGAAAGAAAAAAGAGTCTACTTTAATAAGTTCTTCTATACCAAACTCTAATTCTCAGTCCATATAGGTCGAAAATGGGATCAAATTTACTGTCACCAAATTTCAGGTTTTCCAGGCGACAGAAAATTCAAAAATTTATATCTTTAAATTCAAGCATTTCTGGAAAAAGTTTTGTGAACAAAATTTGTAGTTAACACATCAGAGATTCTTCGAGTTAAATTTCATGGCAAACAGAGGCCATTTTCCCAGCGCAAATCCACAAAAACAGAGAGGTTCAAATTTCACCCCAACACAGAATTTTTGCATTTGACTTCTAAGCTCACTAAACTTCAATTATTGCCCTCCTAAGCTGAAAACAACCTTCTTCCAACCACAATACACTACATAATTCTACTACAACCTCACTAAACAATAATTCAAGCTAACATCCAAGAATTTAACTCATAATACCCATTTTCTTCAAATTCAAGCACTCAACCTTCAACCAAATAAAATTGCATGTAATTTACATCAATTGAGAGCTAAAGAAGAGTAGATTAACATACCAAGAAAGCTCAATCAATTGATGGCTAGTTTTCTCCAAATCTCCAAGTAAAATCTGAAATTCTCCTTCCATATTGAGCTTGAATCCTTCCTCTATTAGAATACTTTATTTCTAATTATGCGCCGAAAGTTTGAATAAGTCAGTGACAATTGACCAGAACAATAATTATGCGCCGAAAGTTTGTTTCAATCAATTTATCTCATAATATTAATAAAATAATAATACCAAAATTTGAACAAATTCCTTAAACAACCAAGTGGGCCCCACGCCAACTTGCACCACTAACAAGCCCCATTATTGCCGTCATAATAGGAAAATTCTCCTATTCATCCTGCATGATTTTCACATCTTGGACAAAACCTATCACCTAATAAAATTAGCCCAAAAAACCGAAACTTTTATCCTTTTTGTTTAATCCTTAAAACTTGAATCTGTTTCTCAATAAATTGGATCTTAGCTCTTGTTAACAAGATTCTAGCTGGATGCATAAAACGTAAAAATCAAATCTGAAACAAACTCCAAACTCCAAAGCCATATTTCTTAATAAACTAAATCCATGGAAAAACCAAATCCATGATTATGGAAGACAAAGAAACAAATTGATTCCTAATGATTTGACATGAATAAGCTTTGAGACCAATTGTTAGAATACTTTATTTCTAATTTGGTGAATTGTCACCAACCAATTTTCATGTCAAATCATCAAGAAAATTTAGATCTAAATGTTTAGATCTAAGCGGAAGCGTACCTGGATCCATGAAGAAAGCTTGATTTTCTGGTTATTGTCTTCCAAGTCAATATGCCGTCTTTGCTCTCTCTGAAGAGAGTTATCTCTTTTGATTGATAGGATTGCAGAAAAGAGAAAATTTTTGTTGTGCATATGGCTTGGGGACCATAACCCTTATTTATATCTTTAGTCTAACTTCTATTTTAGCCTATCATAAAAATAGAAATTAATCCTTTCGGTCTCTACACATTAAAGTCCATTCTCTATTAAATGTCTAGCCCAAAACTTTAAACTTTATTGATCACTTTAATTGGGCTTAATCTTATGATAGCCCATAATATATAATTAATATAAATATATGAGCCCACATGTTGAATTAAATCCAACAATCTCCCACTTGGGCCATATATGTATAACTCCTTTAATTATATATTATGTAATAACCTTATGAGCTCAAATTTTGCTATCATTACCATAGACATCTTAAATCAATCTGGTTCATCAATCATATCAACATAGGATTAAAGCGGTTTTCATTATACACATATCATAATGAAACCATCAATAGTCACATATGTCAATATAATTGAACAACATAGATCAAGCATGGATGCATAGCATGAGAAGTTACATGTAATGTATCTTAACATGCCTACTTCCAACTGGTCCAACCTTATTCCTTAGTGAGATCAACCAAATAAAATGTTCAAACAAACCACAAAATGTGTCTATAACTGAAAATCAACCAAAATAACAAACTCCCACTAAAATTGCATGTTATCAAAAGATACAACACCCATATGAGCGGTATGCTCATGAAAGACCTTAGGTGGTAATCCCTTAGTTAGCGGATCTGCAACCATAGAGTTTGTCCCAATATGTTCAATAGACACCTGACCATTTTGAACTCTTTCTTTAACAACTAGGAACTTGAGGTCTATATGTTTTGACTTCGTTGAGCTCCTGTTGTTATTGGAATATAGCACTGCTGACTTATTATCACAAAATATCTTTAATAGTCTCTCAATACCATCCACAATTTGCAGCTTAGTGACAAAATTTCGCAGCCAAATCCCATGACTAGATGCCTCATGACATGCTATAAATTCCGCTGCCATGGTGGAAGCAGCTATGAGTGTCTGCTTAGCACTCTTCCAGGAAACAGCTCCTCCAGCCAGCAGGTAAATATAGCCTGATGTGGATCTCCTACTGTCTTGGCATCCAGCAAAATCAGAATCAGAATACCCAATGATCTCCAACTGATCCGATTTCTATATGTGAACATGTAGTCCTTTGTTCTCTGTAAGTACCGCATAACCCGTTTAGCTGCTTTCCAATGATCCATTCCAGGATTGCTTAAGTATCTGCCCAGCATTCCAACTATGTACACAATATCCGGACGCGTACACACTTGAGCATACATTAGACTCCCTACTACTAATGCATAAGGAATCTTTTGCATTTCTTTAGTTTCAAACTCATTCTTGGAGCATTGGTTGAGACTGAACTTGTCTCCTTTAGCAACAGGGGTGTCACCTGGTTTACAATCCTGCATGCCAAATCTCTTTAGAACATTTTTGATATAGCTCTTTTGTGATAACCCAAGTATACCCCGAGAGCGATCTCGGTGTATTTGTATGCCTAATACAAAAGAGGCGTCACCAAGATCTTTCATTTCAAATTTCTTTGTCAGAAAGCTCTTGGTTTTGTGCAATAAGCCTATATCGTTGCTGGCAAGCAGTATGTCATCGACATATAAAACCAGAAAAATACACTTACTCCCACTGAACTTGTGGTATATACAATCATCAACTGCATTTATCTCAAAACCAAATGAGATAACAACTTGATGAAATTTATAATACCATTGACGAGAAGCTTGCTTGAGCCCATAGATGGATTTCTTTAATTTGCAAACCATTTGCTTTGCATATCCGGACACAAAGTTTTCTGGCTGCACCATATAAATCGTCTCATCAATGTCACCATTGAGAAACGCTGTCTTAACATCCATCTGATGTAACTCAAGGTCAAAATGTGCCACTAATGCCATTATTGTCCTAAAAGAGTCTTTCGAAGAAACCGGAGAGAAAGTCTCTTTATAGTCAATACCTTCTTTCTGTGTGAAGCCCTTTGCAACAAGACGAGCCTTGTACCTTTCTATATTACCTCTCGAATCCCTTTTGGTCTTAAATATCCATTTACAACCAATGAGTTTCGTACCTTCAGGTAATGATACAAGGTCCCAAACGTCATTGTCCTTCATGGACTTCATCTCTTCATTCATGGCATTAATCCACTGTTGAGAGTTAGAACTTTCAATGGCTTGATGGAAGTTGATTGGATCATCTTCTACCACACCAATGTCAACCTCATGTTCTTGAAGAAATACAATATAATCGTCTGAAATTGCATTTCTCCTCTCTCTAGTGGATCTTCTTAATGGCATAGGTTCTTGAGGCTATAGAGTTTGTTCTTCTGGAACAAGTTGTTGAACTTGAGCAAAAGGTTCAATAACATTGTCTTGATCTGGAATTGCTTCTTGAACAATACCAGGAATTAAAGCTTGACCCTGATAATTTTCAAAAGCAATTAGAGGAATTTCGACACATTCCTCTTCAAAGACAAAGTCCTTAATTCCTTTTCCCCTCGCAAACTCAACATCCTCAAAGAACTGAGCATTTCCTATCTCAAACATTGACTTAGTAGTGGGATCATAAAACTTGTAACCCCTTGACCTTTCGAAGTATCCAACAAAATAGCAACTAATCGTTCTGGAATCCAGTTTCTTTTCATTTGGCCTATTTGGCCTTGCCTCAGCTAGACAACCCCAAATGTCCAAGTGATTTAAACTGGGTTTCTTGCCCATCCAAAACTCATAAGGGGTTTTGGCACTTGCTTTTGTTGGAACCCTATTGAGTATGTAAGCTGCAGTCTTTAGTGCTTCTCCCCAAAGAGATTCTAGTAAAGTAGAATCACTAATCATACTCCTTACCATGTCCTTTAATGTCCTATTTCTCCTTTCAGCAACACCATTCATGTTAGGAGATCCTGGCATGGTGTACTGTGGGACAATACCACACTCTTCGAGAAACTTAGCAAACGGTCCTGGACGTTGTTCACCTGATCCGTCATATCTGCCATAGTATTCACCACCATGGTCAGATCTGACGCTTTTAATTCTTTTGTTGAGTTGATTCTCAACTTCAGCTTTAAAATTTTTGAACACATCCAGAGACTGAGACTTTTCTTGAATGAGATATAGGTAGCCATAACGTGAAAAGTCTTCTGTGAACGTAATAAAATATTGTTGACCATTCCAAGAAGCTGTAGGGAATGGCCTACAAATGTCTGTATGTATTAGTTCTAAGACGTCCATAGCCCTGTTGGCACCTAATCTCCTTAGGTTTGTCTGTTTCCCCTTAATACAAGCAACACAATTTTCAAAGTTCGTAAAATCAAGGGGATCAAGAATCCTGTCAAACACAAGACGTTCAATTCTTTGTTTAGAGATATGCCCTAAACGTTTGTGCCATAATGAAGCAGAATTCTCATTGGTTAATTTTCTCTTTATACCTTGATACACATGCAAGGTTTCATTATATGAGGCAATTGTATCAAGCAAATATATGTTATCAACAAAAGATAAAGAACCGGCACCAATAACATTTGAATTTTGACAAAGACTAAGCTGACTATTTCCTAATGAACAAGAGTAACCAAATTTGTCCAATACGGAAATAGAAACCAAATTCCGTCTAAATGACGGTACAATATAAGTCTCATTCAAATCCAAATAATAACCAGTCTTTAACAATAACCTAAAAGTTCCAATAGTCTCAACTTCCACTGATTTACTATCGCCCACATAGATGTATCTTTCACCATCAATTGGCTTTCGGTAGTTTAGGCAACCCTGTATAGACACACTTATGTGAGTAGTAGCACCAGAATCTAGCCACCAAGTGTGTATAGGTACCGAAGTTAAATTAACCTCAGAACAAACCAGAGTGAGAAGTGTACCTTTCTTTACACGCCATGCGCGATATTTGGTACAATCCTTTTTCCTGTGTCCAGCAGCTTTACAGAAATAACAGGTAAATGCCTCACCCTGTTGGTTCTGTTTCTTTTCTGGTGGAACATTTGCAGCTTCCTTGCCCTTCTTCCTTTTCAAGTTATTGTCCTTAAAGGTACTAGCCAAATGAGCACTTTCTGTCTTCTCTTGCTTCAGCCTTTCTTCTTCTTGCACACAATGAGAGATGAGCTCATTAAGAGTCCAACTCTCCTTTTGACAGTTATAACTAACTTTGAACTGACTGAATTGTGCAGGAAGAGAGAGAAAAACTAAATGCACAAGCAAGTCCTCAAACAGCTCCAACTTTAGTGCCTTTAGCTTTGAAGCAAGATGAGACATCTCCATGATGTACTCCCTTATATTACCTTTTCCTTTATACCTCATTGAAATGAGATTTGCCAAAATCGTACTTGTTTCAGCCTTTTTGCTTTTGGCAAACCTCTTTTCAATTTCCTCAAGGTAATCTTTAGCAGTAGTAACCTTTTCGGACATAGTGCCCCTGAAGGTTTCTGGAATTGCACGCTTTATGATCATAAGACTTATGCAATTAGAACGTTCCCACCTCTCTATGTCCATCTTATCATTAGATGAACTATCAACTGTAAGGTCTGTGGGTCGTTCTGTCCTAAACGCAAGGTCTAGATCCATAACACCGAGAACAATCATAACGTTCTCTTTCCATGCTTTAAGGTTCGTGCCACTAAGCATGGGAATGGAATTCAAGCTGGCAGTAATAGTAGATGCAGAACTAGCAACTGTACAGAGAACGAAACAAGTAGAACATGCTCACATTAATTCCATATAATAACCATATATTCAAATAATGGTAAACCCCATCACAAGATACCTAGCACAACATTAATATCTTGTCTTTGGACAAAAATATTAACTGTAAGTGGTACTCTTGGTGTAGTAATCAAATATTGACAATAAAATCCTGTCAAACAATTAACCTTTCTTTGGACCGATTAATTGTTCACATGGCAAACCGAATAATTGTCACATATTTATTACCACAAGTGCACATGTATTTCGGCCAAATATTGACCCTCCTTTGGGCTGGCCAATATCCGCATGAATTACATATACACAACCAACTTAATATTATAAAATAAATTAATCTAAACAAGAGAGGCTACTTTAGTAGCATGTTGTTTCAATCAACTTATCTCATAATATTAATAAAATAATAATATCAAAATTTGAATAAGTCAGTGACAATTGACCAGAACAATAATTATGCGCCGAAAGTTTGTTTCAATCAATTTATCTCATAATATTAATAAAATAATAATACCAAAATGTGAACAAATTCCTTAAACAACCAAGTGGGCCCCACGCCAACTTGCACCACTAACAAGCCCCATTATTGCCGTCATAATAGGAAAATTCTCCTATTCATCCTGCATGATTTTCACATCTTGGACAAAACCTATCACCTAATAAAATTAGCCCAGAAAATCGAAACTTTTATCCTTTTTTTTTAATCCTTAAAACTTGAATCTGTTTCTCAATAAATTGGATCTTAGCTCTTGTTAACAAGATTCTAGCTGGATGCATAAAACGTAAAAATCAAATCTGAAACAAACTCTAAACTCCAAAGCTATATTTCTTAATAAACTAAATCCATGGAAAAACCAAATCCATGATTATGGAAGACAAAGAAACAAATTGATTCCTAATGATTTGACATGAATAAGCTTTGAGACCAATTGTTAGAATACTTTATTTCTAATTTGGTGAATTGTCACCAACCAATTTTCATGTCAAATCATCAAGAAAATTTAGATCTAAGCGGAAGCGTACCTGGATCCATGAAGAAAGCTTGATTTTCTGGTTATTGTCTTCCAAGTCAATATGCCGTCTTTGCTCTCTCTGAAGAGAGTTATCTCTTTTGATTGATAGGATTTCAGAAAAGAGAAAACTTTTGTTGTGCATATGGCTTGGGGACCATAACCCTTATTTATATCTTTAGTCTAACTTCTATTTTAGCCTATCATAAAAATAGAAATTAATCCTTTGGGTCTCTACACATTAAAGTCCATTCTCTATTAGATGTCTAGCCCAAAACTTTAAACTTTATTGATCACTTTAATTGGGCTTAATCTTATGATAGCCCATAATATATAATTAATATAAATATATGAGCCCACATGTTGAATTAAATCCAACATCCTCTTCTAGAATAATCAACATCATCTTGTAGAGCTCAAAAACACTACAATTTAGAGTGTTTATTTGCTTGATTTGGTTGAGAATTGAAGAAGTTATGAGGAAGAGAAGATTGAAGCAAAAATGAAAAAGGAAAGAAAAATTGAAAGAAAAAAGAAAAGGAAGAATCGGGTATGAAAAAAAAATCTTCTTCCAAAAGCCAAAAATTTTTGGCTTTTATACCAACCATTCCAAATTACCAACTTGCCCCTTTAAAATTTTCACAACTCCAACTTTACCATTTTTTAAATTTAGCAGATGTTTAATTACACTTGGTCATACCTGAGAAAAATTTTAATTTCTTCCCAACCATCCCAAGAAATTATTTATTAAGAGCTTGATAAAATATTAAATTGGGGTCAGAGTCCACACAGCTCAATTGGTGAGAGGTGCGCACATAGCAGCAATAAAACCCTTGGTGGCCTAGGTTCAAGGAGTTATGCATGCACGATGGTACTTGAATTTGTGAGGACCAAGGAACAATAGCTTGAGTAGTGGTGACACTGGTGGCCAGGCCTAGAGTAGGTGGCCGGACCAGTAAAAGGCTCTATGGGCCCGTCTCTCATGAGTACTTTAGCCATCAACGGGTAGACTTGGCAGTGCCAACATCTTCAACCATGTGCTGATCCGTCGATGGATCCATTAGGCAGGCATGAAGTTTAGGGGAATTCAAGCTAATCAGTTGACGGATCGGTCAGGCAACCCCTTTTTTGCAGAGCCAACAACTGATCTGTCAACGAAATAGAGCTTACTTGTCGATGGATCCTTAAATGTCAGGTTACCTAAAAGCCATTCGTGTACATGTGTTTTGAAGGTGATTTGGTGGGCCCAATTCATTAGTAACAGCAGCCAAATAAGGAGAAATTCTTATCTTGCCCTTAGTCTTTATCTTTCACTTTCTTTGTAACCTTAGGAGTTTATTGTAATTACAATACATTTCTTTGCTAAGAGAGAGAAGGGTTTGGAGAAAAAAGAGAGATTGATGAGGAATTTATAGAGTTAGAGAGAGAGAAAATGGTGGTAATATTGGATTTTCTAGAATTCTGACAATTTTCTGGTTCTTTAGTTATTTCTATATGTAGCTAAACAACTTAGTACTTCAATCTTTTGTATGAATTAATTATTTGATTTGCAATTGTGAGACTCTTGGGATTAATCAATTTCCTAACCATTAATTATTCTTTAAACCCTTGCAATTAGAAGATGATAAGCTTGTTTATTATCTTGTGTATTGAATTGCTTAAATGATTAGTTGCAAATACTTAATTAGGTGATTCAATTGCTTGCTAATCTTTGAATACCAATCCTTGATTTAGGGGATTCTTAGAACTTGGGTAACAATTAGATGTATTGGCTACATCCAAATTCCAAAGGGATTGAAGATGTAAATTAAATGATATATGCTGGGTATATTATTATTTGTTGCTAATTAACATCTTTCTATTGATTAATGCCTTTTTATGCTTAAATTCGAATTGCTGGGATATGGGTTAGCAATAAAGGAAGGGATTGATAATGAAACTTGAGTAATTGTTAATCTATGCTTAAGGAAAGATACATTGATGTGAGGCTAGACTCTAATAAATTAAATTAGCCAATTAATGGGGGAAATAACCGTTTAATGAGTCTAGGATTAATTGCTATATCAAGGGATTAGTTCTACAATAGATTGGAAGCTTTAATCATCATTTACTCTTTGTTATTACTAGTTAGATAGTTTTTTTACTTTATTGCTTAAGTTTATTACTCAAATCTCCCTATTTCTTCTTTAATTTCTTACTTATTTGTTTTTGAAAGTATCGATAGATCATAGTAGTTCTTTGTGGGATTCGACCTTTACTTCCCTAACTATTTGTTGGAATAGTGAGTTTATATTTGGTGCTCAGCGACACCCACCAACCATTTTCATTGACCTCCTTATATAAATAATCTAACAAGTAGATATAAGGAGTTACCAACTCATTGTAGCCACCGCACTAAGGTTGAATGCTATGCCCAAAGATGTACGCAAGTAGGTGAGGTTGAATATCTATGTGCTTGACATAATATCTATGTGGATCACCGAATCCCTTGACCTTCTTACTTGTAGTCAGTGTATAGCCTCTAGATGCTTCCAAGAATCATGTCCAACAGTTTCACCTTGATGAAAGGTTACTCTTCTACCTTCTGAACTCAAATGTAAATGGTGTTCAATGTTTTCTTCATAAACAATAACTTTTTTGCCTCTTGACCATAGATTTGATAACAGTGGGGGTGAGATTCTTGTCAACAATATTTGCATAAAACTCCTTCACAAGCTCCAGATAAAAAGCACCCTTTAAAGTCAAGATTTCTCCCAACCTTTGTTTTTAAACAAGGCATGGAAATTGAAATCCTCATCTATCTCAGGACTGACAGTCACCTACACCACCATATTATGACTATGCTTACGTCAAAACCAGGCTTCATTCTCAGCATTAGTGAATCACTCATCAACTTGTTCAGGAGGAGGCGAGGTAGAGGAATAAGCATTATGAGCAATTTTTCTCTTCTTCGGCAAAATTTTCTATTTTGGAGCCATTTACAAATAGTGATAATGACCACACTTCCAACCAAAGAAAATAACCAATTGAATTTAAGCAGAAATCAATGAAACCCCAAAATTTCACAAGTGGACTTTAAGAACAAATACTAGCATTCTTCAAATAAACACTAATAACTCAAGAATCATCAAACCAATCCCCATTTAAGTATTTTTGCTAGCATGAAACTAAAATTCCCAAACCAAGGCTTATCGATTTCAACCCAAATTCGTAGCTCCAGACCATAAGAAATCAAAACCCAATGGTTATTCTTGAAATGAAACACTTACCCACATGAAGACACTTCAAAATCACCAATGAATTCTTCCACAATTTGCAAAGCTCTATCCACCAACTCCCTGCTACACGACCCCTTATTGCCTTTAGAAATCTTAAAAGATTTTGAATTGAAAAGATGTTAAGATTGGTGGGTTAGGGATTTGATATTTTGATTTGGTGTTTTCATGGTGTATTAGGTAGATATTGGCTATCAAAGATGGAAAGAATTTGAGAATGAGGTATGGGAAAGGTTCGGCTATCATGAGAGAGAGAAGAGGATTTTTTTTATTGAGATAAATTGGGCTAGCTAGTGGAGTTTGAGCATCTTTCAATTACTAATTTCCTTAAATTCAACTTTGGCCCGGGTGGTGATGTACTCTGGCCTATGGTGTAGTGCAGCTTTATTACCCCATGTATCCTGCACAACTCTAAGCCCAAGTGTTGTTGTACTCCACCCCCTAGTGTAGCGCAGCTTTACACTTCTGTACTTTTTTCAAACTTCAACTCATGACCCATGGCTCAATGCTTATGATGATTATGCGAAACCAAACTTATGCATGACGAGGTTAAAATTATACCTATGTGGTTAAATGCATGAATTAATGACAACAAGAATTTATAAGAAAACTCATAAATAACTAATCTTCAAGAAAATAAAAACATAGCCCCTCACTTATTATAAACATTGTCCCCAAAGTTCAATCAATAAAATCATTCATGAAAATTATTGAAAACAATAAAGAATGAAAGGAAACTCCCTATTGTCTCTAGTCAAGTGAGGTAGAAAACTTAATTTTTGATTTCTTGAAATCACCTACACACAAAAGAACAGAAAAGCAAAAAATGTTAAATAAATTAAAATATATACATATAAAAAAATAATAAAAGGAATTAAGTGTTTGAAAGTTGGGTTGCCTCCCAACAAGCGCTTGTTTATAGTTATTACCTCGACTATTTCGGATGGAATTAATCTGTCAATTTCATTGCATGAAGCTTCCCCATGCAATCTCCCTCAAAATAATGCTTTAAACACTGACCATTAACTAGAAAAGTCCCACCATCTGGTTTCTTCACTTCAACAGCTCCATAAGGACGCAATTTAGTTACCAAGAAAGGTCTAGACCATCTTGATCGTAATTTACATGGAAATAACTTCAAGCGTGGGTTAAATACTAACACCTTCTGCCTCAGTATAAACTCCATTTTCAAAATGCGCCGATCATGGAAGATCTTGGTTCTTTACTTGCAAAGTTTAGCATTCTCATAAGATTCTCTGCGGATCTTGTCAAGTTCATCTAACTGGAGAAATCTTCTTTCATTGGCAAGCTTGAAATCAAAATTGAGAGCCTTCATTGCCCAAATCGCTTTATGCTCAATTTCTACAGGAAAATGACAAGACTTCCCAAATACTAAACGGTATGGAAACATCCCCAAAGGTGTTTTGTAGGCTATCCTACAAGCCCATAATGCATCATCAAGCTTCAAAGACCAATCCTTGCACAATGGATTGACTGTTTTCTCAAGAATTTGCTTCAGCTTTCAGTTGGAAACCTCTACCTGGTCACTGGTCTGAGGACGGTAGGTAGTTCCTATTTTGAAGATGTAACCATTTTCTTAATGAATCCTTTAAATTGGCCATTTTGAAAATGCACTCCATTGTCACTGATTACTTTGGGAACTCCAAATCTTGTAAAAATATTCTTTTTCATAAATTTTATCACACTTGCTCTGGTGTTGTTGGGTAAGGCAACTGTTTCTACCCATTTTGAGACATAATTGACTACAACTAAAATGTATTGATCTCATTCTGAAGTAGGAAATGGTCCCATGAAATCCAAACCCCAGACATAAAAAATTTCCACTTCCAAGATTGTGTTTAATGGCTTCTCATGTCGCTTTCCTATTGTACAAGTCCTTTGGCATCTGTCACATGTCATTACAAACGATCTTGCATCCTTGAATAGTGTTGGCCAAAAGAAACCTCACTGTAGAATCTTACCGGTTGTCTTATCAAGGCCATAATGACCTCCATAATGTGTAGAATGACCAGAATATAAAACTCTCTCCATCTCTTTCTCATGTATACATCACCTAATCATACCATTTGCACATATTCAAAAAGTGTAATACCAAAATTTTGGCTATCAAAATGAACTTTTGTTTAGCTTGAAATTTTGAAGTGATTGAAGTTAATCTTTGATCAAAGTCTTGAGATATTAAGGGTGTAACAAATTGATTTGGAGAATTATGATTAAGTATGGAAATTCAAATTTGTGGAATCCTTAAGTTGATCTATGAATTCTTTTGAAGTCAATTGGACTTGTGACATTGAGGTTATAAGTTAATGGATATGAATCACGAGGTTATTAAGGAAAAATTCAAATTTCATCTTGGAGCCATAAAGAATGATTATTATAGTATTGAGAAATTGGGGATTAAGCTTAATCACTATGTAAGTGACCTTGGGAGTTGTTTGGTATTAAAGAAAACTGAAGTTAAATGAAATACGATGATCTATTATGAAATTATGATTTGATGATGGAAAGGAGTTAATGGAAATATTAACATGATATGTGAATTAATTTGGAGTCACAAGATTAATTACTTTTGTGAATTGAAGAGTTAATAAAAATAAACACTTTAGGGAAATTGGGAGTCATTTGGAATTATGAAAATTATGGTAAATTGGAGAAAATGGCAAGATTGAAGATATATGTGCTTTAGGGGACAAAGTGGACATTTGAAAGGATAAGTGAAGGGCAATTTTGAAAAACTAAAGGAAGAAAGTTAAAGAAGAGGGTTTCTCCCTCATTTCTCCCCATTTTCTTCTTCTTCCTCCTCTTCTCTCAAGTAAACAGCAAAATAAACCCTACACTAACCCAAATGAAAACCCATTGAATTCTTGTCAATTTTTCATGGAATTCATGGATTAAAGTCGTCAAAATCATCTATGAAGCTTGCAATTTCATTGGTTGGGCATTAAAAGGAAGAATAACCAAGTCTGATGGTGTTTTGACAAAATTGAGCTCCAAGGAAGGAAGGATTTCATAGGAAATCCAAAAATAATTGGAATATGAGTTTGATGTATGTTAATCTACCCAATTTCAACTTCAAAACCCCTTTGGAATCATGTTAAGTGGATTTGAGATGAAAAAGATGTGCATTTTAGAAGTTAGAGAGTGAAAATGGGTTT
This sequence comes from Microcos paniculata, assembly GCA_030664755.1. NCBI lineage: Eukaryota > Viridiplantae > Streptophyta > Magnoliopsida > Malvales > Malvaceae > Microcos > Microcos paniculata. The sequence goes on along the minus strand of CP131456.1, from coordinate 44,062,576 downwards.
TTGCTTGCAAATTGATTGAATTTGAGTTAGATTGATGTTGTTGATACATTAAGTGATGTTTCTAAGCATATTTTGATGTTGTTTTCAGATAAATTTGATGATGGATTAAGTTGGAATGGAGTTAGGAGTGTTAAGGTTTAAAAATGGGTGAGAAAAGGATGGATTTTCTATGGTGTTCATGGCTAGGCACTACCGGGTAACATATGGTTGGTTGTCAGCCATAAACAGAGAAGAGAAGGCTCCCTGGTCAAGGTCAGCTAGCCCTAACCCATTCTATGGTCGGCCCCTACCTGAAAATAGAAAGGTTCCCCTATGTTTGCCTCGTTTTGTCCCATTTTTCTCCAATTCGATTTTTGACTTCTCTGAACTTCCCAAAACCTTAATTAAGCATGTGTAAATGATTGTTTGAGGTGGATAAACCTCTCAAATGAATCATGAATTGAGAGTTGGTCATTTATACTACAAATTGACCAAAATCGGAGCTCAAAGCTGCTCAACAGAGCTCATTGCTAATCGAGTAGCGCATTTTGAGCATAGAAGCATAGAGATGCATAGCATATAGCATTAGAATGTTATATTGAACTTGTTAAGTGTCTTAACATATTGTTTTCAATTTCTTGACTTACCTTTTAGGAGGTGACATCTAGGTCAAACGCAAGGTGCAAATATGTAGACTTATGGAAGTGTTTACTCTCCCAAAGTTGTGAATGGATAGTAACTTAATATTTTGATGATATAAATGCTCTAGTTTTCTAAATCATGTGTTTGAAATTATATGAAAACCTTGATTTGAGTATGGATACTTGTTGATGATTTACCAAGCATGTTTCTTGATGAATGACACATATTTTTACACTATGCCTAGTTGATTGTACATGTTGTGCCGAATTTGGTTTTGGGCTAGGCCCTCTTGACTTGCTTGATAGCATGGTTTTATATTTATGATCTTAAGGCATATGTGTATGGTTTTATGAGATGGTGAGACCAAGCGAGTAAGGCCCATTTTGTGTTTGTGCGAACGAGTCTTATGCACTTAGACCTACATTTTGTTTTAGCTCAGACAGGAGTACTGTATAGTCTCCGAATTCAGTCTTAGTTCAGTAGGCACAGAGAAAGACCGGATAAGACTTGTAAACGTCTACCAATGCCTCACTACATTGTGATGGCCGGGCTAATGCCAAGGTAGGGCGTTTTATTATGAGAAGAACCATGTGAAAAACCCTTAGCGAGATTATGTTTTTCCAAGGCTGCCCATGTTTTGGAAATGTACCGGGTCATTGTTTTTGTTTTGATAACAACGCTATGTGAAATTGTTTCTTACTTGAAACATGTTTTATGATTTATGAACAATGTTTTATTTCATGTTTGATACATGATTGATTTGATGAGATGTATACATTTGGCTTATTGAAATTGTTTTGTTCAAATTGTATCCATACTCTTGCAAAATGTGTAAGCCTTTCATAAATGCTACTATCACTCACTAAGTAGTGTTAGTACTCATCACTCGTTTTTGTTTATATGTTTTGCAGTTTCCTAGTTCAATAGTGTCTTCGCGCCTTAAGGTGTCTGTGGTGGATTCAGTTGTTTTGTGTGGTGCCTCTACTAGAGACAACCCTTATACTTGAGCTTGAGCTCATGATTAGTAAGGGATTCCATTGGAGAAAAGAATGATAAAGGAGATCGATTTTCAAATTTTGATTTATTGAAGTGCTTTAATGTATATTTTAAAAGTTGTAGATTTACTAAAAGGATTTCCAAATTCCTTTTGAGTTCAAATTTGACATTTTATAGTCATTGAGACCAAACTTGTAAAGTCGAACACATTTTGACTTTCGGTTGACTTTGTTCAACCCTTATAAGAAATTGTTAAATTTTATTGAAATTTTATTTCGTAATTATTTTACTCGATTAATTGAGTCTCCAAATTAGTTTAAAGATGTTTTTGTAATGATATTGTCGAGACGTTTTACCGCTTCGATGAAAAATTATATGGCGTGAAAAATGCTCTGGACAAACAGTCTAAAATAAAATGGAGTCGCCACTAACCTTTTATTTTTAATAGGTATGGTTAGTCACCTATTTGTTTAACTAAACATGAATCTAGAAAAATTATGTCAAGTTAAGGGAAGAAACCGGTCTACTAATAAAAGATTTTAGGTTCGGGAGTCGGTTATACTTAGGGAAGGATTAGCACCCCCAAAATACCCAGAAATAGGTACCATAAAAGTCTTAAAAGTATTTTACTTGGAAAATAATAATAAAATGTGTCTAAAAACATTTCGAGAAAAATATAATTTTAAATGTCGGAATAAATATTCTTTTTAATGTAGGATAAACATTCTTTTATAAAAACTAAATTCGAAATTTAAAGATTTAATGTCGGAATGAATATTCCTTTTAATGTGAAAATCCATAGCCCAATTTTGAATTTGAAGAAATTTCCTACTTGGAATGAAGATTCGATTTCCAAATAGGAGTAAATATTCTTCTCAGATCAAAGTCTAATTTGAAAATGGGGATAAATATCCTTTTATGAAAAATAAAGGTTTAATTTAAATTTAGAAAGCCTCAATTATAAGAATACAAATTAAGACTTTCTGGAAAACATTTTACAAAAAATTTGGGATAAATATCCTTAAGTTTTTGTTCTAAAATTCACCTTAAGAGGCTTTAACTATGACTATTTAGACTAAAATCTCTTAAAAAGATTTGATTTTAAAACCTATGTCGGAATAAATATTCCTTTTAATATAATTAAGGATATGGTTTAGCAAAAATTTGATCTAATTGGAAGACTTTAATTGATTTAATAAATTAAGATCTTTAAAAAAAAGCCCCCTTTTTTAAAAAGAAAAGATAATATAGGAAAATAGATATCTTTCTTTTTATTGAATAAAATCAATTTTGAAGAAGAAATTTTGGAAATTTAAGGAATAAATATTCCTTTTTATTAGTGGTTTTTAACAAATTAAGTTTAATTGAAGAGCCTTGATTAATTTAATATTTCTTATGAAAAAAGAATTTTAAAAAAAACTTAAGGAATAGATATTCTTTTTATTGGAGTTAAAACTGTCTTTTAATAAAATGAAGTGTACTTTAAAGGTCTTAATTAATTTAACATACTAAAATCTTCTCAAAAATATATTTTGAAAAAAAAAGGTAAAAGAAAATAAATATTCCCTTTCATTGGAAAGAAATAAAAAGAAATAAAATAAGAAAAGAAATTTTGAAAGTGGTTTTTTAACAAAACTTGGATTAATTTGAGAGGCTTTAACTATGATTGGGTAATTAAGATCTCTCAAAAAGATCTTTACAACATGTTTTAAATTTAACGTTGGAATAAATATTCCCTTTTATTTAATTAGACCGCTTAAACAAGATGCCATGCCTCGACCCTCTCGGGTCGGCCACGTGGCAACCGCCGTGCTGCCTCGAAGTATGTGCTGGCCGGTCATGCACCAGAAGCACCGCAAAGCATTGAAATGGATACCATTGCTGCAAAACAACTAAAACTTTAATTAAAAATCATTTAATAAAATAATTAACTTTAAAAGATGTACCAGTGGATTAATTTAGAAGAAATATCTACGCAACGGAAACACTAAGCCTAAGCCACCGACGCGTCATAGTGAGCCTCCATTCTATTTGCTGACTCCATACGCGGATTTGCATCTATCCACATTGGATACAGGTGAGTGACAGAGGTTCAATGAATCTCCATCGGGGTTAGGGAAAACATGGGTGATCCATAATATAATAATAAATATAAAATAAAATAAAACAAATTTTGTTTCCAACACTTCTTTTCAAATTCTCCAAGTGAGAATTTGATTTTTAAAACCTTGAAAATAATTTATAACTAAAACGGACTGGCATCAAATACACTAAAGCACGACTGGCCGATCGTAAGCCTTACTGCACCGAGGGCTATCTCTTTTTTCTTTAAAATCATTTTCTCATTTTCTCTAGCTCGTTCCCTCGGTGGTGCCTTTCGCTGTGGTGGAACACAGCTACATCTGACCTGGCGAGTCTCCCTCCGCGCCTCTCTACTCCAGGCCAACATATTCTCCGTGCCCCTTCAAAAAGGCGGTCCACGGGAACCTCACATATATTCTCCGTGACCCCTTTAAAAAGGCGGTCCACGGGAACCTCACCGGCATGCCTCTCACTCGGTCCACATGCTTCCGCATATCGAAGCACCGAGGATATCTATCATTCGCTCATCTCGCATCCCATCCACATATATTCATAAAATATATATATATATATATGCATTTAAAACATATATATTAAAACATTAATCACACACACAAGCTTTTGTATTTTTAAAATCATCTCACTCTTTAAATAGGTGTATCACAAAATAAAAAGTGTGTGTGTCGTGGATTACCCTTATCCCAAAACAGTTGTAAAACCCTTTAAAACAATTTATATTTTTAAACATTTAAAAATGTTTGTCCCTAGTGGCTAAGCACTGAAAACAAAGCCACTTACAGTATTGGAAGATTCATATACTCCCAAGCGCTCCATGTAACTTTAACCTCTGGCGCATCGCCATATTCGATTCACTTGAAGCCCTAGTACATAGAAATATACGTTAGCATTCATAGTTAAAATTATGAATGCACCTATGAGGCTCTAGCATGACCTACGAGGGTGTTTGGAAGTGTTTCGGGCCTTAGAAAAGTGTCCGGAAGGTTTCGGGGCTAGAATCGGACTCTTGGTGAAAAATTACGAAACTACCCCCAGAGGCCCGTGGGCCCTACACTCGGACTGGACTGGGCCCCGCGTGAGCCGGGCCAAGTTCTATGTAAAATTAGGCCCAAAAAGCCCTCCTGCGAGATATTTATATATTATAATGTTATAATATATAAATATCTAAGATATATTAATATAATATATAAATATATTAAAATATATTAATACAATATAAAAATATCTAAACAGGGACTCGGTCGGCCTGTTCCTCGGCCAGTCCCTCCTAAGGTTTTTGCACTTGTTTCTCCTCCTTTCAACGCACAAACTTAGACAGGCGATCCTTATGGCATCCATGACGGATTCGAGGAGGCAGAAACAATAAACACCGGTCCAATTTTCATAAAATCGAGATTTAGCTTAAATTGACTAAATCTCCAATTTACTCTCACCCGGTGCACGGAAATGTGTGAAAATGGAGTATGACGTAGATTAAAGTTAGTACTATAACATACTAAAAACTCACCTTATTTCACCGGCCCGATATCCGTAGATTTGAGTTTTAAAATTAAACCGGCCAAAAACTAAAAACTCAGATTTATGCTAAACCGATTTATGGAAATAAGTGCAACCGAAATAAAACATAGATCGAGGTGAGCAGAATAACATACTGGAAACTCACCTTGATCTGATGGCCGGATTGTCCGGATCTGCCAATTGTCCAAAATGCCTCAGTTTGGCTCCAGAAAGAAAAGAAAAGAAAATGAAAGAAAAAGAAAAAGAGAAATGAGGAAAAGCTTCAGCTTTCTTTTATTTATATAGGAGCACGACACCGGGTCTACTCGGGCCCCGGATCAAACTTTTTCCCCTTTTCAACTTTCTTTCATTTTCACCCGTTGGCTAAATCCTTTGATTTCTTGTGCCAACGGGGCCCATAATTAATTTTTAGGGACTTAATTGGAGGTTTTTTTGGTATTTACTAATTTCCATGCACGGTTAATTACTTTATCTTCCAACACCGTCTTATCCTAATTTTCACATCTCTTCTTAATTAGACACATCCGGACCGACGTATTATCCACTTAATACGCCGTTTTACACTATTCCATTTGTACAAAAAAGTCATATTAGGTCCGGGTGTGTCAACTCTCCCCTCCTTCTAAAAATTTCGTCCTCGAAATTAAATGAGGTAGTTTGGGGAGGTTTGGCTTCCATTCGAAGCCCTCTTTTCGTTTTCGAATAGTGTTCGCATCACTATTCGCTACTGAAGTCCACCACGCTTCCACTGCGCACTTTGATCATTCTTTTTCTCAAGAGTCACTTCATCGCTCTTCTACTCTTGAGTTTGAACCTCATCTTTTCCTTAACATAGCCTACCCTTACCTATTCATGGGTTAGGCTTGCTTCACTTTGGTCATAACAATTGAAGGTTCTTCCTCCGCTTCAACTGTGCTTACTCGATCCTTTCACCTTGTCCTTGTCCTTTCTTAAAGTCACTCTTAACGAGACTATCCACTTGTTACTTCTGAGGTTCCATATCTCTTACTCTTCTTAGAAGTCCTCTTCTTCTTTGCATTGCCACTGCCTCTCACTTCGAGGTTATTCTCCGACGCATTCCTCGTCGTTTTGTGGTTTGTACTCGTCTCTGTAACCAAGCTATTGGGAAAGACCTTGGCTTAACTCCCTTGCCTTCGCAGTGAGGATGCGGTGAGTTAATTGTCTTTCCCCCTTACCTTGGTTTTGCTTCTTCGTTTCGTCCCTTACTTCCATTCTATCTCTTCATGGCATATGAGTCGAGCTCTTGTACACACTGGCCCACACTCAGCCACATCACAATAGAGGAATCAGAGATCATGCCCTATCGGCTCTCATAATCTGACCCATTCTCTGACCACCCATCACAATTACACATAGGGTCCTCGGCCCATCACATCACATACAGGGCCCACGGCCCATCACATTTCTCATCCTCTCAGGGATGGAGAACTCTGAGAGGTCTCATGCTCTCCCCAATCACACACTGGGCCAGTCTTCTCAAGTGGTCATCACAGTGATCCTCAAGATCTCAATCTTTGACCCTTCCTCTCTTGGGATGCCTCACATGGCTCCCAAGTCAATCACACTCAAGCCTCGACTTCATACCCATGCATACCATTTCTCTAGCCTCTTAGGCTTTTCCCTTATCTTTTATGCCTCTTAGGCCTCTAAAAAGGGCTCTCTTTCCCCACTGAGATTCCCGTCAATATGGGACGTAGCCGATCGCATCATGTTGATCGCTGTATGCTCTTTATCTTTGTACTTCGCTTTGCTATGCCTTCCTTTTTCCTCCTTTCGTCAACTGTGTTATCTGGGGTTTCTTATCCCCATCTCTATCCTTTTCTTCCATTCCATCCGCCCACAGTCCATGTGGGGTCCACCTTCCCCTTGCGTTCCCCTCAATATGGGACTAGGCAAATCACGCACGTTATACTCATGCGGCATCCGTTTATAGCTTCTTCATCCTTCTTCATCTTCATACATCTTCTTCTTAGGATTTCTTGTCCCTTTACTCGATTTGCCCTTCTCTTGGGTCAGTTGCCATTCCTTGGCATCATTTTGCAACTCTTGTCGTCAATATACCCTCTTTCTTAGGGTTACCTCCATATCTTTTCTCTTCTCCATTCTTTGTTACCTTGATTTATGTGACCTTCCACGCCTTATCCAATGTTTCCTTTACCTTGGTTTCATTCTTTCTCTTCTTGCTTTCTTCTCTGTCTTTCCCCATCATCTTCATCCTTATTTCTCTCTTCTTCTAACACCTTTGTTCCTCTTAGGTGTTAGAATTTCTTTTCTTCTCTTTATACTGGCTGTGCTCATAGAAGTTCATGAGCTTGATCAATTTCTTTCCTTATCCTCGTACTCCTTCCATTAAAAACTTGGGGTTCTCTTTTGTCATCTTTTCTGTCTCAGTTCCCTCATCTCTTGCTTTTCACATCTAGGTTTCCTTTATCTCAGCCATCTTCGGCTTTTAACTCCTTGATACCTCTTCTTTGTCTTTCGATACCATGGTTTATTTATCGTGGACAACGCCTTTCTCTATTCTTCATTGCTTCACAATCTTGTCCGCACCAAGCTTACTCCATTTTAGCTTGGTTTAACTCTATCCCCCACATCCTTTCTTCACTTACTATTCTTTGGGGAGGTTATCCTCAAAGTTAGCTTACTCCCATCCTTCTAAAAATTCAACTTATCCTCTGTATTCCTCAACTTCTTACTCTTAATTCCTTCTGTCTTATTCTTTTATCACACTTTAATCTTTTTGCCTTCTCCAGTTCCAACCATTATTCTTGTAGACACTTATTTTTAAAATTAACTGATTAATTGGTTAATTAGTCAGTTAATTAAATTAATCATTTTTTAATTTTATTTTTCCTTTTTAAGTTTAGTTTATTTTTGTTTATTCCTATTACCTTATTTTACTCTATTTAATTTTAATTTCATCTTGTTACTTTGCAAGTAACTTTGAACTTGAAACCGAGAGGTCAAAGCCGAGTTGAATCAGTTCCCATACAAAGCCAAGAAAGCCAAAGATCAACCGAGTCAATTGGGTATCATGCAATATATATTTATATGTACACGTATATTTACATATATATATATATCTTTATATATATACGCATATACGTATGTGTATGTATATTTATACATGTGTATATATTTATATATACATGTACATATATTTGTATGCACATGTATGTGTATATACTTATATTTACGTATATTTATATGTATATATATGTGCATGTTCCAGAAATCGAAAATCTTGACGTGCATGTTATTGCATGTGAACCTTACATCCCCGACCAGTGCTCTGGAATCAACCGTTTTGTCGCCATTTTTGCTGTTCCTCTCTTGTCTTTCCACTTCATTTCTACCAACGACCCTTACGCCATGAACTTCCGCTTCATCGCCTCCGACACCTTTCAGAAAATAATCATGCTTTTCATTCTTGGGTTGTGGTGTAATTTCACTAGAAACGGAAGCTTGGAATGGATGATAGCGATTTTCTCTTTATCCACTCTCCCAAACACTCTAGTCATGGGCATTCCTCTGTTAATCGCCATGTACGGAGACTACTCAGGAATGCTCATGGTTCAGGTCGTGGTTCTCTAGTGTATTATCTGGTACACTTTTCTTCTTTTCCTTTTCGAGTACCGGGGTGCCAAGATTCTCATCATGGAGTAGTTTCCGGAAACTACAGCTTCCATAGTTTCCTTCAAAGTTGATTCCGATGTGGTTTCTCTTGATGGCCGTGATTTTCTCGAAACCAATGCTGAAATTGGTGTAGATGGGAAGCTCCACGTTACCGTGAGGAAATCCAATGCTTCCAGGAGGTCCTTGGGGCCTTGTTCGCTCCCTGCATTGACCCCCACCCCATCGTTACTCAGCAACAAACCCAGCAACACCAGCAGCCGGTGTCGCCAACGATTCCTGGAAGTGGATCCTTAGGGTCGCCGAGTAGCATGGTCGGCCAACAAAGGTTGCAGCAACAAAACAACCACTACAGCCTCCACGCCACCGCTCCACAACTGCCACAGCAGCAACAAAACAACCACGCGACGTTCCCCCATGCAAACCACTGCCATGCACTTCCACACCCTCTCGGTTTTCCAAGCTCGACCCAACTACAGCCACAACAGCCACCACAGCCATGGGTGCCGAACCAGTGGATGGGCACTTTGTAATACCCGGCGGCAAACATGCATCAGCCACACAGACAGAGATGGATTCTTAAATTGTTGGATTCTTATCAAATGAAAGCAGGTGCTGTGGATCGGAGTGGTTGAGCTACGCTGAGTTAGCGCTCGCCGTCTCCATCAACATATAATATTTCCCTTGAAGATAGCAGAAATCCTAGCTTAGATATGAATCACTTGACCATACAGACTGAAGATACTTTTGCAAGCTTGCTCGAGCTTGCTGCTAATAATGATGTCGAGGGCTTCAAGCGATCAATGGAACGTGATCCTGCTGGTGTTGATGAGGTAGCGCTGTGGTACGATCATCAGAAAGGCTCCAAGCAGATGGTTAATGAGGAGAGAACTCCTTTGATGGTTGCTGCTACTTATGGGAGCATTGATGTTATTAAGCTGACCCTCTCTACATCGGATGCCGACGTTAATCGCGTGTGTGGCCAAGACAAGAGCACTGCCCTCCACTGTACTGCCTCTGGTGGGGCTGCGAATGCTGTTTGATGTTGTGAAGCTGCTTCTTGCTGCTGGTACTGATGTTAATATTATTGAAGCAAAAGGTCATCTTCCTGTTGACGTTATTGTTGTTCCTCCCAAGCTTCAAGCTGTGAAACCAACTCTCGAAGAACTCCTTGCTACTAAGAGTTTTGTTCTCGAGCGCAATCAAAGGGTGTCAACAGCTTTTGCGAATTCCAACTCTCCTCCTCTATCACCTTCCCTGGAAAATGATTCACCTTCATCTGGTTCAGATTCCCCAATGAAGTCAAAGTCAACTGATGCTCCTATTTCTCCCACATCAGAAAAGAAAGAATACCCAGTTGATCCATGTCTTCCTGACATCAAGAACAGCATCTATTCGACTGATGAGTTCCGGATGTATTCTTTCAAGGTGCGGCCTTGTTCACGTGCCTACCCCCGAGATTGGACAGAGTGTCCATTTGTTCACCCTGGGGAGAATGCTAGAAGAGAGGATCCTAGGAAGTTCCATTACAGTTGTGTTCCTTGCCCTGATTTTCGCAATGGGGCATGTAGGCGTGGAGATATGTGGGAATATGCTCATGGTGTTTTTGAATGTTGGCCGCATCCTACTCAATATCGAACACGCCTCTGGAAAAGAGAAAGTACAGGCCAAAAAGAAACCAACCATCAGATGAGAAGGTAAGAAAGGATGATAGCTGTTGATGAGAAGAAAAAAGGGAATATAAAAAGAACCATCTTCAGCAAATGAGGGAAGACGTCGGCCATTTTAGATTTTTCTTCCTTCTTTTTATCTTGGGGGCTCATGACTATTCGGCTCCATGTTTTACGGGTCTTGTCTGGGGAGGAAAGAAGACTAGAGTTTCTCAATAAAAGGGAGAACACAGAAGGGAGTAGGGGCCTTCTTTCAAAAACAGAAAAGGGAGAGCAGAGAGCGGGGGAAGGCTGGAGTATTTTCTCTTCGAGAAACAGAGAAAGGAGCACAGAGCGTGAAAAAAAGCTTCAGCATTCTTCTTCAAGCACAGAAAAAAAAAATAGAGAGAGGAGAATAGAGAAAGAGAGTCCAAAAGAAATTTTTTCTTCTTCTTCTTGATTTATTTTAAACAGATTGGCTAGAGAAAATAGAGAAAAAGGCTTGTCGTTCATCAATTTTTAGCCATTCTCTTCTCCACAAAGCCAGTATCATCTTTTCTTTTTTTGTTTTGGTACAAAACTTCATCTTTTTAGGTAAAGTTCTTAGCTTTATTTTCAAGATCATTTCTTTTTACTTTAGATACAACATTCTTGCTTTGTCTTGATAAATTTGTACATAAAGTGTTAACTTTCTTTTTTATGATGATGTTTATGATTTATAAAGCTCTTGTATATTGGTAAATGATTTGCTTAGTTTAATATATGCTTCTAATATATTCAAGATGATTTTTTTTTACTTGCTTATTTATTTTATGTTATTTTTTTTGTTAATATGCCATTTCTCTTAATTATTTACATGATTATGCAAAAAGTTCCTAACTTTCATTGTTTTGTATTCTTGTTTATTATTTTTCAAACTTGCTTTACCTATTCCATGTGTTTGTTTAGTTGAAAGTCTTAATCTTGATTAAAAAGATTGTATTTTTGAGCTTATATTGACATTCTTGTTTGATTAAAAATATAATCTTGATTATAAAGATCATAACTTTAAGTTGATTAATTTGTTTGCTTAGTTAAATGTTAAGCCTAGGATTAAAAATTGCACTTTTTTTGCTTATGGATATTTTAGCTTGATTAAAATGAAAGCTTGGTTAATAAAAATTGAATCTTTAAGTTTATTTTATTTTTTATTATTTTTATAGAAACAATCTCTGATTTTTTTTAATAATAAATTGAATTTTTAAACTTATATAAATGCATATTTAGTTTAAGATTTAAATTTTCTTTTATCGTAAAAATTATCTTTTTGCCCTTATATATGTGTTTTGTCTAATATAAAATTTGTGCTTGCATATAAAATTACCCCTTTACCCTTATGGATATGTTAGCTTAATTAGTAATTATATCATGTGTTAAATTACTGTTTTGCCCTTTTATGCATGCTTTTTAATTAAAAATTTAACCTTTTATGTGAAATTACCCTTTTGCCCTTGCTTATATATTTGTTTAATTATGAGTTGAATTTTGTATAAAATTACATACTGGACCTTGTATATGTGTTTGTCTAAATTAAGCTTACTTATTTGTGTTAAATTAATTGTTATGCAATTTGATCTTATAAAAATTGATTTTAAATTTCCATGTCCTATTTATTTTATCATATCATATTGTGTAATTAATTGTGTATGTATATACTAACTCATGTTTCCTTGTCTCATTCATGCATAATTAAAATTAGAACATTGGTTTTCAAAAATTCATATGCATGGGGTAACTAAAAGATGCCTCAGGAGTCTGAGGTTTCTGAAGGTTTTCTCCGATGAGATGTTTTCTCGGTGTCTAATTGGGAGTCCGATCGGGCCCGGGAGAATTTTTCATCCCTTCAAAATTAAAAATATGTTTTTCATGTAATTTTCATAAAAAGCATGCATCATGTTTACGATTTTCTTTAATTTCTTAAAATTTACGAATGAACTCCAAAATATTTTCTTTTTACAAAAGGAATGTTTATTCCAAAACCTTTTTTTTATTTTTTGACTTTTATGTTTCATTTTCATTTTATTTTAAGAAAATATCTTGTTTAAGAAGCCCAATTAAACTAAAATGAATGTTTATTCCAACATTAATTTTAAAACATATTTTAAAAGTTTTTTAGAGATCTTAACTATTCAATTATAGTTAAGGCCTCTCAAATTAATCCAAGTTTTATTAAAAAACTATCTTCAAAATTTCTTTTCTTATTTTGCTTATTTTTATTTCTTTCTAATGAAAGGGAACATTTATTTTCTTTTGACCTTTTTTAATTTTTCCAAAAATACTTTTTTGGAAGAACTTTAGTACATTTAATTAATTAAGACCCTTTAAGTAAACTTCATTTTTATCAAAAATGCATTTTTAACTTCAATAAAAGGAATGTTTATTCTTTAAATCTTTAAAATTCTTTTTTTAAAATCAGTTTTATTTGATAGAAAGGACATTTATTTTTTGAAAGGTCTTAATTTATTAATCTACTAAGGTTTTCTTACTAAACTAAATTTTTGTCAAATTATTCCCTTCAACAAATTAAAAGGAATATTTATTCCAACATTGTTTTAAAATTAAATCTTTCTAAGAGATTTTAATTTAAGTAATCATAATTAAAGTCTCTTAATGTAAATTTCAAAGCATGAATTTGAGGATGTTTATCCCAACCTTTTTGCAAAATGTTTTCTAGAAGGTTTCAATTAATATTCTCATAATTGAGACTTTCTAAAATTAAAATTAAACCTTTGTTTTTTCATAAAAGGGATATTTATCCTCATTTTTAAATCTGACTTTGATTTTTGAAGAATATTTATTCCTATTTAGAAATTGAATCTCCATTCTAAGTAGGAAATTTCTTCAAATTCAAATTGGGCTATGGATTTTCACATCAAAAGGAATGTTTATTCCGACATTAAGTTTTTTTTTTTAATTTCGGATTTAACTTTTCAAATGGGATGTTTATCCTACATTAAAAGGAATATTTATTCTGACATTTAAAATTATGTTTTTTCTTAGAATGATTTTAAAACATTTTATTATGATTTTCCAAGTAAAATATTTCAAGGCTTTTGTGGTACCGATTTCCAGGCATCTCGGGGGTGCTAATCCTTCCTCGAGCGTAACCGACTCACGAACCTAAAATCTTTTTCGTAGACCAGTTTCTTTCCTTGACGTAATCTTTCTAGATTTACGTCGGGTTAAACAAGTAGGTGACTAACCACACCTATTCACATAAAAGGTTAGTGGTGACTCCATTTGTTTTTTCGACTGTTTAGTCCCGAATATATCTCACGCCATATCATTTATCATCGGAACGGTAAAACGTCTCGACAATTCTTGTTTATCCTCTTTCTTTCTTCAACTTTTACTTAGGTCAATCCATTTTCCTCCTACTTTGTGTTTGATTATCCTTAAAGTTTCCATCATCATCATTATTCTTGTCCTCATCATCCTTTCACTTTGTTTACTCCATCATGTTTTGGTATCCTCACTTCTTTATTTCTCTTTTCTTCTCTTCCATTCATTCCTTACCGATATCATCCATTAGGATATAATCACCTTCATTCACTCGTTTCCTACAAGTGCTCCTTCTCTTATGTTTTCTCCAATCTTACCGATATCATCCATTAGGATATAATCACCTTCATTCACTCGTTTCCTATGAGTGCTCCTTCTCTTATGTTTTTTCCAATTTTTCTTCCTATCCAACCTCCTTATCTCTCTTCTTCTATCACTTAAATGATCAGGGGTTTTCCTTTCCCTTCTTTTCACCAATTCACATTCTCAATCCTTCTGTTCTCTTCTTTCACACTCAAGTAGTCGAGGGTTTTCCTTTCCTTCCTTTCATACTCTTGACTCATCTTCTCTGTAGTTCCAGCCTCCAATAATCCTTGTTTATTCATTCTCTTCTTTGACTTATTCATAGTATGATGTAGTGCCTTGGCTTGACTCACATTTGGGGTTCATTATCCTCGACTTCCTTTAGCTAACATCCGTTTCTAAGTTTTTTATTTACTTTCTTTCACTAGATCTTTCTTAATCCCCTTTCTAGGCTTCTTTTAATCCCCTTTTTATTCCTTTTCTTTAACCTATCCCTAGTTTATCTATCTAGGTTTTGTCTCAAATCCTAATTTCCTTGTCTTAATCTTTTGCTAATCCTATCTAGTCATTTTGGGGTTATTAACCTATGATTCATTATGAAATTATTGCTAATTAATGTCAAAATTTTCTAGTGATGTGTTATGCTTTTCTTCTTTTAAGGCTCTATTCCTACTTAATAAAACTTAGTCCATCAATTGGACTAAGCTTCTCATTCCTCTTAGGCCTTATTCTTCTTTTATTAGCCTAGGATCTCCTTTTACCTAGGGTTTTATGCTTTCTTTGTTCATTAAGAAAGCCTCCGCACTACTTTGTGACATTTCTTTATCCTTTGTTTAAGGGTTTGCTTCTCTTTTCTTTCCCAATCTTCATTTTCACCAGTTCATTCTGGTGATGTCTTCACAGCTCTGGAGAAAATTCCCTTCGTGCCTTTCATAGGCACGCACGCATGCATTCTTATCTTTGCCGTGCATTACACTCTTTCTTCGCTTGCTTACTTCCCATAGACTTCATCAAGATCACCTCTTATTATCTTTTGGAGGTCTCCTCCTTCTTACTCTCTTTATCACCTAATCAATAAGGGGTTCATCACTCTTAATCCTCTTAGGGGTGGAGGTTTCAGCCTATCTTTCTCCTTATTCCATTTCCTCCATTTTTATTTCCTTTATCTTCTTTCTCCGATATCCTCTGTTGACATTGGTATCCAATGGTTAAACAAGTAGTAACTGATGTACTACTCGTTAACCATCTGGATGTGATCACTTTTCATTCTTTCCTCATTCTCCATCATGTCATCTTGCCTTATCCCTCCTCATTATTTCCCAAGAATGGCTTCTCTTTTATTTCTCTTTCCTTATTACCTCTGTACCATCCTTAAGTCTTTTGGGATTTTCTTTTATCAATCATTTTCATATCCTCAAGTGATTCTCCCATATCTCACCTCTCGTGATCTGTACTCACTCGATTTTTTTCCAATTTCCTCGGATGCTTCTCAATTGACTCCAGATCGACTCTCTTTCGTCAACCTATGCCCCCTTTCTTTCACCATTTACACACCACAATGTAAGAACAAAAGAAGTCAGCTATTCCTTACTGCCACTTCTCTCACTTCATGCCTACTCCCCGGAGCATCATCCAGGCAACCTGTAGGCTTATCACACCAGACTTGCCAACCTATGGGCTCATCCCACTAAGTTTAACACGGTGTTGGGTCGAGCCCAACCACTTCATACGCTACCTCAAGGCCTAGGCGTTCGACTGCCAGTGCACTTTAGCACTCCTCAAACCCTAGCTGCCAAGGGTTTTGTTGCTCCACCTGGGCTCCTTCTCGATTCTTCATTTGGTTACTCGGATGCTTCATCTCACGTCCTGAGGTTTTTGGTCAACCACGTTCTCCGTGATCGACTCCTTGGATTTCTTACATCCTAACCCAACTCTCTCTCTTAGGCTACACACTAATGGTGTAAAAAGTGAGAGAAGTGAGGTTAGCGTTCACGCAAATTAGGCCCCATCTTGGCCCCTTGCCTTGTTCTAGCCGCTTCACTTCCTCCCAACTCTTACCCATCACTAGTGTAAAGAATGGGGGAACACATCTGGTTTAGATTCAAACTCGCTGCTTTACAAGCGAGTCTCGATGTTCACAACTCCAAAGGCTAAGCATTGAAGGTTGTGAGCATCGAACCAGTTTCATTCACTGGCAAGCCTCTAATTAGGCTTTCTTGGAGGATTGGACGAGACATCATCTATGTCGTCACCTCAATGGAAATACCATCCCTTGCATAGATTAGCTGTCGAGTAGGAAGGAATATTAAAAGTTGAAAATTTGGGTTTGGGGAGTTTCGTGGATAGCATGCCTTGCTTGCATGAATCTCGAGAAAAAAGGTGGTCGTGATGTCTTTTCACTTAAGACCACACTCGAGAACACTATCTGGTGGCTCGCTGCTAAAGAAGATATTCTAAGAGTAGGTTTGATCATTTATGACGCTTTCGAGTAGCTACATACTCGAACTCTGGAGTTGTAACCCTTATCTAATCCACTGACTTCGAAAACGTTTGAAAACGTAAAAAAAATACTTTGAAAACATTTTATAGCTTTTGAAAACAGTTAGAATCATTTAAACACTCTGATACCATTAAAGTATGTGCCGGTCGACCACGTGGCAACCGCCGCGTTGCCTCAAAGTATGTGTCGGTCGGTCATGCACCAGAAGTACCGCAAGGCATTAAAATGGATACCATTGCAGCAAAACAACTGAAACTTTAATTAAAAATCATTTAACAAAATAATTAACTTTAAAAGATATACCAATAGATTAATTTAAAAGAAATACCTACGCAACGGAAACACTAAACCTAAGCCACCGACGCCTCATAGTGAGCCTCTATTCTATTGCTGACTCCATACGTGGATCTGCATCCATCCACATTGGATACAGGTGAGTGACAGAGGTTCAATGAATCTCCATCGGGGTTAGGGAAAATATGGGTAATCCAAAATATAATAATAAAAATAAAATAAAATAAAACTTTCTTTCCAACACTTCCTTTCAAATTCTCCAAGTGAGAATTTGATTTTTAAAACCTTTAAAATAATTTATAACTAAAACGGGCTGGCATCAAATACACTGAAGGCACAACTGGCCGGTCGTAAGCCTTACTGCACCGAGGGCTATCTCTTTTCCCTTTAAAATCATTTTCTCATTTTCTCATTTTCTCATTTTTCTCATTTTCTCATTTTCTCTACCTGTTCCCTCGATGGTGCCTTTTGCTGTGGTGGAACATAGCTACATTTGACCTGGCGAGTCTCCCTCCGCGCCTCTGTACTCCAGGCCAACATATTCTCCGTGCCCCTTCAAAAGGGCGGCCCATGGGAACCTCACATATATTCTCCGTGCCCCCTTCAAAAAGGTGGTCCACGGGAACCTCACCGGCATGCCTCTCACTCGGTCCACACGCTCCCGGATATCGAAGCACCGAGGATATCTCTCATTAGCTCATCTCGCATCCCATCCACATATATATTAAAACATATATATGCGTTTAAAACATATATATTAAAACATTAATCACACACACAAGCTTTTGTATTTTTAAAATCATCCCACCCTCTAAATAGATGTATCACAAAATAAAAAGTGTGTGTGTCGTAGATTACCCTTATCACAAAACAGTTGTAAAACCCTTTAAAACAATTTATACTTTTAAACATTTAAAAACGTTTGTCCCTAGTGGCTAAGCACTAAAAACAAGGCCACTCACAATATTGGGAGATTCATATACTCCCAAGCGCTCCATGTAACTTTAACCTCTGGCTCATCGCCGAATTCGATTCGCTCGGAGCCCTAGTACATGGAAATATACGTTAGCATTCATAATTAAATTTATGAATGCACCTACGAGGCTCTAGCATGACCTACGAGGGTGTTTGGAAGTGTTTCGGGCCTTAGAAATTGTTCGGGAGGTTTCGGGGCTAAAATCAGACTCTTGGTGAAAAATTACAAAAATGCCCTAGGGGCCCGGGGGCCCGTGGGCCCCACGCTCGGACTGGGTTGGGCCCCTCATGGGCTGGGCCAAGTTCTACGTGAAATTGGGCCCAAAAAGCCCTCCTGCGAGATATTTATATATTATAATGATATAATATATAAATATCTAAGATATATTAATATAATATACAAATATCTTAAAATATATTAATATAATATAAAAATATCTAAACAGGGACTCGGTCGACTTGTTCCTCAACCAGTCCCTTTCCCGGTTTTTGCACTCGTTTTTCCTCCTTTTGAAGTACAAACTTAGACAAGCGATCCTTATGGCATCCATGACGGATTCGCCGAGGTAGAAACGAGAAACACCGATCCAATTTTCATAAAATCGAGATTTAGCCTAAATTGACTAATCTCCAATTTACTCTCACCCGATGCATAGAAATGCTTGAAAACGGAGTATGATGTAGATTAAGGTGAGTACTATAACATACTAAAAACTCACCTTATTTCACTGGCCCGATATCCATAGATTTGAGTTTTAAAATTAAACCTGCCAAAAACTAAAAACTCAGATCTACGCTAAACCGATGCATGGAAATAAGTGCAACCGACATAAAACATAGATCGGGGTGAGTAGAATAACATACTGGAAACTTACCTTGATCTAACAGCCGGATTGTCCGATTCTACCAATTGTCCAAAATGCCTTCGTTTGGCTCCAGAGAGAAAAGAAAAGAAAATGAAAGAAAAAGAAAAAGGGAAATGAGGGAAAGCTTCGGTTTTTCTCTGTTTATAGAGGAGTCCGATATCGGGTCTACTCGGGCCCCATGTCAAACTTTTTCCCCTTTTCAACTTTCTTTCATTTTCACCCGTTGGCTAAATCCTTTGATTTCTTGTGCCAACGGGCCCATAATAAATTTTTAGGGACTTAATTGGAGGTCTTTTTGGCATTTACTAATTTCCATACACGGTTAATTACTTTATCTTCCAACACTGTCTTATCCTAATTTTCACATCTCTTCTTAATTAGACACATCCGGACTGACGTATTATCCACTTAATACGCCGTCTTACACTATTCCGTTTGTACAAAAAAGTCGTATTAGGTCCAGGTGTATCACAAGAGATTTTCTAAAAATAAATAAAAATTGACACACCCGGACCTAATCTGACTTTTCCGTATAAACGGAATAGTGTAAGACGGCGTAATTAACTCAACAATACGTCGGTCCGGATGTGTCTAATTGAGAAGAGAAGTTAAGCTTAAGATAAGACGCAGTTGGAAGATAAGACTAGTGACCATGCATGGAAGCATTAATTGGACTTCTTTAAGTCCATAGCCAATGGATTGGATATGCATTTGTGAATTGGTCGGTGGATTAGGCCAAGGATCGAGATTATGACAAGTGAAAAAAAAGGGAATTAAGTCTAGCCCGGGATCCGAGTAGGCCCGGTGTCAAGCTTATCCATAAATAGGGGGAGATAAGCTATCCGCCTCCCATTTTTCTTCTCCCTCACTTCCTCTCCTCTCATTGGCTCTCTCGGAGCAATTTTGGACTCTTTGCAGATCCAGACAATCTGATCGACGGATCAAGGTGAGATCTTGGTATGTTATTCTACTCACCTTAATCTATGTTTTATTAAGTTTTCACGCATTTCCATGCATCGATCTAGGAGAGATCCAAGCTCAAAGTTAGTTTAGCTTTTTAGTTAAATTTTAAGTTTAGATTTGAGATCTAGGAACTTTGAGCTTGTGATTCTCGTTTCTGCTTTAGTAAACGCGTCGTGGGAGGTGTGACGAATGTCTGTCTCAATTTTCGGGTCAAACGGTGGGATGAGGGGCCGAAAATAGAGGAAAAGCCTCGATTCCCGAGGCTAGCGGGAGCCGAGTCACTCCTACGCAGGAATGGCCCTAAACCTTAGGGGTAAAATCGTAATTTTTACCCCGGGACCCGATTTTGACCCGAAACCTCCCAGACTCTTTTCTAAGCCCCGAAACACATCCAAACACCTTCTTAGGTCATGCTAGAGCCTCATAGGTGCATTCATAGTTTGATTATGAATGCTAACACTACTTGCATGTGATTATGGTTCCGGATGATTGAGTGCAGCGATGCTCTGGAGGTTAAGCTACGTGGATCACTTGGAAGTATGCGAAGCTCCCAACACTGTGAATGGCTTAGATTTCTTTGCCTAGCTACAAGGGCTAGAGGTTTTTAAAAGGATTTCAAAAACATAAATGAGTTTTAAAGGTTTTGGGATACGAGGAAGTCCACACACATACACTTGCATGGTGGTATACCCAGGTAGAGAGTGGGATGTTTTCAAAGAAAAGAATAAAGATTATGTGTATGTGTTTATATTTATGTTTACATGTTTTTAAATATATATGCTCTATAAATATATATATATATATATATATGATATATAATATGGATGGGATGCAAGATGAGCGATTGAGAGGGTTCCTCGGAGCTCCGATTTGACAGAGCATGGACCAAGTTGAGAGGCATGCAACCAAGTAGTCATGGACTGCCTATCGAGGGGCATGGTGAGTGGAGACCTTGGGAGAGGCGCATAGGGAAGCTCGCTAGGGCTCTATGTAGCTGTGTTCCACCACAACATCTGGCACCACCGAAGGAACAGGCTAGAGAAAGAGAAAATGCGAAAATGTTTTGAAAAGAAAAGAGATAGCCCTCGATGCAGTGAGGCATACAACCGGTGGGTAGAGCCTTCAGTATGTTAGAGGCCAGCCCATTTGTTTATATATATATATATATTTATTTTTTTATTTAAATGATTTTAAAACAAATTCTCATTGAAGAATTTGAAAAGAGATTTGAAAAGAAAAATAATTATTTTATTATTATGTTTTGGATTTCCCCCTGTTTTCCCTAACCTCTGATGGAGATTCATTAAACCTCTTTCACTCACTTGTATCCAACGTGGATGGGATGCAGATCCGCGTACGAGGATAGCAGATAGATCAGAGGCTCAGTAGGAGTCGTCGATGGCTTAGGTGTAGTAGTTTATACTGCGTAGGTATTCCTTCAAATTGGTCCACTGGTGCATTAGTTTTAAAGTTAATTGTTTTATTAAATGATTTCTAATTAAAGTTTTAGTTCTGTTTTGCAGCGATGATACTCGATTCATGCCTTGCGGTGCCTCGAATGCGTGGCTGTAGACACGTACTTCAAGGTTGCGCAGCAGTTGCCACGTTGCCGACCCGAGCAGGTCGGGGCAGGACAAAAATAAAAGATTTTGGAATTAACATTCCTTTGTGTCAAAAAAACAATTTTGTGGGGTTCATTTTCAAAATTTAAGAAGCTTTAAAGAAATCATAAACATGATATGTGTATGCTTTTTACAAAAATTAAATGAGAAAAATCTATGTTTTAATTTTGAAGGGATGAAAAATTCCCTCAGGCCCGATCAGACTCCTGATTAGACACCGAAGAAACCCTTCATCTGGGAAAATCCTTGGAAACCTCGGACTGCCGAGGCACCCTCCGGTTCCCCATGCATATGAATTTGTGAAAATCGATGTTCTAAACTTAATTATGCATGAATGGGACAAGAAAACATGGGTTAGTACATATAAACACAATTAATTACATAATATAATATGATAAATAAATCGGACATGGAAATTCAAATTTAATTTTGCAAATTTAAGCCACATGGCAACTTACATATAAGCAAATTTAAACAAACACATATACAAGGTCAAAAATGTAATTTTATACAAAATTCAATTTTTAAATAAGCAAACATATTTACACGGGTAAAAAGGTAATTTTACATAAAAGGTGCAATTTCTAATTAAACAAAAATACATACAAGGGCAAAAATATAATTTTACATGCAAGATTCAATTTTTAATTAAGCAAACATGCATACAAGGGCAAAAAAGGGATTTTTATGGTCAAAATTAAATATTAAACTAAATATGTATTTATACAAGCCTAAAAATGCAATTTTTATAACCAAGATTTATTTTTTATTTAAATAAATGAAAATAAATTAAAAATGTAATGTTTATTAACCAAGGTTTCATTTTTAATCAAGCAAGAATATCCACAAATATAAAGATGCAATTTTTTTATAGCCTAGACTTAACCTTTAACTAAACAAACAAATTTACAAATTCAAAGACACAATTTTTATAGCCAAGATTAGATTTTTAGCTAAATAAGCATACAAGATATGTCAATCAAGCTTCAAAAACAACAAATATTGGTGTAGGACAAAGAAAGTTAGCAACTTTTTACATAAGCAAGCAAATAATAAAAGTTAACCACATATTAATATAAGTAAAATCAAAAAGGCATAATCTTTAATATGTTTAAACCATATTTTAAACTAATCAAGTGACTTAACAAGTAAAAAGCTAACATTTTTATGCATAAGTGAAACATAATAAAGCAAGGATATTATATTGGAAGTAAAAAGCATCAATCTTTCATAAAAGAAAGTGCTTTATCCAAACAAATGAAGTCTTGAATTGATGAAAGTCATTCAAAATTAACAAAAAAAATGGTTGTTTTGTTTTAAAAAAGAGAGTGGCACAAATTGACTAATCAACAAGCACTTATCTCTTTATTTTTCTAATCAACCTTCTCTCACAACAAAAAGAAGAAGATAAGAAAAGAAGAAAACTTTCTTTTTTTCTCTATTTTCGTTTTTTGAACTCAAGAGAAAAAATATGCTGCTTCCTAAAACAAAGCTCCCTGCCCTTCAACGAAAAAAGCTCCTTTTATATCTTCCCCTTTCTTTTCACCATCCAACGGCCGTCCCTCTCTTTCTTGGCTCCATCTGATGGCCCATATTTTTTTATCTTACGCTCTCTTTCTTGCCCTTTGTTCCTCTGTTGTGATTGGCTATGGCTTGGTTGCTATTGCTTTTCATTGGCCGGTTTAATTTTGCTCCTTTTACAAGGGCATATTAAAGGGAGAAGTGCAGCTGGCATGTGCACATGGTGTTGTTTTCTCTCTTCAGCCCTTGCTGGCGGTGCTAGCACTGGTCATTGGCATTGTTCGCGATTTTAAAAAGCCAACAGCATGCCTTCCATCAACCTCTACTCTGGCTTCCCCTTGGGTTTGGCAACTTAAGCTAATCGGGTCAGGATCTTGTTGACAGCGTCAGTTTTGCCCTCGGAAATGGATGATGCGGCCTCCATTATTGTTTTGCTTTTAACACGTTGAACTGGAGAAGCCATTGATAATGTGGATGAAGGACGGTCGAGCCGGGGGAAAGATGCACTGCATGGCTCAAAATCAGCTAAAGAACAAAATGATTGCTATCTTGCCCCTCTACAAATGCTTATTTGAAGTGAAGATATTCAGAAACACTCAGCTGCTCTACTCTAAGTCCATGAACGTTGACTCATATGTATTGCCAAACACCAGGCCTTGGACAAACCGCTATAGCCACATATGGAGGTAGAACGATGACTTCGCTAAAAGGACTATCGCTAAGCTTCTGCCTAGCTTGTTCTTGGCCAACCGTGCGGACCGTGCTATAAGAACATTTTGGATAACCTTTCCTAACATTGCAGCAATTTGAAAAGTTTGAAGGTTTGAGTTTGACTTTGATTAGAGAGATAAAATCCGAATTGGGCTGAGAGAAAGGTGAAACAGAAAATGGAAAGTGGTGGAAGAACCAAGAAAAAGTTAGGTAGGTAGCGTGGTTGATGTTCAATTTGAGGTTGCTCCAATTGGCTTTTAAAAAACACCTTAAGTGCCGCGATATGATTGCTCCACTTTTCTCTAGCCAAATAAACGTGACCAAGTTTTCATCGTCCAAGGGGCTTTGGTATATATATAAATATCTGTATAAATATGTATATATATACATATAAATATATATAAACGTATAAATATATATATATACGAATGTATATATATACATATACATGCATGTATATATATACATATACATATATTGTCACATCCCGACCCGAGGGCCCGGCCACGTGACAATTGTTGTACCACCTCGAGATGCGTGCCTTGAAAGGCTGGCTATCCAAGATGGTACAAGGCATAAATAAGGGGTACTCGAGCAATAATTGAAAATATATAAGAAAATAATATAGAAAATATCCTAAGATACTTATATAGTATAAGTGGCACCTTTTACGATGCAAATATGTAGCGAAATAAATAATAATATAATAATATGCAATACTAGTCCGAAGCTATGATTAACAATGGGATCTGGTTGGAACCTACAGAATCGTGGTTGATTGGCGATGAACCAGGATCACTGTCCACCAGGATGTCTGTCATCTAAAGCCTGATGTCCTTGCAAAAATAAGTGAATGGTGTGAGTAAAAATATATTTGTACCCAGTGAGGGACCCGGTTATAATGATTGATCACCTCAGGCTGGGGATATGAAATAATCTAAAACTCATTTAATAAACCAATTAATAAAATCATATGAAATCCCACACCAAAACAAATATCAAATGTCATAAATGGGCTGGCATTTGAAATCATCCCAAAGGTACACCCGTGCACTTGGGTGCCCCGCTAGACCGTTAAGGGCTAACTCATATCTCAAAATCCTTTTCTTTTACTCTTTGGCCCATTCCCTTAACATTGCCGACGTTGTGGTGGAACACAGCTACATCGAGGCCTGGCGAGCTTCCCTACGCACCTCTCCCAGAGTCTCTGCTCACCATGCCCCTCGATAGGAGGTCCACGGCTGCATCAATGTATGCCTCTCACTCGGTCCATGTTCCCTCGAATCGGAGCACCGAGGACCTCTCAACCACTCAACTCCCAAGGGTGATATCATCAATAAAATATAATAATAATATTTCATATATTCTTTTGAAAACCTACCCTTAAATCCATTTCTAAACTTGTGTGTGATGGTGGACAATCCATATCCCAAAACATTATAAACATTTAGTAAAACAGTTAATAAAACGATTAGAAAGACGGTTGACCCTCAGTAGTCAACCACTATAATCCAAGCCACTCACAAGTAAGGGAGGTTTGTATACTCACGAATATACCACTTGATTACCCTAGCTCGAACGCTACTACCCGATCTCATTCAATCATGTACCTAAATAATCAAATCGAAATCTAATTTGATTAATAAAGGTCCGACTAATAATCAAATATCACAACATGATCTAATTAGGGTTTCTAGGGTCTAGAAACTAAATTGGACAAGTCCGAAAGTCAATTACGGTCTATTGGGATCTAGGATTGTGAAAATACCATTTTACCCCTACTATAGTGTAGGTCCGACGCAGTCAAGGCTCACTCCCGTGCGGGAGTAACCGATTTGGGGAAAATTCCCCAAATTTGGTGAGTCCGGCGCCGGACATGATCGACCACCCGTTTTCCGAAGCTCGGTTTGAACTCAATTCTCCACCAATTAGCATGAGATTTGAAACAAGCAATCTTAAGCACTTAAACTAAGAACCTATAGTTTTAAAAATGAAATTAAACAATTGATCATGCAAGACTTTTGGATCAAAAATTTAAGGGTGCAAGTGTTTTTGAGCAAAAACGAATTTTGATCTTCAATCAAACATTTCTCTCAGCTCACTCAACCAAATCAAGCAAATAAATAGTCAAATTGAAGCTTAAGAAGTCTAAAACAACATATCAAGAAATCAGCCAAAGCCTAATGCTGGATTGGAAGATATAGGTCGAAGAACACAATGACTCCAAATTGGCAACTTTGGAGATTTGAAGAAAACTTGATGAAGTTGATGTTTTTGATCTTCTTGGAGGCTAAAAACGTTGTTGATGATGATTATTGAGGTGTTTAAAGATGGATTGAAGAGATGAATTCGGTGTAAATTCGATAGGATTCGGAGGGAAGAAGAAAAGAAGAGAAATGGTGGAAATGAGGGTCTCAGGCAACCGAGCCCCCATATAATTATAAAGGGTCCGGCGCCGGATCCGGCCAGGTCTGGCGTCGGAGTCAACATTTTCAAAGTTCACTTTGATCAGCTTTGCCCATTTGCCTCGGTTTTCGAACCCTAGTGGGCCCCATCGACTATGGACAACAAATTAGGGTTTCTAAGCCCAAAATTGAGCTAAATGAAGTTCAAAATGTCCAAAGAAAGTCCGAATTCATTTCTTGGCTTCACAACTATATACAAATTCACAACTTGACACGTGCGGACTAGGTCCAAGCGTGTCATATATATATGTGTATATATATATAACATATATGTACATATATATATATATATTGCATGATAACCGAATTAGTTTATTTGGTTTTGGGGATGAGTTAACTTGGTTTTAGGGTTTAGGGTTTACAGTTTTAGGGTCTTTGGCTTGCTTGGCTTTCCAATCTTGGTTCAAAATTATCTACAAGGTAATAAGATAAAATTAAATAAAATAAAGTAATGATAATAATAGTAGTCGTAATAATAATAATAATAATAATAATAAAGTAATAAAAAGTAAATGAATAAAAATAAACTAAACTTAAAAAGATAAGTGAAATAAAAATTTGAAATGATGAATCAATTAAGTAATTTATTAAAAAATAATTAACTAATTGATCAAGATTAAAAATAAGTGTCAATAATTGCCCCTCTTTGGTTATTTCTTAATGATCTAGAAGTGTAAGCTTTTGGGTAATTAGGAAATAAGTAAAGATGTAGACACTCCTTACTCCAATGTGTACTGAACAGTACTACTTTTTGAAAAAGATCACCCTCAGCAGAAATGAGTTCAAAATCAAGAAAATTGTCCTAAACAGAACCAATTTCGAGAAATTACTCTAAAGAGAAATGATTTTTGGAAAATTGAAGAAATTATCCTAAACAAAAATAATTTTGAGAAAACCATCCTAAACAGAAGTGATTTAAATAAAAAGATATTATCTTAAACAAAAACAATTTTGAGAAAACCATCCTAAACAGATGTGATTTTAAATTTGAAGAAATTGTTCTAAAGAGAAATAATTTTGAAAAGCCATCCTAAATAGAAGTGATTTTAAATATCAAGAAATTATTTTAAACAGAAATAATTTTGAGAAAACCATCCTAAATAGAGATAAATTCAGACCCTTCTCAAATAGAGTCAGATCATTGCAAATTGGAATAAAACATTCCATATATAAATAATTTATGCTGAAATAACTAAATCACAGATAATTACCTTAAGCAAGAAAAGACCTTATAGGAGTTTTGAAGAGTTACCTGAGGAGCTTTTCATACAAGACTAACCTCGCAATTTTGAATTGGACTTACTTCTGCAATTTTGAACAATGACAGGATGCATGATGAATGTTTATGAGGAATGATGCTAAAATGATGCATTTTCCATGCTCATGCTTAAATGATAATGCCTTGCTACTTTGCCTCAAGAGCCCGTTTGGTACTTTTCTTAGAAAGTTATTCTTAGGAGAGTGATTCCATAGAAAGTAATTCTAAAGAATTACTCTCTACGGAATCACTTTCTCACCCCCCCCCCCTCCATTAGAATCACTTTCCCTCATACGAGGGAAAGTGATTCCAATATAAGCATCACTTTCTCTAGTTTTAAAATATACCAAACCAAAGAAAGTATTTCCACCCTTTTAAAATCTATAGTTTAAAACAAACCAAACCATAGAAAATGATTCCATCACTTTACTTTCCAGGGAAAGTAGATTAAAATCCCTATATCAAACGGGCTCCAAAGGTTTCAAGATAGCCTTCTAGCTTGATCTGACTTATACTCGTTGAACTCGGAATTGGAGAACATCCTCTTGTCACATCTTTACTGGCCTAAACATGCCCTAAACCCTTATTTCAAATCGACTTTGCCTGAACATCCCAGTTTGAGATAATTTCATTAGTGTGTTATCACACTTTAGGCACCAAATTAAGCTACCGAGCTCATGTTTACCCTCACATTTCTTCCATTTTGCGCTAAAAGTTGACTTCAAATGTCATGACGTTCACTTACCTGTTTGCTTACCCTTTCATGACAAAGAAATTATGCAATTCATATTTAAAGGAAACACATGGATCATATCAAAGGAACCAATGCAAAATATATTTGTCAAGACATTTTACCGCTCTGACGATAAAATGATATGGCGTGAAAAATATTTGGGACTAAACAGTCTAAAAACAAATGGAGTCGCCACTAACCTTTTATTTTTAATAGGTGTGGTTAGTCACCTACTTGTTTAACCCAACATAAATCTAGAAAGATTACGTCAAGTTAAGGAAAGGAACTGGTCTACGAAAAAGATTTTAGGTTCGTGAGTCGGTTACGCTTGGGGAAGGATTAGCACCCCCAAGACGCCCGGAAATCGGTACCACAAAAGTCTTGAAATATTTTACTTGGGAAATAATAATAAAATGTGTTTAAAATCATTTCAAGAAAAATGTAATTTTAAATGTCGGAATAAATATTCCTTTTAATGTAGGATAAACATCCCATTATAAAAGCTAAATTCGAAATTTAAAGACTTAATGTCGGAATAAACATTCCTTTTAATGTGAAAATCCATAGCCCAATTTCGAATTTGAAGAAATTTCCTATTTAGAATGGAGATTCAATTTCTAACTAGGAACAAATATTCTTCAAAAAAATCAAAGTGAAATTTAAAAATGAGGATAAATATCCTTTTGAAAAACAAAATTTTAATTTTAATTTTAGAAAGTCTCAATTATGAGAATATTAATTGAAACCTTCTAGAAAACATTTTGCAAAAAAGTTAGGATAAACATCCTCAAATTCGTGTTTTGAAAATCACATTAAGAGACTTTAATTATGATTTCTCAAATTAAAATCTCTTAGAAAGATTTAATTTTAAAACAATGTCGGAATAAATATTCCTTTTAATTTGATGAAGGGAATAGTTTGACAAAAATTTAGTTTGATAGGAAAATATTTTGAAAAATTAAAAATTAAAAAAAAGGATAAAAGAAAATAAATATTCCCTTTTATTGAAAAAGAAATAAAAATAAAAAAAAATAAAAAAAAGAGATTTTGAAAGTGATTTTTTCATAAAATTTGGATTAATTTGAGAGGCCTTAATTATAGTTGGTAAATTAAGATCTCTCAAAAAGACTTCTAAAACATTTTTTGAAATTAATGTCGGAATGAATATTCCTTTTATTTTAATTGGGCCTCTTAAGCAAGAGATTTTCTTAAAATGAAATAAAAATAAAATATAAAAGTAAAAATAAAATAAATAAAAAATAAAAGATTTTGGAATTAACATTCCTTTTTGTAAAAAGAAAATTTTTGGAGTTCATTCGCAAATTTTAAGAAATTAAGGACAATCATAAACATGATGCATGCTTTTTATGAAAATTACATGAAAAACATATTTTTTAATTTTAGAGGGATGAAAAATTCTCCCGGGCCCGATCGAACTCCCGATTAGACACCTAGAAAACATCTCATCAGAGAAAACTTTCAAAAACCTCAGACCCCCGAGGCATCTTTCGGTTACCCCATGCATATGAATTTTTGTAAACCAATGTTCTAATTTTAATTATGCATGAATGAGACAAGGAAACATGGGTTAGTATATACATACACAATTAATTTCACAATATGATATGGTAAAATAAATAGGACATGGAAGTTTAAAATCAATTTTACAAGATCAAATTGCACGACAACTGATTTAACACATATAAGCAAGCTTAAATTAAACAAACACATTTACAAGGTCAAGTATGTAATTTTATACAAAATTCAACTTATAATTAAACAAATATATAAGCAAGGGCAAAAGGGTAATTTCACATATAAGATTCAATCTTTAATTAATTAAACATACATACAAAGGCAAAAAGGCAACTTAATACAAGATATAATTAGTAAATAAGCAAAAACACATGCAAAGGCAAAAGGGTAATTTTACATGCAAGATTAAATTTTTAATTAAAAAAAGCACACATAAAAGGGCAAAACAGTAATTCAACATATGATATAATTACTAATTAAGCTAACATATCCATAGGGGCGAAGAGGTAATTTTATATGCAAGCATAAATTTTATATTAGACAAAACACATGTTCAAGAATAAAAAGATAACTTCTATGATAAAAAAAAATTAAATCTTAAACTAAATATGCATTTATATAAGTTTAAAAATTTAATTTTTTAAAATCAAAGATTATTTCTATTTAAATAAGTGAAAATAATAAAGAATAATAAAAAATAAAATAAACTTAAAGATTCAATTTTTATTAACCAAGCTTTCATTTTTAATCAAACAAAAATACCCACAAACAAAAAGGTACAATTTTTATAATTTTAAACTTAACATTTAACTAAACAAACAAGTTAATCAACTTAAAGTTATGACCTTTATAATCAAGATTAGATTTTTAATCCATCAAGGATGAACATAAGCTAAAAAATGCAATATTTTTAATCAAGATTAAAATTTTATACTAAACAAGCATATTGAACATATAGACGAGTTTTAAAAGTAATAACTAAAGGTATAAAACAAGAAAGTTAGGAACTTTTTATATAATCATGTAAATATTTAAGAAAAATGACATATTAATAGAATAAAATAGACAAAAAATAAAAAGGCCTCATATTGAACATATTAAAACGTATATTAAACATAATAAATCACTTTGCAATATACAAATACTTCATGGATAATAAATATCATTATAAGAGAGAAAGCTAATATTTTTTACGCACAAGATTAACATAATAAAACAATAATATTACATTTAAAGCATAAAGAAATAATTTTTACACAAATAAAAGTAAGAACTTTACCTAAAGAAATGATGAACTTTTATATCAAAACTTAAAAACAATGGCTTTGTGGAGAAGAGAATGGTTAAAAATTGATGAACAATAAGCCTTTTTTCTCTATTTTCTCTAGCCAATCTGTTTAAAATAAATCAAGAAGAAGAAGAAGAAGAAGAAAAAATTTTCCTTTTCTCCTCGGACTCTCTTTCTCCCTTCTCCTTTCTATTTTTTTTTCTATGCTTGAAGAAAAATACTGAAGCTTTTTTTTTTGTTTCGTGCTCCTCTCTCTGTTTCTTGAAGAAGAAATACTGAATCCCTCTTTTTTTTTCCTCGCTGTGCTCTCTGCTCCGTTTTTTTTTCTCTCCATTTCTTCTGTTCTCTCTCATCTGCCTTTTAAAGAGGGCTGAAGCTCCCTTCTAAAAAATAAAATGCCCCCCCCCCCTGAAAACACGGAGCTAAGAAAACATGGAACCGAAAGAACCCCTGGAAACAGGGAGTGCAAGTGGCCCACTGCCACTTGTAGTGCTAACCTCGGTTGGCAGCATGTGAAGACCCGCGCTTCCGACAGAGCTCATGCCAAGCTGATTGTGCAAGGCTTATTGTTGTTGCTGGGTTTCTGTTGACTGTTATGCGCGAAGCCAACTCCAAACTTCAGCAAGGGCAACGTTCTATGATGCAGGAGAGATGGGCATTGGACGCCAACAGACCAGAGCCAAAGATCTAACTCGACGCTCAGAACCTGCTTTCCCGATTTTATACTCAACGACTCTCTCATTTTCTCCACAGCATATATAGAGCAAGCTCGTAGTTCAACTTCCTCTTCAGTGCCGGCACCTATCTCGCCTCTTGCTTCAATGGTGCTTGCAAGACTAGAACTATATTTCAGCACACCAAGCTGCTGAAGCACAGCTAGAACAATATAGTCAGCAAACATTGTGATTGAGCTAATGTCATTGAATTCTCCATATCCTTGGCCCTTGAATGCACCCCACAAGTCAGAAGCAAATATCTGAGCTCTTTTGTACAAGAACACCTGGTGGCCTTTGTACACCGAGTGGTCTCGGAAGCCCGAAAAATGACGTGTAACAAGAGTAACAAACTTTACAGCTGATTTCCCACACGATTCAACAAGCTTGGATGCCTTACCCTCAAAGCTTCTTTCCAGTTCAAACCCGACCTCATGCAATAGACGAACTCGCTCCTCCTCTAAAGGAAGTGGTCTAGGCCATTCCAAAAATCAAAGTCGTTGAGGACCTGTGTATTTTTGGAGTCGGTCAGCATCAAACGCAGACTTGTCATTCAGCAAAGCTTCCTCCTCCATAACCGCTGCAGCGTTTGCAACCGAAAAATAAAAAATCTGATTCGTTGTTTCAATGAACCCTGAAAGAAAAACCAAAAAGATTGTGAATGGTTTTTGTTGGGTGAGGTGCTGCGATGGCTGCTTGTTGCTGCAACTGTAGCTATTGCATGGAGTGGTGCAGAGAGGACGGAAGAGAGAAGAAGCCGAGCATTCTTCTCTTTTGCATGGTAGTGGAGCCTTAGTAGGTAAGAAGACGCAGCTATGCCTTGTGGAAGCTGTTACTTGTCTTTGAGATCCTGCCTGTTGCTGTTGACATCGCCGATCAATGCCAGGAGGATGGCAGTGAAGTAGGAAAAGCACAATGAGGGGTGGCAGCTTCTTCAACTTGTAAGAGCAGAGGCTTGACGACCCAGAAACGCCATCGTTGCTCAGAAAACAGCTTTTATGCAATGAGATCCTGTTGACAGGAAAATATGAGAAGACAAAGGCCCTTGAGTCTCTCCCTCTCAGGTTGCTTTTCTCATAAGCTTCGGCGGAAGAGAGCAGCTGCTGCAGCTAGGAGAGCTGCCGCGGATGCCGCCGTGGTTGAGGACGACGCCTGCTGTGATGGTTGGCGCTGTGATGGTTACTATGGTGCTTGCTGCCGTTCGTTGCTGCTGCTGCTGATGGTGAGCGCCGTGGCTGCATGCAGAGATATGGCTGCAGTTGTGGTCGAGGGTGGCGGTGGAGGCCGTGGGAACAGCGCTGCTGGAGGTGAGTGTCGTGGCTGCATGCAGGAGAGCCGTGCGGTGGTGGCTTGGTTGGATATTTGCATGGCTATATACATATATACATGTATATATGCACGTACACATGTATATCTATATATTTTGCATGATAATCAAGTTGACTCGGTTGGCCCTTGGTTCAAAATTACCTACAAAGTAATAAAATTAAAATTAATTAAAATGAAATAATAAAAACCAAACTTTAAAGGATAACCAAAATAAAAATATGGAAATGACAAATCAATTAATTAATTAATTGAAATTAATTAACTAATTGATTAAGATTAAAAAAAAATAAGTGTCTACAATATTTATAGACAAACTTATACCAAGTTCATGACAAGGATTTAACAAACAAGTTTATAACAAAAGAAGAAGAAAGGCATATGACCTTAATGCGATGAATGCACAGATAGCAAAGTGTCGGTCATCTTGCGCCTTGCCTTTGACTGATTCATCTTCGCTGAAACAACGTTTGACGAGGTCTGATGATTTTTATTACTCGGATCCCCATGGCCGAGCAAGATCTCTTGTGCAAGTTAGGTACCCATTTTACCATGCTTTCTCAAACTTCCTAAACTGCCTTTTTAGGTTTTCAACTTAGGAACCAACCTATTTGAGTCTGAACCGCCCTTTCAGGTTTTTGCCTCAGACCCCACCTTTTCTTGCTCTTTTCTTTTCTTTAGACTCAAGTCACCTTTTCAAGTTTTCAACTTGAGCCACTCCTTTCATTTTTTCATTCTCTTTTTTATTTCTTTTTTTTTTCATTTTTTTTTCTTCAAGCATTGTATTTCTTCATAGCATCGGCATTGATTGGATGTACCAATTCATCTCCATCCATTTCTTACAAGATTAGGGCACCTCTCGAGAAAGTTTTCTTCACTACATAAGGACCTTTCTAATTCGTAGTCCACTTTCATCGGGGATCATGTTGACTAAGCAGAATTTTCTTTACTACCAATTCTCCTTCTGTAAGCATGTAAGGATGCACCTTCTGATCATATGCGTGCATCATTCTCTTTTGATACAATTGACCATGGCAAAGTGCTTTGAGCCTTTTCTCTTCAATCAAGTTCAATTAGTCAAATCTTTCCTGTAATCAATCTGAGTCTTTGAGCTTCACTTCTCAGATACTCTCAAAGACGGGATTTCTAACTCAATTGGTACAACTGCCTCTATTCCATAAACCAAACAATACGGAGTTGCCTCGGTGGATGTTCTTGCGGTAGTGCAGTAACCATGTAAAGCAAAAGGAAGTTTCTCAATCTAATCTTTATAGGTTACAATTATTTTCTGGACAATCTTCTTGATGTTCTTATTCTCTACCTCAAGCGTTATTCATCTTTGGTCGATAAGGAGTCGAATTACTATGCCAGATCTTGAATTGAGAGCATACTGCCTCTACCATCTTTTTGTTCAAATTTTTGGCATTGTCGGTGATAATTCTTTCCGGCAACCTATATCGACAAATGAACTCTTTCTTCACAAACTTTGTGACCACTGACTGCCTTATATTTGCATAAGGAGCTGCTTCAACCCACTTGGTGAAGTAATTGATGGCCATCAGAATGAATTGATGTCCATCAAAAGCTTTTGGTAAAACTGCCCCAGTCACATCTATGCCCCTTATTAAGAAAGGCCATAGAGAAGAAATGACATGTAGCAGATTGTGAGGCATGTGCAACTGATCAGCATAAATCTGGCATTTATGACATTTCCTGACATGATTGATACAATCTGTTTCATAGTTAACTTGTAATACCCCAATCTCATAATCTGTCTGGCCATCACGTGTTCACTGGAATAAGTCCCGCAAATCCCACTATGAACTTATTCTAGAATCTTCTTTGTTTCCTCTGACTGTACACATCTCAACATTACTTTGGTCCCGACTTCTCTTATAAAGAAATTCACCATTTAAAAAGAAATTTGCCGACATCTTTCGGATAATTTTCTTGTCATTCTCAACAACATGATCCGAATGCTTTTGATACTTGAGATATTGAACAATGTCATAGAACCATGATTTGCCATCAACTTCCTCTTCAATATCATGTAATGTGCCAGATGAGTTTTCATCTCTACCTTAACTGCTTTGATCTCGACTCCTTTATCAACTTTGAACATCAAGGCTAAAGTTGCCAATGCATCAGCCAACTAGTTATCTTCCCTGGGGAGATGATGAAAGCTGATTTCTTCAAATTTCTCAATTAGCTCCATTACATACTTAGGATAATGGACCAACTTTGAATCTCAGGTTTCCCATTCTTCTTTCGACTGATATATCACCAAAGCAGAATCCTCATACACTTTTAAGACTTCAATCTTACTTTTTATTGTCTTAGCCCTCTGATGAATTGCCCCAGCATTCTTGAGACTAAAAGACATCACATTTTATTGGAACCTGCCTCACATTATGGTGAAAGCAGTTTTCTCCTTATCTTCCGAAGCCATTTTCATCTGATTGTACCTCGAAAACTCGGCCTTGAAAGAAAATGTTGCATGCTTAGCCATGCTGTCGACTAAAGTGTCAATATGGGGTAGTGGGAAATTATCTATTGGACTAGCTTTGTTAACATCTTAGTAGTCTACACACATTCATACTTTGCTATCTCTCTTCGAGACCGGCACTACATTTGCTACCCATTTAGGATAAGTGGCCACCTCCAGAAATCTCGCATCTAGTTGCTTCTTCACCTCTTCCTTGATCTTTAGTAACATCCCAGGCCTCATTCTTCTCAATTTTTGTTGCACTGGTTTGAACCCGGACTTGATTGGCATTCTGTGTACCACAATCTTAATATCCAAACCCGGCATATCCTGGTAGGACCAAGCAAAGACATCGGCATATTCTTTGAGAAGTGACATCAATTCCTTTTTCTGTTTCGGTGTCAGAGAAATGCCAATTTTGACTTTTTTCTTTTCCTCCTCATCACCCAAATTCATCAACTCAATAGTTTCTTTGTGGGGCAAGAGTTGTTTGTCTTCTTGCTCAATTAATCTCATAAGGCCAGGGGAAGAGAGTAATCATCATCATCATTATCATTAAAGTCATTTGCATTAATGAACCGGTCAAAGTTGGGTGCGAGTGGACCCTCTTGGCTATCTTCGCATTCATCATTTGAGGTTTTGGGAGTCAAGGGATAATAAAGGAATATATATACATATATGTATTTGATCCACGAATAAAAATGAAATGGCAAAACAAATAACAAAGGTAAATAGAAGAAAGCACGAAGTCCAATGAATAGAATCATGGTAGGGAGTATGTACATGACAGAAAGTTTAAGAGTGCATAACATCAAAATCATGAATGATGGAGCAAATATGAAAGTAAAGCCCACAACATATGAAGATTATCCACCAACACTCTTGGGTAGAAGTGTAGGATAAAAAGTGTTCAAGACTATCAAAGCTTATTACATGTCAAAATCTGCCAACATGATCAGTGCCTCAAAAGCCTCCCAATTGTTCAAATGGATCCCTGGTACCAACTATCGAACCCATGTTTTGCTGTTGATGTTGCTTGATTCCCCACACTCCAACATAGCTAACTCAGCATTTACTCGATTCTCGCCATGATTAGGAAGCGGATTTGCCCTTACACTCAGCTACACATCAGTATCAAAGGTCAATCGACCTTCATTGATAATACCTTGTACCATTTCTTTCAATCTTATTCAGTTTTCAATACTATACCCCTTGGCTCCTGAGTGATAAGCACATGTTGCATTCTCATCAAACCACTTAGGATATAGAGGCCGTAAAGGGGTCGAGTACCAAACCGGTTCAATCATCTTGCTATTCAATAGCTTGGTGTATAGCTCTGTGTAAGTCATAAGGATGGGAGTAAACTGTTTCCTTTTCTATAGTGGTCTTGGATTCCGATTTTGGGTGTTTGGTCTTGGAGCAATGTAAATGGTGTTAGACACTGGGTATTGGTAAACATTTTAAGGTTGCGTATAGTTGGGAGGAGGATACTGGTAGATGTTCTGAGGTGGTGTGTAACTGGTGGGATGGTATTGGTGTTGGCATGGTTGGCATTAGGGTTGTGGGTATTGATATTGTTGTTGGTATCCTCCACATCTGATAGTGTTCACTTCACCTTCTAACTTACCAATCTTAAGTGCATTCTCTACCATTTCTCCAACTAAGACCATGTCAGTAAAACTCTTGGTGGCACCAGCAAGCATATGGCTATAGTATGGAGCTTTCAAGGTATTAACAAATAGCCTTGTTGTTTCTTTCTCAGTCAAAGGAGACTGTACCTGAATTGCCATGTCCCTTCATCTTTGGGCATATTTAGTGAATGACTTGAAAGACTTCTTCTCCATGTTTTGTAAAGTCAGTCTATTGGGCACTAAATCCATCATATGCTTGTACTGATCAATGAAAGCTCGAGCTAAATCACTCCAAGAGTGAATACCCCGCCTATCTAACTTGTTGTACCACCGCATTGCTAACCCAGTTAGGCTGTCTCGAAAACAATGAATCAACAGTTTATCATCTCGGGAATAAACGGCCATCTTCCTGCAGTACATGGTAATATAGTCCTTAGGGCATGTAGTCCCTTTGTACTTCTCAAAGTCAGGCATTTTGAACTTTGGTGGGATCACCAATCCATTAACTAAACTTAACTCATATGCATCAGTAGTGCCATAAACATGGGTGCCCTCTATGGCTTTAAGCCATTCCTCTATTTGACCCAACACTTTCTGGCTTTTAGCTTCACCCATCTCTCTCTCAAATTGCTCGTCAAGCATAACCATAGGGTTGGTTGGGGCAAATCCAGGGACAAAAGGTACCATGGTGTATATGGGAGGAGGAATTTGTGAGGTTGGCGTTTGGAGCCCTCTACTTGTAATGTACATTGGGGGTATAAAAGGGGATCTACCAAGTGGAAGCGATGGTGGAAAGGTGAATGTGTTTGTGGTTGATTGCGAAATAGTGTTTGATTTTTTTATGGGGGCACACCAAGGGATGGAGGTGAGAGAGACGCATTCATTGGCTAAGTTGTTGGATGCATGTGTGGGAGTGTACTTTGGGAAGATTGCCCATTGGAATTATTGCCTGAGTTGGCCATGTTTTGTTGCCTCATATTGGCCACCAGTTCTACCATCTAATCCAGTTTTTTCTGCAACTCCTCATTTGTCTTCTTTAACTGCTCAATCTCGATGGCTTGTTCTTCCATTATGATTCCGGACTGTGGTCTAGTATTATATTTGTGTGCTAGAGGTGCTATCTTGAAACCCTTACTACCATAAGGATGAATTAGATCCTTTCATTGTGAATATGAATGAAATGTATGTATGAACAAGCTTGAAGAAAATGCAATCACGGAATGCAAAAATAAGGGGAAGAAATGACAAAACAGAAATGTGTTAGCCCACCATTAAGACAAATTATATACATGGATGTACATATACAAGTACAGTATGAAACAAAATAAAAAATGGCACGACAATGATTAAATGTATGATGCAAAATGAATGATTGACAACAATTTAACCATAAAGGATAACTGGTCATTTTATCAGAACGAGGCCAAGAGCCCAAATATCCATATTGATATCTCAAAATATCCACATGATTATCTGAAAAACATGATTACTTTCTATTGACCCGAAGATTGGCCTTGTCCATTAGCCATGACTAATTTCCCTTTACAGTTCTCTTGTTGCGAATGATTCTACAATAAAATGCATGTCATGTGATGATGGCAATAAAAAAAGGCAATGATCATGGATATTTAGAGAAAACAAACATGTTATAAGACATAGCACAAACAACATATCATGAAATAAACATATATATGGATAAAGTGAGAAAGAAAACAGACAGATTATACAAACATCATATCAATATATCATCACGAAATAAACATATACAGGCAGATTATACAAATAGCATATCAGTATATCATCATGAAATAAACATATACAGATAAAATGAGGAAGAAAATAGATAGATTATACAAACATCATATCAGTATATCATCATGAAATAAACATATAGAGATAAAATGAGGAAGAAAATAAAATGAAAGAAAATCAACAGATTATACAAACAGCATATTATGATATCATCATGAAATAAACATATATACAAATAAACTGAAAGAGAACAAACAAATTATACAAACAGCACATCAATATATCATCGTGAAATAAACATATATACAAATAAAATGAAAGGAATTGATAAAGGTTAGAAGGCATCCCCCCCTTTTATGCCTTAAAAAGCTAGGTTTTCTCTGAATGGGTTTGGTTCTATCTAGGTTAGGATTCAGGATTTTCTATATGCTGGGTTTAAAATTCTAGATAAGGGTACCCATCGAACAAGATGGGGTGGAGGCAACCCTGTCGCCCCCTCCTAAATAAGGGTAAGTTTGAACTCCCGAACTTTATGTTATGAATTTGTGTCGTGTGTGAGGTAGGGACTGTACCTTTACCAATTACCTTTCGGTGAAGCATCAAACATACGAAGAAGCAGAAGAAAGAGGCAGAAGAATTTCACTATCACATGTCAGCACACGATCAGTACAATTCAAAGTGTAAGCTTAATAAATAGATAAATAAATGTAAGAAAATAATGGGGCAAGAGATAGGCATACGAGATAAACAGGATAGGCATACATGGCATATACAAGGAATTAAGACATGCAATACATACAAGTAATTAAAAGGGCAAAAAGGTAAACACATAAAACATGCTAGAAGATCAAGGCATATAAATAAGCATAGGCTTAATAAATAAATAAATGAGAGAAAATAGAAAGACAAATAATAAGCAGGCAAGATATAAACAAAATAGGAATTCATGGTATATACAAGGGATTAAAACATGCAAAATTCATACAAGTAATTAAACACACAAAGCGTGCTAAAAGATCAAGGCATAGAAACATACACACAATTATAAATTAAATGTGATGTAAATCCAAGATGTAATTTTGATAAATTTAATTTTGAAAAATCTTCCTCTTTTTTTTTGAATTTTTTGAAACAATTCTTGTAAAATTTTGAACGTAATGAATTGATGCAATGCATTAAATGAGATTTTAAAACGTTTTACTATTGAACCCAAGTAAAATAAGACTTAAAAAGTGGCTTGACTCTCTAAAAAAGTCCCTAGTGGAGTTGTCAAGCTATCGAGATGTTTTACCGCTGCGACAAAAAATTATATGGCGTAAAAAATGCTCCGGACTAAACAATTTAAAACAAAATGGAGTCGATACTAACCTTTTATTTTTAATAGGTATGGTTAGTCACCTATTTGTTTAACTAAACATGAATCTAGAAAGATTATGTCAAGTTAAGGAAAGAAACCGGTCTACGAATAAAAGATTTTAGGTTTGGGAGTCGGTTACGCTTGGGGAAGGATTAGCACCCTCAAAATGCCCGGAAATAGGTATCACAAAAGTCTCAAAAATATTTTACTTGGAAAATAATAATAAAATGTGTCTAAAAACAATTCAAGAAAAATATAATTTTAAATTCGGAATAAATATTCCTTTTAATGTAGGATAAACATCTTTTTATAAAAACTAAATTCGAAATTTAAAGATTTAAAGTCGGAATGAACATTCCTTTTAATGTAAAAATCCATAGCCC
The DNA here is from genome assembly GCA_030664755.1 of Microcos paniculata. Classification (NCBI taxonomy): domain Eukaryota; kingdom Viridiplantae; phylum Streptophyta; class Magnoliopsida; order Malvales; family Malvaceae; genus Microcos; species Microcos paniculata. Next base: position 44,022,035 of record CP131456.1, on the reverse strand, counting down.
ATTTTTGAATTTGAAGAAATTTTCTACTTGGAATGAAGATTCGATTTCCAAATAGGAGTAAATATTCTTCTAAGATCAAAGTCTAATTTGAAAATGAGGATAAATATCCTTTTATGAAAAACAAAGGTTTAATTTAAATTTAGAAAGTCTCAATTATGAGAATACAAATTAAGACTTTCTGGAAAACATTTTACAAAAAATTTGGGATAAATATCCTTAAGTTTTTGTTCTAAAATTCACCTTAAGAGACTTTAACTATGACTATTTAGACTAAAATCTCTTAAAAAGATTTGATTTTAAAACCTATGTCGAAATAAATATTCCTTTTAATTTAATAGAGGGAATGGTTTAGCAAAAGCTTGATCTAATTAGAAGACTTTAATTGATTTAATAAATTAAGACCTTTAAAAAAAACCCCTTTTTTAAAAAAAAAGATAATATAGGAAAATAGATATCTTTCTTTTTATTGAATAAAATCAATTTTGAAGTAGAAATTTTGGAAATTTAAGGAATAAATATTCCTTTTTATTAGTACTAAAAAAATGGTTTTTAATAAAATTAAGTTTAATTGAAGAGCCTTGTTTAATTTAATATTTCTTATGAAAAAAGAATTTTAAAAAAACTTAAGGAATAGATATTCTTTTTATTGGAGTTAAAAATGTCTTTTAATAAAAATGAAGTGTACTTGAAAGGTCTTAATTTATTTAACATGCCAAAATCTTCTCAAATAGATATTTTGAAAAAAATAAAAAAAAAAGTAAAAGAAAATAAATATTCCCTTTCATTGGAAAGAAATAAAAAGAAATAAAATAAGAAAAGAAATTTTGAAAGTGGTTTTTTAACAAAACTTGGATTAATTTGAGAGGCCTTAACTATGATTGGGTAACTAGGATCTCTCAAAAGGAACTTTAAAACATGTTTTAAAATTAATGTCGGAATAAATATTCCCTTTTATTTAATTGGACCTCTTAAACAAGAGATTTTCTAAGAATAAATAAAAATAAAAGATTTTGAAATTAACATTCCTTTGTGTAAAAAAGACAATTTTGTGGGGTTCATTTTCAAATTTTAAGAAGTTTTAAAGAAATCATAAACATAATATGTGTATGCTTTTTATGAAAATTAAATGAGAAAAATCTACGTTTTAATTTTGAAGAGATAAAAAATTCCCTCAGGCCCGATCAGACTCCTGATTAGATACCGAGGAAACCCTTCATCTGGGAAAACCCTTGGAAACCTAGAACTCCTGAAGCACCCTCCGGTTCCCCATGTATATGAATTTTTGAAAATCGATGTTTTAAACTTAATTATGTATGAATGGAACAAGAAAACATGGATTAGTACATATAAACACAATTAATTATATAATATAGTATGATAAATGAATCAGACATGGAAATTCAAAATTAATTTTGCAAATTTAAGCTACATGGCAACTAATTTAATACATATAAGCAAATTTAAACAAACATATATACAAGGTCAAAATGTAATTCTACACAAAATTCAATTTTTAAATAAGTAAACATATTTATAAGGGTAAAAAGATAATTTTACATACAAAGTTCAATTTCTAATTAAGTAAAAATACATACAAGGGAAAAAATATAATTTTACATGCAAGATTCAATTTTTAATTAAACAAACATGCATACGAGGGCAAAAAAAAATGATTTTTATGGTCAAAATTAAATATTAAGCTAAATATGTATTTATATGGGCCTAAAAATACAATTCTTATAACCAAGATTTATTTTTTATTTAAATAAATGAAAATAAACTTAAAGTGCAATTTTTATTAACCAAGGTTTCATTTTTAATCAAGTAAGAATATACACAAATATAAAGATACAATTTTTTATAGCCTAGATTTAACCTTTAACTAAGCAAACAAATTTACAAATTCAAAGGCATAAATTTTATAGTCAAGATTAGATTTTTAGCTAAATAAGCATATAAGATATGTCAATCAAGCTTCAAAAATAACAAATATTGGTGTAGAACAAGGAAAATTAGCAACTTTTTACATAAGCAAGTAAATAATAAAAATTAACCACATATTAATATAAGTAAAATCAAAAAGGCATAATCTTTAATATGTTTAAATCATATTTTAAACTAATCAAGAAACTTAACAAGGCTTAAAAGCTTTATAAATTGTAAACATTAATATAAAAAGTAAAAAGCTAACATTTTTATGTATAAGCTAAACATAATAAAGCAAGGATATTATATTAGAAGTAAAAAGTATTAATCTTTTATAAAAGAAAGTGCTTTATCCGAAAAAATGAAGTCTTGAATTGATGAAAGTCACTCAAAATTAACAAAAGAATGGTTGTTTTGTTTTAGAAAAGAGAGTGGCTTAAATTGACTAATCAACAAGCGCTTATCTCTCTATTTTTCTAATCAACCTTCTCTCACAACAAAAAAAAGAAGAAGAGAAGAAAAGAAAAAAACCTTTTTTCTCTGTTTTCGGTTTTTGAACTCAAGAGAAAAAAAATACTGCTCCCTAAAACAAAGCTCTCTGCCCTTCAATGAAAAAAGCTCCATTTATATCTTCCCCTTTCTTTTCTCCATCCAACGGCCATCCCTCTCTTTGTTGGCTTCATCTGATGGCCTATATTTTTTTACCTTGCTCTCCCTTTCTTGCTCTTTGTTCCTCTGTTGTGATTGGCTGTGGCTTTGTTGCTCTTGTTTTTCATTGGCCGGTTTAATTTTGTTCCTTTTACAGGGGCATATTAAAGGGAAAAGTGCAGCTGGCATGTGCACATGGTGTTGTTTTCTCTCTTCAGTCCTTGCTGGCGGTGCTGGTACTGCTCGTTGGCGTTGCTGGCGATTTTAAAAAGCCAACAGCATGTCCTCCATCAACCTCTACTCTAACTTCCCTTTGGGTTTCGCAACTAAAGCTAATCGGGTTAGGATCTTGTTAACAGCATCAGTTTTGCCCTCGAAAATAGATGATGCGGCCTCCATTATTGTTCTGCTTTAACATGTTGAAACTGGAGAAGCCATTAGTCACGTGGATGAAGGACGGTCGGGCCGAGGGAAGGATGCACTGCATGGCTCAAAATTTGCTCAAGAACAAAACGATTGCTATCCTGCCCCTTTGCAAACGCTTTTTTGAAGTGAAGATATTCAGAAACACTTAGTTGCTCTACTCTAAGTCCATGAATGTTGACTCGTATGTATTGCCAAACACCAGGCCTTCGACGAGCCGCTATAGCCTCATATGGAGGCAGAACGATGACTTTACTAAAGGGACCATCGCTAAGCTTCTGCCTAGCTTGTTCTTGGCCAACCGTGCGACCCGTGCTATAAAAACATTTTGGACAACCTTTCCTGATATTGCAGCCATTTGAAAAGTTGAGAGGTTTGAGTTTGACTTTGATCAGAGAGATAAAATCTGAATTGGGCTGAAAGAAAGATGAAACAGAAAATGGAAAGTGGTGGAAGAACCAAGAAAGAGTTAGGTAGGTGGCATGGCTGATGTTCAATTTGAGGCTACTGCAATTGGCTTTTAAAAAAACACCTTAAGTGCCATGATATGACTGCTCATCTTTTCTCTAGCCAAATAAACGTGACCATGTTTTCATCGTCCTGGGGGCTTTGGTATATATATAAATATATGTATATATACATGTAAATATATATATATATATTCATATATATACATATAAATATATATACAAATGTATATACATACATGTATATATACACATATGCATATATACATGTATATATATATAACATACATGTACATATATATATATATTGCATGATAACCGAATTAGTTTATTTGGTTTTGGGGATGAGTTAACTCGGTTTGGTCTTTGGCTTGCTTGGCTTTCCGGTCTTAGTTCAAACTTATCAGCAAGGTAATAAGATAAAATTAGAATAAAATAAAGTAATAATAATAATAATAGTAGTAATAATAATAATAACAACAATAAAAAGTAAATGAATAAAAATAAACTAAACTTAAAAAGATAAGTGAAACAAAAATTTGGAAATGACGAATCAATTAATTAATTTGTTTAAAAATTAATTAACTAATTGATCAAGATTAAAAATAAGTGTCTACAGATATTGTTTAATGCCTTACGTGGCGTCGAAGTACGAGGATGCAGACTCGTCTTTCAGTGCAACGCGGTGGTTGGCACGTGCTCAACTTCTGGGCTGGGGCATGACAACAAGTGGCTCCTCCAAGTAATATTGCTTGACCTCTATGAAAAATTGCTTCTTCTGCTGATAAGTCATGTCATCAGGTGCAATGCCTGAAGCCAAGTAATTGACTATGTCTACGAACCATGGGAGGTTAGCTTGAACTGCCTACAATTTTTCATCAAGGAACATGTCATCAATAGGGCCCTCATGGTTTTGTGTTTCATTTTCTAGTCTAGAAAGATAATCAGCTACAAAAATTTTTCAATCCCTTTTTGTCTTTAATATCCAAATCAAATTCCTGCAACAATAAAATCCAATGCATTAAACGAGGTTAGGAATCCTTTTTGGATAACAAATATTTCAAAGTTTAGTGATCAGTAAAACCTATCACTTTAGAAGCTACTCCCTATATCCCTATTTATCTATCCCCTTCTAGAAGTTTTATTTGTCCCTTTTTATTCGTCCTTAATCCAACATTAATTATTAATTTCTAAACTTATCCTTTCAAACTTCTTTCCCTTTCTCTTAAATGAATACTTTTCTTAAATAGAAAAGAGAATCAAAGAGGGAAAAAGATAAGGATAAAATAGGGAAGTTAAGGTAAATATGTATGAAATTTTGCACCTTAACTACTTTTCTTGCTCTATGTGAAACAATTAATGGGGACAGATAAATAGGGACAGAAGGAGTATCAAGTAAAATCGAAATTTATTAAATGAAAAAACAACAACTAATAACTCTTTCTTAGTAGTGGTGTAATTAATTTGTGCTTTATTGAAGACTTTGTTGGCATAATAGATGACATATAGCTTATTGTCCTTTCTTTGTCCTAATGTAGCGCCTACTGCGTAGCCTGACACACCCAGACCTAATACGACTTTTTCGTACAAATGGAATAGTGTAAGACGGCGTATTAAGTGAACAATACTTCAGTCCGAATGTGTCTAATTAAGAAGAGAAGTTAAGCTTAAGATAAGACAGAGTTGGAAGATAAAGTAATTAACCGTGCATGAAAATTAGTAAATGCCAAAAAGACCTTCAATTAAGTCCCTAAAAATTTATTATGGACCCCGTTGACACAAGAAATCAAAGGATTTAGCCAACGGGTGAAAATGGAAGAAAGTTGAAAAAGTGGAAAAAATTTTGACCAAGGGCCCGAGTAGACCCGGTGTCGGGCTCCTCTATAAATAGGGGAGGGCTGAAGCTTTTTCCTTCATTTTTTTTTTCTTTTTTTGTTCTTTTCTCTCTAGAGCCAAACGGAGGCATTTTGGACAATTGGCAGATCCGGACAACCCAGCCATCAGATCAAGGTGAGTTTCCAGTATGTTATTCCACTCACCTCAATCTACGTTATGTTAAGTTTGCACGCATATCCATGCATCGATTTAGCGTAGATCTCAATTTTCAGCTTTTGACCGGATTAAATTTTAAAACTCAAATCGGCGGATATCGGGCCAGTGAAATAAGGTGAGTTTTTAGTATGTTATAATACTCACCATAATATACGTCATACTCCATTTTCACACATTTCTGTGCACCGGGTGAGAATAAATCGGAGATTTAGTCAATTTAGGCTAAATCTTAGTTTTACGGAAATTGGACCGGTGTTTCTCGTTTCTGCCTTGACGAATCCGTCATGGATACCATGAGGATCGCCTGTCTAAGTTTGTACGTCGAAAGGAGGAGAAACGAGTGTAAAAACCGAAGGAGAGACCGGCCGAGAAACAGGCCGATCGAGTCCCTGTTTAGATATCTTTATATTATATTATTATATTTAGGATATTTATATATTATATTAATATATCTTAGATATTTATATATTACATCGTTATAATATATAAATATCTCGTAGGAGGGCTTTTTGAGCCCAATTTCGCGTAGAACTTGGTCCAACCCGTGTGGGGCCTAGCCTAGTCCCTGTGTGGGGCCCCCAGGGGCATTTTAGTAATTTTTCGTCTAGAGTCCGTTTTTAGCCCCGAAATCTCCCGGACACTTTTCTAAGCCTCAAATACATTCAAACTCAGTCTTAGGTCATGCTAGAGCCTCATAGGTGCATTCATAGGTTAAGTATGAATGCTAACGTATTTCCGTGTGCTAGGGCTCCGGGTGAATCGAATGCGGCCGGCGATGCTCCGGTGGTTGAGCTACATGGAGCGCTTGGGAGTATATGAATCTCCCAATACTGTGAATGGCCTAGACTTCTTTGTTTAGCCATTGGGAACAAAGGTTTTAAAAAGGTTCTAAAAACATAAATGTTTTCAAAAGGTTTTGGGATACAGGGAAATCCACACACACACACACACCTACTTGGTGATATACCCACATAAAGAGTGGGATGTTTTCAAAAGGTATATAAAGACCTACGTGTGTGTGTTTATATTTATGTTTATATGTTTGAAATATATTTATATTTTATATATACGAAATATTTTTATTATTATGATTTATAAGGGTACGATACCCTGGAAGATGAGTGACTGAGTGGGCTAGTGGTGGTGGTGGGTTGTGGTCCAACAGCCAACAGCTAGCAGAGGCTCCTCGGGGCTCCAATATATGCGGGAGCGTGGACCGAGTTAGAGAAGGCATGCATGATTCTCAATCGTGGACCGCCTATCGAGGGACACGGTGAGACAAGACTCTGGGAGAGGCGCGTAAGAAAGCTCCCCAGAGCTCCGGTTCGCTGTGTTCCACCATAGCGAGGCACCACCGAGGGAAAAGGCTAGAGAAATAGAAAAGAGAAAACATTTTTAAAAGAGAAAAGAGATAGCCCTCGGTGCAGTAAGGCATAAGACGACCGACGGGTCGCACCTTCAGTATGATAGAGATGCCACCCCATTTTATGTATATATATCTATTTATTTAAAGTGTTTTCAAAGAAAGTTCTCAGTTAGAGAACTAGAAAGAGATTTTGACAAGAAAAATATTTATTTTCTTATTATTTTATTTTGGATTTCCCTTAATTACCCTAACCCCGATGGAGATTCATAGAACCTCTGTCACTCACTTGTATCCAATTTGGATGGATGCAAATCCGCGTATGAGGACAGCAGATAGAATGGAGGCTCACTAGGAGATGTCGGTTGTCACGCCCCGACCCACCCGGGTCGGCCACGTGGCAACCGCCGCGCTGCCTCGAAGTACGTGCCGGCCGGTCATGCACCAGAAGCACCGTAAGGCATTGAAATGGATACCATCGCTGCAAAACAACTAAAACTTTAATTAAAAATCTTTTAATAAAATAATAAACTTTAAAGTAGTACCTGTGGATTAAATTTAAGGAATACCTACTGTCGAGACGTTTTACCGCTCCGACGATAAACGATAAAGCGTGAAAAATGTTCGGGACTAAACAGTCAAAAAACAAATGGAGTCGCCACTAACCTTTTATTTTTAATAGGTGTGGTTAGTCACCTACTTATTAAACTCAACGTAAATCTAGAAAGATTACGTCAAGTTAAGGAAAGAAACTGATCTACGAAAAAGATTTTAGGTTCGGGAGTCGGTTACGCTCAGGAAAAGATTAGCACCCCCAAGACGCCCAGAAATCGGTACCACAAAAGTCTCAAAAATATTTTACTTGGAAAATGATAATAAAATGTGTTTAAAATCATCTTAAGAAAAACATAATTTTAAATGTTGGAATAAATATTCCTTTTAATGTGGGATAAAAATCCCATTAGAAAAGTTAAATCCGAAATTTAAAAACTTAATGTCGGAATGAACATTCGTTTTAATTTAATTGAGTCTCTTAAACAAGAGATTTTCTTAAAATAAAAATGAAAATAAAACATAAGAGTAAAAAATAAAAGACTTTGGAATAAACATTCCTTTTGTAAAAGAGCGTAATAATCTTTTTGAGTTCATTTGCAAATTTTAAGAAATTAAAGAAATCATAAACATGATGTATGCTTTTTATGAAAATCAAATGAGCAAAATATATTTTTCATTTTTGAAGGGATGCGAAATTCCCTTGGACCCGATCGGACTCCCGATTAGACACCGAGAAAACTTTTCATCAGAGAAAACCTTCGGAAACCTCGGACTCCCGAGGCACCCTCCGGTCACCCCATGCATATGAATTTTGAAAATCAATGTTCTAAACTAAATTATGCATGAATGGAACAAGAAAACATAAGTTAGTACATATAAACACAATTAATTACATAACAGATAAGCAAACTTAATTTAAATAAACACATATATAAAGCCAAAGATGTAATTTTATACAAAATTCAATTCATAATTTAACAAACATGTAGGCAAGGGCAAAAGAGTAATTTTACACACGTGATTAAATTAAGACAGACACGGATTTAAGGGCGAGAAAGTAATTTAACAAGATCATAATTAAATATTAGACTAAATATGCATCTATTCAAACTTAAAAATACAATAATAAAAAATTTTTTATAACCAAGATTAATTTTTATTTAAATTTTTAACCTAAACAGGTTTGAAGATGCAAACTTTACAGTCAAAATTAAGTTTTTAACCTAAACAGGTTCTAAAGATGCAAACTTTACAGTCAAAACTAATTTTTTTAACCTAAACAGGTCTTAAAGATACGGACTTTACAGTCAAAATTAAATTTTTAAGCCTAAACAGGTCTAAAGATACTGACTTTATAGTCAAAATTAAATTTTTAAGCCTAAACAGGTCTAAAGATGCAAACTTTATGATCAAAATCAAATTCAAATAAAGCCGATATCATAAAACATACATATTAAACACAGAGAACTATAAAGAACATTGAGAGAGTTGTAAAACAGACTAACTATAGCCGATCAGCAAGAACTTGACACACTTAAACAGGCAAACATAGTTCAATACATATATTCACGTTTATGGCAGCAAGAAGAAATAAGATTTCCATTATTCAAAACGAAAATTTGAGTTAAGAAAACTTCATATCAGGTTTTATGAATCACAAAGAACAGTCTAAAAACAGCAAAGATGGTTCCCTTTTTTATACATAATCAGACCAAAGGGAAAGGCAAAAACATAATCATAAGAGTTGACGATGATGGCTTTACAATGAAAAAAAGAATTTTTACCCTTTGAGGATGGGAGTTTTGCTTACCAAAAAGAACTTCAGAAAGAAAGAAAGAAAAGAAAGAAGTTTTTCAAAGTGGTTTCTTTTCTCCAAAACGGAAACAAAAGAGCCATCCAAAATAATGGTTGTTTTTGTTTTAGAGGGAAGAATAGCTTATGTTTGAAGAACAAACTCACCCCTTTCTCTTCCTCCGGCCAGCCTTTCTATATCGAGGAAATGCTCTCTTTTTTTTAAAAGAAGCTCTGTTTTTTTTTTTTTTTGCTGTTTTGAAAACCTTGCTTTTTTTGTTATTCAGCGAAAACAGAAAGAAAATTGCCTCCCTTTTAAATGTGCTGAAAGTTAGCCTTTTTATGCCTCTCTTCTCTTTTTAATCCAATGGCTACCCCTCTTCCTCTCTTTCTCATCCGATGGCTCCTATTATTTTGGTCATGCTTTCCCATTTTTAACCCTCCATTCCTCTGCTTTGATTGGCTGCTTTCATTTTCTTTTGTCTTGAAGGGGTATCCAGCTGCATGAAAGAGCAGCTGTTCAAGGTAATGTGCTGGCAAACGCTGAAATTTGTGGACTTTTCTTCAGGGGACCCTTCACAACAATTATTTTGGTGAATAATGGAGTGTGGTGGGGAAGAACATTTTTTTTATTATAAAATAAAGCTAAAAGAAAGAATGAGAAACGTTGGTGGCTTTTGGTATTATATTATATATATATATATATATATTTGCATGATGACTGATTGGGTGGCAAGCATTATATATATACAAACAGCACCATATCTCCATTTGAAGTTTAACATATATAGCCCGGGCTCTGACTTCACCAGCGCAATAGTTAATTTATTCCAATGAAGGAATTGGCAAAGGCAAGGGATTTGGTTCTAAGAAAAAAGTAGAAGGAGAGCTCATTTGCTTCGATAATTGCCGGCCTCTTAGTCGGTTGCAGCAATGGAATTACTGGCCATCTCTTGAGAAATTGGCTGCATCCCCCCTAGAATGTCCCACTTTTTAGCCTTTTTGAAAATCTCACACACTTGGTACAGAGTATTAATACAAAAACCAAGAAATGTGACAGGTTTAAAGCTAGAAAGTTGATGCTCTTGTCATATCAGAAGAGATGCATGGCCCAACCTCTCTTTCTTTATTGGCGTAACCTTTGTCCTTCTTTGTGGCTTTGGTTTCTTTCTTTTATTCCTATGCATGGGCAAGGTGGCGTGGCTTTTGGTTGCTTTGAGAAGTTAACTGCTTTGTTAGCGACAATAACTGTAGAAAGTTTGAAGAGTTGAAACTCTTTTTTCAGGGTATGGAGTGTAAGAATTTCGACTGATGCTCCAAAACAAAAATGAAAATGCCGCTGCTCTTGTACGAATAGAATAAACTAAATTTGTGGATGATTAAGTCAACAATTGTTGGCTCCACACCAAAATGGAAAACACGATGGAAAGCAATGAAGAATTCAAAAGAAATAAAAACAAAATGACAAAATGATTGAATAGAAAGAAAGAACAATAAACCAAATTTGTGGCTGATTAAGTCAACAATTGTTGGCTCCACACCAAAATAGAAAACACGATGGAAAGCAATGAAGAACTCAAGAAATAAAAACAAAATGACAAAATGATTGAATAGAAAGAAAGAACAATAAACCAAATTTGTGGCTGATTAAGTCAACAATTGTTGGCTCCACAGTAAAATTTGATCCGAATAGAATCAAAGAGCAACAAACAAAAACCGTGGTTCATGAAGTCAACAATTGTTGGCTTTGCAACTTTGAGGGACAAGACCAACCCCACCATTAAAATCAAATCCTTCAACTGTAAAAGCTATTTCACACAGTGACTTGCACTCACATTGCCGCGTGTTATAGAAGGTAGCAAAACAAAGTTGGGTGGTTGATGAGGAAGTGGTAGTGATGTACATGGCCTTTGGTGTATATACATACATATATATATATATATATATGTAAATATATATACACACACATATAAAAATATATATACACAAAATATATATATATACGTAAATATATATATATGTACCTATAAATATATATGCATATAGATATGGCCTTGGTTGGCTTTTGCATGGCTTCTGACTTGCATGGAAGTTGAGTCAACTTGGCTTTAGCTTCCTGGTTTTGGTTCAAAATTACCTGCAAGGTAATGAGACAAAATTAAAATTAGATTATGTAAAATAAAGTAATAGTAATAAACAAAAATAAACTAAACTTAAAAAGGATAAGTAAAATAAAATTTGGAAATGATCAATTAATTAATTCTTTTTTTTTTGCCGTAGAAATGATCAATTAATTAATTGAGTAATTAACCAATTAATCAGCTAATTAACTAATTAAAATTTAAAAACAAGTATCTACACCTACGCAACGGAAACTGCTAAGCCTAAGCCACCGACGTCTCCTAGTGAGCCCTATTCTATTAGCTAACCCCGTACGCGAATCTGCATCCATCCACATTGGATACAGGTGAGTGACAGAGGTTCTAAGAATCTCCATCTGAGTTAGGGCAAATAAGGGAAATCCAAAATAATAATAAAATAAATATTTTTCTTTCGAAAACTCTTTTCTAGTTCTCCTGCTGAGAACCCTCTTTTAAAACTCTTAAATAAAATATATATATATCTCAAATGGGCTAGCATCTTTTTTATACTGGAGGCTCGACTCGTCGGTCGTCTCATGCCTCACTGCACTGAGGGCTATCTTTTTTCTCATTCAAAAATATTTTCCCTTTTCTGTCTCTCTAGCTCTTTTCCCTCGGTGCTGCCTCGCTATGGTGGAACACAGCGAACTAGAGCTTGGCGAGCTTCCCTACGCGCCTCTCCTAACCAGGTCTCGTCTCACCGTGCCCCTCAATAGGCGGTCCACGGCTGAGAATCTAGCATGCTATCTCCAACTCGTCCACGCTCCCGCATATTGGAGCCCAAGGAGTATCCTTCTCAATCACTCATCTTACAAGGGTGTCGCACCCTTAAAATTCATAATAATAATATTTCATAATTATATATATATGTATAAAACATACATTTTTAAAATATATAAACACACACACATAAGTCTTTATATTTCTTTTTAAAACATCCCACTCATTGTGTGGGTATATCACAAACAAGTGTGTGTGTGTGTGTGGATTTCCCGTATCTCAAAACCTTTTTGAAAACATTTATTTATTTTTTAAAAAACATTTTTAAAACCTTTGTTCCTAGTAGCTAAACAGAGAAGTCTAGGTCACTCACAGTATTTGGAGAATCGTATACTCCCAAGCGCTACATGTAGCTCAACCTCCGGAGCATCGCCGCATTAGATTCACCCGGAGCCCTAGCACTCGGAAATATACGTTAGCATTCATAACTAAATTTATGAATGCACCTATGAGGCTCTAACATGACCTACAGCTGAGCTTGAATGCGATCCGGGGCTTAGAAAAGTGTCAGGGAGGTTTCGGGGTAAAAATCGAACGCTTGGTGAAAAATTACGAAAATGCCCCTGGGGGTCCATGGGTCGCCAACTAGGGCCAGCCTGACCCGGGTTTGGGCCAGATAGGCCCCCAATGTGGTTGGGTCAGGCCCGGCCTGTTTCTGGGCCCAAAAGGCCCCTTCTTCGCGGATTGGGCCGAGGCCCACTCGGCTTGAGCCCAACAGGGCCCAACCACACTGATTGGGCCAAAAGGCCTAGTCCGGCGCGGGACATGGGTCGTGGGTCTCTCCCGCGTGGGAGAGACTCGGCTCCCGCAAGGGAGTCTTTCGGGATCCTCGGGATCTGAGGCTTTTCCTCGATTCCCAAGCCCCTTGGTCCACCGATTGTCATGAAATTCGAGATGGAGGTTCCTCTCACCTCCCACAACGCTTTTATCGGAGCAGAAACGAGAATCACAAGCTCAAAGTTCCTAGATCTCGAGTCTAAACTTAAAATCTAACTAAAAGCTGAACCTAACTTTGAGCTTGGATCTCTCTAGACCAATGCATGGAGATGCGTGAAAACTTAGAAAAACAAAGATTAAGGAGTTAAGAATAACTTACCAAGAACTCGCCTTGATCCTGCAGTCGGTTTGTCCGAATCGGACAAAAGTCTAAAATTGCTCCGAGACTGCAAATGAGAGGAGAGAAGAGAGGGAGAAGAGAAAATGAGAGGGGGAGAGCTCATCTCCCCCTATTTATAGCAAGGCCCGACACCGGGTCAACCCGGACCCCGGGCCAGACTTTTTCCCCTCTTTGAAACCTCTCATAATTTCAATACTTGGCCCGATCCACCGACCAATTCACCAATGGATGTCCAATCCATTGGCTATGGACTTAAAGAAGTCCACTTTAGTGTTTCCATGCATGGTCACCCATCTCATCCTCCAACTTCTTCTTATCTTAAGCTTGACTTCTCTTCTTAATTAGACACATCTGAACCGACGTATTATCAACTTAATACGCCCTCTTACACTGTTTCGTTTGTACGAAAAAGTTGCATTAGGTCCAGGTGTGTCATCGGTGGCTTAGGCTTAGTAGTTTTTGTTGCGTAGGTATTCTTCTAAATTAATCCACTAGTACATCTTTTAAGTTTAATTATTTTATTAAATGATTTTTAATTAAAGTTTTAGTTGTTTTGCAACGATGGTATCCATTTATTTGCCTTACGGTGCTTCAGATGGGTGAGCGGCCGATACGTACTTCTAGGCAACGCGACAGTTGCCACGTGGCCGACCCGGGCGGGTCGGGGCGTGACATAGTTGCTAGCGTCACACATAAGCTTGAAAGGCAATGACCAATTTGGAGCTGTCAAGATCGATGCCGAAATAAGCTCTTTCTTCAACTTGAGAAAAGCAACCATACACTCATTATTAAAATTTAAAGGCATGTCCTTTTGTAATAATTCAAAAAGTGGTTTAATGATTTTTGAAAAATCCTTTATAAACCACATGTAGAATCCTGCATGACCAAGGAAATTGCGAACATCTTTCACTGTTGTTAGTGGTGGTAACTTCTCTATCACTTCAACCTTGGCTTTATCTACCTCAATGCCTTTCTTTAAGATCTTATGCCCAAGGACTATACCCTCTTGCACCATAAAATGGCATTTTTCCCAGTTCAGCACTAAGTTTGTCTCCTCACTTCTTTAGAGAACCTCTTTCAAATTAACTAAACACTCATCAAAAGAGGAACCGAAAGCTGAGAAATTATCCATAAAAAAACCTCTATTGTCTTCTCCACCATGTCAGAGAAGATGGCCATCATGCATTTTTGGAATGTGGCCAGAGCATTACATAAACGAAAAGACATGCATTTGTATGCAAACGTGCCATAAGGACACATGAAGGTTGTCTTTTCCTAGTCTTTTGGAGCTATTAGAACCTGGTTGTACCCTGAGTAACCATCTAAAAAGCAATAAAATGAATGACCAGTCAATCATTCCAACATTTGATCTACAAAAGGGAGAGGAAAATGATCCTTTCTTGTTGTTGCGCTTAATTTTTTGTAATCAATATAGACCCTCCATCTAGTAAATATCCTAGTGGGAATTAACTCATCTTTTTCATTAGTCACAATCGTCATCCCACCTTTCTTAGGCACAACCTGCATAGAGCTCACCCAAGAACTATCAGAGATAGGATAAATTATACCAACATCTAGCAATTTAATTACCTTTGCTTGCATTACTTCCTTCATATTGGGATTAAGACGGCATTGGTTTTCCACATTAGGCTTATGGTTCTCTTCCATTAAGATTCTGTGGGTGCAAATTGATTGGCTAATTCCAGCAATGTCTGCGATCGACCACGCAATAGCCATCTTATGCTCTCTCAAAACTCTTAAGACCTTCTCTTCCTATATAGAACTTAGAAAAAAAGATAATATCATAGGATATGTTTCAGACTCACCCATGAATGCATATTTAAGATGCGATGGTAGAGGTTTCCAATCTAATTTGGGTGCCTGATTAATAGAAGGTAATGGTTGAGGTTTTCTTTCACCCAAAGTCTCATACACATTCATATTCCTAGTTCAAAAACCTTCTCCTTCTAATTTAAAGGCACAATTAATAATTTCATCATCCACATCTTCTTCGCCTAGATTAAAAGCTAGACAAGTTTCTATTGGATTATCATACATCAATCTAGGCACAGTTTCTTACATTAAAAAGTCTATCACATCTAATCTATAACAATGATCATCAAGAGATGGCCCCTTCAAAGCCTTAAAAATACTGAATTCTTCCTTATCAGAACCTATTCAAAAAGTAATCTTACTTGCTGGCTTAATTAATGCCCCACCTATAGCCAAAAATGGTCTCCCAAATATGATGGGAACATTGATGTCATATTCTTTGTCTAAAATAAGAATATCGACCGGGAAAATAAACTTTCCCACCTTAACTAGAAAGTATTCAATAATGCCTACAGGATATCTAACAGAGTGATTAGCCAACTGTAAAGAAACCGGTTCGCTTTAATTCTCGAAGATCCATCTTCCTATACAAAGACAAAGGAATCAAATTAATACTTGCACCTAAATTGCAAAGACAATTGTAAACATGACTGGGGCCAAAGTAACAAGGAATAGTGAAATTAACTCCCAGGGTCCTTCAACTTAGGAGGTAAGTTCCTTTGTAGGATAGCACTGCATTCTTCAGACAAAGCAACTATAACAAACTCTTCTAACTTTTTTCTTGTTGGAAATCAATTCCTTCAAGAATTTAGCATATACGAGCATCTGAGCCAGAACTGCTGTAAATGGGATGTTTATCTCCAATTTTTTGAATATGTCCAGAAATCTTTTAAAACTATTCTCATCATGTCTTTTTTTCAACCTCAGTGGGTAAGGGATTGGTGGAACATAAGGTTTAACTGGATTTTGATGAGGAAGTTCATGTTTGGGGCCGGTGTTATCATGTCCTACCACCGGTGTTGTGCTAGTTTCAATTCCTAAACTTGTGCTTTCAATTGTCACATCTTCAGTGTTTATTGGATTTTCAGCTTGTTTCACTTCTTTTTCTCTTCTAAGAGCCTTTTCTAATGTTTTAACACTTCGGAGTGTGATAGCTATCACATATTCCTTGGGGGTTTATCTCCATGTTACTAGGCAATCGCCCATGGCCTCTTTCTCTAATAGCTTTAGCTAGTTGCCTTAGCTAAACCTCTATGTTCCTGATAGAAGAGGAGTGTGACTCCACTACTCTATCTAATTTGTTGATTCCAAATTCCCTATCTTTTCCAATTTTGCATCTATAGAAGACATATACTTTTGAAGCATCTCCTCTATACTTTTATCTTGAGCTTGTTGAGGTTGTTGTAACTATGGCCTTGGTTGTTAGAACCCATGTGGTCCCGTAGGTCTAGTTGCAGCCACCTCATGGTTGCTCCATGAGAAGTCAGGACTGCTCCTCCACCCTGGATTGTAGGTGTTGGAGAATGGGGTCATTCTTTGGTGCCTGTCTGCCTCCATATGCTCCTACGTAGTTTGCAGTTTCAAGGTACTGAGAATTGGGATCCATATTCATGAAATATTGAGAACGATGACCATACATCCCACAATAGTAGCAAGCCTCCATGTTCCCAGATTATTGAGTTACTAGCAGCTTCACTTGTCTAGTTAAGTCATCCACCTTAGCAACTAAATCTGATGTTACTTTATTTGTAGTTGCTTTTGATCCTTTACAAATTTTTTGTTGCTGTTGCAAACCCTTAGTTAAGCGTTCACAAATTTCTTTCATGAATTCAGGTGTCTTGTCACCAATAAAACCCCCAGCAGCATTCTCTACCTTATTTTGACAATTCCCAGTCAGCCCTCTGAAAAAGAAGTGCCATATCAATTCTTGATAATATCCATGATGTGGACACTGGTTCGTCAACATTTTAAACCTCTCCCAAGCTTTATGAAAACTCTCGTAATCTTGTTCAAAGTTCTGAATTTGACCTCTGAGCTCATCAACTTTATAGGCCAGATAATACTTGAGAATAAAAGCTCTATATTCCTTTTCCCAAGTGTCAAGAGAGTTTATCTCCAAGCTCAACAACCAACTCCTAGCTCGATCCTTCAAACGATATGAAAAGCATCTCATTCTTAGTTCATCCTTTGTCAGGTTTTGCAATGGCAAAGACTCCACCACCTTGATAAAAATCACGAATGAATGAAACTGCATCCACCGACGGTAGTCCATTACAAGAAGGTAATATCGCTAAGTGCCCATGTGCTAGCTCATAACTTCTTGCATTATGACTTAGTTGAATAGGAGACCAACTATTCTCAATCACTAGTGTTTGGAGATCTCCCATGGTAATTCTTAGAGATTGATTGTTAGCCTTAACAATTGCATTGTTATTTGGTGGTTGATTGTTGTTATTGCCACTAACAATACCATCATTTTATACACCATCGACTTTGACAATGTTTGCACCATTGTCAACCATCTCTCTCTATTGTCTTTTTCTTTAAGTGTTATACGCTCGTGCAGTTCGATCAATCTCTGGGTCAAAAAGTAGCAAATCACTTGTAGAACTATCTGTCCTACAGTCATACACTACCTGCAATGATAGAAAGAAAAGATAAGAGAACCAATAATCACAGGAAAATTAAAATAAATAAATAAATAACTAGAATAAATAAATCAGTAATAACCTAGTCCCCAGCAACAACACTAGAAAACTTGACCACAAAAACCTGTAAGTGCATGGCATCGGTGTAGCAAGATTAACCTCGATGTAATCTAAGGGTTGATCCCATGAGAACTAGTTTACTACTAACACTACCAAAATCTTAGGCAACAGTGACAGAAAAAATTACCATCACAACTATTCTGTCACAAAATTTCTACAACAATGACCGACTTGTGACAAAATTGTGACCCATATCATGTTAGAAAGGTTTTTTGTAAGTTGTGACATCCCTAGTTACAAATTTTGTGATAGACCTTGTCACATAGGATTTTCTTGTCACAAATTCTGTCTCAATATTTAAAGCGGCGAAAGATTTGTTTGGCGCCTTACATTGTGACAGAGTTTTTTGTCACAAAATTTTTTCGGGTAGCAACATGTTAGAGGGAAAAAATAGCGCCACTGCCCTTTTGTATTTTATACTATTTTCTAGTGACAGAATAGTGACAATTTTCTGTCACAATTGCATTGCAGTATTGTCTAAATATTTATATTGACTTAATTAAAAAAGATGTGAATTCTCTTTTAATTTTGTAAATTACAAAAGAAAAAATTATTTTGAAACTTATAATAAAATTAATCGTTCTCTAAATTGTATATATATGATTATTATTTTATAAAAAGTATCTTTAATTTGATTTAAATATCATTTAAAATTGTTCCAATTAGATAGAAGTTGTGACAGATTTTATTCTGTCACAAATTGAGCACTATTTAAATGTTAGGGTTTTCATTTTTATGCTATTTTTCTCTTTCTTTTCCCAAATTGTAGCCCACCTCGTCACTTCTCGTGCTTCCCTCATGGACCCTCCAGTCGATTTATTCTCTACCCACGTTGGTGGCGACTCCGTTATTCAACAATTAATCTGTCGGCCTCCACCATTTCTTCATTCGAAGCCTAAACCATGCTTTGACCAGCCTAGATTGCCCACCTCTTCCCACACTGTTCAACTCTGTTAATCCATGCCGACAACCCCTCAATCCGCTTCGCCGTTGTGTATGTTCCTCTCCGTTTGGCGTTCTCTTATAAATTCATTTCTTTTTCTTTTTTTTTTCTGTGTTCTCATTTTATTGTAGGGTATTTGTTTTATTTTTCCTGTTGCGTTCTCAAGATTGTTTTCCCTGTTGCTGACAACTCTGTAGGGTATTTTATTGTTGTTATTTCAATTTTACTAAGGACATCTACTGAGATCCATTTCGAGACAGGATCAATTTCAGGTTTCTTTACCCAGGAATCTGTCCAAGTTGTTGATCTTGTTGCGAAGAATCAAGTAATTTTAGCTCATTTTAGAATGCTGGCTCTTTAGGTACTTAAAATTTCCCTTTTATCAACTTTGATTTGATTAACTTACAGTTGAATTTAGAAATGGGCATCTTTTTTGGGTTGTAATTTGATATTCTTGGAACTGTTATTAAGAGATTGAATTACGTTTAGCAGAGCAGATTATATTTCTAATTCTATAATTTTAAGAAATTAGAAATATGTTTAATTAGTATATTTGGGAAGAAATTAGAATTAGAACTGTCCTAAACTTGATTTTTTTGTAGCATATTTGGGAAGAATAAAGCCTTTTAAAATGTTTTTTTTGGTACAAGATGGTAGTCATTAATGTTCCTCATAATCCCAAGCAGGATCCAACCTGGAATCTTAGTCTCAAACCTTTTGAACCCAGGGAGAGGGAATACTATTTGGTTAGCATGTTACTGGACTTTGATGTTTAGTTATGGGTTTATGAGTAGTGGCTTTTCTTCTATGAAAAGTAATAAATGCTTATTAGTTAGAAATTTTATTCTTACGGTGGTAAACAGGGCTGCATATAAGGGGTTTTCAGATACAATTAGATTGCTTTTATATAGAGATGCAACTCAAAAAAGACTAAACAAAGAAGGTACTGTCCGGTAATTATTATGCACCTTCTTATTTGAAAGCTTTTGACCTTGTTAAAGGTACTGGTCAATGTGCTTGTGAGTTCAAAGTGTTATGTACTTTACACTCCTGCATTCATGAAATTTTTTTTTTCATTAATAATACAATGGTAGTTACCTGAATATTCAAGTTATATGTTAAATCCATGGGAATGTCTTTATAGTTTAAATGTGTAAAAAGTGGTCAGACGGGTGTTTTTAAACTGAGTCTTGAACTTTGTGATCATTATAATTTAGATCTAGTAAGCTAGTCTATAGATTATTCAGTAATGGCTTTAATCTTAATAGCATTTGATAATCTGTTTGTACATCCAACGCTGCCAGGTTGCACTCTATTGCACTGGGCTAGCTATAATAAGGGGAAACATAGAGGTGCATGCTGGCTCAAAGTAGGAACTGATGGTGAAAATAAAGCCGGAGTTACCACTGTTCAGATTGCATCTAATAAAGGTCATCGGCAAATTGCCCTTTTCCTTGTACGTGCCTTAGTGTGGTTGTTGCCTTGTTTGGATAATCTTATTGAAGTAAAATTTTGAACCAGGAAATTATGATCCGGTGTCTATGAGCTATAGTACCGTGCATGGAAAATGTTCTGGTTATGGCTAACTTCTCAAAGATGCATGTAGCCCCTAGTCTTTCTAAGATAACTACCACGGTTGGACTTTGCGGATGGATTGGTGTTTTTCTATCTAATGGTTCGTTGATAAAATTTTTATTTTGGAAGTTCATTATTCTAGCTAACTAATTAGTATCCTTACCTATAAAAGCGGGTATATTTAACTGATTTTGCATTTTTAGTTGTATAATTTTTATATGTTCACATTTGAGGTTAGGATTTGTATAGTTGTGTGAGATGCTACTTTGTATTTTAAATTTTAATGAAACATGTATTTTTAAAATTTTCCCAAACAAAAAAAATAGTGAAGGAATCAAACTTGGGCTGATTTTTTAATGAACCTTATTAAAGCCTTGTTCTGAGTCCACAAAAAGAATATTAGATACGCAACTTTTCATTGAAGAAATACTCCAACAGCAAATTTCAGAAACTTTTTAGCATATATATCTATTAACAACAACTAAGTCTATGTTTGGTAAGAGGGAAGGAAATAGTAAAGAAAAGAAATAGGTGAGGAAAGGAAATAAGTAGGGAAAGGAAATAAATTTATATTTTCTTTATCATGTTTGGTAGTAAAGAAAGAAAGAAAAAAATTTATTATTTCCTTTGTTTGGTATAACTAAGAAATAGGAAAGAAAGAAAATTTATTTTAATTAATATGACCATTTTACCATTGTTTACTCTTTAGTTAAAAATTTACTTTCAATATCTTTTACTTGTAATTGTAAATTTTGTAATTAGAAATAAATTTTAAGGGTGTAATAGTCATTTTCATTTGTTAGACTCAACAACCACTTTCTTTCCCTCCTATTTCCTCTCAATTTGGAAGGAAATTATTTCTAAGGAAATTGACTCTCTCATTTCCTTTCTATTTCTTTCCTTAGGTGTATTTCTATCCTACCAAATAAAGAAAAGTTGTATTTTCTCACTCACTTTTTTTCCATACCCTTTCTTTATTCTCTATTTCCTTTCTACCAAACACAATGTAAAGGAGGATACACGGCCTCCTAAGGCGTTTTGAGGCAACAGTTGGGGGGCATATGACATCCCTCCATTGGCTTTTTTTGTGAGTAAATTTTTTTTATTCCTCAAATGCCAAAACGACGTCGTTTTTATCTTAAAGGTCAAAAAGGCAAACAAACAATCGGGCGGTAGAGAGAAGAGGGGAAGAAGAAGGGAAAGAGAGAGGGGAGGAGAAGGGTGAGTCCAAAACACCTTGAAAGAAAGAGTGTGTTTGGTTTCGGTTTTTTTTACGATGAAAATGGCCAGGCCGGGTTCTGCATCTATCGCCGATATATGGACTTCTATGAGAGAGAAAGTCTTGGTGAGAGACAGGTACTGGGAAGAAAGGGGTTCGTGGCTGGGAAACGACGTTCTTTTTCTCTTGCTCTCTCTCTCAAGAGTGGACAGACATAGAACAGATAGGTACTTCTTTTTGGGTTATTTTTAATTTTTCTTGCAATTTTATCGGCTACTTATTTCTGCAAATCATCTAGCCTGAATGCCTTGATTATAAGGTTCTTCCATTTTCCGCCATTTGCATGCAAGTTTTTTTATTTTAAACAATTTTTAGGATTTCTTTTTTTTTCTGGGATTTCCCTTTGAAGTGTAGCAGTCTATATGTTTGTATGAGATGCAATGAACTGGCTTTCTGAGTGTTCATTTTTTCTTGGTTTGTTGCGGAGTAGATTAGAAGTGTTTTGCTTTGATGAGTAAAATAAATTGAGAATAGGGTGATTTTTTTTTTTGAGATAGAACATTCTGTTTGTGTAGCAGGTCCTTAAGAGTATAATCTGTTGACGAGTTTCCAGGAAAGGAATATTTTGATCTTGGATTAGTGGGCAGGAATATGTAACCAAAGTCATTCTCTTTAGAACTAGAAATTTTCCTAGAAAAAAGCCTGCTGCAAGAGTGCAAGTCTTTTCAATCTTAAAGAAGGAAATTGAGTTTTAGTCCTCCAATTTTTTGTTGACCAAGTAGTAATAAGTGATTACAAATTGAATGGAGACATTCACTTTAGCTTTAGGTGCAAGTGAATTGGTGGTTTCATTATTTTGCTCAAAATTCCCATTTGTGATTCTGTGTTCGCATGTAAAAACTTTTACCTTCAAATTGATGCTGTTAATTACATTTGAGAGTTAGGATATAGTTCTTTACATGTTCTTAAGGTTTTTGTTATCCTTGCTTTTTTTATATTATTAAAAGCTGAAGGGTTGTATTCATAAAATTTTCAGCTATCCAGATTAAACTCATTAGGCCATACTTCCATAACCAATGGTAATTAGTTAATAGTAGTGATTCTTGAGGGACCAGAAAGTTGTTCATTTTTTAGTACTGTTACTTGTGTTCTTTTAGGTTTAAATGAGGGTGTTACTCAGGTGAAGATGGCTGGTTTTTTATGGAAATTAATGAATCATCAAGCGAAGCTGATAATAATATCAAAGAAAGGATGGTCTGGAGTCCAGGTACATTCAGATTTAGTTTATTGATTATTTATTAAGTGAAGTTGAAAGTTCCAAACCATTACTCTTGAAGATTGCAAGATTTGATAAATCTGTATCTTTCACAGCTGCAAAGTCTGTTCGAATGACCATAATGGTCTCATTTTGCATGTAATTCCTATGAAAATTTGGATTCACTCCTCTGGATAACAATTGGTAAAATGGCAATTAATATACATATATATATACATATATTTAGTATATTTCAAAACTAATCCATTTGGGTTGCTGGTTTTGGGTTCAAAGGTCTAAGGGAGAATGCAGTAGATTTCTTCAGAATATTCAAAGGCCAAAAGAAATATATCATATGGTGCTGATGTGTACTGACCAAAGCAGGTCCATACTATAACTTGCATAATTTTCAACCCTTTTTATTTTCCACCCCATGCGTACAAAATTCTTCACCTATTGTGTAATTTTGTGGACAGGTTATCTTTGAAGCTTTTGTGGATGTAGATCTTTTTTATCAAAAGTTGTCCTTGAGGAGGTTGGTGAGTTAATTTGTGTAAATACAAACTTGAATCTGATATGAGCAATAAGCTTATGATAGAATGATATTCATTCTCAATGTATGTTCATTATCATTCTTCCTCTATGAACATGATGATATATGAATCTTTGAGTCTGCTAGAAGTATCATAAGATTTATGAAGAAATCTACTCATTGAGTATGTTGATAGATTGTTCCCATTATAAATATAGTACATTCCAAGCTTTTTTTTTTTGGTACAAGTACCTTCCAAGCTTTTATTACCATGGTATACTTTCTTGCAGTCACATATATTGATAGATACTATCTAAGAGATAATTGCATAGCATTTCTTACAAGGATGTTGCTTTCTATCTAACTCCCTGTGATCAATGTAAAGGAAATGATGATAACTATGAAAGGCTCCTTACTTCCTTAGTCACCAACGTTACTTGCCAAGCTGAATCTTATCAAATGACGATGATGCATAGTGGATTTGCTAAATGTCAAGAAAATTTCTAATCTACTATCCTTCTAGTGCTCAAATCTCTCATGGGATTTATAGTGATACTCCAAACAAAACTATTTTTTTATTTTTGATAAATTCTTAAGCTATTATTCCATAATGAATCATATTCTCATTTTTTACGACAAACGTTCTCTATCCCTACACTGCCTCACTTTGCATTGGTATAAACTTTGGTATTTAAATGATTAATTATTTACCTATATTTATCAAATCTATATATATATATATATTAAGCCCCGAGCGGAGCGAGGGTGCATGCTCTAGTTTGAGTAATATTAGAATCATAAAATAGCAAATTTTCCACGTACAAATATGAGTGAGCTATAGTATAGACACATGTTATAGTTGCTTTTCTATGAACAACTACTACATAAATTTAGCAGTAAAGGAATGCATAGATTGTATCCTGGCCTATTTATGGGATTTGTAAGACTTTTTTGCTTATATATCAGCTACTGATAGATGATTAGAGAACGACAGCTAGCACTTTCATTTGGTTTAACTCTAAAAACTTGCCATTAGCACTCAAAACACGATTTCACAGTTTCAGTTAGTTTCAACCAATTGGTAATGCATGTTCTTTGTCTAGCTTTTCTATTAATTGTGAGAAATTATGCATATTGTTTCATTTGGTTTAAATCTAAAGAATTGAATTTTGCTTATAGTGTTGGTGGCAGACTAATATTATTATATAAGTACTCAAAACAATTTTGAGTGTTTCTATCATTTGGTAAAGGTATGAGATGTAGTTTGGTACGTAGACCAACTTTTGTGCCTATTGAAGACATTGAGTGTCACGCCCCGCCCTGGAGGGTCGGTCATGTGACAACCATCGTGTTACCTCGAAGTACGTGTTAATCAATCACGCACCTAAAGTACTAGAAGGCATAGAAATGGTTATCATCATTGTAAAACAAACTAAAATTTTAATTAGAAATCATTTAATAAAATAATTAACTTTAAAAGATGTACTAATGGACTACTTTAAAAGAATACCTACGCAGTGAAACTACTACTTCTAGGCTATCGATGCCTCCTAGTGAGTCTCTGATCTATCTATTGTCCTCGTATGCAGATCTGCATCCATCCACATTGGATACAGGTGAGTGACAGAGGTTCAATGAATCTCCATCAGGGGTTAGGGAAACAGGGAAATCCAAAACATAATAATAAAATAAATATTTTTCTTTTTAAAACCTCTTTCAAATTCTCTAGGCGAGAACCTTCTTTTAAAATAATTTAAATAAATAAGCAGATATCTAAAATGGGCTGGCCTCAAATCCACTGAAGGCTCGACCCGTCGGTCGTATGCCTTACTGCACTGAGGGCTATCTCTTTTTCTATTTTTAAAAACATTTTCATATTTTCAGTCTTTGGCCCATTCTCTCGGTGATGTTAATCACTGTGAATGGAACATAGTCGAAAAGAAAACGAGCCCTGGCGAGTTTCTCTACGCGCCTCTTCCAAAGTCTCTCATTCACCGTGCCTCTCGATAGGCGGTCCATGGCTACGAAATTGTGTGCACGTCTCTCACTTGGTCCACACGCTCCATCATATCAGAGCACCGAGGACCTCTCAATCGCTCATCTCACTCCCATCCTCATCAAATGTCATATATATATATAGATATATATATATATATATATGTATGTATAAAACATATATATTTAAAACATATAAACATAAACCTAAGCGCGCACACACATAAATCTTTATACTTCTCTTTGAAAACGTCACACTCTCTACATGGATATATCACCAAGCAAGTGTGTGTGCATGTGGATTCCTGTATTTCAAAACATTTGAAAATCATTTATGTTTTAAAATCTTTTCAAAACCTTTGTCCCCAATGGCTAAACAAAGAAGTCTAAGTCACTTACAGTACTGGGAGGTTCATATACTCCCAAATGATCCATGTAACTTAACCTCTGGAGTATCACCACATTCGATCACCCGGAACCCTTGATCCTTCGATCGGTTTGTCTCGATCGATCAAAAGTCCAAAAGTGCTCCGATAAAGCAAATGAGAGAAGAGGAAGAGAGAGAGAAGAAAAATGAGAGAGCGATAGCTCAACTCCCTCTATTTATAGGTAAGCTCGACACCAAGCCTACTTGGATCCCGGGCTAGACTTAATTCCTTTTTTTTCACCCCTCATAATCTCGATCATTAGCCTAATCCACCAACCAATTCACCAATGGATATCCAATCCATTGGCTATGGACTTAAAGAAGTCCAATTAATGTTTCCATGCATTGTCACTCATCTCATCTTCCAACTCCGTCTTATTCTAATTTTCATTTCTCTTCCTCATTTAACACATCCAAACCGACATATTATTGAGTTAATAAGCCGTCTTATACTATTCCGATTATACGAAAAAATTGGATTAGGTCCGGGTGAATCATTGAGATAGGAGTTAAAAAGATTGTTAAGAAGTTAATATTAGCCCTGTTAAGGTAAGACCATATACTCAATGAAATTCACTTGAAAGGCAACTGATTTAAGTAATCGATTAGTATTTGAATATATTGATCAAGTTTCTCATAGCAATATCATAATTGTTGAAATTCAAACTTTCATTTCTAGCTAAATTTATGTGTTTGATTATTTGGAATTGTGAAATGAATTGAAGGAATATTTTTGTTTCTATTACTATTTTTGAGTTGCTCTAAATATCATTATTTTACTTTTAATGATATAATCTATGGATCTTTTGTCTGCTGTATTTTAGTTTTGATTAAAGTACAAGTTTACAATCCAATTATTTGTCATCTTTCCTTGTAGCTCAATAAGCAATGATTTTTCAAGTTACAATTGCAAACTACATGGGTGGTTTATGCTTGTAATTTACTAAATAGCATTATATATTGTAGTAGTTTATGCATACTTTTGTAAATCATGTGTCAAACTCTTGTAAAATACTTTAATGTACTTTGTTGTTATTTCTTTATCAATAAAATGGATAATTATATTCATTTTATTTGATATATAATATAGTTTATTACAATTTAACTCAGTGACAAAATTCTAATATTATGGCGAATTTAATTAGTTGTGGCAAAATCTGTAGTAGATTTGCAGTGTATAATGATAGAAAGTTGTGATAGGATTAGTGATAGATTTTTCCATTTGTGATCAAAACAGCTCTGGTAGCTGCCTGGATTCAAAGCACATTGTGACAGATTTTATGAACTTTTGTGACCTTGTGACAGAGACGAAATATTTGTGACCAACTAAGACTAGTGACGAGGGTATTTGTGTTAGAAAATTTCTGTCACAAATTTTGTCACAACTTCTAATTTGTGACGTATTTAGAGTCTTCTGTGACGGATTTTTCTATCGAGTTATCAATTAAATGATTAAAAAGATGAAAATATTTGAAAAAAATAAAGTGAACAATTACAAGATATTAAAGAAAATCAATAGTTGAAGCGTTAGGACTTAGGTTTCTCCCTTAAGTACGCTTAGGTTTCTCCCTTGAGTATCCAATTAATCAAACATGAATAATTCATAGGTTAAAATAGCAATTGCGATTCTGATTAGGGATTCTCCCAAATTCACCTAAAGTTTTCTAACTAAATGACTACCACTTCCGATTGTCTAATCTAATTAATTAGGAACATTAAGACCTCAGATTTAGCTTTATCACAAGGAACTAGATTATCCCTAATCTAACCTCAATGTGTTTATTTTCCTAGTGCTCATGTTTTAATCCCCTCCGAGTTCATAAAACCCCTAAAGCTGACTATATGTTGATCAAGCATATAATCTTGATTAAGTGCAAGGAAAATAAATTTAACCAGAAACAAAGATAGAAAAGAATTAATTCATGTTTAATTTAATTGAAATCCCCAAAAGGATACACCTAAACCCTAACAAGAGTTTTAATTGTTCATAATGTAAGTAAATATAATCAAGAAATAAATTGAACAATTAAAAGGAATGGAAGAGAGAATGTCACGCCCCAACCCGTGGGTCCGGCCACGTGACAACTGTCGTACCACCTCGAGATACGTGCTCGTCAGGCGGGCAATCCAAGATGGCACAAGGCATAAAATAAAGGGTATACGAGCAATATATGAAAACATATGAGAAATAATTTACAAAATATTATTTAAAATATTTATGAGTGTAAGCAGCACGTTTTATGATGCAAAC
This sequence comes from Microcos paniculata, assembly GCA_030664755.1. Classification (NCBI taxonomy): domain Eukaryota; kingdom Viridiplantae; phylum Streptophyta; class Magnoliopsida; order Malvales; family Malvaceae; genus Microcos; species Microcos paniculata. The sequence continues at coordinate 43,993,974 of CP131456.1, read as the reverse complement.
ATGCAGCGGAAAAAGATAATATATATATATATATATAATAATGTGCAATACTATTCCGAGCTAAGATTCACAAGGAGGGTGGCACCTACAAAATCGTATCCGCAGTGGTGTACTGGGATCACTGACCACCTGGACACCTGTCGTCCGTAGCCTGATGACCTGACAACAAAAGTGAATGGTGTGAGTACAAATATATATGTACCCAGTGAGGGACTCGGTTATAATGACCGATCACCTCAGGTTGGGGATATGAAATAATCCAAAATTTATTTAATAAATCATTTAGTAAAATCATATGAAATCCCATGTTAAAACAAATATCAAATATATCAGATATATATTATTCACAATTGGGCTGGCTTCTGAAAATCATCCCAAAGGTATACCCATGCACTTGGGTATCCCGCTGGACCGTAAAGGCTATCTCATAATTCAAATCCTTTATATTTACTCATTGACCCATTCCCTTGACGTTAGCCTTGCTGTGGTGGCACACAGTAACTGGAGCCCTGGCGAGCTTCCCTACGCGCCTCTCCCAGGGTCTCGTCTCACCGTGCCCCTCAATAGGCGGTCCACGGATGAGAATCATGCACGCTTCTCCAACTCAGTCCACGCTCCCACGTATATTGGAGCCCGAGGAGCCCACTCATCCACTCATCTCTCAGGGGCATCATACCCCTAATATTTATATTAATAACAATTTATAAAGTCTTTTGAAATTCTCACCCTTTAAATCCTTTATAAACTTTGTGTGTGAGGGTGGACATTTCATACCTCAAAACGTTATAAATAATTTAATAAAGCAATTCATAAAGTAATTAGAAAACAGGTGACGCTCAATGGTCAACCACTATAATCCAAGCCACTCACAAGTAAGGGAGGCTTGTATACTCCCAAATAAATTCCCACGAATGCCTAAACTCGCATGCTAGTGCCTGACCTTGTACAATTACGTACCTAAATAGTTAAATTGAAATCTAATTTGATTAATAAAGGCAATTGGCTAACAATTAAACATCTAAATAAGATCTAATTAGAGTTTCTAAGGTATCAGAATAAAATTGGATAAGTCAGGAGGTCAATTGAAGTCTATTAGAGTTAATTGGGTCAAGTGGGGTCTAGGGCTACAAAATGACCATTTTGCCCCTAGACCCAAATTGGGGATTTTTCCAATCGGGAAGATCCGGCCCCGGATCACTGCTGATCCGGCCCCAGATCTTCACTGCACCATGGTCAAATGTCAACCTCCTTCCTTCTTCAGCTCGGTTTGGACTCAAATCAACTCCAATCAACGTGAAATTCGAAACACATACTCTTCAACACTTAAACTAAGATCCTATAGCTTCAAGAACTGATTAAAACAACTATGTATGCTTGAATTTTGAATCAAAACACTAAGGGTTAATGTGTTCCTAAGCAAAGCAGAATTTCTAAATTCAATCCATGATTTCTCTCAGCTCAGACCATGAAATCATGCGTATAAACCACCAAATTAAAGCTTGATGAGTCTAGAACAACATATCAAAATCTCAGTCAATTCCCAAGGTTGAATTGAAAGATATGAGCTGATGAACAAACTGTCGCCGAAATGACAGTTTTTGGAGATTTGAGAAATTCTTGGAAAATTTGGTGTTTTGATCTTTTAGAGAGCAAGAGGAGCTGGTGATGATGATTAATTGAGTGTTTGAAAAGAGATTGAAGGGTTGATTTTGAAAGAAATTGAAGAAAGAGCTCGGAGAAAATGAAGAACAAAAGAAGGGAGGAAAGTGGGGGTCTCGAGTGAGCCGAGATCCCTTTATACATGTTGGATCCGACGCCGGACCTGATCAACAGAATTTAAGTTGACTCCAGTCAACTTAGTTCAAACTTCATGGAAAACGTGCCCAAGTGGGCCCCACAATTCTGGACTTCAATTGTAAGGTTTTTAAACTCGTAATTGAGCTAAAGGAAGTTCAAAACATCTATGGGAGGTCCAATTTCATCTTTTGACAACACAACTACACATAAATATAAGACTTAACACGTGCGAACTAGGTCCGGGCGTGTCAGAGAAGATCTTGAAAGAAATCTCCAACAATCTCAATTGTTCATAATGTAAGTAAATATAATCAAGAAATAAATTAAACAAGTAAAAGGAGTGGAAAAGAGAAGATCTTGAAAGAAATCTCCAACAATCTCTTGCGTGATGAGTCGCTCCCTTGAAATCTCGTCCTCTAAAAATCCTCTTGATATAGAAAAACGGCCGACCCTTAAAACTAATAAAAATTGCCTATTTATAATCTAGGGTTGAAAACATTTCTTGGAAGGTTTAGTTTGGCTAAAATAAAATTAAATGTGGATTTCCTTCGTCACAACTGCAGGGCAAGTGTTAGAGTACACCACAGGTCAGTGTTGTGTAGGAACTGTGTCCCATCCGAAGTTGCTCAACTTCAGCCTCGGAGTATAACAACTCTTGGGGGCGGGTAGCTCTGCCTCTTTTGTGCTTTTCTTCATGTTCCATACTTAGCCAAATTTTCCACACACTTCACAACTCTTAACAAGACTAACCAAACTTTAAGGACCAATGTTGACAAACCCATGGCCAATGTTGGGCTTCACCAAGTTTCTCCATAATTCAATCCTCCCTCAATAAGCTTGATCTTGGCTTGTCTCCAACGCACAATTTATGCTCAAAATACTTCAATTAATCCACAATTAATGTAATTTACCTACAAAACAAACAAATAACTAAAGTGAGAGTAAAATATAAGAATTAAGCCATAAAATAAAAATAATCTCATAACAAATATTACTTAATCTAACCCAAAATATAGGTTTTAATCACACCTATCATGCTATCAATTTAGCATAGGTTAGAATTTTAAGGACCTTGAGCCAATGATTTGGATTTTTAAAGCTACTAATTTGTTGTGTATGTTGGGAGGATTAGTTGTTTCTATTTGTCGCTTGAATGAGGTGATTTGAGTAGGTTTTGAGTTAAAGGAAGACGAAGAAGAATTTCTTGGCTGAAACTTGAAACACATTCAGCATAGAAGTGGACTAAACTGGCGTCGGAGTTGGGTTATTCCTTTTGGTGTCTATAAGACACCAAGAAATGGAGTTAGATATGTGCAATTGTAAGGGGGCTGGATATCGCCTTGGGGTATTTTGGTAATTTTGCTTAAGTTGATCTAAATTTATGAAAATTGACTCGAAACACTTCCTGGAACCCCAAATCACTTCTTAATCTTGTCTTATAGCATAGTAAAGCCTTATAGTTGCATTCCTAGAATCAAATTAGAATTGACTTAATGCCCAAATTAGTCCCTAAACTATACCAAAAAGGACAAATTGGTCCCTCAACTTTTATTTGAGACAGATTGGTCCCTGAACTTTTTATTTTGGGACAGATTGGTCCCTAAACTTGATAGATTGGGATAAATTGGTCCTTGAACTTTTATTTTGGGACAAATTGATCCTTGAGTTTTCTTTAGTTTTTTTTTTCATTCAGGATCTATTTGTCCCAAAATAAAAGTTCAGGGACTAATTTGTCTCAAATAAAAGTTGAGGGATCAATTTGTCCTTTTTGGTATAGTTCAATGACCAATTTGGGCATTAAGCCAATTAGAATTCTAATGCGTTTTCCTATATAATTAGGCTTCGAATTAATCCAGTGCGGTGATGCTCTGATGATCATTCATTATAAAGTCCTTAGGAGTATACGAGCCTCCTATTACTAGGTAACTCGACATGGTATTAGTAGTTATGTCCACCAATAGCAATGGGACCATCAAGGAAACATGCTTATTGAGATGATATATATATATATATATATGCATGTATGTATGTATGTATGTATGTATATGATATGACGAGATAGCGCTCAATGATCCGGGTGTATTGGTACCACCCGCTAGAGTGTCTTCTGCCAATCTATTTGAGATGATTATTATTTGATAAGCAAATATATTTTGGGACACTTGTTTTGAGAAATACAAATATTTAATAACATTTTATACTTGTTTTGGATTTTACCCGACTCTGCAACTTATCCAACTTTGCATTGAACTTAAGTTACTCACTGGGTACACAATGTGTATTCACCACTCTTTTGTTTTTTGTTTTTCAAAAAACTCCAGTCCGAGGCTTGCTAGGATTGTCGGTGGCCCTAGGAGTCATTTACTCTGCTGTACATGTAGACTTTCTTTAAATACATCTACTAGTACTTGATTTGATTTTCAAATCAAATTAAATTTTAGTTTTCAAATTGTCATAGTATTACACAGTTTTCTAATATTATTATTACTATTAATATTTTAAATTACTAAATAAATTTTAGTTTTCGAATTGTTTTGTAATGATGATACTCAATTTAAACCTTATATTGTCTCAAGGTATGTGCTGGTTGCACATATTTTGAGATAACGCATCGGTTGTCACGTGACCAATGCTGCGAGTTGGGGCATGACACTCTCACTATCTACTTCCCTTTAGCTTTATTCTTATATATTTATCTTACTCTCTTACTAACTTGATATTCGGAGTGCACCAAGAGGGAATGCCTCTGACGCCCTTTAACAAAGTTTTACCTTGCAGATCCGTTTAGATATTCTTGAATCAAACCAGTTGGCTGCCGAACATCCCAATCTTCCTTTTGATCTCTTTAATTTTTCTAGCATCAACAAGTTGGTAAACTAAAAATAAAATAATCAGTAGCTGCCAAGATTAACTCCAATTGAATAAGGAAAGAAAAATAAGACACTGGATTTCTTGGTATATATGGATTGGTGGATTGGCAATATATTAGGATTGATGTGCTGCCAATTTTCTAAACTTAGCAGATAAATACAGATAGTACAATTTTTATATGAAAGCATTGACAAGCTCAAAACGCATAAAGTTTGGGCAAGCTATAAGTGAGTTACTCAACAGTGGTCAGTGAGTTACTATGTTATTACTGTTCTGGTACAAAAATGCGTCACATTATTTCACGAACTGGTACCTTCACAAAATCCAGCACCCCACCTTCCTCCTTTTTTTCTACCCTCTTCTTTTCTACATATCATGGGTAGGTGACCGGTTTATCTTCTGCCTCTTTCATAGTAGCTTCTCCACAAGGCTAAAGGAACACAAAGACTAGAGAAAAAAGGATGTGGGAAAAAAGTGTAACTGCTGTAATGGTTGCAACAGAGTTCCTAGAGGTTGGCTTAAACACTATAAATAAGTCTGCCATGAACAAAGGACTTAGTGACTTTGTCCTAGTTTTGTACTCAAACATCCTTGGCATCTGCATTCTTGCTCCATGCATCTTCATCTTCTACAGGTAACTCTATATATATATACACTTTCAGCTTCTTCGACTCATATTCCAGGAACCCGGTAACAATAATTCAATTAAATATTCAATCATGTTGTTATCTTTTCTTTTTTCTGTATATATGACAGGAAAAGAACCCCACCTTTGCTTACATGGTCCACCATCTGCAAAGTTTTCCTTCTAGGCGTGCTCAGGTACTTTCCCTGGACTTTAACAAAAGATAACCTTACAGCTAGAGAAATGACCCAGGATTTACTTTCCAATGCGGTTGCAGTTATGCTGGACAGATATGCACATACATTGGATTAGGATATGGCTCTCCTACTCTGGCTTCCACCATGGCTGATCTTACTCCAGCCTTCACTTTCGTATTCTCCATCATCTCTAGGTGAGTTAGGGTTCTGTTTATTTCAAGTGCCCATTACTTTCTCAAGCTTTTGGTTTGGGAATGTATGATTATCTCTAGTCATTGTCTTGATCTGTCTCTATCAATTCCTCATCCTTGGCCACTTACGAGCTGCCCTTTCAAGAAAACATGATGACAATTGACACAATAATGTATCCTTTGCTAATTGGTTGGTTAAGCGTTCCATCAGAGGTAAGGTGGGAATAAATCAAACAATTAGGCTATGTTTGGTACGAGAAAATATTTTCTATTTTCATTCTCTAAAAAATATAAAGAAACTACTATATAAGATATGTATTGTAAGGGAAAATATATACATGTTTTAAAAAATGAAAATGAAAATGGATTAAGAAATGAGACTTAAAAAAAATTGTTCTCAATATTAGGTCTATTTTCATTTTCATTTTCATTTTCTAAAATATACATATATTTCTATAAACTAACATATATTATATGGTAATTTCTTTGTATTTTTTAGAAAATGAAAATAAAAAATGTTTTCATGTACCAAACATAACCTTAATTTCTTTGTTGGGAATAAATCAAACAATTAATGTCTTTGTTGTTTATAAATTACTACTCCCTCTCTGTCCCTATTTAATTGTCTATTTTTGATCAAATCATCCTAACTTTAACCCTTAATTGTAAATTATATATATACATAATTAAATTTTTAAAAAATATGTTTTGAAAGTTTAAGATTTGTATTTTTCAAATTTTATCTTCAAAAAATTTATAACTTTAGAATTTTATTACAAATAATGGTCAAAGCTAAAGTTACTTTGACAAAAAAATGACAGTTAAATAGGGACAGGAGGAGTAATAAACTAGAAATTTACCTCGCATTAACTCTGCAAATATATAAGTTTAATCAATTTGTTGAGAGGAAACAAAAAATACTAATATGACATTTATCTATAACTCCACAAATAACAATTAAAGAAAATTTAAAAATTAAGAAACTTATATATGGGAGAAAATAAGAGGAAATCAGAAAGTCAAAAAAGAAAGAATATATGTCAACATAATTTTTAAGATATTGAATTAGAAAAAAAAACTCTCATATTTAATTATTTTCAATAAATGTAAAAAGTATTAAAAAGGAATTTTTTAGACAATTACAAACTAATCCACACCAAAACCAACAATTTCTAATTGAGAGGGCAAAAAGAATATTTTCACACCACATTAACTTATTTTCCATGAAATAACCATACAATCCGATAAGTAAATCACCATATGTCAAATCAAAGAGGCAAAAAGAGAATTTAATCAGGGATATAAATAATATATAGGTATAAAATTTTTCTTGTTGTAAAGGGAAAAAAAAGGAAAAAAATTTATGTAATGGTAAATAGCAACAAAGAAAAGGAATATAATGAAAAGTTTTAGGCCTCGTTTAGCGCATAGATATAGTGCGTTTAGGGGACATTTGGTGCAACTAATTGCATTGGAATATAGTTTTCAAATCGAAATACGTATTGTGTATCAAAATTTTATTTTTAAATATCGAGTATCAAATATCGTATCGTATCGTAAGATACGGTTATTTATATTAAATATTAAATATAAATAACATAAATGGATATGAATGAATAAAAATATACAAGAATCTTATAGTATTAATAAAATTAAGTGATTATTTGAAATAAAATTGAAAATACTATTTAAACACTTAAACATATTCCTTAATTTTAATTATTTGAATTGAAAATTGAATTCTAAGATAATTTAACATTTAAAGAATAGATGTTTATATGATATTTTTATAAAAAAAAACTTTAAAAATTATATTTTTAAGATAATAGTTCTTATCAAACTTCAATTGGGGTTAATCACATAAAGTGTAAATGTATCGTACGTATTGTACGTATCGTAAGATATGCATCGAATCGCTTGTGTATCGATAGATACTCATCAAATCTCTTGTGTCTCAATAGATATGCTATAAATTTGTGATAAAATAGATACAGTATATAGATATGTATTGATGATATTATGTATTGAATCGTATCGTAAAAATATGTATCGAGTATCGTAAGTATTGATAACTATACACTGGAGCTATTAGGCTCTACAATGATGCGGTTAAAATCACAGAATTGGCCAACGCATTGGAGGTAAAAATGCAGTGGACTTTTTGGTCTATATCTAATACGTCACGGATTCAGTAAGTGAGTTGTCTTATATTCCCTTACTGGTTAGAATTTTTTCCTAAAATAATCTTGCGTTATTATTATTGTTATTTTTACTAATGTGTTGTACTAGTTCTACAAATATTCTTCTTTTGTATAGTTTTTTTTGGTTACTTTTACATTACTAATTACTTCAATATTATATAATAATAATTAATTAAATAAGTTAATCTGATACTTAAACTTTTTTATTGGATTATATGTTTATATTTGATATATTCAATATTATTTTGTTGCCCTATAATAGTTCATATATAAAATGTGTTACTACAAGCTTTTTTAAAAAAAAAATATTTAGTACTATATATACTTTTTATAATTTTGAGTACTTAAACGTATAATTATTATTTTCATATAAAATTACAATAACATGTCAATATTTTTTATTAAATAATCTTTTAAGAATTAAAAGTGTTCAACAAAATTAAAGTGTAAATAAAAATAATTTGTTAGCTCATCTTCATAAAAATGCCCTTAACGATCATTTTTCATTTTCATCACACCACTATCATTTGATTTACCAAAAATATACTCTCTCACTGTTATAATTTTAATTTCACCGTTCTGGTAATGAATTGCACCGTTTCTACTACTTTTTAATCTCATCAATTTCACTCTTGTACCAAATTAAATCTTAAAAAGTGCCAAGCAGTAGGAATTCCAATTGGCATAACCGCACAAGCAAACAAGAATCATTCCACTAGAGGCTAATGTAGGAAGTAACCCATAGAAGACGAAAGGCAAGTGGTGTCAACTTCGTACGAAGTTTGCCCCCTTGTCATGTGCTAAGTACAGCCATCCTAGAACGATTGGAAACATGAGCGAGCATCCATGAAGCTGCGTCTTCCCCACATTTCAAATAGGGACACTAATGAAGTATGAATATAATTAGAGCTGTAAAAGTTGATCCGAACTTGAAAAATTTATCTGATCCATCCGAATCCGAAATAAACCCGACATGATTTGACCTAAACTCGACCAACCCAAAATCCGATAGATCCGAAACCTGATAAACCCAAAACTCGATTGACTTGAAATTTTATTGACCCAAGAACCTAACCCAAAAAATCCGAGAATCTAATCTGAAAAAAACCCAACAAACTAATGAAATAATTTTATATACCACCTAAACTTCAAATTTAATAAATAAATTTGATAAAGAAAGTAAAAATAATTAATTGATCAATGTGAACTTAAATAATATTTTTTCATAATTAATTTTTTAAATTTTAATGTTATGATTAAATTACATGAATTTATAGATTATTACTTAAATTTAATAATATTAATTATGAACATTATTAAGGAAAATTTGAGAATTTACCAAAAACCATGTTGATTTCATTACCAATGATCACATAAAGAAATAAACATTTTCACGTAAATGACAATTTTTCATCCTAACTAAGAAAATTTATAAATTATAGTAGTAATTAGTAAATCACAAATGTTCATGTTAAATATTGCTAATTTAATTAATTTAGTTACAATTTATAACAAATTTAATAAATAATACTTTTAATAAAATCTCTCTTAATTATTAATTTGTAAAATTAAAACTTCAATTTAATTTAAAATAATCGGAAATCAAAATAACTCGAGGATCAAATCCAAAAAATCCGAATCTAGATGACATGAAACTTTAAAAACCTGAAACTTGAAAGATAGAAAGCCAAACTTGAAAATCCGAATCTGAATGATCTAAAACCCAAATGACTTGAAACTCGAAAAACCTGATGACAAAACCCAAAAAACATAAATCCGAAAGACATGAGATTCGAAAGACCAAAAATCTGAAAGACCCGAACCCAAATGACCCAAAACTCAAAATGACTCAAAAATCTCTTTTGACCGAAACTGACATGACCCGATTGACCCGAACCCGAAACTAACCCGAGCTATCCAATTTGACATATCTAAATATAATGACAGTGAATCAAAGTGTAAACATATATTATTATAAGAGATCAACATAAATATATATATATATATATATAATTATTCTCTCTGTTTTCCGTATTGAATGCCTATCTTACTATTTTAGGATGTTTCAAAATATAATTTACTTTTTTAAAATGGAATATACTTTTATAACCTTCCTATTTATTTAAACCCTAATTTTTAGTAGAATCGATCACTTCCTTTGCTTCTTAAGGATAAAAGTGGAAAGTAGCTATTAAAATACTGCTTTTCCTAAACTTTGTACCATTTACCAAGTAGACAATTAATTTGATACAGAGGGAGTATAAAGATACATTATGCCTCATGCCTATATTGCAAAATTTGACTTGAAGTTAATATACTAAAATGAATTTAACTCCAATTTTAATAATTTGAACAAAAAACCAACACCCTTAAGATCCCTTTAGCGTCATTTTAAGTAACTCAAAATCCAGAATAACCTGACATTTGCGGTGATCCAAACTCGGCTTGACTATAATAAACAAGAGGTGTCCATGGGCCATGCCGGGTTGACTTCAGGCTGGGCCTATGCAAGAATTTACAAGAGATATGCTTGCCCAAGCTTGGCCCGACCTAATAATTCGGGCCTCTTCTGTTGTCTAAGCCCGACCACAAAATATTTATATAAGTCTGAGACCTGTCCAAAAACCCATTTATTTTGTTTTCAAATATTAATTTTAAAAATTAATTTATATCAATTTATAATAAAATAAAAGTAAATTAACACATATTCAAAAAATTATTATCCAAGACAATTTAATAAAGTTTACAAAGTCTAAATACTACCAATATTTGAAAAAACCAATATTATGTTAACAAAAAAGAAAATACCAATATTAATAAATAAAATATATATTTATATTAAATAATAGAAAACAGGCCATGCCGGGTTGGGCTCGGGCTCTTATACCTATGACCAAGCCCAGCCCATTTTTTAAATGAGCCTATAAATTTTTTTCAAGTCCGGCCTTTAAATTTAAAATTATTATCCAAATCCTTTCAAATATCATGCGGGCTTACGGGCTTAGGTGGGTAACCTGGCCCTTGGACAATTTATCTATATATATATATATATATATATATGTATATTAAATTATATATAATATTGTTTGCAGTTGTCAATAGAAAAAGACCTAATCAAATGGTGTGTCCAGGATGGAAAAGCTAGACTTGGGAATCAAAAGCAGCCAAGCAAAATCTTTAGGCACTTTGGTATCAATCTCGGGGGCATTGGTTGTGACATTTTACGAAGGCCTGCCACTTACAAGTAGTGCTCAAATAAAGAACAAATTGCTTGACCAAGTTCTTCTCATTCCTCAGTCAAATTGGATTGTTGGAGGCTTTCTTCTTGCATCTCATAGTGTAATCTTTGCAATTATACTCAATGTTCAGGTACATCCCCAAATCTAGTACAATGAACATGCTTTTCCTCATGCATAATTTGTTGCATTAATATTCCCTCTAAGATTTACATGATGATTATTAAAACACAGAGTATGTTAGTAATAAAATTCTACCTTTTTCCTATCAACATGATCTACCAGACTTGGATTATAAGGGGCTACCCTGCAGAGATGATGGTAACACAAATTGGCAGCGTCTTTGTGGTCATCCTATCATCTATTGTCTCTTTGATTGTAGAGAAGGACCCAAATGCTTGGAAACCTGGGCTGAATATGGAGTTAATAGCTATTGTGTTCACAGTAAGCTCGGACTAAACAAAGATATACTAACTATAATATTTATTGTAAAATTTCGTTGTTCTGTCCTAAAATTATGTATTGTTATCTAAAATTTTGAATTAACTTGATGCACATATCTTGATGTCTAGGCTGCTTTCGCGGTAGCATTTCGAAGTGTCGTCCACAAATGGGCTTTGCGCAAGAAAGGGCCTATCTATGTTTCCATGTTTAAGCCACTTGAGATGGTCATTGCTCTTGCTATGGGGGTTACCTTTCTTGGTGACAAGCTTTATCTTGGGAAGTACAATAGGAAGTTTCCAAGTACAATAAATTACTAAAAATAGAAACAAAGTTTGGATCATTTACTCTTGGTAATTCTTTCTATTTGCTATGATGTTTGGAGGAAATTATAACTATTAGGATTTCTATTCAAAATAAATTCGCAGCTTACTTGGAGCACTGATAATAGCTATTGGATTCTATGCTGTGATTTGGGGGCAATCTCAAGAAGAGAAGATGGTTGAAGATGTAGGAATATATGACTTCAGAGCGGTCCTCATCTAAAGACCCTTTACTTTCAAAGAGATGCTTCGTGGTTTACTGATTTTCACAGTACATAAAAGGAGAGATGCTGAAGCGATAAGGAATAAATTTATAGCTCTAATCACCTGCTTCCTTTCAAATTCCCTTTTTGTATATAAGAAATTCTCAATAAAAAAACAAATAATATTGTAATTCAAGGTATTATTTTATAGTAATGCATTGATTCTAAGACTTCATTTTCTGTTAACAAAACAAAGCAATCAAGTTTTCATTACGGGCAATCTGTTGGAAACCGAGATTAGAATCAATGAGATTAAAAAAAGAGTGTGAGACACGCATAAGGTTAGAGCTTTTTGCTGTCAAACACAAAAATGATCTCTGTACGTTTACTAGTACAAAAGGCAGAGAAACTCCATTTCTAATCTCTCTGAGACAAAGATTAGTTACTGCTTGATCATGTGGATACCATAGAGGCAAGATTCTATGACACACTCGGACCTAATCCAACTTTTTCGTACCAACGGAATAATGTAGATGGCGTAAAAATTTGAAAAATACGTCGGTCCAGATGTGTCTGATTATGAAGAGAAGTCAAGTTTAAGATAAGAAGGAGTTGGAAGATGAGGTGATTGACCATGCATGGAAGCAACTAAATTCTAATTGGACTTCCTTTAAATCCATAGCCAATGGATTGGATGTCCATTGGTGTAAAAGTCGACGGATGAGGCCAAGGATCGGGATTAAGAGAAGTTAAAAAGAGGAGAGACAGTCTGGCCCAGGGTTCAAGTAGGCCCGGTGTCGAGCTTCCCTATAAATAAGAGGAGGCTGAGCCTTTCCCCCTCATTTTCTCTCATTTCTCTTTTCTCTCTTTTTGCTCTTTTGGAGCAATTTTGGACTTTTGACAGATCCGGACAAACCGACCGACGAATCAAGGTGAGTTTCTAGTATGCTATTCTACTCACATAGATTTGAATTATACTTAGTTTACACATAAATCCATGCATAGGTCTAGGAGAAATCTCGGTTCAAAGTTTAGTCTATCTTTTTAGCTAGAATTAGTTTTAGATTCTAGATCTAAGAACTTTGAGCCGATGATTCTAGTTTTTCTTTCAGTAAATCTGTCGTGAATGGCGTGAGGATAGCCTGTCCAAGTTTACTCGTCTAAAAGAGGTCGAATGGCATGGAATTTGAGGCCAAGGCTCGAATCCCGAGCCTTTTGGCTCGCCTCCTGTGCGAGAGTGGCCAGTCCCGGGCGGGAACCGACCCACTCCCACACGGGAGTGGCCTAAAAAGCCAAGTCCCACGCGGGACTGCGCCCTTGGGGGCATTTTCATAATTTTTTGTCAAGTGTCTGATTTTGACCCCAAACTTTCTCGGACACTTTCTTAAGCCCCAAAACACATCCAAACATCATCTTAGGTCATATTAGAGCCTCATAGGTGCATTCATAAGATTTTATTATGAATGCTAACATTTATTTCTGTGTAATTAAGGTTCCGGACGTTCGAGTGCGGCGACGTTCCGGAGATCGATCTTCTTAGGACATTTGGGAGTATACGAACCTCCCAACACTGTGAGTGGCCTTGTGTTCAGTGTTTAGCTATTTAGGGCTAAATGCTTTTATTATTATTAAAATATTTTAATTAAATATTTTGGGATTCGGGTATTCTCTCACACCACCACACACGTTGTTATATCCCACAAGAGCAAATGTTTCAAGAAAATTAAATTTATAAGATGTATGTATGTATATTTTTATATTATATATATGAAAGGTATGACATGAGTGCCCGACGGGGCATGATCATACATATGAGCGGACTCGATGAGACTCGGCGCTTCATGTGATGAAGGAAGTGGACCAAGATGAGCATGCATGCGAGGTAGCCGTGGACCGCCTTTTTGAAGGGGCATGGTGAGTGTATTGGCCTGGAGTAGAGAGGTGTGGAGGGAGACTCGCCAGGACTGTTGTAGCTGCGACCACATAGCGATTGGCACCTTCGAGGGAACGAGTTTAGAGAGAGATACCTATATCTTTATATATATATATATATATGTATATATTTCAAAAGTAAAGAATATAGTTTCCTTATTAAAGGAAAGGTTTAAAGAGAAAAGAAAAGGAGTAGCCCTCGACGATACGAGATCCTCGACCACGGCCAAGTCGGGCCTCGTTGATTTGTACTGCCAGCCCATAGTTAGATGTTGTTATTATTACTATTATTATTGTTCCCAGAAAAGATTTAGGGCAAATGTTTTGAAAAGAGGTTTTTAAAAGAAAAGTATACTTTTTTTTGAATCATTTTGGTATTACCCGAACTCCCTCAACCTATTTGACTTTGCATTGAACCTCTGTCACTCACCTGTATCCAATGCTGTTGGATGCAGTTCCCATGCACGAGGACGCTAGATGGTTCGGAGGCTCATAGGAGTGGTTAGTGGCTTAGGAGTTAATATATTTCGCTGCGTAGGTGATTCCTTGAACTAATCCACTGGTGCTCTTTTATTTATTTATTATTATAAATGTTTTCTAACTCAAACTCAGTTTTGGTGGTTTTGCAGTGATGATACTCTTTCTATGCCTTGTGCCATCTCGGATAGCCTCCTTTCATGGTACGCATCTCGAGGTGGTACGGTGGTTGCCATGTGGCTGGCCCAGACAGGTCAGGGCGTGACATTCTAAGGAGGTTTTGCTGCAGCTTGATTCGATTCAACTTCAGTTAGTGATTCTATCACACTAGTAAGGTAATATTTCTATCATTGATTGGGATCTCCTTCGCAAGGATCCTGGTGGGAACCGATATTTCATTATTATGGGCAATCTGTAACGGAATAATAAAATATTGATTCCTACCAGGATCCTTACGAAGGAGATCCCAATCAGTTATAGAAATATTACCTTACTAGTGTGATAGAATCAATAACTGAAACTAAATCAAATCAAGCTATGGTGAAACCTCTTTAGAATCTTGCCTCTATGGTATCCACATGATCAAGCAATAACTAATCTTCATCTCACAAAGTTTACGAATGGAGTTTCTTTGCCTTTTTGTGCTAGCAAATGTACAGAGCGTTTTTTTTTTCCGACAAAAATCTCTTACTTATCCATGTCTCACACTCCTTTTTATATTTAGGTTACCTAATTAGATTTGGATTAAACTCTTAATCCATTTAGACTTTGGACTAACCCATAATTAGGCCCAAGTGATTTGTCTTTGGGCATAACCTAACAATCTCCCACTTACACTAAGACAAATTACCCATTGTCTAAAATTATATACTCTATTATGCTTTCGATCTTTGTGTGCGATGCTATAGGTTCTTATAACTATAATAGTGACGCTAAAACTAATTTTAATGCCACAAGCAATGAGCGGTGTCTAGCAACACATCATTGCTATCTAAGTCATAAGAATAGCATGATTCGATACAACCTTATCTGTGATTAATGTTACTATGTAGTTTAATCCCTTTGTCCATGATATCTCAATTAAACACAAGTCACGAAATGTGTCATACTTGTATAGTTCAATCTATATGTTTCTTGATTCTTGAGTAAACTATTCAAAACAAATCCAATTGATATCTCATATCAATTCATTTGAGCATAACCATGCATTTTAGTCTCACTCAATCAAGAGGCCCAATATATCACTCTTGTTATATAAGACGGACAAATTCTTTCTTGATCATTCATGTTCCTCTACATGATTTATTGCATACCCAATTACGGCCTTTATAGTCCATCCAGTTACGAGTGACGGTTGACCGTATTAAAGTACACAGCTCATCATGTAGGAATCTATGGTGATCTCAAGTCTAAGGATTACTCACGCCATTATCACTCTGAGAACCACTTATGACACTCATGTAACAATCCATGCAGCGTTCTCATTACGGGTTGGTTCAATACATAAGTTCTTTAACATTTACCTACTGCTGACTTGATATCTTATATTCATGACAACTTCTTGTCATCAGTCACTACACATACTAGTCTCCTTGCATTATTGTTATCCCAATTCACAATAATACTTGACTAGGGACATTTAAGAATAATTCATAATTATTCTAGGGACATTTATATGATTATTTATATTATGCAGGTATCAAATAACAATAATAATGAAATTGCCATTTAATAAAATGCAATACTAGCATGATAAAATGTATATCAAAAGCCATCATCATATAATAGGTTTTAACGTATACACCAACAATCCTATGTCCAATTACTCATGTATCTAATACCAGATAAGCTAGTGTGATGATTGTGCTTTTGCTGCATTAGGGGCTTCGTCAATAGGTCGGCAATGTTATCATCAATCGGCACTTTGCATATCTTCACATCTCCCTTATCAATGATATCTCGGATGAGATGGAAGTGCCAAAGTATATGTTTGGATCGTTGGTGAGATATGGGTTCTTTAGCTTGTGCAATAGACTCACTATTATCATAATAAAGCTCTATAGGATCTGCAATGCTAGGTACAACCCCAAGTTCAGTGATGAACTTCTTGATTCAAACAGCCTCTTTTGCTGCTCCACTAGCAACTATATACTCAGCCTCTATTGTATAATCGGCTACTATGTCTTACTTCAAACTCTTCCAGCTTACAACACCACCATTTAGGAAAAACACATACCCATTTGAAATCGAGAATCATCTATATCGGTTTGGAAACTCACACCTGTGTAACCTCTCATAATGAGTTCCTTTTCACCTCCATATATCAAGAAAATATCCTTAGTTCTTCTCAAGTACTTAAGGATATTCTTGACAGCAATCCAGTGACATTCACCTAGATTAGCTTGGTACCTGCTCGTCATGCTTAGAGCATACGACACAACTAGACGAGTACATAACATAGCATACATGATAAATCCAATAGCAGATGCATATGGAATCTTATTCATGTGTTCTCTCTCATCTTGTGTCACAAGACACTGACCCTTCGAAAGAATAACGCCATGTGTCATAGGCGAGAATCCTTTCTTAGAATCTTGCATGCTAAACCATTTTAGCATTTTTTTTCTATGTATATACTTTGACTTAGGCCGATTAACGTTCTAGATTTATCTCTATAGATCTTAACACCTAATATATAGGTGGCTTCACCTAAGTCCTTCATAAAGAAACATTTCCCTAACCAAGTCTTTACAGACTATAGGTAGGGATGTAATTCCTAATGAGAAGTATGTCATCTACAAAAAATACTAGGAAGACAACTGTGCTCCCACTAACCTTCTTGTAAACACAAGGCTCATCTTCATTTTTGATGAAACCAAACTCTGTGATTGCATCATTGAAAAAAAGATTCTAGCTTTGAGAAGCTTGCTTCAATCCATAAATAGATCGTTGCTGGTTACAAACTTTCCCAGCATTTTTCTGAAGTGACAAAACCTTCTAGTTGTGTCATGTACACATCCTCTTGAAGATTTCCATTGAGGAAAGTGGTTTTGACATCCATTTGCCAGATCTCATAATCATGGAATGCAGCTATCACAAGCAAAATCCGAATGGATTTAAACATTGCGACTGGAGAAAAGGTCTCATCATAGTCAACACCATGAATTTTTCGGAAACTTTTAATGACCAATCGCCTTTTATAGGTATTTACATTTCTATCCATGTCAAATTTCTTTTTGAAAACCCACTTACACCCTATGGGTTTTACCCATTCAGGTGGGTTAACCAAAGTCCAAACTTGGTTGGCATACATGGATTCCATTTCAGATTTCATGGACTCAATCCATTTCTCGAATTCTGGACCCAATATCGCTTCTTTGTAGGTAGTGGGCTTATCTTGATCCATGAGCAGAACATCACCATGATGAGTTATGAGCAATGCATATCTCGCAGGTAAACAATGTGTTCTAGAGGACCTACACAACGGTTGTGTCTCTTGAGTAGATTCCTGTTCCACAACAATTTGTGGAATCTGCTCAGATTCCATCTGAGGTTTAGTATGTTTTTGTTGATCAATCTTGCTCCCACTATTTTTTCTAGAAATAAATTCTCTTTCTAGAAAAACACTAGTCCAAGCAACAAACACTTTGTTTACTATGGGATTATCCTTTAGTTAATTTAGGATACCCAACAAAGAAGCACTTTTTAGATTTGGGTTCAAGTTTATCTGATGTTTGGCATTTTACATAAGCCTCACAACCCTAAATCTTCATAAAAGACATACTAGAATGCTCGCCAGTCCAAATCTTATATGGTGTCTTTTGAACCGATTTAGATGGAACACGATTAAGTGTAAAAACAGCAGTTTCTAATACATGTCCCTAAAAGGAAACTGGAAGATTTCCATGACTCATCATTGATCAAACCATATCTAACAATGTTCGATTCCTTATTTCGGAAACACCATTCCATTGTGGTGCAATAGGAGGAGTGAGTTGTGAAACTATTCCACACTCTTTTAGATAGTTATGAAACTTTTTGCTTAAATATTCTCCATCTCGATCAAATTGAAGTATCTTGATATTTTTGCTAACTTGGTTTTGTACTTCATTCTTGAATTCTTTGAACTTTTCAAAGGCCTCGGATTTGTGTCTCATAAGATACATATATCCATATCTACTGAAATCATTAGCAAATGTAATGAAACACTGAAAACCACCTCTAGCCTATTTATTTAATTGTCCACATACATCTGTATGTATAAGGTCTAATAAATCATTAGCCCTTTCATTATGTCTAGTGAAAGGAGTTTTCGCCATCTTGCTAGATAAACAAGATTCACAGAGCTCATATGATTCAAAATCAAATGAGCCTAAGAGCCTATCTTTATGGAGTCTTGAGATGCGTTTCTCATTTATATAGCCCAAGCGACAATGCCAAAGGTAGGTTGAATTAGAATCATTGGATTTAGTTTTTATATTAAAGACAAGCATATCTAAATCTAGAACATAGAGACCATTAATTAAATGTGCACAACCATAATAGATATCATTGAAATAAATAGAACAACATTTGTTCTTTATAGCAGATGAAAAACCAAGCTTGTCCAAACAAGCAATAGAAATAACATTTCTAGTAATTGCAGGCACATAATAACAATCCTCAAGTTCTAACTCAAGCCTAGTGGGCAAAGATAATGTATGTGTTCCTATAGCTAAACCAACAATTTTTGCTCCATTGCCAACTTGGAGGTCCACACCACCTTTAGCTAATATCCTACTCATTTTGATTCCCTGCAAATTTACACAAATGTGAGAACCACATGCGGTGTCTAATACCTATGATGTAGAAGTAGATAAATTGACTTCTATAACATAAATACCTAAAGTAGAAGTCTCACTTCCCTTCTTCTTTTTCTTTAACTCTTCTAGATTAGCCTTGCAGTTTCTCTTTCACTGGCCAGTCTCACCATAATGAAAGCAGTTCTTTTCCTTAGAAACCCCGCCTTTAGGTTTCGGTGGAAATGCAATTTCCTTGGACTTGCCAGTGGCTTTATTGTCCTTGCTCTTTGGCTTAAATTTGTCCTTGGGCTTTTTCTTTACCCTTTTGAACCATCATAATGGTATTAGGCTTAGCCTTTTTCATGTTTGCTTCAACAGTTTTTAACATGCCAAGTAACTCTGGTAGAGGTTTGTCAATTTCATTCATGTTATAGTTCATGACAAATTGACTATAACTCTCAGGCAACGATTGTAGAATTACATCAGTAGCCAACTCTTGGCCTAGTGGAAATCCCAATCTATCAAGGCTCTCAACATAACCTATTATCTTTAGAACATGTGTTCCAATGGGAGTTCCTTCTGCCATTTTGCACAGAAACAGGGCCTTAGAGACATCATATCTCTCTTGCCTAGCTTGCTTTTGATAAAGCTGTTTTAGATGCTCGATCATATCAAAAGTGTCATTTCCTCATGATGCTTTTGAAGATTAAGAGTCATAGTGGCAAGCATAAGACAGACCATATCTAGGGCATCATCTTGATGCTTCTTGTAAACATCTTTATTAGCCTTTGATGCATTAGCAGTAGATGCCTTATTAGGAAAGGGTTCCTCAAGGACCTCTTGTTTGAGGACTATCCTCAAGATTCTGTACCAGTCCAAGAAATTTAACCTACTCAACTTGTCCTTCTCAAGGACAGATCGCAGTGAAAGTGTGTTGGGTGTGTAGACATTTTACTTTTCTATAATTTGCTTATGATTGTTACCAGTACATGATTCCATATAATAATTTTGGCTATCATCATTTGATATTCACATTTGTATTATCATTTCATTCAGTGTACTAACATTGATTGTCATCCTTGTTCCTCTTTCTCTTTTATATTTTATCATCTATATCTTTGTCATTTCCTTTAATAAATGTCACTTTGAATTGGTAAGTTTTTTTTATTTCTTCATTTTCCAATTTTATTTATATTTCTATTATCTTTCCATTTTATCTTTTGACTGACTTATTGATTGTTTTGGATATCTGTACAGGTCATCACAATTAAATGGGTTTATTGCTAATGGGCCATTGGCCCGATAATACGTTAAACTCTTATAACATTTGACCTAAAATTACAGGGCTAGATGAAATAAGAAATTACAAAAAGGTTAACGGAGAAGTGAGTTTTGACCTGCAAAACACTAGCAAAGAATTCAGATTAGTAGTGATTGGCAAAATGAAATACTAGGCAGTTAAACAGTGTAACTTGAATGTAGGAGAGATTGGCAAGAAGATTAACAAAGTCGAATTAAGGGAACTTAACCAAGCCAAGCTGTCATGCCCTAACTCGGAGGGGTCAGCCACTTGGCAACTGCCACGCGACCTCAAAGTACGTGTCTATAACCACCCACTCTAGGCACTGCAAGGCATGAATTGAGTATCTTTGTTACAAAACAAAACTAAAATTTTAATTAGAAATCATTTAATAAAATAATTAACTGTAAGAGAAGTACCAAAGAATTTATTTAAAAGAAAACCTATGCAGCGGAAACTACTATTCCTATGCCACCGACGCCTTCTAGTGAGCCTCTTATTTATCTACTACACTCGTACGCGGATCTACATCCATCCACATTGGATACAGGTGAGTTACAAAAGTTCAATGAATCTCTATCAGGGGTTAGGAAAAACAGGGGCAATCCAAAACATACTAATAAAATAAATAATTTTGTTTTTAAAACTTCTTTCAAATTCTCCAAGTGAGAATTCGATTTAAAATCATTAAAATAAATATAAAAATAAAATGGGTTGGCCTCAACTATACTGAAGGCTGGACTGTCCAGTTGTATGCTTTATTGCACCAAGGACTATCTCTTTTCTTTCTAAAACATTTTCATATTTTTCTTTCTCTAGCCCATTTCCTCAATGGTGGCAATCACTATGGGTGGAACACAGCTACATCGAGCCCTGGTGACTTTCCCTGCGTGCCTCTCTTAGGGTTTCATACTCACCATGCCCCTCGATAGGCTATCCACGGCTACTTGGTTGCATGCATGTCTAGCTCGGTCCATTAGCTTCCTCTCATCAGAGCACCGAGATCCACTCAATCGCTCATCTCGCTTCCATCCACATCAAATATCATATATACATATATATATATATACATATGTATAAAACATATATATATGTAAAACATGTAAACATACACATAAGCACACACACATAAGTGTTTATATTTTCTTTGAAAACATCCCACTCTCCAGGTGGATATATCACCAAATAAGTGTGTGTGTGTGTGTGTGTGTGTGTGTGATGATGGATTCCCCATGTCCCAAAACCTTTGAAAATTATTTTATATTTTAAAAATGTTTACCCTAGTGGCTAAGCAATTAAATCTAAGCCACTCACAGTGTTGAGAGGTTCGTATACTCCCCAAAGATCCACATAACTTAGCTTCCGAAGTATCGTCGCACTCAATTGTTCAGAACCCTAATACATGGAAATACGTGTTACCATTCATAATCAAACTATGAATGCACCTATGAGGCTCTAGCATGACCTAAGATAGGGTTTGGATGTGTTTCGAGGCTTAGAAAAGTGTCCGGAAAGCTTCGGGGTCAAAATCGGACACTTAGGGTAAAATTACCAAAATGACCCTAGGGCAAATGGTGACTCCCGTGGGAGACTTGGTTGGATGGCCAATTCGGCCATCCATGATCACTCCCGCGTAGGAGTGACTTGTCTCCCGCACGGGAGATGTGAAAAATGTCTCTCCCGCGTAGGAGAGACCTGGCTCCCACGGTAGACACATCCAAGGCTTAGGAACCAAGCATTTTCCTCGATTTTTGAGCCTGTTGGTCGGTGGTTTGGCCCAAAATTCGAGATGAGCAATCCTCATGTCTTCCATGACACGTTTACAGAAGCTAAAATGAGAATCATAAGCTCAAAGTTCCTAGATCTCAAATCTAAACTAAAATTTAACTAAAAAGATAAGCCTAACTTTAATCTTAGATCTCTCCTAAACCAATGCATGGAAATACGTGAAAACATAGATTAAGGTGAGTAGAATAACATACCAAGATTTTACCTCGATTTTTTGGTCTGTTTGTCCGGATCGGCCGAAAGTCCAAAATTGCTCTGAAAGAGCAAATGAGACGAGAGGAATTAAGGGATAAGAGAAGATGAGAGGGGGAGAGTTCAACTCCCCCTATTTATAGGCAAGCCCGACACTGGGCCTACTCAGACTCCGAATCAGACTTTATTCCCTCTTTTCAACCTCTCATAATCTCAATCCTTAGCCTAATCTACCGACCACTACACCAATGGATATCCAATCCATTGGCGATGGACTTAAAGGAGTCCAATTAATGCTTCCATGCATGGTTACTTATCTCATCTTCCAACTCCGTCTTATCCTAATTTTTACTTCTCTTCTTAATCAAACACATCCGGACCGACGTATTTTTAACTTAATACGCCGTCTTGCACTATTCTATTTTTAGAAAAAAGTTGGATTAGGTCTAGGTGTTTCAACTCTCCCCTCCTTCAAAAAATTTCATCCTCGAAATCATCGAGGTAGCTGCGAGGAGATCTAGCTTCTATTCTAAGCCTATCTCTTGTTTTCGAATAGTGTTCATACCACTATTCGCTGCTGACGCCAACCAATTTGCATCTTAATCTCTTCCAATCATTCTCTCTCAAGAACGGCTCTATCGCTCTTCCGTTCTTGAGTTTGAACCTCATCCTTTTCTTAGCAAAACCAATCCTTATCCATTTGTGGAAAGCTTGCTTCATTTCAATTGTGTTACTTGGAGACTCTTGCTCCATCTCAGCTGTGCTTACTCGATTCTCCTGCTTTGTCTTTGTCTTTTTCTTAAAGTCTCTCTTAACAAGACTATCCTTTTGTTACTTCTGGGGTTCCACACCTCTTACTCTCTTTAGGAATCTCTTCTCGTTTCCTTAACATTACCTTATTCTTCGAGGCCATCCGCTGATGCGATCCATGTTGTTTCATTGTCTTGTACTCATCTTTGTAACCAAGTTGTCAGGGAAAACCTTATATTAACTCTCTCGCCTTCAAAGCGCGGTTTGCGGTGAGTTAGTTGTCCTTCCCTTACCTTGGTCTTACTTTTCTACTTCGTTTCTTGATTCTATTCTTTTTCGTTCTGATCTTCTTCCATTATAATCTCATGACATATAAGTCGGGCTCTTGTATACACTGGCCCACTCTCGGCCATATCATATCAGAGGAATCAGAGATCATGCCCTTTCGACTCTCACAATCTGACTCACTCTCTGACCGCCCATCACTAACTCAAATAAGGCCCCTAGCCCATCTCGTAATATCTCTCATCTTTTCTGGGGTGGAGAACTTTGGTGACCTCATGCTTTCCCCAATCACACTCTGGGTCGGTCTTCTTGAGTGGTCATCACAGAGATCCTTAAGATCTCGATCTCTAATCTCTCCTCTCTTGGGGATGCCTCACATGGGTCCCCCATCTATGCCATTTCTCTTGCCTCTTAGGGCTTCCTTTTGTCCTTCACTCCCTTTGAGTGTTTACTTTAGAAGGTGCCACATATTTCTCTTTCATATGACCTCTTTTCTTCATATTAGCTTCTTTGCTAATGGTCGATTCCTTTTCTTCCTTTCATCAACAGTTCTTTCTGGGGATTTCTTTATCCCTTTCTCTATCCTTTTCTTTCTTTCCATTCGCCCACAATCCATTTGGGGTCCATCTTCCTCTTCCATTCCCGCTAATATAGGACTAAGTAAATCACACACGTTAGTAAATCACGTACATTATACTCGTGCAGCATCATTTGTGTCTTCCTCCACTTCCATCTTCCCTTCTCTTAGAGTTTCCTATCCCTTCACTTGGTTTGCCCTTCACCCGGGTCTGTTGCCACCCTTAGTCATCGTCTGCAGCCTTCATCATTTCCATACCATTCCATTAGGGTTTTGGGTTCGCTGTCAACTTTATCTTACCTTGGTTGTCGTGATTTTTTCACGCCCTACCAAAAGTTTCCTTTAATCGAACTCCATCACTTTCTTTCCTTGCTTTCTTTATTGTCCTCATCCTTACTTCTCTTTTCTTCTAACACCTTTACTTCATTTAGGTGTTAGAATTTCCTTTCTTCTCATTATACTAGCTATGCTCATAGAAGTTTATGAGTTCGACCAATTCCTTTTGTTATCCCTGTACTCCTCCCGTTAAACACTCCGGGTTGTCCTTGTCTTCCCCTTTTTGTCTTAGTACCCACATCTCTTGCTTTTCGCATATGGGTCTTCTTTATCTTAACCGTTCTCGGCTCTTGATTCTTTGATATTTTTTTTGTCATCCACATCAAGGTTTATTTATCGCAGACAACACCTTCCTCAACCATCCATCATCTTACAATCTTGTCCGTGCTTGGCTCTTGATTCTTCTAATTTTCCTTGGCTCAGACTTCATTTTCTACATCCATTTTCACCTCACATTCTTTGGGGAGGCTATCTTTAGGGTTGAGCTACTCCCCTACTTTTAAAATTTCAACTTATCTTTGACATTCCTTTACTCCTTACTCTTAATTCCTTCTATCTCATTCGTTTATCTTGCTTTCACTTTTTTGTTTTCTTCAGTTTCAATCATCATCTCATTTATCCATATTCTTCTTCGACTTTTACTTAAGTCATCCACTTTCCTCCTAACTGAGTTTGAAATTTTTTTTAATCTCCATCATTATCATTTTCTTTGTCATCCTTTCACCCTTATTTGCCTTTACCATACTTGGTACCTTTACCTTTTCATTTTTCTCCTTTTTCTCTTTTATTTTTCCTTTACTTGTATCTAGAGGGTAGATAAGTAGTAAAAATCTACCACCCGTCATCCTTTAGGATATAAGCACCTCCATTCACTCATCCCCTTCAAATGCTTTCTTCTCTTTTCACTTCTCCAATTTTTTTCTTTTTATCCAACGTCCTTATTTCTTCTTATAAATTTGAATAATCAGGGGCCTTCATTTCCTCTCTTTCACCGATTCCCATTCTTAACCTTTTTTCTCTGTAGTTCTAGCCTCCAGTCATCCTTGTTTATTCTTTTCTTCCTTTAACTTATTCGTAGTATGATGTAGTGTCTTGGCTTGACTCAAGTTTGGGGTTCATTATGCTCAACTTTCTTTAGCTACTATCTATTTCCAAATCTTTTATTTGCTTTCTTTCACTAGGTTTTTCTTAATCCTCTTTATAGGCCTTTTTAAACCCCTTTTTATTTGCTTTCGTTAATCTATCCCTAGGTTATCTGTCTAGGTTTCGCCTTAATCTCTAACTTCCTACATCTTACTCTTTACTAGCTTTACCCAGTCATTTCTATTTTATTAACCTATGGTTCATTATGAAATATTGCTAATTAAGGTTAAAGTATTCTAGTGGTTTATAAAACCTATAATGTGTTATGCTTTTCTTCTTTTAAGGCTATATTCCTAGTTAGCCTAAACTTAGTTCATCAACTGAACTAAGCTTCTCTTCTTTCTAGGCCTTATTTATAGAATCTTTCCAATCAAAGAGGAGTGAGAATGCCCCTTACTTAATCTACGATAATCAATAAGAAGATCATTGCCGCTATTGAAAGCTAGGGAAAGAGTTTAGCCTATTTGACTGGTTGAATGAAATATTGTTTCAGAACCTCAGGAAAGGAGCGTTTAGCTACACATTCACATTCAATTAGGCAGAGAAAAAACCTTGATTCTGATTCTAATTATTTTAGTAGGAAAGCGAGAACACTTCTATCTAGACTGCCCCTTGAATCACTAACTCAATTAGTAGAGATGGATTTGAAACATTCTCCCATTGATTAGCTATCTCACGGCTATCTGCTCTTTTGGAGTTGAATTTTCATTTACCTAAAGTTTTATGCTTTTTTCCTTTATTAGGAAAGCTTCCACACTACATCATAACATCTCTTATGTCCTTTGTTTAAAGGTTTGCTTTTCATTTCTTTTCCACTTCTTCTTTCTCACCAGTTCCTTCTGGTGATGTCTTTTCAACTATGGGGAAAGATCTTTCTTTGTGCTCTTCATTTGCACAGATGCAGGCATTCCCATCATTGCCATGCATTTCACTTTCTCCATTTGCTTACTTCCCATTAACCTTGTTATGGTCGTTTCTCATCATCCTTTGGGGTCTCCTCATTCTTACTCTCATTATTAACCAAGTGATAAGGGGTTTATTACTTACTAACCCCTTAAGTGTGGAGATTTCTAGCTTATCTTTCTCTTTACCCATTTCATCCATCTCCACTTCTTTTCTCTTCTTTCTCCATTATCTTCTCTTATTATTGGTACCCAATGGTAGGATAAGTAGTAGAAATCTACTACTCATCAACCATATGTATGTGATCTCTTTTCATTCTTCTCTTTGAATTCTCATAGCATTGGGATCCAAGGCTGGATGTATAGTGTGGGGTCCACTATGCATCCCTTATACGGATATGAGGTCTCTTTCCATTCCTCATTCTCCGTTTTACCATCTTCGCCTTCTTTCTTCTCTTCGTTCCTCAAGAATGGCTTCACTCTTGTTCTTCTTGCTTACTATCATTTTGCCATTCTTAAGTCCATTAGGGTTTCCTTTTATCAGCCTTCGTCACCTCTAATGCATGTCGTAACACAACAAAATTTAACCTTACTAATCTACTATGTAGTAGGGTAAGCAAGGATCGATCCCACGAGGAAAGGCTATTTAATTTCACACTACTTACTAAGTATATATCAAACTAAACAAGAATTTAAAGGAGGGATTTTTGTATTGGTGTTGAAAATAATATGTAAGAATTTATCAAGAATGAGAAAAATAATACAATACATGATAAAGCAAAGCCTCCAATCTATTATATGATCAATCTTTTAACCTAGCACTTGATCATTGATTCACTAATCAAACATTCTTCTCATCAATTGGTTAACCCCATGGATTTGAAACCAGCTTCAAATCCATAGACCTTTCCTAATGTTGATTAACCTTGAATCTAAGTTCACTTTTAATCCTTCCTCTTATGGCTAACTTGAATCCTAGCAATCCAAATTCAAGCCTAGAAGAGCAATAAGCTATGGAAAGATAAAAGCTAACAACAATCAATAACAAACCCAGCATTCATTATTCCAATTGCATCTTCAAATCTCTTTGAATGTAAAAACATCCTCTTGCTACTCAAATTCTAAGAAATCACCAAACTCTAGCTTTGGAGTTCAAAGATTAGCATGCTAATGAACTACTCAATCAATTATTTGCAACTAATTAACTAAGCAATCCAAAAAGACAAGATAATAAAAATGATCATCATCTTTTAAGCTCAAGAAATAGAAGAACAATCAATGAACAAGAAAGCATTAAGAACAAGAACCTCAAAAGTGCAGATCAAAGTGATTGAATCTTATAATAGATTGGAGTTATAGAGTTTTGCTAAACGAAAATTACAAGAAGAAAAGAACCCAGCAAAAACACAAAACTAAAAACTGAACTCACTCCCCTCAGCTGCCTCCTCTCTCTCGGCTATATGCTCCACAGCTCCCAGCCCACTCCTCCTCAATCATTCATTCTCAATAATTCCTTAGAGATAAGATAAGAAATCCTAAGAATAAAATAAAATAAAGTAGAGGCCACTAAGGAAAGAGGGAGACAAGTCTGAGGAAATTGGGGATTTTATTATGCCTCTTCTCCACTGAATCCCCGGGATATGTTTTTCAAGGATTTGATAATGGAATGAAAACATTTAAATGGGTCTGCCGACATTTTGACTTTGTTAGCCGTCGACGTCTACATGTTTGCCTGTCAACGTCTCTGCTCATTTTCTTCATATTTTTCTCCAGCTCGATTGATCCGTCGACGTCTAAAGATGTGCACGTTGACGTTTAAGTGTTTAACCTTTATGTATTCGAAGTCAGAAATTTCTACCCGTCGACGTCTAGAGTTTAGTCGTCGACATCTAGCATTGTGAACTCCCTGGAATTGTTGGCCGTGGACGTCCAACTTCAATCCGTGGACGGTTGCTTTGGATTCCAGAATCATGGTCATCAAGTAGCTTGTCCGTCGACGTCTAATGAGTTGGCCGTCGACGTCTCTGCTTGTGCAAGTGATCCCGTGTCCATTGCTCGAGCAGCCGTCGACGTCTACATGGTTACCCGTCGACGGCTCTGCAGGTTTGTTCAATTAAGCATGGAAATTGTCCCTTTTTAGTTCAAACTTCATTTTTCCTTTTAAGTACACCTTCAAGGCAAAATTGAGCTAACTTAGGCCTCTTAGGATTAAAATAGGAGAAAGATGAGTGATCTTAAGTCCCAAATTAAGCAATAAAAAGGAGTTTAACAACCTCCTCGAGTGATTCCCCCTTAAATCACTTCTCGTGATCTTGGGCTCACTCGATCTCTTCCAATTTCCTTATATGATTCTTCCTCAAGTGACCCTTTTTCCAAAATCTACACATACAGTGTAGAAGGTGGGAGATGCCAAGTTGGTTCGTTAGAGGGGTTTAAGTTACTCTCTACCTCCATCATCCTCCTCTGTGGTTATTCGTCTCGCATCTATGAGTCCTTAGGCACTGATCCTCTTGAATCCATGTGGTCTCTCATTTGTCCACCCCCGCCACACTTCTTTCACAATCTACACACAATGGTATAGAAATGACAGAAATCGGCCAACCTTTGTTGCATCCTCTCTCCATTTCTACTCACTCCTAGGAGCATCCTCCAGACAATCTGTGGGCTCATCCCTCCAGACTTGCCAACCTGTGGACTCATTCCCCCAAGTTTACCATGGTGTTGGGTCAAGCCCAAACACGTCAGGTAATACCCCAAGGTCCAGGTGTTCAAGTGCCAGCGTGCCAGAGCACTCCTCGAGCCCTAGCCACCTAGGGTTTTATTACTCCCAAGAGCATGCCTCTCACCAACTAGGTCGAGAGGGGGTTGAGTTGTCCCATGTGGGCTCCTCGGTGATCTCTCTGTTTCCCCTTTCAGTCAACTTTCCTCTCTGAACCACCTCTGCAAGTCTATATGCGATTGGTGTAGAGTGTGAGAAAAGCTAATTTGCATCATGGTGGTCTGTGACGGACCTCTACACTTGGCTAGCTCTTCCTTGGCTTCACTTTTTCATCATTCCATTTGTTGTTTGATGAGGTTCTCGCTGTCCTTTCATCCTTCTGCTCAGACATTGTATCTCACATCCTGAGGTTTTGTCAACCTTGTCTTCCGTAATCTCGTGTCCCATCTACTTTTTTCCTCCTGACCCGACTCTCTCTCCATGTCTACACACTAATGTTGTAGAAAGCAAAAGAAATTGGTTTAGTCTTCATACACGTAGGGTCCATCTTTACTCCTTGCAACGCTCTCGTTACTTTGTTTTTTCCCAAATCCTACACACCACAAGTGTAGATAATGGGGAAAAACGCCTCTAGGTTGGTTTAGGTGTCAAACCCACTTCTTCACAAGTGAGTCCTGATGTCCATTTCCTTAAAGGTTAGACATCGCACAAGTTTTCTCGACTGGTATGTCTCTAAATAGGCTGTCTCGGAGAATTGGACGAGATATCACATATCTCGTCATCTGAAGGGACTTACTATCCCTTATTAAGCTTGGCAAACGAGTAGGAAGGGTATTAGAAGCTGAAAAATTAGTCTTGGGGAGTTTCTCGGAAAGCTCACATTGCTATCACGAATCTCGAGAAAAGGTGCTCGTGGTGTCATCTCACCTAAAGACCACACTCAAGTACTTTATATGGTGGCAAGCTTCTAAAGAAGGTATTCTAAGAGTAGGTTTAGATATTTATGACTCGTTCAAGTAACCATGTACTCGAACTCTGGAGTTTTAAACCTAAGTAATCCACTGGCTTTGAAAACGTTTGAAAACACTTTGAAAACACTTTATAGCTTTTGAAAATAGCTAGAATCATTTAATTACTCTGATACCAATCAAATTATCATGCCCTAACCTGAAGGGGTCGGCCACATGGCAACCGCCATGCTGCCTCGAAGTACGTGACTATAGTCACACACTCTAGGCACCACATGACATGAATTAAGTATCTTTGCTGCAGAACAAAACTAAAATTTTAATTAGAAATCATTTAAAAAAATAATTAGCTATAAGAGAAGTACCAGAGGATTTATTTAAAAGAAAACCTACGCAGCGGAAACTATTACTCATATGCCACCGACGCCTCCTAGTGAGCCCCTGATTTATCTACTCCCTCGTACGCGAATCTGCATCCATCCACATTGGATACAGGTGAGTGATAGAGGTTTAATGAATCTCCATCAAGGGTTGGGGAAAACAGGGGTAATCCAAAACATACTAATAAAATAAATAATTTTGTTTTCAAAACCTCTTTTCAAATTCTCCAAGTGAGAATTTGATTTAAAATCATTAAAATAAATATAAAAATAAAATGGGCTAGTCTCAACCATATTGAAGGCTCGACTAGCCAATCGTATACCTTACTACACTGAGGGTTATCTTTTCTTTCTAAAACATTTTCATATTTTTCTTTCTTTAGCCCATTCCCTCGGTGGTGCCAATCGCTGTGGGTGAAACACAGCTACATTAAGGCCTGGCGAGTTTCCTAACATGCCTTTCCCAGGGTCTCACACTCACCGTGCCCTTTGACAGATGGTCCACGGCTACTTGGTTGCATGCATGTCTCGCTCGGTCCACTCGCTCCCTCTCATCGGAGCACCGAGATCCACTTAATCGCTCATTTCGCTCCCATCTGCATCAAATATCATATATACACATAAGCACACACACATAAGTGTTTATATTTTTTTTGAAAACATCCCACTCTCCACGTGAATATATCACCAAACAAGTGTGTGTGTGTGTGTGTGTGTGTGATGGTGGATTTCCCATGTCCCAAAACCTTTCAAAATCATTTTATATTTCAAAAATGTTTACCCTAGTGGCTAAGCAATGAATCCAAGCCACTCACAATGTTGGAAGGTTCGTATACTGCCAAAAGATCCACGTAGCTTAGCCTTCGGAGTATCGTCACACTCGATCGTCCGGAACCCTAATACACGTAAATGCATGTTAGCATTCAAAATCAAACTATGAATGCACCTATGAGGCTGTAGCATGACCTAAGATAGGGTTTGGAGTTACGAGGCTTAGAAAATTGTCCGAAAAGATTCGGGGTCAAAATCGGGCACTTAGGGTAAAATTACCAAAATACCCCTAGGGCAAATGGTGATTCTCACGCGGGACTTGGCTGGATGGCCAATTCAGCCATCAATGTTCACTCCCGTACGGGAAGCGTGAAAAATGTCTCTCCCGCACGGGAGATGCATCCAAGGCTTGGGAACTGAGCCTTTTCCTTGGTTAAACTAAAATTTGACTAAAAAGCTAAACCTAGCTTTGAGTTTCGATCTCTCCTAGACCAATCCATGGAAATAAGTGAAAACAAAGAAAAACATAGATTAAGGTGAGTAGAATAACATATCAAGATCTCACCTTGATCCTTAGGTTGGTTTATCTGGATCGATCAAAAGTCCAAAATTGCTCCAAGAGAGCAAATGAGAGAAGAGGAAGGGAGGAAGAAGAGAAACTGATAGGGGGAGAGTTCAACTCCCCCTATTTATAGGCAAGCCCGACACTGGGCCTACTCGAACCCCGGGCCAAACTTTATTTCCTCTTTTCAACCTCTCATAATCTCGATCCTTGGCCTAATCTATCGATCTCTACACCAATGGATATCCAATCGATTGGCGATGAACTTAAAGGAGTCCAATTAATGCTTCCATGCAAGATTACTTAACTCATCTTCCAACTCCGTCTTACCCTAATTTTCACTTCTCTTCTTAATCAGACACATCCGGATTGACATATTATTAACTTAATACGCCATCTTAAATTATTCCGTTTGTACGGAAAAGTTGAATTAGGTCCAAATGTGTCATAGACAATTAAGCTGTTAAGCAAGATTAATAGATTAAGCACTGGCAGCGGGTAGTCTTCCTTGTCGGTCAAGTAATGGCTCATCATTTTTCTCAAAGAATATTTCAATAAGCAAGGAAATTAGGAATAATCGACATAAGAAGTTAGTTTGGAATAAATTGGTTAAATTAGAATTGACACAGGCATCAACGATAAAGCAGATTAATCAATTAACAGGACATTAGGTTGCTAACCAAAAGAAAATACAGAGGAATCAGCAAAGAAC
This sequence comes from Microcos paniculata, assembly GCA_030664755.1. NCBI lineage: Eukaryota > Viridiplantae > Streptophyta > Magnoliopsida > Malvales > Malvaceae > Microcos > Microcos paniculata. The sequence goes on along the minus strand of CP131456.1, from coordinate 43,961,314 downwards.
AGGACAAGAAATGACTTAGTCAACTTCTCATTCCCACGTCCTCTCTCTCCTATCTCCCACATCCTCTCTCTCTTCCCTCCTCCAGCTGCTAGCATAGTGTCTTTACGAGGCCAAAGCAGCTCATCCTCACTACCTCTGCAAAAGAAACAAAAGCATGCCAACCAATCAAGCAAGCCAACCAATCAATAGTGAGAGATGAGGGAACTTGACCAATCACAGAGAATTAATAAAGGACAAAAATGATAGAAAAGGGGAACAAATGGAGGGCCATCAGATGTACAGAAAGAAAACAAAAACGTTATTGGGACCTTTGATCAAAAAACACAAAAAAAATATTTTCAGTTTACAGGGGGGCTGGCAAAAAAAACGAGGGTGCTTCAGGGATTAAAAAAAGGAGGGTTAGCTTCAGCGATTAAAAAAAAGGAGAGCTTCAACAAACAGAGCTGCTGGAGAGAGAAACATAATTAGAAAATTTTTCAGAAAATTAAAAAAGAAAAAGTTAGCATTCCTTACCTCAATTTGGGGTTTTCAATTTGAGTGCTCCGTCGGTGAATCCATTTAAAAAAAGAGAAAGTTTAGACTGAGGAAAACGACATATCTCGTTTTTAAAGGAATTCGACAGTTAAGTGCAGTGGATCGGAGGTCCAAGGGGTTTAGTTCTTAGGAAAGTTTTGAAGTTTTCAGAAAAGCCTTTGAAGAAGAAGATTCCAAAACGAAACGAAGGAAAAACTTTGGGTCTTTACGGGTTCTTTTTGGACTCCAACGAGGTGCTAGTTGGTAAGGAGTAGAGGTGTCCATGGGCCGGGTTTAGGCCGGGCTTGAGCAAAAATTTGCAAAAACTTTGCTTGTCCAAGCCCGGCCCGCCCCGACAATTCGAGCCTATTCTCTTATCCAAGCCAGAGGTCCATCCAAAAGCCCATTTTTAATTTTTTTCGTACACTAATTTTAAAAATTAAATTATATTAAATTATATTATAAATAAAAGTAAATCAATACATTTAAAAAATTATTATCTAAAACAATTTTTACAAAGTTAACAAAGTCTAAATACTAATAATATTTGAAAATATCAATATCATATACAAAAAAAAAGAAAAACAACACATTAACAAATAAAATAAATATATAAAAATATATTTATATTAAACCAATAGTAAACGGGCCGGGCCAGGCTGGGTTCGGGCTTTTATACCCATGACCAAGCCTGGCCCGTTTTGTAAACGAGCCTATAAATTTTGTCCAAGCCCAACCCATAAATTTAAAATTATTGTTCAAATCCTCCCAAATATCGGACGGATTTACGGGTTCAGGTGGATAGCCCGATCCTTGGACAACTCTAGTAGGGAGTGACAAAAAGGGTCATCAGTCAGTGGATTTCGATACTAAGGAGGAAGAACGTTGAAGGCTTTTGACTTGGAAAGTCAAAGGAGAAGCTTTATTCAAGTTGGGTTACTCGGGCTTCTTCAATTTGTTGCCCATTATCTTTACTTGGATCATTTCAACTGGGTCCTGCTTGTAGTTTGGGTAAAACACTTCATCCTAAGCCCAATCAATTTTTATCTTGATGATTTTACAATAATTTGTTTGTGTCTAAATGCGCCATGGTGTTTGATCGTGAAATTTTATCTATGTTTTGTTCTTAATTTTTGGCATCTAACTCTATGCTCTCACCGGTATTTATTGTGGTCCTAATTAATTGTCCGCTTGGTATACTAATTTATTCTTAGCTTTGGGTTTTTGTTAATATTCATTTAATTATTTTAGGTTATATGTATATGTTTGATGCCCTTTTGATTTTGCTCGTTAAATATGTTTGATGAATATATCTAGGTCCATTAAAAATTTCACATGTATCCATGCCTTATAGTCCAATTCATACTTCAAATATTCGTGCTTTTATGATTATACAGCTTGGTTAATGATGATTTGAGCTCTACTCTTTTTTTTTAGATTATATTTTTAGGTTCATTAGATTCATATTTCATATGCCTCTTTTGTATGTATTTATCCATCATATTTCATCCCATGCTCATCTGGTTCTTGTGTCATATATAAATACCATGCTACGCCATGCCAATATCTATACCATATCCTAATTTTGACTTGTATATACACCTTTGTTTTCCTAATTATGCTTGTTTGATAAAAATTGTAAATATGCCCCTCGTACGACTAAATATGCCCATGCTGTTTTTGTTAAATTGTTATTCGCGATTATATGTACTAAACTTTATTATATTACATTGTCCATCATATCATGTACTAGTAGATTTAGGTCATTATTTTCAAAAATGCATATGCATGAAAAGCCAAAGGGAGTCTCGGAAATCCGAGATTTCTAAGGGTTTTTCCAAGATGAAAATTTCTTTAGTGTTTGATCGGAAGTCCGATTGGGGATTGGGGAATTTTCATCCCTTCAAAATTAAAACACAAGTTCTTATCATTTGATTTTCATGAAAAGGCATGCACATATTATATTTATTATTTCTTTAAAACTTCTTAAAATTTACAAATAAACCTCAAAAATTGTCTTTTTTTTAAGAGAATGTTAATTTCAAAATCTTTTATTTTATCTTACTCTTTTATTTTATTTTATTTTATTTTAAGAAAATCTCTTATTTAAGAGGCCCAATTAAATTAAACGGAATATTTTTTTCGACATTAATTTTAAAACATGTTTGAAAGTTCTTTTTGAGATATTTTAACTGCCCAATTATAGTTAACGCCTCTTAAATTAATCTAAATTTTGTTAGAAAAACCACTTTCAAAATTTTTTTATTTTTTATTTTATTTCTTTGTTATTTCTTTCCAATGAAAGGGAATATTTATTTTCCTTACTCCTTTTTTATTTTTCAAAATATTTTTCTTGGGAAGACTTTAGTGTATTAAATTAATTAAGGCCTTTCAATTAAACTTAATTCTTTAATTAAAATCATATTCTTAAACTTTAATAAAAGCAATATTTATTCCTTAAACTTTCAAAATTCTTTTTCAAAATTGGTATTATTCCATAGAGAGAAATATCTATTTCCTCACATCCTTTTTTAAAAGCTTTTTGAAAGGTCTTAATTAAAGCTTTTTTAAAAGCTTTTTGAAAGGTCTTCCAATTAGACCCAATTTTTGCTAACTTATTCCCTTCATTAAATTAAAAGGAATTTTTATTCCGACATTTAAAATTATATTTCTCTTAAGATGATTTTAAACACATTTTTATTATTATTTTCCAAGTAAAATATCTTTAAGACTTTTTGTGGTACCGATTTTCGGGGGTCTTGGGGTACCAATCCTTCCCTAAGCATAACTGACTCCTGAACCTAAAATCTCTTTATTTCCTTAGCTTGACATAATCTTTCCAGATTCATGTTAAGTTAAACAAATAGGTGACTAACCACACCTAATCAAATAAAAGGTTAGTGACGACTCTATTTTGTTTTTAGACTGTTTAGTCCCGAACATTTTTCACGCCATATTTATCGTCGAAGCAGTAAAACATCTGGACAGCTTGGCGGCTCCACAAGGAACTTGTTTTTAGAGAGTCGAATCACTTTTTTTTAAGTCTTGTTTTACTTAGATTTGATAATAAAATGTTTTAAAATTTCATTTTATACATTGCATTGATTCATTTTCATTCAAATATTTTTCAATAATTGCTTCAAAAAGAAATTTTCACAAAAAAAAAAGAGAGAAAAGGAAGGATTTTTATTTTCAAAATCAGGTTTATGAAAATTGCATATTGCATATACATCACATTTGGTTTATATTGTATGTATGTTTATATGTCTTGATTTCCAGCATGCTTTGTGTATTTACCATTTTGCCCTTTTAATTACCTGTATATATTACATGTTTTAATTCCTTGTATATGCCATGTATGCCTATCATGTTTATCTTGTATGCTTATCTCTTGCCCCATTATTTTTCCACATTTATTTATCTATTTATTAAGCTTACACTTTGAATTGTACTGATCGTGTGTTGACATGCGATAGTGAAATTCTTCTGCTTCTTCATATGTTTGTTGCTTCACCAAAAGGCAATTGGTAAAGGTACAAGTCCCTACCTCACACATGACAGAAATTCATAACATAAAGTTCAGGAGTCCGAACTTACCCTTATTTAGGAGGGGGCGATGGGGTTACCTCCACTCCATCTTGTCCGGTAGGTACCCTTGTTGACAGAGAATCGAGTAATTTCAGTAATGAGACATGGTCTGACGATCAATACCAAGAGCCGTATTGAACAATTGGGAGGCTTTTGAGATGTTGATAACAGAATTTGACATGTATTGAGCCCCGATTTTGTCCTTTATTCCACACTTCTGCCAAGAGTGTTGGTGATTGATCTCCATGTGTTGTGGGCTTTATTTCTCTATTCGTTTATCGTTTATGATTTTAATGTCATGCATTTCTAAAAAACTTTTTATCATGTAAGTATTTTATATTTCATAGAGTCTTGCCCTTTTAATCCTTATTCTTTCGCTATGTATATATGATTATGTCTTTATCCTTCGATCTATTTGTTTGTTTATCTATTCATGGATCATGTACATATGTGTATATATTTCTTGTCTTTCTCTTAGATACCCAAGATCCCAAGTGATGAATGCAAAGGCAGCAAGGGTGGCCCGATCAAGCCCAACTTCGTCTGGTTCACTAATACAAATGATTTTAATGATAGCAATAATGATGATTGCCCTCTTCTCTTTGATGGCAATATTCAATGCTGAGACAGAAGAGGAAAACAAACAGAGAATGTACTTTGATGAGGCATCAAATGTATTGGGGCATGGAATAAAAGCTACGTTAATATCCTCGAATGGGGATCAATGCCCAATGATAGCAAGATTTGATTCTGATTGTACAAAGTGATATGGCAGAGCATGAGACGTATATCTTAGGAATCCAAATGGCAAAAAAAAGGGGGAAGAGAGAATGAATGAAAAATGAAAAAAAAAAAGAGAGAGAGTAAAAAAATTGATCGCATCATCATGCATGTCAGGCATCCTTAGGGTTTTAACCTATATTTTGAAAAGTTTTCAAGGAAAATCATTGCTTTTCAAAAACTGTTGTTTTCAAAATCACATTCTTTTGAGGGAATACTCTTCAATAAAGGTAACCATGCTTGGGAAGAAAAATGGCCATCTTTCTTCTTCCCATCACTTGTAGAAAAATTATCCATTGCAATTCCCCTTAAGCCTAATGAATCTTTCTTTTGATGAACCCAATCAAGGATCACCCCCACACCCACACTGGGGCAAAGTCAAAGAGATTGCTCAAATTCTTGTATTAAGGCCAGAGAAATCACTTGTGATGAAGAAAGGATCATATTTATTTTGTCGAAAAGGAAAGAAAAGAAAAGGAAAAAATAAGAGAAATGAGGAGATGAATAAGGTTGGGGCAAATGAAAGAATGTGCACAAACAAAGAATCCTTTGCATGGCCAAGAAGTGATCCTTGATTCAATTCCCCAAAACACAATTTTGGGCCTTTTTATCCTTTCTTTTGAGACCCTTAACCCTAGCCCATGTTACGTACTTTGAAAAGTCCATTTCGATCAAGTATGGATACTTTCAGTTGAAAAACATTTCCTTATAGAAACGAATTTTTACTACTATATCATCTTTTCTGAAAAGAGTATTTGAAAGAGTTTTGATCCTTATGTTTATGATAGAGCGGTCATCAAAAGAAAAGTAAAAAAAAAAAACAATGAAAAGGAATGGCTTAAGAAAATCCGAATAAGCGGTTCAGATCCAAATGGGTCGATTCCTAAGTTAAAACCCAAGAAAACAATGTAGAATAATGAAATCACTGCAAAAAAGGTATCAACTAGCAAAGGATATCTTGTTTGCTCATAGAAATCAAGATAATTAGAAATGGTCAAACATTGTCAGTGTCCTCTATAATGGATCAGTCGAAGGTGGGAGATGAGACGACGGAAGCTTTGTTGTCTACGTATTCATCATTTGGAAGTTATGTATTCCTTTTTCTATCTTTTGTGTGAGATTTTCTGTCATGAGCTTTCTTATCATGAATTTTTTGAACACGTTTGTCATCATTTTCTTTCTCATATGATCCATGTACTTGACTTAAATGTGAAAGGCATAACATTTTTATCATAAAAGATGAGCGAATAGGTAAATAAATATCGTAATACATGAGGCCAATCATCAAAGCAAATGATAAGAAAGTGTGAAGTTGAAATGATCGAAGCTTGATAATCAATAAGTTGGTATCCAGAATGTGTTTGCATGAGGTTTGTCATCCACATCCATGGGGCATCTATGCTAGATTGACAAAGTAAGATTTGAAGTCAGCACTCAAAGCATGTGTGTATAAGAGAATGGGGTTAAGAAACAATTATAAAAAATGTTTCTAGATCTTAAGTCAAAAATTCCTAGATCAAAATCAGATTGAGCTTGGATGCTATTTTGAACCTTGAAAGAAAAATAATGAACATCCATTAAACACTTTGCACCATCATCATCTTTTCATCTCATTGCCATATTATCATCATCTTAGTATTATTTCGTCCATCTTTCCATAACTTGGATGACGTTTCATCATCTTATTAACCCATCATGTGTCATCATTTTATCACTATTCTACCATATCTTAGGTTATCATTATAGTATTCTACTTTATCCAAGGTTATCATCTATCATCTTGCCATATCCTGGGTTTTCATTCTATCATTTACCCAATCATGGGTCATCATTTATTATTTTACCCTATCTTGGGTTATCAAATCATTTTACCCTATCATGTGTCATCGTAATTTCATCCTTTACCCTTATTCGGGTCTTCATTTTATGATCTTACCCTATCATGAGTCATTTCTATTATTTTACCCTAGCTTGGGTCATCCAATCATTTTACCTATCCTAGGTCATCATTTGTCATTTCACCCTATCTTGGGTCAACGTCTACCATCTTACCCTATCCTAGGTTATCAATCTATTATTTATCTTATCTTGGATCATCATTTATCATCTTATCTTATCATGGACCATCATTTTGTCATTATACCCTAATCATGGGTCATTAGTGTTATACCCTAATCATAGGTCATCATTCTATCATCATCTTACCCTAATTTTGGATCATAATTATCATCTTGCCCTAATCGTGGGTTATCATTATCATCTAGCCCTAATCCTGGTTATTATCATCATCATACCCTAATATTGGGTCATCATTATCATTTTGCCCTAATTGTGAGTTATCATTATCATCTGGCCTTAATCCTGGGTTATTATCATCATCATACCCTAATCTTAGGTCATAATTATCATATTGCCCTAATCGTGGCTTATCATTATCATCTGGTCCTAATCCTGGGTTATCAACATCATACCATAATCCTAGATTATCATTATCATCTTGCCTTAATCTTGGATTATCATTATCATCTTGCCTTACTCCTGGGTTATCATCATTATCATACCCTAATCTTAGGTCATTAGCATTATAACCTAATCGTGGGTTATCACTCTCATCATATCCTGATCATCCCTAATCATTGGTAGTTATCATTGAATCATTATACCCTAACCTTGGGTAATTACTATTGTCATACCTTAATGTTGGATCATTTTCATTATGCTCTGATCTCATTTTATCATCATCATTGTTATACCCTAATCTTGGGATATTTTCATTATATCCAAACTTTGAATCATTTTCATTATCATACCCTGATCTTGGATCATGTTATTGTACCCTATCCTTAATCATTGTTTTATAATCACTTTACTTTGCCTCGGATCATTGCTTGATCATTTTTTCCTATCTTGGGATCTTGTTTTCATCTTATTTGTAATCATTGTTGTGCTTTTATAAAAAGTGTCTACATCTTTACTTATTCCTTAATTATTGAGAAGCGTATACTTCTAAATACTCAAGAAATGAGCAAAAAGGGACAACTGTAGACATTTTACTTTTCTACAATTTGCTTATGATTGTTACCAGTACATGATTCCATATAATAATTTTGGCTATCATCATTTGACATTCACATTTATATTATCATTTCGTTCAGTGTACTAACATTGATTGTCATCCTTGTTCCTCTTCGTCTTTTATATTTTATCATCTGTATCTTTGTCATTTCCTTTAATAAATTCACTTTGAATTGGTAAGTATTTTATTTATTTCTTCATTTTCCAATTTTATGTATATTTCTATTATCGTTCCATTTTATCTTTTGACTGACTTCTTAATTGTTTTGGATATCTGTACTGGTCATCACAATTAAATAGGTTTATTACTAATAGACCATTGGCCCGACAATACATTAAACTCTTATAACATTTGACCCAAAATTACAGGGGCCGATGAAACAAGAAATTACAAAAAGGTTGACGAAGAAGTGAGTTTTGACCTATAAAACACTAGCAAAGAATTTAGTTTAGCAATGATTAGCAAAATGAAATGCCAGGCAGTTAGGCAGTGCAACTTGAAGGTAAGAGAGATTGGCAGGAAGAGTAGCAAAGTCGAATTAAGGGAACTTAACCAGGCCAGGCAATTGAGCAGTTAAGCAAGATTAATAGATTAAGCATTGGCAGTGGGCAGTCTTCCTTGTCCGTACAAGCAACAGCTCATCATTTTTCTCAAAGAATATTTCAATAAGTAAGGAAATCAGGAATAATCGACATAAGAAGTCAGTTTGGAATAAATTGGTTAAATTAGAATTGACACAATCATCAACGACAAAGCAGATTAATCAATTAACAGGACATTAGGTTGCTAACCAAAAGAAAATACAGAGGAATCAGCAAAGAACACGACAAGAAATGACTTAGTTAGCTTTTCATTCCCACGTCCTCCCTCTCTTCCCTCCTCTAGCTGCCAGCATAGTGTCCTTGCGAGGCCAAAGCATCTCATCCTCACTACCCCTACAAAAGAAACAAAAGCAAGCCAACCAATCAATAGTGAGAGACGTGGGAACTTGACCAATCACAGAGAATTAATAAAGGACAAAAAAGACAGAAAAGAGGAACAAATGGAGGGCCATCGGATGTACAGAAAGTAAAAAAAATGTTAATGGGACCTTTGATCAAAAAACCAAAAAAAAATATTTTCAGTTTATAGGGGGCTGGTAAAAAAAGAACGAGGGAGCTTCAGCGACTAAAAAAAGGAGGGTTAGCTTTAGCGATTAAAAAAAAAAGAGCTTCAACAAACAGAGCTTGGAGCCACTGGAGAGAGAAACATAATCAGAAAATTTTTCAGAAAATTAAAAATGAAAAAGTTAGCGTTCCTTACCTCAATTTGGGGTTTTCAGTTTGAGTGCTCGGTTGGTGAATCCATTTGAAAAAGAGAAAGTTTAGACTGAGGAAAATGACATATCTCTTTTTCAAAGGAATTCGACAGTTGAGACATCGGATCGGAGGTCCAAGAGGTTTAGTTCTTAGGAAAGTTTTGAAGTTTTCAGAAATGCCTTTGAAGGAGAAGATTTCAGAACGAAAAGGAAAAAGTTTGGGTCTTTACGGGTTCTTTTTGGACTCCAACGAGGTGCTAGTTGGCAATAGAGCTGTCCAAGGGTCGGGCTACCCGCCCGAGCCCGTAAGCCCGCCTGATATTTTGGAGGGTTTGGACAATAATATTAAATTTAAGGGCCGGGCTTGAACAAAATTCTTAGGCCCGTTTCGAAAACGGGCCGGGCTTGGTCATAGGCGTAAAAGCCCGAGCCCGGCCCGTTTAACTATTGATTTAATATAAATATATTTTTATATATTTATTTTATTTGTTAATGTGTTGTTTTTCTTTTTATTTTTAATATGATATTGATAGTTTCAAATATTATTAGTATTTAGACTCTGTTAACTTTGTAAAAATTGTCTTAGATAATGATTTCTTAAATGTATTGATTTACTTTTATTTATAATATAAATTAATATAATTTAATTTTTAAAATTAGTGTACGAAAAAAATTAAAAACGGACTTTTGGACAGACCTCGGGCTTTCATAAATATTTTAAGACCGGACTTGGACAAAAGATTAGGTCTGAATTATCGGGCCAGGCCGGGCTTGGACAAGCAAACTTTTTACAAATTTCTGCTCAAGCCCGACCGGAACCTGGCCCATGGACACCTCTAGTTGGTAGGGAGTGACAAAAAGGATCATAGTAAGTGGATTTCGAAACAAAGGTGGAAGAAAGTTGAAGGCTTTTGACTTGGAAAGTCAACCGAGAAGCTTTTTCAAATTGGGTTACTCCGGCTTCTTCAATTTGTTGCCCATTATCATTACTTGGATCATTTCAACTCGGTCCTGCTTGCAGTTTGGGTAAAACACTTCATCCTAAGCCCAATCAATTTTTATCTTGATGATTTTACTCTAATTTGTTTGTGTTTAAATGCGCCATGGTGTTTGATCGTGAAATTTTATCTGTGTTTAGTTCTTAATTTTTGGCATCTAACTCTATGCTCTCACCTGCATTAATTGTGGTCCAAATTAATTGTCCGTTTGGTATGCTAATTTATTCTTAGCTTTGGGTTTTTGTTAATATTCATTTAATTATTTTAGGTTATATGTATATGTTTGATGCCCTTTTGATTTTGCTCGTTAAATATGTTTGATGAATATATCTAGGTCCATTAAAAATTTCACATGTATCCATGCCTTATAGTCCAATTCATACTTCAAATATTCGTGCTTTTATGATTATACAGCTTGGTTAATGATGATTTAAGCTTTACTTTTTTTTTAGATTAAATTTTTAGGTTCATTAGATTCATATTTCATATGCCTCTTTTGTATATATTTATCCATCATATTTCATCCCATGCTCATGTGGTTCTTGTGTCATATATAAATACCATGCTACGCCATGCCAATATCTATACCATATCCTAATTTTGACTTGTATATATTTCACCTTTGTTTTCCTAATTATGCTTGTTTGATAAAAATTGTAAATATGCCCCTCGTATGACTAAATATGCCCATGCTGTTTTTGTTAAATTGTTAAATTATATGTACTAAATTTTATTATATTACATTGCCCATCATATCATGTATGAGTAGATTTAGGTCATTATTTTAAAAAATGCATATGCATAGAAAGTCGTCAGAGGGGGTCTCGGGAGTCCAAGATTTCTAAGAATTTTTCAAAGATGAAAATTTTTTTAGTGTTTGATCAGGAGTCCGATTGGGGATAGGAGAGTTTTTATCCCTTTAAAATTAAAACACAAGTTTTTCTCATTTGATTTTCACAAAAAGACATACACATATTATGTTTATTATTTCTTTAAAACTTCTTAAAATTTACAAATAAACCTCAAAAATTGTCTTTTCTTAAGGGAATGTTAATTTCAAAATCTTTTATTTTATCTTCTTCTTTTATTTTATTTTATTTTAAGAAAATCTCTTGTTTAAGAGACCCAATTAAATTAAACGGAATGTTTATTTCAACATTAATTTTAAAACATATTTTAAAGTTTTTTTAAGAGATCTTAACTATCCAATTATAGTTAACGCCTCTCAAATTAATCTAAATTTTGTTAGAAAAGACACTTTCAAAATTTTTTTGATTTATTTCTTTGTTATTTTTTTCTAATAAAAGGGAATATTTATTTTCTTTCTTTTTTATTTTCCAAAATATTTTTCTTAGAAAGACTTTAGTATATTAAATTAATTAAGACCGTTCAATTAAACTTAATTCTTTAATTAAAATCATATTCTTAAAATTTAATAAAAAAGAATATTTTCTCCTTAAACTTTCAAAATTCTTTTTCAAAATTGATTTTATTTAGGGTTGACAACGGATAGGGTACCCACCAAATTTACCTTACCCATACCCTAACCCTATAAAAGTTTAGGATACTCGAATATTACAATTACTTGGTTAATTTTTTAATCCTTTATCCGAACCCTACCCGAACCCTACCGTATTAAAATTCTAAACATCCGTCAACAACTCGAACCCATTTAAAAGAACCCATTTAAAATAAAGAGAGAGAGCAACCAACAAAACACCAACCTTGAGAAAAGACAGAAAACCACCATCCAAGAACTCAAAAACTCAAAACTAGAATAAAAAAGAGCAGTGTCTACACGAAACCAACATTTTTGAAATTAGTTTTCTCATAAATTTTTATTGTGAAGAATTATTTTAACCAAATGAATGAGAAAAAGTTATTGTAAAACAAAGCAAAATCATATATGAAACAACAATAAAACAAAACAAAATCATCTGAATCAACAGTATATGAATGAGTTATATCTAAAAGAAACTAAAAAAAAAGTACTAAGCCTTCTCTTCAAGGGTTTTGCAAAGCCAAAGCAAGAATTGAGGTAAGCTATTAGACGAAAATTGTTTTGGAAATGAAAATCTAGAGCAGAAGGAAGAAGGAGAGGTCGTGGGTGTGAAAGGGGAAGAAGAGTTACAACTTTGAAAAGGGAAAGGGGAGTCTGAGCCTTTGGCCTTTTGTGTCGTGTGTGATGTGCGGCGGAAAGGAAAATGAAAGATGAGGAGGTGAACTTTAGGTTATGGCTAATAAACAATAAAAATATTTGAGTGCAACCAGCATCATATGTTTACTGGAGATAAAATGGCAAGGAGACTTTTGTTCAAAGACTAGACAAGGTTCGAATCATTGTACAAGCATCATTATATATTTTTCTAGCTATACATAATTCTTAATCGGGTATGGGTTCGGGTATCGGTTATCTCAGGTTGTTACCCCCGGATTGTTACCCGAACCCGACTCAACCCGACTCAGGTAGTAAAGTTATTATTCATATCCGTCTTAAACCCGATTACAGGGTACTCGAACCTTATGTAACTGGGTAGGATACTCACGAATATCCTATTAGTTGATACCCATTATTATCTCTAGTTTTATTCCATAGAGAGAAATACATATTTCCTCACATCTTTTTTAAAAGCTTTTTGAAATGTTTTAATTTATTAAATCAACTAAAGTCTTCTTATTAGACTCAGTTTTTACTAAATTATTTTCTTTATTAAATTAAAAGGAATTTTTATTCAGACATTGTTTTAAAATTAAATCTTTTTAAGAGATTTTAATTTAAACAATCATAGTTAATGTCTCTTAATCGGAATTTCCAAACATGGATTTGAGGATATTTATCCCAATCTTTTCGTGAAATATTTTCTAGAGGGTTTCAATTTGTATACTCATAATTGAGATTTTCTAAAATTAAATAAATCTTTTTTTTCATAAAAGAGATATTTATCCTCATTTTTAAATTAAACTTCGATTTTAGAAGAATATTTACTCCTATTTGAAAATTGAATCTTTATTCCAAGTAGGAAATTTCTTCAAATTCAAAATTGGGTTCAGAATTTTCACTTCAAAAGGAATGATTATTCCAATAGTAAAACCTTTAAATTTTGAATTTAATTTTTATAATTGGGATGTTTATCCCACATTAAAAGGAATATTTATTCTAACATTTAAAATTATATTTCTTTTAAAATGATTTTAAACACATTTTTATTATTATTTTCCAAGTAAAATATCTTTAAGACTTTTTGTGGTACCGATTTCTGGGCATCTTGGGGATGCTAATCCTTCTTCAAGCGTAACCAACTCTCGAACTTAAAATCTCTTTATTCGTAGACCGATTTATTTCCTTAGCTTGACATAATTTTCCTAGATTCATGTTAAGTTAAACAAATAGTTGACTAACCACACCTAATCAAATAAAAGGTTAGTGACGACTCCATTTTGTTTTTAGACTGTTTAGTCCTGAACATTTTTCACGCCATATTTATCGTCGGACCAGTAAAAGGTCTCGAAAGGGAGTGTTTGATGCCATGGTAATCTACAATAGAAATATGCAAAATAAGTATCATGCTTTTTCAATAATTTAATTTGGCAATTTAAATTAATGATACTCCCACTATTTTTATTCGAATTAATAACCCTCACTATTAATTCAGAAAATCCTATATTAGAACTTTCTAGTGGGCCAAGATCCATATTTTCCAAATCTTGAGTCAACTTTGACTAAACACTCAAAACTTAGTTATTTAGGTAGACAACTCTTGCCAATTGCATCTTATGCAACTCTTGGATAGTTAGGTTAACAACTCTATGAACTACCTAACTCTTTACCTCTAGGTCCCCAATCCTATCGAGATGGCCTAGTTAAGTTACACCCAATATTAGCCATTTGAATATCACTATTATCCTATCGCATCTTACTATGATAGAAAATATGTACTTTGCTTCGGCAAACCTACATGTATTCGATCTAGGCATTAATGAAGGCTATACATTGGAAGGCATTTCACTTAATATTTTTCTTTGAGGGAATTTGATCTCACCAATTTTAATATTTTTTGTTATATGTCCTAAATTGATCTTATCAATTACCAATAAGCATGCATCCATTTTAATCATCTATCTCATACATAAAATAAATGCGGAAAAAGTAAACATGACATAGTTATAGCCTAATCTACATCAATTCTCTAAGGCGATAAGAGAATTGACAAGGTAAATTTAGGGGTAATTCTAGCTTCTTCAAGCACTACCTTGGTCCACCTTGTATAGCAACAATGTCTTTGCCTCCTTTGGTTAAGCATCTTCTTCCCTAAAATTATCCTAATTCTATACAAGAAATATGATAGAAACCTCGAGTTACATTCGAAGGGAGTAAGGTGAGAAGACTATTGATAGAAAGGCATGACGCGCAGGCTGTATTTAAAATTTTACAACCCTTGTAAAACCGATGGTCATAGGGCTATAACTATGCACCATGCTCGATAAACACAATCAGCATGCTATTCACAACAGCATAACAATTAATCAAATTTTTAAACCTTAAAATTGATCGTATTATATAACTAATGTGTTTATTGTGGGGTTACAAATTAATACCCTGTGAAGAGAAAATACAGCAGTCCATAATACTATTTTGAATAAATATCAAATCTCATAATAGCATCATACTAAATCATTGAAAACATAACTAGAGACTACGCGATACAAACAATCCGATTGGGACTTTGCAAGTCGCTCTTGATACCGATGTTGGGAAACCTAGAACATAAAAACGTAGCGGAATAATAAACTATCGATTCCCACCAAGATCCTTGCAAAGGAGATCCCAATTAGTGATAGAAATATTACCTTACTAGTGTGACAGAATCACTAACTAAAGCTAAATCAAATCAAGTTGCAGTGCAACCTCCTTAGAATCTCACCTCTATGGTATCCACATGATCAAGCAGTAACTAATCTTCGTCTCACAAAGATTAGGAATGGAGTTTCTCTACCATTTTGTGCTAGCAAATGTACAGAGAGTTTTTTTTTTTTTTGTGTTTTTCGGCAAAAAGCTCTTACTTATCCGTGTCTCACACTCTTTTTTATGTTTAGGTTAAAACCCTTTTAACCTAATTAGATTTGGATTAAACTCTTAATCCATTTAAACTTTGGACTAACCCATAATTAGGCCCAACATAATCTATAGGTTTAACCCAACATAATCTGCTGTGCATTGATCTTTAGCTGGTAGGACTGGTTTGATCATTTTCCTAATTAGTCATTATCGTGCCAATGTCAGGTGAACCATGTCTTAATTAACCCTTCACGTAATGTGCACATATAGGCGGGAATTGAAAATTGCAAGGACTTAATTATTTGATTTTCCAATATTACATGTACTAAGTTGATTAAAATTGAAGTATAGAAGACTAAATTGGACAAATTGTTATTGTATAGAGATTTTATAGATACTTTAATCAAACCTAAATATATCCTTGAAATCAGTTGAAGAAGCAGCAGTAGATTGCCTCATATGAACTGCAAAATCATGTAAATGTAAATAAAACAAGATATCGAATTTAAGTATTATGAATAAAGAAAATATATCAATTTGGGAGAATTTCCCACGGTTAGAATCTAACGTGGCTCAACTTTAAATTAATCGAGATACATTGTGATACTAGGTACCATATCAGGTTTATACCAAAAAACATAATTGGAAACCGTTAATGCATTTTCCTATCCTACTAACCTGGCTAATTAGTTTTTTATTAGATAGCTAGGCATCTCATTAGTTACTTGTGGAAATAATGAGACACATACGGGACGGTGTACTGTACTTCATACCTGTTTTTACAGGAATGCGTGTCCTTTACCCATACAATTAAATGAGAAACAGCTAAACCAGTAAGAGTAGCATGGATAAAAAACTGACCAAATATTTGATCAAGCGGTAAGTAACATAGACTTTCATATTACTGGAGCATTTATCTCAGATGGTCGGTGCATGTTCTCCGGAATATTAAAGTCTCAAGTTTGTGTCTAGAGTCTACATACTAATTATTTGATTGTCATGAAAATTTTATTTGTAACTGTATTTAAAAAAAAATTACTTTATCAAAACCCGTTGGATTAAGTGAAAAGAACTTAATACCCTTTAAGTGAGGTCTTAGGTTCGAACCTTATGAATGAAAAAAATGAGTTTGAGAGAGCTTTTCCTATTTAGGATCCGACGCGGTTCGAACAAAATTAGTCGTAAACCATTAAACGGATACAGATATATATAGTTATAAAAAAAAAAGAAAAAAAGCTCTTTTAAAATCACTTAATTTCTTAATAAATGAATTAACTAATCAATCCGAAAGGTGGACATAATCCATGCTTTAATGATGGAGAATGGCACATATCAAGTCCTCAATGTGATAATTTGTAATGGAGCAAAATTAATTGACACTAGGATTATCATAATGGAAAGGCAACTTGAGCGGATCAAAATGGAGAAAGTCCTTTCTATATGTTCAACAAATAATGTTGGCAGTGTTGTACCACTATCTTCGTACAATTTAATCTATCCTTTTTAATTATATCACTTTTTAATTATATCACAAGGAGTAAGAAAATTATTTTTTTGTTAAATTTTATATATATTTTCTCTTTTCTTTACTTTTTTTATCTGTTATCCTATTATTTTATTTAAAGAAGTACATTTAATATTCTTTAATTATTAAAGAAGACAAATAAGGTTAAAATAATAATATTATTTATGGATGAAAAGATATTTTGGGAAAAGAATTTATTCTAAAAATGAAGATAAAATGGGACTATTGGAGTAATTGATTAGCATATTGGCACTTCTATTAATAAAATATAAGTGCTTTTGTGATTTGTCACAACGAATGAGGACACGAAAACGTGTTACTTGCTGCAAAAGCTTTGAATGGATTCCTTACAAGAGTGGCGCACAGTAAAGGAATTTAAGAAATAAATGCTCCGTATTCTAGCAATCTAACTACTCCTAGGTTTTAATTTAAGGAATACTTTTTTTTATAGCTATAGATTTTAATAGTTTATAACTAATCTTTTTAGAACCGTATGGAAGAAGTTTTTTTAAGTTTTTTTTATTTGTAAGACTTAAAACTTAAATCATACTTGAAAAATATTGAGTTCATTCCAATTAATTCATATCCGGTAACCTAACTACTCTTCGCTATTTTCATTTTTCGCATAAAATTCCAAAGAAAACTTGCGGGAGCAGGAAAAATCTTTCAGTCGTCTTCTGAAATTGTAAACCTCAGTCAGATACAAAAGATTTGAAATTTTTTTCGGGTTGTCTGGTAAATTAATCAATCCACAAAAGTTGTTGGCCAAAAAAAAAAATCAATCCACAAAAGTCTGATGACTGATTCACACTCAATAAGTTAAACTTGAAATATCCGAGAGACTCGTCACCCATATCCTCTACCAGGAATCTGAAGCTGCCAATCTTTTGGAGTACTAAACCCGTTTCCTCTCTGTGGCCAAAAAAAATTTTCCTTTCTTTCTTGGCACCCAGAGGTTGATACAATAAGTAAGGTGGGCCAACAGTCAGCTTTCATTAACGGTGCAAAATAAGTGGGGTTGAAATTTTCATCACTTTCTCTCCAAAAAGTCATGCGAGATAATGACTCTAGGTCCGTTCCATTCAAAGGCATATGAATTAATATAACCCGCTGGTGCTTCAGAAAAAGATGACAACTATCTGAGGAAGATATCTTCTGTTTTAAGTTTCAGTTGATATGTGTTTGCTTGTCTAGAGACAGACAAAGGAACAGAAAGGTTGTGCGAAAATGGGGAGTCTACCGCCTTTTGTGGGAATGGTAATGGTAATCTTGGCTCAAGTTAGCAGCATGATAATTACCAAAGCAGCTATGTCTAGTGGAGCTAACAAATATGTCCTTATTGTTTACTCTAATGCCCTCTCCAGCGTTATTCTTCTTCCTTGCTCTTTCATATTCCACAGGTCCTGATCCCTCCAGCTTTTACTTGAAAAATATTATTAGAAGTTTATTGCTGTAACTCTTTCTTTATCTTTGTTTTCTAACTCTGATTCCGAGGTTTGGCAGATCGGTGCGTATTCCATCAACATCCTCCAATCTCTACAGATTGATCTTTTTACTTTCCCTGGTCGGGTGTGTAACTTGTTTCCCTGCTGTATTTTCAATTATTTTTGTTTTGCGGCTTTTCTTTCAAGCCATTTATAGCCTGATCGCATTTCAAGGTTATAGATTCATTACATATTGTTTCTCCGTCCAGATGTCTTGGCCAGCTATGTGGATATGCTGGTATAGACTTCACTTCCCCTGCTTTGGCAACAGCCATGCTCAACCTTGTTCCAGCTTTTACCTTCATACTTGCCATCGTTTGCAGGTTCTCATCTCTTCTTATTATATTTCAATACCTGAATGATTTCACTAGTATTACGATGTAATGTTGATTACTGGGGTATTTATTGCTTTTACAATTTATAGCAGCACTGTGGAAAATCTTGATGCTATGAATAGTTAAAGGGCTTACCAGTTACCAGCATATTAATTAACCTCAAACACTAGAAGGGCTGTAAATAAAACTTGAATTTGTTGCTTTTTATGTCGACCTTCAAATCTTCCAAAGTGGTGATTTAGGATGGAAAAGCTAGAATGGAGAAGCACAAGTAGCCAAGCCAAGGTCTTGGGAACAGTAATTTCCATAACAGGGGCATTCGTAGTGACATTTTACAAGGGGCCAATAATACTGAGTACACGATCACTAGTTGGCCTGCCTCATCATCAGCTTCTTCTCTCTCCCCAATTGAACTGGGTCCTTGGAGGGATTCTTCTTGCAGCTGAAGCTTTTATAACTTCTGCATGGTATATACTCCAGGTGATTAAGGTTATTGGCCTATATTATATATTATCTCAAGTACTGTAGTCCTTTGTAAAGGTTGACACTAATTTTCACCGTCTGTAAATCATGCAGACACTGGTTCTCAAAAAGTTCCCAGCAGTCCTAACCGTCATGCTTTATCTTTGCTTCTTCAATGCCATTCTGTCCACAATATATTCTTTGATACTGGTTGCAGACCCTAGTGCTTGGAAATTAAGACCTGATATAGGGTTTGTTTCCGTTTTATACTCAGTAAGCACATGACAGGACTTTTAATTATCTTCGTTTCAAAGACAATGGAACATATAAAGGATTAAGGGCATATTTGTTACATCGGATTAGATTAGATAGGATGAAAAAAAAAATTACATGTAATTTGTAGTGTAGTGTGATTTTATAGTATTGATATTAATTTGTATTGTGGAGAGGATAGAACAATTACATGTTGATCTGTTTAACATGATTACAAATTTTAATCTATGCCTTTTAATACATGATTACAAATTACATGTAATTTTTCCATTCATCTTATCTAATTCAATCCGGTATAACTATTTTCCGAATTATTGAAAAATGCATGGTGCTATTTATGCAGGCAATAGTTGCAACTACCTTCCGAATCAGCTTGTTTTCATGGTGCCTATGGAAGGTAGGACCTCTCTACGTTTCCATGTTCAAGCCCTTGGGCGTTATATTCGCGGCTGTCATGGGCATCCTCTTCTTAGGAAGTGCTCTTTCTCTTGGAAGGTATTAAAACAAACTTATATAAGTTTCTAAGCATTTAACTTGAGAAATACCTTAAGATATTTGGAAAAAATGCTTTGATGGGCAAAAAGTTTCATGGCAAATTTGATTCATTTTAATCCTTCAGCAAGTTAAATTGTTTAATTGATGGTTATGTGCTGGTTGTATTGTAGCGTGATAGGTGCAATCATCATAGTGACCGGATTCTACGCTGTGCTTTGGGGAAAAGCTAAGGAGGAGATTTTCAGTGAGAGTGGAGTGGAGAGTTCGAATACATCAAGTCAAAAGCTACCTCTACTGCAGAACAGGACAGATGTCATAAGGTCTTCTAATATAGACTAATGATGAAAACTGTAAATCCACAGTACTATTCTAGAATGGCGAAGGCTGCAGTCCGACCCTCATAATTTTACATATTTAACCTTTTTGTTATAACTTTAATTTTTTTTTCTTTGGATTTTAAGGGGAAATTGAAAACTCTTAAACGTTCAGCGATTGAATTGCCTTCAATAAATGTAACCAGCTAAGCTACCTAAATAACCTTGTACCCCTGCATTGCCTTACTAATTAAGAAAGCGATGTTCTGTCGATTCCCAATCTCGAAACTGAGAGTGTGAAATCACAAGCTGACGAGCTATATGTGAAAAAAACCCAGTTAAGAAAGGAAAGATATAGCTCTCAAGCAGAAACCGGAACATTCGCCGAAAACTTCACCCACCAGTCAAGTCAGGGCTGGTCATGGTGACAATAAATGCTGTTTCAACTCAATATCTGTCAAGTTCTACTCTTTTGGCTAATGCGTGGGGCTTTGATCCTTATCTTTCTATGAGTTTAATTGGGAATTGAATTGCTTCCATTAGCGTATAAAAAGAAGGAAAGGCTGACTTTGTGGAGTTCAGGTCAATTCCGGGCACAGTCGCTTGATCCTGGAATGTAGCTATTTCTTCTGCCGATCCTTCTAGCGCCGGCCTCTTCTAAGATAATCCTTAGCCCGCGGTAAATTAGAACCGGTTAATTTTTTAATGATGTTTGGGGCAGTACGGAAGATGTTCGTCTCGTCAAGCAAAACTGTATGGCCCTCACTTCGCAGTTGCATTACCCGCAAATCCTCGGGAGATAGGCGGCCCAATGCTTCACCATCATTCAAAAATTCGAATGCCACTTGTTTATACCGAGCTGATGATGGACCACTGCCGCTCACAACCACATTATCAGATTCCTCCAAATGTCTAATAAATCCATTCCAAAAGGCTACAATTAATTTAACTTTAGACTCATCCTTGACTTTCTTACTAACCTATAGTTTCTCACTAGCGACATAGACTACTTTCTCCATCACAGGCTGGAGGTTACCTTTTTTCTACAAATTGATTGGCTTTTAGGACAGATTATGATGTAAATGAAGGATCACAAGCTGGCCGAAAGAAGCAAGCAAAGAGTCTTACTATAAAGAAAAAGCCTCTTCAAATTCTAGCAATCCTGCAAACTCTTAATAGAAGTACTTAGCACTCACCGCTACAATTGGCTACAATGAATTGGCACTGCATCTACCCCAGTGAAGTTTTAGCTTGTTCCTTAGCCCTCTTCTTTAGCACCGGCTTACTCACAGGAAGCTCGACTAGAAGATGACTCTTGGTTAGACTGGTTTTAGGTAGGATATCACATAAGGGGAATGCCATTCTAGGAGTTATCCGAAGCAGATTAGGCTCGCCTTTACAAGGTCTCAACGAGCCTTATTCCCCAAACCATATTTTTGTAGTTTGGGGAATAATTCAATTAAAGTAGAAGTGTCATAGTTGATGATTTTTGAATATTTATGCGTATATTTATGGATTGAAAAAAAAAAGTCAAATGATAAGTTTTTTAATTTTTTTAAGAATTGAGTTGGTATTAATAAGTTTCAGTGTTTATAAGAGAATTAATAGAATGATATATTAATTTATAAGATTAGTTTTAATCAATAATAGTAAAAGTTATAGTTTCTATATATGAATTGAAATATATTTATTTTCTAAACGGTATGATTTATATCATTAATACTTAATTTTAAAAATCTAATATTTTTTTTTACTTTTTTTAATTTAATATTTTATAAAAGGTTTCTAAAATTATTAAATTTATCTTAAAATAAAATTTTAATTTAAATAATAATATATCCCGGGGTAATGTCCGGGCAATTTCTAGTAACTCCACTGAAAGGAGCCATGTCAGCAGCGGCTTGACATAATCACACTGCTTGCCTTCTAGTCTTGTCTTCCAGCAAAGTAATACCAACCCCCAAATGCCAAAAGTCAAAGTACGTCAAAGGACCAAAGCCCTAACAGATATATCTAGTCTCAATTCCTTCAAACGTGCTGCAACTGAAATTCATTCTGAATGAAAGAGGAAAAACAGAGTCAGAGAATGGGAAAGGAGATTGCTTTGCCTATGGTGGGGATGGTAATGGCAGAGTGTGCTCAAGTTGGACTCATGATAATGGGCAAAGCAGCCATGTCCAATGGGATGTCTAACTTCATCTTTGTCTTCTATTCTAATGCTCTTGCCTCTCTTATTCTCCTCCCCTCTTTTCTCTTCCACAGGTGCAATCCCCTTTTCTCCTTCTCTTCTTCTTCTCTTCTTCTCTGTAATACCCAATAAACCATTTTGTTTTATTTCTATTTGCTTGGCAGATCAGGGCGTCCTCCGTTAACTTTCTCTATTCTCTGTTGGTTTTTCTTGCTTGGCCTTCTTGGGTATGTGATAGCAATAAAAATTATTTGCTGTGGGTTTTTATTTTTGTTCTGTATTTTAATGAATTTTTGTTTCTTTTTCATCTCCATGGTGCATGCATGAGTTATGAATTCAATTATATAATTGTGGGATGAGGGTTTGATTGATTTTTGCTTGTATGCAGTTACTTTGCTCAGATTTTTGGGTATGCTGGGATATATTATAGCTCACCTACTCTTGCAACTGCCTTGCTTAATCTCATCCCAGGTCTTACCTTCATACTTGCTATTGCTTTCAGGTTATTTTCTCCTTCATGCGCTCTGCTATTGTCTTGTTTGTTAAAGCTCAGCTGATAACTCTACGTCATGACCATCTTCAATTGTCACTGTGTCCATTTCCTTTTGGTGTTGATGGGGATTGTTAATGCTTGTCTGATTGCTCTATATTAACATTACTCATGGTGCTAATGCCATTTAATTTGATTAGATTAGGAACAAAAAAGTAAAGGTGATGAGGAATATAAGGACTAAATGTAACAGGGCCATTGGCTGAAGCAATATTTTGAAAGTTGAAGTAATATGTCTGCAGCATTCATTTGTGGTATTTTATAATTTCTCTTGGAAGTTGGTTTATATGCTTCTGTAGTTAAGTGATATGGTTGCTTAGAGAAATGAGAAATCAAATTGCAGTCCCTAAGACGTGGCCTGTTATTATTAGTACAGAATGACATACGCGAGAATTATAGAGTTACAAATTTGTTTGATCTGCTTGTCACAAATTGTGACATTCGTCACCTTTGTTTCCTTGCATACCCAAGTCACCTTTGTTTCCTTGCATACCCAAGTTTCCTTCAGATTACAGTTTTCTCCGCTTTTGTTCCTAGTTTTGAAACTGTCGGATAGCCAAGGACTAACAGAAATTCTTTTTAACAATTTTCATAATGTTAGGTACTTTTTATGGCATTCTTCTTGGTCTAAATTTTATGTATAAACAAAATTCAGGTGAGTGGCATGTAAGTTAAAAATATATTGTTGTAGATGGACCTAAATTGAAGCATTTGCTGATTTCAGGATGGAGAAACTGCAATTGAGAAGTAGCAGCAGCCAAGCTAAGTCACTGGGAACTATAGTTTCAATTGCTGGGGCATTTGTTGTGACCTTTTACAAAGGGCCCTCCCTGTTGATGTCACTCTCACATTCAACCTCATCTCACCAACTTCTCTTGCAACACTCAAATTGGGTTATTGGAGGATTTCTTCTTGCAGCTGATTGCCTTTTTGCTTCTGCCTGGCTTATTGTACAGGTGAAATCTTTTGCTGAATATGTGTGTAGAAAGTTTAAGCGGATTTTGATAACATTCCCTAACATTCAGAGAAAGGAAATGATTTGTATTTGTCATCTTTCAGGCATCAATCCTAAAGAAATTCCCAGCTGAGCTTATTGTTGTCTTCTTTTATTGCTTCTTTGTTACCTTTCAGTCAGCAATAGTTTGTTTAGTCATGGAAAGAGATCTTAGTTCTTGGAGCTTTAAACCCAATGTGAGATTGGTTGCTGTTCTATACTCGGTAAGTGGTTAGTATCACAAAGGTTGTTGTTCTATACTCGGTAAGTGTTAGCATCATAAAATATTCATTGTAACTTGCCAGTTGGATTCTGCATTCTTTCTTCAGGCAAAAGCTGTTTGTTCAGCATGCTTAGCCTATTTTGCATCTCGTTAATATATAGCTTTATCATGGTGTAGGGTATTTTTGGATCTGCTTTCCAAGTTGGGATTTCGACCTGGTGCCTGCATAGAACAGGGCCTGTTTTTGTTGCCATGTTCAAGCCTTTGGGTATTGTCGTTTCAGCTGTCATCGGTGTTATCTTCTTAGGAGACGCATTCTATCTTGGAAGGTAACTTTTTCATGACTCTTTATAGCTGTTATTGCAATAGTTTTATTGTTGCGACATAATTACGATTGCTGCTAATGCTCTATATCTTTGTTCTATTAAATCTCAAGTATTATGCAATATGGAGATGGGAGTTTTGAGTTTTATTTGTCATTTATTATGTTGTTCTTTCTCTTTTATCCACCCTGTCATTACTTGTAAAGAAACTATGACATATTAAGTTACTAATTCTTGTTTAAAAGTTCTTACAGCTTACTTGGAGCAAGTATCATTGTTACTGGGTTTTACTCAGTGATGTGGGGCAAAGCCAAAGAGGGAATGGTTGACACACACGCTCAGGGGATGGGATTGGGATCCAGCAGTCAAAAAGCCCCTCTCTTGCCAAATGATATTGAAGAATCTTAGAAGTTTTTGTACAGTACTCAATCAAAGCAGGTACGACATTCTGAATGTAGTACTTGAGGCTTCATGTTACTATAATCTTGGATTCCTCTCCAGATAAAGAATTTTTTTCCCAGACAGAGGTAGTTTACAATCTTATTTTCTCAAATAGGGTTGTTTTAAACTTTATTCTTAAAAGGAGGTAGTGTTGTACAACTAGACTCCACATCACTATTGTAATTCCACGTTACTTTTCTTCTACCAAGTCCCATCCTCCCCTTCTCCTAATCCTTATACCAGTCTTTTGGCCACTTTCTATTTAATTTTCCAGAATACATTCTTTTGGCCAAAAGAAAATGGTAAGGCATCCATGAATGAGGAATCAAGAAACCAACAAAATGAATTGAGAGAGTGAGAAACTAAATAGAAAACAAGTTATAGAAAACTTCATGTTTATGAATACGTTGGCTACGAAAATCTTAAAACTAGATTCTAGAACCAAAACCTCGCTAATATAATAGCAGACGCATTACCTAGGAGAGGTAATCTAACTTGTTTAACTTTTACCATGAAAAAACAAAATTTGTTTTCATATTTTAGCCCGATCCTGCGATAGAGTTGGTAGTAGTCTGGTACTTGTATTTTATCAGGAACAATGGAATTGTCTTTGTTGATCTAGTTAATGCATATCTCAAATTAACCCCAAATGAATAAAGTTTAAAACTACCCCATTGGAGAAAGCACGGTCTAGAAAATGCAGGAAACCATTTACCTAAGATAGTCCATCTAAATGTTACAAGCCTGCCCACTGGACTCTATGCCCCGTACTTCAAGCTGCCTTTATTCATGCCATAGGAATTGAATAAGAGGAATTCATTCTGAAAGTTCATTCAATTCCCATTGTTCCAAATTTAATATGAAATCAGCAAGTCCATAATAGGACCTAGGAATTTAGTGCGCCATCTTCTTGGTAATGCACTTTTACATTTTACATGATATCTTATTCTCATAGTATAGCCCAGGGAATATCCATCCTTTTCAATATTGATCATAAGGCATATGGATATATACTTGTTGAACTACAACTGGCATATAGGATTGGGTTGGAGGTTGAATAAAGTGTTGAAAAGCCATTTTCATACAGTTTTGGATTAGAGTAGACTTCTAATCAAGTCAGTAGCATTGATAATTATAGTAATTGACTTATCAGATTTCAACCTATCTCAAGGTTTGGATAAATATTTTATTTGTCTACAATTTCTTTTTCGTCATTCACATATATATAATAATACAATCGGTGCACATTTCATCAAGTTGGTATGGATTGTTGGTTTGAATAGCTATAGCGTTGGTATGATGCTGAACAGCACTCCAGTTTCATCTTGTAAGATACTCAAATTTTCAATGCCCCCTTCTGTTGGTCCCCTGATGCATTCTAATCCATAGTGGTTTTCTCAATTTCCTCTTAATTTATGGACCAGGAGACCATGTATAAGGTTATTTCAAATAATATCTGGCGCCTCAATGAACGAGAAGACAACCTTAGTAACCTAGCTTTATCCTTTCAAACCGTTGAAGCATGCTCTTTCTTTCTTTTTCTTTTTTTTTTCTTTTTTGAAATATTCTTTGTCAATGCATTGGTAATCTGTATGGTTTTTGTTTTCTTTTTTCAGCTTTTGCTTTTCCTTATAATTGGTGTAATCTTAGCAATTTTCCCATATGGCATTTTTGAAGTCCCATTATTATTATTATGATTATAATTATAATTCTTGCTTTGCCTGCACCTCATTGGATGAAGAAGTCTGATGGGAGAGCTTATGTGAAGGCCATGAACATATTGTTTGTGAATATTGGATAATGGATATGGAAGGCACGATTATGTTTATGAGCATTGCATAGAAAGTTCAGTTGTGGTCAGCAGTGCAGTTAGCAGGGTCATGTGGTAATTGCTTCAGCTTTTATTGCAGCCATTTGTTGGCATTGTGATCTTTCTCTATCCCATTACAGAACTTTCTGGTAAGGAGATGGAAGACATTTTCTGAGGTTGTGGTGCAATAGCTTACTGGTAGTAAGGGATAATGGATACGCCAGCTTCTCAAAAATAGAAAAGATTGATGTAGATAAAAGAGTAATAAATCACTATCATCATCGCACCGGTCCTATTTTTATTAGTATTGAAGTTTGTTGGGGAACATCAGAAATTCTAACATCTGGAATGATGAAACGAAGTGAATAACCCTGAGCTAGCTCTGATTCATATCTTCCCTTTAAAAAATGTAGGCAACCCGGCTTGATGTCTTGTTTGGGTGGCTTTAGGTCACGAGCTGCACCGATTCAAACCATATGTATATTTATCGACACTTTATGATTCTTTTTGAAGAAAATGTAATTTTTATTCATTAAAATGAAATTACATCTATAATACTAAAAAAATTGAAAATTACATTAGATTCAAACTTATTATCCTGTAGATTTATATCTTGTTTCATAACTCGAGTTATTTTGTCGACTATTTTGAATTTCGAACCTTTTTCATGAGTCTTTAGTAGGTCTATCATTTATTTGTTTTCGTTTCATGTTTTTTCTAACTGAAGATTTTCATCAATGAAAAAGAAGTGATTGATTCGAAATCTTTATTGATTGTCTCGTAAGACAAAATAAAATCATCAAATTTAAGGTTAATAATCTTAGATCCGTTGTAAAATTGATACAAAAACAAATTGAAACCAAATAGATTCAATAAATTAACTTAGATAAAATTGAGATTTAAATACTTAGATCAAAAGATATAAGACAGTAAAAAATAAAGAAAACTACGATGAAATATAAAATCAGGCTTTCTCCTCTCTCTTGAGTGTAATAATCAACGAGGATGAAGAGTAAAGGAAAAAGATGAAGAAAAATACAGAGAGAGGAAGAGACATAAAGGGGTGGCAAGGGTTTTATATGACACTTTATGATTCTGAATGAGAATATGACGTGCTTGTGGGTGGTTTGGGGTTTTTTTTTTTTTTTTTTCTAATAAATAATTTCGCTTAGCTATTATGAACAGAAACGTTAGATTGGTGGGAGAATTAATTAATTAGGGAGACAAAAAGGGTGAAGAAAGCGACTGGGTCCTTGGGGGCGGGTAAGGATTAGAAAGGAGGTTAAGGGAAAGACCAAACGGCGATCACATTAAGGAAATCAAGTTGAAGATACAATCTCACTCATACTTTTGTAGAGTATTTGGGAAATATTTCATTGATGGTTATGTCTGTATATATACACGATACAGATCTTATCGAATTTTCTTAAATCAAATATTTAAATTTAAACTTGATTACAGAATATACAAAGTACAAAGTACTAGATCGGACAGATTGTATCTTTTACTTGACTTCCATGAGTGTGTGATCTCCATTTGATTATTTCTTCCTTAGTCCTTACACAGGACGGCCCATATATCTCGCGTCAGCTGTCAAGATTGGGACAATGAACATTGCAGTTACCCTTTTGAAGAGAAGACTTGTATTGCCGTATTCCTATCACTCCTGAAAAGGGTTTTTAGCTTTTGGGGGTGATCGTAATGAGGGGTGTAATTGGTCGAGCTCAAGCCGAGTAATAAGGTACTCGAGCTCGAGCTCGACAAAATATCCGATGCTCGAGCTCGAGCTCGAACTCGATCAAGTTCTATTTTTGTAGCTCGAGCTCGACTCGAAACCTATACAGAGCTACTCGAGCTCGCTCGATTAAGCTCGATAAAAGCTTAAAAAATTAAAATTAACCTAATATTCGATACTCGAGCTCGAGCTCGACAGAGCTCGAACCAAAGGTTTTGTTCATAAGCTGATTATTTTTTTCATCAATATAACACCACAATCTTTATTGAATATCAGAAATATTACAAATTCACAAACTTTGCGAAAACAACAATGATACACTAATCTACCACACAAGCCAAGCAGCACTACACAAATAATTAAATTCCAATTTCGAAATTAGTTGATGGGAAATGATGCAAAGCTGAGCGGGTTGAATGTCTGAAAGGTGGATGGATTTGACTGACTTGATGGGAGAAAGGCTGTTGATATAGTTGAAGACCGGGGAATCCTGTATACAATGACAAAGAACCCTTCTTAGATACAAATGCAAAAAACAAAGATACTTTATAATTTAGGCTTGAGCTTGAGAAAGGAGAGGAATTCAATTCATGGTACTGATGCTGATAGCATATGCCTTACCTGAAACAGATATAGTTTCAACCTTTTACTCAAAAGAAAAAAATAATAATAAAAAGCAGATACGTGTTAGCAAACGAACAAGTCCATTGCTTTGTTTAGTATGTTTATGCTTGGAAAAAGGAAGAAATCAAACATCGTCCATCTTTTGAATCATATAACTTGACTTCATCTTCTAAAACAAAGAGAAAAGAAAAAGAAATTCTACTCATTTTGGAACATTCCAGGAAAGAGAAAAACATACTAACCATAAAAAAATATATTTAAAATATTTTCACCTTTTAAATGTTTTAACTCCCTGATCAATCATTCAAAATTTCCTTCTGGAAAGTTAATACTTACTGTATAAAGTAATCTTAGAATAAGGCTGAGTTTGAAGAGCTTTAGCTTTGGAGGAGGTCAGAGGTCAGAGACTAACGGTTAGAAAGAGAAGAAGAGAGTTTAGTAAGGCTGAGTTAAGAGAGTTTAGAAAGAGAAGAACTTGAGGCAATTAAGGCATCAGAAGCTTTAACTCTAGAAAAATTAAAAGCTCTAATATAGACTACAATGCAATCTAGAGCTTCAGCATCTAACCAGAATTCAACAATCACAATCTCAAAATTTGAGTATGAATATATCATTATTAGAACTGCGGCATTCAATGGTAAATGGACCACCAACATTAATTGAGTAATCATATATTATATAGTAATAATTAGTAGATTAATTAACCCATAAGCATGAGCTCATTATATATATATATATATATTGTTCCTTAAGCTAAGCAAAATAGTTATAATTAACCTGGGAAATAATAAGATTAATAATAATTTATGTCGGAGGTTTTCACATTGCATAGTGATTTTAATTTAGCATGCTGAGATTTCCATGATGAGCTAATTGAGAAGAGAAACCCCCCACTAAATAAGAAGCACTAATAGACGAATCTAGAAACTCACGTGGAATAATGTTCAAACCTTAATATAATCATCGTCAAGTAAAACAAAGTTCACCACTTGTCGGATGTAGCTATAGCTATTGCGCCAACTTATTTAGTCAGTGAAAATAACAATAATAGCCATTGCGCAAACAGAAGAGACAGCCATTTTTGGGAGTTTGTTTCATTGCAAACAAAGACAAAGCGTCTCGCATGCGGTTTGAAGTACAGAGAAACATCAGCTCTACACATTCTCCATATATAATGCCAAAACTCATTAATTTCCTCACATTATGTATGTGCATCAGTGCATGTATGACTAGAATTAATCTAGAATTATTTTCCAATGTTATTAATTTAACCCTAAACCAATACTACCTATAATTCTTTCTTCTATTAACTAACTTAAAAGAAATTAAATTATTTATGGCAGATAAAAATTAGTAAAATTCAATCTAATTATGCATATAAAATCAATTGGGAAATAAATTCCAATGCTTTAAACAAAGACCAAAGGAGACATCATAGAAGATAAGGTAATATAATTGTAGGAGTATATACATAGAAGACAAAAGAAAAGGGACCAACTAATTTAGCATATTCTTTTGTACTGTAAACCGTTGAGCAATCAGTTAAAAAATATAAGCCTAGAATTACATCAAGTTAACAAAATTCATTCCCAACAAAACCCAGCAGATAAATGCGAAGAACACACCTTGGTAAAAGCCAAAGAGGAAGGTAACTAAACAAGCAATAGACGTCCGAGGGAGAGGGATCTGCTTATCGGAGCTGAGTAAGGCTTGGGTTTGAAGAGCTTTAGCTTTGGAGGAGGCCGGAGGGTTCAATTTGGAGAAGGACAACAATGGCAGCCAAAGAGTCGTGAAGACAGAGTGAAGACTGAAGACTTGGCTGTCGGCTGAGAAAGTGAGAAAGAAAAGAAAGTTGAAAAAATTTTAGGTTAGAAAAATATAATATAAGGTTTAAAAAGACATATTTAACCTTTAATATGAAAACAGAAAAATATATTAAGAATTAAAGTTTGGGGGATAAAATAGTAATTTTATAATATAAATACATTCACTACTTGATTAGGCTCGCGAGTACTCGAGTCAAGTAGTAAGATACTCGAACTCGGCTCGCTCGACTACTCGAGTAGCTCGAGCTCGAGCTCGGCTCGACTAAGATCGAGTCAAGTTTGAGTTTTCCTCGAGTCGAACCCGAGTAGCTTGCGAGTAGTGGTGTATCGCTTACACCCCTAATCGTAATTTCAAAGGGGTAAAGATCTCAACTTGTTTGATCACTCCGATTTAACATCTCAATCATTATGTCTGAAACCAAACTGGACAAAACTTGAACCTTATATCTACCTGCTTTGCCTTCTCTCCAACAAATTACACTTGATTGTGGATTTGTGATAGACTATTAAGAGTCATTTATAGTTTTCCTTTTCTTTTTTTTTTTGAGAAAAGAGTTAATTATTGTTAAAATTATAAGAGTATATTTGTTATACTGGACTGTATAGGATAAGATGAGAAAAAAATTACATGTAATTTGAAGTATAATTTTATAGTATTAATATATATTTATATTGTAGAAAAAATTATTTATAGGATGATTCAATTTTTTAAAAATGAATAGAAATTGACTCATTCTATGAGTTATCCTCCCACAATATAAATATGTATATGTTGTCACAAAAAATCTCCTGGCAGATTTGCGGGCGTGCCAATTGCTTTTGCTCAAAAACAACAAAAGTGCAGAAGAAAAAGAATGCGGGTTTTGGTTTAAAGTCACAGTCGGACTGTTTAAATCATTAAACCTACTGGGTGATTTTACTTAAGCAATTGCAAAGAACAAGATTGAAGAAAAAGAAAACTTGTATTGAAATATGATTGAAAGCTAGGCCGATCTGAGGTATTGGTCAAAACAGTACAAGATAAAAAGAGGCCGACGGTGGCTTAAATAACAAAACAGTAAACGAAAGTGAAAGGAAGATGTAAAACAAGAACCAAGAGGAGTTTATGCCAAGGAAAAAGGGGAAAGGACTTAGAAAAGCCTAAGGAAAAATGCTAGAAATTGAGAGCCATCGGACAGTCTTCGAGTGTTGAAGAGATTTCTGTGAATGATTGTCTGTGTCCTTCAGTCGTTCTAGGATGAGGCTTATATAGCCCTCACAGTTCCCAATCAACTCCTCTGAATCAGCTCATTTTGATTTTTCAAATCTCAGTTTTTAAGACTGAATCCATTTGATTTCGCTTGACTTTGAATTGGTCTTTCCAATCTTTCAAGATTGGTGCGGCGTTAATTTAGATTTAGGCCGCTGACCTTAAACAAATAACCCATCTTGCTAGCCCGATTTATAGGCAGTTCAGCCTACATAAGCTAATTATTTCTTTTTCCTAAAAAATGTAAATTGTGGTACAAACAGTATCATTACTATAAAATCACATTATAAATTACATATAATTTTCCTTCTCATCCTATTTAATTTAATCTGATATAACAAATATGCTCTAATGTCCTTATCCTATATATTCATTTAACCAAGGAAGGCTTCTTCAAATTAGATTTTTTTTTAAATTTTTATTGGTACTTGAGGTTATTAAGATTTGAATTTTGGTCATTGAGATTATTCCAAAACATGAAAATCTCGGTCATTGGAATTTAGAGATGTTCATGCCTTCCAAGCATGCAAGCGGGTCTGATCTTGGACAAGCAAAATATTTTGTTAAGCTGAAACGGTCCGAATTTATCCATGAACACCTCCAACTAGAAACAAGTGTGTTGGCAACAAAATATCTTTTTATTAGCCTCGTTTAATCATTTCCTGACGCTCTTTGGCACAAAGACCAATAAAAATGGACCAATATTCCAAAAACATCCAAACCAATTTTTAAGATTATTTCCTTGTATTGAAAATGATCAAGAGAGTATCACCTTTGGCCTCTAGGAAAAATCATAAAGATTTGGAAGAAATGTTTAGGAACCCTGTTATTTTAGGGCAAGTGGGTGGACCAGTAAGCTTATTATAATGCATTGAAGGTAGGGCCATTTTCAATGTCGACCACAACTCTAACTGGGCCAACCCCATGAAATCAAACACAGTTTTGAGTATGGTATGTGGTTAACTATTAAAACATTGCCAAAAACAATAGATGTAATAAATTATTGATAACAAATTAGCTAGAGCCAAGACATGTAGCCAAAGTTTTTAATGGAAAACGGAAATTCGTTTAATTTGTTGTACATTAAAATCAAAACATCCGTCTAACATCAGCCTCTTCCCCCTCTGCTTGGAGCTGGAGTCAGTCACCCGAGTCGCTTTTTCTCTCCAAAGTAGCTTCACCAATATGTGAAGGGCTATTCTCGCTGTCTTCTCCCATCAAAGAGAGGCCTGTTCTTTCTTTATAAATACCCCACATCCACGCAAGCACGCGGGCAAAGAGAGACAGAAAGAAGGAGAGAACAACAGCTTAACAGGTCTGCTTCGTGACAGGCTTGATAATTTCTTTGTGATCTCTTCTTCATTTATTCTTCTTCTTCTTCTTCTTCTTCTGGCTTCTGTTTGTTTGATCAGCCATATTAACGAAAGATAAGATGGTGGTGCTGAGAGAGATCAAAACTGTGGGCGAAGTGGCACCTTTTATGGTGATGCTGATAACGGAAGGTTGCACCACAGCATTGACGATATTGGCAAAAACAGCCTTAACAGGAGGGCTGAGCCCTTTCGTTTTTGTAGTTTATACCAATGCTACTGGCTCTCTCTTGCTCCTTCCTTTTTCCTTCCTTTTTCATAGAGAAAGGTACTCCATGTTCACAGCTTCATGCCAGGATCTTCAATATATTTTCTTCTCTTCTTTATAGTACTTGAGATTACCAGAATTGAATCGTGCCCGCTTAAATTAAGAATCTACTACTTTATAGCTAGTGCTTAGATTATAAGAATTGAACTATACCAGATAAATTAAAAATCCGATACTCTGTTGGTTTCCCTAATTTCCCTTTTCATGCATATACACACACACTTATAAGACTTGCTGTTTTCTTCCTTGACTCTACTTTTATGGTTTCTTGTTCAATACAGAACAGAACAATCGGTCGTCACCTTCCAACTCGTCGTGCGTATATTTTTCATGGGTTTAACCGGGTCTGTTTCACTTGTCTCCTGTTCTTTTTTCTTTACTATAATGCATAATTATAGGCCATATAATAATTGACTTTTTTTTGTCTATTGATTTAATGTAGGATAGCTGTATCTCAGAACCTTGCATTTGTTGGGCTAAGCTATAGTTCGCCGATTGTTGTATGCGCAATGGGCCTCCTAGTGCCTTCTATTTCTTTCTTGCTTTCCATCATTCTCAGGTTCTTAATTGTCTCCAAGGCCTCATTTATTTTTCTTTTAATTTTGTCAATCCTATCCAGTCAATTCTTAAAATTAAAACATATAATATAATTAAATATTCAAATTGAGAAGAAATCTATTTACATCCAGTGTATAACTTTTAGTATATAACAAAATTAAATATTTCTTCTTTATAAAAGATAGAGGGATTAACTTACACTTAGGGGCTGTTTGATAAACTTTTGAAAATGAAAATTTTCAACACTTTACGATTTTGAACATGTTTGATAAATTTTGTAGGCTACAACTTAAATGAATTTTTTTAACAAAAAAGTGTTGAATTTAAAAAGTAGATAGAGACCTACTTATCATTGAATGATGAAAAAATTAAATACTTTAAGTTTAAAAACTTTCCTTTTATACTAAATCACCTTTATTTTAACTATTAATGATTTCAAAAAAATTTCAACATTTATGGATATCAAACAATTTATTTATATTCAACATTTAATTATTAAATAATTTTTATACACAAATTCAGTCCTTATTAAATTTAGTACTTAAATTTTTAACACTTATTTTTCAGTGCTTAATTTTTTCAATTTATCAAACAGCACCTTAGTATATAACTTTTTGTTTTACATCTTTTTTAAGATGCAAATTGGGTTAATCTAATTGTTAAAATTTTATATTCTATTCACGTAAATTATGAAAATGTCAAATTTCTTAATTTAAAATGTTTAGCATTTATAATGTAATAAAATTTCTCACTGTTAAACATATATTGAAAATATTAAAAAAATGTTGTAGTCTAAATTGATGTTGTAAAAATATAAAATTTACTTGAAGTTTTATATAATGATAAATAAATATATTCTTAAATCCATCTGTCTGTTGGTCTGTTAAAATTTTAATCGTGTATTAGCTTATAAAACGGGTTTAAATCGGGTATAGGTGTGTAGGATAATTAAGGTTGTTTTTTCCTCAAAGAAAATAGAAATGATTTTCATTAATGAAAATAATGAAAGTACAAAATTATACGTATAACTGATAGTGATGACAATAAATTTTAGAATGTTTTCCTATTTTGTTTAGACATTTGCTCTGACGAAACTCTGCAAACTTTTCTTTGTGTAAAAAAAATTCAAATCTTACTCTTTGACCTAAACTGGCTGTTCTGAACATTTTTAATGAGTTTCTAGCGTGTCCATCATTTTCTGCTTTTTGTTTGTTTTTTCAAATAAGAAGCTTTTATCAATGATAAAATGTAAATGATTTGAAGACCTCCATGACTAAGGTTTGAATCATAAAACAAACCTTTTTCTTGACATCAAGAAAACAGTATTAACAAAATTTCGTACATCCTAATACAAAGTTGATAATCCTTAATCTATGTAAAATAAACTGACTCAAGAAACTAACTAGCTCAAAAACAAACTGAAAATTCAACAACTAGGTAGAGAGGACACAATAGATCTACAAATCTAGGGATTTTGTTATAGGAAAAGGAAGAACATGAAACTAAAAACGGTCCCATCCTCCCCTTGGTAGACAATCAAGGAGAAGCGTAAGTAAATGAAACCCTAGTAAAAACTAAGAAACTGAGGAAGGGAAAAGAAAGGGAGGAGAGGCGGCTAGTATTAAAGTGATAAATTAAACAAGAGGAAAGTTTGGATCATGTAGGATAATTAAGGTTAAATCTAATGTTTCTCAATACATCTGATCTCCTAACCTAGCTAATTATCTCCTTTAACTATATATATATATATATTTTACTTTTTTTCACTAAATATATTTATAGAGAAAGGAAAATATAAAATTATTATAAGATTAAAATACTAAATAAGCCGTTGAATTATTATAAATTTCTCAAACAACTATTATTTTATTTTATCTAAAATAAGTCTTATTCTAAGATTTTATACGGGAAGCCCTATATTAAGGAAATGATATCATGTACAAATTAAGGCCACAGCCGGCTTTAACAGTCCTAAGACTCAGGTGTATGATACTATCTTTTTTTTTGGGTACGAGCGTATGATACTATCTTTTACCCTCATAATTAACAAATGATAAGGCATTTCTACCATAGCGAAATTGACTGATTATAATGACCATATTATAGCATAGGAGAAAAATTTTTTTCATTCTACCAATTTTTCGTAAAAGATGCTAATATCAACCTCCAAATCAAATGAAAAATAAAAGATGTTAAAATTTTTGTCAAATTAAAAAAAATGAAAAATCAAAGCAAAGTAACAAAAAAAAAGTGAAAGTGCCTACCGGACATAGCCTTATTAATTCATTTCAGTGATAATTAATTCTATTGAAAGTTCATCAGAATGATAATTGTAATTTTCATTTTTTGGCCAAAAGGATAATCGTAATTGACTATATATAAAATTATTGTATTACTAATAATTCGAAGGCTCAACCCAATCTTATAGTACTTCATAGTACTAAAAATACTTAAGCCCCCTACCAGCACCCTAGTAAAAATTGTCCTCGGAGCTAATTAACCTATTTAGAAAGTTGGCTGAGCGATTTCACTATCATCATCACAGGCGGACAAGGCTGGAATGGCGAAGCTCCAGCAGCCAAGCCAAAGTGATGGGCACCTCGGTTTCAATCTTGGGAATGCTTGTGGTAGAACTATACAAAGGCCCACTTATACGAAAATACTCTTTTTTCTATGCCCATCACAGCCAACTTGAAATTATACCGAGGCTTTTTGTTTTCTACTCTACGCCAGACAATTGGATCCTTGGTGGTATTTTGCTTGCGGGTGCCTCCTTCTCTGTTTCAATATGGAATATTATTCAGGTATAGTAAGATTTTCCACACAAATACTCAGAGTTTGGTTTTGTTTCCTTAACAGTTAATTCCTCTTTGGTCAGGTGGGAACAGTTAAACAATATCCACAAGTGATGAAAGTGGCCTCTTTTTATAGCTTAGCTGGGACTATTCAATGTCTGGTCTTCTCTTTGATAATGGAGAGAGACCTAAATGCTTGGAAATTGAAACTCAACATGGATCTCCTACTCATTGTTTTGACGGTAAGAACAAAAAAAAAAAAAACTGAAATTCTGCTAAATAAAACCCACATTAAGCAGTGGCTGCAAACTAATGTATTGGATCTATAATCATGTTCATAGGGTGTCTTTAGGAGTATTATCCGTGGCAACGTTCATTTGGCATGTTCGCGCATGAAAGGCCCTTTTTATGTGCTCCTGTTTAAGCCATTCGGGTTAGTCTTTGCAACCTTTTTTGGCGTCAGCTTCTTCACAGATAGTCTTCATTATGGAAGGTAATTTGTTCTTTCCATGTTTTTAACGTTTTCAGCTGCTAATGCTATATCCAGTAGTGACATTTTGTTTTATCTCTCAAATCTTCTATCTTATATATTGATAAAAAATGGTTTACAGCGTGATAGGAACATTCATAACTGGAATCGGCTATTATGCTGTGATGTGGGGACAAATAAGAGAAGAGGAACTGCTTAAAGAGCGCGATGTTGAAAAAGGCGATGATCCTTCAGACCAGACCAAGGCCCCTCTCTTGCCGCAGCAGGAAGAAGCCTAAGTCTAGACTCCTCCAGAGCACAACAACGATCATTGAAAGCAAGTAGAAAGGGTACGTCCCCTTTCTAATGGAAGCTTCACCAGCAAGTGGCCTGATCACTCAAACAAGAAGGTGCTGTTATTTGCCTAAAGCCCCTTCAATTACCTGTACATATCTATGATAAGGAGGCTTTTCACTTGTAAATTGTAAATGTTCTTGCTGGTTTTTTTCCCCTTTTCTCCCCTGCTTGCTGGAGGTTCGAGGACAGAGTCATCAAGTTTTAAATGACTTTGTCAAATATGGTTTCTGCTTGAATAAAAACTGTACAAGGACAAATCAGAAACCATGTCTTGGTGTGTTGGAACAGTTAAGGTTTCTTTGATTTCTTTAGCTTTGCCCATGTTTGCTTCTTCATTTTGCTGCATTTTTGTTGTTTAATAAAATCTTAAGAGAACCTATCATAATTAGAAGATTGTTCTAAGACTTATGGTTACTCTTCATGGCAGATGTAATAGAAAACATTACTACAACATAAAATGCAAATGAATATGAAGGGATTCCATGCATTTTATCTTCCAAACATTGTTAACTCATACACCATGTTTCAAAGGGTAATCATGTCGAGCATCTAGAATTTCCAACAACGTGATGAACAAATATCTGGCATCTAATTCAACTAAACAACAAACATTCAAGATTCACAAAAATACCACTCAATATGTCCCAGCAAAGCAACTTAATGATTTTGAATCTTAATCATCATATCCAACACAGCAAATCAGCAACTAAAAGTAAAAGTAGATGTCTCAAAATAAATTTTTGTCCACTTTCAAGTAATCCAAAATAAGAAAGGCTAAGCAAAGAACAAGACAATTTTGACAAAATTGCATGGCTGGTGTTATGATCTTCTGTCATTCACTTGTTGGGAATTTTAAATATTCTAAGTAGCTTATATGTGTATAATTGTGTATAAAGGTTATCATTAAGGCTGACCCCTATTAATTAAAGTGATCTAATATGGTTTAAGATATTTGGGTTTTATGCATCTAATTTAAGTGTGAGCCTTTTATGTGTAGAGACGGCTTTAATTTCTAGTTTAATGATGGGCCAAATTAGAAATTATTAACGTATGGTTTCATCCTATATAAGTGGTTATGGTTTCCAAATTAAATGTACGCTCATTCTTTTTGACATCACATCATCACAAAGAAACTTATCACTACAAGAGAAAGGGTACATAGCAACGGAAAATAGGGACGGAAAAATCAGTCCCTAATTTAGGGACAGCATTAGGGACGGATTAAAAAATCCGTCCCTAAATCCGATCCGAAAGAGTAGAACGCTCTAAATAGGGATGGTACAATTATCCGTACCAAAATCTGTTGCAAAATTGGGACGGATTTAGGGAGGGAAGAAACTAGGGACGGAATTAGGGATGGAAATGCAAATCCAAAACCTAGAATAATTTTGGGACGGTTTTAGGGATGCATTTAGGGACGGAAAGAGAGAGAAAAATAGATGAGTATCTGTCTTATTTTTGGGACGGTTTTAGTGACGGATTATTCAAAATCAGTCCCTAATTCCGTCCCAAAATTTGGCCACGAAAAAAATATAGTTGGCCAGCCAAAACGCATCGTATTGGCTGGCCATGTTTTTTGGGTTCTGCACTTAGCAACCCTCATTTTCTCTGCCTCCCTTCCCATCTTCTTTGTTCTTTCTTCATTCTCTCTATTTTACCATAAGAAAATAGTAGTAAAAGTCAAGTTTTGTGTTGATTTGGTGAAAATCAAGGTAATATCTTCAAATCTCTTTGTATATAAGTTTATTTTGATGATTAACATATGTTATAACTTAAGGAATTAGATAATATTTAGATTTTGATGATTTTTTTTTAATTTTAAAGTTGAGTTT
Source organism: Microcos paniculata (assembly GCA_030664755.1). Taxonomy (NCBI): domain Eukaryota; kingdom Viridiplantae; phylum Streptophyta; class Magnoliopsida; order Malvales; family Malvaceae; genus Microcos; species Microcos paniculata. The sequence goes on along the minus strand of CP131456.1, from coordinate 43,921,506 downwards.
GGTGATTTTTTTCCATATGTTAGTGTAAAATTGTTAGATTTCTTTGAATGTTGATGAGGGTTATGGTTTATTGTGATTCTTATTTAATTATGTACGTAACATAAACTAATTAAAATTTAATTACATAATTGTGAGTTTATTTGTGATTGGATTGGATTGTAATATTTATTTTGTTGTGTATAATTATTTTTATTAATTATAACTTAGTAATTGTAATACCCGTTCTAAATTACTGTTTCTCTTAGACCGTCCGACATGCATCATTTAGTAGAAAATCGTGGAAAATATAGTTTAAGCCTTACTTAAGTTATAAATAGGATATAAATAGAATTAAATGAATTGTTGAAGTTTAGTAGTAAAATTAGAAGTTTAGACTGATTTTACAAAAAATTGACAGAGAATTTAAAAATTTCACTGCCAATTGAATAAAAGGAAATTGTCCGAAAAATAAAAATATACACAGAAAATTTTTATTACATTGACTTAGGATATAGATGGAATTTTAGTGATTGTTGGAGGGTAAAATGGGAACTAAGAACAAAATTACCTTTTATGGATTTAATCACATGATGACAAGTGGTTAAACTTTAGAAACCAATGGCTAGGATTTAGCCAAATTTCCTTGTCTCATTCACCAAAAAAAAAAAAAAAAATCCGGCCATGCATAATTAAAAAGCTAGAAAATTCTTGAAATCACCATTGTTATCTTCAACCTTTAACTTGGAAGAACAAAACTCTATTGTTGAACACTTGAAACTTTCCACCCATAAACACAAGTCCTAAATTCTCCAAACAAGCCTACCAAAATTTCCTATCAAATCAAACATCTAGCTTAGCCCAATTATAATCCCAAATCAATTTTGAAACATCTAAGCTAGTGTGGGAGAATTCTCACTTTGAAGGATTAGGGTTCTTGGTGGATTTTCACAAATTAAAGGTAAGCATGCCTAATTTTGATGTTAGAATGTAGATTATGGCATGCTAAACATGAATATAAGGTCAATATAACTTGAAATCACTTATAGGAGTGTGAATCTAGAAAATTAGAAAAGTTATGGAGAATTTTTGAATTTGACATTTCTAGGTCAAAATGAATTCATGGAACCTTAGGATTAAAATATGAAGTTCATGGAAGTTTACTAAACTAGGAAATGCCATCAAATTACATTAGAGAAGAAAATTTTGATTTTTCAATATTTATGCCAAAAATTACGAGGACAATGGCATTTTTGTCATTTTGGGATTTAAATGAAAATGTAGTTGTTTTGAAGTAATTTTAATGTGAAAATGTTAAAGAAAAATGTTGGAAAAGAAAAATGTGGAAATTGGGTGAAGTTGCAGCAAAGGCCGAAATTTCTAATGTGTTATAGCCATGGGAAATTTTCAATTTTTAACGGAATAAATGTGAATTTTGAAGAAAAATTGGGTAGAAGAATATTAGTAAGAGTAGTGATTAGCTATTAAATTACTAAATTATTGCATGGCATGCATGGCATTGCATGTAGATTAAGTTTTAGTCCAATTTAGTAATAGTTTGGAAAACTAAGTAAATTTATGAAAATTAGGAGTGCTTGCACCATCAAAGGACAAAGGACCGGGTGAGGACGGTCAAGAATAGCGAGAACCTCACTGTGAGTGGATAACTACATTTTGAACTCTTATATTTTGTTATTTTTGTTAAATATGAATTTATTGAACTTAGTGATTTATTACTATGTGTGTGGAATGATGAGAAATACATGTCCCATGGAATATGATGGCTAATTTATGAAATTGGTTTTGGGAAATATTTTATGAAAATAGTTTTGAAACAAATCTCTATTCTTGCTTTTGAAATAAGTGGAAAAGGGTTTTATATGGTTTTGAAACGTGCCATTTTGTAGAAATAAAAACAAAGGGTTTATAAGCCTTCTCAATTCCAAGGTGTAACTATACGGTGGGCTCCAAAGGGGGAATTGCGTTACTGCAATAGCTAAATAGCCCACGGACCACTTATGAGGAATATGGGTGAGTGAGTAAGTAGCCCACAGATCGCCTTGAGAGGGGCGTGGGTGACTGTGGTGTGTACCTTGGCGGGAGGCGCGAAGGGAAACCCGCAAGGTAATTTGAGACCATCTTGTGATTTCCACCGTCCACGATGGGACTCGTTACTCGGTTGTCGGCCTCGGCCAAGGCGACGACTCGAGTGAGGAATTGACGGATGAAATAGATGATACATGGGCCAAAGTTTATGAAAATCTTGCTTTATTTATATTTATGCTCATGATATTGACTTTTATTGCCTTATTATAAATATCGGTTTTTACATTGTTGTTTATATAGTTATTTTATCCACTCACCGGGTAATTCTGTTACTCACCCATGTTTTAATAAAATATTTTTCATGCTATAAACATCAACCGCTCTAGTAGGTACGTTGTGGTGGGAGAACTACTAGGCTTTTGACTCAAGTTTGACCGAGGGTGGAAAAGTTAACTTTTGTACTATTTTTTTTAAAAATTCGTGTAGAATCCACCGAGTGAGTAAATGTCGGTTTAAATAGAAATTTTTCACCACTTTAGTGTGCCTAAAATATTTTGAAACTGTTACCGTATTTTTCTTTATTCTATAGCTTGGTTTAAAAATTCACGGAAAAATATGTCGAATATCTAACGGCATATTCGTAAATATCTTGAAGTTTTGGTGTCTTGTGTTTACATGAATTTTTATGCCACGACAGTTTGGTATTTGATCTGTTTTGATTTGTCTGCATGTTAGTTAAATGTTTTAACTATTGAACTGGATGAAAACTATATAAGAGAAAGAGAAAAAGAAAAAGAAAAAGAAAAAAAATGACCGTTTTAGCCTTACAACCCCTGAGGTGTATTCTAACCTAATAGAATACATTTCGAGAGTTGTGGCGATTGTTACGTGCTCGATCATGGTGTCGGGGCGTGACAGTAATTGATATTAATATGATTCACATTTCGATTATTGTAATTGTAGAACTTTGATTGAACGGAATTACTTTTATTGCATTTGTTGAGTATTTTTTAATTTAAAGAACTTACATTAAGTATCTTGTTCTATATTGTTTGCAATGTAGTTTTTGTTTCCCTTAAATGACCAAATATAATTGAGTTGAAAAATGTTAAAGAAACTTTATATATTTTATAATTCATTGTAGACCCTTTTTAGTTATTATCAGTAGCGATTAGGGTTTGAGGATAGTAATCGAACTAAATTTGTGGGATATTTGACAGGAAAAATAGAAGAGTTGATTTGCAGCCGACAATGGATGTATCATCGGAAGGAACTGGGACAGAAGGGTGTAATCGATGAGTTCATAGTTGGTGTTGGAGAATTCATTAGTTGAGCATCAATTTAGGCCGCCTCTTGGAAAATCAGGGAAAAAATTTGTTGTCCCTGCACTAAGTCCAATAATATGCACTTCTTTTTACCAGTTAGGGTTGCACAACATTTAATACTACATAGATTTAAGGAGGATTATTGGAATTGGGTTAATCATGGTGAACCATTATGTAGGATTGAAAATAAGGAGCAACAGCAGCAATAACAAGTGTCATTACCGGATGAGATGTCACATTAGGGTTGCTATGATGACATGACATGGGATCAGCGTATGGTTTTTGATGTTACACGATCGAGTTTTGTCCAACATAATGAAGATGAGGCCGGACCCAGTGGAGAAGCAGCAAACCAGTATGGATATGAGCAAGATCCATTCACAGAGCAACATGTGACACAGTTGGACGACAAGTGGTTTGACATCGTGTAAAATACTGATCGGCCTTTGTTTGAGGGGTCTAGTGAGTCATAGTTGTCTTTTGCTTCCACCTTGCTAAATGGGAAGTCGGAGTTTAACTTGTCTGAAGGTGCATTTGATTATTTTTGTGATGCCATTAGGAAAGTATTGCCAGAGGAAAATAACTTTCCTCCAAACTATTATCAACATAGGAAAACCGTCAATGAATTGGGTTTACTAGTGGTAAAGATTCATGCGTGCAAGAATGGGTGCATGTTATACTGGAAGGAACATTCAAACTCTTATTGCTGTAGGTTTTGTGGTGAACCTAGATTCAAGGACATTGGTCGACGTGGGGATAGAACTCGTAAAAGAATTCCGACAGCCATTTTGAGATACTTGCCACTGACTCCCCGGTTGCAGCGGTTGTACCATACCACGGGCATAGCTGAACAAATGACGTGGCATGCTACATATGAAGCTCAAGATGGGGTTATGTGCCATTCATTCGATGTCGAGGCATGGAAGCATTTCGACAGGATATATCCTGATTTTGGTTCAGAAGCTCGAAATGTTAGATTGGGATTATGCGCAGATGGTTTTGCATCGCATGGGCAATTCGGAAGTACCTATTCTTGCTGACCAGTTATTGTAACTCCTTACAACCTTCCTCCGGGTACGTGCATGAAGAGCCCTTACATGTTCTTAACATTGATCTGTCCGGGTCCAAAAAACTCGAAAAAAAACATATATGTATTCTTGCAACCTCTGATTGATGAATTGAAGCAATTGTGGAAAGATGGGATCTCAACATATGATGCTTCGAGGAATGAGCATTTTCGCATGAGGGCTGCTCTTATGTGGACCATTAATGACTTCCCCGCTTATGGCATGCTATTCGGGTGGAGCACCGCTGGAGTACTAGGATGTCTTGTATGCATGCAGGAGAGCAGAGCATTCGTGCTTCCACATAGTAGGAAGGCGACTTATTTTGATTGTCACAGATGCTTCCTTGACTCGGATCATCCATACAGGAAGGATAAGAAGTCTTTCCGCCGTGGTCAAGTTGAGAGGATGGCTACACCACCAAGGTTAACATGGGAAGAAATATATGGACACATTTGGCATTTTCCCATAACTATGGATGAGCCGATTAATATGCATGAATATTATGGCACTCATCACAAATGGACTGAGAGGAGTATTTTTTGGAATCTTCCTTATTAAAAAACAAACTTGATCCGTCATAACCTTGATGTTATGCATATTGAGAAGAACGTTTTTGATGCAGTGATCGGAACGTGATGGACATGAAAGGCAAATCAAAGGACACTTTAAATGCCAAAAAAGATATCAGTGCTATATGCTCTAGAAGTTCAATTGCAGTTGATCCTGAGAGTGAGCAATGCACCAAACCTAAAGCTGTTTATAATTTGTCCAAAACACAAAAGATAACTATTCTGAGATGGCTGAGGAATTTGAAGTTTCTAGATGGGTATGCATCAAATATTGGGAGATGTCTTGATGTGAATGAAGAAAAGGTTTCCAGCATGAAGAGTCATGATTGCATTCAGAGAGATGTTGCCTCATAGTGTGTGGAACCCTATGACTGAACTTAGCCTATTTTTCCGGTGCATATGTTCGAGTATGCTGGACATTAATAAGGTTCGAGATTTGAACGAGAAAGTTCCGATCATTCTTTGTAACTTGAAAAAGGTCTTCCCTCCAGCCACGTTTGATTTAATGGAACACATGGTTGTTCACTTACCGTACGAAGCATTAGTTGGAGGTTCGGTTCAATTTCGATGGATGTATCCCTGTGAAAGGTAAATTAACAACTTTTTTATTTTATGACACCTGATAATTTAAGTGTTTATAATTTTGTTGAACAATGTGTATACGTGCATCATAATACATATTTGTTTAATTAAATTCATATAGGTTCATTCACCAATTAAAGAAGACAATTCGTAATAAGGCTCACGTTGAAGGATCAATTTGTGAAACTTACATTGCACAGGAATTTAATTACTTGTGCAAAATTACTTTCATTCTGACATGTACTGTCACACGAAGTGACCTAAGCGTAATGATGAAGGATTAGCCAATGAGTCTTTCAAACCGTTCTCCATTTTTAACTATCCAACTCGATTTCAGGGTAAGGAGAAAATGAAGTGGCTTGGTGAGAAAGAACAATGTGCAGCACATACGTATGTTTTGTAAAGTTGTCCGAAAGTGCAACCCATCCTTAAGTAAGTTAATAGCAAATCATTACAAGGAAATCGTTTATTTCATTATGTGTAGTTGGTTTCACTTATACAGATTTGTTTTTACCTCAGCTCTTTTGTCCAATATTATCGAAATGATGGATTTGATTAGCGTACCATTGATGATTTGATTGACGCCCATTTTGCTGATTGGTTCAAGCAATTTGTTAGTATAGTTCGATTTTGATAATTAAACTTTTTAGAGATTTTTAGAGATTTAAGGGTATTAGTTTGATTATTCTAACTCTTAGGTTATCACATATAGCCTGATGCACCGGTTAATCAAGCAAAGTATATTGATGATTTGCCAGTGCTTATGCTACTTGCTTGGCCACCTTCAAGGAAGGCAACCTCTTGGCCTGGTGTGTTTATAAACGGGTATAACTTCCACACTTTTCAACGTGGAGCTGGAAAAGCCACAATGAATTGGGGTGTTTGTGTTCGAGGCACAAATACGGACGATCCTTCCACCAGTTATTATGGCCTCCTGAAAGATGTTTTGGTGCTTGAGTATAATTCTTCACACAGCATGGCCATAGTTGTTTTGTTCGAATGTGATTGGTTTGACCCTATCAACGGAATGAAGGTTCATCAAGATTACAAGTTGGTTGATGTCCATTGGCAAAAGATTTATCAGAAATATGATCCATTTGTTTTAGCACAACAAGCCATTCAAGTTTACTTCTATGATTATCTGGGAGCTAGTAGAGACAGAGCTAATTGGTTGGCTGTCTGTGAAACAAAATCGAGGATTGTTGCTCAAAATGTTATTGAAGAAGTTGATGATGATGCTCCATACCAAACTGAAGAAATCGTGCAAACCCCATCTGTTACCACTAATACAAATACAATATAATTGTTTGACATGGCTGGTATCAACCTAGCTGTTGACTTAGGAGAGCTTCAACCAATTGTGGAATTGGACGACTCGGAGGATGAGTTCGATTCAGTAGAATCAATAAGTTGCTTTGATGACACTGATGATGATGCTGGATATAATCCAAATGAATTTTAACTTGCTTTGTAGCGGGATTGTAATGAACAGATACCATAATTATATTTCCCCAATTGCATTAGCAATATCTTAAGTTATGTACAAGTTCATGCAGTCGCAAAGTTTAACTAATTCTCCAATTATTGTTAACATAATTTTTAATTTGAGAGTAATGTTGTTATAATTATATGGTGCGAAGGGAATAAACTAATACCCACCTCCAGGTAATTCTCCAAATATTTCATAAAACTATATTAGGATGGATTTAGGGACGGAAGAGCCTAAATCCGTCCCTAAAATAAGTCATTTCACATAAGAATTAGCAACGGATTTAGCAAAGGTTTACATGTAAACCATCCAATGCAAGTTTGTTCGTTGACTATTAGCGACGAATATAGGGACGGTGAAGGAATAACGCCTCCTTAAAATCGTCCCTAAACAAAGGGTTTAAACCCTAAAACTGAAACCCTAAACTAGTAACCGTCCCTAAATCCGTCTTGAGATTGATCTTATGGTTTAAGGACTTTTTAGTTCCTTAAACCATACGGTTTAATGGTATACCCTCACTAACAATAAAATCCGTCCCTAAAACCATTGCTAAGGTAACTTCCATTGCTAAAACCGTTGCAACTCATCTATCTCGTATGCTATCGATATAAGGCCTAAACCGGTTCATTCGTCTTTCAATTTACCATTAACCAACTATAAGCTGTCATACTTATGAAGATGAGAGTATCAGAAAGTTGGATCACTTATTGTAAGTCTCTGGCTTTAAATTTATTTCGAACTAAGAGTACTCGATGTGTTAGTAACATAACTATAGTATTTGATAAATAAGTTTGTAGAATTCATACAAAACCGATGTGGTTTAAAGATTATACCTAGGTAAAGGGTTATTTTGACTAACATGCATATATAATTGAAAGTAATGGTCTACGTTCTTCATTAAATTGGAAATCGGCAACAAATACCGATTTTTAATATTAGGTACGGACAAATCCGTTTCTAAATCTGTCCCTATGTGAATAATCTGTTCTGTCACGCCTCGACCCACCCGGGTCGGCCATGTGGCAACCGCCGCACTACCTCGAAGTACGTGCTGGCCAGTCACGCACCTGAAGCACCGCAAGGCATAGAAATGGATACGATTGCTGTGAAACAAAACTAAAATATAATTAGAATCATTTAAATAAATATTTGACTTATAAAGTGTACCAGTGGATTAATTTAAAAGAATACCTATACAATGAAAACTACTAAGTCTAAGCCACCGACGTCTCCTAGTGAGCCTCCAATCTATTTGCTGACTAATACGCGAATCTGCATCCACCGACATCAGATACAGGTGAGTGATAGAGGTTCTATGAATCTCCATCGGGGTTAGGGCAATTGAGGGAAATCCAAAATAAAATAATAATAAAGTAAATATTTTTCTTTTCAAAACTCTTTTCTGGTTCTCCAACTGAGAACTCTCTTTGAAAACACTTTAAATAAATAAATGTATATATACATATATCACAAATGGGCTGGCATCTCTTTTATACTGAAGGCTTGACCCGTCAGTCGTATGCCTCACTGCACCGAGGGCTATCTCTTTTCTTTCTAAAATATTTTCACATTTTCTCTTTCTCTAGCTCGTTCCCTCGGTGGTGCCCATCGCTGTGGTGGAACACAGCTACCTTGAGCCCTGGAGAGCTTCCCTATGCGCCTCTCCTAACCAGGCTCGACTCACCGTGCCCCTTGATAGGCGGTCCACGACTGAGTCTCTAGCATGCTTTCTCTAACTCGTCCACGCTCCTGCAAATTGGAGCCCGAGGAGCATCCCTCTCAATCATTCATCTCGCAAGGGTATCGCACCCTTAAAATCATATTAATAATATTTCAAAAAAATATATATATATATACGCATAAAACATTTATATTAAAACATATAATCACACACACATAAGTTATTATATTCCTTTTTAAAACATCCCACTCACCGTGTGGGTATATCACCATACAAATGTGTGTGTGTGTGGATTTTCCGTATCCTAAAACTTTTGAAAACATTTATGTTTTAAAAACATTTTTAAAACCTTTATTCCTAGTGGCTAAACAAAGAAATCTAGGCCACTCACAGTATTTGGGAGATTCGTATACTCCCAAGCGCTCTATGTAGCATAACCTCTGGAGTATCGCCGCATTCGATTCACCCGGAGCCCTAGCACACGGAAATATACGTTAGCATTCATAATTAAATTGATGAATGCACCTACAAGGCTCTAACATGACCTAAGAATGGGCTAAAATGTGATTTGGGGCTTAGAAAAGTGTCCGAGAGGTTCTGGGGTAAAAATCAGACACTTGGTGAAAAATTACGAAAATGCCTGGGTCTAGGCCAGGCAGACCCCCCATGTGGCTGGGTCAGGCCCGGCCTGTTTCTGGGCCTAAAAGGCCCCTTCCATGCTGATTGGGTAGAGGCCCACTCGGCTTGGGCCCAACAAGGCCCAAGCCCAACATTACGGATTGGGCCAAAAGGCCCTGTCCGGTGCTGCTGGTCTGTCCCGCGTGGGAGCCGTCTGGCAACCTTGGGATCCGAGGCTTTTCCTCGATTCCTGAGCCCCTCGGTCCTTCAATTGGCGTGAAATTAGAGATAGAGGTTTCTCTTACCTCCCACGACACGTTTACCGGAGCAAAAATGAGAATCATAAGCTCAAAGTTCCTAGATCTCGAATCTAAACTTAAAATCTAACTTAAAGTTAAACCTAACTTTGAGCTTGGATCTCTCCTAGACCAATGCATGGAGATGCGTGAAAACTTAGTAAAACATAGATCAAGGAGTTAAGAACAACCTACCGAGATCTCACCTTGATCCTGCAGTCGGTTTGTCCGGATCCGCCAAAAGCCCAAAATTGGTCCAAAAGAGCAGTTGAGAGAAAAGAGAAATGAGAGAAGAGAGAAAGAGAGAAAATGAGGGGGAGAGGCTCGGCTTCCCTCTATTTATAGGGGAGTCCGACACCAGGTCTACCAGGCCCCGGGCCAAACTTTCTCTTCTCTTTTAAACCTCTCAAAACTTTGATCCTTGGCCCGATCCACCGACTAATCACCAATGGACATCCAATCTATTGGCTATGGAATTAAAGAAGTCCACTTTCATGATTCCATGCATGGTCACCCATCTCATCTTCCAACTACATCTTATCTTAAGCTTGACTTCTCTTCTTAATTAGACATATCTAGACCGACATATTATCGACTTAATACGCCGTCTTACACTATTCTGTTCGTACCGAAAAGTCGTGCTAGGTCCCGTTGTGTCAACTCTCCCCTCCTTCTAAAAATTTCATCCTCGAAATTAAATAAGGTAGCTTGGGGAGATTTGGCTTCCATTTGAAGCCCTCATTTCGCGTTCGGATAGTGTTCGCCTCACTATTCGCCGCTGAAGTTTACCACGCTTCCGCTGCGTATTCTGATCTCTTTCTTCCTCAAGGGTGGCTTCACCGCCCTTCTAATCTTGAGTTTAAACCTCATCTTTTCCTTAACATAGTCCACCCTTACCTATTCATGGGTTAGGCTCACTTTACTTTGGTCATAACACTTGGAGGTTCTTCCTTCGCTTCAGTGGTATTTGCTCGATCTTTTCGCTTTAACCTTGTCTCATCCTCCAAGTCTTTTTTAATGAGACTACTCTCTTGTTACCTCTGAGGTTTCACACCTCTGACTCTTCTCATGAGTTCCTTCTCCTTTTCATTGCCACTGCCTCTTACTTCGAGGCCATCTTCCGACGCGTTCCTCGTCATTTTGTGGTCTTGTACTCGTCTTTATAACCAAGCTATCGGGAAAGACTTTCGCTTAACTCCCTCGCCTTCGCAGTGAGGATGCGGCCAGTTAATTGTCTTTCCCCCTACCTTGGTTTCGTTTCTACGTTCCATCCCTTACTTCCATTCACTCTCTTCATGGCGTATGAGTCAAGCTCTTGTACACACTGGCCCCCACATTCGGCCATATCATTTCCAAGGAATCAGAGATCATGCCCTTTCAGCTCTCACAATCTGACCCACTTTCTGACTGCCCATCACAATCACAAATAGGGCCCTCAACCCATCACATCACATATAGGGCCCACGGCCTATCACATCTCTCATCCTCTCTGGGATGGAGAACTCTGGGAGGTCTCATAATCTCCCTAATCATACACTGGGTCGGTCCTCTTGAGTGGTCATCACAGAGATCTTCAAGATCTCGATCTGTGACCTTTTCTCTCATGGGGACGCCTCACATGGGTCCCAAGTCAATCACACTTGAGCCTCGACTTCATACCCATCCATGCCATTTCTGTAGCCTCTTAGGCTTTTTCTCATCTTTCACTCCCTTAGAGTGTCCACTTCAAGAGGTGCCGCGTGTTTCTCTTTCATATAACCGCCTTTCTTCACATTAGCTTCCTTGCTAATGGTCGATCTCTTTTCCTCCTTTCAACAATAGTACTTTCTGGGGGTTTCCTTATCCCCTCCTCTAACCTTTTCTTCCTTCCATCCGCCCACGTCCATTGTGGACCACATTTTCTCTTACCTTCTCGTCAACACGGAACAGCGTAATTCATGCACCTTACACTCATGGTGCATTCTTGGTAGCTTCTTCATCTTCGTGTTTCTCTCTTGAGGTTTCTCCTCCTTTCACTTAACTTGACCTTCTTTCTAGTCCATTGCCACCCTTTGGCATAATTTGCAGCTCTTGTCATCTCCATTCTTTTTCCTCTTTTCTTCTAACACCTTTGATTTTCTTGGGTGTTAGAATTTCCTTTATACTCTTCATATTGGCTGTGCTCATAGAAGTTCATGAGTTTGATCAATTCCCTTCCTCATCCCTTATTCATAGGAGTACATGGATTAATTCTTGTTATCTTTTCTATCTCAGTTCCCTCATATCTTGCTTTCCATGTGTGGGTTTCCTTTATCTTAGCCATCTTCGGCTCTTAATCCATTAATACCTCTCATTTGTCTTTCGATACTATGGTTTATTTATCATGAACAAAACCTTTCTTTATTCTCCATTGCCTCACAATCTTGTCCGCGCCAAGCTAACTCCATTTTAACTTGATTTAGCTTCATTTCCCACATTCTTTCTTCAATTATCATTCTTCGGGGAGGTTATCCTTAAAGTTAGCTTACTCCCCTCCTTCTAAAAGATTTAACTTATCTTCCATATTCCTTAACTCCTTATTCTTAATTCCTTATATTCCACATTTTTGCCATGCCTTGATCCTTTGTCTCCTTCAGTTTCAATCATTATCTTATTCCTCCCTGCTTTATCCTTACTCTTTCTTTAACTCTTACTTAGGTCGATTCACTTTTCTCATCACTGTGTTCGATTATCCTCAAAATTTCCATCATCATCATTTCACCTTTGTTTACCACATCATGTTTTGATATCCTTATTCTTTATTTATCTTTTTTTTTCCTCTTCCATTCATTCTATATCGATATCATTCCTTATCACTTGTTGTCCATTAAGATACCATCATCTCCATTCACTCGTTTCCTACGAGTAATCCTTCTTTCATGTTTTCTCCAATTTTTTTTCTATCCAATCTCCTTCTCTCCTTATCTATGCTTTTATCACTTAAATAATCAGGGTTTTTCCTTTCCTTTCTTTTCACCAACTCACAAATTTAATCCTTCTGTTCTCTTTTTCAAAAATCAAGTAGTTGGGGGTTTCCTCTTTCTTTAACCAATTTATCTCATTGACCCCTTTTTCTCTCTCTTGGTTTTGGCCTCCAATAATCCTTGTTTATTCTTTCCTTTCCTTTATTTATGCGTTTTATGATGTAGTGCCTTAGCTTGACTCATGTTCGGGGTTCATTATGTTCCACTCTCTTTAGCTAATATCCGTTTCTAAGTCTTTTATACATTTTCTTTCACTAGATCTTTTTTAATCCTCTTTCTAGGCTTCTTTTAATCCTCTTTTGTTCTCTTTCTTTAACCTACCCTAGGTTATCTACCTAGGTTTTGTCTCGACTCCTGATTTCCTAGTCTTATTCTTTTACTAATCCTGGTCAGTCATTTGGAGTTATTAACCTATGATTGATTATGAAATTATCGCTATTTAAGGTTATAGTTTTCTAGTGATGGGTTATGCTTTTCTTCTTTTAAGGCTCTATTCCTAGTTAGCCTATACTTAGTTCATCAATTGAACTAAGTCTCTTTTTCTTCTAGGCCGTGTTCTTCTTTTATTAGCCTAGGATCTTCTTTTGTCTAGGGTTTTTATGCTTTCCTCCTTCATTAAGAAAGCCTCCACACTACATCACGACATTTTTTTATCCTTGTTTAAGGGTTCGCCCTTCTTCTCCTTTCCTCTTTTTCTTTCTCACTAGTTCCTTCTGGTGATGTCTTTACAGCTCTGGAGAAAATTCCCTTCGTGCCTTCCATTAGCACGCATGCAGGCATTCTCATCATTGTCGTGCATCTCATTCCTTCCGCTTGCTTACTTCCCATTGCCTTTGTCAAAGTCATTTCATATCATCCTTTAGAGGTCTCCTCCTCTTATCTCTCACTATCCATCAATTAATAAGTGGTTCATCACCTTTAATCCACTTAGAAATGGAGGTTTCTAGTTTATCTCTCTCTTCGTTCCGTTTCCTCCATCTTCATTTCCTTTCTCTTCTTTATCCAATATCCTCTCTTAACAATGGTATCCAATGGTCGAACAAGTAGTAACGGATGTACTACTCGTTGACCACTTGGATGTGATCTCTTTTCATTCTTTCTTCATTCTCCATTTTGTCATCCTTGCCTTATTCCTCCTCATTATTTTCCAAGAATGGCTTCTCTCTTGTTCTCTTTTTCCTTACTCTTCCTTTTTGTCATCCTTGAATCCTTTAGGGTGTTCTCTTTTCAATCCTTTTTACATCCTCAAGTGATCTTCCCATATCTCACTTCTTGGGATCTGGGGCTCACTCTTTCTCTTCCAATTTCCTTAGATGCTTCTCCTCGATTGACTTCAGACAAACTCTCTTTCGTCCGCCAATACCCCCTTTCTTTCACCACTTACACACCACTGTGTAAGTACAAAAGGAGTTAGCTAGTCCTTGCTATAATTCCTCTCTCACCTCTTGCCCACTTCTAGGAGCATCATCCAGGTAATCTGTGAGTTTATCCCACCAGACTTGCCAACCTGTGGGCTCTTTAGGAATCGGTTCACTTCACCTCCCATTTGATGCTGTGTGAGGTCCTCCTCGATCCTTCATCTGGTTGCTCGGGTGCTTCATCTCACGTCCTGAGGTTTTTGGTCAACCACATCCTCCGTGATTGACTTCCTCAAATTCTTCAATACTAACCTAACTCTATCTCCTAGGCTACACACCAACGGTGTAGAGAACGAGAGAAGTGAGGTTAGCGTTCACGCATGTTATGCCCACCTTGGCCCCTTTGCCTCGTTCTAGCCGCATCATTTCCTCCCAAGTCTTACACGTCACTAGTGTAAAGAATTGGGGCAACGCATCTAATTTACGCTTCAAACTCGCTACTTTACTAGCGAGTCTCGATGTTCACAAATTCAAAGATTGAACATCGAAGGTTGTCGGCATCGAACCAGTTTTCACTGGTAAGCCTCTAACTAGGCTACCAAGGAGGATTAGACGAGATATCACCTATCTCGTCATCTTAAGGGAAATACTATCCCTTGCACAGTTTAGCTATCGAGTAGGAAGGAACATTAAAAGCTGAAAAATTAGTTTTGGGGGATTTCTTGGAAAGCATGCCTTGCTTTCACGAATCTCGAGAAGAAGGTGGTTGTGATGTCTTCTCACTTAAGATCACACTCGAGAACACTATTTGGTGGCTTGTTGCTAAAGAAGGTATTCTAAGAGTAGGTTGGATCATTTATGACGCGTTTGAGTAACTACATACTCGAACTCTGGAGTTCTAAACCTATTTAATCCACTGGCTTCAAAAACGTTTACAAACATTTGAAAACCTTTTGAAAATACTTTAAAATCATAATAATAATATTTCAAAAAATATATATATATATATACGCATAAAACATTTATATTAAAACATATAATCATACACACATAAGTTCTTATATTCCTTTTTAAAACATCCCACTCACCGTGTGGGTATATCACTATGCAAATGTGTGTGTGTGGATTTCCCGTATCCCAAAACTTTTGAAAACATTTATATTTTAAAAACATTTTTAAAACCTTTATTCCCAGTTAGCGGCTAAACAAAGAAATCTAGGCCACTCACAGTATTTGGGAGATTCATATTCTCCCAAGCGCTCCATGTAGCTTAACCTCCGGAGCATTGCAGCATTCGATTCACCCGGAGCCCTAGCACTCGGAAATATACGTTATCATTCATAATTAAATTTATGAATGCACCTATGAGGCTCTAACATGACCTAAGAATGGGCTAGAATGTGATTCGGGGCTTAGAAAAGTGTCTAGGAGGTTTCGGGGTAAAAATCAGACACTTGGTGAAAAATTACGAAAATGCCTAGGTCTGGACCAGGCAGACCCCCCATGTGGCTGGGTCAAGCCCGGTCAGTTTCTGGGCCCAAAAGGCCCCTTCCTTGCTGATTGGGCCGAGGCCCACTTGGCTTGGGCCCAACAAGGCCCAACCGCACGGATTGGGCCAAAAGGCCCTGTCCGGCGGGGGACTAGCCTAAGTCCCGAGCGGGACCTGGGCTGCTAGTCTCTCCCGCGCGGGAGAGACTTGGTTCCAGCATCGGTGCCGTCCGACAGCCTTGGGATCTGAGGCTTTTCCTCGATTCCCGAGCCCCTCGATCCACCAATTGGCGTGAAATTTGAGATGGAGGTTCCTCTCACCTCCCACGTCGCGTTTACCGAAGCAGAAACGAGAATCACAAGCTCAAAGTTCCTAGATCTCGAATCTAAACTTAAAATCTAACTAAAAGCTAAACCTAACTTTGAGCTTAGATCTCTCCTAGACCAATGCATGGAGATGCATGAAAACTTAGAAAAACGTAGATCAAGGAGTTAAGAACAACCTACCGAGATCTCGCCTTGATCCTGCGGTCGGTTTGTCCGGATCTGTCAAAATTCCAAAATTGCTCCAAAAGAGCAATTGAGAGAAAAGAGAAATGAGAGAAGAGAGAAAGAGAGAAAATGAAGGGGGGAGGCCTTTATAGGGGAGTCCGACACCAGGTCTACTCGGGCCCCGGGCCAGACTTTCTCTTCTCTTGTAAACCTCTCAAAACTTTGATCCTTGGCCCGATCCACTGACCAATTCAGCAATGGACATCCAATCCATTGGCTATGGACTTAAAGAGGTCCACTTTCGTGTTTCCATGCATGGTCACCCATCTCATCTTCCACCTACGTTTTATCTTAAGCTTGACTTTTCTTCTTAATTAGACACATCTGGATCGACATATTATCGACTTAATACGTCATCTTACACTATTCCGTTCATACCGAAAGGTCGTGCTAGGTCCGAGTGTGTCACGTTCCCCTTTCCGTCCTATACTATAAGAAACAAGGCCATTCGCTAATTTTGACCTATTCTTAGTTTTCCGTTAGGGACGGGTTTAGGGACGATTTAGTGATATTCCGTCCCTAAAATCGTCCCTAATGGAAATAAGATGGCGCCGTTTAATCCCGCCAAGTTTTATTGTCCTAAACTTGGGATGGATTTAGGGACAAAAGATCGCAAAATGTAAAATATTCCGTTGCCAAAACTGTCCCTAAGGTAAATAATTTGGCGCCGTTTATTCCAACCCATAATTTTGTTTTTTCATTTGCAAAGGATTTAGGGACGGAACATTTTAAATTTTAAGATATTCCATCCCTAAATCCATTTATAGATTCATCGATTTTTCGAATAATTTTTGTTGTATATCTGTTGTTTAGCGACGGAATTAGGGACGGAATATCTTAAAATTTAAAATTTTTCGTCCTTGAATCCGTCCCTATATTCACCGACTCTTAAAACGGCTTTCTGCATTCCAACTGTTATTTAGGGACAGATTAATAAATTTATACTTTCCCGAGGTATTTTGGGGACAGATTTTCGGACGGAATATTTGATAAAAAAAGAAATCTGTCCCAATATCCGTCCCTAAATTCCACGACTTTTCAAACTTTATTTGCTGGACAGCTGTTATTTAAGGACGGATTTAGGGACGGATTTAGGGTTTTTTTATTTTTCGTTTATGTTTTAGGGATGGATTTAGGGACGGATTTAGGGAAATCCGATGCTAAATCCGTCCCTAAAATCCGTTCCAAAATCCGCTCCAAATCATTAAATATAATCGGGCTCCTGGCCCTTCCCCCCAATTTCTCTCTTCTTCTTTCTTCTTCTTCTTCTCTCCTCCTCCCTTTACCCCATGACCCAGCTGTGAGCAGCGCCCTTCACAGCCACCGTCGGCTGCCTTATGCTCTGTCACCAGTGGCAGTTCGTACCCTCCGATCGTCGATGAATCCCGGTTGTGCTCTCCCACTCCGTTTCCGATCAAATTCTGTCCAATGACGGTAAAACAAACCTCCATTTTCATTAATTTAGTTTTGTGTCTTTTAAGTTTATAAGTTTAAATGTGTTTGTTAATTAGTTTGATAAGTTTAATTAATTTAATTCGTTTAATAGGTTTAATAACTTTAAATATTAATTACCCACAATTATTTTAAATTTATAATAATTAGTAATAATACTAATTACTCTAATTAGTATTATTTGTTTAAATATATAATAATTAGTAGTAATACTAATTAAACTAATTAGTTAAATTAGTTTAAATATATAATAATTAGTAATAATACTAATTACTCTAATTAGTTAAATTAATTTAAGTATATAATAATTAGTAATTATACTAATTAGTCTAATTATTTTAATTAGTTTAAATATTAACTCATTAGTAATTAGTTTAACTATTAAATCATTAGTAAATAATTTAATAACGTCAAACATTAAATACTAATTACTTTAATTAGTTTAAATATTAACTCATTAGTAAATAGTTTAATAATGTCAAACATTAAATACTAATTAGTCGAATTACTTTAAATATTAAATCATTAATAATTAGTTTATTAAGTTTAAATATTAAATATTAAAGGCTAATAAGTTTGTTAGTTGTTAATTAGTTTAATTAGTTTAATAAGTTTAATGAGTTTAATAAGTTTAAATACTAATTAGTTTAATTAGATTACAAATATTTAAATCATAATATTAATTAATTAAATCAATGAATTAACTAAATATAATTATATTTAATTAAATATACTATTCAATAATCATTTTAATTAAATAAGTTTATTTAATGAAATTAGTTAATAAGTGTTAATTAAATTTGTTAATTTTATAATTAATATTTAATTGTAATAAATTAGTTTATTATTAATGATAAGCCACAATTTTGTAGGGTTCACAGCACGATGATCATCCCTCGAGTTCTGGTCAAGGACGAGGCCAAGGTCGACAGGCCAATTCTGGTCAAGGGGGCTCCGGGACTCACTCACATCATTCAGGATCAGGATCTCCCTCAGTCGGTCATCCTGCTTCTCGATTACCACCACCTCCACCCCCCGTTCTACCTCAGGAGACGTTCCCATCCCCACCTGTTCCGGCTTCGCAGCTTACACAGGTGCTTATATTTAATAAGAAATTTTTTAAATATTTATTAACCAAAATGATTACTACATTGAGTGTTATTATATAATTAATTAAACTAACAATTTTGTTATAATATTCCGTACATAGCCGACGTCTGGATCAACGGTTCAATCTCATTCCCCATCACTTCCGTTGGTTCCAGATTTTCATCTACACTCATCCATTCCTACATCTAGTCATGCTCCTCCAGCATAGAGTTCGGGTGCATCTCCATCTTCACCGCCAGTTTAGGAGGAGTATGTGATAGTCGGAGGATTTATGTACCATCTTGTGCCTTCGGATCAGACGCATGCTTCCCAGCACGCCTCATCTTCCCGCACCGCCCAGCCGTCTTTCCAGCCTACATATGCCTCACAGCCCGCCCAGCTTTCCTAGCCTCCCCACCTGATGTGTCCGGCCCATCTGAGTTAGACCCACCGACACCGATTACCTTGGCCACCATTTACGTGTAAAATCTTAACTTGTTTTTAATTTTTTAATGATTCTTAATTATATTTACTTGTTTTTCTTACTAACTACCTTTGATGATGAAATTTTAAAGGGATGAGGAGACAAATAAGAGGGTGAAGAAAGAAATCAGGCATATCATCTACGGACATTGGATCGAGCCATGGTTGTCTTGGATGAAGGTTCCACACGAGACGCGGAACCGTTTGTATGATTTATGACTGGTAAGTCATAACTTACATTAATAATTTGTTTATTCATATAATTTAATTATTACATTATTATTGTTTGACTATTTCATTTATTTGAATTATTACATTATTATTATTTGTTTATTTGTTTATGATTTAATAATTATTATTACCATTGCTTAATTTGTTTAATTGAATTATGACATTATTATTTGCTCACTTTCATTATTTCCCTTTTTATTATAGAGGCGTTACTTGTTCCCTGCCGAGGAATGTAAGGCGGCACGGGCCTTCTTCGATGGCCCAGCCGACAAATACCTCAGGCATGAGTTTAATAGGGCTCGGAGCACAAGTAGGTCACCTACTTGGCTTTCAGACGAGGTCTGGGACCGCCTCTGTGCTATGTGGGATGCCGACCCTACTTTCAAGTGTCTCAGTGATCAGAACAAGAAAAATCGCAGCACTGATCAGGCGATTGTATTTCGAGGTGGCAGTAGGGGCACTGCATTCCACTGGTCCGATTTGGTAATAATTAAATCCCTCTTTTATTTTGCTTAAGTTTTTCATTTCATAAATATTTTTCTTATAATTATTTATAAACGTTTCCCCTTTTGTAGGTTAAGGAGGCGGGTGGTGATCTGATCCTATCACATTATTCGGCAAGCTGTACAAAACCAAGGCGCGTGATTATCCCGAGGGTCATACCAAGACCATTGCTGTTAGTTTAAGTATTTAAATATATAATTATTGAAGTTAAATTTTAAGTAATTATAACTCATTATATATAATCATCTTAAGTAATTACTTATAAAATTGTAACGTTCATTTAGTTTATTGTTATATAATTAATCAATTTACAATAAGATTATTCGATTAATATTATACTTGATTAACCAATTAATTAATTTTATATTCTTTTTTTAGGAGGATTATGACAGAGCACTTGCGGAGGCACGTGCACGAGCTGCTGACGAGTCAGATGTTAACCCGCATAGAGTCTTTCAGGATGTAGTGGGTGGCGAGCACGGTCGGATGTTAGGCTACGGCGACCTAGTTCACCACCCCCAGTTTTAGGCCGACTCTTCTTCCATGCCATCTCAGTCGCAAGAAAATATTTCTTTACGACAACAGATGGCCGACTTGCGCTCCAATGTCGAAAGGAGGCTAGAGAAGGTTGCACAGCAGTCAGCTCGGATGTTGGTAGAGAGAGATATAGTGTGGGAGGATCGATTACAGCAGATGCAGCAGATGTTAGGCCGTTTTCCTCCGCCTCTGGGAGCTCCTCTTTCGACAGACGAGCCACCTTCGTATGCTCATGCTAGGATCGGAGAGTCCATCTCGCAGGTATAGCATCTGGCCAAGGACTTCCATCATGCGGTCCATCAGCGCAAGGCCAGGGGGGAGGCCGAGGCCGAGGTCGAGGTAGAGGAACTCGACACCTGGTCTACTCGGGCCCTGGGTCAAACTTTTTCCCCTTTTTCAACTTTTTTCCATTTTTACCCGTTGGCTAAATCCTTTGATTTCTTGTGCCAATGGGGCCCATAATAAATTTCTAGGGACTTAATTGGAGGTCTTTTTGGCATTTACTAATTTTCATGCATGGTTAATTACTTTATCTTCCAACACCGTCTTATCCTAATTTGAGCTTCTCTTATTAATTAGACACATCTGGACCGATATATTATTGACTTAATACGCCGTCTTACACTATTTCGTTTGTACGGAAAAGTCGTATTAGGTCCGGGTGTGTCAACTCTCCCCTCCTCCTAAAAATTTCGTCCTCAAAATTAAATGAGGTAGCTTGGGGAGGTTTGGCTTCCATTCGAAGCCCTCCTTTCATTTTCGAATAATGCTCGCATCACTATTCACTGCTGAAGCTCACCACGCTTCCGCTGCGCACTTTGATAATTCTCTTCCTCAAGAGTGGCTTCATCGCTCTTCTACTTTTGAGTTTGAACCTCATCTTTTCTTTAACATAGCCTACCCTTATCCAATTACTGGTTAGGCTTTCTTCAATCCAGTTGTGTCACTCGGAGGTTCTTCCTTCGCTTTAGCTGTGCTTACTCGAACTTCTCATTTTGTCATTGTCTCATCCTTCAAGTCTCTTTTGGCAAGACTATCTTTTTGTTTCTTCTGAGGTTCTACACCTCTTACTCTTCTTAGGAGTTCTTTTCTCCCTTGCATTGCCACTGCCTCTCATTTCGAGGCTCTTCTCCGATGCATTCATCGTTGTTTCATGGTCTTGTACTTATATTTGTAATCAAGCTATTGGGAAAGACTTTCGCTTAACTCCCTCGCCTCCGTGATGAGGATGCGGTGAGTTAATTGTCTTTCCCCTACCTTGGTTTCGTTTCTATGTTCCATCCCTTACTTCCATTCACTCTCTTCATGGCGTATGAGTCGAGCTCTTGTATACACTAGCCCCCACATTCAGCCATATCATTTCCAAGGAATCAGAGATCATGCCCTCTCGGCTCTCACAATCTGGCCCACTCTTTGACCGTCCATCACAATCACACATAGGGCCCTCTACCCATCACATCACATACAGGGCCCACGGCCCATCACATCTCTCATCCTCTTTGGGATGGAGAACTCTGGGTGGCCTCATGCACACCCTAATCATACATTGGCCGATCCTCTCAAGTGGTCATCACAGAGATCCTCAAGATCTCGATCTGTGATCCTTCTTCTCATGGGACGCCTCACATGGCTCCCAAGTCAATCACACTTGAGCCTCGACCTCATGCCCATCCATGCCATTACTATGGCTTCTTAGGCATTTCTCTCATCTGTCACTTCCTTGGAGTGTTCACTTTAGGAGGTGTCACATGTTTCTTTTGGATTTCCCTTATTTTTCCTAACCGCGATGGAGATTCGTAGAACCTCTATCACTCACCTATATCCAATGTGGATGGATGCAGATCCGCGTACGGAGTCAGCAAATAAAATGGAGGCTCACTAGGAGGCGTTAGTGGCTTAGGCTTAGAAGTTTCCGCTGTGTAGGTATTCTTTTAAATTAATCCACTGGTACACTTTATAAGTTAAATATTTATTTAAATGATTCTAATTATATTTTAGTTTTGTTTCACAGCGATGGTATCCATTTCTACGCCTTGCAGTGCTTCAGGTGCGTGACTGGCCAGCACGTCACACCCTGACCCGCCCATTCTATTTGCTGCCTCAAAGTATGTGCTGGCCAGTCATGCACCTGAAGCACCGCAAGGCGTAGAAATGGACACCAACGCTGTGAAACAAAACTAAAATATAATTAGAATCATTTAAATAAATATTTAACTTATAAAATGTACCAGTGGATTAATTTAAAAGAATACCTACACAGCGGAAACTTCTAAGCCTAATCGATCGACGCCTCCTAGTGAGCCTCCATTCTATTTGCTGACTCCGTTCGCGGATCTGCATCCATCCACATTGGATACAGGTGAGTGACAGAGGTTCTATGAATCTCCATCGGGGTTAGGGAAAATAAAAGAAACCCAAAATAAAATAATAATAAAATAAATATTTTTCCTTTCAAAACTCTTTTCTGGTTCTCCAACCGAGAACCCTCTTTTAAAACTCTTTAAATAAATGAATATATATATATATCACAAATGGGCTGGCATCTCTTTTATACTGGAGGCTCGACCCGTCGGTCGTATGCCTCACTACACCGAGGGCTATCTCTTTTCTTTCTAAAATATTTTTACATTTTCTATTTCTCTAGCCCGTTCCATCGGCGGTGCCCATCACTGTGGTGGAACACAGCTACCTTGAGCCCTGGCGAGCTTCCCTACATGCCTCTCCTAACCAGGCTCGACTCACCGTGCCCCTCGATAGGTGGTCCACGGCTGAGTATCTAGCATGCTTTCTCCAACTCGTCCACGTTTCCGCATATATTGGGGCCCGAGAAGCATCCGTCTCAATCACTCATCTCGCAAGGGTATCGCACCCTTAAAATCATAATAATAATATTTCAAATATATATATATATATATATATACGCATAAAACATTTATATTAAAACATATAATCACACACATGTAAGTTCTTATATTCCTTTTTAAAACATCCCACTCACTATGTGGGTATATCACCATGCAAATGTGTGTGTGTGTGGATTTCCCGTATCCTAAAACTTTTGAAAACATTTATGTTTTAAAACATTTTTAAAACCTTTATTCCCAGTGGCTAAACAAAGAAATCTAGGCCACTCACAGTATTGGGAGATTCGTATACTCCCAAGCGCTCCATGTAGTTTAACCTCCGGAGCATCGCCGTATTCGATTCACCTGGAGCCCTAGTACATGGAAACATACGTTAGCATTCATAATTAAATTTATGAATGCACTTACGAGGTTCTAGCATGACCTAAGATGATGTTTGGATGTGGTTTGCAAGGCTCGGAGGTAATTCGAATCGATTTGGGGTCAATTAAGGTTTCGGAATGTGAAATGACCGTTTTGCGCCTAGAGGACAAGATGGCACCGGATCTGGAGTGAACTGGCACCGGTTCTTTTCGACCAAAGGGCCGTCCGCCGACAAGCAGCAACGGCGCCGGTTCTGCATAGATCTAGCGCTAGATCTATTTTGGGTTTCCAACTCGAGAATTCTCCAATTTTTCTCTTAGCTCGAAAACCAATGCAATCGTCCACCAATTTAGCTACAATTTCAGATGCATATACCTTAATGCATCCATAACACATTTATCGAAAGAAAAACGCGAATCACAAGCTCAAAGTTCCTAGATCTCGATTTTAAACTAAAAATTTAACTAAAAAGCTAAATTAACTTTGAGCTTGGATCTCTCCCAAACCAATGCATGGAAATCCGTGCAAACTTAGAAAAACGTAGATCGAGGTGAGTAGAATAACATATTAGAAACTCACCTTGTTTTGCTGGCCAGTTTGTCCGGATTTGCCAATTGTCCAAAATGCCTCCGTTTGGTTCCAGAGAGAAAAAGAAAAGAGAATGAAAGAAAAAGAAAAAGAAAAATGAGGAAAAGCTTCGGCTTTCCTCTATTATTAAGAAGCCCGACACCGGGTTTACTTGGGTTCCAGTTCAAACTTTTTCCCCTTTTTCAACTTTATTTCATTTTCACCAATTGGCTAAATCCTTTGATTTCTTGTGCCAACGGGGCCCATAATAAATTTCTAGGGACTTAATTGGAGGTCTTTTTGGCATTTACTAATTTCCATGCACGGTTAATTACTTTATCTTCCAACACCGTTTTATCCTAATTTGAACCTCTTTTCTTAATTAGACACATCCGGACCGACGTATTATCGACTTAATACATCATCTTACACTATTCCGTTTGTACGGAAAAGTTGTATTAGGTCCGGGTGTGTCAGCAAGGGCGAGAGTGAGGGCGATGGTGAGCACGATGACTTTGATGAGATTGCTTCTGATTTAGGTGATTTTTAGATTTATTTTTGTACATTTTATGTATACAACATTTACAAGAAATATATAAAATTACAATTTAATATTCATTTTGCTTTATTTTAATATTATTTTATAATAGTAATAAGAATATATTATTATTTTATTATTATTATTATTACTATTATTATTATTACTACTGCTTCACAAAAAAAATAATAAAGCATCATTAAATATATAAAATAATATTTTTAATTTGCATTGTTTACCATTTTCTGTCGCTAAAACCATTCCAAAAAAATAACTTTCCGTCCCCAAATAAAAACTCCATCCCTAAATCCGTCCCCAAGTAGAAAATCCGTTCCTAAATCCGTCCCCAAATAGAAAAGCCATCCCTAAATCTGTCCGAAAAGTATCCTCTAAAACCAGTTAGCGATTACACTTTGCTACGGAATTCATCCGTTGTAAATTCTATCCCTAAATCCGTCACTAATTCCGCCCCAATATTTGGATTGTCATTGCTAAATCCATTTCAAATGTCATGACATTGTCTCGTGACTTTCATCGGATTTAGCGGCGGATTTATTTCCGTCCCTAAATAATTAGGGACGGATTTTAACTTCTGTCCCTATAGTTTTGGGACGCTTGTATAGGGACGGATTTTTTTCCGTCCCTAAAGCCGTTGGAAACCATTTTAGGGATGGATTTCTCGTGTTTTTCCGTCCCTATTTCCGTTGCTATAGACCCTTTTTCTTGTAGTCTATGGCTACATTCTGATTTAGAAGACAAAACCGCAAGACTCAAGGTTTATCGATGGAGAATTTAGGTATGGTTCCGCTTGTATTTTATTTGATACTTGATCACTTAGTATGAACAGATCTTGGCTTAAGGGGATTAAAGTCCAACAAGTGGTATCAAGAGCATTTGTTCATGATTAGCTAGGTTATCAAGAAAAGTTATTTTTGTCTTCCAAATTTGATTTATGTATTTGGTTAAATTCAAATTTTATGGAATAGGATTTCGGCTAAGGAATAGACAATAATTAATAATATTACATACGGCTTTGTTTATTATGCCTTAGCCATTTGAGATTTAAAACTTCAAAAAGGCTTAACATGTCGGAAAATTTTTCGCGACATAAAATTTTTGTTTCGGCTTTTAGTTTTTTAGTCATTAGGGACATATGGCAGCTTGAAAAATATTTCAACGGCTTGACACGTTAGGCTTACGGCTTTACATGTTAATAGGCGGTGGCTTTTATTTTTGGAAGCCTTAGAATAATATAAGATGGCTTTAGTTGTTAACGTTTTTAAGGTGTTATTATATTTGAATATATATGGTAATTGTATAGTATTCGGTTTTTTGATATTGGAATGCATGAATTAGACATGTATATTCGGATATATGTGGTTTTGATTTGGTGTTGATTACCATGATTTAGATTATTGCTACTATGTATACTAAGGATTAAGGTCATAAGGAAATATATTTGGGGTTCAATTACAATTTTTGGTTTGATTTGTAATTTAGATTCAATTGTCAATTTTGATGCAAAATTTAGTATTCCAGATTTTGGTAATTAAGGATATTACATTTGGAATTAAATTAATTAAAGTAACATATTGCCAAAGCAACCTCTATTGTGGAAATTAATTTAACTTTGGATGTTAAAAAGTTTAGTGTATATGCTATTTATGCGGATATTGATCAGCCCAAAGGAAGGTTAATATTTGGCCGAATTGCATATATACCTATGGTGGTAAACATGTGGCGATTATCCAGTATAACATGTGAACATTTAATCGGACCAAAGAAAAGTTTAGTGTTTGATACATCTTATTGTCAATGTTTAATCACTACATCAAGGTGCCCCTTACAAGTTAATATTTCTGTCCAAAGACTAAGTATTAATGTTGTGTTAGGTATCTCGTCATTGGGTCCTACCATTATCTAAAAGTAATGAATTCATTTTACATATTACAGTATTATATATGTGAGCAATTCGGTTTTATTTGGTTTGTTCTGTGTTCAGTTTTTGGTTTTGCTACAAATATCTCTACTAGCATTAATTCCATTCCAATGCTTAATGGCACTAATTTCAAGTCATGAAAGGACAATGTTTTGATTGTTCTCGGGGTCATGGACTTGGATCTTGTTTTATGAGTTGACCAACCTGATTCACTTACGAATGATAGTACCTTTGACCAAAATAGGGAGATGGAAAAGTGGGAAATGTCAAATCATATGAGCTTGATGATGGTGAAGCGTGCCATTCCAGAAGCTTTTCGAGGCATTATGTCCGATAAGATTACTACGGCTAAGAGTTTCCTTGAGGATCTTGAGAAAAGATTTGCTAAAATTGAAAAGACTAAACAAGTACACTTTTGGCAAAGCTTATCTCAATGAGGTATAGAAGAAAAAGAAACATAAGGGAGCACATTATGGAAATGTTTAACACTGCTTCAAAATTAAAAGCACTCAAGTTGGAGTTATCCGAAGACTTGTTAGTGCATTTGGTTTTGATATCTCTTTCGACACAGTATAGTCAGTTTAAGGTGAGTTACAACTGTCAAAATGAAACATGGTCTCTTAATGAGCTCATAGCACACTATGTGCAAGAATAGAAAAGGTTGAAACATGATAAGATAGAAAGCACTCACTTAGCCACAACATTTAAGGAAAAAAGGAATAAAAGAAAAAAAAAAAAGGAATCCATGGTTTCGAAAACACAAAAAGAAATAGCAAAAAAGGGAGAAAATCCAAATGGCTGTTACTTTTGTGGATTTAAAGGTCATGGAAAAAAGCATTATGGCAATTATCACACACGACATGTAAGGAAAGGTATGCTTCTTAGTTTAGTTTGGCTAGTGAGAATTCCGTCTCATTATGGCATAAGAGATTAGGTCACCTCTCTTAAAAGAGAATTGAGAGACTTGTGTCTGATGAAACTCTTGATCCCTTTGATTTTATGGATTTTGATACTCATCTTAATTGAATCAAGGGAAACAAACAAACATTAAGAGATTGGCTCTCAATAGGACTTCAGACGTCTTAAAACTTATAAATACGGATTTTTCTGGGCCATTCCCTACAGTTTTTTTTTGGAATGGTTAAACATATTTTATAACGTTCATAGACAATTTCTCACGATATGGCTACCTTTATCTCATTCATGAAAAATCACAGTCTTTCGATGTGTTCAAAAACTATAAGGCTGAAGTTGAGAACCAACTCAACAAAAGGATTAAAAGTGTGAAATCTGACTATGGTGGCAAATACTATGGTAGATATGACGGATCAGGTGAACAACATCTAGGACTGTTTGTCAAATTCCTAGAGGAATGTGGTATCGTCCTGCAGTACATTATGCCGGGTTTGCCCAGCATGAATGGTTAAGCTGCTATTCTTGATATTGTTCAAGAAGCAATTCCAAATCAAGACAATGTCATAGATACTCCTACTCAAGTTCAACAAGTTGTTCCAGAAGAACAAAGTCTACATCATTAAGAAACTATGCCATTAAGGCGATCCACTAGAGAGAGGATAAGTGCAATTTTGGATGATTATGTTATATTTCTTCAAGAACATAAGGTGGGCATTGGTGAGGTGGAAGATGATCCAATCAACTTGTATCAAGTCATGAAAAGTTCTAATTTTCAAAAGTGGGGTGATGCCATGAATGAAGAGATAAATTCCATGACAGACAATGATGTTTGGGATCTTGTACCATTGCCTAAAAGTGCAAAACCCAATGGTTGCAAATGGATATTTAAGACTAAAAGGGATTTGAAAGGCAATGTAGAAAGGTACAAAGCCCGTCTTGTCGCAAAGGGCTTTACACAAAAAGAAGGCATCGATTATAAAGAGGCTTTCTCTTCAGTTTCTTTGAAGACTCTTTCAGGATGATAATGGCATTAGTGGCATAGTTTGACCTTGAGTTACATCAGATGGATGTTAAGACAACATTTCTCAATAGTGACATTGATGAGATGATTTATATGGTGCAACCAAAAGACTTTGTATCTGAAGATGCAAAGCAAATGGTTTGCAAACTAAATAAATCCATCTATGGAATCAAGCAAGGATCTCATCAATAGTGTTACAAATTCCACCAAGTTGTCATCTCGTTTGGTTTTGCGATGAACTTGGTGGATGATTGTATATACCATAAGTTTAGTGGAAGTAAGTACATTTTTTTGGTTTTATATGCCGATGACATACTGCTTGCCACAAATGATATAGGCTTATTGCATGAAACCAAAAGATTTCTATCAAATAAATTTGAATGAAAGATCTTGGTGATATCTCTTTTGTTTTGGGGATTCAAATACATCGTGATTACTCTCGAGGTATTCTTGGATTATCACAAAAGAGCTATATCAATAAGGTACTTAAAAGATTTGGTATGTAGGATTGTAAACTAGTGATACCCCTTTATCTAAAGGAGATAAATTTAGTTTAAGTCAATGCCCCAAAAGTGATTTGAAACTAAGGAAATGCAGAAGATTCCTTATGTCTCGGTTGTAGGGAGTCTGTGTATACTTGGATTTGTACACATCCAGATATTGCATAATTGTTGGAATGTTGGGGAGATACTTAAGTAACTCGAGATTGGATTACTGGAAGGCAAACAAACGGGTCATGCGGTACTGCAAAGAACAAATGATTATATGGTCACATACAAGAAATTGGATCAGTTGGAGATCATTGGTTATTCTGATTCCGATTTTGTTGGATGCCAACATAGTAGGAGATCCAGTTTAGGCTACATCTACTTGCTTGTTGGAGGAGCTATTTCTTGGAACGGTGCTAAGCAGACACTCATAGCTTCTTCCACTATGGCAGTAGAGTTTGTGGCATGTTTTGAGGCATCCAACCATGGAATATGGCTACGAAACTTTGTCACAAGGCCATGCATTATGGATACTATTGAAAGACAACTTAAGTTATTTTGTGATTTGTGACTGTAGACACTAATTTTTGGTTTAAAATGTCAAATTTCATTTTCTGGGGTTATTAGTCCAATTTTGTTCTAATTTTTAATTCAAAGTTATTGGAGGGTTAATTGCTTTGTCTTGAATATTGAGTTTTTAAATAGAATAGGGTTGGACAATAATTAAAGGAAATGAAATTGCCTTTATTTATCCTCTCATAAAATAAAAATACAAAAAAATTAAGAAAAAAACAAAAATTAAAAGAAAAACAAAAAAATATCATAAAAAAACAAAAACAAAAAAAAATCATAAAATGAATTTCCCTTTTTATTAGTCCAATTTTGGTTCCAAATTATAATCCAAAATTATTGAAAGTTGATTGATTTGTTTTGAATATTGAGTTTCTAATTGGAACCAAGTTGGAGAATAATTAAAGGAAATTGAATTTGCCTTTACTTGTCTTCTCATAAAATACAAAAATTACAAAATACAAAAATAAAAATTAAGAAAATACAAAAAACAAAATACAAAATACGAAAAAAATTGAATACACATTTTTCCTTGGTAACCTTCGTTCCCATGTGCTGCACTTGTTCCCCTCAATTGCCATGCCGTGTTGTAATTTTGCTCAACATGTATACTAGTCATTTGCATGAAATTATCATCACCACATGGCGTGGAGAATGGTACAAATTATGAAATAGTGAGGCCAAGTGATAAGTACTCAATTGGTAAGTGACGTGACTTGGGAATTTGCCACCTTCGACCAACACGTGACACATCGCTTGCCATTCCCATAGTAGTGGAGGTAATTGGTGAAGCAAATGACCTTGCCACTTTTAGTTGAGACCAGCTCACATGAAAACCTTGCACCACGTCTTGCCTTATCTTTTTCCCTGCTGCAAAATAAGAATTAAAATTGATTAAGTGCACAATACGAAACAGAATCAGAGTTGCTAAACTAGTCGAGACTAGAGGAATTTAACTTCTTGCCAAAAGAATTCTCATTGGCTTCAGAAAGGTGACGAGCTGCACACAGCCAATTATAATTTGACAGCATTTTGTAAGCACAGCTTAGAGGAAACCATCACAAAGAAGAGTTTTGAAAGCTTACCGTGGCTGTCAAAGTATTGTTGGTTCCGCTTTCAAGCCTCTTGCCTTATTGGACTGAATTGTTTTCTTACAACAAAATTTGAATTTCAGTAAAATTGTAAAATTACAGCCAAGCGTGGAAGGACTATAGTACATGTGACACACCCGGATCTAATCCGACTTTTCTGTACAAGCAGAATAGTATAAGACGACGTATTAACTTGAGAATATGTCGTTCGGATGTGTTTAATTAAGAAGAGAAGTGGAGATTAAGATAAGACAGAGTTGGAGGATGAGACAATTGACCATGAAGCAATAATTGGACTCCTTTAGGTCCATAGCCAATGGATTGGAGATCCATTGGTGATTTGGTCGGTGGATTAGGCCAAGGATCGAAATTGTGAGAAGTGGAAAAGGGGGGAATTAAGTCTGGGCAGGGATTCGAGTAGACCCGGTTTCGAGCTTACCTATAAATAGGGGGAGTTGAACTCTCTCCCTCTCATTTATCTTCTCCCTCACTTCCTTGCCTCTCATTGGCTCTCTCAGAGCAATTTTGGACTTTTGGCCTATCCGAACAATTAGACCGAAGGATCAAGGTGAGTTTCTAATATATTATTCTACTCACCTTTAATCTGCATTCCATTAAGTTTTTACGTATTTTCATGCATTGGTCAAGGAGAGATCCAAGCTCAAAGTTAGGTACAGTTTTTTAGCTAGATTCTAGTTTAGATTCGAGATCTAGGAACTTTGAGCTTGTGATTCTCATTTTTCCTTTGGTAAACGTGTCGTAGACGGCGTGAGGATCCGTCTAAGTTTTCGCATCGAATGGAGGTTGGACGGCACAAGCATTGAGGTGGGGGCTCGAATTCCCAGCCCCCTGTCTCCTCTCCTGCGCGGGAGCCGACCCACTCCTACACAGATGTGGGCTGTTGCTCGAGTCCTACACGGGACATGGCCTTTTGGCCCAAAATCGCGGGGGGCCAAGCCCAGTCGAGCGGGGGCGGCCTTTTGGGCCCAAATTGATGTGGGGCCGGCCCAGTCCACGTGGAGGGCCCACTGGCCCCTGGGGCATTTTAGTAAATTTTCTTCAAGTGTCCGATTTTGACTTGAAACCTCTTGGACGCTTTTCTAAGCTCGGAAAACACATCCAAGCCCAATCTTAGGTCATGCTAGAGCCTTATAGGTGCATTCATAGTTTCATTA
The DNA here is from genome assembly GCA_030664755.1 of Microcos paniculata. Lineage (NCBI taxonomy): Eukaryota > Viridiplantae > Streptophyta > Magnoliopsida > Malvales > Malvaceae > Microcos > Microcos paniculata. Next base: position 43,889,630 of record CP131456.1, on the reverse strand, counting down.
TGAATGCTAACACATATTTTCTTGTGATTAGGGTTCCGGATGATCGAGTGCGCGATGCTCCGGAGGTTAAACTACGTAGATCGCTTTAGAGTATACGAACTTCCTAACACTATGAGTGGCTTAGATTTCTCTGCTTAGCCACTAGGGCCAGAGGTTTTTAAAAAGGTTTTAAAAACATAAATGATTTTCAAAGGTTTTGGGATATGGGGAATCCATAGGCACACACACTTGCTTGGTGATATACCCACGTAGAGAGTGAGATGATTTTAAAAGAAAATGTAAAGAATTATGTGTGCGTGTTTATATGTTTTAAATATATATGTTTTATACATATATATATATATGATATTTATATGGTTGGGATGCGGGAATGAATGATTGAGAGGGTTCCTCGAGGCTCCGATTTGAGGGAGCATGGACTAAGTTTGAGAGGCATGTAGAGACACAGCCGTGGACCGCCTAGTGAGAGGCACGGTGAGTGGAGACCGTAGGAGAGGCACGTAGGGAAACTCGCCAAGGCTCAATGTAGCTGTGTTCCACCACCGCATCTGGCACCACCGAGGGAACGGGCTAGAGAAAGCGAAAAAGAGAAAATGGTTTTAAAAAGAAAAGAGATAGCCCTCGGTGGAGTAAGGCATACGACCGGCTAGTCGTGCCTTCAATATTTTTAAGGCCAGCCTGTTTTATTGATTTATTATTTTTAAAGGTTTTAAAAATCAAATTCTCACATGGAGAATTTGAAAGAAAATGTTGAAAACAAAGTTATTTATTTTATTTTTATTATTATGTTTTGGATTTTCCCTATTTGCCCTAACCCTGATGGAGATTCATAGAACCTCTGTCACTCATCTGCATCCAATATGGATGGATGCAGATTCAGCATGAGGATAGCAGATAGTTCAGAGGCTCACTATGAGGCATCGGTGGCTTAGGCTTAGTAGTTTCCAGTGCGTAGGTATTCCTTTAAATTAATCCACTGGTACATCTTTTAAATTTAATTATTTTATTAAATGATTTCTAATTAAAATTTTAGTATTGTTTTGCAGCGATGATACTCGATTCATGCCTTGCGGTGCCTCGGATGAGTGGTTGTAGGCACGTACTTCGAGGTAGTGCGACGGTTGCCACGTCGTCGGTCCAGGGCGGGTCGAGGCATGACAATGTGGTTGTTGGACAGTGATTGGATCATGAGCCAGCTAAGAATAAACATGCAGCTAAGGGAAGAAACGGGCATCTAAAAATTACTTCTTGCTTTCATTGGAATAAAGATGATGAGAAAATTACTTTAGGCTAAATCTTATGAAACTCAACCACATGTGGGTATTGGTCTATGTTCTTGTTTACACTTATGCGTCATTAGTCTTTTCATTTAGATCTTATAATTTAAACATTGCGTTCTTTTGGGGTAAAATTTCAAGATTCCTTTCCTTTGATTATATTGTGTTCCATTATTTGTTCATGGTTGTTGCCTCCGCCTTTGCCTTTTTGGTGTTAGAAATGTTAGCATGAGAGGTATTTTTGGGTAGACCAATATATATGTTGCCCAAAGATTGTTGCTTTCATTATGTAAACAAGTGGATAGGACATGGATTAGCCATAAAAAGGGGGGGGGGGGGGGGGGGATAAACAATGATTCAAGAAAACAAGGTAACAACGGTTTAGAGGAGCTTTCTTTATATTATTAGTGTAAGGCATTAATTTCATGCTTAATTAAATATAGTTAATTAACAAAAAGTATTTTTTCCAAGGAATCATGGTGGCGAGCCTCTTGGAAAAATTCTCCGAAGATTGTTTATAAATTCTCTCGTGGCAGTGGTGAGGATTTATAAATAATTTTCGAGTCAATAAACAATAAAAATGGATAAATAAGATAACATAAAAATTATTAGTTAATCAATGAAAATTCAACCTTTCAAAGGAATCAATGCTATTTTTTTAAAGAAAAATGAACAAAAGGATACTTCCTTGGAGAATCGTGGTGACGAGTCTCTCGAGGAAGTCCTTCAAAATGGTTTATGAATTCCATCGTGGTGACGATAAGGGTTTATACGTAATTTTAGGATATAAAAATTAAGAAAAAATCTTTTGGTTAACTAATTAAAATGGGCTTAACGGTTAAAGTTTCTAGGTAATTCATGAATTTAAAATTTTCTTAAATTAATAATTATGAAAAGGGTACTTTCTCGGGGGATCGTGTGGCGAGCTTCTCGGGGAAATCCTCCAAAACTATTTATAGATTCCATATGGCGGCGATATAAATAATTTTTGAACAAAGAATAGAAATATAATTAAAAAAAATAATTAATAAATAAAACTCATTTATTGATTAATTCATATAATAAAATAGACTTAATGGCTAAATAATAATATTAAATATAAGCAAAAATTTTCAAATTGGTGATTATGAAAGGATAAATTCCCGATGAGCCGTGGTGGTGATTCTTTTTAGAAGTACTTCGAATCCAAAGATCTCCTTAAACTTCATCGTGGTGGTGATGAGAATTTATAAGAGGTCTTCAGATACATAGTCATTAAATTCATTAATTTAAATAATAATAATAAAAATAATAAATAATAAAATAATAAAATAATAAAATTTTATGTGATTATGAAATGATACTTTCCCGAGGAGTCGTGACGGTGATTCTTTTAGAAAGTACTCTGAATCTAAAAATCTCATTAAATTTCATTATGGTGGCAATGAAAATTTATAAAGGGTATTCAGATACATAGTCATTGTTTTCTAAAAAATATCTAAACAAGACAACAAGGGACAAAATCAAAAATAAAAAATTTTCTAATTAATGATTGTGAAAGGATATTTTCCCAATGAGTCGTGGCGGTTATTCTTTCGAGAAATACTCTGAATCTAAAAGTCTCCTTAAATTCCATCGTGGTGGCGATGAGAGTTTATAAGAGATTTTCAGATACACAGTCATTAACTTTAAGAAAGATAATAATAATAATAATAATAATAATAATAATAATAATAATAATAATAATAATAATAATAATAAAATAAAAATAAAAAATCCAAAAATAAAAATTATAAAAATAAAAAAAGTAAAAAGAAATAAATAAAAAATGTCAATAAACTATTGGACATTTTCTTAAAGCAAAAAATAAAAATCAAATTAAAAAATGAGGAATAAAATTAAAAAGAAATAAACAAAAAAAAGGCAATGGAAAACGTAAAAAAAATGTATGAAATAATGGAAAAAATGATGGAAAAATATATAATAAAAAAATGAAAAAAGGTTAATTATTTAACACAAGGCCTAATTAATGCTAAACTAATCGATGCTGTCATTTGACGGGCATTGTGGGGGTGCTAATCCTTCCCTATATGTAATTATACTCTCGAACTCAGATTTGTTTGTTCTACAGACCGGGACCTATCTATCTTAATGCCCCATTTAACGGCCAATGTTAAGTTAGATAGATTCCTAATAGGTGACTAACCGCACCGAAACAAAAATGATTAGTGGCAACTCCATATATATCATAAAGTCCCAAGCTCGTCGTCAGTGGTGACATTGTGATAGTGACAGTACGTTGGCAGTGCTATATTTCAATAACAATAGGAGCTTGATAAAGTTGAAATATATAGATATCAAGTTCCTGATTGTTAAAGAGAGAGTTCAGAGTGGATAGTTGTCTGTTGAACTCCATGTGTTTTTGATGAGTACAAAACAACCCAATCAAATGTATTTGATGATTCTAAGTTAAGTGTGTAGGTTCATAAAGTCAAAATTGAAAAATGCTAAGTGTTAAAGGTTCAATCGATTGAGGTTTTGGCCCAATCGATTGAACGAGGCTAAAAAAGAGCAAAACGAACAAACCAGATATATTGAACCGATTCAGAAAAAGACTCAACCAATTGAGTAGATGATTGAAAAAAGAAGAGGTTGAAAGTAAGAGATTTTCAATCTATTCACACTGAAGCTCAATTGATTGAGGAAGAACTAATGAATACTAGAAAGTTTGAAGCTAAAATAATTGAACTGATTGAGTCTTATGCTCAATCAATTCAACTCTTTGAAGAAAAAAGCAACTGAAGAAATTGAATCGATTGAGAAAAGAGTCGACTGATTCAATGGAATAATAAAGAACATCAAAAGACAGAATCAGAAAGATTGAATTGATTGAACCTTGGGCTCAACCGATTCAATGCCGCCAGAACAGTATAATGACTAGTTTCTTTTTTAAAGTTGCAAGTGTGCCTCTCTCCTTATTAAATGCTCGAACGACCAAAATTAAAACTCTAGCTATTTAAGGGAGTCTTAAATGCTGAAGAATAATATGAAATTAAGGAGAATTGAAGAGTATTTACTACACTCATCTTGTATATTCTTTTTGCCTTAATTTCTCTCTTTATTCTTTTACTTTCACAATTTGTGAGAGAAATTCTTTGTGCTCAAAGTCTTGTACATCTTAGGTCTTTTAGAGATCTTTCTTGTACACAAAATTTCTATTTTATTGTATTATTAGAGGTGAGGAAATTACTCTAAGTGGATTGCATCAACAAAGAGGTCCTTCGTTGATTTGTATTTGAGCTTGGGAAGAGCTCTCTTTGTAAAGGCTTAATGGAAGCTAAAATTCCATTCTCTAGTGAAGAGGAAGGTTGAAAATCCTTGATTGGGAAGATCAAGGTAGTGGATATAGGTGAGGAGCACTGAACTACTATAAATAGAAGTGTCAATTCTTCTTTACTCTCTTAGCTTTGCAAAGAACTTAGCATACCATCCAAAACAATCTCAGACACTACCCACCTCAACTCTAAAGTTCCAATAAAAGTTGCTCCATCAAGAAAAGAAGTCTTAAGTTTTATTTACTCCCCCACTAGTACTAATCTAAGGGACCAATAATTGGTATCAGAGCCTAACCCAATTTGGAGGCTTAATATCTTTAGGAAGATCCAAAATGGCATCATCTAGCAATTCTATGGTAGAAGGTTAATCACCAATACGCCACCACTCTTTGATGGAACCAACTACCAGTATTGGAACTCAAGAATATCGATATTCATAAGAGCTAGTGATTATGAAATGTGGGATGTCATTGATGAAGGTCCATATATGCCAATGAAGGAGGTAGCTGGCATTAGAATGCCAAAAGAAAAAAGAGAATAGAGTAAAGCCGAAATTAAGAAAGTTAAAATTAACTACAAGGCAATCAAAACTCTACATTATGGACTCGATGCAACCGAATTCAATAAAGTGTCCACATGAACAAGTGCCAACGAAGTATGGGAGAAGTTGAAAATCACTCATGGGCATATTTCTCAAGTGGAGGAGTCCAAAATCACACTTTTTACCCATAATTAGTAGGTGTTCAAGGTGCAACCGGATAAGAGCAACATAACAATGTTTGATAGATTCAGTAGCATTGCAATTCAATTGAAGCATCTTGGAAAGGTGATTCTAGAACATGAGCTTGTAAAGAGTCTTCTAAGGAGCTTGCCTAAAGCTTAGAAGCCCAAAGTGATTGTCATTAGAGAAGCAAAGGATCTTAAGACCATCTCATTGGACAACCTTTATGGTTCTCTTCTCACTTATGAGCAAGAAATGAAGGAAGATGAAGAAGAAGAGAAAAGGATGCCAAAAAGAAGAAAAGAAACTTGGCATTAAGAGTGAGTGTTCTTTAAAAAGAGCTTGATTATGCTAGTAGTGATGATGACGATAAAGAGCTTGCTATGCTTGCTAGGAGGTTCAAAAGACTAATGGGTCAAAGAGGCAAGAGGCAAGGGAAGAGGTTCTTTAAAAAAGATCAGGGAACTTCTTAGAGAAAGGAGAAGAATGAAGCCAATAAGGGTGATAAGCTAGTGTGCTTTGAATGCAAGAAGCCCGGCCATTTCAAAGCAAATTGCCCTCAACTCAAAGAAGGACAATCCAAGAAATATGAGAAGCAAAAGAAGGTAATGGTGGCTACAACATAGTCCAATAGTGATTATTCCACATCGGATAGTGACAACAATAAAAGTGATTAGATAGCCAACCTTTGCTTGATGGCTAAAGAAGACATCATTGAGTTAATCTCTAAGCTACCTGGTGTTTTTGTAAATGATCATGATGAAAATTGTGTTGATGAGCTTGATGATTATGATATGCATGATGATTATGAAAGCCTTTGTAATAAGTTTGAGAAACTTGCTTTAAAACATAAGACATTAAAAAAGAAAGAAAACTTATTAAGTAATGAACTTGAAAAGATCAAACTTGATTTCCATGATGTGTTTGAACATAGAAATCTCTTGCAAGTTGAGTTGGAACATGCTAAGAATGATTATGATACCTTGATGCATGATGAAGCTAAAAACTGAAGCTTGCAAAAGACCATAGATGATTTGATAATCATGGTATCTAGTTTAAGAGAAAAGAATGAACAAGATAAGAAAAATGAAATTGCATGTGAATCTAGTAAAAATGCATCTACTAGAAAGAAAAGCATGCTTCTAATGTTCATTGTTATGCTTATGGAAAAAGAAGGTATGTTTCTTACAATTGCTACACGAATGAAAAGTCCTTCCCCAAGACCAAGTTGGTTTGGGTTCCCTAAGGCTCCTATGTGCTCACTAACCCCCAAGGACCCATCAAAGTTTGGGTACCTAAGAACAAAAACTGAAAAATTGGTTTATTGGTTGAGCATGAGCATAAGGAAACATGTTTGAAGGCTCAACCAAAAGTGAGGCAACCATGGATCCTTGATAGTTGTTGTTTAAAGCACATGACGAGAAATAAAGCTTTATTCTAAGAACTTGATGGAAGGAAGAAAGGGAGTGTTTCTTTTGGTGACAACTCCAAAGGTATCATCCAAGGCATTGGAACCATAGGTAACATATCTACTAGCTATATCAAGCATGTCTTGTTTGTTAAAGGTCTTAAACATAATTTATTAAGCATTAGTCAATTATGTGATAGAGAATATAGAGTATGCTTTGACTCTCAAGTATACTATGTGATTGACATTAATACTAACAAACTCATTTTTGTTGAAAAACATTTTGAAAATATTTATGTAAATTATCTTGATGATCTTGATGATTGCATAACTGAAACTTACTTTATGGCAAAGGAAATGTGTGATAATTGGTTATGGCACAGAAGGTTAGGGCATGCAAGTATGAACATTATTTCGAAACTTTTAAGAAAAGACTTGGTCATTGGACTTCCAAAACTTGATTTCAAAAGTGACCATATTTGTGAAGCATGTTAATTTGAAAAACAAAATAGAAGTTCTTTTAAATCAAAGCCTGAGATTTCCACTTCTAGACCATTAGAACTATTGCATATGGATTTGTTTGGACCAATAAATATAACAAGTTTAGGAGGAAAATTATACCGCTTTGTTTTTGTTGATGACCATTCTAGGTTTACTTGGATATATTTTCTGTCCTCTAAAAATGAAGCATTGCATGTGTTCATAAAACATTGTAGAAGAGTTCAAAAAGAGAAAAAGCTTAGCATTGTTAGCATTAGAAGTGATGTGGTGGTGAGTTTGAAAATAAAGTTTTTGAAGAGTTTTGTATTAAAAATCAACTCCAAGAACTCCCCAACAAAATGGAATTGTTGAAAGGAAAAATAGAACTTTAAAAAAAAAAAGGTAAGAATAAGGCTTAATATCTAATTTAGGCCCAAAACTTTGGCCCGTTGCTCAATTTAAAACTAAAACTTTTCGGGCCGACATTTTAGGACTAAAACTACACAAGTTACTAAATAAAGACTATTTTGGATGTAAAATGCTCTATGCACAACACGCGCCGTTAAGACTTCTAACAGCTTTAAGTGAGATTATGTGGCAATTTCCACCGTGGAATTTCTTGTACAAATAAATAAAGATGAGACTAATGAAATTAAAATTTAAAATTTGTTCTCATAGTGCTCATTCTCTCTCATGCTCATTCTCTAACTCTCTTTTTCGCTCGCTTATGTTCTTGTTTCAACTCCTCTCTCTCTTCTTTGTAGTCCATTCAAATTCGACACATTTGGAAGAGGAAAATTGGGGATTTTACTGTAGTTTTAGCTCATCAACCATGACACACCCAGACCTAATCCGACTTTTCCGTACAACTGGAATAGTGTAAGATGGCATATTAACCTGAGAATACGTCGGTCTGATTGTGTTAAGATGAAGAAGAAGTGGAAAATAAGATAAGACGGAGTTGGAAGATGAGACAAGTGACTATGCATGGAAGCATAAATTGGACTTTTTGTTAAGTCCATAGCCAATGGATTGGATATCCATTGGTGAGATGGTCGGTGGATTAGCCTAAGGATCGAGATTATGAGAAGTGGAAAGAGGGGGAATTAAGCCTGGCCCAGGATCCGAGTAGGCCCGGTGTCGGGCTTGCCTATAAATAAAGGGAGTTAAGCTCTACCTTCTCATTTTTTTTCTCCCTCACTTGCTCTATTCTCATTTGCTCTCTCGGAGCAGTTTTGGACTTTTGGCAGATCCGGACAATCTGACCTAAGGATCAAGGTGAGATCTTGATATGTTATTCTACTCACCTTAATCTACGTTTTAGTAAGTTTTTACGCATTTCCATGCATCGGTCTAGGAAAGATCCAAGTTCAAAGTTAGTTTAGCTTTTTAGTTAAATTTTAAGCTTAGATTAGAGATCTAGGAACTTTGAGCTTGTGATTTTCACTTTTCTTTCGGTAAACACATCGTGAGAGGTGTGGGGATTGTTCGTCTCAAATTTCAGGTCGAACGGTACGACAAAGGGCTCGAAAATTGAGGCAAAGCCTCGGTTCCGAGGCCAGAAGACTGCTTTTACACGGGGGCCGAGTCACTCCCATGTGGGAGTGACTGTTTTGGCCAAGGGCCATGCGGGACTTGGTCAGTCCCGTGCGAGAGTGACCCAAAACCTTACGGGCAAAATTGTAATTTTTGCACCGGGGCCTAATTTTGGCCCGAAATCTCCTGAAATCTTTTCTAAGCCCCAAAACACATCTAAACACCCTCTTAGGTCATGCTAGAGCCTCGTAGGTGCATTCATGGTTTGATTATGAATGCTAACATGTATTTTCAAGCATTAGGGCCTCGGATGATAGAGTGTGGTGATGCTCCGGAGGTTAATCTACATGGATCATTTGGGGGTATACGAACCTCCAACACTGTGAGTGACTTAGACTTCTTTGCTTAGCCACTGGGGCCAGAGATTTAAAAAAAATAATTTTAAAAACATAAATGATTTTCAAAGGTTTTAAGATATGGGAAATCCACACGCACACACATTTGCTTGGTGATATACCCACGTAAAGAGTGGGATGATTTTAAAAGAAAATGTAAAGATTTATGTGTGTGTGTCTATATGTTTTAAATATATATGTTTTATACATATATATATATATATGATATTGATATGGATGGGACGCGAGATGAGCGATTGAGAGGGTTCGTTGAGGCTTTGATTTGGGGGAGCGTGGACCTAGTTGAGAGGCATGCAATGAAGTAGCCATGGATCGCCTTTTAAGGGGCACGATGAGTAGCGACCCTGGGAGAGGCACGTAGGGAAGCTCGCCAAGGCTCGATGTAGTTATGTTCCGCCATAGCATCTGGCACTACCGAGGGAACGTGCTAAAGAAAATGAGAAAACGTTTTAAAAAGAAAAAAGATAGCCCTCGGTGCAGTGAGGCATACGACTGGCGGGTCGAGCCTTTAGTATGATAGAGGCTAGCCCATTGTTTTATGTATTTATTGAAATGGCCTTAAAGCAAATTCTCGTTGGAGAATTTGAAAAGAGATTTTGAAAAGAAAGATATTTATTTTATTATTATGTTTTGGATTCCTTCTGTTTGCCCTAATTCCGATGGAGATTCATTGAACCTCTGTCACTCACCTGTATCCAATGTGGATGCAGATCTGCGTACGAGGTTAGTAGATAGATCGGAGGCTCACTAGGAGGCGTCGATGGCTTAGATGTAGTAGTTTCCGCTATAAAGGTATTCCTTTAAATTAGTCCACTGGTATTACTTTAAATTTTATCATTTTATTAAATGATTTCTAATTAAAATTTTAGTTTGTTTTGCAATGAAGATACTCAATTCATGCCTTGCAGTGCCTCAGATGTGTGGCTGCAGACATGTTCTTTAAGGTAGCAGGTGGTTGCCACGTGGCCGGCCTGGGCAGGTCGGGGCATGACAAACCATGCGTTCATCATCTGTATCTACAATGTAAAGGTTAGTATATGGGGTTTTTTTTTTTAATTTTCCATTAAACTAGGTTGAATTCTTCATGGGTTTAAGTTATTGTCATTGTGTGTATTTTGAGTAAAATTATACTCAGGGTAAAACTTTTACTTATGGGTTTTCTTTGTTGTATTTTTCAGCCAAATGAAAAAGTCTGCCATCATTGGTTCATACAAGCTAATTCGTTCAAGCTTTCTTCTAGAGTGGGACTATGAAGCTGAGTCAGTTTACTGGTTTTGCAAGAGAAAAACACCAAAATGTTCATGGATAGAGAATAATCCTAGAAGACGATTTTATGGATGTAGTCAGTATCCGGTCAATCATTGTGATTTTCATGCTTGGCATGACCCAAAATTTTGTGATAGATCAAAAGAAATTACACTTGAGTTAATGAAAAG